>OY720349.1:6442233-7788593 GCA_963082975.1 Labia minor
TTAAAAAGTAGCTTTTTGCGTGAAAAAATATTACAAATTGAGGTTTTTTCGATGAAATTAATGAAAAAAATTATGATATCAAGGAAATAATAATTAATTCTTGATTAGGACCAGAAATGGAAGAGAATGATATATAATAAATAAATTTTACATTTCTATTTAAAAAAGTAGCTTTTTGCGTGAAAAAATAATACAAATTGAGGTTTTTTCTATGAAATCAATGAAAAAAATTATGATATCAATGAAATATGAATTAATTCTTGATTAGGATCAGAAATGGAAGAGAATGATATATAATAAATAAATTTTACATTTCTATTTAAAAAAGTAGCTTTTTGCGTGAAAAAATATTACAAATTGAGGTTTTTTCGATGTTATTAATGAAAAAAATTATGATATCAATGAAATATGAATTAATTCTTGATTAGGATCAGAAATGGAAGAGAATGATATATAATAAATAAATTTTACATTTCTATTTAAAAAAGTAGCTTTTTGCGTGAAAAAATATTACAAATTGAGGTTTTTTCGATGAAATTAATGAAAAAAATTATGATATCAATGAAATATGAATTAATTCGTTATTAGGACCAGAAATGGAAGAGAATGATATATAATAAATAAATTTTACATTTCTATTTAAAAAAGTAGCTTTTTGCGTGAAAAAATATTACAAATTGAGGTTTTTTCGATGAAATTAATGAAAAAAATTATGATATCAATGAAATATAAATTAATTCTTGATTAGGACCAGAAATGGAAGAGAATGATATATAATAAATAAATTTTACATTTCTATTTAAAAAAGTAGCTTTTTGCGTGAAAAAATATTACAAATTGAGGTTTTTTCGATGAAATTAATGAAAAAAATTATGATATCAATGAAATATGAATTAATTCGTGATTAGGATCAGAAATGGAAGAGAATGATATATAATAAATAAATTTTACATTTCTATTTAAAAAAGTAGCTTTTTGCGTGAAAAAATATTACAAATTGAGGTTTTTTCGATGAAATTAATGAAAAAAATTATGATATCAAGGAAATAATAATTAATTCTTGATTAGGACCAGAAATGGAAGAGAATGATATATAATAAATAAATTTTACATTTCTATTTAAAAAAGTAGCTTTTTGCGTGAAAAAATATTACAAATTGAGGTTTTTTCGATGAAATTAATGAAAAAAATTATGATATCAAGGAAATAATAATTAATTCTTGATTAGGACCAGAAATGGAAGAGAATGATATATAATAAATAAATTTTACATTTCTATTTAAAAAAGTAGCTTTTTGCGTGAAAAAATAATACAAATTGAGGTTTTTTCTATGAAATCAATGAAAAAAATTATGATATCAATGAAATATGAATTAATTCTTGATTAGGATCAGAAATGGAAGAGAATGATATATAATAAATAAATTTTACATTTCTATTTAAAAAAGTAGCTTTTTGCGTGAAAAAAATATTACAAATTGAGGTTTTTTCGATGTTATTAATGAAAAAAATTATGATATCAATGAAATATGAATTAATTCGTGATTAGGATCAGAAATGGAAGAGAATGATATATAATAAATAAATTTTACATTTCTATTTAAAAAAGTAGCTTTTTGCGTGAAAAAATATTACAAATTGAGGTTTTTTCGATGAAATTAATGAAAAAAATTATGATATCAATGAAATATGAATTAATTCGTGATTAGGATCAGAAATGGAAGAGAATGATATATAATAAATAAATTTTACATTTCTATTTAAAAAAGTAGCTTTTTGCGTGAAAAAATATTACAAATTGAGGTTTTTCGATGAAATTAATGAAAAAAATTATGATATCAATGAAATATGAATTAATTCGTGATTAGGATCAGAAATGGAAGAGAATGATATATAATAAATAAATTTTACATTTCTATTTAAAAAAGTAGCTTTTTGCGTGAAAAAATATTACAAATTGAGGTTTTTTCGATGAAATTAATGAAAAAAATTATGATATCAAGGAAATAATAATTAATTCTTGATTAGGACCAGAAATGGAAGAGAATGATATATAATAAATAAATTTTACATTTCTATTTAAAAAAGTAGCTTTTTGCGTGAAAAAATATTACAAATTGAGGTTTTTTCGATGTTATTAATGAAAAAAATTATGATATCAATGAAATATAAATTAATTCTTGATTAGGACCAGAAATGGAAGAGAATGATATATAATAAATAAATTTTACATTTCTATTTAAAAAAGTAGCTTTTTGCGTGAAAAAATATTACAAATTGAGGTTTTTTCGATGAAATTAATGAAAAAAATTATGATATCAATGAAATATGAATTAATTCGTGATTAGGATCAGAAATGGAAGAGAATGATATATAATAAATAAATTTTACATTTCTATTTAAAAAAGTAGCTTTTTGCGTGAAAAAATATTACAAATTGAGGTTTTTTCGATGAAATTAATGAAAAAAATTATGATATGGATAAAATATGAATTAATTCTTGATTAGGACCAGAAATGGAAGAGAATGATATATAATAAATAAATTTTACATTTCTATTTAAAAAAGTAGCTTTTTGCGTGAAAAAATATTACAAATTGAGGTTTTTTCTATGAAATCAATGAAAGAAATTATGATATCGATAAAATAAAATTAATTCTTGATTAGGACCAGAAATGGAAGAGAATGATATATAATAAATAAATTTTACATTTCTATTTAAAAAAGTAGCTTTTTGCGTGAAAAAATAATACAAATTGAGGTTTTTTCTATGAAATCAATGAAAAAAATTATGATATCGATAAAATATGAATTAATTCTTGATTAGGACCAGAAATGGAAGAGAATGATATATAATAAATAAATTTTACATTTCTATTTAAAAAAGTAGCTTTTTGCGTGAAAAAATAATACAAATTCCGTTTTTTTCTATGAAATCAATGAAAAAAATTATGATATGGATAAAATATGAATTAATTCTTGATTAGGACCAGAAATGGAAGAGAATGATATATAATAAATAAATTTTACATTTCTATTTAAAAAAGTAGATTTTTGCGTGAAAAAATATTACAAATTGAGGTTTTTTCGATGTTATTAATGAAAAAAATTATGATATCAATGAAATATAAATTAATTCTTGATTAGGACCAGAAATGGAAGAGAATGATATATAATAAATAAATTTTACATTTCTATTTAAAAAAGTAGCTTTTTGCGTGAAAAAATATTACAAATTGAGGTTTTTTCGATGAAATTAATGAAAAAAATTATGATATCAAGGAAATAATAATTAATTCTTGATTAGGACCAGAAATGGAAGAGAATGATATATAATAAATAAATTTTACATTTCTATTTAAAAAAGTAGCTTTTTGCGTGAAAAAATATTACAAATTGAGGTTTTTTCGATGAAATTAATGAAAAAAATTATGATATCAAGGAAATAATAATTAATTCTTGATTAGGACCAGAAATGGAAGAGAATGATATATAATAAATAAATTTTACATTTCTATTTAAAAAAGTAGCTTTTTGCGTGAAAAAATATTACAAATTGAGGTTTTTTCGATGAAATTAATGAAAAAAATTATGATAATAAGGAAATAATAATTAATTCTTGATTAGGACCAGAAATGGAAGAGAATGATATATTATAAATAAATTTTAGATTTCTATTTAAAAAAGTAGCTTTTTGCGTGAAAAAATAATACAAATTGAGGTTTTTTCTATGAAATAAATGAAAAAAATTATGATATCGATAAAATATGAATTAATTCTTGATTAGGACCAGAAATGGAAGAGAATGATATATAATAAATAAATTTTACATTTCTATTTAAAAAAGTAGATTTTTGCGTGAAAAAATATTACAAATTGAGGTTTTTTCGATGTTATTAATGAAAAAAATTATGATATCAATGAAATATAAATTAATTCTTGATTAGGACCAGAAATGGAAGAGAATGATATATAATAAATAAATTTTACATTTCTATTTAAAAAAGTAGCTTTTTGCGTGAAAAAATATTACAAATTGAGGTTTTTTCGATGAAATTAATGAAAAAAATTATGATATCAATGAAATATGAATTAATTCTTGATTAGGACCAGAAATGGAAGAGAATGATATATAATAAATAAATTTTACATTTCTATTTAAAAAAGTAGCTTTTTGCGTGAAAAAATATTACAAATTGAGGTTTTTTCGATGAAATTAATTAAAAAAATTATGATATCAAGGAAATAATAATTAATTCTTGATTAGGACCAGAAATGGAAGAGAATGATATATAATAAATAAATTTTACATTTCTATTTAAAAAAGTAGCTTTTTGCGTGAAAAAATAATACAAATTCCGTTTTTTTCTATGAAATCAATGAAAAAAATTATGATATGGATAAAATATGAATTAATTCTTGATTAGGACCAGAAATGGAAGAGAATGATATATAATAAATAAATTTTACATTTCTATTTAAAAAAGTAGATTTTTGCGTGAAAAAATATTACAAATTGAGGTTTTTTCGATGTTATTAATGAAAAAAATTATGATATCAATGAAATATGAATTAATTCTTGATTAGGACCAGAAATGGAAGAGAATGATATATAATAAATAAATTTTACATTTCTATTTAAAAAAGTAGCTTTTTGCGTGAAAAAATATTACAAATTGAGGTTTTTTCGATGAAATTAATGAAAAAAATTATGATATCAAGGAAATAATAATTAATTCTTGATTAGGACCAGAAATGGAAGAGAATGATATATAATAAATAAATTTTACATTTCTATTTAAAAAAGTAGCTTTTTGCGTGAAAAAATATTACAAATTGAGGTTTTTTCGATGTTATTAATGAAAAAAATTATGATATCAATGAAATATAAATTAATTCTTGATTAGGACCAGAAATGGAAGAGAATGATATATAATAAATAAATTTTACATTTCTATTTAAAAAAGTAGCTTTTTGCGTGAAAAAATATTACAAATTGAGGTTTTTTCGATGAAATTAATGAAAAAAATTATGATATCAATGAAATATGAATTAATTCGTGATTAGGATCAGAAATGGAAGAGAATGATATATAATAAATAAATTTTACATTTCTATTTAAAAAAGTAGCTTTTTGCGTGAAAAAATATTACAAATTGAGGTTTTTTCGATGAAATTAATGAAAAAAATTATGATATGGATAAAATATGAATTAATTCTTGATTAGGACCAGAAATGGAAGAGAATGATATATAATAAATAAATTTTACATTTCTATTTAAAAAAGTAGCTTTTTGCGTGAAAAAATATTACAAATTGAGGTTTTTTCGATGAAATTAATGAAAAAAATTATGATAATAAGGAAATAATAATTAATTCTTGATTAGGACCAGAAATGGAAGAGAATGATATATAATAAATAAATTTTTAATTTCTATTTAAAAAAGTAGCTTTTTGCGTGAAAAAATAATACAAATTGAGGTTTTTTCTATGAAATCAATGAAAAAAATTATGATATCGATAAAATATGAATTAATTCTTGATTAGGACCAGAAATGGAAGAGAATGATATATTATAAATAAATTTTAGATTTCTATTTAAAAAAGTAGCTTTTTGCGTGAAAAAATAATACAAATTCCGTTTTTTTCTATGAAATCAATGAAAAAAATTATGATATGGATAAAATATGAATTAATTCTTGATTAGGACCAGAAATGGAAGAGAATGATATATAATAAATAAATTTTACATTTCTATTTAAAAAAGTAGCTTTTTGCGTGAAAAAATATTACAAATTGAGGTTTTTTCGATGAAATTAATGAAAAAAATTATGATATCAAGGAAATAATAATTAATTCTTGATTAGGACCAGAAATGGAAGAGAATGATATATAATAAATAAATTTTACATTTCTATTTAAAAAAGTAGCTTTTTGCGTGAAAAAATATTACAAATTGAGGTTTTTTCGATGAAATTAATGAAAAAAATTATGATATCAAGGAAATAATAATTAATTCTTGATTAGGACCAGAAATGGAAGAGAATGATATATAATAAATAAATTTTACATTTCTATTTAAAAAAGTAGCTTTTTGCGTGAAAAAATATTACAAATTGAGGTTTTTTCGATGAAATTAATGAAAAAAATTATGATATCAAGGAAATAATAATTAATTCTTGATTAGGACCAGAAATGGAAGAGAATGATATATAATAAATAAATTTTACATTTCTATTTAAAAAAGTAGCTTTTTGCGTGAAAAAATATTACAAATTGAGGTTTTTTCGATGTTATTAATGAAAAAAATTATGATATCAATGAAATATAAATTAATTCTTGATTAGGACCAGAAATGGAAGAGAATGATATATAATAAATAAATTTTACATTTCTATTTAAAAAAGTAGCTTTTTGCGTGAAAAAATATTACAAATTGAGGTTTTTTCGATGAAATTAATGAAAAAAATTATGATATCAAGGAAATAATAATTAATTCTTGATTAGGACCAGAAATGGAAGAGAATGATATATAATAAATAAATTTTACATTTCTATTTAAAAAAGTAGCTTTTTGCGTGAAAAAATATTACAAATTGAGGTTTTTTCGATGAAATTAATGAAAAAAATTATGATATCAAGGAAATAATAATTAATTCTTGATTAGGACCAGAAATGGAAGAGAATGATATATAATAAATAAATTTTACATTTCTATTTAAAAAAGTAGCTTTTTGCGTGAAAAAATAATACAAATTGAGGTTTTTTCTATGAAATCAATGAAAAAAATTATGATATCAATGAAATATGAATTAATTCTTGATTAGGATCAGAAATGGAAGAGAATGATATATAATAAATAAATTTTACATTTCTATTTAAAAAAGTAGCTTTTTGCGTGAAAAAATATTACAAATTGAGGTTTTTTCGATGTTATTAATGAAAAAAATTATGATATCAATGAAATATGAATTAATTCTTGATTAGGATCAGAAATGGAAGAGAATGATATATAATAAATAAATTTTACATTTCTATTTAAAAAAGTAGCTTTTTGCGTGAAAAAATATTACAAATTGAGGTTTTTTCGATGAAATTAATGAAAAAAATTATGATATCAATGAAATATGAATTAATTCGTGATTAGGACCAGAAATGGAAGAGAATGATATATAATAAATAAATTTTACATTTCTATTTAAAAAAGTAGCTTTTTGCGTGAAAAAATATTACAAATTGAGGTTTTTTCGATGAAATTAATGAAAAAAATTATGATATCAATGAAATATAAATTAATTCTTGATTAGGACCAGAAATGGAAGAGAATGATATATAATAAATAAATTTTACATTTCTATTTAAAAAAGTAGCTTTTTGCGTGAAAAAATATTACAAATTGAGGTTTTTTCGATGAAATTAATGAAAAAAATTATGATATCAAGGAAATAATAATTAATTCTTGATTAGGACCAGAAATGGAAGAGAATGATATATAATAAATAAATTTTACATTTCTATTTAAAAAAGTAGCTTTTTGCGTGAAAAAATATTACAAATTGAGGTTTTTTCGATGTTATTAATGAAAAAAATTATGATATCAATGAAATATAAATTAATTCTTGATTAGGACCAGAAATGGAAGAGAATGATATATAATAAATAAATTTTACATTTCTATTTAAAAAAGTAGCTTTTTGCGTGAAAAAATATTACAAATTGAGGTTTTTTCGATGAAATTAATGAAAAAAATTATGATATCAATGAAATATGAATTAATTCGTGATTAGGATCAGAAATGGAAGAGAATGATATATAATAAATAAATTTTACATTTCTATTTAAAAAAGTAGCTTTTTGCGTGAAAAAATATTACAAATTGAGGTTTTTTCGATGAAATTAATGAAAAAAATTATGATATGGATAAAATATGAATTAATTCTTGATTAGGACCAGAAATGGAAGAGAATGATATATAATAAATAAATTTTACATTTCTATTTAAAAAAGTAGCTTTTTGCGTGAAAAAATATTACAAATTGAGGTTTTTTCTATGAAATCAATGAAAGAAATTATGATATCGATAAAATAAAATTAATTCTTGATTAGGACCAGAAATGGAAGAGAATGATATATAATAAATAAATTTTACATTTCTATTTAAAAAAGTAGCTTTTTGCGTGAAAAAATAATACAAATTGAGGTTTTTTCTATGAAATCAATGAAAAAAATTATGATATCGATAAAATATGAATTAATTCTTGATTAGGACCAGAAATGGAAGAGAATGATATATAATAAATAAATTTTACATTTCTATTTAAAAAAGTAGCTTTTTGCGTGAAAAAATAATACAAATTCCGTTTTTTTCTATGAAATCAATGAAAAAAATTATGATATGGATAAAATATGAATTAATTCTTGATTAGGACCAGAAATGGAAGAGAATGATATATAATAAATAAATTTTACATTTCTATTTAAAAAAGTAGATTTTTGCGTGAAAAAATATTACAAATTGAGGTTTTTTCGATGTTATTAATGAAAAAAATTATGATATCAATGAAATATAAATTAATTCTTGATTAGGACCAGAAATGGAAGAGAATGATATATAATAAATAAATTTTACATTTCTATTTAAAAAAGTAGCTTTTTGCGTGAAAAAATATTACAAATTGAGGTTTTTTCGATGAAATTAATGAAAAAAATTATGATATCAAGGAAATAATAATTAATTCTTGATTAGGACCAGAAATGGAAGAGAATGATATATAATAAATAAATTTTACATTTCTATTTAAAAAAGTAGCTTTTTGCGTGAAAAAATATTACAAATTGAGGTTTTTTCGATGAAATTAATGAAAAAAATTATGATATCAAGGAAATAATAATTAATTCTTGATTAGGACCAGAAATGGAAGAGAATGATATATAATAAATAAATTTTACATTTCTATTTAAAAAAGTAGCTTTTTGCGTGAAAAAATATTACAAATTGAGGTTTTTTCGATGAAATTAATGAAAAAAATTATGATAATAAGGAAATAATAATTAATTCTTGATTAGGACCAGAAATGGAAGAGAATGATATATTATAAATAAATTTTAGATTTCTATTTAAAAAAGTAGCTTTTTGCGTGAAAAAATAATACAAATTGAGGTTTTTTCTATGAAATAAATGAAAAAAATTATGATATCGATAAAATATGAATTAATTCTTGATTAGGACCAGAAATGGAAGAGAATGATATATAATAAATAAATTTTACATTTCTATTTAAAAAAGTAGATTTTTGCGTGAAAAAATATTACAAATTGAGGTTTTTTCGATGTTATTAATGAAAAAAATTATGATATCAATGAAATATAAATTAATTCTTGATTAGGACCAGAAATGGAAGAGAATGATATATAATAAATAAATTTTACATTTCTATTTAAAAAAGTAGCTTTTTGCGTGAAAAAATATTACAAATTGAGGTTTTTTCGATGAAATTAATGAAAAAAATTATGATATCAATGAAATATGAATTAATTCTTGATTAGGACCAGAAATG
Source organism: Labia minor (assembly GCA_963082975.1). Taxonomy (NCBI): domain Eukaryota; kingdom Metazoa; phylum Arthropoda; class Insecta; order Dermaptera; family Spongiphoridae; genus Labia; species Labia minor. Next base: position 6,451,791 of record OY720349.1, read on the forward strand.
GAAGAGAATGATATATAATAAATAAATTTTACATTTCTATTTAAAAAAGTAGCTTTTTGCGTGAAAAAATATTACAAATTGAGGTTTTTTCGATGAAATTAATTAAAAAAATTATGATATCAAGGAAATAATAATTAATTCTTGATTAGGACCAGAAATGGAAGAGAATGATATATAATAAATAAATTTTACATTTCTATTTAAAAAAGTAGCTTTTTGCGTGAAAAAATAATACAAATTCCGTTTTTTTCTATGAAATCAATGAAAAAAATTATGATATGGATAAAATATGAATTAATTCTTGATTAGGACCAGAAATGGAAGAGAATGATATATAATAAATAAATTTTACATTTCTATTTAAAAAAGTAGATTTTTGCGTGAAAAAATATTACAAATTGAGGTTTTTTCGATGTTATTAATGAAAAAAATTATGATATCAATGAAATATGAATTAATTCTTGATTAGGACCAGAAATGGAAGAGAATGATATATAATAAATAAATTTTACATTTCTATTTAAAAAAGTAGCTTTTTGCGTGAAAAAATATTACAAATTGAGGTTTTTTCGATGAAATTAATGAAAAAAATTATGATATCAAGGAAATAATAATTAATTCTTGATTAGGACCAGAAATGGAAGAGAATGATATATAATAAATAAATTTTACATTTCTATTTAAAAAAGTAGCTTTTTGCGTGAAAAAATATTACAAATTGAGGTTTTTTCGATGTTATTAATGAAAAAAATTATGATATCAATGAAATATAAATTAATTCTTGATTAGGACCAGAAATGGAAGAGAATGATATATAATAAATAAATTTTACATTTCTATTTAAAAAAGTAGCTTTTTGCGTGAAAAAATATTACAAATTGAGGTTTTTTCGATGAAATTAATGAAAAAAATTATGATATCAATGAAATATGAATTAATTCGTGATTAGGATCAGAAATGGAAGAGAATGATATATAATAAATAAATTTTACATTTCTATTTAAAAAAGTAGCTTTTTGCGTGAAAAAATATTCCAAATTGAGGTTTTTTCGATGAAATTAATGAAAAAAATTATGATATGGATAAAATATGAATTAATTCTTGATTAGGACCAGAAATGGAAGAGAATGATATATAATAAATAAATTTTACATTTCTATTTAAAAAAGTAGCTTTTTGCGTGAAAAAATATTACAAATTGAGGTTTTTTCGATGAAATTAATGAAAAAAATTATGATAATAAGGAAATAATAATTAATTCTTGATTAGGACCAGAAATGGAAGAGAATGATATATAATAAATAAATTTTTAATTTCTATTTAAAAAAGTAGCTTTTTGCGTGAAAAAATAATACAAATTGAGGTTTTTTCTATGAAATCAATGAAAAAAATTATGATATCGATAAAATATGAATTAATTCTTGATTAGGACCAGAAATGGAAGAGAATGATATATTATAAATAAATTTTAGATTTCTATTTAAAAAAGTAGCTTTTTGCGTGAAAAAATAATACAAATTCCGTTTTTTTCTATGAAATCAATGAAAAAAATTATGATATGGATAAAATATGAATTAATTCTTGATTAGGACCAGAAATGGAAGAGAATGATATATAATAAATAAATTTTACATTTCTATTTAAAAAAGTAGCTTTTTGCGTGAAAAAATATTACAAATTGAGGTTTTTTCGATGAAATTAATGAAAAAAATTATGATATCAAGGAAATAATAATTAATTCTTGATTAGGACCAGAAATGGAAGAGAATGATATATAATAAATAAATTTTACATTTCTATTTAAAAAAGTAGCTTTTTGCGTGAAAAAATATTACAAATTGAGGTTTTTTCGATGAAATTAATGAAAAAAATTATGATATCAAGGAAATAATAATTAATTCTTGATTAGGACCAGAAATGGAAGAGAATGATATATAATAAATAAATTTTACATTTCTATTTAAAAAAGTAGCTTTTTGCGTGAAAAAATATTACAAATTGAGGTTTTTTCGATGAAATTAATGAAAAAAATTATGATATCAAGGAAATAATAATTAATTCTTGATTAGGACCAGAAATGGAAGAGAATGATATATAATAAATAAATTTTACATTTCTATTTAAAAAAGTAGCTTTTTGCGTGAAAAAATATTACAAATTGAGGTTTTTTCGATGTTATTAATGAAAAAAATTATGATATCAATGAAATATAAATTAATTCTTGATTAGGACCAGAAATGGAAGAGAATGATATATAATAAATAAATTTTACATTTCTATTTAAAAAAGTAGCTTTTTGCGTGAAAAAATATTACAAATTGAGGTTTTTTCGATGAAATTAATGAAAAAAATTATGATATCAAGGAAATAATAATTAATTCTTGATTAGGACCAGAAATGGAAGAGAATGATATATAATAAATAAATTTTACATTTCTATTTAAAAAAGTAGCTTTTTGCGTGAAAAAATATTACAAATTGAGGTTTTTTCGATGAAATTAATGAAAAAAATTATGATATCAAGGAAATAATAATTAATTCTTGATTAGGACCAGAAATGGAAGAGAATGATATATAATAAATAAATTTTACATTTCTATTTAAAAAAGTAGCTTTTTGCGTGAAAAAATAATACAAATTGAGGTTTTTTCTATGAAATCAATGAAAAAAATTATGATATCAATGAAATATGAATTAATTCTTGATTAGGATCAGAAATGGAAGAGAATGATATATAATAAATAAATTTTACATTTCTATTTAAAAAAGTAGCTTTTTGCGTGAAAAAATATTACAAATTGAGGTTTTTTCGATGTTATTAATGAAAAAAATTATGATATCAATGAAATATGAATTAATTCTTGATTAGGATCAGAAATGGAAGAGAATGATATATAATAAATAAATTTTACATTTCTATTTAAAAAAGTAGCTTTTTGCGTGAAAAAATATTACAAATTGAGGTTTTTTCGATGAAATTAATGAAAAAAATTATGATATCAATGAAATATGAATTAATTCGTGATTAGGACCAGAAATGGAAGAGAATGATATATAATAAATAAATTTTACATTTCTATTTAAAAAAGTAGCTTTTTGCGTGAAAAAATATTACAAATTGAGGTTTTTTCGATGAAATTAATGAAAAAAATTATGATATCAATGAAATATAAATTAATTCTTGATTAGGACCAGAAATGGAAGAGAATGATATATAATAAATAAATTTTACATTTCTATTTAAAAAAGTAGCTTTTTGCGTGAAAAAATATTACAAATTGAGGTTTTTTCGATGAAATTAATGAAAAAAATTATGATATCAATGAAATATGAATTAATTCGTGATTAGGATCAGAAATGGAAGAGAATGATATATAATAAATAAATTTTACATTTCTATTTAAAAAAGTAGCTTTTTGCGTGAAAAAATATTACAAATTGAGGTTTTTTCGATGAAATTAATGAAAAAAATTATGATATCAAGGAAATAATAATTAATTCTTGATTAGGACCAGAAATGGAAGAGAATGATATATAATAAATAAATTTTACATTTCTATTTAAAAAAGTAGCTTTTTGCGTGAAAAAATTTACACATTGAGGTTTTTTCGATGAAATTAATGAAAAAAATTATGATATCAAGGAAATAATAATTAATTCTTGATTAGGACCAGAAATGGAAGAGAATGATATATAATAAATAAATTTTACATTTCTATTTAAAAAAGTAGCTTTTTGCGTGAAAAAATATTACAAATTGAGGTTTTTTCGATGTTATTAATGAAAAAAATTATGATATCAATGAAATATGAATTAATTCTTGATTAGGATCAGAAATGGAAGAGAATGATATATAATAAATAAATTTTACATTTCTATTTAAAAAAGTAGCTTTTTGCGTGAAAAAATATTACAAATTGAGGTTTTTTCGATGAAATTAATGAAAAAAATTATGATATCAATGAAATATGAATTAATTCGTGATTAGGATCAGAAATGGAAGAGAATGATATATAATAAATAAATTTTACATTTCTATTTAAAAAAGTAGCTTTTTGCGTGAAAAAATAATACAAATTGAGGTTTTTTCTATGAAATCAATGAAAAAAATTATGATATCAATGAAATAATAATTAATTCTTGATTAGGACCAGAAATGGAAGAGAATGATATATAATAAATAAATTTTACATTTCTATTTAAAAAAGTAGCTTTTTGCGTGAAAAAATATTACACATTGAGGTTTTTTCGATGAAATTAATGAAAAAAATTATGATATCAAGGAAATAATAATTAATTCTTGATTAGGACCAGAAATGGAAGAGAATGATATATAATAAATAAATTTTACATTTCTATTTAAAAAAGTAGCTTTTTGCGTGAAAAAATAATACAAATTCCGTTTTTTTCTATGAAATCAATGAAAAAAATTATGATATGGATAAAATATGAATTAATTCTTGATTAGGACCAGAAATGGAAGAGAATGATATATAATAAATAAATTTTACATTTCTATTTAAAAAAGTAGCTTTTTGCGTGAAAAAATATTACAAATTGAGGTTTTTTCGATGAAATTAATGAAAAAAATTATGATATCAATGAAATATGAATTAATTCGTGATTAGGATCAGAAATGGAAGAGAATGATATATAATAAATAAATTTTACATTTCTATTTAAAAAAGTAGCTTTTTGCGTGAAAAAATATTACAAATTGAGGTTTTTTCGATGAAATTAATGAAAAAAATTATGATATCAAGGAAATAATAATTAATTCTTGATTAGGACCAGAAATGGAAGAGAATGATATATAATAAATAAATTTTACATTTCTATTTAAAAAAGTAGCTTTTTGCGTGAAAAAATATTACAAATTGAGGTTTTTTCGATGTTATTAATGAAAAAAATTATGATATCAATGAAATATAAATTAATTCTTGATTAGGACCAGAAATGGAAGAGAATGATATATAATAAATAAATTTTACATTTCTATTTAAAAAAGTAGCTTTTTGCGTGAAAAAATATTACAAATTGAGGTTTTTTCGATGAAATTAATGAAAAAACTTATGATATCAATGAAATATGAATTAATTCTTGATTAGGATCAGAAATGGAAGAGAATGATATATAATAAATAAATTTTACATTTCTATTTAAAAAAGTAGCTTTTTGCGTGAAAAAATATTACAAATTGAGGTTTTTTCGATGAAATTAATGAAAAAAATTATGATATGGATAAAATATGAATTAATTCTTGATTAGGACCAGAAATGGAAGAGAATGATATATAATAAATAAATTTTACATTTCTATTTAAAAAAGTAGCTTTTTGCGTGAAAAAATGTTACAAATTGAGGTTTTTTCGATGAAATTAATGAAAAAAATTATGATAATAAGGAAATAATAATTAATTCTTGATTAGGACCAGAAATGGAAGAGAATGATATATAATAAATAAATTTTTAATTTCTATTTAAAAAAGTAGCTTTTTGCGTGAAAAAATAATACAAATTGAGGTTTTTTCTATGAAATCAATGAAAAAAATTATGATATCGATAAAATATGAATTAATTCTTGATTAGGACCAGAAATGGAAGAGAATGATATATTATAAATAAATTTTAGATTTCTATTTAAAAAAGTAGCTTTTTGCGTGAAAAAATAATACAAATTCCGTTTTTTTCTATGAAATCAATGAAAAAAATTATGATATGGATAAAATATGAATTAATTCTTGATTAGGACCAGAAATGGAAGAGAATGATATATAATAAATAAATTTTACATTTCTATTTAAAAAAGTAGATTTTTGCGTGAAAAAATATTACAAATTGAGGTTTTTTCGATGTTATTAATGAAAAAAATTATGATATCAATGAAATATAAATTAATTCTTGATTAGGACCAGAAATGGAAGAGAATGATATATAATAAATAAATTTTACATTTCTATTTAAAAAAGTAGCTTTTTGCGTGAAAAAATATTACAAATTGAGGTTTTTTCGATGAAATTAATGAAAAAAATTATGATATCAATGAAATATGAATTAATTCTTGATTAGGACCAGAAATGGAAGAGAATGATATATAATAAATAAATTTTTTCATTTCTATTTAAAAAAGTAGCTTTTTGCGTGAAAAAATATTACAAATTGAGGTTTTTTCGATGAAATTAATGAAAAAAATTATGATATCAAGGAAATAATAATTAATTCTTGATTAGGACCAGAAATGGAAGAGAATGATATATAATAAATAAATTTTACATTTCTATTTAAAAAAGTAGCTTTTTGCGTGAAAAAATATTACAAATTGAGGTTTTTTCGATGAAATTAATGAAAAAAATTATGATATCAAGGAAATAATAATTAATTCTTGATTAGGACCAGAAATGGAAGAGAATGATATATAATAAATAAATTTTACATTTCTATTTAAAAAAGTAGCTTTTTGCGTGAAAAAATAATACAAATTGAGGTTTTTTCTATGAAATCAATGAAAAAAATTATGATATCAATGAAATATGAATTAATTCTTGATTAGGATCAGAAATGGAAGAGAATGATATATAATAAATAAATTTTACATTTCTATTTAAAAAAGTAGCTTTTTGCGTGAAAAAATATTACAAATTGAGGTTTTTTCGATGTTATTAATGAAAAAAATTATGATATCAATGAAATATGAATTAATTCTTGATTAGGATCAGAAATGGAAGAGAATGATATATAATAAATAAATTTTACATTTCTATTTAAAAAAGTAGCTTTTTGCGTGAAAAAATATTACAAATTGAGGTTTTTTCGATGAAATTAATGAAAAAAATTATGATATCAATGAAATATGAATTAATTCTTGATTAGGACCAGAAATGGAAGAGAATGATATATAATAAATAAATTTTACATTTCTATTTAAAAAAGTAGCTTTTTGCGTGAAAAAATATTACAAATTGAGGTTTTTTCGATGAAATTAATGAAAAAAATTATGATATCAATGAAATATGAATTAATTCGTGATTAGGATCAGAAATGGAAGAGAATGATATATAATAAATAAATTTTACATTTCTATTTAAAAAAGTAGCTTTTTGCGTGAAAAAATATTACAAATTGAGGTTTTTTCGATGAAATTAATGAAAAAAATTATGATATCAAGGAAATAATAATTAATTCTTGATTAGGACCAGAAATGGAAGAGAATGATATATAATAAATAAATTTTACATTTCTATTTAAAAAAGTAGCTTTTTGCGTGAAAAAATATTACAAATTGAGGTTTTTTCGATGAAATTAATGAAAAAAATTATGATATCAAGGAAATATGAATTAATTCGTGATTAGGATCAGAAATGGAAGAGAATGATATATAATAAATAAATTTTACATTTCTATTTAAAAAAGTAGCTTTTTGCGTGAAAAAATATTACAAATTGAGGTTTTTTCGATGAAATTAATGAAAAAAATTATGATATCAATGAAATATGAATTAATTCGTGATTAGGACCAGAAATGGAAGAGAATGATATATAATAAATAAATTTTACATTTCTATTTAAAAAAGTAGCTTTTTGCGTGAAAAAATATTACAAATTGAGGTTTTTTCGATGAAATTAATGAAAAAAATTATGATATCAATGAAATATAAATTAATTCTTGATTAGGACCAGAAATGGAAGAGAATGATATATAATAAATAAATTTTACATTTCTATTTAAAAAAGTAGCTTTTTGCGTGAAAAAATATTACAAATTGAGGTTTTTTCGATGAAATTAATGAAAAAAATTATGATATCAAGGAAATAATAATTAATTCTTGATTAGGACCAGAAATGGAAGAGAATGATATATAATAAATAAATTTTACATTTCTATTTAAAAAAGTAGCTTTTTGCGTGAAAAAATATTACACATTGAGGTTTTTTCGATGAAATTAATGAAAAAAATTATGATATCAAGGAAATAATAATTAATTCTTGATTAGGACCAGAAATGGAAGAGAATGATATATAATAAATAAATTTTACATTTCTATTTAAAAAAGTAGCTTTTTGCGTGAAAAAATAATACAAATTCCGTTTTTTTCTATGAAATCAATGAAAAAAATTATGATATGGATAAAATATGAATTAATTCTTGATTAGGACCAGAAATGGAAGAGAATGATATATAATAAATAAATTTTACATTTCTATTTAAAAAAGTAGATTTTTGCGTGAAAAAATATTACAAATTGAGGTTTTTTCTATGAAATCAATGAAAAAAATTATGATATCGATAAAATATGAATTAATTCTTGATTAGGACCAGAAATGGAAGAGAATGATATATAATAAATAAATTTTACATTTCTATTTAAAAAAGTAGATTTTTGCGTGAAATAGTATTACAAATTGAGGTTTTTTCTATGAAATCAATGAAAAAAATTATGATATCGATAAAATATGAATTAATTCTTGATTAGGACCAGAAATGGAAGAGAATGATATATAATAAATAAATTTTACATTTCTATTTAAAAAAGTAGCTTTTTGAGTGAAATAATATGAGAAATTCTGTTTTTTTCTATGAAATCAATGAAAAAAATTATGATATCAAGGAAATAATAATTAATTCTTGATTAGGACCAGAAATGGAAGAGAATGATATATAATAAATAAATTTTACATTTCTATTTAAAAAAGTAGCTTTTTGCGTGAAAAAATATTACAAATTGAGGTTTTTTCGATGAAATTAATGAAAAAAATTATGATATCAAGGAAATATGAATTAATTCTTGATTAGGACCAGAAATGGAAGAGAATGATATATAATAAATAAATTTTACATTTCTATTTAAAAAAGTAGCTTTTTGCGTGAAAAAATATTACAAATTGAGGTTTTTTCGATGAAATTAATGAAAAAAATTATGATATCAATGAAATATGAATTAATTCGTGATTAGGACCAGAAATGGAAGAGAATGATATATAATAAATAAATTTTACATTTCTATTTAAAAAAGTAGCTTTTTGCGTGAAAAAATATTACAAATTGAGGTTTTTTCGATGAAATTAATGAAAAAAATTATGATATCAATGAAATATGAATTAATTCGTGATTAGGATCAGAAATGGAAGAGAATGATATATAATAAATAAATTTTACATTTCTATTTAAAAAAGTAGCTTTTTGCGTGAAAAAATATTACAAATTGAGGTTTTTTCGATGAAATTAATGAAAAAAATTATGATATCAATGAAATATGAATTAATTCGTGATTAGGATCAGAAATGGAAGAGAATGATATATAATAAATAAATTTTACATTTCTATTTAAAAAAGTAGCTTTTTGCGTGAAAAAATATTACAAATTGAGGTTTTTTCGATGAAATTAATGAAAAAAATTATGATATCAAGGAAATATGAATTAATTCGTGATTAGGATCAGAAATGGAAGAGAATGATATATAATAAATAAATTTTACATTTCTATTTAAAAAAGTAGCTTTTTGCGTGAAAAAATATTACAAATTGAGGTTTTTTCGATGAAATTAATGAAAAAAATTATGATATCAATGAAATATGAATTAATTCGTGATTAGGACCAGAAATGGAAGAGAATGATATATAATAAATAAATTTTACATTTCTATTTAAAAAAGTAGCTTTTTGCGTGAAAAAATATTACAAATTGAGGTTTTTTCGATGAAATTAATGAAAAAAATTATGATATCAATGAAATATAAATTAATTCTTGATTAGGACCAGAAATGGAAGAGAATGATATATAATAAATAAATTTTACATTTCTATTTAAAAAAGTAGCTTTTTGCGTGAAAAAATATTACAAATTGAGGTTTTTTCGATGAAATTAATGAAAAAAATTATGATATCAAGGAAATAATAATTAATTCTTGATTAGGACCAGAAATGGAAGAGAATGATATATAATAAATAAATTTTACATTTCTATTTAAAAAAGTAGCTTTTTGCGTGAAAAAATATTACACATTGAGGTTTTTTCGATGAAATTAATGAAAAAAATTATGATATCAAGGAAATAATAATTAATTCTTGATTAGGACCAGAAATGGAAGAGAATGATATATAATAAATAAATTTTACATTTCTATTTAAAAAAGTAGCTTTTTGCGTGAAAAAATAATACAAATTCCGTTTTTTTCTATGAAATCAATGAAAAAAATTATGATATGGATAAAATATGAATTAATTCTTGATTAGGACCAGAAATGGAAGAGAATGATATATAATAAATAAATTTTACATTTCTATTTAAAAAAGTAGATTTTTGCGTGAAAAAATATTACAAATTGAGGTTTTTTCTATGAAATCAATGAAAAAAATTATGATATCGATAAAATATGAATTAATTCTTGATTAGGACCAGAAATGGAAGAGAATGATATATAATAAATAAATTTTACATTTCTATTTAAAAAAGTAGATTTTTGCGTGAAATAGTATTACAAATTGAGGTTTTTTCTATGAAATCAATGAAAAAAATTATGATATCGATAAAATATGAATTAATTCTTGATTAGGACCAGAAATGGAAGAGAATGATATATAATAAATAAATTTTACATTTCTATTTAAAAAAGTAGCTTTTTGAGTGAAATAATATGAGAAATTCTGTTTTTTTCTATGAAATCAATGAAAAAAATTATGATATCGATAAAATATGAATTAATTCTTGATTAGGACCAGAAATGGAAGAGAATGATATATAATAAATAAATTTTACATTTCTATTTAAAAAAGTAGATTTTTGCGTGAAAAAATATTACAAATTGAGGTTTTTTCTATGAAATCAATGAAAAAAATTATGATATCGATAAAATATGAATTAATTCTTGATTAGGGCCAGAAATGGAAGAGAATGATATATAATAAATAAATTTTACATTTCTATTTAAAAAAGTAGATTTTTGCGTGAAATAGTATTACAAATTGAGGTTTTTTCTATGAAATCAATGAAAAAAATTATGATATCGATAAAATATGAATTAATTCTTGATTAGGACCAGAAATGGAAGAGAATGATATATAATAAATAAATTTTACATTTCTATTTAAAAAAGTAGCTTTTTGCGTGAAAAAATATTACAAATTGAGGTTTTTTCGATGAAATTAATGAAAAAAATTATGATATCGATAAAATATGAATTAATTCTTGATTAGGACCAGAAATGGAAGAGAATGATATATAATAAATAAATTATACATTTCTATTTAAAAAAGTAGATTTTTGCGTGAAATAGTATTACAAATTGAGGTTTTTTCGATGAAATTAATGAAAAAAATTATGATATCGATAAAATATGAATTAATTCTTGATTAGGACCAGAAATGGAAGAGAATGATATATAATAAATAAATTTTACATTTCTATTTAAAAAAGTAGCTTTTTGCGTGAAAAAATAATACAAATTGAGGTTTTTTCTATGAAATCAATGAAAAAAATTATGATATCAAAGAAATAATAATTAATTCTTGATTAGGACCAGAAATGGAAGAGAATGATATATAATAAATAAATTTTTCATTTCTATTTAAAAAAGTAGCTTTTTGCGTGAAAAAATAATACAAATTGAGGTTTTTTCTATGAAATCAATGAAAAAAATTATGATATCAATGAAATATGAATTAATTCTTGATTAGGATCAGAAATGGAAGAGAATGATATATAATAAATAAATTTTACATTTCTATTTAAAAAAGTAGCTTTTTGCGTGAAAAAATATTACAAATTGAGGTTTTTTCGATGTTATTAATGAAAAAAATTATGATATCAATGAAATATGAATTAATTCGTGATTAGGATCAGAAATGGAAGAGAATGATATATAATAAATAAATTTTACATTTCTATTTAAAAGAGTAGCTTTTTGCGTGAAAAAATATTACAAATTGAGGTTTTTTCGATGAAATTAATGAAAAAAATTATGATATCAATGAAATATGAATTAATTCTTGATTAGGACCAGAAATGGAAGAGAATGATATATAATAAATAAATTTTACATTTCTATTTAAAAAAGTAGCTTTTTGCGTGAAAAAATATTACAAATTGAGGTTTTTTCGATGAAATTAATGAAAAAAATTATGATATCAATGAAATATAAATTAATTCTTGATTAGGACCAGAAATGGAAGAGAATGATATATAATAAATAAATTTTACATTTCTATTTAAAAAAGTAGCTTTTTGCGTGAAAAAATATTACAAATTGAGGTTTTTTCGATGAAATTAATGAAAAAAATTATGATATCAAGGAAATAATAATTAATTCTTGATTAGGACCAGAAATGGAAGAGAATGATATATAATAAATAAATTTTACATTTCTATTTAAAAAAGTAGCTTTTTGCGTGAAAAAATATTACAAATTGAGGTTTTTTCGATGAAATTAATGAAAAAAATTATGATATCAAGGAAATAATAATTAATTCTTGATTAGGACCAGAAATGGAAGAGAATGATATATAATAAATAAATTTTACATTTCTATTTAAAAAAGTAGCTTTTTGCGTGAAAAAATATTACAAATTGAGGTTTTTTCGATGAAATTAATGAAAAAAATTATGATATCAATGAAATATAAATTAATTCTTGATTAGGACCAGAAATGGAAGAGAATGATATATAATAAATAAATTTTACATTTCTATTTAAAAAAGTAGCTTTTTGCGTGAAAAAATATTACAAATTGAGGTTTTTTCGATGAAATTAATGAAAAAAATTATGATATCAATGAAATATGAATTAATTCGTGATTAGGATCAGAAATGGAAGAGAATGATATATAATAAATAAATTTTACATTTCTATTTAAAAAAGTAGCTTTTTGCGTGAAAAAATATTACAAATTGAGGTTTTTTCGATGTTATTAATGAAAAAAATTATGATATCAATGAAATATGAATTAATTCGTGATTAGGATCAGAAATGGAAGAGAATGATATATAATAAATAAATTTTACATTTCTATTTAAAAGAGTAGCTTTTTGCGTGAAAAAATATTACAAATTGAGGTTTTTTCGATGAAATTAATGAAAAAAATTATGATATCAATGAAATATGAATTAATTCTTGATTAGGACCAGAAATGGAAGAGAATGATATATAATAAATAAATTTTACATTTCTATTTAAAAAAGTAGCTTTTTGCGTGAAAAAATATTACAAATTGAGGTTTTTTCGATGAAATTAATGAAAAAAATTATGATATCGATAAAATATGAATTAATTCTTGATTAGGACCAGAAATGGAAGAGAATGATATATAATAAATAAATTTTACATTTCTATTTAAAAAAGTAGATTTTTGCGTGAAATAGTATTACAAATTGAGGTTTTTTCTATGAAATCAATGAAAAAAATTATGATATCGATAAAATATGAATTAATTCTTGATTAGGACCAGAAATGGAAGAGAATGATATATAATAAATAAATTTTACATTTCTATTTAAAAAAGTAGCTTTTTGAGTGAAATAATATGAGAAATTCTGTTTTTTTCTATGAAATCAATGAAAAAAATTATGATATCGATAAAATATGAATTAATTCTTGATTAGGACCAGAAATGGAAGAGAATGATATATAATAAATAAATTTTACATTTCTATTTAAAAGAGTAGCTTTTTGCGTGAAAAAATATTACAAAGTGAGGTTTTTTCGATGAAATTAATGAAAAAAATTATGATATCAATGAAATATGAATTAATTCGTGATTAGGATCAGAAATGGAAGAGAATGATATATAATAAATAAATTTTACATTTCTATTTAAAAAAGTAGCTTTTTGCGTGAAAAAATATTACAAATTGAGGTTTTTTCGATGAAATTAATGAAAAAAATTATGATATCAAGGAAATATGAATTAATTCTTGATTAGGATCAGAAATGGAAGAGAATGATATATAATAAATAAATTTTACATTTCTATTTAAAAAAGTAGCTTTTTGCGTGAAAAAATATTACAAATTGAGGTTTTTTCGATGAAATTAATGAAAAAAATTATGATATCAAGGAAATAATAATTAATTCTTGATTAGGACCAGAAATGGAAGAGAATGATATATAATAAATAAATTTTACATTTCTATTTAAAAAAGTAGCTTTTTGCGTGAAAAAATATTACAAATTGAGGTTTTTTCGATGAAATTAATGAAAAAAATTATGATATCAAGGAAATAATAATTAATTCTTGATTAGGACCAGAAATGGAAGAGAATGATATATAATAAATAAATTTTACATTTCTATTTAAAAAAGTAGCTTTTTGCGTGAAAAAATAATACAAATTGAGGTTTTTTCTATGAAATCAATGAAAAAAATTATGATATCAATGAAATATGAATTAATTCTTGATTAGGATCAGAAATGGAAGAGAATGATATATAATAAATAAATTTTACATTTCTATTTAAAAAAGTAGCTTTTTGCGTGAAAAAATATTACAAATTGAGGTTTTTTCGATGAAATTAATGAAAAAAATTATGATATCAATGAAATATAAATTAATTCTTGATTAGGACCAGAAATGGAAGAGAATGATATATAATAAATAAATTTTACATTTCTATTTAAAAAAGTAGCTTTTTGCGTGAAAAAATATTACAAATTGAGGTTTTTTCGATGAAATTAATGAAAAAAATTATGATATCAATGAAATATAAATTAATTCTTGATTAGGACCAGAAATGGAAGAGAATGATATATAATAAATAAATTTTACATTTCTATTTAAAAAAGTAGCTTTTTGCGTGAAAAAATATTACAAATTGAGGTTTTTTCGATGAAATTAATGAAAAAAATTATGATATCAATGAAATATGAATTAATTCGTGATTAGGATCAGAAATGGAAGAGAATGATATATAATAAATAAATTTTACATTTCTATTTAAAAAAGTAGCTTTTTGCGTGAAAAAATATTACAAATTGAGGTTTTTTCGATGTTATTAATGAAAAAAATTATGATATCAATGAAATATGAATTAATTCGTGATTAGGATCAGAAATGGAAGAGAATGATATATAATAAATAAATTTTACATTTCTATTTAAAAGAGTAGCTTTTTGCGTGAAAAAATATTACAAATTGAGGTTTTTTCGATGAAATTAATGAAAAAAATTATGATATCAATGAAATATGAATTAATTCTTGATTAGGACCAGAAATGGAAGAGAATGATATATAATAAATAAATTTTACATTTCTATTTAAAAAAGTAGCTTTTTGCGTGAAAAAATATTACAAATTGAGGTTTTTTCGATGAAATTAATGAAAAAAATTATGATATCGATAAAATATGAATTAATTCTTGATTAGGACCAGAAATGGAAGAGAATGATATATAATAAATAAATTTTACATTTCTATTTAAAAAAGTAGATTTTTGCGTGAAATAGTATTACAAATTGAGGTTTTTTCTATGAAATCAATGAAAAAAATTATGATATCGATAAAATATGAATTAATTCTTGATTAGGACCAGAAATGGAAGAGAATGATATATAATAAATAAATTTTACATTTCTATTTAAAAAAGTAGCTTTTTGAGTGAAATAATATGAGAAATTCTGTTTTTTTCTATGAAATCAATGAAAAAAATTATGATATCGATAAAATATGAATTAATTCTTGATTAGGACCAGAAATGGAAGAGAATGATATATAATAAATAAATTTTACATTTCTATTTAAAAGAGTAGCTTTTTGCGTGAAAAAATATTACAAATTGAGGTTTTTTCGATGAAATTAATGAAAAAAATTATGATATCAATGAAATATGAATTAATTCGTGATTAGGATCAGAAATGGAAGAGAATGATATATAATAAATAAATTTTACATTTCTATTTAAAAAAGTAGCTTTTTGCGTGAAAAAATATTACAAATTGAGGTTTTTTCGATGAAATTAATGAAAAAAATTATGATATCAATGAAATATGAATTAATTCGTGATTAGGATCAGAAATGGAAGAGAATGATATATAATAAATAAATTTTACATTTCTATTTAAAAAAGTAGCTTTTTGCGTGAAAAAATATTACAAATTGAGGTTTTTTCGATGAAATTAATGAAAAAAATTATGATATCAAGGAAATATGAATTAATTCTTGATTAGGACCAGAAATGGAAGAGAATGATATATAATAAATAAATTTTACATTTCTATTTAAAAGAGTAGCTTTTTGCGTGAAAAAATATTACAAATTGAGGTTTTTTCGATGAAATTAATGAAAAAAATTATGATATCAATGAAATATAAATTAATTCTTGATTAGGACCAGAAATGGAAGAGAATGATATATAATAAATAAATTTTACATTTCTATTTAAAAAAGTAGCTTTTTGCGTGAAAAAATATTACAAATTGAGGTTTTTTCGATGAAATTAATGAAAAAAATTATGATATCAAGGAAATATGAATTAATTCTTGATTAGGATCAGAAATGGAAGAGAATGATATATAATAAATAAATTTTACATTTCTATTTAAAAAAGTAGCTTTTTGCGTGAAAAAATATTACAAATTGAGGTTTTTTCGATGTTATTAATGAAAAAAATTATGATATCAATGAAATATGAATTAATTCGTGATTAGGATCAGAAATGGAAGAGAATGATATATAATAAATAAATTTTACATTTCTATTTAAAAAAGTAGCTTTTTGCGTGAAAAAATATTACAAATTGAGGTTTTTTCGATGAAATTAATGAAAAAAATTATGATATCAATGAAATATGAATTAATTCTTGATTAGGACCAGAAATGGAAGAGAATGATATATAATAAATAAATTTTACATTTCTATTTAAAAAAGTAGCTTTTTGCGTGAAAAAATATTACAAATTGAGGTTTTTTCGATGAAATTAATGAAAAAAATTATGATATCAATGAAATATAAATTAATTCTTGATTAGGACCAGAAATGGAAGAGAATGATATATAATAAATAAATTTTACATTTCTATTTAAAAAAGTAGCTTTTTGCGTGAAAAAATATTACAAATTGAGGTTTTTTCGATGAAATTAATGAAAAAAATTATGATATCAATGAAATATGAATTAATTCGTGATTAGGATCAGAAATGGAAGAGAATGATATATAATAAATAAATTTTACATTTCTATTTAAAAAAGTAGCTTTTTGCGTGAAAAAATATTACAAATTGAGGTTTTTTCGATGAAATTAATGAAAAAAATTATGATATCAAGGAAATAATAATTAATTCTTGATTAGGACCAGAAATGGAAGAGAATGATATATAATAAATAAATTTTACATTTCTATTTAAAAAAGTAGCTTTTTGCGTGAAAAAATATTACAAATTGAGGTTTTTTCGATGTTATTAATGAAAAAAATTATGATATCAATGAAATATAAATTAATTCTTGATTAGGACCAGAAATGGAAGAGAATGATATATAATAAATAAATTTTACATTTCTATTTAAAAAAGTAGCTTTTTGCGTGAAAAAATATTACAAATTGAGGTTTTTTCGATGAAATTAATGAAAAAAATTATGATATCAATGAAATATGAATTAATTCGTGATTAGGATCAGAAATGGAAGAGAATGATATATAATAAATAAATTTTACATTTCTATTTAAAAAAGTAGCTTTTTGCGTGAAAAAATAATACAAATTGAGGTTTTTTCGATGAAATTAATGAAAAAAATTATGATATGGATAAAATATGAATTAATTCTTGATTAGGACCAGAAATGGAAGAGAATGATATATAATAAATAAATTTTACATTTCTATTTAAAAAAGTAGCTTTTTGCGTGAAAAAATAATACAAATTGAGGTTTTTTCGATGAAATTAATGAAAAAAATTATGATATGGATAAAATATGAATTAATTCTTGATTAGGACCAGAAATGGAAGAGAATGATATATAATAAATAAATTTTACATTTCTATTTAAAAAAGTAGCTTTTTGCGTGAAAAAATAATACAAATTGAGGTTTTTTCTATGAAATCAATGAAAAAAATTATGATATCGATAAAATATGAATTAATTCTTGATTAGGACCAGAAATGGAAGAGAATGATATATTATAAATAAATTTTAGATTTCTATTTAAAAAAGTAGCTTTTTGCGTGAAAAAATAATACAAATTGAGGTTTTTTCTATGAAATAAATGAAAAAAATTATGATATCGATAAAATATGAATTAATTCTTGATTAGGACCAGAAATGGAAGAGAATGATATATAATAAATAAATTTTACATTTCTATTTAAAAAAGTAGCTTTTTGCGTGAAAAAATAATACAAATTCCGTTTTTTTCTATGAAATCAATGAAAAAAATTATGATATGGATAAAATATGAATTAATTCTTGATTAGGACCAGAAATGGAAGAGAATGATATATAATAAATAAATTTTACATTTCTATTTAAAAAAGTAGATTTTTGCGTGAAAAAATATTACAAATTGAGGTTTTTTCTATGAAATCAATGAAAAAAATTATGATATCGATAAAATATGAATTAATTCTTGATTAGGACCAGAAATGGAAGAGAATGATATATTATAAATAAATTTTACATTTCTATTCAAAAAAGTTGCTTTTTGCGTGAAAAAATAATACAAATTGAGGTTTTTTCTATGAAATCAATGAAAAAAATTATGATATGAAATCAATGAAAAAAATTATGATATCGATAAAATATGAATTAATTCTTGATTAGGGCCAGAAATGGAAGAGAATGATATATAATAAATAAATTTTACATTTCTATTTAAAAAAGTAGCTTTTTGCGTGAAAAAATATGAGAAATTCTGTTTTTTTCTATGAAATCAATGAAAAAAATTATGATATCGATAAAATATGAATTAATTCTTGATTAGGACCAGAAATGGAAGAGAATGATATATTATAAATAAATTTTAGATTTCTATTTAAAAAAGTAGCTTTTTGCGTGAAAAAATAATACAAATTGAGGTTTTTTCTATGAAATCAATGAAAAAAATTATGATATCGATAAAATATGAATTAATTCTTGATTAGGACCAGAAATGGAAGAGAATGATATATAATAAATAAATTTTACATTTCTATTTAAAAAAGTAGCTTTTTGCGTGAAAAAATAATACAAATTGAGGTTTTTTCTATGAAATCAATGAAAAAAATTATGATATCAATGAAATATGAATTAATTCTTGATTAGGATCAGAAATGGAAGAGAATGATATATAATAAATAAATTTTACATTTCTATTTAAAAAAGTAGCTTTTTGCGTGAAAAAATATTACAAATTGAGGTTTTTTCGATGTTATTAATGAAAAAAATTATGATATCAATGAAATATGAATTAATTCGTGATTAGGATCAGAAATGGAAGAGAATGATATATAATAAATAAATTTTACATTTCTATTTAAAAAAGTAGCTTTTTGCGTGAAAAAATATTACAAATTGAGGTTTTTTCGATGAAATTAATGAAAAAAATTATGATATCAATGAAATATGAATTAATTCGTGATTAGGATCAGAAATGGAAGAGAATGATATATAATAAATAAATTTTACATTTCTATTTAAAAAAGTAGCTTTTTGCGTGAAAAAATATTACAAATTGAGGTTTTTTCGATGAAATTAATGAAAAAAATTATGATATCAAGGAAATAATAATTAATTCTTGATTAGGACCAGAAATGGAAGAGAATGATATATAATAAATAAATTTTACATTTCTATTTAAAAAAGTAGCTTTTTGCGTGAAAAAATATTACAAATTGAGGTTTTTTCGATGTTATTAATGAAAAAAATTATGATATCAATGAAATATAAATTAATTCTTGATTAGGACCAGAAATGGAAGAGAATGATATATAATAAATAAATTTTACATTTCTATTTAAAAAAGTAGCTTTTTGCGTGAAAAAATATTACAAATTGAGGTTTTTTCGATGAAATTAATGAAAAAAATTATGATATCAATGAAATATGAATTAATTCGTGATTAGGATCAGAAATGGAAGAGAATGATATATAATAAATAAATTTTACATTTCTATTTAAAAAAGTAGCTTTTTGCGTGAAAAAATAATACAAATTGAGGTTTTTTCTATGAAATAAATGAAAAAAATTATGATTTCGATAAAATATGAATTAATTCTTGATTAGGACCAGAAATGGAAGAGAATGATATATAATAAATAAATTTTACATTTCTATTTAAAAAAGTAGATTTTTGCGTGAAATAGTATTACAAATTGAGGTTTTTTCTATGAAATCAATGAAAAAAATTATGATATCGATAAAATATGAATTAATTCTTGATTAGGACCAGAAATGGAAGAGAATGATATATAATAAATAAATTTTACATTTCTATTTAAAAAAGTAGCTTTTTGCGTGAAAAAATATTACAAATTGAGGTTTTTTCGATGAAATTAATGAAAAAAATTATGATAATAAGGAAATAATAATTAATTCTTGATTAGGACCAGAAATGGAAGAGAATGATATATAATAAATAAATTTTACATTTCTATTTAAAAAAGTAGCTTTTTGCGTGAAAAAATAATACAAATTGAGGTTTTTTCTATGAAATAAATGAAAAAAATTATGATATCGATAAAATATGAATTAATTCTTGATTAGGACCAGAAATGGAAGAGAATGATATATAATAAATAAATTTTACATTTCTATTTAAAAAAGTAGCTTTTTGCGTGAAAAAATAATACAAATTCCGTTTTTTTCTATGAAATCAATGAAAAAAATTATGATATGGATAAAATATGAATTAATTCTTAATTAGGACCAGAAATGGAAGAGAATGATATATAATAAATAAATTTTACATTTCTATTTAAAAAAGTAGATTTTTGCGTGAAAAAATATTACAAATTGAGGTTTTTTCTATGAAATCAATGAAAAAAATTATGATATCGATAAAATATGAATTAATTCTTGATTAGGACCAGAAATGGAAGAGAATGATATATTATAAATAAATTTTACATTTCTATTCAAAAAAGTTGCTTTTTGCGTGAAAAAATAATACAAATTGAGGTTTTTTCTATGAAATCAATGAAAAAAATTATGATATGAAATCAATGAAAAAAATTATGATATCGATAAAATATGAATTAATTCTTGATTAGGGCCAGAAATGGAAGAGAATGATATATAATAAATAAATTTTACATTTCTATTTAAAAAAGTAGCTTTTTGCGTGAAAAAATATGAGAAATTCTGTTTTTTTCTATGAAATCAATGAAAAAAATTATGATATCGATAAAATATGAATTAATTCTTGATTAGGACCAGAAATGGAAGAGAATGATATATAATAAATAAATTATACATTTCTATTTAAAAAAGTAGATTTTTGCGTGAAATAGTATTACAAATTGAGGTTTTTTCGATGAAATTAATGAAAAAAATTATGATATCGATAAAATATGAATTAATTCTTGATTAGGACCAGAAATGGAAGAGAATGATATATTATAAATAAATTTTAGATTTCTATTTAAAAAAGTAGCTTTTTGCGTGAAAAAATATTACAAATTGAGGTTTTTTCGATGAAATTAATGAAAAAAATTATGATATCAAGGAAATAATAATTAATTCTTGATTAGGACCAGAAATGGAAGAGAATGATATATAATAAATAAATTTTACATTTCTATTTAAAAAAGTAGCTTTTTGCGTGAAAAAATATTACAAATTGAGGTTTTTTCGATGAAATTAATGAAAAAAATTATGATATCAAGGAAATAATAATTAATTCTTGATTAGGACCAGAAATGGAAGAGAATGATATATAATAAATAAATTTTACATTTCTATTTAAAAAAGTAGATTTTTGCGTGAAAAAATAATACAAATTGAGGTTTTTTCTATGAAATCAATGAAAAAAATTATGATATCAATGAAATATAAATTAATTCTTGATTAGGACCAGAAATGGAAGAGAATGATATATAATAAATAAATTTTACATTTCTATTTAAAAAAGTAGCTTTTTGCGTGAAAAAATATGAGAAATTCTGTTTTTTTCTATGAAATCAATGAAAAAAATTATGATATCGATAAAATATGAATTAATTCTTGATTAGGACCAGAAATGGAAGAGAATGATATATAATAAATAAATTTTACATTTCTATTTAAAAAAGTAGATTTTTGCGTGAAATAGTATTACAAATTGAGGTTTTTTCGATGTTATTAATGAAAAAAATTATGATATCAATGAAATATGAATTAATTCGTGATTAGGATCAGAAATGGAAGAGAATGATATATAATAAATAAATTTTACATTTCTATTTAAAAAAGTAGCTTTTTGCGTGAAAAAATATTACAAATTGAGGTTTTTTCGATGAAATTAATGAAAAAAATTATGATATCAATGAAATATAAATTAATTCTTGATTAGGACCAGAAATGGAAGAGAATGATATATAATAAATAAATTTTACATTTCTATTTAAAAAAGTAGATTTTTGCGTGAAATAGTATTACAAATTGAGGTTTTTTCGATGTTATTAATGAAAAAAATTATGATATCAATGAAATATGAATTAATTCGTGATTAGGATCAGAAATGGAAGAGAATGATATATAATAAATAAATTTTACATTTCTATTTAAAAAAGTAGCTTTTTGCGTGAAAAAATATTACAAATTGAGGTTTTTTCGATGAAATTAATGAAAAAAATTATGATATCAATGAAATATAAATTAATTCTTGATTAGGACCAGAAATGGAAGAGAATGATATATAATAAATAAATTTTACATTTCTATTTAAAAAAGTAGCTTTTTGCGTGAAAAAATATTACAAATTGAGGTTTTCGATGAAATTAATGAAAAAAATGATGATATCAATGAAATATAAATTAATTCTTGATTAGGACCAGAAATGGAAGAGAATGATATATAATAAATAAATTTTACATTTCTATTTAAAAAAGTAGCTTTTTGCGTGAAAAAATATTACAAATTGAGGTTTTTTCGATGAAATTAATGAAAAAAATTATGATATCAATGAAATATAAATTAATTCTTGATTAGGACCAGAAATGGAAGAGAATGATATATAATAAATAAATTTTACATTTCTATTTAAAAAAGTAGCTTTTTGCGTGAAAAAATATTACAAATTGAGGTTTTTTCGATGAAATTAATGAAAAAAATTATGATATCAATGAAATATGAATTAATTCTTGATTAGGACCAGAAATGGAAGAGAATGATATATAATAAATAAATTTTACATTTCTATTTAAAAAAGTAGCTTTTTGCGTGAAAAAATATTACAAATTGAGGTTTTTTCGATGAAATTAATGAAAAAAATTATGATATCAAGGAAATAATAATTAATTCTTGATTAGGACCAGAAATGGAAGAGAATGATATATAATAAATAAATTTTACATTTCTATTTAAAAAAGTAGCTTTTTGCGTGAAAAAATAATACAAATTGAGGTTTTTTCTATGAAATCAATGAAAAAAATTATGATATCAATGAAATATGAATTAATTCTTGATTAGGATCAGAAATGGAAGAGAATGATATATAATAAATAAATTTTACATTTCTATTTAAAAAACTAGCTTTTTGCGTGAAAAAATATTACAAATTGAGGTTTTTTCGATGTTATTAATGAAAAAAATTATGATATCAATGAAATATGAATTAATTCGTGATTAGGATCAGAAATGGAAGAGAATGATATATAATAAATAAATTTTTCATTTCTATTTAAAAAAGTAGCTTTTTGCGTGAAAAAATATTACAAATTGAGGTTTTTTCGATGAAATTAATGAAAAAAATTATGATATCAATGAAATATAAATTAATTCTTGATTAGGACCAGAAATGGAAGAGAATGATATATAATAAATAAATTTTACATTTCTATTTAAAAAAGTAGCTTTTTGCGTGAAAAAATATTACAAATTGAGGTTTTTTCGATGAAATTAATGAAAAAAATTATGATATCAATGAAATATGAATTAATTCTTGATTAGGATCAGAAATGGAAGAGAATGATATATAATAAATAAATTTTACATTTCTATTTAAAAAAGTAGCTTTTTGCGTGAAAAAATATTACAAATTGAGGTTTTTTCGATGTTATTAATGAAAAAAATTATGATATCAATGAAATATGAATTAATTCGTGATTAGGATCAGAAATGGAAGAGAATGATATATAATAAATAAATTTTACATTTCTATTTAAAAAAGTAGCTTTTTGCGTGAAAAAATATTACAAATTGAGGTTTTTTCGATGAAATTAATGAAAAAAATTATGATATCAAGGAAATAATAATTAATTCTTGATTAGGACCAGAAATGGAAGAGAATGATATATAATAAATAAATTTTACATTTCTATTTAAAAAAGTAGCTTTTTGCGTGAAAAAATATTACAAATTGAGGTTTTTTCGATGAAATTAATGAAAAAAATTATGATATCAAGGAAATAATAATTAATTCTTGATTAGGACCAGAAATGGAAGAGAATGATATATAATAAATAAATTTTACATTTCTATTTAAAAAAGTAGCTTTTTGCGTGAAAAAATATTACAAATTGAGGTTTTTTCGATGAAATTAATTAAAAAAATTATGATATCAATGAAATATAAATTAATTCTTGATTAGGACCAGAAATGGAAGAGAATGATATATAATAAATAAATTTTACATTTCTATTTAAAAAAGTAGCTTTTTGCGTGAAAAAATATTACAAATTGAGGTTTTTTCGATGAAATTAATGAAAAAAATTATGATATCAATGAAATATAAATTAATTCTTGATTAGGACCAGAAATGGAAGAGAATGATATATAATAAATAAATTTTACATTTCTATTTAAAAAAGTAGCTTTTTGCGTGAAAAAATATTACAAATTGAGGTTTTTTCGATGAAATTAATGAAAAAAATTATGATATCAATGAAATAATAATTAATTCTTGATTAGGACCAGAAATGGAAGAGAATGATATATAATAAATAAATTTTACATTTCTATTTAAAAAAGTAGCTTTTTGCGTGAAAAAATAATACAAATTGAGGTTTTTTCGATGAAATTAATGAATAAAATTATGATATCAAGGAAATAATAATTAATTCGTGATTAGGATCAGAAATGGAAGAGAATGATATATAATAAATAAATTTTACATTTCTATTTAAAAAAGTAGCTTTTTGCGTGAAAAAATATTACAAATTGAGGTTTTTTCGATGAAATTAATGAAAAAAATTATGATATCAATGAAATATAAATTAATTCTTGATTAGGACCAGAAATGGAAGAGAATGATATATAATAAATAAATTTTACATTTCTATTTAAAAAAGTAGCTTTTTGCGTGAAAAAATATTACAAATTGAGGTTTTTTCGATGAAATTAATGAAAAAACTTATGATATCAATGAAATATGAATTAATTCTTGATTAGGATCAGAAATGGAAGAGAATGATATATAATAAATAAATTTTACATTTCTATTTAAAAAAGTAGCTTTTTGCGTGAAAAAATATTACAAATTGAGGTTTTTTCGATGTTATTAATGAAAAAAATTATGATATCAATGAAATATGAATTAATTCGTGATTAGGATCAGAAATGGAAGAGAATGATATATAATAAATAAATTTTACATTTCTATTTAAAAAAGTAGCTTTTTGCGTGAAAAAATATTACAAATTGAGGTTTTTTCGATGAAATTAATGAAA
This sequence comes from Labia minor, assembly GCA_963082975.1. Lineage (NCBI taxonomy): Eukaryota > Metazoa > Arthropoda > Insecta > Dermaptera > Spongiphoridae > Labia > Labia minor. Next base: position 6,477,548 of record OY720349.1, read on the forward strand.
AAAATTATGATATCAAGGAAATAATAATTAATTCTTGATTAGGACCAGAAATGGAAGAGAATGATATATAATAAATAAATTTTACATTTCTATTTAAAAAAGTAGCTTTTTGCGTGAAAAAATATTACAAATTGAGGTTTTTTCGATGAAATTAATGAAAAAAATTATGATATCAAGGAAATAATAATTAATTCTTGATTAGGACCAGAAATGGAAGAGAATGATATATAATAAATAAATTTTACATTTCTATTTAAAAAAGTAGCTTTTTGCGTGAAAAAATATTACAAATTGAGGTTTTTTCGATGAAATTAATGAAAAAAATTATGATATCAAGGAAATAATAATTAATTCTTGATTAGGACCAGAAATGGAAGAGAATGATATATAATAAATAAATTTTACATTTCTATTTAAAAAAGTAGCTTTTTGCGTGAAAAAATAATACAAATTGAGGTTTTTTCTATGAAATCAATGAAAAAAATTATGATATCAATGAAATATGAATTAATTCTTGATTAGGATCAGAAATGGAAGAGAATGATATATAATAAATAAATTTTACATTTCTATTTAAAAAAGTAGCTTTTTGCGTGAAAAAATATTACAAATTGAGGTTTTTTCGATGAAATTAATGAAAAAAATTATGATATCAATGAAATATGAATTAATTCGTGATTAGGATCAGAAATGGAAGAGAATGATATATAATAAATAAATTTTACATTTCTATTTAAAAAAGTAGCTTTTTGCGTGAAAAAATATTACAAATTGAGGTTTTTTCGATGAAATTAATGAAAAAAATTATGATATCAATGAAATATGAATTAATTCTTGATTAGGACCAGAAATGGAAGAGAATGATATATAATAAATAAATTTTACATTTCTATTTAAAAAAGTAGCTTTTTGCGTGAAAAAATATTACAAATTGAGGTTTTTTCGATGAAATTAATGAAAAAAATTATGATATCAAGGAAATAATAATTAATTCTTGATTAGGACCAGAAATGGAAGAGAATGATATATAATAAATAAATTTTACATTTCTATTTAAAAAAGTAGCTTTTTGCGTGAAAAAATAATACAAATTGAGGTTTTTTCTATGAAATCAATGAAAAAAATTATGATATCAATGAAATATGAATTAATTCTTGATTAGGATCAGAAATGGAAGAGAATGATATATAATAAATAAATTTTACATTTCTATTTAAAAAAGTAGCTTTTTGCGTGAAAAAATATTACAAATTGAGGTTTTTTCTATGAAATCAATGAAAAAAATTATGATATCGATAAAATATGAATTAATTCTTGATTAGGGCCAGAAATGGAAGAGAATGATATATAATAAATAAATTTTACATTTCTATTTAAAAAAGTAGATTTTTGCGTGAAATAGTATTACAAATTGAGGTTTTTTCGATGAAATCAATGAAAAAAATTATGATATGGATAAAATATGAATTAATTCTTGATTAGGACCAGAAATGGAAGAGAATGATATATAATAAATAAATTTTACATTTCTATTTAAAAAAGTAGCTTTTTGCGTGAAAAAATATTACAAATTGAGGTTTTTTCGATGAAATTAATGAAAAAAATTATGATATCAAGGAAATAATAATTAATTCTTGATTAGGACCAGAAATGGAAGAGAATGATATATAATAAATAAATTTTACATTTCTATTTAAAAAAGTAGCTTTTTGCGTGAAAAAATAATACAAATTGAGGTTTTTTCTATGAAATCAATGAAAAAAATTATGATATCAAGGAAATAATAATTAATTCTTGATTAGGACCAGAAATGGAAGAGAATGATATATAATAAATAAATTTTACATTTCTATTTAAAAAAGTAGCTTTTTGCGTGAAAAAATAATACAAATTGAGGTTTTTTCTATGAAATCAATGAAAAAAATTATGATATCGATAAAATATGAATTAATTCTTGATTAGGACCAGAAATGGAAGAAAATGATATATAATAAATAAATTTTACATTTCTATTTAAAAAAGTAGCTTTTTGCGTGAAAAAATATGAGAAATTCTGTTTTTTTCTATGAAATCAATGAAAAAAATTATGATATCGATAAAATATGAATTAATTCTTGATTAGGACCAGAAATGGAAGAGAATGATATATAATAAATAAATTATACATTTCTATTTAAAAAAGTAGATTTTTGCGTGAAATAGTATTACAAATTGAGGTTTTTTCGATGAAATTAATGAAAAAAATTATGATATCGATGAAATATGAATTAATTCTTGATTAGGACCAGAAATGGAAGAGAATGATATATTATAAATAAATTTTAGATTTCTATTTAAAAAAGTAGCTTTTTGCGTGAAAAAATATTACAAATTGAGGTTTTTTCGATGAAATTAATGAAAAAAATTATGATATCAAGGAAATAATAATTAATTCTTGATTAGGACCAGAAATGGAAGAGAATGATATATAATAAATAAATTTTACATTTCTATTTAAAAAAGTAGCTTTTTGCGTGAAAAAATATTACAAATTGAGGTTTTTTCGATGAAATTAATGAAAAAAATTATGATATCAAGGAAATAATAATTAATTCTTGATTAGGACCAGAAATGGAAGAGAATGATATATAATAAATAAATTTTACATTTCTATTTAAAAAAGTAGCTTTTTGCGTGAAAAAATAATACAAATTGAGGTTTTTTCTATGAAATCAATGAAAAAAATTATGATATCAATGAAATATGAATTAATTCTTGATTAGGATCAGAAATGGAAGAGAATGATATATAATAAATAAATTTTACATTTCTATTTAAAAAAGTAGCTTTTTGCGTGAAAAAATATTACAAATTGAGGTTTTTTCTATGAAATCAATGAAAAAAATTATGATATCGATAAAATATGAATTAATTCTTGATTAGGGCCAGAAATGGAAGAGAATGATATATAATAAATAAATTTTACATTTCTATTTAAAAAAGTAGATTTTTGCGTGAAATAGTATTACAAATTGAGGTTTTTTCGATGAAATCAATGAAAAAAATTATGATATGGATAAAATATGAATTAATTCTTGATTAGGACCAGAAATGGAAGAGAATGATATATAATAAATAAATTTTACATTTCTATTTAAAAAAGTAGCTTTTTGCGTGAAAAAATAATACAAATTGAGGTTTTTTCTATGAAATCAATGAAAAAAATTATGATATCAATGAAATATGAATTAATTCTTGATTAGGATCAGAAATGGAAGAGAATGATATATAATAAATAAATTTTACATTTCTATTTAAAAAAGTAGCTTTTTGCGTGAAAAAATATTACAAATTGAGGTTTTTTCTATGAAATCAATGAAAAAAATTATGATATCGATAAAATATGAATTAATTCTTGATTAGGGCCAGAAATGGAAGAGAATGATATATAATAAATAAATTTTACATTTCTATTTAAAAAAGTAGATTTTTGCGTGAAATAGTATTACAAATTGAGGTTTTTTCTATGAAATCAATGAAAAAAATTATGATATCGATAAAATATGAATTAATTCTTGATTAGGGCCAGAAATGGAAGAGAATGATATATAATAAATAAATTTTACATTTCTATTTAAAAAAGTAGCTTTTTGCGTGAAAAAATATTACAAATTGAGGTTTTTTCGATGAAATTAATGAAAAAAATTATGATATCAAGGAAATAATAATTAATTCTTGATTAGGACCAGAAATGGAAGAGAATGATATATAATAAATAAATTTTACATTTCTATTTAAAAAAGTAGCTTTTTGCGTGAAAAAATAATACAAATTGAGGTTTTTTCTATGAAATCAATGAAAAAAATTATGATATCAATGAAATATGAATTAATTCTTGATTAGGATCAGAAATGGAAGAGAATGATATATAATAAATAAATTTTACATTTCTATTTAAAAAAGTAGCTTTTTGCGTGAAAAAATATTACAAATTGAGGTTTTTTCGATGAAATTAATGAAAAAAATTATGATATCAATGAAATATGAATTAATTCGTGATTAGGATCAGAAATGGAAGAGAATGATATATAATAAATAAATTTTACATTTCTATTTAAAAAAGTAGCTTTTTGCGTGAAAAAATATTACAAATTGAGGTTTTTTCGATGAAATTAATGAAAAAAATTATGATATCAATGAAATATGAATTAATTCTTGATTAGGACCAGAAATGGAAGAGAATGATATATAATAAATAAATTTTACATTTCTATTTAAAAAAGTAGCTTTTTGCGTGAAAAAATATTACAAATTGAGGTTTTTTCGATGAAATTAATGAAAAAAATTATGATATCAAGGAAATAATAATTAATTCTTGATTAGGACCAGAAATGGAAGAGAATGATATATAATAAATAAATTTTACATTTCTATTTAAAAAAGTAGCTTTTTGCGTGAAAAAATAATACAAATTGAGGTTTTTTCTATGAAATCAATGAAAAAAATTATGATATCAATGAAATATGAATTAATTCTTGATTAGGATCAGAAATGGAAGAGAATGATATATAATAAATAAATTTTACATTTCTATTTAAAAAAGTAGCTTTTTGCGTGAAAAAATATTACAAATTGAGGTTTTTTCTATGAAATCAATGAAAAAAATTATGATATCGATAAAATATGAATTAATTCTTGATTAGGGCCAGAAATGGAAGAGAATGATATATAATAAATAAATTTTACATTTCTATTTAAAAAAGTAGATTTTTGCGTGAAATAGTATTACAAATTGAGGTTTTTTCGATGAAATCAATGAAAAAAATTATGATATGGATAAAATATGAATTAATTCTTGATTAGGACCAGAAATGGAAGAGAATGATATATAATAAATAAATTTTACATTTCTATTTAAAAAAGTAGCTTTTTGCGTGAAAAAATATTACAAATTGAGGTTTTTTCGATGAAATTAATGAAAAAAATTATGATATCAATGAAATATGAATTAATTCTTGATTAGGACCAGAAATGGAAGAGAATGATATATAATAAATAAATTTTACATTTCTATTTAAAAAAGTAGCTTTTTGCGTGAAAAAATATTACAAATTGAGGTTTTTTCGATGAAATTAATGAAAAAAATTATGATATCAAGGAAATAATAATTAATTCTTGATTAGGACCAGAAATGGAAGAGAATGATATATAATAAATAAATTTTACATTTCTATTTAAAAAAGTAGCTTTTTGCGTGAAAAAATATTACAAATTGAGGTTTTTTCGATGAAATTAATGAAAAAAATTATGATATCAAGGAAATAATAATTAATTCTTGATTAGGACCAGAAATGGAAGAGAATGATATATAATAAATAAATTTTACATTTCTATTTAAAAAAGTAGATTTTTGCGTGAAATAGTATTACAAATTGAGGTTTTTTCTATGAAATCAATGAAAAAAATTATGATATCGATAAAATATGAATTAAATCTTGATTAGGACCAGAAATGGAAGAGAATGATATATAATAAATAAATTTTACATTTCTATTTAAAAAAGTAGCTTTTTGCGTGAAAAAATATGAGAAATTCTGTTTTTTTCTATGAAATCAATGAAAAAAATTATGATATCGATAAAATATGAATTAATTCTTGATTAGGACCAGAAATGGAAGAGAATGATATATAATAAATAAATTATACATTTCTATTTAAAAAAGTAGATTTTTGCGTGAAATAGTATTACAAATTGAGGTTTTTTCGATGAAATTAATGAAAAAAATTATGATATCGATAAAATATGAATTAATTCTTGATTAGGACCAGAAATGGAAGAGAATGATATATAATAAATAAATTTTACATTTCTATTTAAAAAAGTAGATTTTTGCGTGAAATAGTATTACAAATTGAGGTTTTTTCGATGAAATCAATGAAAAAAATTATGATATGGATAAAATATGAATTAATTCTTGATTAGGACCAGAAATGGAAGAGAATGATATATAATAAATAAATTTTACATTTCTATTTAAAAAAGTAGCTTTTTGCGTGAAAAAATATTACAAATTGAGGTTTTTTCGATGAAATTAATGAAAAAAATTATGATATCAATGAAATATGAATTAATTCTTGATTAGGACCAGAAATGGAAGAGAATGATATATAATAAATAAATTTTACATTTCTATTTAAAAAAGTAGCTTTTTGCGTGAAAAAATATTACAAATTGAGGTTTTTTCGATGAAATTAATGAAAAAAATTATGATATCAAGGAAATAATAATTAATTCTTGATTAGGACCAGAAATGGAAGAGAATGATATATAATAAATAAATTTTACATTTCTATTTAAAAAAGTAGCTTTTTGCGTGAAAAAATAATACAAATTGAGGTTTTTTCTATGAAATCAATGAAAAAAATTATGATATCGATAAAATATGAATTAATTCTTGATTAGGACCAGAAATGGAAGAGAATGATATATTATAAATAAATTTTACATTTCTATTTAAAAAAGTAGCTTTTTGCGTGAAAAAATATTACAAATTGAGGTTTTTTCGATGAAATCAATGAAAAAAATTATGATATCGATAAAATATGAATTAATTCTTGATTAGGGCCAGAAATGGAAGAGAATGATATATAATAAATAAATTTTACATTTCTATTTAAAAAAGTAGATTTTTGCGTGAAATAGTATTACAAATTGAGGTTTTTTCTATGAAATCAATGAAAAAAATTATGATATCGATAAAATATGAATTAATTCTTGATTAGGGCCAGAAATGGAAGAGAATGATATATAATAAATAAATTTTACATTTCTATTTAAAAAAGTAGATTTTTGCGTGAAATAGTATTACAAATTGAGGTTTTTTCGATGAAATCAATGAAAAAAATTATGATATGGATAAAATATGAATTAATTCTTGATTAGGACCAGAAATGGAAGAGAATGATATATAATAAATAAATTTTACATTTCTATTTAAAAAAGTAGCTTTTTGCGTGAAAAAATATTACAAATTGAGGTTTTTTCGATGAAATTAATGAAAAAAATTATGATATCAATGAAATATGAATTAATTCTTGATTAGGACCAGAAATGGAAGAGAATGATATATAATAAATAAATTTTACATTTCTATTTAAAAAAGTAGCTTTTTGCGTGAAAAAATATTACAAATTGAGGTTTTTTCGATGAAATTAATGAAAAAAATTATGATATCAAGGAAATAATAATTAATTCTTGATTAGGACCAGAAATGGAAGAGAATGATATATAATAAATAAATTTTACATTTCTATTTAAAAAAGTAGCTTTTTGCGTGAAAAAATAATACAAATTGAAGTTTTTTCTATGAAATCAATGAAAAAAATTATGATATCGATAAAATATGAATTAATTCTTGATTAGGACCAGAAATGGAAGAGAATGATATATAATAAATAAATTTTACATTTCTATTTAAAAAAGTAGCTTTTTGCGTGAAAAAATATTACAAATTGAGGTTTTTTCGATGAAATTAATGAAAAAAATTATGATATCAAGGAAATAATAATTAATTCTTGATTAGGACCAGAAATGGAAGAGAATGATATATAATAAATAAATTTTACATTTCTATTTAAAAAAGTAGCTTTTTGCGTGAAAAAATATTACAAATTGAGGTTTTTTCGATGAAATTAATGAAAAAAATTATGATATCAAGGAAATAATAATTAATTCTTGATTAGGACCAGAAATGGAAGAGAATGATATATAATAAATAAATTTTAGATTTCTATTTAAAAAAGTAGCTTTTTGCGTGAAAAAATATTACAAATTGAGGTTTTTTCGATGAAATTAATGAAAAAAATTATGATATCAAGGAAATAATAATTAATTCTTGATTAGGACCAGAAATGGAAGAGAATGATATATAATAAATAAATTTTACATTTCTATTTAAAAAAGTAGCTTTTTGCGTGAAAAAATATTACAAATTGAGGTTTTTTCGATGAAATTAATGAAAAAAATTATGATATCAAGGAAATAATAATTAATTCTTGATTAGGACCAGAAATGGAAGAGAATGATATATAATAAATAAATTTTACATTTCTATTTAAAAAAGTAGCTTTTTGCGTGAAAAAATATTACAAATTGAGGTTTTTTCGATGTTATTAATGAAAAAAATTATGATATCAATGAAATATGAATTAATTCGTGATTAGGATCAGAAATGGAAGAGAATGATATATAATAAATAAATTTTACATTTCTATTTAAAAAAGTAGCTTTTTGCGTGAAAAAATATTACAAATTGAGGTTTTTTCTATGAAATCATTGAAAAAAATTATGATATCGATAAAATATGAATTAATTCTTGATTAGGGCCAGAAATGGAAGAGAATGATATATAATAAATAAATTTTACATTTCTATTTAAAAAAGTAGCTTTTTGCGTGAAAAAATATTACAAATTGAGGTTTTTTCGATGAAATTAATGAAAAAAATTATGATATCAATGAAATATGAATTAATTCTTGATTAGGACCAGAAATGGAAGAGAATGATATATAATAAATAAATTTTACATTTCTATTTAAAAAAGTAGCTTTTTGCGTGAAAAAATATTACAAATTGAGGTTTTTTCGATGAAATTAATGAAAAAAATTATGATATCAAGGAAATAATAATTAATTCTTGATTAGGACCAGAAATGGAAGAGAATGATATATAATAAATAAATTTTACATTTCTATTTAAAAAAGTAGCTTTTTGCGTGAAAAAATATTACAAATTGAGGTTTTTTCGATGAAATTAATGAAAAAAATTATGATATCAAGGAAATAATAATTAATTCTTGATTAGGACCAGAAATGGAAGAGAATGATATATAATAAATAAATTTTACATTTCTATTTAAAAAAGTAGCTTTTTGCGTGAAAAAATAATACAAATTGAGGTTTTTTCTATGAAATCAATGAAAAAAATTATGATATCAATGAAATATGAATTAATTCTTGATTATGATCAGAAATGGAAGAGAATGATATATAATAAATAAATTTTACATTTCTATTTAAAAAAGTAGCTTTTTGCGTGAAAAAATATTACAAATTGAGGTTTTTTCGATGTTATTAATGAAAAAAATTATGATATCAATGAAATATGAATTAATTCGTGATTAGGATCAGAAATGGAAGAGAATGATATATAATAAATAAATTTTACATTTCTATTTAAAAAAGTAGCTTTTTGCGTGAAAAAATATTACAAATTGAGGTTTTTTCTATGAAATCATTGAAAAAAATTATGATATCGATAAAATATGAATTAATTCTTGATTAGGGCCAGAAATGGAAGAGAATGATATATAATAAATAAATTTTACATTTCTATTTAAAAAAGTAGCTTTTTGCGTGAAAAAATATTACAAATTGAGGTTTTTTCGATGAAATTAATGAAAAAAATTATGATATCAATGAAATATGAATTAATTCTTGATTAGGACCAGAAATGGAAGAGAATGATATATAATAAATAAATTTTACATTTCTATTTAAAAAAGTAGCTTTTTGCGTGAAAAAATATTACAAATTGAGGTTTTTTCGATGAAATTAATGAAAAAAATTATGATATCAAGGAAATAATAATTAATTCTTGATTAGGACCAGAAATGGAAGAGAATGATATATAATAAATAAATTTTACATTTCTATTTAAAAAAGTAGCTTTTTGCGTGAAAAAATATTACAAATTGAGGTTTTTTCGATGAAATTAATGAAAAAAATTATGATATCAAGGAAATAATAATTAATTCTTGATTAGGACCAGAAATGGAAGAGAATGATATATAATAAATAAATTTTACATTTCTATTTAAAAAAGTAGCTTTTTGCGTGAAAAAATAATACAAATTGAGGTTTTTTCTATGAAATCAATGAAAAAAATTATGATATCAATGAAATATGAATTAATTCTTGATTATGATCAGAAATGGAAGAGAATGATATATAATAAATAAATTTTACATTTCTATTTAAAAAAGTAGCTTTTTGCGTGAAAAAATATTACAAATTGAGGTTTTTTCGATGTTATTAATGAAAAAAATTATGATATCAATGAAATATGAATTAATTCGTGATTAGGATCAGAAATGGAAGAGAATGATATATAATAAATAAATTTTACATTTCTATTTAAAAAAGTAGCTTTTTGCGTGAAAAAATATTACAAATTGAGGTTTTTTCGATGAAATTAATGAAAAAAATTATGATATCAAGGAAATAATAATTAATTCTTGATTAGGACCAGAAATGGAAGAGAATGATATATAATAAATAAATTTTACATTTCTATTTAAAAAAGTAGCTTTTTGCGTGAAAAAATATTACAAATTGAGGTTTTTTCGATGAAATTAATGAAAAAAATTATGATATCAAGGAAATAATAATTAATTCTTGATTAGGACCAGAAATGGAAGAGAATGATATATAATAAATAAATTTTACATTTCTATTTAAAAAAGTAGCTTTTTGCGTGAAAAAATAATACAAATTGAGGTTTTTTCTATGAAATCAATGAAAAAAATTATGATATCAATGAAATATGAATTAATTCTTGATTAGGATCAGAAATGGAAGAGAATGATATATAATAAATAAATTTTACATTTCTATTTAAAAAAGTAGCTTTTTGCGTGAAAAAATAATACAAATTGAGGTTTTTTCTATGAAATCAATGAAAAAAATTATGATATCGATAAAATATGAATTAATTCTTGATTAGGGCCAGAAATGGAAGAGAATGATATATAATAAATAAATTTTACATTTCTATTTAAAAAAGTAGATTTTTGCGTGAAATAGTATTACAAATTGAGGTTTTTTCGATGAAATCAATGAAAAAAATTATGATATGGATAAAATATGAATTAATTCTTGATTAGGACCAGAAATGGAAGAGAATGATATATAATAAATAAATTTTACATTTCTATTTAAAAAAGTAGCTTTTTGCGTGAAAAAATATTACAAATTGAGGTTTTTTCGATGAAATTAATGAAAAAAATTATGATATCAATGAAATATGAATTAATTCTTGATTAGGACCAGAAATGGAAGAGAATGATATATAATAAATAAATTTTACATTTCTATTTAAAAAAGTAGCTTTTTGCGTGAAAAAATATTACAAATTGAGGTTTTTTCGATGAAATTAATGAAAAAAATTATGATATCAAGGAAATAATAATTAATTCTTGATTAGGACCAGAAATGGAAGAGAATGATATATAATAAATAAATTTTACATTTCTATTTAAAAAAGTAGCTTTTTGCGTGAAAAAATATTACAAATTGAGGTTTTTTCGATGAAATTAATGAAAAAAATTATGATATCAAGGAAATAATAATTAATTCTTGATTAGGACCAGAAATGGAAGAGAATGATATATAATAAATAAATTTTACATTTCTATTTAAAAAAGTAGCTTTTTGCGTGAAAAAATATTACAAATTGAGGTTTTTTCGATGAAATTAATGAAAAAAATTATGATATCAAGGAAATAATAATTAATTCTTGATTAGGACCAGAAATGGAAGAGAATGATATATAATAAATAAATTTTACATTTCTATTTAAAAAAGTAGCTTTTTGCGTGAAAAAATATTACAAATTGAGGTTTTTTCGATGAAATTAATGAAAAAAATTATGATATCAAGGAAATAATAATTAATTCTTGATTAGGACCAGAAATGGAAGAGAATGATATATAATAAATAAATTTTACATTTCTATTTAAAAAAGTAGATTTTTGCGTGATATAGTATTACAAATTGAGGTTTTTTCTATGAAATCAATGAAAAAAATTATGATATCGATAAAATATGAATTAAATCTTGATTAGGACCAGAAATGGAAGAGAATGATATATAATAAATAAATTTTACATTTGTATTTAAAAAAGTAGCTTTTTGCGTGAAAAAATATGAGAAATTCTGTTTTTTTCTATGAAATCAATGAAAAAAATTATGATATCGATAAAATATGAATTAATTCTTGATTAGGACCAGAAATGGAAGAGAATGATATATAATAAATAAATTTTACATTTCTATTTAAAAAAGTAGCTTTTTGCGTGAAAAAATAATACAAATTGAGGTTTTTTCTATGAAATCAATGAAAAAAATTATGATATCAATGAAATATGAATTAATTCTTGATTAGGATCAGAAATGGAAGAGAATGATATATAATAAATAAATTTTACATTTCTATTTAAAAAAGTAGCTTTTTGCGTGAAAAAATATTACAAATTGAGGTTTTTTCGATGTTATTAATGAAAAAAATTATGATATCAATGAAATATGAATTAATTCTTGATTAGGACCAGAAATGGAAGAGAATGATATATAATAAATAAATTTTACATTTCTATTTAAAAAAGTAGCTTTTTGCGTGAAAAAATATTACAAATTGAGGTTTTTTCGATGAAATTAATGAAAAAAATTATGATATCAACGAAATATAAATTAATTCTTGATTAGGACCAGAAATGGAAGAGAATGATATATAATAAATAAAGTTTACATTTCTATTTAAAAAACTAGATTTTTCCGTGAAATAGTATTACAAATTGAGGTTTTTTCTATGAAATCAATGAAAAAAATTATGATATCGATAAAATATGAATTAATTCGTGATTAGGATCAGAAATGGAAGAGAATGATATATAATAAATAAATTTTATATTTCTATTTAAAAAAGTAGCTTTTTGAGTGAAATAATATGAGAAATTCTGTTTTTTTCTATGAAATCAATGAAAAAAATTATGATATCGATAAAATATGAATTAATTCTTGATTAGGACCAGAAATGGAAGAGAATGATATATAATAAATAAATTTTACATTTCTATTTAAAAAAGTAGCTTTTTGCGTGAAAAAATAATACAAATTCCGTTTTTTTCTATGAAATCAATGAAAAAAATTATGATATCGATAAAATATGAATTAATTCTTGATTAGGGCCAGAAATGGAAGAGAATGATATATAATAAATAAATTTTACATTTCTATTTAAAAAAGTAGCTTTTTGAGTGAAATAATATGAGAAATTCTGTTTTTTTCGATGAAATCAATGAAAAAAATTATGATATCGATAAAATATGAATTAATTCTTGATTAGGACCAGAAATGGAAGAGAATGATATATTATAAATAAATTTTAGATTTCTATTTAAAAAAGTAGCTTTTTGCGTGAAATAATATGAGAAATTCTGTTTTTTTCGATGAAATCAATGAAAAAAATTATGATATCGATAAAATATGAATTAATTCTTGATTAGGGCCAGAAATGGAAGAGAATGATATATAATAAATAAATTTTACATTTCTATTTAAAAAAGTAGCTTTTTGGGTGAAAAAATAATACAAATTTAGGTTTTTTCTATGAAATCAATGAAAAAAATTATGATATCGATAAAATATGAATTAATTCTTGATTAGGACCAGAAATGGAAGAGAATGATATATTATAAATAAATTTTACATTTCTATTTAAAAAAGTAGCTTTTTGGGTGAAAAAATAATACAAATTTAGGTTTTTTCTATGAAATCAATGAAAAAAATTATGATATCGATAAAATATGAATTAATTCTTGATTAGGACCAGAAATGGAAGAGAATGATATATTATAAATAAATTTTACATTTCTATTTAAAAAAGTAGCTTTTTGGGTGAAAAAATAATACAAATTTAGGTTTTTTCTATGAAATCAATGAAAAAAATTATGATATCGATAAAATATGAATTAATTCTTGATTAGGACCAGAAATGGAAGAGAATGATATATTATAAATAAATTTTACATTTCTATTTAAAAAAGTAGCTTTTTGCGTGAAAAAATAATACAAATTGAGGTTTTTTCTATGAAATCAATGAAAAAAATTATGATATCGATAAAATATGAATTAATTCTTGATTAGGACCAGAAATGGAAGAGAATGATATATTATAAATAAATTTTACATTTCTATTCAAAAAAGTAGCTTTTTGCGTGAAAAAATAATACAAATTGAGGTTTTTTCTATGAAATCAATGAAAAAAATTATGATATCGATAAAATATGAATTAATTCTTGATTAGGACCAGAAATGGAAGAGAATGATATATTATAAATAAATTTTAGATTTCTATTTAAAAAAGTAGCTTTTTGCGTGAAAAAATAATACAAATTGAGGTTTTTTCTATGAAATCAATGAAAAAAATTATGATATCGATAAAATATGAATTAATTCTTGATTAGGACCAGAAATGGAAGAGAATGATATATTATAAATAAATTTTACATTTCTATTTAAAAAAGTAGCTTTTTGGGTGAAAAAATAATACAAATTTAGGTTTTTTCTATGAAATCAATGAAAAAAATTATGATATCGATAAAATATGAATTAATTCTTGATTAGGACCAGAAATGGAAGAGAATGATATATTATAAATAAATTTTAGATTTCTATTTAAAAAAGTAGCTTTTTGCGTGAAAAAATATTACAAATTGAGGTTTTTTCGATGAAATCAATGAAAAAAATTATGATATCGATAAAATATGAATTAATTCTTGATTAGGGCCAGAAATGGAAGAGAATGATATATAATAAATAAATTTTACATTTCTATTTAAAAAAGTAGATTTTTGCGTGAAATACTATTACAAATTGAGGTTTTTTCTATGAAATCAATGAAAAAAATTATGATATCGATAAAATATGAATTAATTCTTGATTAGGACCAGAAATGGAAGAGAATGATATATAATAAATAAATTTTACATTTCTATTTAAAAAAGTAGCTTTTTGAGTGAAATAATATGAGAAATTCTGTTTTTTTCGATGAAATTAATGAAAAAAATTATGATATCGATAAAATATGAATTAATTCGTGATTAGGACCAGAAATGGAAGAGAATGATATATTATAAATAATATTTTACATTTCTATTTAAAAAAGTAGCTTTTTGCGTGAAAAAATAATACAAATTGAGGTTTTTTCTATGAAATCAATGAAAAAAATTATGATATCGATAAAATATGAATTAATTCTTGATTAGGACCAGAAATGGAAGAGAATGATATATAATAAATAAATTTTACATTTCTATTTAAAAAAAGTAGCTTTTTGAGTGAAAAAAATAATAGAAATTGAGGTTTTTTCTATGAAATCAATGAAAAAAATTATGATATCGATAAAATATGAATTAATTCTTGATTAGGACCAGAAATGGAAGAGAATGATATATAATAAATAAATTTTACATTTCTATTTAAAAAAGTAGATTTTTGCGTGAAATAGTATTACAAATTGAGGTTTTTTCTATGAAATCAATGAAAAAATTATGATATCGATAAAATAAAATTAATTCTTGATTAGGACCAGAAATGGAAGAGAATGATATATAATAAATAAATAATAAATTTTAGATTTCTATTTAAAAAAGTAGCTTTTTGAGTGAAATAATATGAGAAATTCTATTTTTTTTTATGAAATCAATGAAAAAAATTATGATATCGATAAAATATGAATTAATTCTTGATTAGGACCAAAAATGGAAGAGAATGATATATTGTAAATAAATTTTAGATTTCTATTTAAAAAAGTAGCTTTTTGAGTGAAAAAATATTACAAATTGAGGTTTTTTCGATGAAATCAATGAAAAAAATTATGATATCGATAAAATATGAATTAATTCGTGATTAGGGCCAGAAATGGAAGAGAATGATATATAATAAATAAATTTTACATTTCTATTTAAAAAAGTAGCTTTTTGAGTGAAATAATATGAGAAATTCTATTTTTTTTTATGAAATCAATGAAAAAAATTATGATATCGATAAAATATGAATTAATTCTTGATTAGGACCAAAAATGGAAGAGAATGATATATTATAAATAAATTTTAGATTTCTATTTAAAAAAGTAGCTTTTTGCGTGAAAAAATAATACAAATTGAGGTTTTTTCTATGAAATCAATGAAAAAAATTATGATATCGATAAAATATGAATTAATTCTTGATTAGGACCAGAAATGGAAGAGAATGATATATAATAAATAAATTTTACATTTCTATTTAAAAAAGTAGATTTTTGCGTGAAATAGTATTACAAATTGAGGTTTTTTCTATGAAATCAATGAAAAAAATTATGATATCGATAAAATAAAATTAATTCTTGATTAGGACCAGAAATGGAAGAGAATGATATATTATAAATAAATTTTAGATTTCTATTTAAAAAAGTAGCTTTTTGAGTGAAAAAATATTACAAATTGAGGTTTTTTCGATGAAATCAATGAAAAAAATTATGATATCGATAAAATATGAATTAATTCGTGATTAGGGCCAGAAATGGAAGAGAATGATATATAATAAATAAATTTTACATTTCTATTTAAAAAAGTAGCTTTTTGAGTGAAATAATATGAGAAATTCTGTTTTTATCTATGAAATCAATGAAAAAAATTATGATATCGATAAAATATGAATTAATTCTTGATTAGGACCAGAAATGGAAGAGAATGATATATAATAAATAAATTTTACATTTCTATTTAAAAAAGTAGCTTTTTGAGTGAAATAATATGAGAAATTCTGTTTTTTTCGATGAAATTAATGAAAAAAATTATGATATCGATAAAATATGAATTAATTCGTGATTAGGACCAGAAATGGAAGAGAATGATATATAATAACTAAATTTTACATTTCTATTTAAAAAAGTAGCTTTTTGAGTGAAATAATATGAGAAATTCTGTTTTTTTCTATGAAATCAATGAAAAAAATTATGATATCGATAAAATATGAATTAATTCTTGATTAGGACCAGAAATGGAAGAGAATGATATATAATAAATAAATTTTACATTTCTATTTAAAAAAGTAGCTTTTTGAGTGAAAAAATAATACAAATTGAGGTTTTTTGTATGAAATCAATGAAAAAAATTATGATATCGATAAAATATGAATTAATTCTTGATTAGGACCAGAAATGGAAGAGAATGATATATAATAAATAAATTTTACATTTCTATTTAAAAAAGTAGCTTTTTGCGTGAAAAAATAATAGAAATTGAGGTTTTTTCGATGAAATTAATGAAAAAAATTATGATATCAATGAAATAATAATTAATTCTTGATTAGGACCAGAAATGGAAGAGAATGATACATAATAAATAAATTTTACATTTCTATTTAAAAAAGTAGCTTTATGCGTGAAAAAATAATACAAATTGAGGTTTTTTCGATGAAATCAATGAAAAAAATTATGATATCGATAAAATATGAATTAATTCTTGATTAGGACCAGAAATGGAAGAGAATGATATATAATAAATAAAGTTTACATTTCTATTTAAAAAAGTAGCTTTTTTGCGTGAAAAAATAATACAAATTCCGTTTTTTTCTATGAAATCAATGAAAAAAATTATGATATCGATAAAATATGAATTAATTCGTGATTAGGATCAGAAATGGAAGAGAATGATATATAATAAATAAATTTTACATTTCTATTTAAAAAAAAGTAGCTTTTTGAGTGAAATAATATGAGAAATTCTGTTTTTTTCTATGAAATCAATGAAAAAAATTATGATATCGATAAAATATGAATTAATTCTTGATTAGGACCAGAAATGGAAGAGAATGATATATAATAAATAAATTTTAGATTTCTATTTAAAAAAGTAGCTTTTTGAGTGAAATAATATGAGAAATTCTATTTTTTTTTATGAAATCAATGAAAAAAATTATGATATCGATAAAATATGAATTAATTCTTGATTAGGACCAAAAATGGAAGAGAATGATATATTATAAATAAATTTTACATTTCTATTTAAAAAAGTAGCTTTTTGAGTGAAATAATATGAGAAATTCTGTTTTTTTCTATGAAATCAATGAAAAAAATTATGATATCGATAAAATATGAATTAATTCTTGATTAGGACCAGAAATGGAAGAGAATGATATATAATAAATAAATTTTACATTTCTATTTAAAAAAGTAGCTTTTTGAGTGAAATAATATGAGAAATTCTGTTTTTTTCGATGAAATTAATGAAAAAAATTATGATATCGATAAAATATGAATTAATTCGTGATTAGGACCAGAAATGGAAGAGAATGATATATTATAAATAAATTTTACATTTCTATTTAAAAAAGTAGCTTTTTGCGTGAAAAAATAATACAAATTGAGGTTTTTTCTATGAAATCAATGAAAAAAATTATGATATCGATAAAATATGAATTAATTCTTGATTAGGACCAGAAATGGAAGAGAATGATATATAATAAATAAATTTTACATTTCTATTTAAAAAAGTAGCTTTTTGAGTGAAATAATATGAGAAATTTTGTTTTTATCTATGAAATCAATGAAAAAAATTATGATATCGATAAAATATGAATTAATTCTTGATTAGGACCAGAAATGGAAGAGAATGATATATAATAAATAAATTTTACATTTCTATTTAAAAAAGTAGCTTTTTGCGTGAAAAAATAATAGAAATTGAGGTTTTTTCTATGAAATCAATGAAAAAAATTATGATATCGATAAAATATGAATTAATTCTTGATTAGGACCAGAAATGGAAGAGAATGATATATAATAAATAAATTTTACATTTCTATTTAAAAAAGTAGATTTTTGCGTGAAATAGTATTACAAATTGAGGTTTTTTCTATGAAATCAATGAAAAAATTATGATATCGATAAAATATGAATTAATTCTTGATTAGGACCAAAAATGGA
The DNA here is from genome assembly GCA_963082975.1 of Labia minor. Taxonomy (NCBI): domain Eukaryota; kingdom Metazoa; phylum Arthropoda; class Insecta; order Dermaptera; family Spongiphoridae; genus Labia; species Labia minor. Next base: position 6,496,332 of record OY720349.1, read on the forward strand.
AGAGAATGATATATTATAAATAAATTTTACATTTCTATTTAAAAAAGTAGCTTTTTGAGTGAAATAATATGAGAAATTCTGTTTTTTTCTATGAAATCAATGAAAAAAATTATGATATCGATAAAATATGAATTAATTCTTGATTAGGACCAGAATGGAAGAGAATGATATATAATAAATAAATTTTACATTTCTATTTAAAAAAGTAGCTTTTTGAGTGAAATAATATGAGAAATTCTGTTTTTTTCGATGAAATTAATGAAAAAAATTATGATATCGATAAAATATGAATTAATTCGTGATTAGGACCAGAAATGGAAGAGAATGATATATTATAAATAAATTTTACATTTCTATTTAAAAAAGTAGCTTTTTGCGTGAAAAAATAATACAAATTGAGGTTTTTTCTATGAAATCAATGAAAAAAATTATGATATCGATAAAATATGAATTAATTCTTGATTAGGACCAGAAATGGAAGAGAATGATATATAATAAATAAATTTTACATTTCTATTTAAAAAAGTAGCTTTTTGAGTGAAATAATATGAGAAATTTTGTTTTTATCTATGAAATCAATGAAAAAAATTATGATATCGATAAAATATGAATTAATTCTTGATTAGGACCAGAAATGGAAGAGAATGATATATAATAAATAAATTTTACATTTCTATTTAAAAAAGTAGCTTTTTGCGTGAAAAAATAATAGAAATTGAGGTTTTTTCTATGAAATCAATGAAAAAAATTATGATATCGATAAAATATGAATTAATTCTTGATTAGGACCAGAAATGGAAGAGAATGATATATAATAAATAAATTTTAGATTTCTATTTAAAAAAGTAGCTTTTTGAGTGAAATAATATGAGAAATTCTATTTTTTTTTATGAAATCAATGAAAAAAATTATGATATCGATAAAATATGAATTAATTCTTGATTAGGACCAAAAATGGAAGAGAATGATATATTGTAAATAAATTTTAGATTTCTATTTAAAAAAGTAGCTTTTTGAGTGAAAAAATATTACAAATTGAGGTTTTTTCGATGAAATCAATGAAAAAAATTATGATATCGATAAAATATGAATTAATTCGTGATTAGGGCCAGAAATGGAAGAGAATGATATATAATAAATAAATTTTACATTTCTATTTAAAAAAGTAGCTTTTTGAGTGAAATAATATGAGAAATTCTATTTTTTTTTATGAAATCAATGAAAAAAATTATGATATCGATAAAATATGAATTAATTCTTGATTAGGACCAAAAATGGAAGAGAATGATATATTATAAATAAATTTTAGATTTCTATTTAAAAAAGTAGCTTTTTGCGTGAAAAAATAATACAAATTGAGGTTTTTTCTATGAAATCAATGAAAAAAATTATGATATCGATAAAATATGAATTAATTCTTGATTAGGACCAGAAATGGAAGAGAATGATATATAATAAATAAATTTTACATTTCTATTTAAAAAAGTAGATTTTTGCGTGAAATAGTATTACAAATTGAGGTTTTTTCTATGAAATCAATGAAAAAATTATGATATCGATAAAATAAAATTAATTCTTGATTAGGACCAGAAATGGAAGAGAATGATATATAATAAATAAATTTTAGATTTCTATTTAAAAAAGTAGCTTTTTGAGTGAAATAATATGAGAAATTCTATTTTTTTTTATGAAATCAATGAAAAAAATTATGATATCGATAAAATATGAATTAATTCTTGATTAGGACCAAAAATGGAAGAGAATGATATATTGTAAATAAATTTTAGATTTCTATTTAAAAAAGTAGCTTTTTGAGTGAAAAAATATTACAAATTGAGGTTTTTTCGATGAAATCAATGAAAAAAATTATGATATCGATAAAATATGAATTAATTCGTGATTAGGGCCAGAAATGGAAGAGAATGATATATAATAAATAAATTTTACATTTCTATTTAAAAAAGTAGCTTTTTGAGTGAAATAATATGAGAAATTCTGTTTTTATCTATGAAATCAATGAAAAAAATTATGATATCGATAAAATATGAATTAATTCTTGATTAGGACCAGAAATGGAAGAGAATGATATATAATAAATAAATTTTACATTTCTATTTAAAAAAGTAGCTTTTTGAGTGAAATAATATGAGAAATTCTGTTTTTTTCGATGAAATTAATGAAAAAAATTATGATATCGATAAAATATGAATTAATTCGTGATTAGGACCAGAAATGGAAGAGAATGATATATAATAAATAAATTTTACATTTCTATTTAAAAAAGTAGCTTTTTGAGTGAAATAATATGAGAAATTCTGTTTTTTTCTATGAAATCAATGAAAAAAATTATGATATCGATAAAATATGAATTAATTCTTGATTAGGACCAGAAATGGAAGAGAATGATATATAATAAATAAATTTTACATTTCTATTTAAAAAAGTAGCTTTTTGCGTGAAAAAATAATAGAAATTGAGGTTTTTTCTATGAAATCAATGAAAAAAATTATGATATCGATAAAATATGAATTAATTCTTGATTAGGACCAGAAATGGAAGAGAATGATATATAATAAATAAATTTTACATTTCTATTTAAAAAAGTAGCTTTTTGCGTGAAAAAATAATAGAAATTGAGGTTTTTTCGATGAAATTAATGAAAAAAATTATGATATCAATGAAATAATAATTAATTCTTGATTAGGACCAGAAATGGAAGAGAATGATACATAATAAATAAATTTTACATTTCTATTTAAAAAAGTAGCTTTATGCGTGAAAAAATAATACAAATTGAGGTTTTTTCGATGAAATCAATGAAAAAAATTATGATATCGATAAAATATGAATTAATTCTTGATTAGGACCAGAAATGGAAGAGAATGATATATAATAAATAAAGTTTACATTTCTATTTAAAAAAGTAGCTTTTTGCGTGAAAAAATAATACAAATTCCGTTTTTTTCTATGAAATCAATGAAAAAAATTATGATATCGATAAAATATGAATTAATTCGTGATTAGGATCAGAAATGGAAGAGAATGATATATAATAAATAAATTTTACATTTCTATTTAAAAAAGTAGCTTTTTGAGTGAAATAATATGAGAAATTCTGTTTTTTTCTATGAAATCAATGAAAAAAATTATGATATCGATAAAATATGAATTAATTCTTGATTAGGACCAGAAATGGAAGAGAATGATATATAATAAATAAATTTTAGATTTCTATTTAAAAAAGTAGCTTTTTGAGTGAAATAATATGAGAAATTCTATTTTTTTTTATGAAATCAATGAAAAAAATTATGATATCGATAAAATATGAATTAATTCTTGATTAGGACCAAAAATGGAAGAGAATGATATATTGTAAATAAATTTTAGATTTCTATTTAAAAAAGTAGCTTTTTGAGTGAAAAAATATTACAAATTGAGGTTTTTTCGATGAAATCAATGAAAAAAATTATGATATCGATAAAATATGAATTAATTCGTGATTAGGGCCAGAAATGGAAGAGAATGATATATAATAAATAAATTTTACATTTCTATTTAAAAAAGTAGCTTTTTGAGTGAAATAATATGAGAAATTCTATTTTTTTTTATGAAATCAATGAAAAAAATTATGATATCGATAAAATATGAATTAATTCTTGATTAGGACCAAAAATGGAAGAGAATAATATATTATAAATAAATTTTAGATTTCTATTTAAAAAAGTAGCTTTTTGCGTGAAAAAATAATACAAATTGAGGTTTTTTCTATGAAATCAATGAAAAAAATTATGATATCGATAAAATATGAATTAATTCTTGATTAGGACCAGAAATGGAAGAGAATGATATATAATAAATAAATTTTACATTTCTATTTAAAAAAGTAGCTTTTTGAGTGAAATAATATGAGAAATTTTGTTTTTATCTATGAAATCAATGAAAAAAATTATGATATCGATAAAATATGAATTAATTCTTGATTAGGACCAGAAATGGAAGAGAATGATATATAATAAATAAATTTTACATTTCTATTTAAAAAAGTAGCTTTTTGCGTGAAAAAATAATAGAAATTGAGGTTTTTTCTATGAAATCAATGAAAAAAATTATGATATCGATAAAATATGAATTAATTCTTGATTAGGACCAGAAATGGAAGAGAATGATATATAATAAATAAATTTTAGATTTCTATTTAAAAAAGTAGCTTTTTGAGTGAAATAATATGAGAAATTCTATTTTTTTTTATGAAATCAATGAAAAAAATTATGATATCGATAAAATATGAATTAATTCTTGATTAGGACCAAAAATGGAAGAGAATGATATATTGTAAATAAATTTTAGATTTCTATTTAAAAAAGTAGCTTTTTGAGTGAAAAAATATTACAAATTGAGGTTTTTTCGATGAAATCAATGAAAAAAATTATGATATCGATAAAATATGAATTAATTCGTGATTAGGGCCAGAAATGGAAGAGAATGATATATAATAAATAAATTTTACATTTCTATTTAAAAAAGTAGCTTTTTGAGTGAAATAATATGAGAAATTCTATTTTTTTTTATGAAATCAATGAAAAAAATTATGATATCGATAAAATATGAATTAATTCTTGATTAGGACCAAAAATGGAAGAGAATGATATATTATAAATAAATTTTAGATTTCTATTTAAAAAAGTAGCTTTTTGCGTGAAAAAATAATACAAATTGAGGTTTTTTCTATGAAATCAATGAAAAAAATTATGATATCGATAAAATATGAATTAATTCTTGATTAGGACCAGAAATGGAAGAGAATGATATATAATAAATAAATTTTACATTTCTATTTAAAAAAGTAGATTTTTGCGTGAAATAGTATTACAAATTGAGGTTTTTTCTATGAAATCAATGAAAAAATTATGATATCGATAAAATAAAATTAATTCTTGATTAGGACCAGAAATGGAAGAGAATGATATATAATAAATAAATTTTAGATTTCTATTTAAAAAAGTAGCTTTTTGAGTGAAATAATATGAGAAATTCTATTTTTTTTTATGAAATCAATGAAAAAAATTATGATATCGATAAAATATGAATTAATTCTTGATTAGGACCAAAAATGGAAGAGAATGATATATTGTAAATAAATTTTAGATTTCTATTTAAAAAAGTAGCTTTTTGAGTGAAAAAATATTACAAATTGAGGTTTTTTCGATGAAATCAATGAAAAAAATTATGATATCGATAAAATATGAATTAATTCGTGATTAGGGCCAGAAATGGAAGAGAATGATATATAATAAATAAATTTTACATTTCTATTTAAAAAAGTAGCTTTTTGAGTGAAATAATATGAGAAATTCTGTTTTTATCTATGAAATCAATGAAAAAAATTATGATATCGATAAAATATGAATTAATTCTTGATTAGGACCAGAAATGGAAGAGAATGATATATAATAAATAAATTTTACATTTCTATTTAAAAAAGTAGCTTTTTGCGTGAAAAAATAATAGAAATTGAGGTTTTTTCTATGAAATCAATGAAAAAAATTATGATATCGATAAAATATGAATTAATTCTTGATTAGGACCAGAAATGGAAGAGAATGATATATAATAAATAAATTTTACATTTCTATTTAAAAAAGTAGCTTTTTGCGTGAAAAAATAATAGAAATTGAGGTTTTTTCGATGAAATTAATGAAAAAAATTATGATATCAATGAAATAATAATTAATTCTTGATTAGGACCAGAAATGGAAGAGAATGATACATAATAAATAAATTTTACATTTCTATTTAAAAAAGTAGCTTTATGCGTGAAAAAATAATACAAATTGAGGTTTTTTCGATGAAATCAATGAAAAAAATTATGATATCGATAAAATATGAATTAATTCTTGATTAGGACCAGAAATGGAAGAGAATGATATATAATAAATAAAGTTTACATTTCTATTTAAAAAAGTAGCTTTTTGCGTGAAAAAATAATACAAATTCCGTTTTTTTCTATGAAATCAATGAAAAAAATTATGATATCGATAAAATATGAATTAATTCGTGATTAGGATCAGAAATGGAAGAGAATGATATATAATAAATAAATTTTACATTTCTATTTAAAAAAGTAGCTTTTTGAGTGAAATAATATGAGAAATTCTGTTTTTTTCTATGAAATCAATGAAAAAAATTATGATATCGATAAAATATGAATTAATTCTTGATTAGGACCAGAAATGGAAGAGAATGATATATAATAAATAAATTTTAGATTTCTATTTAAAAAAGTAGCTTTTTGAGTGAAATAATATGAGAAATTCTATTTTTTTTTATGAAATCAATGAAAAAAATTATGATATCGATAAAATATGAATTAATTCTTGATTAGGACCAAAAATGGAAGAGAATGATATATTGTAAATAAATTTTAGATTTCTATTTAAAAAAGTAGCTTTTTGAGTGAAAAAATATTACAAATTGAGGTTTTTTCGATGAAATCAATGAAAAAAATTATGATATCGATAAAATATGAATTAATTCGTGATTAGGGCCAGAAATGGAAGAGAATGATATATAATAAATAAATTTTACATTTCTATTTAAAAAAGTAGCTTTTTGAGTGAAATAATATGAGAAATTCTATTTTTTTTTATGAAATCAATGAAAAAAATTATGATATCGATAAAATATGAATTAATTCTTGATTAGGACCAAAAATGGAAGAGAATAATATATTATAAATAAATTTTAGATTTCTATTTAAAAAAGTAGCTTTTTGCGTGAAAAAATAATACAAATTGAGGTTTTTTCTATGAAATCAATGAAAAAAATTATGATATCGATAAAATATGAATTAATTCTTGATTAGGACCAGAAATGGAAGAGAATGATATATAATAAATAAATTTTACATTTCTATTTAAAAAAGTAGATTTTTGCGTGAAATAGTATTACAAATTGAGGTTTTTTCTATGAAATCAATGAAAAAAATTATGATATCGATAAAATATGAATTAATTCTTGATTAGGACCAGAAATGGAAGAGAATGATATATTATAAATAAATTTTAGATTTCTATTTAAAAAAGTAGCTTTTTCCGTGAAAAAATATTACAAATTGAGGTTTTTTCGATGAAATCAATGAAAAAAATTATGATATCGATAAAATATGAATTAATTCTTGATTAGGGCCAGAAATGGAAGAGAATGATATATAATAAATAAATTTTACATTTCTATTTAAAAAAGTAGCTTTTTGAGTGAAATAATATGAGAAATTCTGTTTTTATCTATGAAATCAATGAAAAAAATTATGATATCGATAAAATATGAATTAATTCTTGATTAGGACCAGAAATGGAAGAGAATGATATATTATAAATAAATTTTAGATTTCTATTTAAAAAAGTAGCTTTTTGCGTGAAATAATATGAGAAATTCTGTTTTTTTCTATGAAATCAATGAAAAAAATTATGATATCGATAAAATATGAATTAATTCTTGATTAGGACCAGAAATGGAAGAGAATGATATATTATAAATAAATTTTACATTTCTATTTAAAAAAGTAGCTTTTTGCGTGAAAAAATATTACAAATTGAGGTTTTTTCGATGAAATCAATGAAAAAAATTATGATATCGATAAAATATGAATTAATTCTTGATTAGGGCCAGAAATGGAAGAGAATGATATATAATAAATAAATTTTACATTTCTATTTAAAAAAGTAGATTTTTGCGTGAAATAGTATTACAAATTGAGGTTTTTTCTATGAAATCAATGAAAAAAATTATGATATCGATAAAATATGAATTAATTCTTGATTAGGACCAGAAATGGAAGAGAATGATATATAATAAATAAATTTTACATTTCTATTTAAAAAAGTAGCTTTTTGCGTGAAAAAATAATAGAAATTGAGGTTTTTTCTATGAAATCAATGAAAAAAATTATGATATCGATAAAATATGAATTAATTCTTGATTAGGACCAGAAATGGAAGAGAATGATATATAATAAATAAATTTTACATTTCTATTTAAAAAAGTAGCTTTTTGCGTGAAAAAATAATAGAAATTGAGGTTTTTTCGATGAAATTAATGAAAAAAATTATGATATCAATGAAATAATAATTAATTCTTGATTAGGACCAGAAATGGAAGAGAATGATACATAATAAATAAATTTTACATTTCTATTTAAAAAAGTAGCTTTATGCGTGAAAAAATAATACAAATTGAGGTTTTTTCGATGAAATCAATGAAAAAAATTATGATATCGATAAAATATGAATTAATTCTTGATTAGGACCAGAAATAGAAGAGAATGATATATAATAAATAAATTTTACATTTCTATTTAAAAAAGTAGCTTTTTGCGTGAAAAAATAATACAAATTCCGTTTTTTTCTATGAAATCAATGAAAAAAATTATGATATCGATAAAATATGAATTAATTCTTGATTAGGACCAGAAATGGAAGAGAATGATATATAATAAATAAATTTTACATTTCTATTTAAAAAAGTAGCTTTTTGCGTGAAAAAATAATAGAAATTGAGGTTTTTGCGATGAAATTAATGAAAAAAATTATGATATCGATAAAATATGAATTAATTCTTGATTAGGACCAGAAATGGAAGAGAATGATATATTATAAATAAATTTTACATTTCTATTTAAAAAAGTAGCTTTTTGCGTGAAAAAATAATACAAATTGAGGTTTTTTCTATGAAATCAATGAAAAAAATTATGATATCGATAAAATATGAATTAATTCTTGATTAGGACCAGAAATGGAAGAGAATGATATATAATAAATAAATTTTAAATTTCTATTTAAAAAAGTAGCTTTTTGCGTGAAAAAATAATAGAAATTGAGGTTTTTTCTATGAAATCAATGAAAAAAATTATGATATCGATAAAATATGAATTAATTCTTGATTAGGACCAGAAATGGAAGAGAATGATATATAATAAATAAATTTTTCATTTCTATTTAAAAAAGTAGCTTTTTTAGTGAAATAATATGATAAATTCTATTTTTTTTTATGAAATCAATGAAAAAAATTATGATATCGATAAAATATGAATTAATTCTTGATTAGGACCAGAAATGGAAGAGAATGATATATTATAAATAAATTTTAGATTTCTATTTAAAAAAGTAGCTTTTTGCGTGAAAAAATAATACAAATTGAGGTTTTTTCTATGAAATCAATGAAAAAAATTATGATATCGATAAAATATGAATTAATTCTTGATTAGGACCAGAAATGGAAGAGAATGATATATAATAAATAAATTTTACATTTCTATTTAAAAAAGTAGATTTTTGCGTGAAATAGTATTACAAATTGAGGTTTTTTCTATGAAATCAATGAAAAAAATTATGATATCGATAAAATATGAATTAATTCGTGATTAGGGCCAGAAATGGAAGAGAATGATATATAATAAATAAATTTTACATTTCTATTTAAAAAAGTAGCTTTTTGAGTGAAATAATATGAGAAATTCTGTTTTTATCAATGAAATCAATGAAAAAAATTATGATATCGATAAAATATGAATTAATTCTTGATTAGGACCAGAAATGGAAGAGAATGATATATTATAAATAAATTTTAGATTTCTATTTAAAAAAGTAGATTTTTGCGTGAAATAGTATTACAAATTGAGGTTTTTTCTATGAAATCAATGAAAGAAATTATGATATCGATAAAATAAAATTAATTCTTGATTAGGACCAGAAATGGAAGAGAATGATATATTATAAATAAATTTTAGATTTCTATTTAAAAAAGTAGCTTTTTCCGTGAAAAAATATTACAAATTGAGGTTTTTTCTATGAAATCAATGAAAAAAATTATGATATCGATAAAATATGAATTAATTCTTGATTAGGACCAGAAATGGAAGAGAATGATATATAATAAATAAATTTTACATTTCTATTTAAAAAAGTAGATTTTTGCGTGAAATAGTATTACAAATTGAGGTTTTTTCTATGAAATCAATGAAAGAAATTATGATATCGATAAAATAAAATTAATTCTTGATTTGGACCAGAAATGGAAGAGAATGATATATTATAAATAAATTTTAGATTTCTATTTAAAAAAGTAGCTTTTTCCGTGAAAAAATATTACAAATTGAGGTTTTTTCTATGAAATCAATGAAAAAAATTATGATATCGATAAAATATGAATTAATTCTTGATTAGGACCAGAAATGGAAGAGAATGATATATAATAAATAAATTTTACATTTCTATTTAAAAAAGTAGCTTTTTGAGTGAAATAATATGAGAAATTCTGTTTTTTTCGATGAAATTAATGAAAAAAATTATGATATCGATAAAATATGAATTAATTCGTGATTAGGATCAGAAATGGAAGAGAATGATATATAATAAATAAATTTTACATTTCTATTTAAAAAAGTAGCTTTTTGAGTGAAATAATATGAGAAATTCTATTTTTTTTTTATGAAATCAATGAAAAAAATTATGATATCGATAAAATATGAATTAATTCTTGATTAGGACCAGAAATGGAAGAGAATGATATATTATAAATAAATTTTAGATTTCTATTTAAAAAAGTAGCTTTTTGCGTGAAAAAATAATACAAATTGAGGTTTTTTCTATGAAATCAATGAAAAAAATTATGATATCGATAAAATATGAATTAATTCTTGATTAGGACCAGAAATGGAAGAGAATGATATATAATAAATAAATTTTACATTTCTATTTAAAAAAGTAGATTTTTGCGTGAAATAGTATTACAAATTGAGGTTTTTTCTATGAAATCAATGAAAAAAATTATGATATCGATAAAATATGAATTAATTCTTGATTAGGGCCAGAAATGGAAGAGAATGATATATTATAAATAAATTTTAGATTTCTATTTAAAAAAGTAGCTTTTTGAGTGAAATAATATGAGAAATTCTGTTTTTTTCTATGAAATCAATGAAAAAAATTATGATATCGATAAAATATGAATTAATTCTTGATTAGGACCAGAAATGGAAGAGAATGATATATTATAAATAAATTTTAGATTTCTATTTAAAAAAGTAGCTTTTTGCGTGAAAAAATATTACAAATTGAGGTTTTTTCGATGAAATCAATGAAAAAAATTATGATATCGATAAAATATGAATTAATTCTTGATTAGGGCCAGAAATGGAAGAGAATGATATATAATAAATAAATTTTACATTTCTATTTAAAAAAGTAGCTTTTTGAGTGAAATAATATGAGAAATTCTGTTTTTTTCTATGAAATCAATGAAAAAAATTATGATATCGATAAAATATGAATTAATTCTTGATTAGGGCCAGAAATGGAAGAGAATGATATATTATAAATAAATTTTAGATTTCTATTTAAAAAAGTAGCTTTTTGAGTGAAATAATATGAGAAATTCTGTTTTTTTCTATGAAATCAATGAAAAAAATTATGATATCGATAAAATATGAATTAATTCTTGATTAGGACCAGAAATGGAAGAGAATGATATATTATAAATAAATTTTACATTTCTATTTAAAAAAGTAGCTTTTTGCGTGAAAAAATAATACAAATTGAGGTTTTTTCTATGAAATCAATGAAAAAAATTATGATATCGATAAAATATGAATTAATTCGTGATTAGGGCCAGAAATGGAAGAGAATGATATATAATAAATAAATTTTTCATTTCTATTTAAAAAAGTAGCTTTTTGAGTGAAATAATATGAGAAATTCTGTTTTTTTCTATGAAATCAATGAAAAAAATTATGATATCGATAAAATATGAATTAATTCTTGATTAGGACCAGAAATGGAAGAGAATGATATATAATAAATAAATTTTACATTTCTATTTAAAAAAGTAGATTTTTGCGTGAAATAGTATTACAAATTGAGGTTTTTTCTATGAAATCAATGAAAAAAATTATGATATCGATAAAATAAAATTAATTCTTGATTAGGACCAGAAATGGAAGAGAATGATATATTGTAAATAAATTTTAGATTTCTATTTAAAAAAGTAGCTTTTTGCGTGAAAAAATAATACAAATTGAGGTTTTTTCTATGAAATCAATGAAAAAAATTATGATATCGATAAAATATGAATTAATTCGTGATTAGGGCCAGAAATGGAAGAGAATGATATATAATAAATAAATTTTACATTTCTATTTAAAAAAGTAGCTTTTTGAGTGAAATAATATGAGAAATTCTGTTTTTTTCTATGAAATCAATGAAAAAAATTATGATATCGATAAAATATGAATTAATTCTTGATTAGGACCAGAAATGGAAGAGAATGATATATAATAAATAAATTTTACATTTCTATTTAAAAAAGTAGATTTTTGCGTGAAATAATATGAGAAATTCTGTTTTTTTCTATGAAATCAATGAAAAAAATTATGATATCGATAAAATATGAATTAATTCTTGATTAGGACCAGAAATGGAAGAGAATGATATATAATAAATAAATTTTACATTTCTATTTAAAAAAGTAGCTTTTTGAGTGAAATAATATGAGAAATTCTGTTTTTTTCGATGAAATTAATGAAAAAAATTATGATATCGATAAAATATGAATTAATTCGTGATTAGGATCAGAAATGGAAGAGAATGATATATAATAAATAAATTTTACATTTCTATTTAAAAAAGTAGCTTTTTGAGTGAAATAATATGAGAAATTCTGTTTTTTTCGATGAAATTAATGAAAAAAATTATGATATCGATAAAATATGAATTAATTCTTGATTAGGACCAGAAATGGAAGAGAATGATATATAATAAATAAATTTTTCATTTCTATTTAAAAAAGTAGCTTTTTGAGTGAAATAATATGAGAAATTCTATTTTTTTTTATGAAATCAATGAAAAAAATTATGATATCGATAAAATATGAATTAATTCTTGATTAGGACCAGAAATGGAAGAGAATGATATATTATAAATAAATTTTAGATTTCTATTTAAAAAAGTAGCTTTTTGCGTGAAAAAATAATACAAATTGAGGTTTTTTCTATGAAATCAATGAAAAAAATTATGATATCGATAAAATATGAATTAATTCTTGATTAGGACCAGAAATGGAAGAGAATGATATATAATAAATAAATTTTACATTTCTATTTAAAAAAGTAGATTTTTGCGTGAAATAGTATTACAAATTGAGGTTTTTTCTATGAAATCAATGAAAAAAATTATGATATCGATAAAATAAAATTAATTCTTGATTAGGACCAGAAATGGAAGAGAATGATATATTATAAATAAATTTTAGATTTCTATTTAAAAAAGTAGCTTTTTGCGTGAAAAAATATTACAAATTGAGGTTTTTTCGATGAAATCAATGAAAAAAATTATGATATCGATAAAATATGAATTAATTCTTGATTAGGGCCAGAAATGGAAGAGAATGATATATAATAAATAAATTTTAAATTTCTATTTAAAAAAGTAGCTTTTTGAGTGAAATAATATGAGAAATTCTGTTTTTTTCTATGAAATCAATGAAAAAAATTATGATATCGATAAAATATGAATTAATTCTTGATTAGGACCAGAAATGGAAGAGAATGATATATAATAAATAAATTTTTCATTTCTATTTAAAAAAGTAGCTTTTTGAGTGAAATAATATGAGAAATTCTGTTTTTTTCTATGAAATCAATGAAAAAAATTATGATATCGATAAAATATGAATTAATTCTTGATTAGGACCAGAAATGGAAGAGAATGATATATAATAAATAAATTTTACATTTCTATTTAAAAAAGTAGATTTTTGCGTGAAATAGTATTACAAATTGAGGTTTTTTCTATGAAATCAATGAAAAAAATTATGATATCGATAAAATAAAATTAATTCTTGATTAGGACCAGAAATGGAAGAGAATGATATATTGTAAATAAATTTTAGATTTCTATTTAAAAAAGTAGCTTTTTGCGTGAAAAAATAATACAAATTGAGGTTTTTTCTATGAAATCAATGAAAAAAATTATGATATCGATAAAATATGAATTAATTCTTGATTAGGACCAGAAATGGAAGAGAATGATATATAATAAATAAATTTTACATTTCTATTTAAAAAAGTAGATTTTTGCGTGAAATAGTATTACAAATTGAGGTTTTTTCTATGAAATCAATGAAAAAAATTATGATATCGATAAAATATGAATTAATTCTTGATTAGGACCAGAAATGGAAGAGAATGATATATAATAAATAAATTTTACATTTCTATTTAAAAAAGTAGCTTTTTGAGTGAATTCTGTTTTTTTCGATGAAATTAATGAAAAAAATTATGATATCGATAAAATATGAATTAATTCGTGATTAGGATCAGAAATGGAAGAGAATGATATATAATAAATAAATTTTACATTTCTATTTAAAAAAGTAGCTTTTTGAGTGAAATAATATGAGAAATTCTGTTTTTTTCGATGAAATTAATGAAAAAAATTATGATATCGATAAAATATGAATTAATTCTTGATTAGGACCAGAAATGGAAGAGAATGATATATAATAAATAAATTTTTCATTTCTATTTAAAAAAGTAGCTTTTTGAGTGAAATAATATGAGAAATTCTATTTTTTTTTATGAAATCAATGAAAAAAATTATGATATCGATAAAATATGAATTAATTCTTGATTAGGACCAGAAATGGAAGAGAATGATATATTATAAATAAATTTTAGATTTCTATTTAAAAAAGTAGCTTTTTGCGTGAAAAAATAATACAAATTGAGGTTTTTTCTATGAAATCAATGAAAAAAATTATGATATCGATAAAATATGAATTAATTCTTGATTAGGACCAGAAATGGAAGAGAATGATATATAATAAATAAATTTTACATTTCTATTTAAAAAAGTAGATTTTTGCGTGAAATAGTATTACAAATTGAGGTTTTTTCTATGAAATCAATGAAAAAAATTATGATATCGATAAAATAAAATTAATTCTTGATTAGGACCAGAAATGGAAGAGAATGATATATTATAAATAAATTTTAGATTTCTATTTAAAAAAGTAGCTTTTTGCGTGAAAAAATATTACAAATTGAGGTTTTTTCGATGAAATCAATGAAAAAAATTATGATATCGATAAAATATGAATTAATTCTTGATTAGGGCCAGAAATGGAAGAGAATGATATATAATAAATAAATTTTACATTTCTATTTAAAAAAGTAGCTTTTTGAGTGAAATAATATGAGAAATTCTGTTTTTTTCTATGAAATCAATGAAAAAAATTATGATATCGATAAAATATGAATTAATTCTTGATTAGGACCAGAAATGGAAGAGAATGATATATAATAAATAAATTTTACATTTCTATTTAAAAAAGTAGATTTTTGCGTGAAAAAATAATACAAATTGAGGTTTTTTCTATGAAATCAATGAAAAAAATTATGATATCGATAAAATATGAATTAATTCGTGATTAGGGCCAGAAATGGAAGAGAATGATATATTATAAATAAATTTTACATTTCTATTTAAAAAAGTAGCTTTTTGCGTGAAAAAATAATACAAATTGAGGTTTTTTCTATGAAATCAATGAAAAAAATTATGATATCGATAAAATATGAATTAATTCTTGATTAGGACCAGAAATGGAAGAGAATGATATATAATAAATAAATTTTACATTTCTATTTAAAAAAGTAGCTTTTTGAGTGAAATAATATGAGAAATTCTGTTTTTTTCTATGAAATCAATGAAAAAAATTATGATATCGATAAAATAAAATTAATTCTTGATTAGGACCAGAAATGGAAGAGAATGATATATTGTAAATAAATTTTAGATTTCTATTTAAAAAAGTAGCTTTTTGCGTGAAAAAATAATACAAATTGAGGTTTTTTCTAGGAAATCAATGAAAAAAATTATGATATCGATAAAATATGAATTAATTCGTGATTAGGGCCAGAAATGGAAGAGAATGATATATAATAAATAAATTTTACATTTCTATTTAAAAAAGTAGCTTTTTGAGTGAAATAATATGAGAAATTCTGTTTTTTTCTATGAAATCAATGAAAAAAATTATGATATCGATAAAATATGAATTAATTCTTGATTAGGACCAGAAATGGAAGAGAATGATATATAATAAATAAATTTTACATTTCTATTTAAAAAAGTAGCTTTTTGCGTGAAAAAATAATACAAATTGAGGTTTTTTCTATGAAATCAATGAAAAAAATTATGATATCGATAAAATATGAATTAATTCTTGATTAGGACCAGAAATGGAAGAGAATGATATATTATAAATAAATTTTACATTTCTATTTAAAAAAGTAGCTTTTTGCGTGAAAAAATAATACAAATTGAGGTTTTTTCTATGAAATCAATGAAAAAAATTATGATATCGATAAAATATGAATTAATTCTTGATTAGGACCAGAAATGGAAGAGAATGATATATAATAAATAAATTTTACATTTCTATTTAAAAAAGTAGCTTTTTGAGTGAAATAATATGAGAAATTCTGTTTTTTTCGATGAAATTAATGAAAAAAATTATGATATCGATAAAATATGAATAAATTCGTGATTAGGACCAGAAATGGAAGAGAATGATATATTATAAATAAATTTTACATTTCTATTTAAAAAAGTAGATTTTTGCGTGAAATAGTATTACAAATTGAGGTTTTTTCTATGAAATCATTGAAAAAAATTATGATATCGATAAAATAAAATTAACTCTTGATTAGGACCAGAAATGGAAGAGAATGATATATTATAAATAAATTTTAGATTTCTATTTAAAAAAGTAGCTTTTTGCGTGAAATAATATGAGAAATTCTGTTTTTTTCGATGAAATTAATGAAAAAAATTATGATATCGATAAAATATGAATAAATTCTTGATTAGGACCAGAAATGGAAGAGAATGATATATTATAAATAAATTTTCATTTCTATTCAAAAAAGTAGCTTTTTGCGTGAAAAAATAATACAAATTGAGGTTTTTTCTATGAAATCAATGAAAAAAATTATGATATCGATAAAATATGAATTAATTCTTGATTAGGACCAGAAATGGAAGAGAATGATATATTATAAATAAATTTTCATTTCTATTCAAAAAAGTAGCTTTTTGCGTGAAAAAATAATACAAATTGAGGTTTTTTCTATGAAATCAATGAAAAAAATTATGATATCGATAAAATATGAATTAATTCTTGATTAGGACCAGAAATGGAAGAGAATGATATATAATAAATAAATTTTACATTTCTATTTAAAAAAGTAGCTTTTTGAGTGAAATAATATGAGAACTTCTGTTTTTTTCGATGAAATTAATGAAAAAAATTATGATATCGATAAAATATGAATTAATTCGTGATTAGGATCAGAAATGGAAGAGAATGATATATAATAAATAAATTTTACATTTCTATTTAAAAAAGTAGCTTTTTGCGTGAAAAAATATTACAAATTGAGGTTTTTTCGATGAAATCAATGAAAAAAATTATGATATCGATAAAATATGAATTAATTCTTGATTAGGACCAGAAATGGAAGAGAATGATATATTATAAATAAATTTTACATTTCTATTTAAAAAAGTAGCTTTTTGCGTGAAAAAATAATACAAATTGAGGTTTTTTCTATGAAATCAATGAAAAAAATTATGATATCGATAAAATATGAATTAATTCTTGATTAGGACCAGAAATGGAAGAGAATGATATATAATAAATAAATTTTACATTTCTATTTAAAAAAGTAGCTTTTTGCGTGAAAAAATAATACAAATTGAGGTTTTTTCTATGAAATCAATGAAAAAAATTATGATATCGATAAAATATGAATTAATTCTTGATTAGGACCAGAAATGGAAGAGAATGATATATAATAAATAAATTTTACATTTCTATTTAAAAAAGTAGCTTTTTGAGTGAAATAATATGAGAAATTCTGTTTTTTTCTATGAAATCAATGAAAAAAATTATGATATCGATAAAATATGAATTAATTCTTGATTAGGACCAGAAATGGAAGAGAATGATATATAATAAATAAATTTTACATTTCTATTTAAAAAAGTAGATTTTTGCGTGAAATAATATTACAAATTGAGGTTTTTTCGATGAAATCAATGAAAAAAATTATGATATCGATAAAATATGAATTAATTCGTGATTAGGACCAGAAATGGAAGAGAATGATATATAATAAATAAATTTTACATTTCTATTTAAAAAAGTAGTTTTTTGAGTGAAATAATATTACAAATTGAGGTTTTTTCGATGAAATTAATAAAAAAAATTATGATATCAATGAAATAATAATTAATTCTTGATTATGATCAGAAATGGAAGAGAATGATACATAATAAATAAATTTTACATTTCTATTTAAAAAAGTAGCTTTTTGCGTGAAATAATATTACAAATTGAGGTTTTTTCGATGAAATCAATGAACAAAATTATGATATCGATAAAATATGAATTAATTCGTGATTAGGACCAGAAATGGAAGAGAATGATATATTATAAATAAATTTTACATTTCTATTTAAAAAAGTAGCTTTTTGCGTGAAATAATATTACAAATTGAGGTTTTTTCGATGAAATCAATGAAAAAAATTATGATATCGATAAAATATGAATTAATTCGTGATTAGGACCAGAAATGGAAGAGAATGATATATTATAAATAAATTTTACATTTCTATTTAAAAAAGTAGTTTTTTGAGTGAAATAATATTACAAATTGAGGTTTTTTCGATGAAATTAATAAAAAAAATTATGATATCAATGAAATAATAATTAATTCTTGATTATGATCAGAAATGGAAGAGAATGATACATAATAAATAAATTTTACATTTCTATTTAAAAAAGTAGCTTTTTGCGTGAAATAATATTACAAATTGAGGTTTTTTCGATGAAATCAATGAAAAAAATTATGATATCGATAAAATATGAATTAATTCGTGATTAGGACCAGAAATGGAAGAGAATGATATATTATAAATAAATTTTACATTTCTATTTAAAAAAGTAGCTTTTTGCGTGAAATAATATTACAAATTGAGGTTTTTTCGATGAAATTAATGAAAAAAATTATGATATCGATAAAATATTTATTAATTCTTGATTAGGACCAGAAATGGAAGAGAATGATATATAATAAATAAATTTTACAATTCTATTTAAAAAAGTAGAGTTTTGCTTGAAATAATATTACAAATTGAGGTTTTTTCGATGAAATTAATGAAAAAAATTATGATATCAATGAAATAATAATTAATTCTTGATTAGGACCAGAAATGGAAGAGAATGATATATAATAAATAAATTTTACATTTCTATTTAAAAAACTAGCTTTTTGCGTGAAATAATATGAGAAATTCTGTTTTTTTCTATGAAATCAATGAAAAAAATTATGATATCAATGAAATATGAATTAATTCTTGATTAGGACCAGAAATGGAAGAGAATGATATATAATAAATAAATTTTACATTTCTATTTAAAAAAGTAGCTTTTTGCGAGAAAAAATATTACAAATTGAGGTTTTTTCGATGAAATTAATGAAAAAAAATTATCATATCGATAAAATATGAATTAATTCTTGATTAGGACCAGAAATGGAAGAGAATGATATATAATAAATAAATTTTACATTTCTATTTAAAAAAGTAGATTTTTGCGTGAAATAATATTACAAATTGAGGTTTTTTCGATGAAATTAATGAAAAAAATTATGATATCGACAAAATATGAATTAATTCGTGATTAGGACCAGAAATGGAAGAGAATGATATATAATAAATAAATTTTACATTTTTATTTAAAAAAGTAGCTTTTTGCGTGAAAAAATGAACGATTTTATTATTTATTTTTAAAAATTTCATTTTTTAATTTTACCGTAAAAATTATTAAAGGTCATCGTAGGATGACCCTCCGTTTTCGCATAAAAAAATAATTATTCATCAGAAATATCAATAATATATTTTTTTAATATTTTTATGATGTAAAATGAACGAAAAAATTATTAATTTTTAAAAATTTCATTTTTTAATTTTAGCGTAAAAATTATGAAAGGTCATCGTAGGATGACCCTCTATAATTTTCTGCATAAAAAAATAATTATTCATCAGAAAATTATTAATTTTTAAAAATTTCATTTTTTAATTTTAGCGTAAAAATTATGAAAGGTCATCGTAGGATGACCCTCCGTTTTCGGCATAAGAAAATAATTATTCATCTGAAATATCAATAATATATTTTTTTAATTTTTTTATTATATAAAATGAACGAATTTATTATTTATTTTTAAAAATTTCATTTTTTAATTTTAGCGTAAAAATTATGAAAGGTCATCGTAGGATACCCTCCATAATTTTCGGCATAAAAAAATAATTATTCATCAGAAATATCAATAATATATTTTTTTAATATTTTTATTATGTAAAATGAAATAATATATTATTTATTTTTAAAAATTTCTATTTTTAATTTTACCGTCACAATTATGAAAGCTTGGCCAACATAAAAAATACTTATGAACTATAGACGGGTGAATTATTATGAGATATAATTGCGGCATATGGCCAAATCGTTCAATATTAATTAATATATTTTCAATTTTGTTCAATTTTTGATTCTAAATAATAAATTTTTAATTATTTTAAGATATCTCTTATATTTCTTGTGTAATTGCGCTTTTCATTACAAAAAATTGATTATAATTTATATATTTTATTCAAAATTCAACTCTTTTAAATATTAAGATAAATTTTATATTTTTTATATTAATTTGTTCAATTTTTGATTCTAAATAATAAATTATTAATTATTTTAAGATAGCTCTTATATTTCTTGAGTAATTGCGATTAATCATTACAAAAAAAGGTTTATAATTTATATATTTTAATCAAAATTCATCTCGTTTAAACTTTAATATAATTTTTATACTTTTTAGATCAATTTGTTCAATTTTTGATTCTAAATAATAAATTATTAATTATTTTAAGATATCTCTTATATTTCATGAGTAATTGCGATTTTGATTACAAAAAATTGATTATAATTTAGAAAAAACTAGCATTTTTTTTAATTTTTTAATTTAATTTATTAATCTTGGTTCCTAAAATAAACACAATGCTGTTTTTCTATTATTAAAGAACAACATTTATATTTTATAATCTTTGTTTGCTTTTGTAACGAATAAAAGCACTAATTAAGTAATGTAAAATAAAGCCTGTATTTTATGAATATTTTAAAAAATATTAATTAGTTTGGGATTATTTTTCATATTTGCAATCTAGGCTATTATTACACGCAATACAAACTAATAGCCTCAATATAATATTCGTTTAAAACGGTCTATAAGTTTGCTTTCATTAGCATAGGGATAGATTCACCTCTCTAATGGATATTATCCTTAAGAACAAGTCTTTAAACTTTTTTTTTCAATAGAATAAATTTATATAGTAAGACGAAGTATATTAGGTATCATATTGTTACATAGACAAAATTATATTAGACTGGTGCATGCGTGTGTGGATAATTCATAAAAAAAAATTTAATAGTTAGGTTAGTTTGTTTGCATTGATACTCCAATAGATGTCGCTGATCAAATTACATGCAAACTCCTGTTATTTTCTGGATATATACTTAAATAATATTTAAAATACTTATATGAATATAAGGGATAAAATAGTTGTATTATAATAACAATATTTCAATATTAAAAAATATTTACGAAATTTACGATTATCTTGGCAAATACTACACTAGAAAATAAAGATAGTATATGATATAATATACAGGGTTATTCAAAAAGAAATAGCAGATTTCAAACATTTATTTCTTCAAAAGTACAAAAGATAAAAACATGATTATAACGTTAATGGATAGAGAACAGTTTTTAATTATGGTGTGCATTCAATATGAACACCGTGTGTTACATGTTACACGACAAATGTCAAAACAGTGGCTCATTTCTCGTTACACACGAATAAGCTTTTCTTTGGTTATAGAATTCCTGCTTTAATTATTCGATGTCGTAGTTCTTCAAGAGTTCCAGGCATAGGAGGGATAAAAACACCTCCTTTTGTATAACACCAGAGATAAAAATCACAAGAAGTGTTATCTGGAGACCTGGGAGGCCACCGTAGATAAACTTGATCCACTCCTCCTCTTCCAAAACAACGCCCTGGAATGGTGTTATTTAAGTACCGTCGAACGTGTTGAGAGAAATGAAACGGGGCACCATCTTGCACAGAGATGAAGTCATCTGAATCATCTTCAATTTGAGGAAATAACCAGTTTTGAAGCATATCTAGATAGGTTATTCTTGTCACAGTTTTCTCCGTGAAGAAGAGCCCATTTGGTTACAGATATTGCACAGAAGACGTTCTTCTTTGAAGAATCTCTTTCATGTCAACAACTGCCTTAGAATTTTCAGTTGCACAAATTCTAACGCTATGGCGATTAACTTTACCAGAAAGAGGAAAGTGGATTCATCAGAAAAAATTAATCATTCAGCAAAATTGTCTTCTTCCATATCATCTAACATTCTACTGCAAAATTCGTATCTTTTGTTGTGGTCGTCAGAATGCAATGCTTGCAATAACTGCAGTTTGTATGGCTTCAAGTGTAGACGATGTTTTAGAACTCGCCATACCGTTGATTGAGGAATTTTAAGTTCTTTGTTTGCTCGCGATGTGGATTTCTTTGGGCTCTTTGCGTAAAGTGTACGAATACGCTCGACAATCTCGTTCGATGTGCGTGGATGTCCCGTGCTTTTCCCTTTGCAGATGCAATCATCTTCATCGAATTTTCGTTGCTGCTCATAAATTTGCTTATGACGCGGTGGTTGTTTATTAAATTGACGGCAAAATGCTCGCTGAACTGCTTCAATGGACTCTAGTTTTGCCAATTGTAAAACACAAAAAGACTCCGCCTGTGGTGTCGTCGCCATTTCACTACAGACTACCAACCGACAAATAATACCAACAGCGCCAATGCGGCCATGATTGGAACTTTTACCCATAACTAATAATAAATTGTAAACTTTTCTCTATCCATTAACGGTAGAATCATGTTTTCATCTTTTGTAGTTTGAAAGAGGACAGAGCTCTTCACACCTAGTATTAATAATAATCAACTAACATACCCTTTAAAATCTTACTTAGGAGCTTTTGATTGTTAGTATTTTTATTTTTTTTTTTTTAATTTTTATAACTTGCATTAAATGTTTATGTACTAGTATATGTAAAATATTTATATTTACCTCTACCTACTTATATCACCCTCTAGCGGACATCTAATTACTCATTTATTATTTATCTATTTATGTGTTATCGACATCTAATTTACTCATTTTATTATTTATCCATTTGTATGTATTTTATTTATAAACTTGTAAAATAATTTAAAAGAAATAAACTTGAAAATTAATTATTCCTTTTTGGATATAATAAATTCTGTTGTTATTATTTTACATATATATGATATAAATAAATATAATTTTATTTATTAAAAAATCTTTGGAAAATAATTATATTATTAACAAACATGAATAGTGTTTATAATAAATAAATAAATAAATAAATAAAGATTTATCACTTTCACATTTAATTAAATAACCAGAGAGAATATAAATGTGACAGCAACTAAGCTCATAGTAAATTCTAATTGTGATCTCTATATTGAGCTAATAAGTGAACTGTATTTAGGGTTCTACGTTCTAATATCAATATATATTGTTGATATTCCAATAAATGCCTGTCTTCTCATATCCCCTTTATTCATTTATCGAATATATCTAGGGATGTACATATATAGTAATATATTACTATATTACATATATATTAAGATTTATATATATATATATATATATATATATATATATATATAGGTATATAGCTTATAATTAATTTAAAATAAATATGTATTCTTTTTGATTTCAATAAAATTAATATTTTATTAAAACAAAATAATTTTATTTTCAACAAGTTGTTTAAAAAATTGATAAAATATAAATATTATACGAGGGTGGTCTGAAAAGTTTCCGACCTGACCATGAAAAACGATATTTTTCAAAATAATCTCCATCAACACTGATACATTTCTCATAACGGTGTTCTAATTAATTTAATTAATTATTTAATTGTCGGTAGAAATGGTTTTTCGAAGGAGTTTTTGGTCGAATGTTAGCAAACGAGGCACCCACGTTGCACACAGCTTTCCATGTTCAAATGGTTGCTCAAAATATTCCGCACAAGTTCAGCTAACATCGTACAGGTCTCAGATATCTTGAATATTGAAAAATAAAGCAAAAAAAAAAAAAATTTTCTTGGTCAGGCCGGAAACTTTTCACCCCATAAGTAAATTTATTAGAGATGATTTAATTTATTTGTCTTTAGGTATTGTATCCGCTTGATACATCTAATAACAGCTTGTAAGGCCTAAATAATTAAAAGAGAACTATTGTTCCTGAAAATCGAAAGTGGAATTAAATGGAATGGGATGAATCCTTAATATCTATTTAATTTTGCTCGAATGGCTAAAAAGAGGGATAAATAAAAATACGATAGATACCTCTTCACTTCTATCGTTCCTTAAAAATTGGGTGGACTGTATAAAAAGATATTAAAGATTCGGAATAGATAAAAAATAGCTAAATAAAAACTGTAATCAAATTTTAACGATATATTAATAACAAATTTATTTAAATGTAAAAAGATTAATTATATTTAGAAGAATCTAAATATATATATAACAACTTAAATCAAAAATTTAATATAATTCAAAGGTGGGAATAAATGCATTTATCTGTTTGACCACGGGGATTGAGAAAGAAAATTCGCCGTCTCGCGTGTCTTGATGATGATCGTTTGCTGCAGATTAGTTGCCAATGGATCCAGATATCGAGTTTCCAACTGATGAAATGGACACCAACGGATCCAACGTGGAACCAATGGTTTTGCCCTCTCGGAGCAAACTCGGAAGCACAGGCCTAGCAGCGTCGACGATCCCAGATAATCCCTCGATCAAGTTGTAATTTTGACCGAGGCAAATGCGAGTGATGCGGCGAACGGGCCGAAAGGCGGCAGGCAAAGAGACAAGGGCGGCAAAACAACAAAGAAGGCTCTTCGAGCGTTCAGTCCACTTTTTATATGGAGATATGTAAGGGTGGGGAATATCACTCATTAGGGGTGGCAAGATAGGGAGGTGGTCAAACTTATTAATTTATTACAATAAAAATAAAAGGCTTAAAATTATAAATTATCTTACTATTAATATTATTAATTTTATAATTAATTAAAATTAACATTTATAATTAATTAAAATTAAATAATATACAAACATCGTCTGAAGGTTGTAATTCAAATTAATTTGAATTTAGGTTCCATGCAGAAACAGGTATTTTTTCATTTTATTATATATGTTGCAGTCAAAGCGTTCATTTAGTCAATGTATACATTTACTAGCCAATGCATACATTTGCTAAAATCCGTAGTTAAAGTATTCATTTTGACCGAAATGAACACATTTGCTAGTGGATGTATGCATTCACGGACTGCTTCTAGTCAAAGTGGGAAGTGGGTTAAATTTACCGGGAAACCTAAAACCTAACCTCTTTATTGAACAAAGTGCACAACAAATAGATGTGCATGCCTTAAAGCAAAACAATTGTGCAATTCCAAATGCCATGGAAGCTTGAATTGTTCAAACAAATAACGTGTTTTTCTTATTTATAAATGTGTTTGTGTTTCAAATTATTTTCTTTCTATGTTAGATGTTTTTGTATTTTTATGTTATAACTAGCTCTAGTGCAATAATCATCGAGTCAATAATTAATTTAATTATTCGCATATATTTTATTTAATATTATGAACAATGAAGTTACCTAGGTAATGCATGCATTCAGTAGGCAAAGTGTTCATTCTAAGAGTGAGGAAACACTTTGACTAAAATGGGAAGTGAATGTATGCATTGGGGCTAGTAAATGTATACATTGACTGGAATGTACACTTTGACTGAAACATATATAAAAAGAGGTTCTCAAATTTTTCTGGTTTGCGGCTCCCTAAATAATCGGATTTTTTCCGAGGCTCCCTTAATACATCCGATTTCTATATAAATTTTTACTTTCTTAAAAAATTGGAAAACTTTTCTTCCCTCCATCTGAAATGTTTCAGAGCATCGCAAAATCATCTGACCTTTTTTTTTTAAGAACCAAATATTTTAAGTATTAGAAAATTTTTTCGCGGCTCAGTTTGGGTATCACTGATATATAATATATATATATTAGTTTCTTTTTATTTATTTAAAATCCTCAATACTAACTCTTATTCCGTAACTCCTATATTATTTCTATAGAAAATCAATATAAATCTAATAAAAATTAATTAAAACTAATGAGAGTATAGTCAACAAAAATAAAATAAATAAATTTAAAAAATCTTTAAAATAATACTTTCTCAAAATATATATTTAATTTATTTAAACCAATCCTTTCTATATAAGGGTATACGAATAATATAATTTGTATTCCTTTGAATAATTTAGATGTTTAGAAATTGATCCGCCTTATAATGGATGTGTTAGTAGAACATCTTTAAACTCTAGTAATTAAAATTATATTATCATCAATTTGTCTAACATCCTCTTTGGAGTTTAATGAGTTCTTATTCAATTATTTATACTAAGCTGTATACTGATTTGAGTAATTTAGTGTAAATTCAATAAAAAAAAAAATAATAATAACAATAAAATAAATTATAAAATGTATTTATTCATAGTTAAATATTATTAATTCCAGTGGTTAGTTCTTATAAGATTAGAAAAATATCTCATTTAAAGAATTTCATAAATTCTCTTTTCTCTGAGGTTAGAACATTTTCATTTGAACTAATTAAGTTAAATATCAAAGTAGAACAAGAGTAGGATCTTCTCATTGAAGATTAAGTTTTACTGAAAACGGTGTAAACGCAATTGTCTAAAGGATTGGAATTAAGTAAGTTAATTACCCAAATCTTTAAAGGAACTAGGATAGGATAAAAGTTTTATAAAAACTAACTAGATAATAAATGTTACTAAATTGTAGCAAATGAGGTCAGATAGGCGGTATTATCACTTAAATAGGAGATGCAAGTTCAAATATTATTTTAAAGGTTTTATATTTTGTTTCAGTTAACAAGAAAATTTATAGAAAAAATAACATAACATATTTTTCATTTACAGTAAAAAATTAAACTAATAATAATAATAATAATAATAGTAGAAAGTAGTAGTATAGTAAAATTAGAAAAAATAAAATAAAATTTTTAAATAATGTAACTTTAATATGAATTATTAGTAATGTACAATATTAAGTATGTACTTAAAAAATTATCTACAATGATAAGGGTATTTTTTTTCTTTTTATTTAACTTCCATGAATACGTATCTGCATTATTTGAGGTATCAATAGAAAGTATAAGAAGAAAGAATAAATAGATTATTATCATATTATAAATAATACTCCCTCCGTCCGGAAATATAGTATACATTTAAAAAAAAATCGTAGATTAACGTGAGTTTAGAAAACAAATGACAACATTCATTATATTATTATAGTATATATTAATAATATTGTAATATATAAGCATGAAAATGCCTTTAATGGGAAAATATCATTAAAATGCTATAAATAAACATTTATAACATTCTCACGTCCTCTCACATTTTAGAATAAAAGCCTGAAATGTGGACAATGTAATTGAAATGGGATCTTTTGATGAATGAGACATATTGTCATAATTCGACTTTTTTCAAGGCTGATAAATTAATTAGATTATTGGAAAGGTAGCCAAAGCATGCTAAGGGGTAGGAGTTTTCCTGCTGGATGAAAAGAAGAATGTAAAAGGCATTATTCGGCATAAAGCGGACAGAGAGACATCATCCCTAAGTGATACGACAGTGCCAGGATCATACATCGCGGACAACCCAATAGAAAAGATGTATCATTGAATGCCTGGAAGGAACTGCCAGGAGAATCGTCACTTGTCTCGCCTTCTACTGATTTCTATACTAGTAACATTAACAGCTTTATAATTTGCAATTGCTATTCATTAATTCATAGATAATCAATCAATTAATTAATAAATATTGTCTAAATAGTAATGATTATAAATAAATAGAATCACTTTATTTTATTTTTTTTTAATAAAATAATAATTAATCAAAAATATCGTATAATTTTTACATGGTATAAAGAAAAATTACTTGTATTTATTTATTTATAAAATTAAACAAGGAATTGCGATGAAGATGGGAAAAAAGAAAGAAGGGCACCTTGGAGAAAAATAATTATTTAAATTATTAATTTTTAACAAAAATTCACATGTAAAAACAAATCATTTTATTAACGTTTGTGATCTTATTTTTTCTCTTCTTCTTTGAATTTTATTCAATCTAAATTTTTCATTTTTCTCTTCCACTATCATATATTCCTTTTTATTTGAAAAAAAAATTCTTAAAGTATAACTTAGTGTATAAAAAATAAGTTTATTTTATTTTAAAAAAAAATTAATAAAAATAAAAATTGCTTATTTTTTCGTATAGAATTTAATATAAGAAATAAAAAAATTATTTTATTATTTCTCCTAAATCATAAAAAACAAAAAACTGAATATAAAATTACTAGATGATTGTGAAATTTTCCAATTGGACTATTATTTAAATGTAAATTAAATAAAAATATTACTCAAATTCTAAATATTTTTATTATTAATACATAAATTGCTAATTTCATAAAAATTATGAAGCGAAGACTAATTTTTTCAAAATATCCTGCTACTACGGGCGGACGAAAAGCTTTCGAAATATTAAAGTAGTTTTTTTTTATAAATAACTCCTTTATTATATTAAGTTGCGGTAAAAATGAATATAATGAAACTTTTAGTAAATTCGATTCCCTATAAATTTAATACGATAGTATGATAATTCTTATAAAAATCGGTATTTATTGAGAAAATCAATAAAATGTGCTTTGACTCCTCTTTAAACTACACTTACTTATGGTCCGATCTTGTCCAAAAACAATTCAATCCTCGCCCATCATTCCCAAAAAAAAATCTAAATATCAAATTTCAAGATAATATCTCATTTTGTTTAGACGTAATCTCGGTAACGAACGGCCGGCCGGCCAGTTCAAAAAGTTTTTTTTGCAGTTTTGGATTCAGAACCGTCTGAGAAGTGGAGATCTCAAAAAATCTCGGAGCAAAAAAAAGAAAAAATCTTAATTAAAATTTATCTTTGAGAGAGCCCGGGGGAGAGGGGGCGCCATAGGAAGGTGGAGCGTCTAGTTTAAAACACCTCAGGACGCGGGACAAATTGTTAAAAATCGGGACTACCCCGCCGAAAGCAAGACATCTGGTTACCTTAACCATAGCCTCAGTGTCTTATTTGAGTAGTTAAATTAAGTGCATGTTGGAATTTTTAATGGTTCCCCAAAATTGGAAGACATATATCCATATCGGCTTAATCAGCATATTGTATATTATATTTTTTTTAAATGTAATCAAAATATATATAGCTTTTAATTGGCAGGGCAGTTGTAAGACGAGTAGCTATTAAAAAATTATGAAAGGTTGGCGGATGATTACCCTCTGTGTGATTTTGGGTATAAAAAATAATTATTCATCAAAAATATCATGACACGGTGATATTGGCCAGCCACGAAGACTCATCAAAGGCCTCTGCTGCTCTTCAAAGTCACCTCGACCTAATTAGACCCTGGTTAGCCCGTTGGAGAATGGATATAAATGAGACCAAATCTACGCACGTGACATTCACTCTTAACAGAAAAACGTGTCCACCTGTAAGACTATACTCCATCATTCCCCAAAATGAATCTGCTAAATATTTAGGGATTCACCTTAACAGAAGACTTACCTGGAAACATCATATAACGACAAAAAAACTCAACTCTCGCTTAGACTTCGCCAGCTTCGCTGGCTGCTTAGACGGGAATCACACCTGACTCTTGACAACAAAATCCTCATTTACAATTCCATCATCAAGCCAATATGGTCCTATGGATGTCAATTGTGAGGAACCTCTAAAATTTCCAATATTAACATCATTCAGAGGTTCCAAAACGCTGTCCTTAGGACCATATCCGGCGCTCCCCGTTACATCCCATCAAAACTTCTCCATGAAGAATTTAATATTCCCCATATCACCGAAGTCATAAATCATTTAAGTTATAATTATCATAAAAGACTTACCTCTCACCAAAATCTAGCAGCAAGACAACTTACTTCAACAGACCATTTAACTAGAAGACTTAAAAGACTCCAGCCACAGGACTTACGTACAGACCCTAGCCACTTCTTCATCGTTCGCTAGCTCGCTGTCCTTTCCCTTCTTCTCGCCTAAATCCACTACCCATTCCTCCTCTGCTTCTTCTTGTTACCTCCCCTTTTACCTCTAATACCTTATGCTTCTCCTTCCCCTGTTATATTCCGTAATTCCCTAATCAGCGCAAATGTATATATGTTAATTTTGTTTTTTGTAAATACTGTAGACATTTTATTATTGCCCAAAGAATGGGCAGATGTAAAAATTATTTGGAAAATAAAAAAAAAAATTATTTATTTTTAAAAATTTCATTTTTTAATTTTACCGTAAAAATTATGAAAGGTCATCGTAGGATGACCCTCCGTTTTCGGCATAAAAAAATAATTATTCATCAGAAATATCAATAATATATTTTTTTAATATTTTTATGATGTAAAATGAGAATTTATTATTTATTTTTAAAAATTTCATTTTTTATTTTTACCGTAAAAATTATGAAAGGTTGGCGAGCGATGACCCTCCGATTTTTGGTATAAAAAATAAGTATTCATCAAAAATATCAATAATATATTTTTTTAATATTTTTATGATGTAAAATAAACGTATTTATTATTAAAAATTTCATTTTTTATTTTTACATTCTAAATTATGAAAGGATGGCGGATGATGACGCTCTGATTTTGGGTATAAAAAAAAATTATTCATCAAAAATATCAATAATATATTTTTAGAACTTAATTTAAGAGACTTTTGTAGCAAATTCCTGGGAATATATCATGTGGTATTTTTAAGATATATACACAACTTACCTTACAAAGTAATCTCTTGAACAATTGCCACATTTATATTAAATTCATTTCTCATAAGCCAGCAAAGACCTCTCATCAAAGCATAAAGATTTAAAAAAACTTTAACTGAATATTCTTTTATCATGAAGTAATCTCATCACACCAGGATAGATCCATTCTTTACCTTAAATTAAAGCCACATAAATAATATAAAGTAATTTAATACAATTTTATTTCTTTAATATATAAAAAAAGTATCACTATTTCTACAGATTTCATCAAAATTACAATTATTATAAATATTATTAAATGAATTTAAAAATAGATCAAGCCTCAAAGATTTTTCTTTATTCCATGGGAATGGAATTAGTTTTTCATTATGAAAGAGTGCTAATTCCAAAGTTGAATTACACCTGAAACATACATATATTTTATGTTTTAATTAAAATAATTCACTAAATCATTTCATAAGATAAGGGATAAGTTGATGTTTTTGGATGAAACTGAGTACTTATAATTATATTATATTATATTTTTACACGCTTTTATTTAGCTTACACCCGTTTCCGTGTCGACAAATCTTGCTATGTTAATTTGACCTACTTCCCAATGGTTGAATGAGCTGAAATTTCGCATACCTATGTAACTCCGATGACAATGCAATATTCTGATTCACCTTAGGTCATAGGTGACCTACGAGGTACTATATTTATCAATTAGTAATTACATATTGCATAAAATTGAAAAATAGTAAGTATATATTGAATAATTTTGGAAAATAGTAAATAAATATTAATATAATAATAATTTAAAACATGTTTAATTATTTTGTAAAAATGAGATACGTTATTTTTTAATTTAAATGTATTAAAGTAATGGCGATATTGTTTTTGAAAAGATATATGTATATATATAAACCAATAATCTAATAATAAAAATAATAATTAGCCCCCTATACAGCGATTTGAAATATAGTATTTTGAGGTGAAGAAACGACTTGAATTAGATTCTTTCAACATTCACACTATAATCTGAAATAAAAAACCGGGCGAAATTTCTATCAAGATTAAAAATTAGGAAATAAAAAAAATATTAAAAACACGCTTTTATTTAAATGCACTAAAAAGGAGAAAATAATTTCTCCACACACACCACAATTTCCTTACAATAATCATATCTAAAAAATTGAAGCGAGGGCACCAAACATGCAGGGAAAAACGAAAATTCTACTTCAAATAGACATAGTTGTCAATTATAGTAGAAAAAGAAAAAAAAACAGAAAGGATTGTGGATATACAATGAAATGTCCTCGTATTCTTTTCCTTTCTCTGCATGTTTGGCGTCCACGCTTTCAATTTTTAGATATGATTAATTGTAAGGAAATTGTGGTGTGTGTGGAGAAATTATTTTCTCCTTTTTAAGGCATTTAAATAAAAGCGTGTTTTTAAAAAGATTTTTTTTTATATTTTTTTTATTATTTGTATATCTGGTAAGAACTATGTATCTATTGTTTATTTAGGATTTGTAATTCATAAATTTTAAATTTAGTTTTTTAGGTCTAATATTATTATTAAAGCTATGTGGCTCTACTAACTCGAAAGTTCTTAGCCAAAGCAATCACATTTTTCCAAGTGTACCTATCATGAGCCACAAATCATTATTAAATAAAAAGAAATAAATTGTTTTCAATCAATAAAATGATTTATTAAAAAAATAAAAGTTCTACTTGTTTTAGATAGACAGTTTGTTTTATTATATACAAATACTTACTCATTAAGCACAAATACAAGATTGCCAGCAAATGGAGCAATCTTTCCAACTCTCCACGAACGATTTTCAACCACAAAATCTCCTGTTAAAGGCTCTGGATCTCTATATAAACCGAGAATTGTTAAGAATTTAAGTAGAGACCCAGAATGAGAAACATAAAGGCTAGCCCTGGGTTCTGTTTCTTGATTGCTAAAAAAAACAGCAAAGTGATTATTACATTCTTCATTAATTTCATTCATTATACCTTAAAAAATCGATGAGATCACAAAGTAGAGGGCATGAACTTTGTGAAGTTATATTAAATGCATATCCATGAAATTGAAAATGTTTTAGATCTTCGGCATATTCCAAAGTCTAATAAAGAAATTAAATAAATTAGTATTTATTATTTATAAACAACATTTCAGATTATACCTTGAATTCATCTTCATTAAAAATTGAGCACCAAGGTGAAGGGTTATTTTTATTTCTTGATGACTCAAAAGAACACGCTTTATACATCATCAATATGTTCTCTAAAAGTAAAAAAATGGAAATAAAAACAAAATTGTGCTTTAAAAATCAAATTTTAATAAAAATTAATATATAAAGAAAGAACACTTTTTTTACTGACCATTAAAAAATAAATGAATAAAAAAATTAAATAAATTAATTTACTGTAATAAAAATAAAAGTAATGAATTAAGATTAATCATAAAAAAATGAAGTAAGTACTTTATTTGTTTAAAAAAAATCATCATGGTTTTATAATAAAAATTCTGAGGTAACTTTTTTGGGGTAGGTATATAAATTTATTAAACCTTGTCTCTTATTATTTTATTTTCAATGAGTTAGATTGTTATTAAAATAAATGAGTGTAAAATATTATTTATTTAAAAAAATTATAAAACTATTAATAGCTTTAGTTTTAAATTGTTCATTATATTGGTTATTAAATAAATTACTAAGGATTTAAAATTTAAATATGGTTTTTTTTCCATAAGAATGGAAAAGTTTAACTTAAATTTTTAGAGATGATTCCTACAAGTGCCTCCGTGGCGCAATCGGCTAGCGCGTTCGGCTGTTAACCGAAAGGTTGGTGGTTCGAGCCCACCCGGGGGCGTAAAAATTTTATATTTTTTATAAATTATAAATAAAATTTTACCAAAATTTAATTTGTCTTCTGAAAATCCCAATCTATCACTGATTCTTATGATTAAATCTTTTATAATATTACTTGCTTTAAATCGATTTAATTCAAAAAGACCTTTTGGTTGTTTATAAATCTCGGTTAACCAGCGATTGCATAATTTATAAGACTAAAAAAAAATTTTTTTTTTTTATTAATTTAATATATATTATATCACAAATTTGTATTTTTTTTTTAATACTCTCAAAACTGGATCTGGATTTTTTGGTTCAGGAAACCAAACATGTTTGCTTATAGCTCGACCAAAAAGACCTGTAAGAAAATATTTTGTACTTTCTCTAGTTCTTTGTGTATCAGTAAATCGTACCTAAAAAATATTCATTTATTAATTGTAATTAATTAATTAATCTGGTCTCTAATTATTTTATAATAATTACTCGTAATGTAGTATTTGAATATATTTTGGGTAAAAGGGTGGGGAATTTATCTTGAAATCTTTCAGCAATTCCAATCATTTCATCCTCTCCTTCATGAGCTAAATATTTTGCTTCCTCTAAATTAAATGTATTTGTCCATGATTTTAATTTTTCTATATCATTTTTACAAAGGATACCTAATAAAAAGGTGTTAAAATTATTTAAAGTATAATTTGAAAAATAAAATAAGTTTGATGAAATATTTTTACTTTTTTCATTTTGGTAATTTTCTATAATATTATTTTTCATTTGAACAAGTTCGTTTGATAATTGTTGGATAAATTTTTTTCCAGGATATCGAGTGCCATGTCGAATAAACATCCAGATTTTCTTTGGTGTACATTCTAAAAAAAATATAAAATAAGTTGGAGAAGAGGAATAAAATTTCTACGGATTTGCTACAATACCATGAACATATTACAATGTTGTAAAATTCATATATACTTAGGTACATAAATTGTTTTACTTATATATATATTAAAATTACATTTTAAATGAGGTCTACTTACGATTAAAAATATTTTCCGATTCAACCTCAATTGCTGGACGATTGAAAATGTGACGATAAGGTGTCGGGGATGCTGTATATAAATAAAAACTTGGAAAAAGAGTATGACATTCCAATGTAGTCTCAATATTATTTAAAATAGTAAAATAGAGAAGAAAATTTAAAAATATCATTCTTAAATTTATTTTTAAATTTAGCGCTATTATTCGTATCACGTTTGTTTATAAAATAAACATTTTTTCAAAGAATATATTAATTATGAAAATTTCATTAGTTATTTAAATTATAATAAATAAATAAAAATGTTTCAATATTATAATTTTAAGGAGAATGATTAAATAATATGATTTTATATATAAATATATAGGCAGTGAAAAAATTTTGTCTGTATTGTAGAAAAACTTAATACCAACTGTCAAAGGGAACTTCTAATTCAAATATACAATATTGTTGCTAACTTGTTGGACAATAAGTTTGTATCAGAAAAGTCGAGAGTATTTTTATTTTGAAATTTCTAAAATATTACAATATAAATAAATGATATTATTTTAATTTATATTTAATACAGTTTTAATTTATTTTAAAAATGAATGCTCCTCCTACATTTGAATCATTTTTATTATTTCCTGGAGAAAAAAAGTATGTTTTATATAAATTATTATTATTATTTATGTTTAGATAATTAAGATTATTAATAATAAATAAATATATTAATATTATTTTAATAGAATCATAAAAGAACAAGATACAAAGGTTCCAAATGCAGCAATTTTTACCATAAATAAAGAAGATCATACATTAGGAAATATGATTAGAAAGTAAGTGATATTGTTTTTAAAATCTTATATTGCTTTTTTTTATTTATGGATTATTTGTTTTCAGTCAATTATTAAAAGACCCAAATGTTTTATTTGCTGGATATAAGGTTCCACATCCTCTTGAACATAAATTTATTATTCGTATACAGACAACTTCAGATTATACTCCTCAAGATGCACTTATGCACGCAATAACCGATCTTATATCAGAGCTTTCTTTATTTGAAGAAAGATTTAAGGTATATTATTAAGTATTATTCAAAAATATTATTGTTGTTATCTTAGATTAAAACCTAGTATAATTCATCAACTTTGATTAAAAAAATTGAAAATTTAGTTGTATGACTGTTTGATTCAAATTAACACTATAATTAAAACTACGAGGGTCGTTCGAAAAATTTTTGACCGTAATTGTTTACAAAACGGGAAGGAAGCTGAAGTGAACCGAAAAATCCCTAAAATTAGTGAATTAGTCAATAAAACACTATTAAATGGCTGCTCATTCATAACTAGTTTATCTATCAAACTTTAATAGATTTTTATCTCGTAAATTAGAAGAGTCCGAAAAATTCTTTGGAATTAATAAAGGAATCCACTGGCAAAGTTTCATCTGAAGCTTCCCGTTTTGCAAACAATTACCCTCTATTCATAGATCGCGTCCACTACATTTTATACTGTTTTGTGTATTAAAAGGCTTTCTGATCGACGGTTGTTGTACTTGTATCAGTCGATTAAAAACTCACTCTATTTATTGAACTATTTCTGTTACTTTATCTTTCGGACGCAGCTTCATTTAAGTGATTAACTTATATGAGATGTTGAAAAATAATGCGAGTGGAATATATGTTATAGATATTTATAATTAATAAATAACAAATTCCAAGGACAATCTTTACAAAAATATTTTATTAAAGTTAAACATTTATATTTAAAAATACACATTTAAGATCATTTTCCTACCCTCTATTCTATTTTTGCCTTCATTAAATATTTAATTTAATTAAAGTTTTTGAAAACATGGTAATATAAATTGTCGCACTATTTGAATATACTTTTATTCTTTTGTTTTTTTTTCTTTTTTTAGGAAGCGATCAAGGAAAAAAAAGAAGGCATCGATTAATATATATTTTATAAATTATTTATTAATGTTAAATGACATAAACTTCAACTAGTTAACATTGGATTCAACAAGTCAATTAACATTATTTATATTTTTAAATTAATAAATTTAACAACAATCTCTATATTTTTTCATTCAAATAAAATAATTTAATTTTATAAATACAATCAGTCGTAAATTCCAAAATATAAATGTAAATATTTTTTAATTAATAAATATTAAAGCTAAAAATAAATTACGGCAAGAGAAAATGTATGTAGTATTATTTATGTATAAATAGAAAAATCCATAAAAGTAATATTTATAATTTAACAATAAATAGGAAATAAAAAAAAATGATCTTTAATTTATATGAATAAAATTTGTTAAAAGTTAATAATTTAAATTATAATTTTAATTAGTTTATGTTATCACATGTTGAAAAGTGCCAGTCATTATTTTCGGTCTCAGTTTATATAGCATTTAAGCTATACATGATTGAAATATTGTCTAGTATTTACAGTTTTAAATATATAAAAATAATTAATCCCAATAACGATAAAAGTGTTATACCCAATAATTTTTCTAAAAAAAAAAGCTTTTAATTAGATGTTCTATACATATTATTTGTTAAAAAGTTTCAGCTTCATTGCATTCAGTTGTATCGTGGCCAAACACTAAAAAAGATATTTATTAAATATTTTATTTTATAAAATTTATTATTTTAAATTCAGTTTATAATTTACCTTCGCAAACATTACAATATGGACGAGGGGGTGGAGGTTGAGCTTTCGTTAATCTTGGAGTGGTTGGCGGCGATGGAGCATCGGTTTCTTGTCGGGGACAATCATCGGTATCGTGCAAATCAAATTCATCACAAATGTCACAAAATAAACGCGGAGGAACCATTCGTGTTTTTATACCATTTCTATATTATATAAATATAAAAATCATTAAATTAAAAACAAATATTTATATTTTGGTTGAATTCTATTAAAGAAAAAGTTGACTGCCAAACCTCTTACCAATATATGAGCCTAATTTTTTTTATAAGTTCATGAGAATCATTATGCCGGGTTATGAGGTTTTAAAAAAAATAAATAAAAAAACCAAAACCAAATAATCTTAAAAAAAAACTACAAAAATCATCAGAGTAAACGGGCAATTTTAGTAATTTTCTTTTATTGAAAATCTTTTATCTTTTTGTAATTTGAGGTGATTCAGTGAAAATCATTTAAAAGAAACTCAAGAAAAATGCCCAAATGCCACAAATTTCCACAAATCACATGACAAAGTTACTATTCTAACAATTTCTTTAATAAATTAATCAACCTTAATTTAAAAAAAAAATCTTTATAAAATATATATATACTTACAGACTAAGCTCATCTGCTTCAGCAGGTGAAATACCTATTTCTAAAATTTCAATTCGAGCTTTGAGTTCATCATTTTTACGTTGCATATCAACAATTACAGAATTTAAGAAATCAATTTGTCCTTGTGCAAATTCTTGATCTTCAACCATTTTTTTGTGATTTGGATCTACAATAAATATATTTTTACCTTATTTAATTTATTATAAATATTTTGGTTTTACCTTCACTGTTAGCATTTGCTTGTGATGCAGCAACTGCCACTTGCATTTCCACAACTTTTTTTTCTAATTGCTTTTTTTCTAGTTCTAATCCTTCGATAATTGATTTAAATTGGGATGTTTTAAAGCTTTCAGCTTTTAAAGACAAAAGCTAAAATATTTTATCATCATTAGTATTATAATTATATTTAATAAATTGATGGATGGGTACTTACTTCTTTCTTTAATTTCTGTGTTTCAGTTTCCTTTTCATTGAATAACGATTTTAATGATTCCACATTTTCTTTTAAATTTATTATTTCGCTTTCATTTTGTTTCAATTTTTCATCTTCTCTAAAATATAGATTAAAAATTTTATTTGAAATGAATTTTATATAATTGTTTTTTTTTTAATTAATTTTTATATTTTTATATTATAAGATTTTTTAAGATATTCACAAATAAAAATACATTTTATTACTGTCAGTACCTATTCGTATTTGAAAATTTGAGTAAATTTTAATTTAATTTCAAGTTCTAATGTTTAATTAAACTGAGCTAAACAAATTATTCAAATATTAAATAGTAATTAGTTAGTATTTGATCTTTTTATTTTTATACCTTAGTTTCACACTTTAAAACTAATTTTATGTCTACCTTTTTTTAATTATATCTATTTCTTCAATAAGCGCTTTTATTTGTTGCGTTTGTTCTGAACTAATTTTAGATGAAGAATTATTGTCCTTTTCAAGTATTTCTTTCTCTTTTTCAATTTTCACCAATTTTTCTTTTAAAGAATTATATTCTTTATTTGAAGATTCCCTATAAAGAAAAATAATTAATAGATTATACATTAAATAAATAAAAATATATATATATATATATTTATCCATTACAATTTATTTTCAAGTGTTTTCAAAATTGAAGATTCTTGTTGATGTTGTTTATTTGAGTCTGATAAACATTTTTCTTTATCTTTTAATGTTTGTTTCAACTCATGAAGTTCATTATAAATTGCTTGATATTTTTTATCTTTTTCTAACATACTTTCTTCTATACGTGACTTTATATTTAACATACTTTCTTTTTCTTGATTTAAAATAGTTACTTTAGAATTGATTTGATCGATATCACTTATAAGATTCTCTTTGTCTTGTTTTAATTTAAAAATTTCATTTGTTAATTGTGTTAATTTCAGATCTTTTTCCGCAGTAGTCGAATCTCGATTATTAAGTTGCTCTTGGAGAAGTTGAATTTTTTGCAACATTTCAGAAATATTTTTCTCTTTCTCTGTCGAATGAATATCAGCAATCTCTTTTTCTTCTTTTAATTTAGCTAATTCAGAATTTATTTTTTCATTTAATAAAGATTTTTCTTCAATAAGAACTTGTGCTTCTGATTTATATTTTTGCAAATTACCGATTTTATCATTTAAATCTTTTAATTCTGTTTCTTTTGCTATTAATTCAGAACATATCTGTGAATTTTTGCTTTTCGTATTTTCTAAATCATTAATTAAAGAAACTAATTGTTTTTCTTTATCATAATCAGAGGATTTAGTAATACTTATTTCTTTTTCAATGTTATTTATTTTAGTATTTAAATCATAAATTTCTTTTTCTCGTTCTTTTAATAAACCTAAATTATTTTGTAAATCATCCCGTATTTTATTGGAGGTTTTCATTTCATCATTCAATTTCTCTTCTAATAATTTTTTCTCTTCATTGGAAATATCGGACTTATGTTTTAACTCATCTTCTTTTTCTTTGACCAAACTATTCAAATTATTTACTGACATTTGAGATTCATCAAATTTTAATTGAAGTTTTATCATTTCATTTCTCAAATTGCCTTCATTCATTGAAAGTTTATTGCTTATTTGATCAAGTTGTTCTTTTAATTTCTCTTCCCGTTCTTGAGCTTCTATAAATTTTTTATTAAATTCTTCCGCTTGTTTAAATTTTTCTTCTAAAGCCTGGTTAAAATTTCTTGTCAATTCTTTTTCTAAATTATTTTTAGAAATATTAACTTCTTCTAATTTATTTTTTAAATCACATTCAGTATTTTTTAAAGTATCTACAAGAGTTGAATGGGTTTCTTTAAGCTTGTTTAATTCAAGTATAGTGTCAGTTAATTTTTTATTTAAATCATTTTCTACTTTTAAAGATTGTTCAGTGATATTCTTTAAGTGATCCTTCATTTTTTCATTCTCTTGAATTATTTGAATTTCTTTCTCTTTTGCTGTATCAATAGATTTCTCTTTTTCTCTTAATTCAGAATGTAATTTACATAATTGAGCAGATGAGTCATCAGACGAATTAA
This sequence comes from Labia minor, assembly GCA_963082975.1. NCBI lineage: Eukaryota > Metazoa > Arthropoda > Insecta > Dermaptera > Spongiphoridae > Labia > Labia minor. The sequence goes on from OY720349.1 coordinate 6,537,178, forward strand.
TAAGAGACATCATATCAGCTTCCTAAAAAAAAATTTAATTAAAAACTAAGCTGATGTATGAAAACCATCACTTTAACATAAACATATATAAACCAAAATAATTAAATGTATGGTAGTTTAGGGGACACATTTATTATAAATATGTTTAGACAAACTTATAGCAATCCAAAGTCAGTAAGAACTTTATCTAATACATATTTTACTTATTATCTTACACATCTTATATTTAATACTTTTTTTTAGAAAAATAAAAAAGAAAATTTATATAATAATTTATTAATATTTATATTTTTCTTACTAATTTTTCTTTTTGCTGAATAAGATCTTGATTTCTTTCATCTGAAGAAACAATTTTCCTTTGTAAATCTCCGATTTCTAATTGCAATCTCTGAATATCAACATTGAATTTTGTATTTGTCAATTCCATGTTTGTTACCTTATCTTCTAAATCTGCAAAGCAAATATTATTAATGATATATTAATTAATATGAATAATAAAATATTAACATACTTTTATTATCATCCTTATACTTTTGAATATCGTTCAATTTATCAGCAAGTTCCTGTGATAATTTTTCATGCAATGATTTAAATTTTAAAATTTCATTATCTTTTGTACTTATAATGCCTTCTAGATTAGAAACTTTTTCTTTTTTCTCTCCAATTTCTTTAAAATAATTTTCTTGTGATAGTTTCTGTTCGCTGTCAAATTTTGTTTTGATTGAATCTACTTCCTTTTTTAATTCTTCGATTACTTGATTTTTATGTTTCAATTCCTCCTGAAGGGATTCTACTAGTGCTAACTTTTCATTCAATAACATTTTTTGTTCCAAATTGATTTTAGAATATTCTTCAGATTTTAATTTCATTTTATTATGCGATTCTTCGAGTTTTGATTTCATGGATGTTTCTAATTTTTCTAAATCATTTGTTCTTTTATTCAATTCTTCAAGTTTTTCATTCAATAATTTCGATGTATTATCTAATTCACGTTTCAGGGAGACAATTTCTTCATTTTTCTTATCAATTTCTTCTGTTTTCATTTTGAGATCAGATCTGGACTTTTCTAATTCATTTTTAAGATGTGTTTCAATTTCTCTTGTAGCTTGTGAACCTTTATCAATGGCTTCTCCTTGTAATTTATATAAATGATTGACTTCTTCTAATTGTTTTCGTAATTGGCTAATTTCATTCTGTTTTTCATTCATTGCCCGTTGTAATTCATCTATTTTTTCATTATGTTCTTTTTTTAATAATTCAATTGATTTTTTCATTTTTTCAATTTCACCCTCGTATTTTTTATTCTTTTCTACAAGTTCTATTTCAAAAGTGGCCGACATTTCTACTTTATCCATTTCTAATTTTTCAATAATAGTATTATTATCTGACCGTAATTGATCAATTTCTTGACATTTCTTTTTTAACGAAGAACTGATCTGTTCAATTGATTCAGTTAAGCGTGTTATTTCCATTTGAGAGTCTTTTTCTAATTTTTCTAAACGTTCTTGTTTTTTAGTTACTTCATTATTTAATTCACATAATTGTAAACGGACTTTTTCTAAATCATCCGTTGATTTAGCTAAAGTTTCTTCAGTCTCGAAGAGTCGATGAGAATCTTGTTCCAATTCTTCGATTCTCTTTTTATCGAGAAGCATTTGTTCTTCTAAAGTTTTTAATTTTTCAATATTTGCTATATTAGCTACCTAAAAAAAAAACGAAAGAAATAAATGTTATAAATGGATTTTTTTTGATTGAATAAAATAATTTTTAAAAAACACACAAAATGCAAATTTATAAAACATTCATGAGTTAATAGCTAACAAACAAGAGATTAGTAATTATTTTTTTCAAATCACAGAATGCATAAGTTATTTTTTAGTATTTAGTTTAATATTTATTGATTTTGATTTTAATATTTGTTTTAAAAAAATTTGTAAATGAATTTAATCATTCATCAGCGAAATTATTCATTTAAAATTTAAAATATTGAATAAAAAATTTAATGTAAAATGAATATTTAGATAAGGCACTAATTTCTAGAACATTGAATTTAGTACAAAAATATTTCTGAGAGATGCAGATATGTTTAAAAATTTTCAATAAATTTATTATTATTATTATTATTATTATTTCATTTAAATTGAGAAATAATTTTTAAATGGTTAGTAAAATAAATATATATATATATATATAATTATTAGATTAATTAAACAAAAACAAAAAAAAAGTCAAAAGGAAATTTAACGAAAAATTGTTAATATCAAAAAACAATGCTCTTAAAACACAAAAATATGTGTACACGCAAAATTTAAATTTACTCACATCCTGTTCTAGTCTTTTTTTCTGAAAAAATATATTTTATAAATATATATAAAAAATAATTTCATTTGAAAATTAATTGTATTATAATTTAAGGTACCTCAATATCACTTTTTGTAATTGTCTCTTCTTCAAAACGAAATTGTAAATCTTCAATTTTTTTCTTTTCATCTTCTAATAAACAAGTGAGGGCGGTTTTATCTGCTTGCATTAAACTTAGCTGCTGTTGATTATCCATTTGACGTGCTTCAGCTTCTGATTTAAACTATCAAATTCATATAATAAAATAGTTTGTTTCAATTATTATTACTCGTATTTAATTATGTATAAAAAAATGAAGTATATCCATAAGAATATATATGAAATATAAAAATTATACTTTTTTACTAAAATTTATTGTTGAAACAATTTTTGAATTCTTATTATTTTTTTTAAAAATTAAATTTTAGTATAATCCTTAGATTAAATAAGATATGTAATCTATTCATAAATTATATTATTGTATTGTATAACATAATATTATAAGATATTTAAATTTTTATTTGATTATATATTGAACACGTTCCCTTCCGGCATGTACCACCGGTGGCTCATGCTGTCACGTAAAATAAATAGATAAATTTTGGAGCCGGTGGGGGAACGTGTTAAATAAATATATTCTCTCATGTGATTATATATATTAACTAAAATATATTCCTTATATATTCTTATGATAAATTATAAAATAATAATCTAATATCATTATAACCTGGTCATATTCTTGTTTAAGTTTTGCTAATTTTTGTTCAGCTTCATCAGCTTGGCTGGCAGCACGTGTTACTTCTGCTCTTTCGAGATCCCGTTCCTTTAATAATTGTTCTATTCTTGCTTCTTTTTCTCGTAATGCATCCTAAACAAATCGATCTTTTCGATAAAATTTCATCAAATACAAATTAAAGCTTATTAGAGAGTAAATAATTCGAAATTGTCTTTTTTTTTAAATTAATCATTTCATTTTTATTATTTTATTTAATAATTCTTGTCTGAATAAGTGCTCAATATTATATCATCCCATTCAAGCTAATCCCCTTTTATTTCTATTATTGTTATAGACAGTGGCGTAGCGTGATCTATTATGTTGGGGGGGGGGGGGGCACGGGGTGGTCCGGGGGTCTCCCCCAGAAAAAATTTTGACAAAATAAATTATTTATTTATTCATAACGTTTAGACTATACTTATACATAATTTAAAGATGTTTTTTTTTCATTTGGGTTCTCAGTTACAAAAGTAATCAATTTTAAATTTATTTTTTGCATAATGTTTGGGGGGTAAGTCCCCCCCGTGCCCCTCCCCCCCCCGGCCCGACGTCCTTATTGTTTTAAGAAACTATCATATAATTATCTAAAATATTTACTAAACATTTTCAAATAAAGACTTGTGTATTCTTTAATTTTAATAATAATTTAATTCTAAGATAAATATGGATTTTTTTTTTTAATAATGTTACAAAGAATAATAATTCAACTAACATTAAAAAGAATATTTAAAAAATTACTATTAATTAATTAATTTATAGAATATTTAATTGAATACGTATAAATAGGTATTTATTCCAAATGATATCGAAAAATCTAAAACGTTTATATATTTCTAATATAAATATTATATTTATAGAGATGTTTATTAGTTTGTATGAGATTCTAAATTATTAAGCACTTTAATCTTGATTTATAAATTTTAGTAAAAAAAAAAAAATATTAAAGATATATATAAAAATATAATATATCATATATAACTGTATTTTTTATTTTTGATATTTTATTTTTATATATAAAATATGTAAAGATATAGAAAAGTTTTTAAATCAAATGCTTTACTGAAATATTGCAATCTGCTATTTTTCAAGAAAAATAATCATAATAATATATATTTTATGAAATAGTTTTCAGTATTAATCTATAAAAATTATAAGATTTATTTATTACAAATTTTAATTAAATCATTTTAGATGTGATTATATAAATATATATAATATGAAAAAAAAAAATAAAATAAAATAAACCATTACAGAAATTGTACCAGGTATTATGGATAGGCAGGATAGGAATATTTTTTATTTTATTTTACACAACCATTGTTCTCAAAAAAAAAAAAGAAAAAAAAAGAAAAAACAATAAAATATAAATAATAATAAGAAACAATTAATATATATATATTATATATATATATATAAATGAGTAAAAATATAGTATAACAACAAAAAATATAAATTTTTAATAATCATAAAATAAATAGGAAGTAGTTATGTAGAAGAAGCCTTTCACAACCATGTTGGAAGAATGGCTGTCTTGTTATTTTCTTACCTGAAGACCAATTTTAGTGGAAGGTGAGGCAGATGATCGGACTCCATATTTCTGCAAACAAAACACTTACATTCGTTTCTGACCTTAGATAGATATCATCGGTGTTTGACTCAGATATTAATTCATAAAGTCAAAAAACTAATAAATTATTAAATTTTTGTTATTTAAAAAAAACAAAAAAAAAAAGAAAAACCAAAAGATCACAACAAAAATAAATAAAAAATAAAAAGAACATGCTTTAGAAAAAAAAAAAAAAAATATAGATGAGAGATAATTAACAAACACTAAAATGCATAATTATTTTAATTATTCAATATTATTAATGTTTTATATTTTATTATTAAATATATATACTTGGATGTTCGAAGTATTTTTTATTCTTCCTCGTTGCCCTTTTGGTGAATTAAAAATTCAAAATACCTGAAAGGGAGTGGAATTATGCTTGGCCATTAGAGAAGTAACTCCCAGTCTTACCCTCGCAGCCGAAGAGGTGGTGGAGATGGCTGAAGAGGCTACCGATTCACGGGAGCCCATACGACGAATAGGAGTAGCCAGGCCACTGGCGATTCCGGGTGTAGGGGGCTTATGAACCACACAACTCGAAGAAGGGCGACGACTTGATGGAGATTTGGAGACTTTATGGGCAGGAGCGAAAAGTCCAAATCTTGGCTGACATTCAAAATACCTGGAAAATATAATAAAAAAATTAAATGATATTAAAAAGTAATTATTCTAATTATCAAACATTTAGTAACTTGTTATATAAAAAAAAACCTCTGACTTTGTACGTCCTACGCAAGGACAACGCCTATATATCAATGGTTATATCAATGAGGTGTCCTATGATCAGTAGAACGGGTCCTCTCAACCTTTACCTTGATTTTCTTGATCGGAGGCGCTATCAAGTAGCTTTTCCCCAAGGTTGTTCCCGGAGGCTGAGTTGACTCCAGCTAGGGAAATTCCCTTGCCAGGCCCGGGACTTAAACCCGGGACCATGTGAATGTGAGGCAGGTTCGCTACCCACACACCCAATGGCGACCTTAGTAACTCGTTATACATAGTATAAATCTTTCGGATTAAATTGTTAACTTATAATCGGGGTATATATAAATTTTATCGAAGTATTAAAATATCTAAAAATGAATATTTAATCCATAGAAAAGAAAGCATTTAAGAAACTTGATGAGATAATTGACTAGACTAACAAAACGGATTTTATTTGTAATTCTAATCAAAATTGTTGGTTTTTTAAGCTTCTGGAAGAGTAAAGTATATATAATCCGTGATTTATTGGTAAAATAAGAAGTAAGGGAACGCATAGTGGGAGCAAATAAAAGTCCTATTTTCAGCAAACTATTTGTTTTCCATATAAGTTTTTATTTTTTCTTATTCTTACTATACAAAAAGTATTAACGAACACAAAAAAAGAAATTCTAACAGTAGATTTAAGTGGGAGTTGTCGGGACATGAAAAAGTACTGGGACGCGTTCCAGTTCTGAAAAAGGTAAGGGAACGTCGTTTCCCCGCGGTTTCCTCTCAATACATCACTGTATATAATGTCAAATCAAATTAATTAAAGGAAAAAAAAACATTTTTGTTTTCATTTTAATGCAATTTTTTAATTTTAAATATTAAATATTTATTTTATAAATTTTAAGTTTAAAAATTCTGAAAATTAGATATATATATATGTTAAATTCAAATCAAAGCCTAATCTTTGCACTAAAAAAGCTAAATATCACAGGATTGGAAAAAAAAATAGAATAAAATAATTATAAATTCAATTATATTAGAATAAAATATCTCTATTTTCATTATATAAAATAAGTGTATGATTTAAAATTTAATTAGAAGGGACAATGTTGGACAGGTGAATTTCCATTTAAAGGAAAATAACCCCGCCTAATTATTATGCAACTGAATCTTAATGTGTATTAAATTGTAGATATGTAATTTAAATTGGTATTTTTAGAATATTTTCAAAAAAAAAAAAAAAAAAAAAAAAACTATAAAACCTAACTAAATTTTGAATGGAATTTTTACTTTAATATAATATAATAAATAGAATCGATATACTCGCGAATTACCTGACGCCAGATACAGATCCATCATTCTTGCCAAGAGGATCATCCAATTCTACCCCGCACCATTCTCCCGGTGCAAATTCTGTAGTGCCCATGAAACGTAAAATGCCTGGTTTACTTCCTTGGCTGCTCATTACAATCACCCGATCACCAGGACGCAAATCACTAATTTGTGGCTTTCTAATTAAGGAACTGGTGCTGCCTGTCGGAGAAACTGCAGCTGCTGCTGAATCTCCGCCGGCTAATGGTGCCCGCGTCAATCGCGTTAATCGCGAGAACACTCCACGTTTTGCTTCACATTGGAAATAACGAACTCCTGCCACTGAACCATCGTTTTTGCCTAAAATTAACATCAAGTATTGTAATAAAGGATTTAAAAGAAAATTAAAATAATTTATAATCTAAATGATCACCTAATGGCTCGTCGAGAACAACACCAGCCCATTCTCCAGGTGCAAATTGAGTTTCGCCTATGAATGCAATATGCCCAGGTTTGGCACCTCCTACCCAGACTTTATCACCGATAATGAAACTATCTGTATCCTCAGTAAGAATAACACTCGTATCTATTGAAAGAAAAAAAATCAATAATTTTTACAAATAAAAAATAATCAAATTACAATTAATAATAATATACTTTACTAATAATTAATTTTGTTAGCTTTTTTTGACATTTAATCAAGATTTTATGTGTAAAACGAAATATGAACAACAGTTAGTTAGTCTATTAAATTGGGTCTGATAAAAAGTTCGCGGCCTTCGTTTAATAAAATTGAATTCGTTTTTTTAAACCAAATATGTCTCATTATTATTGACAATGTTTCGCTATTTTTTCTGGTAGAACCATGATGCCATAGGTAAAGAATTTCTGCGATTTCTGCTTGAAAAACTGAATCAAGTGTTTTTCACAGGCTTCTTTTGAATCCAATTTAATTTCATTAAGAAAGTTTTGAAATTATCAGAATAAGTGATAGTCAGTGGGTGCTATGTCCGGGCTATATGGAGGGTGCATTAAAACTTCCCAACCAAACTCTTGCAACTTTTAACGGATCATTATAGAAGTGTTTGGCCGGGCGTGGTCATGATGGAAGACAACGCCTTTCCTGTTATTTAATTCTCTTCCAATTTCCTAGCTTTTCACAGTTGAGTTGTGTAGTATACGTCTGATCAGTTAAAAGTAACTCATGGTGAATGATTCTTTTTCAGACTTATCATAAACCTTAGCGTTACCTTTTTGAATGTCAATGTTTTGCGGCTGGCCATTCCGTGACTACGACCCCGATATCATTCCGTTTTAGCAGCGCATCACAGATTTTGATTCTATCTAAAATGTATTTCATGTTCAAAGCATGGGGAAGCCTATTATCTAGTTTTTGTTTATATCTAGGTTTATGTAAATGATTTACAACAGTTTTTTAGGTAATGCCTAGTTCTTGCTGATATGCCTATCTTGCTCGAAATTTTCAAAAATTGCATCAACTTTTTTAATGACCGGAAGACCAGAACGCGACTCTTCTTTCACATCAAAATTAAAAGTATACCTCCATCGTACTCAGCACAAATTCTTTCATAAGTCTGTGAAGCGTTGTCATACTAATATTGCAAAATATAGTAAATTTTTCATTATTTAAACGCAAATAACTCAATCTTACGAAGTATTACCATTCTAAGTATTTAGTAGTGGCGCTACGATCTGTATTTCAGTAGTAATTTGTATTTGAATTTATCTATAAGAAAAATGCCACGAACTTTTTACCAGACCCATTATTAATAATATCAACTTTTTAAGTTTATAATTTATATATATATATATATATATATATATATATGTAGGCTTCCAAAGAGGCTTAAAATAATATAAATAATAACAAAAATAAGAGAAAGATAGAAATAGTGTTGAGTTGAGAAGATTATTTATCCTTCACCAAGAGGAATGGATGGGACCGAAAGGAATTCATACCTGAAGACCTGCGTACACCAGCCTCGCTAAGACGTCGAAGATCCCAACCGTCGACTGGAGGACAAGCAGGAGAAACAGGGTCGAGGAGAACAAACAAAAATAACAGACAGCAGATGAATTCATGCACGCAAATATAAAGAAAAGAACATGTGAAAGGGAAATTGTGGAAATATCAAATATAGGTACCTATGTATAACTACAGAAAGCATTTTTTTCATGCAGAAAACAAAGATAAAAATATGAAGAAGAAATTTTTTTTAAAAAATTTTAATATTTAAGATATTTTGTCCAAAAGTTTAATACATTTGAAAAGTAACATCAGGAGAGATTTAAATATATTTCACATCGTAGATGTAATACGGAATTGATGGTGGGGGTCTTGTCTGGAGAAATTATGATTATTATATGTTATTAAATAAGATAATGGTCAATTATAACTTGAAATGATTAATAAATTAACCCAAATATATATTGTGTAAACTAGTTTTAAACCAAACTTTATATTAAGGTTTTAATATGTAGGAGATGGAGTGAACATTTGGGAAAAAAGTTGACGCCAATATGACGTCACAGCCGCCATATTGTTCACTACAAAACATTATATTTTCCATTGATCTTAATGTTAATATATCATTAAATTTCGGGTATTTTTTGTGGAAAATTATGTGAGCAAAAATTTTCTCATGAAGAAAAAACTCTTTAAATTTTATTTTATTTCAACTGCAGGCCGTTTTGATATGCATATATGTATAAAAAAATTAAATGTTGCGGCAATCATTTTCTTCATTATGCTGATGATTAGTCAATTAAAAAAAGAAATTATCATTAGTTTAATGGAAAAATGATTTCAAAAAATAAAATATAAACAAAAAATTTATTTATTAATGTATGACGAATTCAGTGCTTACACGTAGAGCCGGGCTTCTTCACCTAGCTGTCTTTTACTTTTATTTCCACGTCGGTTCGTTCATCCATATGCAGAACATGCCATGATAATTATTTTTAAAATCGAAAATAAAATAACAACTATTTATAATCTGTCTATAACTTAAACCCAGGTGTAAACCTAACCTGGTCTTAGAATCCAGTTAGAATCTAATAAAAAATAATTTAATATTAAATACAAATTAAATTATTAAAAACTATTACTAATTATTAAATATATTAACTAAACTATAAAATAAAGAAGAAATAACTAAGAAAAACTTTCAAACATATGAGAAAATTGGAAACAAAAATGTATTATGTCTTATGTGATTTTCAATGTTTTGCAGTGAACAATATGGCCGACAAGAATTTCTCCCTACTTATTGGGGTCACCCCCCACTTCTTAAAACAAGCAATATGTTCACTCCATCTTCTCCATGGGTTTTAAGGACTTCAATGAATATACAAAATTTTGGATGATTTTTTATTAAAATTTTTTTTTTTTTTTTTATAGGAATATTGATGAAGAGTTGAAAGAGATGGTACACATACCTATCATTGATCCCGAATGTTCGGAATCGAAACTGAGAGAGCTTGACCACATATTGGATGCACCCACTATATCTACTGGAACACACACATGCAAAATAACAGCCAATAGAAGAAAAATCAAAGCTATGACAACAGACACATTTACTAAAAAAAAACTACATTTTGAAGACAATGACATTCGCCAGGAAAACAATAAATAGACCCTGTCAAGAAAAAAAAAATATAATAATTTCTTACCAGCCCTTGATGATTTTGAAGATGAATCATCGGAGAGTGTACGTGTACTGCCTAAAGAGGAAAAATTTAAAACAGACAAACATAAAACAAATATAAACAAAATTGTACAAAATAAAAATAAATAAATAATAAGTATGTGTAAATCAAACAAACAATAAATATATAAAATGTTCCTCTTTTTTTTTTTGTTTATATTAATTTCTGAGGTAAATATTATTTTACCTGCTTGATGTAAACTTGTCAATATTTGAAATGAATACCAGTAGTTTTAGAAAAAAACAATCCTATAAAACTTCTCAAATGTTTAACAAAGAAATACGGAGAATGTAGGAATATTTATTTTTAAATAATAGATCTTTTGTCATTGTAGGTTGAAAAGTATGACTGACTATTCAATAAGTACCATATTCCTGTGTCATTAGAAACGATAAAATTAATAAATATATGAAAATTTTATTTTATTTTAATAATACATTTGTTAATTTATAAACTTTCTAATTAAATAATATTTGAAACAGAAATAAGACAAGATTGATTCTGATCACGACAATTTTTTAAAAAAAGACTTAAGGAACTTAGTAATTTTGCCTTTTTGACAATTAATTTATCATAACTTCTTATTTGTTTTTGAATTTTAAGGTTATGAGGGTGGGGTGAAAAGTTTCCGGCCTGACCAAGAAAAACGATGTTTTTAAATTTTTTTTTTTTTGCTTTATTTTTCAATATAATTCATCAACACTGATACATTTCTCATACGGTGTTCTAATTTAGTTAATTAATTTAATTAATTGATTTAATTTAATTTAAGTCTCATCACCAGTTATGAATCGACGCAAAAATTCGTTTGGATTACGCCTACAGCGCCAAATTGTCGGTAGAAATGGTTTATCTAAGCTGTTTTTGGTCTAACGTTAGCAAACCCGGCACCCACGTTGCACACAGCTTTCCTTGTTCAAATGGTTGTTCAAAATATTTCGCACAAGTTCAGCTAACATCGTACAGGTCTCAGCTATCTTGAATGTTGAAAAATAAAGAAAAAAAAAAATTAAAAAACATCGTTTTTCTTGGTCAGGCAGGAAACTTTCCACCCCACCCCCTTATAAATTTTTCACAAATATATTTATTAAAACTTCTGTGGTTTTTATGATTATTAAAGGGACTTTTATCAATACACCACATATATTGCGTATTAATAAAAATCCCTCTTAATAATTATTTTTCTTTTTATATAATAATGACTAAAAAATACATCATATCTAAGAATATACCTATGCTAAAGATGCATTAATATAAAATAAAAATTAAAAGAATCAATAAACATATAAGAAAAATAAATATGTATAAAAAATATGATATCATCGTCAAATATATTGTGATTATATTAATGAACAAAATACACCTCATTAGTAAGGTGACAATGTTTTTTTTTTTTAGAACCAAATTGAAAAAAATTTTGGAAAAAATTCGGAAATGTTCAAAAGCTTAGTCCAGAAAACGTTTGACCTTTTTTTTAGAAGCAAAATAAAAATTTTGAAAAAAAGTACGAAATGTCCTAAATATTTCAAAAAACGGAACAGATATCAAAAAGGACAGTTAGGAGGGCACTTACAAAAGAAGGACAGAGCTTACAAATGGAGGACCTTATCATTAGGAGAAATTTTTTAATTTATGATTTAAAAAACTTATAATTCATTTTTATTCTTTTAAAAAAAGGGTGATAACCATTTCCCAATTGAAAATTTTCGCCTTTTTCAAATTTAACTGTCATGTGAATTAAATAAGCTTAAAATAATTTCGAAATACTGTCCTTGTGAAATTTAATATAATAATATCTATTAAATAAATAAATATAATAAATATCTATATATTGAATATTGTAATTTAATTAAAAAAAAAAAAAAATTGAATAGGGTTTTTAAAAGTAAAATAGACATGTTTATATCAGGATAATATTTGGTTATGACTCAAAGGAGGACCTGAGTAAAGCTTAGTCATATTGTAGTAAAAGTTTACAAGCTCTGAACATTCTAAAGAAAGGTGAATAAGTGATGGATGATCTAATCATGATTTTATCGCTTAGACTACATTTATATACCTATCTATGTATATTATATAAAATGTATATATAAATAATGATGTCATTAAATCTCCTCTCAGGATTGAACTTAAAATATATAGTCAATCCACTTATAAGGCGATATGCAAATAGTTGGAGCATTAATGAGATGATTAGGAGAAATAAATGGTCAGGAGTGGCTTTTGTTCAACCTTGGCAATTTTAAGCCCCAAGATTATGTCAATACAAGGAAATTAATAAAAGAGATCAAAGTCAGATTCCATTCAGAAATGTTTGTAAATAAAACCATATATAGAAAGTTACATGTAAATAACACTTCGTTGTTTGTTTATTTTTCGGATCTATGCCAATCAAGTATTTAAAATATTTAATGAAATTTCTTTTAATGATAATTTTTATTAATCCGTGACTAAATGATGGTCATTAAGAATGTAAAGATATTATTTTTAGGAAATAAAATAATCGACAAGTAATAGTGTGATATATAAGAGTGAGTGGTGGGATAGAAGTACGAGGTCTGTTCAAAAGAAAAAGTGAATTTTAAATTTTCACGGGCTGTGTACATTCGATTATCGAAATTGTTTTTGATATGTTGGTACACATATGTTTCTAATATGTTGACATTATCAGTCATTTTGGATTAGTAGTTTGTTTTTGACAACTGAAAAAGTTAGAGACGTTTTTGTGTGTTCTTCGATTTTTTTTACTTAAAAAAATAAAATAAGGAATACTACAAGGAAGTTATGCAACGTTTCAACGTTACGACTCAATTTTGAAAAAACAAATCATGGATTCCGCATCACGATAATGCACCAGCTCACACATCATTGCTTGTACGTTGATTTTTTAGCCAAAATTACACCGTAATTATTCCTAAATTACCGTATTCACCAGATTTGGCTCCCTGCAACTTTTTCATATTCCCAAATCTGAAGAGACCAATGAAAGGAAAGTGTTTTGCCACAATGGATGAGATAAGGTCGGAATCGAAGAACGAGCGGATACCGCCATACCGAAAAGCGCATTTCAACGATTGGAAGAAGCGCTGGCATAAATGCATTATATCTGAGAGGAATTATTTTGAACGGGGAAAAATGGATATTGATGAATACTTTTCAAAATAATTCAAAATTCAACTTTTCTTTTGACAAACCTTGTATATTCTATTATTGTTATTATTATTATTATTATAAATATATATTTTTTTAATTTTCAGACAAATAAATATACACTCTAAGAATAATAAAATTGAACCTATTTAAAAAAGAATAATTATAATTCACCACACGTAGAAATTCAATTAGACATAGGATATGATTAGAATATTAAACATTTTTATTTAAAAGATATGAATGAATTGAATGAATCAATTTATTTTATAATTTTATGTGAAGTCTATAAATTGAATACCAAAAGTGATCAACTATTAATTTTTATCTATTAATATAATATAATAATATAATTAAGATGTATTATTCCATTGCAATAAATTGAATTTTAACAAAATATTGTAAATTTTATTTTGTTTTTAAGAGAGATAAAAGTAGAGGAAAGTTTTTCTTAATATTTTTCATTGAAATTAATTGATGCTGATAGATAATAATGATATTAATAATTAATAATTAATAATTGGAGAAGATTGATTGATTCGACCTATATATAATGGCTATTATAATAAACATATATATCAATATTTTTATTAATTGTTTATATAAGATTTATTTTTTCAGGGCAAAAGAGAATTTTAAATTAAAAATTTAAATAATTTATATCAAACTTTCCTTAATTATAATTTTTTTTTTTTATTATTATTTTATATTTTTCAAAATTGAATATAAAATTGTGGAGTCTGTAATAAATAAATAATAATATTTTAGAATTGTCGTTTAATATAAATTGACAATTTTGAATTTAAAAATTTTAATAGACGATGTGAGTATATTTTATTCAAAAAATTGATTTCTCGCAATTTTAAAGTTTATTAAAATTCCAATAAATATATAGAAATATTTGATTTATTTATTTATTTTTAAATCCAATTTATATAAAAGAGTACTTTTTTTGTTTTATTTTAAACAAATTTGAAATATATATAAAATCAATTAACTTGGCTTGAAAAATAGTGAAATTATTTTTTAATCGGAAAATGTTTCATTGCAAGGGGACCATTGGGTCTCACCTTTGGAACCACGAAGGTCCGAGAGAATCCGCTGGGCCGCAACGGCCGGCATTGGTAATCTCAAGGGAAAAGATGTTGCGAGTATAGGTTTAGAAGAAAGTAGCTTGGAACAGCGTCAACCAGCGACTGAAGTGCTTATTACTACTTGATCCAGTCGGAAGAGTTGGGACGAACGGCGGCGGCGCCGGCCTCCACAAATCAAGGATTCGATGACCTTTTGAGGAAGATGCTCCAGTAGCCTGCATCCTTAGAGATTGTGTGGGTGTTTTATCAAAAATTCAATAAATGGTCTTTCTTAAATCATATGCAATTTAAAGGATTACTACATAACTTAAAACGCGATAATTAAATTAACATTTCAATTTATTTTCTCCCTCATATTGAATAGAGTAAAAATTAGCTGGAGTGTCTCCACTCGACTATCTCGCAATTTGATTTGGATTAAATAACATAATATATTATATTTAAATTAAATTTAATTAATTATAAATTATAAATTAAAATGAATAGATAATATTTATTAAACCAGCGCATGTTTGGCTCTTTGTTGATGGCACCACGTCACGTGTTGGAGCGTGAGATTTGAAGTGTTAAAAAATTAATTCTGGTACTTTCAGCGATTCAATTATTCTGAAATTCTATATATAGGAGTTTTATACAATTTTTAACACAGACATTTTTCTCAACCTTAGTGAAAATGATTCATGAACCTTCAAAACGTATAAAAACATCAAAATCTCAACATCGAAAATGTTCGTGATCGCAATACAATCTCTGGCGAGATTTAATTAAAACTTAAATATTTATAGTTCATAAAGAATAATTTTTTTAAACTAAGGAGCGGCGGCTCTGTGAACCAGGTACTAAATAATAATATTAATAATTTTTTTAATATTTAAAAGAAAAACAATATAAATTAATAAGGTATTTAAGCAAATAAGAATACATATGTATATATCTATTCATAATTACAATTTAAATAAGTTGACCTGTGGCCAGGCGCAGAACCGACCGACGGTTTGAAATAAATTAATTTCCAGCTACAGAAACAATTTCAAATAATTTCAATGTATCTATTAATGCAATAAAAAACAGATATGCATATAACATAAATATTTTTAATTTTATTTTATTTATAATATATAAGTAGGTGCTGGCTGTGACGTCATGAAGAGCTGGGTGACGTCATATAATTTTAAATTAAGAAAAAACTAATGAAGATGATTTTCCCGAGGATAAAACCAATACAAAGTGCATGATTTGTGGAGATTAAAGAGTAAAAAATCTCCACATGTGAAATTTGGTGTGAAAACAATACCTCCCTTACTATCGTCGGTCGGTAAAGACTTTAATTAATCTTTAATTTAATAAGGTTTATTTTCCATTAATTATATATATATTAACATATAATATTTGAATTCGGGGAATATTTGTTAGCGGAATAATGTTTAAAAATAAATTAATTAAATTTGTTTGGATTAAATAAGGAAAAACCACTGAGTTAAAAAATGACATTTAAAAGTTGAAAGAACAAGGCGCTAAACAGGATAAATTGAACTAAAAGATAAAGTAAATAAGCAGAATAATACTCGTAATAAAAATTAAAGTTCAAATTTAAATAAAGATTATCAAAATATATGGCCAAATTATTACAAATGTAAAAGAGGCTCTTAAACATTTCCAACTTCTTTTCGAAATTTTTTCAATATGGTTCTACAAAAAAATAAGTTGACCTGTGGCCAGGTCCGAACCGACCGACGGTTTGAAGTAAATTAATTTCTAGCTACAGAAACAATTTCAAATAATTTTAATATATCTATTAATGTAATAAAAAACAGATATGAATACATAAATAATAAATATAAACATTTTTAATTTTATTTTATTTATAATATATATGTAAGACCAGGCTGTGACGTCATGAATGGCTGGATGACGTCATATAATTTTAAATCAAGAAAAAACTAATAAATATGATTTTCCCGAGGATAAAACCAATACAAAGTGTATGATTCGTGGTGATATATAAAAAAATCTCCTCATGTGAAATTTGGTGTGAAAATAACCCTTCCCTTCCTATCGTCGATCGCTAATACTACCACTTCCGGTTTCCGGATTTGCACCAAAAGTTGATCAATTCATCCCACTGATGCATTAAGTAAATATACCAAATTTCATCAAAATCGGTTGAGCCGTTCAGGCTGTACACATCTATACGGACGGACAGACAGACATCATGCTAAAAATACTTTTTTCTGTTTAGAAAATGCATGATTCGTGGAGATATGTAAAAATCTCCACATGTGAAATTTGGTGTGAAAACTACCTCCCTTACTATCGTCGGTCGGTAAAAAGGTAAACTTATTTTTGGGACCACTTTTTTTCAATATAGTAAATTTTAACACTTATCTTTTTCTTTGTGTGCCGCCAAAGTTTTAAACCGTTAAAAGTGTGCCGCAGTAAAAAAAAATAGGTTGAGAATCACTGCTATAAAGGTATTAAGTTTTATTTAATTTTATAATTAATTAGAGTTTTCATACTGTTCGTGTGATTGAATATTAAAAGTAAAAATATACAAGTCTCGATCAGAGATGAATATAAATTGGCTTATTAAAAACAATTACCATATATATAAATAAATATATATATATATATATATATATATATATATATATCATTGTTTATACATGAATACGAGATAATAACCTTAGAAAAATACAAAAGACAACAAGGATTCAGGTTAATGTCAATAATTTGTCCTTAATTAAGAATTTGAAGTCTTTTATAGATAAATAGAATTGACAATATTATCTTAAACAGTAGAAGGCCTTTTTCTATTTTATTAAAAATTCTTTTTTTTCTAATTTGATCTTTGAGATATTTCAAGTGACAGGATAACACAACTAAAAGTTCTACTGGGTATACTGAATATGTATGAATTCTTTCTATGTAATTTTATACTTTTATTTTGGAAAATTAAATATCTTCCATATAGTTTTTAAAAATTAAATAGCTTTTCGCACTTAGACAGGGAGCTTTACCTCCTGTACCCCCGAAGTGATACATAGTATTTGATTGACAGTCTCTATATAATAGGTTTTTATTTATTTGATTTAATTAAGTATATATAGCCTTCATTTCCTTTTGATATTCTTATTTTATTTTATTTTAAATTTAATCAGTAAATTAATTCAACATTTTATTGTAAATGTTATATTGGATTATAATATTCCTTAAAATTTATTTTGATATTCGTTTTATATTATCCTTGGGTTATTGCAGAGGTTCCCAAACTTTTCTGGTTTGCGGCTCCCTAAATAATTGGATTTTTCTGAGGCCCCCTTAATACATCCAATTTTTATATAAATTTTTACTCTCTTGAAAAATTGGAAAACTTTTCTTCCCTCCATCGGAAATGTTTCAGAGCATCGCAAAATCATCTGATCATTTTTTTTTTCAGAACAATATTGAAAAATTTTTTAAAAAATAATCGAAAATGTTCGAAAATTTGCCCACAAAATCATCTTACCATTTTTTTTAGAACCTTATTGAAAAAATTTTAAAATAATCGAAAATGTTCAAAAGTTTCCCCACAAAATCATCTTACCTTTTTTTTAGAACCAAAAATTCCATTAGAAAATTTTTCGCGGCTCACAGTTTGGGAATCACTGGGTTATTGAATAATTTGAATTATAATGAAATTTAGAGATTTTTATTATTTAAGTTAGCCATTTGATAAAATTAAAACTAAGTTTTTTAACTCATTTTGTTTCCATACAACCACACAAAATTTAAATAAATTCAAATATTTATATTTTTAATTTAATATTATTTTTATCAATATAATATCACAAAAGCCAATTTATTAAACGTAATAATAATTTTTTAATAATTGTTTTGATTATGTTTAAATTTATAAAATTTTATTTAATTAATTTATCTATTTATTTCAAATTTATTAATTGTGTATTCAAATTAAGCACACAAAGCGTTAAAAATATTTTTTCAAACTTCGTTTAAGAAACCAATAAATTATATAGAATATACTCATTAGAATTTAAAAGAAATACAAAAAATCTAACCAATTTTATAAAAAGAGACAAATTTAAAATAATTTCTGTATAGATATCGTTTGTTTAAAATTGAATTTTAATTTATATAATAATATTATACCATTTATACCCCTAAAATATAGTATTAATTAAAAATTGAGTAAAAATAAAAACAATGGTAATCAATTTAATTGATGTTTTAAAAAAAACACTAAAAAAATAATTGCTGTTTTTATTAAACATGGATAAAATTTATAACATCTACTTTTAAATAGAAAAAGTAGAAAATATTCAAATAAAATAAGAATAATTTAAAAATAAAATAATAATAATTTAAGATAAATATGATCTAAATATTTTATTAAATTAATTTAATAGAGAATCTTATAGAACAACTAAATTTTAAAAATTAATTTCTGAAGTTATTGAATAAATATTAATAAAATTTATAGCCTATGTTCAAATAGAGGTATATAAGAATATTGGGATGAAATTTCATAGTAGTTCAGTCAATTTTTAGTCTAAAACAGTGTTTCCCAACGTAGGGCCCACATCCCACAGGGAGGCAATTCGTAAATGGACGCGACACGAGTTTATCCCTTTTTAATATTAAAAATTATGTATATGTTACATAGGGAAGCATAAGAATTTTAGAAGAGCTTAGGAGGGGCTTGACACAAAAAACCGCTGGGAATCACTGGTCTAAAACGTCACAATTTTCCGGACAAAAGTCACTTTTGGATCCTAGAGGACATGAAACGTAGAGATATGCAAAAAAATTTTAAATTTTAAACACAAACCATCTAACAGACTAGTACACTCTATTGTCTTTGCTGAAACCAAGTTTTTGGCGCCACCGTGCGGGTGCTAGCCACAACTAATTGAAAATTGCCTGGTTTTTGCCTGCAGTTACCAGTTATGCGCCTGCAGCGCCTTTTAGCGGGTGAAAGCCAGAGACATTACATTCGAAAAAAATGGTTTCACCTATTTCTAAGGAGTTGATGGGGCCTGATTTTAAATTTTAATTTTATATATAGAAAATAAAATAATTTTAGAAAGATATTGTATTTTACTATCAAAATACAACCATAATAAATGAAAAAGACCTAAATTGAAATTCCTTGCGCGGACGTATTTCATTCTATTGATAAGGATCTAGGGTTAAATTCTTCACCTTGTCACCTTACTTTTTCTTTACTTGACTGAACTAAAAGGTTAAGGTCTTTTATTGCACGAAATAGCGCATGCACAATATAAATAAAGGAACTGATTAAGGATGAATATGTTACGTATCACCGATGATGCCTTTATTTAGATATCTTCGTTTACATTGAAATGATTTAAGTATTTAGTTATTATTTATATACCAGTTTCATAATTAACTTTACAAATACAACGCAGATAGTAGATTTCCATAAAAGTATTGTATGGGAATGAGTAGTCGGTGTGAATATAATAAAATTTGCAAATTGAATAAAACAAAAAAATATATTAATTATATTAAAATTGATTTTATGTATTTATGTTAAGTAAATGTTATTATTAAATAATAATTATTATATTATATTTATAAATAAATAATTTTTATTAGTATAAGATTTTATATATATATATATATATATGCCATTTGAGGGGAAAAAGAAACCCCTCTCTATTGGCTAAACAACTGATTAATAAGAATTTATCATTAATTTTAATGCTATGAAATATTTTTAAATACGTTCAAAATGAAAATCTATCCTGAAATCAATATTTATGTTTCAGAATCCGTTGAAAAAAATTAATCGGAGCAATATAAAAGGAGATAGATATTAAAAGTAATTAATCGCTAATTAATTACAATTAATTAATTATAATTCAATTATATTATAATTCAATTATATTTCTTCTATACCTTCTAGGGATCCATTGAAATATCTATAAAAATTTTCAAAAGCCTATCTCAATAAAAAGTCGATGAAAAATCGATTTCAATTTGTCAAAAGAACGAACAGATAGAGAGACAGACGCCAAGTGAAGTTAAGAAAAACGTTATAATTATAATATAAAAAAGATATAATTACTTTTTTGATTATTTTTATATATATTCTAATTTATTTTGTATTTATATGTTTGAATAATATTGAGATTTGTAATAATAAATAATAAGAACATTTCTTTTATATTTGGATATAGGATATAGTCATATAGTTGATAGGTCTCATCTAAAGGATAGCTAGGTAAGTTGCCTATTGTGTGTATTGCCTGTGGCAAGGATAAATATATTATACTTCTTTATATATTTTACTAATGAAATATTTTTGTTATTAATTTATTATTTATTATTTTTATAAATTTAAATATTTCAAAATTTGAAAACCATTTGTAAAAGCCATTTGTAGAAACCATTTGTATTCCTCCAGCAAGTTATTTCCAACACTTATATTATCCCAATTCGTTTGTCCACAATATAATAAAAAATTGAATTCAATTTAGAAATTATTTTTGTAAATTATTCATAAATTGTAATAAAAAACGCATATCTTTCATTGGTCCCTTCAGATTTGGGAATAGGAAAAAGTTGCAGGGAGCCAAATCTGGTGAATACGGTGATTAAGGAATGATTACGGTGTTGTTTTTGGCTAAATATAAATATAATAATAATGTGTGAGCTGGTGAATTATCATGATGCGGAATACATGATTTGTTTTTCCACAATTCCGATCGTTTGAGAGTTTTAAGTTATTTCTTATTTCAATGCATATTATTTTTTAGTTTGTATAGAACATATAATTATAAATAAAAGAAATGGATTTTTAAAAAAATAGGAGTCCATATTTAAAAGAATATATTATATATTATTAAAAACACGAATAAGAGAGAGAGAGAGAGATAACGATTTATTTATTATTAGTATTCAAAAGTACAATTAGCTGTTGTCAGTTTTAATCATAATATTATATTTAATGAAAACATGCAAAGATAATAAATCAAAATTTTAGTTCGAATGCACTACAGAAACATTCATGTTCAAGGACAGAGAATAAATTAATCTAATTTAAATCTTATTATATATGTTGTTTTTTGTTTGTTTTTTTATTATAATAATACATACGTGGTAATCAAAATGGGTGGGTCAAAGAAAAAAGTAATTTTTTTTTATAAAAATAAATATTACAAGATTTATATAATAATAATCAAGGGGAATCGAGTTAGGAGTGAAATATTTATATATATAAAATAATGGATTCAAATCTTGAATAATATGAGTTAAAAATTTGGAAATGAAGAAATGTGTATATATTCTAATATAAAAATAAAAAAAATTTACTTTAAAACAGGGTTGTCTAAAGTGCGGCCCCCGGGCCGCATGCGGCCCAAACGCAAATTATGAAAATATTTATGATTTTCACTTCAATTTTAAATATTTCCGACTTTTTTAAATTTTTTCAATATGGTTCTAAAAAAGGGTAAAATGATATTTATGTCGGCCCAGCATATTTTTTTCGCAATGTGGCCCTCGAATGGTCATAGTTTAGACACCCCTGCTTTAAAAAGTTAATAGTGAAACGTTCGAGAGAACCTATGAAAAATCTCACAGTGAACAAATTACGCTGACCTTTTGACATGAGTAAATTAATATCAATCGAATTATCGTCTTAATTACAACGCATATGGAATTCATGAGAAGCCAAATTGAGCTGAGTATTTAACTTTGTAATAGTAGAAATAAAAAGTAATCTAGAAACATATTTTAAAGACACTAATCCTTCTTAAATTTTTACTATCTCGGCAGAGAAAATTTTCGATGATGAGATTTTGATGTTTTTGTATGTTTTGAAGGTTCATGGATCATATTCACTAAGGTTGAGAAAAATATCTGTGTGTGTGTGTGTATGTATGTAGACAAGATTACCCAAAAACGATTTGAGCTAGAAAAATGAAATTTGATATACGGGCATTATTCAAAATTCGTAGTTTTCTATCAACTTTTGAGAAATGTAGCTCACCCGGAAGAGGGACATTACCTACCACGTTTTGATTAATTTTTTTCTTCTAAAGTGACCGTAAAAATAAAGATATATGTTTGATAATTTTTCACATGATTAAAAATTGTATAAAACTGCTATATATAGAATTTCAGTTTGATTGAATCGCTGAAAGTACCAGAATTCATTTTTTAACACTGCAAATCTCATGCGCCAACAACTAAGAGGCAAACATGCGCTGGTTTAATAAATATTATTTATTAATTTTAATTTATAATTTATAATTAATTAAATTTAATTTAAATATAATATATTAAGTTATTTAAACCAATTCAAATTGCGAGATAGTAGAGTGGAGACACTCCAGCTTATTTAAAAAAAAAAATTAGTAAATTATAGTTTGTTTGTTTGTTTTTGTAAATTACATAAAAAATTTATCCAAACGAATTAAGTGAAAATTTAAAGAGGGCAAACTTGAAAAATATTTTCAACAATAAAATTGTTTTTGAGACAAACCTTATTTTTTTTCAAATTTCAACTTTGTACATGTATTTTATATGATTATAAGAATAAAAATGATTCTGGTGTTTCTCCACTCGACTATCTCGCAAATTTGAATTGGATAATCTCAAGCTTTTTTTTATAAATTTTAAAATTAATTAAAATTGTATTCTATTCGATCATAGGATTTAAGGTTTTTAACATTTTATTGAAATTAAAAGACTTTTTGGCTTAATACTATATTTTTGTGAGTTTAATTAATTTATGAAATAGTATTTGTTTTCAACTGCTTTTAGCTGCATTTATCTTTTATTATAGTTTTGATAAAAATTAAATACATTACCAGGTACTCGACGGGGAAGTAGCAATTGATGTACACATTACATTTCTTATATGTAGGGTGACCATATTTTGGAAACACCAAATCGCCAAATTTTACCTTTTTTTTAGAAGCAAATTGAAAAAATTTTGAAATTAGCTGGAGTGTCTCCACTCGACTATCTCGCAATTTGAATTGGATTAAATAACATAACATATTATATTTAAATTAAATTTAATTAATTATAAATTATAAATAATAAATATTAAACCAGCGCATGTTTGGCTTTTTATTGATGGCACCATGGCACGTGTTGGCGCGTGAGATTTGCAGTGTTAAAAAATTATCTTTATTTTTACGGTCACTTTAGAGGAAAAAAAATCAAAACGTTGTAGGTAATGACCCTCTTCCGGTTGAGCTACATTTCTCAAAAGTTAATAGAAAACTATGAATTTTGAATAATGTCCATGTACCAAATTTCATCATTCTAGCTCAAACCGTTTTTGCGTAATCTTGTCTACATACATACACACACACACATACACACACACAGAGACATTTTTCTCAACCTTAGTGAAAATGATTCAGGAACCTTCTAAACGTATAAAAACATCAAAATCTCAACATCGAAAATTTTCATGATCGCAATACTATCTCTGGCGAGATAGTAAAAAAGTCCGAAATGTCCTAAATATTTCAAAAAACGGAACTATAGGCTGTCCCGAACATTTTTTTCGGGACGCCGAGATAGAGCACCTAAAAACGGGACAATCCCGGAAAAACGGGACGTTTGGTCACCCTACTTATATGGGATGTTCAATGTGTATACCATTACATATACGAGTTTTTATATGGATAGTGCAATTTAAATATCTATTAAACAGAGATATAAACGTAAACACGCGCGCCAGCTAAATAGATTTTGATTTTTTATAAAAAAATTTTACCCTTTTATTTAAAGCATTATTGAAAAATCAAAAAATGTTTCAAAAGCAATATCGGAACAATTATTTACGTTTTTTTTATAGACATATTCATAAAAACCATGTCGGAAAACAATTTACCTTTTTTTACTTTTTTTTAGGAAAACATGTGGACTTCCGTAGACCCCCATTTTCATTTCATAGACCCCCAAATTTGTTATTCGCTGCCGTGGACCCCTGGAGGTTGAAATAGACCCCCAGGGGTCTATATAGACCACCTTCGGAAAATTGATGCCGGTACTTTCAACGATTCAATCAAACTGAAATTCTATGGATAGCAGTTTTATACAATTTTTACCGACCGACGATAGTAAGGGAGGTATTGTTATTCATATGAAAAACTATCAAATATATATCTTTTTTTTCGGTCAGTTTAGAGGAAAAAATATGAAATCGTGGGGTAGGTAATGGCCCTCTTCTGGACGAGCTACATTTCTCAAAAGTTGATAGAAAACTACGAATTTTGAATAATGACCATGTCCCGAATTGCATTATTCTAGCACAAACCATTTTTGCGTAATCTTGTCTACACACACACACACACAGAGGGAGAGAGAGAGAGAGATTTTTTCAACCTTAGTGCGCAAATGACTCAGGAGCCTTCAAAACATAATATATTTTATTTAAATTAAATTTAATTAATTATGAATTATAAATTAAAATTAATAAATAATATTTATTAAATCAGTGCATGTTTGCCTCTTAGTTGTTGGCGCATGAGATTTGCAGTGTTAAAAAATGAATTCTGGTACTTAAACTATCAAACATATATTTTTATTTTTACGGTCACTTTAGAGGAAAAAAAATCAAAACGTGGTAGGTAATGACCCTCTTCCGGTTGAGCTACATTTCTCAAAAGTTGATAGAAAACTACGAATTTTGAATAATGCCCTTATACCAAATTTCATGATTCTAGCTCAAACCGTTTTTGCGTAATCTTGTCTACCTACACACACACACACACACACAAACATTTTTCTCAACCTTAGTGAAAATGATTCAGGAACCTTCAAAACGTATAAAAACATCAAAATTTCGAAATAAAATATTTTGGTGATTGCCATACTATCTCTCGCGAGATAGTAAAAATAAAAGTAGTTTTATAAAAAGAATCCATTAAGATTAAATGGCATTTAATATATCTCTATAAATAAATAATTGATAATAAATTGTCGTTATTTATTTAATATTGGAAATATAAGTGGGAGTTAAATTAAATTTATGCAGGATTGTTGAAATTGTTGTTCTGGGGGTTAAACAAGTTTTCTCAAAATACAGTTTATGAATGGAATATATTGAATATACTTTGATTGAAATTTCTACGAATACAACGGAAAAAATTATCATAATCTTCTAATGGCTATCATTACTTGTTTTGAATTTATTACTAAAGTACCGGTGTATTTGATATATATTATATATATACAATATATATGATTAATAAAATTATAATAAATAAATAATAAAAATATAATAGCAATAAAAAGATAATAAAAAAATTATTATACTAAGCTTTTAACAGAAAAGTAGAGTAAAGTTATTTGAATATGAAAGGTATTTTCATATTTTTTTTAATATCTCGCCAGAGATAGTATTGCGATCACGAAAATTTTCGATGTTGAGATTTTGATGTTTTTATACGTTTTGAAGGTTCCTGAATCATTTTCACTAAGGTTGAGAAAAATGTCTGTGTGTGTGTGTGTGTGTATGTAGACAAGATTACGCAAAAACGGTTTGAGCTAGAATGATGCAATTTGGTACATGAGCATTATTCAAAATTCATAGTTTTCTATCAACTTTTGAGAAATGTAGCTCAACCGGAAGAGGGTCATTACCTACAATGTTTTGATTTTTTTTCCTCTAAAGTGACCGTAAAAATAAAGATATATGTTTGATAATTTTTCACATGATTAATAATTGTATAAAACTGCTATATATAGAATTTCAGCTTGATTGAATCGCTGAAAGTACCAGAATTAATTTTTTAACTCTGCAAATCTCACGCGCCAACACGTGACGTGGTGCCATCAATAAAGAGCGAAACATGCACTGATTTAATAAATATTATTTATTAATTTTAATTTATAATTTATAATTAATTAAATTTAATTTAAATATAATATATTATGTTATTTAATCCAATTCAAATTGCGAGATAGTCGAGTGGAGACACTCCAGCTTATTTTAATATCTCGCCAGAGATAGTATGCGATCACGAAAATTTTCGATGTCGAGATTTTGATATTTTTATACGTTTTGAAGGTTCCTGAATCGTTTTCACTAAGGTGAGAGATTAATTTATAAATATATTTCGTAATTTGATTCTAAAATATTATTAAAATAAATATTTTTAATTTTATTTCGAAATTAAATAAAAAAATTTTAAAATATTTTAAATATAAAAAAAATATTATTACAATACCAATTAAAAAAAAAGCGCGAGGCAAATTTCAAAATGGGAAACATAGTGACGTCATTTAAATTTACTATTTTAAATTAGGAAAATACTAATAAAGTTGATTTTTTCTGAGGCTGAAAGTAATACAGCTCGATTTATATTATTTATTATTGTAATTATTTGTTTTCATATTTTTGACCCATATCTTATCTTCTTATACGAGTAAAAATTGTTTCTTTGTTTCATTGTTCTCAAAAACCGCTCTAACGATTTTTTTGAAATTCACAACAGAGATAGTATTTATAAAGAAAAATTGAGTTTTATTGATCACATCTCACGAAACTTTATTAGTTCTTCTTAATTTAAATTTATAATATATGGATGACGTCACAACCACCGCCTGTGAGATATATATATCTATTCTTAAAATAAAATTAAAAATATTTATATTATATTCATATATTTGATTTTTTAATTTCATTAATAGTTTTACATTTAAATTATTTGAAATTGTTTCACACAACGTTTAAAAGAAGATTTATCTTTATATTCGATTCGATATATAGTAGGATTATTAAATGACGTTATCAATTTATTATACTCCGGTAAATATTATAAAATATTATTTACTAAATATTCAAACACAATATCAAATATTCAATTAGATAAAACATTTATTTGTTTTTGTGTTCTTATTTAAAATACATTTTAATTTAATCAGTAAATTAATTATTATATATATTATTATTGTAAATGTTATATCTATCTATGTGTCCCTTCATACATTTTGAATTCACCCATAATATATCTTATATTCTTATATACTTACTTGAATATAATTTAAAAAGTTTTAAAAGTTTTTTTTTAATATTTTATGAATTCAAATCGTCAATTGAAAATGAAAAATCCAATTATGAGATCAATTATTCATATAATTTTAAATGTTTTCGTGTTTTATAAATAAAATATTAAAAAAATAAACTTATAAACAAAATATTCTTTGAATTATTTTGAAACATTTTAGGAAACAAATTTTTAATGGGTCATTTTTAGAAATTCCATTTAACAATTATAATAAATAATTAAAAAATTGTAAAATTTTTAAAGTATATAAAAATAAATTGTATAAATTGGTTAAAGGGTCGAGTGATAGTTCGGTGTCACAGGTATATATTTTATATCAACACGCCTACTTTTCTGTTTGTATGTTATTATTTGAATGGCGAGGAAAAATTAATGGAGGTTTGAAATTAATAGTGATAAGAAAAAATATTTAGTGACAAAGAGGAACAGTATTAATTAATATAGAAAATATAAAATTTGAATATGTAGAAAAATTGAATGTAATCACGAAGGATAATAATATTTGAGAAGAATTTAAATGGAGGTATCAATCGGGAAACGCCTGTTATCATGCAGTAAAGACCATGGACGCATAGGAAGGGACGTAAGAGAGATGGGACAAGGGCTCAGGATAGGGACATTTGGAGAAATGTAGCCAAGAACTTTCGAGTATCTTTGAGTTATATAAATAGATAGATATAACATATACAATAATAATATATACAATTAATTTACTGATTAAATTAAAATATATTTTAAATAAGAACACAAAAAGAAATGAATGTTTTATGTAATATAATGATTGAAACAAAATGGATGAAAACCTTTTACTACTTTTAACCAAATACGATGTACCACTCGGGGGTACAGGGGGCGGAGCCCCCGTCCAGCTGTGAAGAGCGCCGAAGGCGCTCTGACCAGCTGGTGACTCTTAAATTATAACGAATCTGAAGACGAAATATTTCTACAGAGGAACAAATTTCAGATGTATGGTGGCAATAAAAATAAGCTTTATCAAGACAAGATTTCATATAATTTTAAATAAAAAAAAATTGTGAAAATAGTTGTTAGCTATTTTTAAATTGTATTAGTTTGTATATAAAACTTAAATAAAGCTTTGTTTAAATTTATTTTGATTTTATTTATATTATTTAATAATTTTCTTTATTTTAATTAATAATTTTCTTTATTTTAATTAATAATTTTCTTTATTTTAATGAATAATTTTCTTTATATTAATGCAACGTTTTCCAACCTGTGGGGGGGGGGGGGGGCGCAAGGCTGTTGTAAAGGGGGCGCGAAGGTATTAAAACCAATTTCAAGTGCCCATAAACTTTTGAAAATTTTCGATTTTTTTTTCAATTTTTTTCAATATGGTTCTAAATAAAGGTCAGGTAATCTGAAAAGGTGAGATACTCTGAAACATTGGCTCATCCCTGTTGTTATAATATTTTAGAAATGTGATCTACGATTGGAAAAGGTAATTCGATTATTACAAAAATTAAGGGAAGCGCAAGAATTTTTTTTAAAAAAAGGGGGGCGCCGGTACAGAAAGGTTGGAAACCACTGTATTAATGAATAACCCTGTAATCTAATTTTAATTAAATTTTATAGATCATAATATAAAAGATGGAATTTATAATCAAAAATTTAAGAAATAAAAAAAAAGATGTATTTGAATAAATCAGGATGACAATATTATAAAATTTCAGGTGCTCTAGATTGGAGGAATGTGGGGCGACGTGTCTTGTTTGTTTTGGTTGCCTTCTACGGACAGTTCCAAGTTGTTCAATGTCGCAGGTGGGTGGCTGTTTGCGTCGTAGATACCAGATCCATGACACATTAGCATTGTCAGTTAGCTAGTCTAGGCTGACCATGTATGTGAGACGATGGCATATAAATGAATCGAGGGCCCGAACAATTTAAAAATAATAATAATAATTGTATAAAATAACCTAGTCGTACATATATACGATTATAAATATATATATATATATACACTCGCATTCGAATCATTTTTCAATAAATACAAGTTTCTATTCAAAATGAAATAATTGATTTTTATTATGTATAAATTTTAAAAAAATTACAATAAAATATGACACTATTTTAATTCCAATCTGATGTTTGGAATATGAAATAAGTGAAATTTAAAATAAGCTGGAGTGTCTCCACCCGACTATCTCGCAATTTGAAATGGATTAAATAACATAATATATTATATTTAAATTAAATTTAATTAAACTATTAATTCTTTTAATCTTTTTTCGGCTAAAGTTGAATTTTCATTTCTCTATATTTAATTTTTTTTTTCTTACTTTATATTATTTTTGACGTCATTTGTGACGCCACATCCAGTGCCTCTTATATCTTATAATATTTTTCAATCTTTTGTGTTTCAATTTCTTTGCGTGTGAGGGCTCTCCCACTGGTCCGCCAATATATAATTAATTTACTGATTAAATTAAAATATATTTTAAATAAGAACACAAAAAGAAATTAAAATATATTTTAAATAAGAACACAAAAAGAAATGAATGTTTTATGTAAATATACGGATTGAAACAAAATGGATGAAAACCTTTTACTACTTTCAACCAAATACTATGACCCACTTGGGGGTACAGGGGGCGGAGCTAGTTATTTATTAATAATTCATATCATATATAATACATATAGAAAATTTGCAATAATTAAGTAATGTTAATATAAGAAACAATTCGATTTTGTATGATTATGTGAAAATAAAATTTCGAAAACATATTTTCTAAGAAAATCACTTTGTATTCATAAAACTATTAACTCTTTTAATCTTTTTTCAGCTAAAGTTGAATTTTCATTTCTCAATATACCTACTCTTGATAAATGAACTTATTTCTTTTAAAAGATAATTTAAATTTGTAATTATTTTCAGATTTTAATATATTAATATATTATAATAATAATAAAAGTTAATAAAATTATGAAATTGAAATAAACTTAAATGAAAGAAAACTTTTCAAAAATATATTTAATTACAATTTTAATAAACGTGAATGTTTAAATCTCATATCAAAAAATAGAATTATTATTGACTAAATTTATTATCTATTATTCTATGATTAATAATTATAAATAATTCATTTTTCATATTTTATAGAGAATTATGTTTTTAAAAAAAAATAATTAAATTTTAAATATATATTTTTGTGATGATAAGCATAAAATTTTATGTGTAATATTTAAAAAAAATTGCATATTTGCTAAATTAAATTTTATATTTTATAGGATTTCACATTGAGAGAATAATTTTTATATACAGAACATACAAATTATTATAAAAAACGGAATATTATTTTCTCAAGAATTGTAAAAGTACTAATTTATAAGTTGATACTTTTTCCTTAACTTAATAATTTAAATAATTCTTCAAATAATATTAATAATAGTTTTTGTTATTAAGATTCTCATTATATATTAAGAAATTTAATTGTAAATAATGTTTATAAAATTTTTCGTATATAATCTAAATTAGCTGGAGTGTCTCCACTTGACTATCTCGCAATTTGAATTGGATTAAATAACATAATATATTATATTTAAATTAAATTTAATTAATTATAAAGTATAAGTTAAAATTAATAAATAATATTTATTAAACCAGCGCATGTTTGGCTCTTTGTTGATGGCACCACGTCACGTGTTGGGGCGTGAGATTTGCAGTGTTAAAAAATTAATTCTGGTACTTTCAGCGATTCAATCAAGCTGAAATTCTATATTTAGCAGTTTTATACAATATTTAATCATATGAAAAATTATCAAACATAAATCTTTATTTTTACGGTCACTTTAGAAGAAAAAAAAATCAAAACGTTATAGGTAATGACCCTCTTCCCGTTGTTATATTGGTACATATATGTTTCTCATATGTTGGCATTATCAGCCATTTTAAATTAGAAGTTTGTTTTTGACAACTATAAAAATATAGTCACGTTTTGTGTGTTCCTCAATTTTTTACTTAAAAAAACAAATAAGGAATACTACAAGGAAGTTTCCGTGAAGCAATATGGCTCAAACGATCGGAATTGTGGAAAATAAATCATGGGTTCTGCATCACGATAATTAACCACTTTATTCACCAGATTTAGCTCCCTGCGACTTTTTCCTATTCCCAAAACTGAAGAGACCAATAAAAGGAAAGCGTTTTGCCACAAAGAATGAAATAAAGTCGAAATCGAAGAACGAACTGATGGCCATACAGAAAAGCGCATTTCAGAAATGCTTCGACGATTGGAAGAAGCGCCGGCACACATAAGTGCATTATATCTGAGGGGAATTACTTTAAAGGGGACAAAATGGATATTGATGAATAAAGAAATACTTTTCGAAATATAATTCCAAATTCTTCTTTTCTATCGAACAGACCTTGTATACGTTCTACTCTGAAAAAGGTTGAAACAGGGACTTTGACTCTTCAAAAGAAATTAAACTAGAATAAGATTTGAAAGATTGAATGGGGTATATATAAAGTTTTATAATTATTATTAATATTGTTATTAATATTATAATTATTATTAATTAAAACGAATTTAAAAGAATGGAGAACAAATTAATCTTTTATATAATGAGAAAAATAATATAATAAAAATTAAATCGATAAATAATTCATGTGGATTAAAATTAACAAACATAATCGTTGATCTCTAATATAACTTTTAAAAAGGAGATAACAAGTCACGCCTTGAGTTCATTGATGGTTTTGTTAGGATTGAAACAATAGAGGCGCCAAATGAGTCGATTTCATTAGGTGAATACCATCATCATCATCATCATCATCATCAACAGCAGCAGATCGCATCTGCATTTGGGGTGTGGTTCTTGTCTCAAGGTCTTCTCAGGTGTCCTCATCTTGATTTATACTCCCCCACCCTTTGCGTAACTTTTAATAGATTGACACCTTCTGAATTGGAATGGCCCAAATCGCATAAGTCGTTTAGGAGGAGAGGGGATAGAACTGTCTTTTAAATAGATAGATTTTCGAAATGTGATTTTTGTTTTTTCATTTTATTCTCTTATTAATTATAACTTTTATATTATTATTAAAAATTAGTTTCAATTATATATATATATATATATAAAATTTATTTATATATTACATGGTGAAAAGAGTAATTATCATAGGATTTATGTTTCTCTAAAATCTAATTGGGAATAGAACAGAGGCTTGAGTCGCCTACAATTCAACTACAAATAATAAAGGCAAGAAAGATGAGACAAATCCAATTTGGGCAACCTTATGCTAATTAGGATGACTAAAGGGAACAAAGACTTGGTAAAAGCTTCATATATTTATCTGAATGAAAATATATTGTAATTACTAAATAATACACTCCTCGAATTCGATCTCTCAAGATGATAGATTTTCAACGAACTTTTAGTTCGTTTATAAAATCTCTATGTCTGTGTGTCTGTCTCCAAAAATTTTCGATTTTTTTAAATTTTGATTTTTCG
This sequence comes from Labia minor, assembly GCA_963082975.1. Lineage (NCBI taxonomy): Eukaryota > Metazoa > Arthropoda > Insecta > Dermaptera > Spongiphoridae > Labia > Labia minor. The sequence goes on from OY720349.1 coordinate 6,570,409, forward strand.
AGTAGAGCTTAAAAAAGTGTAAAGTGGTCTTAGTTTTTTAAAATTCGGTTGGGAACATGGTCCAATCGGCGGTCAAAGATGAAAATTTTCCAAATTTTCAGTGCATAATTCTAAATAAGCGATGTTTTCAGTATTATTATAATTATAAATTATATTAATTATATAATTATTATTTATTATTATTTATTATAAATTATAATAAATATTAATTAATTACTTACTTTATTTTTTTAGTGTTTTGAATATATTTTCAATATGGAGAAAGATTGGGACTTTCGTGATGAAAAGCGAAAAAGAGACAGAGAAAGAATAAAACAAAAAAGAAACGATTCCGAATATTGCAGTCAAGAACGAATAAACACTCAAAAGTAGCAAAAACGAGCTGACCCAGAATATCGAAATCAAGAAAAAATCCAAGATAAAAAACAAAAAAAGATCTACGTACATCGATTAACTTAAATGAAGATAAAAACATTGCGTTATTTGAAAAAGCAAAGCTAGATGGATGGACCCACCGAAATTTGTTCATGTTGTGGATGTCTTTGGTTTCCATCACAAATTCGAAAAATTTCTAAAAATGATCTTATGGCTAGAGCTGAAGTTAAAAAGATGAACACTAACGAACAAGAAAAATTTATAAGTGCAATTATAAATACAGAAAAAAATAATGTGAAATTTTATTTCATTTAAATAAATATCTATTTTTCAATATTTTTTGCTCTCAAACATTATTTATCTAATTCTCTCAAAATATTAAGATCATATAAATTGGAATTATTTATGCAATTTTGTGATAAATATGAAATATAAATATGAATTCGTTGTAATGCTTGTAATGCTTGCAAGCATTCCCAGATGTTTTCATTTTAATTTAAATCCAAGTTTATTCTTCCTTTTTCAGGTAATGAAATATTATAATTTATATTAGATTTAGTTTTGTATTATATTATAATAATAAGATGGGCTATATTAAGGATAAAAATAAATAAATAGTTTTCTTGATATCTGTTTAAGAAAATAAATATTATTATTATTAAAAAAAAATGTTAATGAATTGATTAATAATATTGATCATATAAAATTAAAATCATTAAAATATTCGATATATTTGTTTGTGATGATTCTATTAACATTTCATTTGATTTAAGTATTTTTAAACACACATAACAATTAAAACAAGCATCTTCAATATAAATAAATGTACAATAATATATTGTATATATATATTTATATATTTACCTTATATTTGAAAATGACATGAGTAACTTTTTTTAAATAAAAATAATAGATAAAAATGACAAGCATGTGTTATAATTGGAAGAATAAATTTAACTCACTGGTTCTGGGGGAGGCAGCAGGTGGTAATGAAGGCTTGGGAGCTGAAGAAGAGCAGGGTCGTCCAATTTTGGAAGGCGGTTTCAAACCAGAAGGTTTAGGAAGAGAGCTTCCAGGATTAGCTGCCATAATAAATAACTATTATCACAATTCGTTAAACATCAATTAGGACTCGAATAACAAACAATTGAAGAAAAATAAACTTTAAACTTTTGTAAACCCATCCTGGAAAGAAAGAAAAATGATTAGAATAATTATTTTTTTATTTTTTTGTGAGAATATTCATAATATATGAATATATGTATTAAAAATATATATATAAGAAGAACTTATAAAATAATGATAAATATAAAACATATTTTTTAAAAAAAGGGGAAAAATAAATTTGTAAGAGCAAATATATTCTAAAAAAACCAGTGATCATTTTACCTGATATTGTTATCAACAAAATTTAATCTTTAAGTTGTTATTGTTAAGTTAAAAATAAATTTTAAAATTTGGACATGTCTTGCGCAGAAATTTAATTTTAGTGAAACTGTATGCGTCATTATCAGGAATGTCAATTTTGGTTAAATGCCAAAATATTAAAGATCTTGATATATGAAATGTTACAATTATTCGTATTCAATTAAAATATTAGTTTAATTTCTCATTGATGACAAGTTGTATGAAAATTATTAGAGTATGTCAAAGATCCGTAACAGGTTTAGAAATAATTAGGTTTAGGTTATTCTGCAAAATATTATTTAAAAAAAAATATATATATACTTACTTTAATAAATAAAATAAATAGATATAAAAATATCACATATTAAATTATCATATTAAAAGATAACGAATTAAACTTAAACTATAACTAGATAACATATTTTTAATAAAAGGAAGCTCGGGTGGGAAGTTTTAAAAACAAGGGACTAAAAATAATAAATTTTAGGTTAAATATTAAAAATATATTAAATAAATATGCAAAATTATTTATTTATATTATTTGACCTATTGCCTTTTATTTTAAAACGAAAAATAAGAATTTTTTAAAAGAGATTTTCCTTCAATTTGTCGCGGGTAATTTAATGTTCAACCAAGAAAAGTTAATTTTTTTAAAAATAAAATTATTATTAAAATTTTATTTAAAAATAAAAAAATATATTCATATAAGATAATAAAAGATAATAAAAATATAAATAATATTAATAAATTTTTATTTATATAATTGTAAATAATATCCTAATATTGAAAAGATATATTTTAATATAAAGATATATGTATAATTAAAAGTTAATATTCTAAAAAAACAAAATTATATGTAATATATATACCCAATATATAAAACATAAATCATGAAATTTGTAAATTTTAAATAAACAATTTTATATTTATTTTAAAAATTCAAAGAAATTCTTTATTAAGAAATTAACATTTTTATATAGCTATTTAATTTTTTAATTTATTTAATAAATCATATTTTTAAATTATATATATATATATATATATATAAGTACTCTACAAAAGGGTCAGAACTTGTAACAAATAATGAAATAAAAACAGCAGACAGCCTATAATAAAATTGAATGTTTTGAATGATAACTCATTACCCCAACTTAACTAAAGACTAACCAAATTTTTAGATAATCTCTTCTTTTAATGTAATTGATAATAATATTATATAATATTCAAAAATGACATTATCGCATAATATATTTCAGATGTTTATAACTTAAACATTTAATAAAGATATATTTAAATTATTTAAGATAATGAATTATATATAAACATAGTTATCTTATTAATGAAAAATGTCAAAAATAATGTTTTAAGAAATAATAATTATTAGTTTAGCGAAAGGATCACTAACTTCAACTCACCCACACATTTGTGCAGCTTTTTACAATATTTTTCCATTAAGACAATACTAAAATTTAATACGACAAGAATAATAATGGTTTTATATATTTGAATTGTGATACTCTCTTCGATAGTAATTTTAATAAATTAAGCCTCTTTACTCAGTGATGTTTTGGTAAAATAAGAAGTAAGGGGACGCTTAGTGGGAGCAAAAAAAAGTCCTATTTTCAGCAAACTATTTGTTTTCCATATAAGTTTTTATTTTTTTTTATTCTTACTATACAAAATATTAACGAACAGAAAAAAAGAAATTCTAACAGTAGATTTAAGTGGGACTTATCGGGATATGAAAAAGTACTGGAACGCGTTCCCGTTCTTAAAAAAGGTAAGGGAACGTCGTTTCACCGCGTTCCCCTCCCAATACACCACTGCCTTTACTACCCAATAAAAGGTGTTACTTGATAGCAACCTTAATCAAATTCTTTTCAAATATTAACACATCGTTCAATAAGTCCCGAGATTAACCCAGAGGTGATGCTAGTAGTAACAAAGTGGCCACGTTTCTAAAACTCTGTAAACTCTGTAAAAATTTCACGTCGATCGGATCACAGGATCACAGACAGCAGAGTTATCGAGGTTAGACTAAAGTCATTTTGTAATTTGTTTGAAAAAATGGAAAAAAAGGAGTTTCGCGTGTTGATAAAACATTGTTTTTTAATGGGTAAAAACACTGTAGAAGCCCAGAAATGGCTTGAAAAACATTACCCGGACTCCTCTCCATCCAAAACAACGATTTGTCGTTGGTATGCTGAATTTAAACGTGGTCGTACGGACACAAACGATGCGGAACGTTCGGGTAGGCCTTTGGAAGCCGTTACAGAGGAAAATGTGAGTGAAGTGTTAAAAATTGTAATGAAAAATCGCAAAGCGAAGGTCCGTGAAATTGCAAAAATGACAAAGATATCATCCGGAAGTGTATTTACAATCCTTCATGAAAAATTGAGCATGAAAAAGGTGAAATAGAAATGTTGGAAAGATTGTATCACTGTAAAAGGAGATTATATTGATGAATAGAAATGATTTATGAAAAAAATAAAAATGTTTTCGTTGTTAGTCTCGGGACTTATTGAACGATGTGATATTATTCATAGTGATTATAAAAATCTAAATATTTAAATTTGTACTGGAAGATTTTGTATATTGACTATTGACTATTCCTCTCTCTTGTCAAATATTTTATCTTTGCACTTACTACTAATTTCGAGTTCTACTTCATTTCCTGTGTGAATCAACACACAACCATTTTTAAGTTTAATTATTCTTTCAATTTTATATCAAGTTGAATTTTATTTTTTATAATAAATAAATAAATAAATAAAATTTGTTTTCTCTTCCTTGTAAAAACATTATTGACATTTGTTTCCTGAGTTTATAAATACTCATCTAATTTAAATTATTAAAAAATATTTCTATTAAATAGTTTTGTTGACATCCAACTTCTTAGATACTTATTGTATTCCTTTGATTTAACATGTTATTTATTTTTAATTAAATACACAATAGAGCTATCTAAGAATTTGATTGGTAGGAAGGCGTGCCCAGTGCATGTAAAAGTCTAGTCTCTATCGCGTATGTATTTGTGATTTTTCTCAATCAATCGATAAATATTTATACTTATTTAATTGATGAACGAATTGAAAATATTATTTCAATTGGTATTGTATTGTGCCAATTAATTTTATCTATTAATCTTGATTTCATTTTTAAAAATTTAAAATCGGTAAAATTAAATAATATTTACAATTATAAGTTTTATTAAATATAGAAGAAATAAAAAAATATTAAAGCTCTGAGAATATTAATTAAATGTCTATTAAAAGTTTTTCGATATTTTCTATTATTCTTAATATGGTTTTGTAAGTTTTGTATATTATATTTAATATTATTAATCATTTCAATCAATTAGATTTTCCTTTCCGGCCAAAAATATTTTATAGTTCTTTTAAAAAAATTTCCTTCAATAATTTAAAATGAATTTTCAAATAATAAACTATTCCACGGAGGATGAGCAGGTTGTAGTCATTATTTATATGACCTCAAACATGCCTGATTACAATTGTCAGACACGGTCGAAAAATCCAGGGTTTCCTTGATTGTTGCACCCCCCAGGTGTATAAGCAGTGATGTATTGGTAAAATAAGAAGTAAGGGAACGCATAGTGGTAGCAAAAAAAGTCCTATTTTCAGGAAACTATTTTTTTCCATATAATTTTTTATTTTTTCTTATTCTTACTATACAAAATATTAATGAACACAACAAAAAGAAATTCTAACAGTAGATTTAAGTGGGAGTTGTCGGGACATGAAAAAGTACTGGAACGCGTTCCGGTTCTAAAAAAAGGTAAGGGAACGTCGTTCCCCCGCGTTCCCCTCCCAATACACCACTGTGTATAAGTACCTATATATCATTGTTAATTATAATATTAGTTGGAATATTTTAATTTTGTTACAAATTATAACACAAATTACTGTGTGTGTGTTTTATATATATATTTTTATTTTATAATTAGCTTTTATTTTCCCAATAGTAATTGTTTAATTTTTTATCTTATTCTTTTATTTTATTAACAAGGTTGTTATTTATTTTTCCCAGTTTTATTTAAAAGCTACTACAAGCATTTCCATAATTTTTTTTGTCTAAAATGAGCCAATGACAACAATATCAAGCTTAATATGAATAATGCCACTCAATTAATATGTTTAAATATCTTTTAAAACTGTTGTATTTTAACTAAATCTAACTACAAACAAACTAATTCAATTTAATATAATTCTTAAAAATATAAGTTTTGTTCATTTTAAAAATTAATAATTAAAAAAATACATTTTTTTCTAAATAAATTGGTCGTTGTTTATCTGGATGTTTTTCAAGCCATTTACAAAATTCTTTTGTTGATCTAAAAATATATATTATTTATTTAGAATATTAATTAACAATTAAGAGGAATGATTATACAAACGTTAAATTTTCAATTCCATTAAACGTGGTAGACATTGTAAATAAATCCTCATGAAGTTTAGGGAGTATCCATTTTTTTGATATATCAGAAGGAGTTATTTTTCTCATGGATGAAGGAAGGCATTTTCCAAATGCAATCTTAATTTCAGGTTTTGAAATTTGATTTCGATTTTTTCGGATATTTGAATAAATTGTATAAGTTTGTGATGCCTATAATATATTCGATGTAAAGAAAAATGAGAGATGTAAAAAAATTACAATAACAGAAAATACCAACTTTTGGGGTGCAATTAATTTTTGCTAAATTTTGAGTTAATGTCGGTAATGGTTTTATACTTTTTATAACATTTGATGTCGCAGGAATATCAAAAATTATTTCAAATAGTCTATTAAAATGATCATCCGATAATATTTCCAAATCAGTGGTCTCAAAATCCTTAATTATTTTAGAAATTATATCTCTTAACTATAAAAAATTATCTTAAAGATTTTTTTATTCATAGAAATTTATCTTACAATTAATAATGTTTATTTGAACACCTTAATTAGCGAAGCATCTGCTCTTTGATGAAGATTCTTATGACTTTTTTCTTCATTTAAATTTGTTGGACGTTTAAAAAAATTCCAATAAGGATTGTCTCTATGTTCGCTAATAATATAATCATTATTATTAAAATGTATTTATTTTTACATTCAAAATTACCTTTTATAGGATGGAAGATTTACTATCATATCACTGGATTCTATTTCATTTGTTTCTTTCAAATTAGATTTAGAATCCAACATTTGTTCACAAAATTGTGCATTATCTCTCAAACTATAATTAAAAGGTCCTTTTTCCATTTTTGTGAGTATTTATTTTAATTGTAAGTATTATTATTATTATTATTCCTATTACTTTTCAAGGTTTCTATGGATACTTTACTTGTTAGTAAAAAAAACAATCAATAATATTGAAATTATTTTAAAAAACTTGTTATAATAAATATTACATTTTATGAAAATATTAAAATTAATTTTAAACAAAAACCAAAAAGTATTTACAAATTAATTTTATGTTGTTTCGTTTAAATGGATAAATTACTGTCCATTTGATATTAACATCAAGAAATCAATTTTTAAAGGTTACAAATTTAAGTCTACTTAACAAAAAAAGGTTTTGTAAGAAAAATTCTTAAATTCTACAATTAGATTCAGGTAATATAAATAAAGAAAGAATTCAATAATCTTAAATTGTCGATTTTAATAAATTTAATTTTTTTGTTTTGTTATTTTTAAATTTAATTTCGAAAAACAAATAAAAAACAGTTATAAATTTTATTTTCAAGGAATAATTATTAAATATTAAATTGTTCTTTTGGCAGTGTTTTTATCATATATAAATTAATGAATTGTAAAAATAGTTTTCTTCTCATAAAATATTAATGCATAAGCACTTCAAGTTGTACAAGTTTACTATTGGTATCACCAGGTAATCTATATGGCACACTTCCAGCAAAACTTGTAATAGCTCTGGCACGAGCACGAATAAATTGTATATGCTAAAAATAAAATTTATTAATTATCATATCAATAATAGAAGAAAAGAAAAAATAATATTATTGTATAAATTAATTACTACCTTATTCATTGAAGGCTCTTCTAATCGTGTTAATCCAACACCATCTTCTCCTCTAAACAAAAAAATTATAAAATAATATCAAGTAATTTATAGTAAATATTACTGTTAATATAAACATTTAACAAACCTAATATTTTGATATTGTTGATATAAAATATTCATTGTTGCTAGTAAAACATCCGGAAAAGTCCGACATACTACATCACCAAGACGTCTAAAATTATTAACTTTTTCTTCAACATCATCCACATTTAAAGGAATTAATTTACATTTCTGTAAAACTTCAAGGGCCTCTTGGTAATCCCTTTGATGATAAAGATCAAAAAATCCTAATAAATCTCTTAATGCATAAAAATTAGAAATGGTTTCTGGTGAGCAGTTAATCTGTTGTCCATGAAGGCGATTACTTAATATTTCTGCTTTTTCTTTAAGTCGAACTCGGAGGGCACCTGGTTTGTTAGCTTCATGAACAACCTAAAAAGTTTTTTTTTTAGATACACTTTATGAAGATATATATTTTATATATATATATATATATTACCTGGCTCATTAGAATAGCCATTAAACCAAGGGCATGTTCATGATCACCGGATAAATCATAAAGCTCAACAGCATCTTCAAATAAACCTTGTCGTTGACATTGTGATGCTGCAAGTTCAATTATTCTATTGGCATCTGCATCTACTCCCTAAAATATAAAAGTGAAAATTATTAGGAATAACTGTTTATTTAAGGTCATTGGGATCCAATAAGTCCATTTCAGCATATATATTATTATAGATTAATTTCTATTTATTAAATTAATAATTTAATTTAAGTTTAAAATCAAGTTTAAATAGAATAAAATATTAAATGAGAAAGTGTATTTAAAAACTTAAGTTTTAGTTTAAAGTTTAAAGGAATATCGATAATTCTACCTATCTAAATACTTAAATTGTATGTTTATTCTATCCTTTTGTGAATATTGACATTTATTTATTTATATATCATATATGAAATGCTTCAAATAGATTATTTTTTTCCAATAAATAGTTTTGTGTATACATCAATTATTTGTTAAATCGATTTTAAGGAAAATTTTGTATATTATTATTATATTATATAAGGTTACCTTGAATTCATCAAGTAAACCTGGTTGTCGTCTGCCATTTTTGTCTAATTGACCAAGTATAAGAGAGAAATCTCTAGTTTCAAGTGCAAGATCAGCTACACCTTGTGAAAAAAGATCAACTCCCTCTTGACTACGTTCATGTCGTAAAAGATAATAATAATGGAGAGCTACTCGAGGTTCGCTTGCTGAAAATCCTCGTACATGTAGAAGGACAAGGCGCGCTAAATTAACGCGTTTAGAAGGAGGAGGATCATCTGGTGCAGTTGATAGAAGAGGTGCTCGAAAATCTTCTGAGGTAGCCAAAAGTCCCAAGGATTGAAGAGCTAAACCAGCATGAACTGCATGAACCCGTAATCGGTCTTGTTTTGCGAGGAATCCAATAGCAGCTTCTAATTGCCCCGTTAAAAGCAACATCTAAAATATTTGTTAATTTATTATTAAGAAAATAAAAGAATTTTATTATTATTAACTATTATCACATTTATGAATTTATAATAGATTTATTAAATGAACTCCACATAAATTAAATATAAATTAATAAATATATTTAACTATTCATACTTGATGGGGTTTATAAATACAGGGTTATTATAAAAGAATGGTGCGGTTTTGAACATAGTTTAAATAAAAACAAAATTACTTACAGTTAATATTTTTTTATTTGTCGAATTTGTCGTCTCAAACAGTTTTTTTACATAATTAATTAATTTCAATAAGTGCTTCTTTAGTCGCTCGACAAATATCCGAACGATACTCAACATCTGTCCAAACATTAGTTAACATTTTTTCGTTAATGGTTGCTAAACCACTTAAATAAAAGTATTAATGAAACACTGACAACCATTAACGAAGAAATATTAACTAAAGTTTGGACATTTGTCAAGCGTATAAAGGTGCACCTATTGAAATTAATTAATTATGTAAAAAACTGTTGAGAGGACAAATTCGAAAAATAAAAAATATTAACTGTAAGTAATTTTGTTTTTATTTAAACTATGTTCAAAACCGCACCATTCTTTTATAATAACACTTTATTAAAACTTTTAAAACTTTAAATAAAAACAAAATTACTTACAGTTAATATTTTTTATTTTTCGAATTTTTCTTCTCAACAGTTTTTTACATAATTAATACATTTCAATAGATTTCAATAACCTTTAAACGCTTGACAAATGTCCAAACTTTAATTAACATTTCTTCGTTAATGGTTGTCAGTGTTTCATTAATACTTTTGTTGGTTTAGGAACCATTAACGAAAAAATGTTAACTAATGTTTCGACATTTGTCGAGCGACTAAAGAAGCACCTATTGAAATTAATTAATTATGTAAAAAAACTGCTTGAGACGACAAATTCGAGAAATAAAAAAATATTAACTGTAAGTAATTTTGTTTTTATTTAAACTATGTTCAAAACCGCACCATTCTTTTATGATAATCCTGTATATTACCTGGAAATATAGCCAAGGTTTTTCATGTGCATGGTAATGTGTCTCTCCAAATTCTTCCGAAATAAGGCGTTGAAGCTGGTTATATGTTATTCGATCCTCTCCTCGGGAAGGTATACCATCAGATGAAGAAAACTCAGTCATATCTGATTCTGAACTTTCATTAGATACTTGTGTTTGGCAAAGACGAAGCCATAAATAATCATCTGCAGTTCTTGCCACTTCACTATGATCATCAACCACATCACAAGCACCTAAAAATATGGAAGACAACTTATTATAAATATTATAAGAAAAATTGAACCGAATAATCGTATAAATAAAAAATACCAAGGGCACAATAGACTATTCTTTTGTATGGATCGGTAGAAGCACGAACATGTCGCCTATAATGAAAACGTAATTGAGTTTCAGTACGTGTCGATAGCCGACGTCCTGCATCATTCGATATATTTGCTAATTCTTCTAATGCTGCACTAAGTTCATCTGTAGCAGCTCCAGATCTGTGTTCAATTGAGGCTGCGGCAGAATAATCACCACATCGAAGACAGAAATAGATCAAGGGCCAGAGTGGAAGATTATCAATTAAGCCATCTTCGAGGCCAACAGAACGTAGAGGCACATGTAAACTAACAAAACTTGCTACAAGAGACAAAGTTCCAGGAACTCCTCCACGCCGCGCTGCTTCTAAACTGCTCGATACTACAGATTCCATATATTTTTTATATCTTAAATAGAAAAGTAGGATAGAAATAATTAAATTATAATTAAATTAAAAATGAAATCACCAAATTTACCTTTCTTCTAGGTATTTTCTACTTTGGTTAATCATAGTTAATTGTATTGCTGGCTGTTGTCTAGTATGAATCGGATCCCCACCACCTCGCATTAATAAAACTTGATCGAAAATTTTTAACATGTTCCAAAGTGATTTAACATTCTGAAAAATTTTAATTTTTATATTTTCCAAATAATTAAAAAAAAAAAATAAATAAAAACAATTGCTAATAAATTGATGATTACCGGGTCAGTAAAAGTATTAGCAATTTCAACCAATCGTGCTAAAAGAGAAATTCTGGTAGAACCCTGCACCACAGCTTCAATGTGTTGAGCAATTCCTTTAGCGTAACTCAGTTCTACACTTGATAAATTTCCACGTGAAATTCCACCTGTTGTATTTAAATTCGAAATATCTTGCATCACAGAAAACTAGAAAAACAAATATTCATATTAAGATAATAAAAATAATTATTATTATTATTATTTATAGAAAATTTCTAGGAAACTTACCTCTGGAGGATGAGTGAGTGCAATAAATTGATCATTTGATCCCAGAAAGGCATTAAGAGCATTTTGTTTTTCTTGTTCCCATTCCCGTTTAACATGTTCCCATTGATGTTGTTCCATTTCATTAAAACACTGAAAAAAAATAAAATTATTTTATTTTATGAAAATTAAAATAGTTTTCAAAAGAAATCATTCAATTAATATTATTTGTTTGTTCATTTTACACTCTAAGAATAATTGAAAAAAGCTGGAGTGTCTCCACTCGACTATCTCGCAAATTTGAATTGGATTAATTAACAAATATATTATATTTAATTTCAATTTAATTAATTATAAATTAAAATTAATAAATAATATTTATTAAACCAGCGTATGTTTGGCTCTTTGTTGATGGCTCCACGTCACGTGCTGGCGCGTGATTTGCAGTGTTAAAAAATTAATTCTGGTACTTTCAGCGATTCAATCCAGCTGAAATTCTATATATAGCAGTTTTATACAATTTTTAATCATGTGAAAAATTATCAAACATATATTTTTATTTTTACGGTCACTTTAGAGAAAAAAATCAAAACGTCTTCCGGTTGAGCTACTTTTCTCAAAAGTTGATAGAAAACTACGAATTTTGAATAATGCCCGTAGACCAAATTTCATTATTCTAACTCAAACCGTTTTTGAGTAATCTTGTCTACATACATACACACAGACATTTTTCTCAACCTTAGTGAAAATGATTCAGGAACCTTCAAAACGTATAAAAACATCGAAAATTTTCATGATCGCAATACTATCTCTGGCGATATAGTAAAAATAAACATTTTGAAAATTGATATTAATTTATAGATATTAAATTATTAAAGCTTTGGCGGCTGTTTTTATTTATAAGGGAGTTTTTTAAATAATACCACATATTGATATTTGTTATTGTAAATTTATTCAAAAAAATACACAACGTTTCGATTGCTACTTCTGCAATCGTTGTGTGATTTTGAGTGGTTTTATTTACAAAACTCCCTTATATGATATTAATTTAAATCAATCATCTTGAATGAATTTATTCATGTTATATGATATAATAATGTATTGTGTAATGTGTTATTAAACAAGATATTCATAACTGTATTTATATTTCAATTTATTAAGAAAAAATTAAAATATCCATATATTATTTATATATTATAAATTTACCCAAAACAATTATCTCTTTAAAAGAAAATATTAAAAGTACAAGTATATTAAATTGTCTTGTACAAGGAGACACAAAAGGACATTTATAATAGATTGAAGATAAAATAAATCAAATGTTAATATAATTAATTATAGATTAAATTGAAGTTATTTTATGAAAAGTCACATATTTAAATGTTATTTATATCTCTTATTAATATGCTTTACCAATTGATGTGTTTCTTCAATAATGGCAAGAATAGCATTTTCTTGTTCATTTTTTAAATAAGTTGCAATATCCGTGTCACAGGCAGGCTCGAGTGGTTCAAATGTCTTTCTTGCACTTAAGGCATCTAATTTTTGTCCTAATTGAAGTAAATCTAATCCTTTGGATCCCAAAAGAAGGTGACTAAAAATTTAAAGTAATTGCATATAAAAATAATTTAAAATATATTTATTTTAATATGTTTACGCTTGAATATCTTGTGCACCCGATTGTGTGACTTTGGACCACATTTCAGTTGATGTTTCAAGTACTTGACGAAGGGTTCGATTAACTTTTGGCAAATCTCCGGATGCTCCCACATCGGCTGAAAGTTTTTCAGCCGCATTTAATAAATCATTAAAATCACAATCACCCATTATTTTTTCTTTTAAATAAGTAAATGGTTATTCATTCAAAAATTTTCAGGTTATCTTATAGAATAGATGTTTTTAAAATAATAATATAAATGTAATTAAAGAACTAAGAAAATTATTTAAAATTAACAAAAATTATTATTAATAATATTAAAATATTCAATTAAAATTGAATTAAAATAATTTTAATTAAATGAATGCCGGTTTGTAATATTTCAAGTGATTTCAAGTTTAAATAATTTTAACAACAATTTTAAAAATAAAATCACTAGTAGATTTAAATTAAGCGCTTAAATTTAAATCTACTTTTGCAATGTATAAATTAAATAAATAATCAAATTAAATTTTAAATAAAAAACTATAATAGTATTTTAATTAATTATAATTGTTAGTAAAAAAAGTAAATTATATTATTGGAAGAAGAGCCGCTTTCATTAGTGAAAAGAGCAATTAGGTTGATTTATTTTCTGCATAAAAATGTTTTATAACAGTGGTGCGCAACCTATTTTCATTTGCGACCATCATTTTTTTTGAAAAAATTTGTCGCGACCCCTGAGTAGATAGTAGAGGTTTTTTTAATCGTTAAGGAAGTTAGAGTTTACCTACGCGTGACGATATTTATTAGTACGATACTTAGAAAAACGTTGATTGACATCACACCAGGTTTACGAGCTCGCTATATTTTTTATTGTTATTTAAAGTTTTTTTAAAATTTGGCTACCCAGAAAATTTTTCTCGCGACCCCCAAAGGGGTCGCGACCCACGGGTTGCGGCCCACTGTTTTATAAGATAACAAATTGTTTCCCGATTTAACACAACTTAATTAATTATATGGTGTTAATTTATCATTACTATCTCGCCAGAGATAGTATTGCGATCACGAAAATTTTCGATGTTGAGATTTTGATGTTTTTATACGTTTTGAAGGTTCCTGAATCATTTTCACTAAGGTTGAGAAAAATGTCTCTCTGTGTGTGTGTATGTATGTAACCAAGATTACGCAAAAACGGTTTGAGCTAGAAATTTGGTACATGGACATTATTCAAAATTCATAGTTTTCTATCAACTTTTGAGAAATGTAGCTCAACCGGAAGAGGGTCATTATCTACAACGTTTTGATTTTTTTTTCTTCTAAAGTGACCGTAAAAATAAAGATATATGTTTGATAATTTTTCACATGATTAAAAATTGTATAAAACTGCTATATATAGAATTTCAGTTTGATTGAATCGCTGAAAGTACCAGAATTAATTTTTTAACACTGCAAATCACACGCGCCAACACGTGACGTGGTGCCATCAACAAAGAGCCAAACATGCGCTGGTTTAATAAATATTATTTATTAATTTTAATTTGTAATTTATAATTAATTCAATTTAATTTAAATATAATATATTATGTTATTTAAACCAATTCAAATTGCGAGTTAGTCGAGTGGAGAACCTCCAGATTTTTTTATATTATTTTTATTATTATTTTAATTGAAATCACTTTACATATTTCAGATAAATATTTTTTTAATTTTCAAAAATTTTTAAATAATATTTCAATTGAACTAATTATTTCGTTGAAATTAAAAGATAAAATTATAATTATTATTAAAAATAAGCTGGAGTGTCTCCACTCGACTATCTCGCAAATTTGAATTGGATTAATTAACATAGATTATATTTAAATTAAATTTAATTATTTATAAATTAAAATTAAAAAATAATATTTATTAAATCAGCGCATGTTTGGCTCTTACACATATACATACACACATACGACGAGATAGTAAAAAGAATAAAATTAAAAAATATAATTGAAATAATAAACTCCTCCAATTTTGTTCATGTCAAGAATGATTTAAGTATAGCTATGTCACTAATTAATTGAGAAGAAAATATTATTTAGGATTGTAAACAAAAATTTAAAAAAAATAAATCTCAATCACTTTAAATTAAACTATTAGTTGCTAGTTAAATAACATGGTTGTAGAAGATCACTAAATTTACTAAACTAGTTACCATATTTACTAACGGTTAATTAGCAAAACTTTTATTAATGAATATAATGAATACAATATCAGAATATAAGAATTTTATAAAGTTTTTAAATAACTTAAACCCATTTACCCTTTTATAACTAAATAAAAATAATAAATATATTTTATAAAAGTTATATATTCACTAATATTTTTATATTTATTTTACTTATTCTGTTTATAAAAATATCTTTATTTGAATATAATTTAAAAAACTACATAAATAAAAAGATATATTATAAATAAATTAAGAAAAGTTATGATTTAATAAAGATAGAACCTAAAATATTAAAATTAATCTTACATAAGACTTTAAAAATTTTTTACTTTATAATAGAAAATTTCTTATGCTAGATAATAAGAAGAGGGGCCAAGGCTGATGCTGACCAGTTTCGCCTCGCAGTAGACAGCTCAGTCGTGTGGTGACCTCAGTCACGGCCGTTACGTTTTTAGAATGAATTTTATTTATTTTCAATCCAACAAATTGGTAACAATAATATTTTTCATATTATCCTTGCCAAAAGGTGAATTAGCAAATGTTCGACCAGTTTCAGGTAAATATTTATTTTATTTAATTTATTCAAAAATAATGTTCATTCAATATATTTAAAATATAAATATAAAAATACAATTTCCATATAGCAATTTTATTATTTATTGTTTATTTATTTCTTTATTTTTTATTATTGTATGACTTCTGCGTTCTGAAAGTGCTACCAAAGAAAAATAAATAAATATTTTCCTCATTTCTAATCCTCTTCTCAAATCCCATCTTTTGGCTTTGATTAACATCACAAACTACTATTATGGTATAATAATTTTTATTTTTATTTTTCAATCTTTTCAATATTGAATTGCCTTTTATTCAAATCTATATAAATGTTCTATTAAAAATAAATCTAAAATCATTGTCAACATTTATTTAAAACAACTGAATTATTATTAATTTGTTTATTTTATATTAATCTATAATTAACAAAAAACAACAACAATAATAATAATAATAATAATAATGATTTCCTTCATTGATAAAAAAAGAAACAAATTTTAACTCATTTTGTCTAATATTTTTTTATTTTTTTCTATTTGTGGTTAGTCATTTTATCTAGATTTGGGAATATTATAATTATACTTTTATTGTGTTTATAATTATATATTAACTAACTAAGGTGACTATCCTTTTACTTAACCTTGGATCCATCATACACTAAACTAACTCACTAAATTTTAATCGAAACAAAATTGTCTGTCACAATGTTTTTTTTTATTATAAAAAAATATTTATTATAAAAAAATAAAATGAAAAAATTCAATATTAATCAATTATTATAATAAATTGTATTATTATGTTAAATATAAATTATTTATTAAATTTTTATTTATTTCCATTTATTATAAATTGTTCTCATTTAATTTACTTCCTATACCCTATGCGCGTTCCTAAATACAGAACAAAATTATTATCCCCCCTACATCCAACTCCCCCTCTTCCCAGAAACAGAAATCATTTTATATATATATATAGTGATGAAACTTAACAAAAATAAGTTATTATTACTAATAAAGCACAGTTCCCTCTTCTTCTAGTTTTCTTCCTTGATAAGATCCCTGTACAATGAATTCTTATGGTATAATACAATCTTCATCGGGGTACATTCAAACAAACAAACAACTCCTGGTTTTCATTTTTGATTAATTAAATATTTATTTAATTTAAACAAAATTTTATTTTATTTATCGATTTTTCTTTTTAGAATTATCGATACAATTTTAAAATGGTAATTTGAGAATTATTTTTTTTGATATCAAATTGTCAAATAAATGTAAATGTAAATAAAAGACAGATATTATTATTAAATTTTATGATTAATATTGTAAATTATTAATTTTAATTAAAAATAATTGTTATATAATACCGTATATTATAATATTTTTGAATTGTAAATTTTGTATCACAATCATTTATTAAAATATGCTAAAAACATGTTTCAGGCTATAATATATATGAAATTAATCATCCTAGTTTGACATCTAATTGTGAATTTGGGCAAACAACTGTAAATGGCAAGCGAGCCTGTAAAGGAATTTTAATATTTCAAGATTATTTTAGCAATGGAATTAATACATCAATATGGAGTCATGACATTCTCTTTGCTGATATTCCGGTATATTTTTATGTTTTTTTCTTTTTGTTTTTAATTTATAAAGAATATTCATATTAAGTATAATATGTTTACTATTATGAACGGCGAGTTTAGTTTACGTTTAAGATTAATGGTTATATTAACTGGAACATTGTTAGATATTCATTCTAATGTATAATTAGTATCAATTACTTAAATCAGCGTTTTCCAACCTCTGGGGGAGCCCCTACTGGGGGCGCGAATGTTTAAAACCAATTTTTTTTTCTAAATCTCTGGAAATCTATAACAGGGGTCGTTCAATTTTTTCAATAAGGTTATTAAAAAATAAAAAAAAAACGGTAAAATGTTTTTTTGCGATAAAACTTTTGAAGATTTTCGATTTTTTTTCAATTTTTTACCGACCGACGATAGTAAGGGAGGTATTGTTTTCACACCAAATTTCACATGTGGAGATTTTTACATATCTACACGAATCAAGCATTTTCTTAACAGAAAAAAGTATTTTTAGCATTATGTCCGTCCGTCCGTCCGTCCGTCTGTCCGTATAGATGTGTACAGCCTGAACGGCTCAACGGATTTTGATGAAATTTGGTATATTTACTTAATGCATCAGTAGGATGAAGTGATCAACTTTTGGTGTATATCCGGAAACCAGAAGTGGTAGTATTACCAATCGACGATAGGAAGGGAAGGGTTATTTTCACACCAAATTTCACATGAGGAGATTTTTTACTAGTCTCCACGAATCATGTACTTTGAATTGGTTTTATCCTCGGGAAAAATCATATTTATTAGTTTTTTCTTGATTTAAAATTATATGACGTCATCCAGTCATTCATGACGTCACAGCCTGGTCTTGCATATATATTATAAATAAAATAAAATTAAAAATGTTTATATTTATTATTTATGTATCCATATCTGTTTTTTATTACATTAATAGATATATTTAAATTATTTGAAATTGTTTCTGTAGCTGGAAATTAATTTATTTCAAACCGTCGGTCGGTTCGGACCTGGCCACAGGTCAACTTATTCTATATGGTTACTATATTATGTGAGTATTTATGAAATTAGATTATTAAAAAAATTAAGGGAGGAGCACAAGAATTTTTTTTTTAAAAAAATGGGGGGTGCCGGTTCAGAAAGGTTGGGTTTCCAGTCGGTTTCGCCGACTTAAATACTTAAAAATGGTGAGAATTAATTTAAATCCATTTATATTATATTATATTATATTATATTAATTCTTATTATTATCTCATTATCAGTCAGAAATAGTATATCTCTAACAAAATGTGTATATTTATAATTAATTAATATTGTGAATATGTAAATCTTATTTCTATAAATTGAATATAATAAAAAATAAGAGGATGATTAATTAATATATTTATATTTTTTTTAGGATTATGAATTTGTAATTTATGATGATGGACAAGAGACGTTAGTATTTAAAAAAAATTCTAAAATTTCTCCTTGTGTATATAATTAATAAATATCTATTTATCTCTTTTTTTCTCTCTCTCTCTCTCTATTTAATATTTAAATAGATCTTTTATAGAGACACCTCCAACACTATCTATAAAACCAACAATTCAACCTAAAAGTTATTTAAGATCCAGAGTAAATCTTGGCAGGTAAATATCTATTTAGTATTTTTTTTTTTAATAAATATTTTCTTCTTTCTCCACGGGGGGTCCATTTATTTTCCCGCCTCTAAAAAAAGGTAAATTGTTTTCCGACATGGATTTTTTGAATATGTCTTAAATAAAACAAAAGATAAATTAAATTGTTTTTCCGACATTGCTTTTGAAACATTTTTTGATTTTTCAATAAGGCTCTTAAAAAAAAGGTAAAATTTTTTTATAAAAAATCAAAATCTATTTAGGGGGTCTACCTAAAACCGAAAAACATTACAAGAAAAAGTTTAGGAACCTATGCTCTAAACTGACCGTAAAAATAAAGATATATGTTTGATAGTTTTTCACATGATTAAAAATTGAATAAAACTGCTATATATAGAATTTTACCTTGATTGAATCGCTGAAAGTACCGGAATTAATTTTTTCCACGTGTTTCCGTGGATTTTTTGAATATGTCTCTAAAAAAAAAAGGTAAATCGTTTATAAAAGATCAAAATCAATTTAGGGGGTCTACCCAAAACCGAAAAACATGCCAAGGGGTCCACGACAAAAAAAAGTTTGGGAACCTATGATCTAACTGAATCCTATACTCGTATACCTTTCCGAAGTAAAAAAATCAAAGAATATTTACAAAAAAAAAAACATAGAAATATTTTAATAACTAGAAATTATATATTTTTTGTTAAATAATAATTTAAAATTCAGTAATAACAGTTCAATAACTTAATCCAATGAGTTAATTAGTATTAATATTTCATATTCATTAAAATAAAGGTAATAATTTTTAATAGTAAATGTACCGGAACAATTCCACAAGAATGTTCAAGAAGAGGTAATGCTTGGAATATATTGCCACCAATAAAATCATCTAGAATCACTACAAAGAATAGTTTCTCATTCAAATATGGGATTATTGAAATTCAGGCTAGATTACCTGAAGGAGATTGGATAGTGCCTCGTAAGTTTAAATAAATTAAAATTTTGTGATTGTTTATGTATATGAATGAACATTCCAACGTCTCCCAAAATAAACTTGATCAAATATAATCAAATAAACCAATAAAATGGATATGGTTTCATTTCAGAAATTCGATTAATGCCAAAAAATCAAGAATTTGGTAAAAATGAACATTTTTCTGGACAAATTAGAATAGCACAGACACGTGGTAATAATCACTTATTATATAATGGTAAATATATTATATTTACTTGAAATTTTCAAATTGTATAAAAAAATTATTGAAGAAAATAATTTTTATTCATTAATTTTATATCATTTAGGAGATGATATTGGTAATACTCAGCTGGAAAGTGGATTAATTTTGGGGTTACCAGATCATTTCATTAGATTAATGCATTCTAAGAAAACCAGTAAAGATCCATGGACAAAACAATTTCATTCTTATGAATTAGAATGGACTCCAGGCAAGTATTTTATTTATTATTATAAATTTTACTCTTATCCAACTGTTATTTTTTTCCCCCCATCTCTCTTATGCTCCTTCTTACATTGAACGCACAACCACCGCATCTTTGGTCTTCCAACCGGAACCAATTGCCATTCCCATCAATAAGAAAAATTAAAAAAAAAAATTATATTTTTCAATTAGCGATTTGTCAACTTATTTCGAAAAGATATCAATTTTTACAAAAATCTGAGTAGATTCAATTCTTTTTTTTTTACTTGCGATCACGAAAATTTTCGTTTATACGTTTTGTAGGTTCCTGAATCATTTTCACTAAGGTTGAGAAAATGTCTGTCTATGTGTGTGTGTGTGTGTGTGTGTATGTGTGTATGTATGTAGACAAGATTACTCAAAAATGATTTGAGCTAGAATAATGAAATTTGGTATACGGGAATTATTCAAAATTCGTAGTTTTCTATCAATTTTTGAGAAATGTAGCTCAACCGGAAGAGGGTCATTACCTATAACGTTTTGATTTTTTTTTTCCTCTAAAGTGACCGTAAAAATAAAGATATAGGTTTGATAATTTTTGTATAAAACTGCTATATATAGAATTTCAGCATGATTGAATCGCTGAAAGTACCGGAATTAATTTTTTAACACTAAATCTCACGCGCCAACACGTGACGTGGTGCCATCAACAAACAGCCAAACATGCGCTGATTTAATAAATATTATTTATTAATTTTAATTTATAATTTATAATTAATTCAATTTAATTTAAATATAATATATGTTAATTCATCCAATTCAAATTGCGAGATAGACGAGTGGAGACACTCCAGCTTATTGGATTATTGAATTTATTGCATTCGGTGTTAAATTAGAATTCAATTTTAATTTTACCGCCATACTTTTTACATTTTTTTAAATTTTTTCAAATTTTCTCCTAATGTTAATTATTAAATTTGTTTATGATTTATATTTAACCATCTTTTATTATTATTAACAATATGGGAGCAATAGTTATCTAAAAAAAAAAAAGTATTAAAAGTACTTTAAAGAGAGCCAATTTTAAAATACCCATTTGAATCTTTAATTTTCACTCTTTCCGATTCCTGAAAATTTCATAATCAAACACCTTTTTATTTTTTAAACTACGATGTTCACATATTCATACACAAAAATCACACACATAAAACTTTTTTTATTTTTCGGGACTAAATTTTAGATACAGAAAAAACGTATAATTCCGTTGAAAATTCCAATTTTTGATGTAATCTATCTCCATAAGTAATATAAGCTGTTAGTTAATAAATATATTGATAAGTTAAAATAAAAAAATAAATAATTTAAAATTAAAAAAATGTTGAAATTGAAATAATTCTAAAATTTAAAATTAATATCTTTTATTTCAGATATATTCCAATTTAGAGTAGATAATAATATTATTACGACTATTTATTCGCCAAGAGGCGGTTGGGCAAATTTACCGGAATTCAGAAATATTTCCAATCAATTGAGGGATGTTCCTGAAAGTTCACCATTTGACCAAGAGGTATTTTTTTTATACATAATCTTTTGAAAAGTTTATTAAAGTGGGGATGGGCTAATGTCCATTTGTGCATCCTTCTTTAAATAATATCCTTGAATAAATAAACTTGTCACTACTATTAACCGGAATGAATAGAAACTGAGATGAATTTTTAATAAAAAAAAACTTTTTTATGATCAAATGGCTAAAAATTAATTTGCAATGTCAAATGGACAATCTTACTGGATAACTCACTGATTTAAGAAATTTTAATCAGTCTGGTTTATCTACTTTCATTTATAAAAACTTAGGAGCAGAGCTATATATATATATATACATGGGCTGTTTGGACTACAGTCCAGGGGCGCCGTAGCTTAAGGGGCGCCACGAACGTAAAAATGAAGAACTTTTATATATGCTTAAACTAAAAATGAAATGTAGGTTAACGGGAATTAATTTAACAAAATAATTTTATTTATAACTGCAATAAAATATTAAAAAAATATAAATATAAAAAAGGTTTTTCTCATGGACCAAAAAGAATAAAATAATTTTTCTATAAGCCTTACAAAGTTTATGGATGAATTGCTTCATATTTAACGAAAAACGTTGAGCGTATTTAGTTTTATTTATTTATATGAAACACACATCAAGTCAAATTTTTACTATCTCGTAAGAGATAGTATTGCGATCATTTATTATGCAATAAAATTGATAGATTAAGGGCTAAGAAATTCTTATTAAGCATTTTGAGTAACTTTTTGATATCGATGGCTGAATATAATGAAAATGAATGCAATTTTGTATTTGAATTGGTAGAAAAAAAAAGATTATTTAATAATATTTTATTTATTTATTCAATTTTTTTAAAGTTAATTTTTATTCTAAACAGGAAATATACTTAATTTAAAAATGTATAATAGTATATCTTCTAAATTTCAATGATAATTAATGACCAAATAATTTAAAAGAATATAATAAAATTTAATTATTCATTTCATAAAATTCAAATATATGCTTCTCTTGTTATTGAGGAATCGAGACTAATTTTTTCTTTTTTATAAATACCTACCTGCATATTTGAAATTTAAAACTATTTTTAATAATCTAATTTATATAAATAGTTTTACCTGGCATTCGGCGTCGGAGTTGGAGGATTTTCAGATTTTCCTGAAAGTTTACCCTGGGTTCAAAATAGAATAGTAAGTAATATTTTATAAATTAAGTAGTATTTTTTCATTAAAAAAAAAAAAACAAACAAAAACAAAAATTATTTCTTTGATCTATTTTAGAAAGCTGCTTTGGTTTTTATTGACGATCAAGGAAATTGGGAAAGAACATGGAATGAAAATTCTCAACTATTGATAAAAAAAATAAGAATTTGGTCTATATAATGAAATAAATTTGTGTGCTATATTCAAAAAAATATCCTATAATTTATAGAAATAAAAAAAAAGAAAGTTATTTATTTTTTTAATTATAAGTAAATTTATATATTCATCTGAAAAGATTTCAATTTTTAATAAAACGAAAAAAAAAAAATATATATAAATGAAAAGGAATTTTGGAAATGAGGTATTTTATTCTTATTTTTGAGCACATCACTTTAATTAGATGGACTTAATTTTACAATGATTTATCTTGGTTTGTAAAAATTAAATTCTAATGAATTGAGGAGAATAATTATATTTTTTTACAATAAGCTGAGCTGATTCAAAAATTATAAATTTATAATTTCTAACTAATATAATATAATTACATTTTTAATTTGTTTTCTTTGCATTTTTTTTTTTTTTGTTATTTTTTATTTTATATTTTCTTTTTTTTTTTTTTTTTGGATATGTGATACACCTTCACGAAACATATATATATGTATTGTGTACATTCAATTATAAATATTATCATTCTAATTTAACGTCAGATATTTAATAATCTAAATCAAAATGAAGAAGAGAAGAGAAATCAATTGCTTAAAGGTACGAATATTTATGCAGATTTTTTTTTCAAAAGCAATGCATTTCTAAAATTTGTGATTATTAGCTTTAAGGTTTTGTTTGTTTTTTTTGTTTTTTGAATTTTTTTTTTTTTTGTTTTTTTTTTTGTTTTTTGCAATAGTTTTGCTTATGCTAAAGATCACCACAGACATTCATGCTCTTCATATAGAAAAGCCTAAAGCAGCAGGGGTCCCAAACAGAAAATAGAAAAGTATAAAAATCTGTTATTCTTTATAGATATTTTTGTTCATCAAAAAAGCTAATCAGAATTTCTCTTCTTTTACTGGTATATGTCAGATTATTTATTCATTTGTAAGATTATAAAATTTACAAAATATCAGATGATTTCTCTCATTTCATCACGATAAAATATAATAAATATATGATTAGGAATGTGTGTATTTATAATATTTTATATATGGCATACATCATTATTATATAATATAAATTTTTATTTTTATTATTATTATTATTATTATATTACTAAATTCAAATTTTTACCACATGATATATTTATTATTATTATTATTATTATTAGATTTTGTTTTTAATTTTTTAAATTATAATATTTATTTGATTCATTTTCAAGATGATTCACATTCAATTTTAATATCTAAATAATGATTATATTAAAAAAAAAAAAAAAATATTATATTTGTTCTAATGTAATTTAATTCAATTTAGGTATGTAAAAAAAAAAGTAATATATAAATAAATGAATAAATTACAAAAATTAACGGTAATAATAATCTCATATTTAAATATAAAATACAGATGGATGATATACATACGAAAACCACCACGTTGCAAAAATAAATATAATAATATTTAATATAATATATACAGAGTGAACAAAATTGATTTTTTTTTGATATCTTATCTTATATTTTATCAATGAATTCATCCATAAATAAATAAATTAATAAATAAATGTATAAATAATAATTAAAAAAAAAAATAAAATAAAAAAATATGTAAAATCAATGCAAGGCTTTTTTTAATGGCTGGGATGATACATCCTGCATAGAATCTTAATCATATATTGTTTGAAACCCCTGATCTAAAGGATTTTGAAAAAAGCAGCTTATTTTTTTTTGGTTTGTTTAATCTTTTTGTTTTTGTAATAACATTTTGATGTGAAAAATGTGTCGCATATTGACATAAAGCCCACTAAATTGGATTAACGGATAATTATCTATTTTTTATCAGACTAGATTTCATAAAGGAGAGATTCCTGTGTTCTGAAGTGAAATATTATATAAAGAGAAGTAATATAGAAGAGAGAAAGAGAGGCCGAAGAACCACTGCATCGAGCAGTAAATATTTACACGTTTTACATGTTTATTAGATATATAGAGGGAATGGGTAATGGGTGTTTATATAAAATGTGTGACTTCTAATGGCTTCCTGCAAATCTTCTACATATAGGCCTATTTACAAAATATTACAAACGTAAATTTATACAAATGGGCAGGCGGGGGAACGCGGGAGAAATTTAAACGAAATCTCTCATAAAATCCTTTCAAACTAATATAATTTACTTATTAAGTAAAAATAATTAAGGCTGGGATTGATCTAAAAATCATTAACGAATATGGATGTGTTGGTAATTGGTATTTTCTAATAGTATAATAAGAATTATAAACTTATCCATCGTATTTAATTAATTAATTAATTTCTGGATGATTATCCGTTAATAATTTTCATCTAACACAGCCTTAAAAATAATCTCTTGATCTATTTCCATAATAAAACTATGGAAATATAATGTTTGATAAAATAATAATAAGTATATATATATATATATTATATTATATTATATTTGTTTATTTCTATCTATCTTATAAGTTTTATAATAAAATAAACCACACGTTTAACTCTCCGTAAATGCACAAAGCTTTGGTGCTGCATTTCGATTTGGGAAAAGTACATGGATGCAGATTCAAATACAAATATATTTAGGATATTAGGAACATCAATTATAAACATGTTGGGATAAATACTGTACATCAACGACCACACAACAAGACTTCTCTAATCTTTCAAAACTAAGTATTATATAAATAAGATGCCTTTTTTTTTGTTTGTTTTGTTTTGTTTAATGTAACGGGTTATAACGCTCACATCTTATTGTAAAAAAAAAAAAAACGTCAAGCCTCAATCCATCATCATAGAAAAAAAAATATTGATTTAAATTTGCTTTAAATTAGAAAATATTTTTATTTTTTATTATTTTTGTTTTTAAATATCATTAAAAGCGTTATAACCAAGACAAATTTAGAAATTTCATCACCTTTTTTTAAATTTTTTTATTTATTTATTTGTTTGTTTGTTTTTTGATATGATTGTAATGAACTATAAAGCCTAAACAAATTTATACACGCTCTGTGTTGAGGCGAGGGAATGTTTTTATATATATATATATATATATATATTAAAGCTATTCAATCATATGAATATAATGATTTTGTGCACCTGCGCACTAAGGACAAGAATGATTTTGTTTTTTTCTTATTGACTAGATAGCTTCAGCTCATTTGGCGCAGGTAACTTTCGAGCTCAGGCATTAGACTCCTTTAAGTTGTCAAAATATTCCATAATTCGCTCATAGTCCATGCCTAAATTCAAATCTTCTAGCCCTAAAAGCTCAGCTGCATGTTGCACATCTGTGAACATTGGATTGCCAACAATAGTGGCTCGTTTGACCATATGTGTGGGTGGAGGTGGTGGGGGTGGAGGTGGTGGTGCCGGAACTGGTGTTGATGAGGATGCATCTGGAGGCCTTGGTGCTCCTTTTCCCCCTCGCTGATGATGATGATGATGATGTCGCCGACTTACTGGTGGAGGAGGAGGTGCTGGAGGCTGGAAGGTGTTCTGCCTCGGAGGTCCGATTCTTGCCGTAACTCCGATGTTACGATGAGGTGGCACAGGAGGCTTGTATTCGTCTCCATCATCTCGAACCGCAGGCTTGTCCAAGGGAACTGCATGCGGCGGCAATGGCGGCGGCGGAGGCGAACTGCCACAATACATAGACACAAACGTGTTATCCGACCTCTCGCCAATCCCTCGGAGGAAAAAAATCAATCAAATTATATAAGAGTGGAAGTTTGTTTTTTTTATTTTTTTATTTTTTTTTTTTTGTTCTTGCGTTGTTGATCCAAGCTTTTTTTATTTATTCTAAATATTATTATTCTATGGCTACTCAGCGAACCGAAATCTGAATTCGGTTCCTACAGACTAGAAATAAGGCCTCTTCTGGCCATTGAAAGCAACTAATCGCTACTGTGCCAGAGTGCATGCTAGGTGCAGACAGCTGTGATGGTTTAGGAGTGATTTATTGATTGATATTGCACTCACTGCCTCTGCCAGGCCTTGTGTCTTTCTTTCTTGCAGTAGGTGGCCGAGTCGATGACAGCAGCAGTACGGGAAGCTGCAGCTGCTGACGGCAAATCGATGTGGTTGGGGTTGTCGAAACTTGTAGCAGCAATTGCGCTGTCGTGCATGGGGTTAGCTGTGATGCGCATATCTCCCATTGGTGGTCGATTGTTGTTGTTGTTGTTATTATTGTTGTTGGCCATTCCGTTGAGGTGCGCGTGGGCGGAGGCGCGTTCAAGTGTTGCTCGGCCTAGCCAGACCCAATCATGGGCATTGGTAGTCGGAGGTTCATTTCTACGTACAGGCGCCGAAGGCACAGGTTGAGACTGAGCCGGGAGAGAAGAATCACCATCCAATGGAGATGGGGGAAGTGGTTTGAATTTCGATGCGTAAACTACGCATGATACGACAAAAACCACAATTGCAAAACAGAAGGCAGCCAGGAGTACATACATGCCAATTTCTAGAGGAGAAAGGTGCTGGGGATGTAGACCGTGACCGCGCACACCTGCAACACCCCCGCCCACGCTAACCCCACCGCCAACACTATGATGTTGTCGAGCTTGTACTGTTGGTTCATAGTTATTTTCATCCTTAAGCGGAAAACCTAAAACAATAGAAAATTTTTATAAGTCTTTTATATATATTAATGTATTTTTAGAAAAATCATCCAATAAATACATAATATGTACTTGTCAGTATCAAAAACTCACCGATAAGAATATCCTCAAGATCTGACATAACTTCTCTATGATGTTTTCTATCACGGGCAGCAATTCCATGCGATCCAATTCCGGAATTTCCATTTCCAGCTGATGCTCCTACACCACCGCCATCATTTTGTACAAAATCAGGTCTTTGTGGAAGTTCACTTGCGGTAAAATCAACATCAACAGCTGCATTTGCCGTCGCTAACGTTCCAGCCTTTACAGCAGCAGCAGCAGCAGCGGCTGCTGCTGATGGAGCTCTCCGTGATGAGGCTGCAGCTGCAGCAGCGGCTGCAGCAGCCCGACATTCATCAGCAAGAAGTAAGGTAACACGGAGTAGGTCTCCTCGGCCTTCGCCAACAGCTATCACTCGAGGATGATGGGAAGCTACCATCGGGGCAAATGCCACCACATCAGGATCAAGACTGTCCACAATCAGGTGGTAATCGGTCACAGAAATCTCTCGTAGTGGAGTACGTGTCCCGTCAGAAAATTCCAAATCAATATCAAGTAATCCCTCCTAAAAAATTAAAAATTAAATTCATTCAATTAAACAAAGATATACAGATTTATAATTTATAGAAATAAAGTAGTTCTAGTTTTATTTTTATTCACCTGATATTGAGCAGTTAATCTCCTTGTTACACTCGTTTCAGCCACGTATCCATTTTCAACAGCAGAATCTGGAGAAATAGTCAGTTGAAGTCCACTAACCACTCGAACAAGAAGTCTTGAAACGCTCACTTTGTCATTCCCCACACGTACTTCTTTTGCTCCTACAACTCGGCCGGTAACTGGTGAAAGTACCTTTAAAAAAAAATTACTTATTACATTATTTTCTATTAATTGTATCTTAATAATTTTTTAATTTAATAGAAAAAGAAGTATTTTTCTTTTATGATTACTATATTAAAAAAATATGAATTATGACACTTGCTCTCATTTAAATTCAATGTTTCTTTTATATAATATTCTATTTTTTAACATATGGTAAAAGAAAGTGAATTTAAAAAAAAATTTATTAGATTATAGAAAATATATATATTTAACTTTTATTTTATATATATAATATATATTATTTTATATTAATATATATATATATTGTTATTGGGGATGATTTATATGATAAATTTTTGAAAAAAACAAATAAACAAAATTTTTTTTTAATAAAATATAATTTGTACTATCATGAAAAAATTGTCACTCTTGGTTATTTGAAGATTGAATTTGAATTAAATTAAATATTAATTAATTCTTTGGTAATTGCATCATATTAAAAGAAAAAAATATTAATAACAATTATTAAAATTAATTAATGATTAGTTTTTAAATTAGTATTATTATTATTATATTTTAAAGTAGTTATTTATACAACTATATACATATTTCATCCTTTTTTTTAAATTATTAAATGAATACTTTTTTAAAACCTTTTTTTTAGAAATATATATATATATAAATATTGAAATTATAATAAGGTGTATAATAAACATAAAACATAACAGAAAAAATCAAATTCACCTGAACTTCAGTCCTTCCAACTCCTCTTCCCTGTAATACTCGACCGCGAAGTGATGCAATTCTGGGATCAGCAACTCGTAGTAAACTCAGAACAAGATCTGTAATTCGGAGCCAAGTTCTTCGAGAAACAAGGTAACTTTCTCGACCAGAATCATGGTCCTTTGCGACAAATCGCGCATAAACCTAAAAAATAAACATAGAATATATAAATATTTTCTATTTATAAGATTATTAATTATATAATTATATATAACTAAATTTTTAATAAACCAATAATGTGTGTTTTGCATGATTATGGGGTGATTAATAGAATATTTATAAAATTTAGAATTTTAGAAAATAAGTTAAAAATATTTATTTTCAAACCTTTAAATTGTGCTTTTGGAAAAGAGATAAGTTTACCTCAACTGGACTTTGTTGATAACGTAGACGACATGCTGATCCACGATCAGGAACTCGATTGAGTACATCTTCCGGTGGGCTGTTCCACCCTCGATATGGATCCGCCCCTCTTTTTACTTTTCCACCGATTGGAGTATTGACAACACCACTGAATATCATAAAGCATATATAATTCACACAATTCAACTAAATATTCAAAAATAAATAATTTAAAAATATATAAGTACTAGTTTAAAATGAAAAAGTAAATAAAAAATAATATTCCTATATATATACAGTGATGTATTGGTTAAAAAAAGAAGTAAGGGAACGCATAGTGGGAGCAAAAAGCAAGTCCTATTTTCAGCAAACTAAATATTTTTTTCGATATAAGTTTTTATTTTTTCTTATTCTTACAATATAAAGTATTAACGAACACAAAAAAGGAAATTCTAACAGTAGATTTAAGTGGAAGTTGTCGGGACATGAAAAAAGGTAAGGGAACGTCGTACCCCCGCGTTCCCCTCCCAATACACCACTGTATATATATATATTATATATTATAAAAGATTATTCATTAAAAGATCATCATTCAAAATTACATTCAATTATATTGATAATAATCTTCTTAAATTATTCAGTAATTGAAGGAAGTAAGCGCCGCCCTTCCTTTTGAAACAAAAAGATCCTGAGGATGCTTTCATTAATCTTAGTTCACGTAATTTATATTAACGAGGAAGCTGGAGGTGCTGAGATGTCGGAGGGTCTGCATTGAATATGCAAAGACGGGTCAGAACATCAATCAGGACAGATGAGGATTCTTGAAATCCTCGAGGGAAGGAACTAATCAAACGTCTCAACACAAAAACAATCCTTGATCTAAATAGATAGAGAAAGGGAAAGAGAAAACACGGTGAAATAATTACAATTACTATTTACTAAAGAAGTTTACCTATGTATATTACAAAAAAAATATTAAAAAATAAAAATTGTTTAATAGATTTAGAATTTTTTGTTATCGACAAAAAATTATGCAATGCATCAAGTGAATATTTAAAATAAAACAAATAAAGGGGTCCGCGGACCACAGTTTAAGAACCTCTGCTATATTTTATGTACTATATTACAAATAGAAAAGAAAAAATATAATCCTTCTTTTTATTTGAAAAAACAAATTCTTAAAGTAAAACTTAGTGTATAAATTTATTATTTTATTTTAAAAAATTATTAACAAAAATAAAAATTGCTTATTTTTTCGTACAGAATTTAATATAAGAAATAAAAAATTTATTTTATTATTTCACCTAAATCATAAAAAACTAAAGACTTAATATAAGATTACTAGATGATTATGAAATTTGACTATTATTTAATATAAAATAAATAAAAATATTACTCAAATTCTAAATATTTTTTATTATTAATACATTAAATACATTAATTGCTAATTTCATAAAAATTATGAAGCGAAGACTAATGTTTTCAAAATATCCTGCCACGGGCGGACGAAAAGCTTTCGAAATCTTAAAAAGTAGTTTTTTATAAATAACTCCTTTATTATTAAGTTCAGGTAAAAATGAATTTAATGAAACTTTTAGTAATCGAATTTTCGATTCCCTATAAATTTAATACGATAGTATGATAATTCTCATAAAAATCGGTATTTTTTGCCAGATTTTGTAAAATCAGTGTTTCATTTACAAAACTTTTTTAAATATTTAATTTAAAAAAAAAATCTTAATGAAAATTTGTCTTTGATAGAGCCCGGGATAGGAAGGTGAAGCGGCTGGTCCAACCCCCCCCCCCTCCTAGGATCAAATCCTGGTTGCGCCACTGTTAATAATAATAATAATTGAATTTTAACAAATACGGCATCCATCTATAAGTATATAATAAGTATAAATTTCTAAATTCCAAAAAAGTAATCCTAACTTAATATAAAATACTTATATATTTAATTTTGATAAAATTGTTTTAAAAAGAAACAAATTAGAATAATTAATGATTTATATATATTAAATTTTAGAAAAATATTGACAAAAGAGAGAGATAAAGCCAAGAGGTATTGTTTTCCTTGAATATTCATGTATATATGCAGTGGCGTCGTCAGTGTAGGAGGGGCACGGGAGGGGGGGGGGGAGCGGCCCCCCAAACATTGTGCAAAAAATAAATTTAAAAGTGATTAGTTTTGTAACTGAGAACTTAACTTAAAAGAAAAAAAATTATGTATAAGTATAGTCTAAACGTTATGAATAAATAAATAATTTATTTTATCAAAATTTTTTCTGGGGCAGACCCTGTGTCCCCCCCCCCCAACATAATAGATGACGCTAAGCCACTGTATATATATATATGTGTGTTTTCATTAGATATATTTATCTATTTTATAATTTTCTGTTTGTATACCAAATATGAAATCAATTAATCAAAATAATATATAATGTATTGTTTTGAATTGAGGTAAGTATATTAAGTTTCATCATCCACATCCCTTTCTTTTGAGTTTTAACTTGAATGTGATGTTGGTAAAGATCCATTAAATATGATTAATAGTAGAAAAGGAGCCAAGTAAAATATACGATATATGTAATTAGTAAATAGGAATTGAAATGGAGAAGAAAAATGGTAAAATGTGTGTCTTTTATTAAATTCAATGTATAGGATATATTATATGTATATATATATCTTCATATATATATACGTTCACCAAGAGAAAAATATTTTAAATTAAGATGGTAAAAATATCAAATATGATAAGAAATTAAATTTTCCCAGTGAAGATTATTTATTTGATGAGTAAATAGAAATAATACTATTAAGCACACATATAATTAAGAAATTCATAAATATTTTTTTTTTGATTCTTTTAAAGAAATAAATAATTTATTATAAAGAATAAAATTTTGATTGTGTGCAACAGTGATTCCAAAACTTGGGGAGCCGCGAAAAATTTTTTTAATACTTAAAATTTTTGGTTCTAAAAAAAAAAGAATATTGTTCTAAAAAAAAAAAAAAAAGGTCAGATGATTTTGCGATGCTCTGAAACATTTCCGATGGTGGGTAGAAAAGTTTATATAAAATTTATATAAAAATCGGATGTATTAAGGGGCCTTCGGGAAAAAATCCGAGCCGCAAATCAGAAAAGTTTGGGAACCTCTGGTGTACAATATAAATTTAG
The DNA here is from genome assembly GCA_963082975.1 of Labia minor. Taxonomy (NCBI): domain Eukaryota; kingdom Metazoa; phylum Arthropoda; class Insecta; order Dermaptera; family Spongiphoridae; genus Labia; species Labia minor. The sequence continues at coordinate 6,603,781 of OY720349.1, forward strand.
CTCTACATATTTTAATATATTTTATAATTATTATAATTTTCTTAGTAGAATAAATATATAGGTTTTTTTTTTTTTTTTAAACAAAAACAAATGATAATAAACTTTTAAAATAATAAGTAATCCTTTAAAAAGTTTTCTTTTTAATAAAATTATTTATTTATTTATTTACTTAAAATACTTGTAAAGGTTTGAAGGGCTATATGAGTGCTTGAAACTTGAGACAAGTCCTTTTCATAATAGGTCACACAACTTCTCTCAACTCAATTTAAACACTAATCGTAATTGTTGTTTAAGTGTCAATAGACGACGTTTAAACTCAATTAGCAACATGTTCGAGCAAAGGTTGGAAAAGTGTTAAACTTACATTAAAATTAGGATTATGTTTTCACCCACCTGACATGGTCGTCTGGTACACGCCATCCTTTCACTTGTGAGAGACGAAAATCATGTACATGCACCTCAAGGGGAAACTCAGGCATCCATACTGTAAACCGTGCTAGGCCAGTATACGTTCCATATTTCACTAACACAGATGCATTCGATGAGCCACGAATTTCAGATCCATCCACATAAACACTACTACAACTGGAAGAAACCTGAAATAAAATAATAATAATTTTTTTTTTTTTATAAAAGTAAAATAAAATAAATATCGATTATTTATTATTTATTTAAGGCGCCACAGGGTGAGAGGTTAGCGTAGCTGGATCACATTCTCGTGGACCCGGGTTGAAGAATTTTTTTTTAACAATTTTGGGGGAAGGGGAAGCAAAATTATTCTCGCACCAGGGTGGCATATACCCTAGGAACGGCCCTGATCTTAATTATTACTTAATGTATTTTTTTCTTAAGATCAAATGGATAAATACATAATTTTTATTAATTTTATTCCTGATTTTTAAAGTTTATTTATGGAAATAACTAACAAGTGTAAATTTATTTCTTATTTTTTTTACTTTATCCTTACTATATAAATAATAATAAGCTTACCTGTGGTAAGTAATTATCATTTTCTAAAAATATAAATTGTGTGTGTGAATGATGATTATTTTTTAAATCTTATTAAGATTTAAGTGATCTTAAGATTTAGTGAAATGATTATGTTTTATTTATAGAGAGTTTTATTTATAGAGAAAAAAAACTTATTTTTTCCTTTTTCGGGATCAACATTGGGAAAGCTACTTGAAAGCGCCTCTGATCAAGAAAATTAAGGTAAAGGTTGATAGAATCCGTTCTACTGATCATAGGACACCTAATTTATTGATATAACCGACTTTCGAAGCGTGCCATGTAATTGCGATCACTGTTATAGTCTATAGCAGGGGTGTTATATATACAGTGGCGTACCTAGGGGGGTGCGGTGGGTGCGGTCCGCACCGGGCGGCACTTATCTTGGGGCGGCATTTTTTATATTAAGTTATAGTTGTAAAAAGCAACTTATTCATTTCATATTTATTTTTTTTCTTTCTTGAATAATAAATGATTATTATGATTATTATAAGTTTACTATTTGATTTATATAAATTATGATTAACTATATAATTTCGAATATTATTCCACGGTGTATATAAATGCATTTTAGTGTAAATTTTGAATTCTAATTCCAAGAACAGGATAATAATTTTATTTTATTGTATTCATTAAAATTCGTTGAATTCGTAAACGCATCTTTACGATTTTGTTCAGCAATTTTGCCTAACTAAAATTTTTTGAAATCAGTTTATAAATGTCATTTCTTTTGAAAAGTTTATATGATTACTTTGAAGTGATATACCAATATTTTTTTAAATCATTGATTTTTCTTTTGAAAAGCAGGGCCGGCGGAAAAAATATAAATATAAATTTTGAGAGCATTATACACGATTTTTCTAGTATGAAAGCTAGAAGAGTAAATATTATATTAATATGTTTACGAGTGCATACAAATATGTGTAAAAAAATTTACTCTGTGTATTAATTAATATTGATTAAATAACTTAATAATTTATTTATGTGCATTAATTTATAAATACCACTATTTATAATAATAATAATACTTATAATAAAAAGGGCGGAAACTGGAGATCGCCCCGGGCGGCAAAAGTTCTAGGTACGCCACTGTATATATACTACTTATAGATACACTTATAGATACACTTGGGCCAAACAAACAAGGTTTAACTTTAGGCGGGCCCAAAAAAAAATCAATGTTCATAGAGACAAATTGAAAATGTTTCTAAAAAGTCGAAAGTGGCTGCGGGCCGGAAAATTTTTTTTAAAAAAGTCGCGAAAAACATTTTACCTTTTTCTTTCTTTTTTTTTTAAAGAGACAAATTGACAATTTTTTAAAAATGTGGTCGCCGATCGCAAAAATTTTAGAAAAAAATCTGGAGTGTCTCCACTCGACTATCTCGCAAATTTGAATTGGATTAAATAACATATATTAATTGAAATTAAATTAAATTAATTAAATTATAAATTAAAATTACTAAATAATATTTATTAAACCAGCGCATGTTTGGCTCTTGCTTGCGCGTGAGATTTGAGTGTTAAAAAATTAATTCTGGTACTTTCAGGGATTCAATCAAGCTGAAATTCTATATATAGCAGTTTTATACAATTTTTAATCATGTAAAAAATTATCAAACATATATTATATCTTTATTTTTATGGTCACTTTAGAAGAAAAAAAATCAAAACGTTGTAGGTAATGACCCTCTTCCGGTTGAGCTTCATTTCTCAAAAGTTGATAGAAAACTACGAATTTTGAATAATGCCCATGTACCAAATTTCATCATTATAACTCAAACCGTTTTTGCGTAATCTTGGTTACATACATACACACACACATACATTTTTCTCAACCTTAGTGAAAATGATTCAGGACCCTTCAAAAGGTATAAAAACATCAAAATCTCAACATCGAAAATTATTTTCGTGATCGCAATACTATCTCTGCCGAGATAGTAAAAAAGGCGAAAGTCTGGTCGTGCGAAAAGCATTTTACCTTCTTTTTAGAGACAAATTGAAAATTTTTTAAAAAAGTCAAAAGTGGTCGCAAGGCGCATGCAGCCCGCGGGCCGCGAGTTTGACACCCCTGATCTATAGTATGGCAAAGAACTTTCAAGTTCGCTAACGCCATGAAGTTAGTAGATACGAGTAGATAGATGCATATGATAAGATAGTTGATATAAACATCGTATTCAGTTCAAGTATAGCATACCACAGGACTATCCTGACTTAATGAGATTCTTGAAAAATGCTTTTGGATTTATGTATTACTGTTGTTATCATTATTCTATTTTTTTCTTTTTTTTTGTTTTTTTTGTTTTTGTAAGTTTCAATAAACACAAAATAGTATATTGTAAAATAATTGTTAATTAATGAAGAAATCAGTCATCAAATAAGTTTAACGTTTTTATTAAAAATCAATTTTGATAATGTATTAAATTTTTTAAATAATGAAAGAAAAATACTTTATTTTTAATTAAAATATCTTATCTTCGATAATAAAATACACTCCATAGATGTCAATTTTATACATAAATAAAATAAATTTTCATTTATTATCTCGACCCTTTTAAAAAGAAGGCAATCAATTAGAATTTATACTCGTATAAGAATTAGATTAGTCTAATCGACAAGGGAGAAACGAAAAATAATTTTATTTCAATGCATTTATATAATGTATATGATTTATTATTCATGAATTTTATAGAGAGACTTTAGATTAAAATTTAAATATATCAATTCTAGAGAGAAATATTTTTAAAACCTGAAAAAGACAAAAAAAAAAATTGATTCAATGTGCAAAAATAAATGTAGATTGAATTTAGCGTTTATTTGAATTAATTCTACATATATTTTCATTAATTTATGTACTTAAATTTTTAATCAACTAAATATTATTTATAAACCAGGAAAGAGTATAAGTTAACCTGTGGCCACTCACAGAACCGACCGACGATTTGAAATAAATTAATTTCCAGCTGAAGAAACAATTTCAAATAATTTAAATGTATCTATTAATGCAATTAAAAACAGATATGGAAAATAAATTTTTTTAATTTTATTTTATTTATAATATATAAGGAGGCGCTGGCTGTGGCGTCATGAAGGGCTGGGTGACGTCATCTAATTTTAAATTAAGAAAAAACTAATGAAGATGATTTTTCCCGAGGATAAAACCAATTCAAAGTACATGATTCGTGGAGATTAGTAAAAAATCTCCTCATGTGAAATTTGGTGTGAAAATAACCCTTCCCTTCCTATCGTCGATTGGTGATACTACCACTTCTGGTTTCCGGATATACACCAAAAGTTGATCACTTCATCCTACTGATGCATTAAGTAAAAATATACCAAATTTCATCAAAATCCGTTGAGCCGTTCAAGCTGTACACTTCTATACATACGGACAGACAGACAGACATGAGGCTAAAATACTTTTTTTCTGTTAAGAAAATGCATGATTTGTGGAGATATGTAAAAATATCCACATGTGAAATTTGGTCGTCGGTCGGTAAAAATAAAATTTAATAAATTTTAATGATTAGAATTTGGAATTTTGAAATTATTAAGTAAAATGTATGGTAAAAAGCGTCCTTTCCTTGTTACTTTCTCTTTAAAATCAAATATTAAATTAAGGAAAATATTCAAAATTATTAAAAATCGTGACCTATTTATTATATAAATATGGTTCAATAAAATGTAATTACAATATATAATTAGAAGAATGTAAGTAAATAAAATATTTCTTTTTAATTGAAATTATCGGTGAAGTATCCAGCCAATTTAAATTAAAAAGTTTATTTGTGCATTTGTACTTTCTATTATGAATGATTTAAATTGATCTTCTCTTTTTCTTTTATGTAATTTTATTCACTGCGCCTTGGATCAATTAATAAATTAAAAATTTTAAGTGAATTCTTATTGGTTCATGTTAGTTCAGTCAGAAATGGTTTCAATATTTATTTTATATCTCTCATTGAATAACTATCTATCTATCTATCTATCTTTCTGTGGCTCTACGGAACTCGATCGTTTTCAGTCTTCCAAGTGGACGTTTCCCAATCGGTCTTCCCAAAAATAAACCCTTCGCCATTCTTTCTTCTCCCATTCTAGCCACGTGCCCTGCCCATCACAGCCTTCTCAATTTTATGACTCTATGTCTGGAGATGCATAGTGGTTAGGCAATATTTCGTTGGTTAAGCACTCTCCGCCATTCCCCGGTGACCTCATCAGTCTTTGGCCCATAAATGCTTCCTATTCTCAAATACTCTAAATCTAATCTCGTCCCACAGGGTCATTGACCATGCCTCACATCCATATAATACAACCGGCAAAATAATTGTTTTATATATTTTAATTTGTATCCTCTTTGGTAATAATTTTGACCAGATAAGCCCCTTTATTGCATGATAGCTGACGTTACTCGATTACAACCTCGTTTTAAAGTCTTCTCGAATATTATTATCTTTCGTGATTACAGAACCTAAATATTTAAATTTTCTACATTTTCATCTATTAAAATATATATAATATTATTTTACCAATTTTATATATATATATATATATATATATATATATATATTTAATTTTCAAAATTATCTCTCTCTAAACTTGTTAAAATTAGAACTCTCGTTCTTAAGTTTCAAAACTCAAGACTATCCTATGTTACCTGGACGTTATTAATTTAATTTTAATTTTAATTAATCGTTTTAAAGTTCTGTAAGGGAAATTGAATTTTAAAACACACACATGCACCATACAAATCATACTATCTTGAATGCTTATTGATATAAATAATCCTTTCTAAAGAGGGATGAGTATAAAAAAAACGAAAAGTTATTTTTAAAGGTTTGTTAAAAATCGAAATTCATAAACTTTTTTAGAAAAGGTCACTCATTCACTGCTCTTGGAAATATTTTATAATAAAAAAAAACAAACTGGGTTTGTCTTTCAAAATATTTTTAATATTTCCATGATTATCTCTTTTTTGTAATCTACTCTCGTCCCCGAGGGTCATTGACCATGCCTCAACCGGTAAAATAATTGTTTTATATATTTTAATTTTTATCCCCTTTGATAATAATAAGCCCCTTTACTGCATAATAACAGTAGCTCCCCGATTGCAACCTCGATTTAAATTCTTCTCGAATCATTGATTAATATAATTATTATTATTATTATTGAACTGAATTACAAGCAAATAGTTTTAGTTAAATTATAATCTTCTTTCAAATATATTCAATATATATACATACATACAAAACGCTTGTATAAAAATTTAATTTTTATTAAATTTTTATCATTGAAATTTTATTTTAATTTTATAAAATTTTAAAAAAATGACATTCGTTTTTTTTTATCAACTTTCCCTCCATATTTTCAATGATTTTCTTTTTATCTCGAATAACAGTAAGTCTTCATGTCCCTATTCTCATTCCTTCTCTCTCTCTCATATATATTATATATATTTTATACCAATCTGCTTTTGAATTCTTCTTTACATTTGATTCAATACTACATAATTGAGGAGGGTGATTACTTTTAACGTCTTTTCAAAAGTATATTTCCTTTTCTCACTGTGATTCACACAGATTCATTCAATGTCAAAGGATGTACCATTATAAAACCATCTTTGAACTATAATTGATATACTCTCCCATTCATTAAAACACCAAATACAACTTTCATTTATCTTTATAACCTGTGATCAATATAAATATACATAATTATATATATTTAACATGTGTATGATTTATACTCTGCAGAAAATTGCATACCTATAAATAATTTTTAAAACAAAAATAAGCTGGAGTGTCTCCACTCGACTATCTCGCATTTTGAATTGGATTAATTAACATAATATATTATATTTAAATTAAATTTAATTAATTATAAATTAAAATTAATAAATAATATTTATTAAACCAGCGCATGTTGATAACACCACGTCACGTGGTGGCGCGTGAGATTTGCAATATTAAAAAATTAATTCTGGTACTTTCAATCAAGCTGAAATTCTATATATAGCAGTTTTATACAAATTTTAATCATGTGAAAAATTATCAAACATATATCTTTATTATTTCGGTCACTTTAGAGGAAAAAAAAATCAAAACGTTGTAGGTAATGACCCTCTTCCGGTTGAGCTACATTTCTCAAAAGTTGATAGGAAACTACGAATTTTGAATAATGCCCGTATACCAAATTTCATGATTCTATCTCAAACCGTTTTTGCGTAATCTTGTCTACAAACATACACACATACACAAACACACACAGACACAGACAGTTTTCTCAACCTTAGTGAAAATGATTCATGAACCTTCAAAACGTATAAAAACATCAAAATCTCAACATCGAAAATTTTCTCTGGCGCTAGAGAGAGTAAAAACTCAATTTTAAGAAGAAAAAAAGGAAATTTGATAATAAACCCTTGTTGAAAATTATATGAATAATTTTATGTAATAATATATATAACAATAATTGAAAAAGTTGATTAGTTTTTCGTATTAATCCTTTATTATGTTTAATAGGATACAAAAAAAAAATGAAAATTGTATCGATGCTCAATATTTATATTTCTGATATAAACAAAAGGATGAAATATCAAGGGAATGATGCATATATTGCATATTTGACAATTTAAAAAGTTAGTAGTATTACTAGTATGAAAAAAAAAATAATAAAAATTGAATAGAGATAATTTGAAAAAGAGAATAAATAATAATAGTTGGAGAGGAATAGTTGTGTTGTTAACAAGAATTTTCCATTTCAGTAGCATTACAGAGATATATAGATCCTGAATATATACTATATAAATCTATTATGTTATTAAATTTTAAACAATTTAAATAAAAATGGCTACATCATATATATATATATATATATATGTATCAACATAACAAAAAAAAAGTTTCGATCATCGAATGTACACAGTCCAAGAAAATTCAAAATTCACCTTTTCTTTTGAACAGACCTCGTGTATATATATATTATCGAAACTTTTTTTTTTTGTTATGTTGATACATATATATTTTCCCTATGTTGACATTATCAGCCAAATTTCAAGTTATTGTCGATATTAACAATCTTACAATAATATCATAAGTTCAAAAATTAGTATATGTCAGAGGTTCCCAAACTTTTCGGGTATACGGCTCCCATTATACATCGGATTTTTTCTGGTTGAGCTTTTTTTTTTAGAACCATAAAGTTTTCACAGTTTGGGAATCACTGGTATATATTGTTAGTATTCTTATACAAAATAGGTCATATTTTTGTCATCTTCAGAATTAAATATATATATATATATATATTTATATATTATTATAATATATATTATATATTATATAATATATATGGAAGAAAATATATTTCTCAATGATAATAATTTTAAATGATCAATAATTTTTCAAAAAATTTCTCCGTTAAATATTATTAGTTTGTTGTTTGAAATATATATACATATATATATATATATAAACTAGAATATAGTGTATATAAGTGAATAATAATGAACCGAAAGGGCAATACACAACTTTATTGAGAAGGAAATAACCAAAGAAAGATATAAATATAAAAATAGTGTATCGAAGTTGAAAAATAATAGATACAGGAAAAAGTAATCGAAAAATCATAAGGTTTTATTTTATTTATTTTTCTTTTTTTTGTAATTTATTTTTCAAGTGGCAGTTTGCCAGTAGCAATATAAACAGATAGTGTAGGTAGGAATGGGGACAACAACGATTGCTGAGTCCTAATGGATCCTGTTTCAAAGCCCAGATCAACTCCATAAGTCACGCACATTTGCAACTCAAGCAGAAATTCTCATTTCCAATTCTTTGAAAAACATGCCAAACCTGTCACCTCATCTCATCTTAAGGATTAACTATTGACATCACCAACCAACTAGTCAATTCACAATCAATATTATTTACTTACTATAGTCGGAGAGACCAAAGTTGGTGCGTGAGGGGTGGTGGCCAGGAGAGGCGGGCGTACCCCCTCCTAGAGTGATTTCCCCTCCATCACAGTCTTCTACTCTCTCAAACTAAACTATAAAAAATGTGATATGCGCAACAGAGTTGCGCGGTGTGGTCTTGTTGGAATGGTGGGCAAGCGCGGGAACTGGTTGGCCGAGGATGGGGGTTGGCTCAGGCAACAACTTTGGCCTCTCCGACTATAGCTCAGTATATTTATCATAAATTAAATTTAATTAAAATTGAATTATAAATGATAAATTAAAATTAATAAATAATATTTATTAAACCAGCGTGTGTTTGGTTCTTTGTTGATGGTCCACATCACGTGCTTGCGCGTGATTGCCAGGAACATGTTAAAAAATTAATTCCGGTACTTTCAGCGATTCAATCAAGCTGAAATTCTATATATAGCAGTTTAATACAATTTTTAATCATGTGAAAAACTATCCAATATATATCTTTATTTTTACGGTCAGTTTAGAGGAAAGAAATCAAAACGTTGCAGGTAATGACTCTCTTCCGGTTGAGCTACATTTCTCAAAAGTTGATAGAAAACTCCGAATTTTGAATAATGCCCGTGTACCAATATTCATGATTCTTGCTCAAACCGTTTTTGCTTAATCTTAACTACATACACACACATATACATTTTTCTCAATCTTATTGTTAGTGAAAATGACTCAGGAACCTTCAAAACGTATAAAAACATCAAAATCTCGACATCGAAAATTTTCCTGATCGCAATATTATCCCTGGCGAGTTAATAAAAAAAAAAAAAGCAAAATGTGCAGCATCGTACACGTGGCGGAAGTGAAACTTCTTACAATCTAGAGAATAAGATAAATTTTAGTTGAGAGTGTGAGTGAGAGAGAAATAGAGAAAAATAAAGGGATCATTTCGAAAGACATATAACAGTATAAAATTTTCGTAACAAATATTCGCTTTATTATTATTATTATCTACTCTATCATCATATCTACATTGCCTGTACTATTGTCGGTTGGTGCTTCAATTGGTAATACTGATATTAATGGCTTGTGATAACTAAAATAAGATATATATGTTCGTGATTCGATATTTTCTATATAACGTGTAAAAACAGCATCTATTGTAGTTCCAGATTTTGTTGTTGATTCCTTGGGATCGTTATTTATAAGCAGACCAAATGTTTCTCGAAGAAAGTTGATCAACGGCAACGAATCATCTCAGATCCAAAATTTACATTAAAATCTCCCCCGAGAATTAGAGGGATTTTATCTTCGCCTCGTTCAAGTGCATTAGCACCTGTGTGGCTATAAACCAGTAGTGAACGGTGTATGAAATAAATAATATCGTCTAAATTTTGGTCGTTATTTTTTTTCGGCATAGTGAAATCTGTGGAGTAGAGAAAAGCAGTTTTAAATGCAATAATAATTTTAAATTGATTTAGTAGTGTTAAAGTAATGTTGAGATTCGGATAAATAACGTGAATGGTCATCGACGCACATAACTGTATGTGTTGGCGTGTGAATCGCCGACCATGTTCACACACACAATTACATGCGTCGGTATGCGTGCACGCTGTATATTTGACTTGAGAATTTTAATTATTTCACGATATATATCTTATCTTATTATGCTAGCTAAAATTGTATTTATCTATAACCATTGGTTCTCAAAAACCGCTCTAACGATTTTTTTCAAATTCACACTAGATATAGTATTTATAAAGAAATAAAGAAAAATTGAGTTTTATTGATTACATCTCTTGAAACTTACAGCTTCATTATTAATTTCTTAATTGAAAATTATATATGGGTGACGTAAATGGCATCCATTTTGAAATTTTACTCCCGCCTTTTTTTAATTTTGTATTAATATTTTTTTTATATTTAAAATATTTTAAAATTTATTATTTAATTTCGAAATAAAATTAAAAATATTTATTTTTAATAAAATATATATATATATTTATTAATCCCGCTTTTTTTTTAAATGATATTGTATTAACATTTTTTTATATTTAAAATATTTTAAAATTCATTATTTAATTTCGAAATTTTATATTTAAAATATTTTAAAATTTATTATTTAATTTCGAAATAAAATTAAAAATATTTATTTTTAATAAAATATATATATATATTTATTAATCCCGCTTTTTTTTTAAATGATATTGTATTAACATTTTTTTATATTTAAAATATTTTAAAATTCATTATTTAATTTCGAAATTTTATATTTAAAATATTTTAAAATTTATTATTTAATTTCGAAATAAAATTAAAAATATTTATTTTTAATAAAATATATATATATATTTATTAATCCCGCTTTTTTTTTAAATGATATTGTATTAACATTTTTTTATATTTAAAATATTTTAAAATTCATTATTTAATTTCGAAATTTTATATTTAAAATATTTTAAAATTTATTATTTAATTTCGAAATAAAATTAAAAATATTTATTTTTAATAAAATATATATATATATTTATTAATCCCGCTTTTTTTTTAAATGATATTGTATTAACATTTTTTTATATTTAAAATATTTTAAAATTCATTATTTAATTTCGAAATTTTATATTTAAAATATTTTAAAATTTATTATTTAATTTCGAAATAAAATTAAAAATATTTATTTTTAATAAAATATATATATATATTTATTAATCCCGCTTTTTTTTTAAATGATATTGTATTAACATTTTTTTATATTTAAAATATTTTAAAATTCATTATTTAATTTCGAAATTTTATATTTAAAATATTTTAAAATTTATTATTTAATTTCGAAATAAAATTAAAAATATTTATTTTTAATAAAATATATATATATATTTATTAATCCCGCTTTTTTTTTAAATGATATTGTATTAACATTTTTTTATATTTAAAATATTTTAAAATTCATTATTTAATTTCGAAATTTTATATTTAAAATATTTTAAAATTTATTATTTAATTTCGAAATAAAATTAAAAATATTTATTTTTAATAAAATATATATATATATTTATTAATCCCGCTTTTTTTTTAAATGATATTGTATTAACATTTTTTTATATTTAAAATATTTTAAAATTCATTATTTAATTTCGAAATTTTATATTTAAAATATTTTAAAATTTATTATTTAATTTCGAAATAAAATTAAAAATATTTATTTTTAATAAAATATATATATATATTTATTAATCCCGCTTTTTTTTTAAATGATATTGTATTAACATTTTTTTATATTTAAAATATTTTAAAATTCATTATTTAATTTCGAAATAAAATTAAAAATATTTATTTTTAATAAAATATATATATATTTATTAATCTCTCTCAAAAAATATGAAATACGTTTAATATTAAAAATAAATAAATATACATATGAAATTTGTTATTTTTTAATATTAAAAAATATTTAATTTGAGATTAATTATATAAAAAATTTTAAAAAATTCAAAAAAACTTAGCTATAATATTTGACATATGATAAGGTTAATTACAATTTTTTAATAGACATCCTTAATAAATAGAAAAATAATAATTTTAAATTTTTAAATAATATAAATAATATTTAATTATAATCTAATCAAAGAAAATAAAAGTTTGAATCTATTTGATAGTTGATCTTTTTACATATAATTAATCTCAAATTAAATATTTTTTAATATTAAAAAAAAATAACAAATTTCATATGTATATTTATTTTTATAAATGTTTAGGCAAATTTTGAAATTAATATATATTTAAATTCAAATTGTATTTAATTGCGATATCTACTGGACAAGGTGGAGATCTCGCCCTCTTTTGATCATAAGTCATACTAATTTTTATTCTTTGACCCAGTAGAAGCTGAGAAATATTATTCCGGGTCAACGTACTGGCGCGCATGCGCACCATGGACTTTGGACCTAGCGTAACGTAACGCGTTACGAAATTTCAATTTTTCAATTCACTCTCCATTCTCAACCAAATGTCAGGACGCCGCTAAAGAAGTTTCACTTCAAAAAAATAACAAATTTCATATGTATATTTATTTTTATAAATGTTTAGGCAAATTTTGAAATTAATATATATTTAAATTCAAATTGTATTTAATTGCGATATCTACTGGACAAGGTGGAGATCTCGCCCTCTTTTGATCATAAGTCATACTAATTTTTATTCTTTCACCCAGCAGAGGCTAAGAAATATTATTCCGCGTCAACGTACTAGTGCGCATGCGCGCCGTGGACTTTCAACCTAGCGACAGGGTATTAGAACGAAAGACAGCATAAAACGAAGACGCAGATAGCCTCTTTCTCAAAGACGAAAGACCGGACAAAAGAAAGACCCAGATAGCCTCTCTCTCAAAAACGAAACACCGCACAAAAGAGAGACAGAGATAGAGGCTATCTCATTCTCACTCGTTATATCTATATCTTTTTTCTCTCTTGCGTTTCGTAACGCGTTACGAAATTTCAATTTTTCAATTCACTCTCCATTCTCAACCAAATGTCAGGACGCCGCTAAAGAAGTTTCACTTCAAAAATTATTTTATGTAAGAATAATTTCAATATAGTTATTTATTTTAACTGTGGTACCAATTCAAAAAGATTCAGAACCTTTGGCCTATATTAATCTTTGAAAGTCAAAAATTAAATTTTAAACTTTTAAATGTTTCTATAAATGATTATTATGTGGAGAAAAATAAATCCATCCCAAATTCACAACATAAATTTTTAAAATTAAAAGGTTTGTAATATTTCACAAAGAATATATAAATGTATAAAATGTTTTTATATTTGTTCAATTCTAGGAAGAACAGCAGGTGGAGGCAGAGCCGTCCTAAGATTTTGGGCGCCCGTGGGCTTCTAAAATTTTGCGCCCCTTTTCATAAGAAATTTTCTAATAAATTCACATAAAATAAAGACACTCTTCAATAAAATTTTAAACAGTGTCATTTGAGTTGAAAATGTTATATGTCAACATTTTCAAACTGCACAATTATCGCTGCTGTTAGGATTCTTATTAAAATTATTTATTCAATGCTTATACGGATATAATGAATAAGAAAAATAGATATGTATTTTGAATGTGCATGATTAAAATCTTTGAAGTGATGTCACTCCGGGTTGGAGGTTACTATAAAACTACTATTTAACAATAAGAAAAAATATATAAACCAATAAAAAATGCCGCCCCCAGAAGGATTGCGCCCTAGGGCTATAGCTCAAGTAGCCCTGTGGTTCGGGCGGCCCTGGGTGGAGGTTGATAATTGATGAAAATGAAAGAATCAAATTGACTAAATCAAACAGAATTAATACAGTAGAACCTCGAAAAGTTAAAGTCCAAGGGAAACACAAAATATTTTAAGTTATCAAGGGTCTATGTTAGGGATAGGCGGATAGGTTAATAATATTTTTTGAAAAGCTAAATCATATGTCCTTTCTTAAAATTCTCTAACCAGCCAATGCTGGCTTAAAAATTTTTTATTTTCAGTGAATTAGCGAACTCTTCAGCTTATTCTTTCAGTATGGGTCCACTAACACGGGTGTTTTTATTTTGACACTTTTTAAACCACGTAAACAAAAAATTGTTCTAAATTAAGGAATTTGGCAATTTTTCATCTTTTACATTGAAGACTTTCTACAGATTATTGTTTCTTCAAGATTTCAGCTTCTGAGGGCCAGAAGAGATGCGTATTTGAAGTTATTGAGGTTTTGGGCTCTGATGGGAAGGGAACATATTATTTTTTGAAGTTTTAGAGGTTTTTAAGTTACCGAGGTTTGAGTTATCGAGGTTCTACTGTAGTACATATAACGTTTTTCGAATATCGTTATAAAGTTATTTTCTAATTCACCCACTATTTCCATTTAAGATATGAGAAAACAATTTCAACTGAATATTTTAATATTTTTAACATTAAGAAGAAATTACGAGCAGATATTTTGAATATATATATAATATTATTCAAATAGAAATTGTAACAAATTTAGATAAAATCTTGAAATATCTATTTTTTTTAACTTTAATGGTTGGCTCTTGTAATACTCCTAATACTCTTTTAAAAACATTTAGAATAGAAATAAAATTTCTATAATCGCGTAATATTATTATAGAATCAGTGACTTTGAAACCAACTATGAATATTATAATAAACCAAATGATCTCCCTGCCTCGTTTACACTTGGTGTAGTAATAAAAATCAACTTAACTCGAGGAAAGGTAAAATTTGATTACTTTTGCAAAATGTTATTTTTATAATATTGATCAGTGATTTGTCATTGACCTATATATATATATATATATATATACATATATATATATATATAAAGTGTAAATTTTCTAATTTTTTCAACTTTGGTATTCTTCCTTCGTTGTTCGCCATATATTATGCATTACGTTGAAAAAGTAAGTAGATATAGTTCAAGGGTTTTCGTTTCTAACTTTAAAGGTTTTGCCGAGCCAACACGAGGATGTGATGCGTCAGCAATGCGGGATGTAATTACATCCCTCAACCCCACAAAGATAACGTGTTAAATTAACAGCCTCCCAAGTGATGTGTTGGAAATGTTTTTCCATGTCACATCAATCTATAGAATAAAAAAAAAACAATTAACAAAAAACAAATATATATATATGTAAAATAATAATTATATTATTTTAATATTCCTAAGTTGGTATCACAATTTATTATTATTATGAATATTAATTATTTATAAATAATTAATATTATTAATTAATATTGATAAATAAATAATATTAATTATATTAAATTAATATTTCTAAGTTTGAATCACAACAATGGGACGGAATTGTTCTGTGTTAAGGTTAGGTAAATTAGATTTTATATAAATTGGAAAACCATTAGATATACTCTTAAGTTATAAGATAAGAATTGACTATAAAAACCAATTTGTTTTTAGGTAAGAATATATTATTGTATTTATTGTAAATATTTAAAAATTTTTCTAATGAAATAAAATGTTTTTAGCAAACAAATCTGTCTATAGTCCATTTGATTAAACCTACCATCTTATATATATATATATATATATATTAATACTTTAAGTAGTAAATTGGAAATATTTTTTTGTTACAAAAAAAGTGGGTGAAAGAATAATTTATTTATAATGAAGATTTTGTATATTATCATTCAAATATATTGTAATAAAAAAAATGAACTATGGCCAGGCACAGGACCTACCGACGATTTGAAATAAATTAATTTTCAAACAACATTATATATATATATAGAGTATAAAAAAAAATATTTTTAAAACTTGAATTAAAATGACTAAATTATTATCTTGGTTTTTATTTTTAGTTTAATTACTCAATTATTCTCATTAGAACTATAATTTAAGTGAAAATATACCAAAAGTTGATGAATTCATGCTACTGATGCATTAAGTAAAGGGTACCAATTAATTGCTCAGTATTATAATAATACGCACAGTACACATTCCCAGTATATAATTCAATTGCTCAGTAGAAAAAAAATTGCACATTATAAAACTAAATGCTAAGTAAAAAATCCAAATGCCCAATAAAAAACACTTTTTGCTAAGTAAAAATTATTAATGCACAGTAAAATCCGAAACCGTTCTGTAAAAATAAATGTTTATAAGAGGTTGGAAATAGTAAGGTGGAAATTTATCCTAATTTCACATTTTTTGATTTAGAACCACTGAAAACTTTTGTGAGCCGAAATATTTTCTTGTATCAATATTTCAAAATTAAATTGAATTATAAATCAACATTAAAAAAGTAAATAATAACAAATTCATTATATTTTATTGAGCGATATAATACCATAAATAAATATATTTAATTTATATATTTAAATAATTTTTTTAAAAAATGTAAATTAAAAAAAAAATTAATACTATGGAAGAATTCATCAATATTTTAAATCAGAAAATTTACTGTGCATTCAGTGATTTTTACTGAGCATCAAATACTCAACGATTTTATTTATTTTACTGAGCAATTTAAAATATTTTACCGTGCAAAAAAACAATACAATACTGGTTATTTGTAATATTTTTACTGGGCAAAAATGTATTAAAATATTGAGCAATTAATTTATTGCGTTAAGTAAATATATTATTATTTTATTATTTTTTTTTTAAAAAGAATTGTAACTTTATTACTAAAATAAAATTTATAAATCAACCCTTATAAAAATAAAATCTTGAAATGAGTGTAAGCGAGGGGAAGTGTAAATGTATTTTCTAACAAATAACACTATTTTAATATAATATCAATAAAAAAAAACGATTATCTTTTTGTAATAAATTATTATTCTACGAATAATTTTTAATTTTGTAAGAATGTAAATTAATATATATAAAAAAAATCAATTAAAAAATTATTCGTGGTGTGTATTAAAAGGGAATGGAGTAGAAAAAATAGAATATTTAATGAAATTAAAATTAATTTAATTTGTATATAATAGCCATTTTGTTTTATATTATAAAAAAAATATGAATTTTTAAAAATTCAATTTCAATTTAATAAAGTTTTTAATAACTCTACTATGTACGTAGGATAATATAATATATCTAGTTATCAAGATTCACATTTAACAACATGATATATACAATTTCAATCTAAAAGATCATACATATACATAAAATATATGTAATTTTTAAAATTTATTTTTTTTATTTTAATTAAAAATAACAAATTGTAATTTATTTAGAAAGAGAGAAACTTCAAAGTAGAAAATATCTAGTTTGCATTCATATTAATTCAATGAAAAATAAAAAATAAAAAAAAAAAAATAATAAATAAATAAATAAAAACTTTGGAAATAACTACAGAGATTTCAAATTTGTTTTAGACACAAATTGAATACACAAGAGAGAAATAGAAAATTGCAGTTTTTTGAAACAATAATACAATTGTAAAGTTATTTTTTTCTATTAAATTTATATTTATATTTTGTTAGTACTTTTTTTTGCTCACATTTATTATATTCTTTGCTATATATTTATACAAATAGAGAGAGAGAGAATAGACTTTAATCTATTTTCATTAATTGAATCAAATTGTTAAGACAAAATAAACAAATACCAATTTAGTAATTTGTATAAGTATTATTACAAAAAAAAAAATCTGGAGTGTCCCCACTCGACTATCTTCGCAAATTTGAATTGGATAATCAAGCTTTTTTTATAAATTTGAAAATTAATCAAAATTTTATTCTATCCGATCATAGGAATTTAGGTTTTTAATATAATTTTCACACTGATAACATTCTATTGAAATAAGAAGACTTTTTGGCTTAAATACTATATTTTTGTGAGTTGCGCAAATTTATTCAACTGCTTTTAGCTGCATTTAACTTTTATCAAAGTTTTGATAAAAATTAAAAACATTACCAGGTACTCGACAGGGATGTAGTAATTAATGTACCTGCCCATTACTCCTCTTATATGGGATGTTTAAAGTGTATACAATTAAAGCGCGTGTTTGGATCTTTGTTAAAGTTACCACTTCACGTGATGGCGCGTGATTGGCAATCAACGTGTTACAAAATTTAAAAAATTCAAGAGCTATCGTGTTTCTGAGTGCAGCAGCAAGCGATCATATTCTTCATCCTATTCACTATAAAGTTACCCAAATAATGTTACGTTTCGTTACGTCCCAGTTATTACAGGTTCCCGTAGTTTTTTTTCGAAAATTGTTAAACTGTTTACTTGCGTAAATCACATGTTTATCTGCCAATTTGCATAGACTTGTTACCTATAATTAAGGTGACCATATTTTGAAAACACCAAATCAGGACATTTTACCGTTTTTTTCTTTTTAGAACCAAATTGAAAAAAATTTTGGAAAAAATGCGGAAATGTTCAAAAGCTTAGTCCAGAAAACGTTTTACCTTTTTTTACTTTCCCGCATACTTCGTATAAGGGAAGTGTTGGAATCGTCAAAAATTTCGACTTCGAGATTTCGATAGATCTTGATGTTTTAGACCTCCCTGAGTCAGAAAATACCATTTTTCGAATTGTCTGTGTGTGTGTATGTATGTAATGTTTGTCTGTGAGCAAATTTACTCAGAAACTAATCAAGCTAGGACTTCGAAATTTGGTACACCGTTATTATTCACAGTTTGTAGATTTCTATCAAAATTTCGTCAAAATCGGTTAACCGGAAGTGGTATTTTACCTACACCGGTTGCGTTTACCTTTCAAGTAAAGTACCAGTTTGCTTCGAGATATTTGCTTCCTATTTTGTATATAGATTTAAAAATATGACAAAAATTCAGATACCAAATTTCATCATGATCTGACTACCGGAAGTGACATTTTACCTATACAAGTAGCGTTAGGTGTAAACTATAAATATATATAATATAATAGTGTTAAACCATTTTACTTTATAATTTAAATTAATTAGTTTGTTTATTTTTATTGTTGTTAATTAGTTATGTTTTATCGTTCTCAAGATAATGGTTAAAAATAACTTGTAATTTAATTTATATGCGGGAAAGTAGGGGAGGACACTCCCGATTTTTTTAGAAGCAAATTGAAAAAATTTTGAAAAAAGTACGAAATGTCCTAAATATTCCAAAAAACGGGACAGATATCAAAAAGGACAGAGCTTACAAATGGAGGACTGTCCTCCCTAAAGGAAGACGGTTGACCACCTTACTATAATCCTAAACCGAATCAATTAGTTAATTCATTAATAGTTATTCAAATGTTTTAATGTTTATTTTCGGTAAC
The DNA here is from genome assembly GCA_963082975.1 of Labia minor. Classification (NCBI taxonomy): domain Eukaryota; kingdom Metazoa; phylum Arthropoda; class Insecta; order Dermaptera; family Spongiphoridae; genus Labia; species Labia minor. The sequence goes on from OY720349.1 coordinate 6,623,452, forward strand.
GAAAAACTTCATGGGACGAGACCGCCCGTCGTTGAAAAAACTAGGATTTAAATTAATAAATAAATAAAAATAAATTTAATTTAATTCTCCTTAATACCAAATTAAATGTTATAATGTTATTTAAATGAATTTAATATATATAATATATATAATATATTAGTAATTGGTTCCGCATGGAGCCTGAATGCAATTTAATTTGAATTGCCGCTCTCCGATAATAATTTTATTTAATTAATATAAAAATAGGTTTTAGTATTAAGTAATTATAAATATGTATATTGGATAATTGTATTATTAAGAAAATTAATTTTAAGATATTTCAATTATAAGTTTAAGTTTTTTAATTTAAGATAAATAAATTAATGTGTTTGACCAATCCCCTCTCTGAACACCCCCTGATGAGTGACATTCCCCTACTTGCATATCCCCATATAAAAAGGGACGGCACCCTCTGAAGGGCCCCTTCTGCTTGTGTTTGTGTTCGGCCTGCCTACGTTTGATACCTGCCGCCTGTTTTTGTGGAGTCAATACGCCGCCATCGCTTGCCGATTCGTATATTTTCTTCGAGGCCTGGTCTACTGAGGGAAGCTCAACGAGAGGCTATTATCGTTAACGATCCAGCTCAATAATCGGCTCAACTGTTCGATTACCCCGTCGGGCGTTTATTCTGCTGATCTACTTGGATCCGTGGTGGTCCGTTTATCAATTGATAGTTAGATCAATTGCACAATCAGGCATCGGCAGAGAAAACATCCAGGCAGTGAACCCCCCTTCATTCTCAATCCCCATGGTCAGATAAGTGCACTTATAAACTCTTTGAACTATATGAATTTTAGCTTTAAATTTTAGATTTAAGTTAATAAATACATATTTAGGTGAACCTAAATATAATTAATCCATATTCATTGAACCCAGTTTAATTTAATTAAAAATATTGTAAAAGTTGATTATAGAGTTTTCTTTAGCGATCTTTTTTCAATTCCAAATCCCTAATATATTAAACATTCGACCTTTAATACAGTCCATTTAAATTTCCAGGTGCGATAGAAGTGAAGAGGTTGCTATCGTAATTTTATTAATTCCTCTTTTTAGCCTTCGAGCAAAATTAATATATATTAAGGATTCATCCCATTCCATTTCCTCCCACTTTCGATTTCAGGAACAATAGCTTTCTATAGTCGATGTATCAAGCGGATACAGTAATAATTACAAAATTAAAAAGTAAATAATATAATAAATATAATAATATTTATTATAAAAATTAATAAAATATAATTTCATTTATAAATTAAAAACAAAAAAAAAAAAAATAATGTAAAAGGCATGATGGGTTGATGGGTGGAGTGCTCTACACTTAACAATCTACAATCTACATAATAGGTTGACTTAAACTTTAGTCTGTTTATATAAATAATTAATAAGTATGTAAAAAGCATGAGATTATTTTCCATCCTTTTTTGCATTAAAAATTATATTTTAACTTTGGTGTTCATTTAAAAATGAAATCATACATTTTAGTATATATATATATATTTTTTTTTGTTAGAAACAAAAAAAAGATATTCATGGAAATATTAAAAATATATTGAAAGACAAACCTAGTTTGTTTTTAATCAATAAAATATTTACAAGAGCAGTGAATGAGTGACCTCTTCTAAAAAAGTTTATGAATTTCGATTTTTAACAAACTTTTAAACTTTTAACTTTTCGTTTTTTTATACTCATCCCTCTTTAGAAAAGATTATTTATATCAATAAGGATTCAAGATAGTATAGTTTGTAGGGTGCATGTTTTAAAATTCAATTTCCCTTACAGAACTTTAAAACGATTAATTAAAATTAAAATTAATTTAATAACGTCCAGGTAATATAGGATGGTCTTGAGTTTTGAAACTTAAGAACGAGAGTTCTAACTTACAAGTTAGTTTAGATAATTTTAAAAATTAAATATATAAAATTGGTAAAATAATATTATATATATTGTAATAGATGAAAAATGTAGAAAAATTTTACTGTAATCACGAAAGATAATAATATTCGAGAAGAATTTAAAACGAAGTTGTAATCGAGTAACGCCAGTTATCATGCAATAAAGGGGCTTATCTGGTCAAAATTATTATCAAAGAGGATAAAAATTAAAATATATAAAACAATTATTTTGCCGGTTGTATTATATGGATGTGAGGCATGGTCAATGACCCTGTGGGACGAGATTAGATTTAGAGTATTTGAGAATAGGAAGCATATATGGGCCAAAGAGTGATGAGGTGGTGACAGGAATGACAGAGACTGCGTAACGAGAAATTGCATGACCTGTATGCATCTTCAGACATAGTTAGAGTCATAAAAATCGAGAAGGCTGTGATGGGCAGGGCACGTGGCTAGAATGGGAGAAGAAAGAATGGCGTAGGGTTATTTTGGGAAACATCCACTTGGAAGACGCGGCGGGTGGACAATGTAGGAAGGGACGTGAGAGAGATGGGAGAGGGTAGGAATTGGATGGTTATGGATCAGGATAGAGACACTTGAAGAAATATGGATGCTGTGGCCAAAAATTTTCGAGTTCCGTAAAGCCACAGAGATAGATAATTTGAAATTTGCAATTGCTAAACAAATCTAATTAAAATCTAATAATTAATAACATTCAAATGAATGAAATTTATTTTGCAATTAAATTATAAGTTATAATTTTTTTATAATATCTATTATATTGATATTATGTAATTTCTTTCACCATTGACACATGATAATATCCTTTAGCATTTCATTAAATATTAATTTTATTATAATTTCATATTTTATTTTAATCTGAATGAATTCCAATTTTACTTTTTCCCTGATTGCTGACTTCAAACTAATATTATATTTTCTATTAATAATAAACAGATACCAGCTACCAATTAAATTAAAATTAAATTTTATTAATTTTAAACCCATTTTTTTAATAACCCAACCCCCTTACTAAACCTACAATATAATATACGACAATACATATATATATTTAAATTACAAAATCTTACAAAAATTATTTTTTAATAATAATTTTGAAAATTAATTAATTTCAAAGTTTAATTTATAAGTATACTTTTCTTTTTATATCACTACAAATTTGTTAATTAAGTTATTGAGTTTATAGTAATTGTGTTGTTCTTTTAAAGATTTATTTTTTGTTTTTTTTTGTTTTTTTTTAGGTACAATATCTGATATAACTGATATCTAAATTTGATTTGGTGAGTAAATTCAATTGAATTTTCTGTGGTGAGTTTCGTATTGATGCTCATTGTCAATAAAGCGTGCATTTGTCCCTTTTTTTTCTTTTTGGTCAGTTGTCTGATAATCGCATTATAGTCGCTCATCACTCTTCATTAGATGGACGTTCAAATTAAAGCTGTCTCGATCCGGCCTGTTCCGGGATTCGACTCTCCACTAAATTCACCAATGGACTTTGTGCAAATCTAATTAAGCTCAAGATGCCATTTTCATTTGTACATAATTACCACATGCACACAAATTTTCAACATTCCCTACGGAATACTATTGCATTTGGGGTCAGGTTGACATTGATTTGCCGATTGAACGGTTTGTAATGCTTTTGGGAAAACTCAGGACTTTTTAGTAAAAAATATATATTGTAAGTAGATTTTAACAAAATTAAACTTTGTACTTTGCAGTGGCGCAACCAGGATTTGATTCTGGGGGGGGGGGGGGGGTTGACTAGCCGCTGCACCTTCCCCCCCCCCGGGCTCTCCCAAAGACAAATTTTCATTAAGATTTTTTTTTAAATTAAATATTTAAAAAAGTTTTGTAAATGAAACACTGATTTTACAAAATCTGGCAAAAAATTTTATTTTATATTTTATTTACTCGTATTCACAGTTTCAGAAAGAAAATATTTTTTGCCAGTAATAAGTAAATCATTTTAGCTTTCCTGAGGATAGCTGTTATACGATGGTCGGAAAATTTTGAAAATTTTTGCTCCAAGATTTTTTGAGATCTCCACTTTTCAGGCGGTTCTGAATCCAAAACTGCAAAAAAAAATTTTGAACCGGCTCGTTAAAGAGATTACGTCTAAACAAAATGAGATATTATCTTGAAATTTGATATTTAGATTTTTTTTGGGAATGATGGGGAGGGATTGGATTGTTTTTGGACAAAATCGGACCATAAGTAAGGGTAGTTTAAAGAGGAGTCAAAGCACATTTTATTGATTTTCTCAATAAATACCGATTTTTATGAGAATTATCATATTATCGTATTAAATTTATAGGGAATCGAATTTACTAAAAGTTTCATTAAATTCATTTTTACCTCAACTTAATAATAAAGGAGTTATTTATAAAAAACTACTTTAAGATTTCGAAAGCTTTTCGTCCGCTCATAGTGGCACGATATTTTGAAAACATTAGTCTTCACTTCATAATTTGAATGAAATTAGCAATTAATGTATTAATGTATTAATAATAAAAAATATTTAGAATTTGAGTAAAATTTTCATTTATTTTATATTAAATATTAGTCAAATTTCATAATCATCTAGTAATCTTATATTAAGTCTTTTGTTATTTATGATTTAGGAGAAATAATAAAATAAATTTTTTATTTCTTATATTAAATTCTGTACGAAAAAATAAGCAATTTTTATTTTTGTTAAAAATTTTTTAATATAAAATAAACTTACTTTCTATACACAAGTTATACTTTAAGAATTTGTTTTTTCAAATAAAAAGAAGGATTATATTTTTACTATCTCGCCAGAGATAGTATTGCGATCACGAAAATTTTCGATGTTGAGATTTTGATGTTTTTATACGTTTTGAAGATTCCTGAATCATTTTCACTAAGGTTGAGAAAAATGTCTGTGTGTGTGTGTGTGTGTGTGTGTGTGTGTGTGTGTGTGTGTGTGTGTGTGTGTGTGTGTGTGTGTGTATGTAGGCAAGATTACGCAAAAACGGTTTGAGCTAGAATGATGAAATTTGGTACATGGACATTATTCAAAATTCATAGTTTTCTATTAACTTTTGAGAAATGTAGTTCAAACGGAAGAGGGTCATTACCTACAACGTTTTGATTTTTTTTCCTCTAAAGTGACCGTAAAAATAAAAATATATGTTTGATAATTTTTTACATGATTAATAATTGTATAAAACTGCTATATATAGAATTTCAGCTTGCTTGAATTGCTGAAAGTACCAGAATTAATTTTTTAACACTGCAAATCTCACGCGCCAACACGTGCCATGGTGCCATCAACAAAAAGCCAAACATGCGCTGGTTTAATATTTATTATTTATAATTTATAATTAATTAAATTTAATTTAAAAATAATATATTATGATATTTAATCCATATTCAAATTGCGAGAAAGTCGAGTGGAGACACTCCAGCTAATTTCTTTTCTATTTGTAATATAGTAGTACATAATATATAGCAATTTGAATTTTTTTTCTCTTCTGGGGGGGGGGGGGTTAAAACCCTAAACCCCCCCTGGTTGCGCCACTGGTACTTTGCATTTTGGTATAATGCGTAAAAAAAATATTATATCTATCGTTGAATTAAGGAAAATGTTCTCTTGATCTAAAAACTTTTTGTATTAACAATGTTATTATTCCCTTAAGGAGGGGGGGTTATTTACACTTTCTCCTTTCCATCATCTTATGCATCGAATTAGTCACACTGAAAGACTCCTATGGATTCCATCATTACCCTCTAATTAAAGACCCTAATGCAATCAAAATCAAAACTAACAAGATTCCCAAGATTAGTTAATACAACTTAATTTTCTATAGAATTGAAATTAATAATATAAATATAAATATGAATTATATATAAATTAAAAAAAAAGTTTTAATATTATTTAATATTAGGTAAGGGTCCTTTCAGGATTGAAATCTATATTGTTAATAGCAAAAAATTATTATAATCTTGAATAGATACCAAAAATATATTTAATACTGTAACGGACGGCCATTTGTAAGCTGATCCCCTTTCAAATACTTCTGATAGATGAATATTACATGTGTTTTGCTTTCGAAGAGTCCTATTCTCATAACATCTCGCCTCCACATTACCTGCATTCTCTAAATTTCACATTCACCTTATTCGCCAACCACTGGTTCATTTAGTGAAATATTTAACTCTAACTTGCTTTCTCACAAGATGGGTATTGTACACAAATTGTATATAAATAATATTTCTATATTTGCTTCGTAAGTTCCCACCACAGTAAATTTTATTTTCACCAATTCCCAATCTCCAAGCTAATTATTTTTGCAATGAGGCTGTCAACACAGATATATATATGTTTTCCGAACTTATTTACAATTAATTTATTTTACGAGTTGTGTAATTGAACCTCCTAGTCCTCAAAGAACAACTCGTTGACGCCCAAACTACAATCAAGTGTTGTTAATGGTCTATTGCAGTGTTTCCCAAACTTTTTTTTGACTGCGACCCGGTTCGAGGTCTTAAAATTAAAACATTCATTAAAAAAAAAAAACATTTATTTAGAACACAAATTTTATTTTTCAATAAAAATCAAGTTGTTTATTTCAAAAATTGCAAAATAATTATATAAGAAAAATAAGATGGAAAAAAATAATAAAAATAGCTAAAATTTTTTCGCGACCTGGTAAAATTTTTCTGCGACCCGGTAACCGAGTCGCGACCCACACATTGGGGAACACTGGTCTATTGGACTCTCTACGGCAGTATTCGTCGAGTCGCGGACTTGGCCAGGGGTTGTAAGGAGATTTCCGATCTGTCCAAGGAGTACGAACCACGCGGACGCCATTACACTCCACTACAATTCTAATTTATGCATTTTTATTTTTTATTTATTTTTTTTTTTATGTTGAATAAAATATTTAAACCCTTAAATATGTAAATAAAATAAAAAAAAATTCAAATTGAAATTAAAAACAAAAATAGAATTACTAAAATTGAAAAAAAAAAAAATAAATCTAAATTAACTCTAAAAGAAGAACTCTAGTCTTTTTGTTTTATTATATTTTAGTCGAGTCAAATTAGTACTTAAAATAGAGGTAAGTTTACAATAATTCCCATAGAGCTGAAAATTGGTATGAATGTTCAGAATACTATTATAAATGAATTGTGAAAAGTCCCCATCAATCCCCCTTGTGCAAAAAATTTTATTGATGGTAAAAATTTGCAAAAATAGGTTTTTCGCGTTTTTCAGCTAAACGGTGCGTTTTACAGCAAAAATAGTTCAGACAAAAATTGTAGATCATCCGATTCTCTACAAAAAATGTATTTACATTTTTTTTCATAAGTATTGCCATTTCCGTGATTCAGCGGTTCAAAAAACTGAAAAAATTATTTTATTCGTAATATGCATGTTAATGTACTTTTATATACATTTTTGAACCATTATACGAGTAAACATGAGTCCCTAAGTCTTATACATACACATATTAAGAATATAAATGAACGTCAAAAACTCCGTCCCTAATTTCATTTAGTCGTTTAGCTGAAAAACGCGAAAAAAACTATTTTTGCAAACTTTCACCATCAATAAAATTTTTTGCACAAGGGGGATAGATGGGGACTTCATTTATAATAGTATTCTGAACATTCATACTAATTTTTAACTCTATGGGAATTATTGTAACCTTCAATGTCTTATTTGACTGAACTATTTCATGTTAAAATGATCTAATCAAAAACATACCTGTTAAAAAGGGGGCCAAGTTCCTATCGGCTATTTGTTTGCCTAAAAAAGGGTTCAAATCCATCCCAATGCCAAGTTTAGATGCACTTTAAAATCAATCATAATCATTTTCATCAACAGCCTGATCCACTAATAAATAAACATTTGGCATTCCCAAGAATCGCCACCACACCAAGTCCTCCGCTTCCTGCATCCAGGCACGCCACTTTATTCGCGTCAACGGTCCATCTGGCCGAAATTCACTTTACCATACACCCAACTTAAAATATGGTATAGTTGTTAAAATACGTAGGTACTTGGTTTAAAATATCTAAAATTATAATACTTAGAAATTTGAACTTGGCAGGTTTTCGTGCTGTACATAACACTAGATTAATTGTATAATTATATTTATTATTTATATGTATAAATTAACCTGCCAAGTTCAAATTTCTAAGTATTATAATTTTAGATAAAATTTTATCTCTGTACTTGCAATAGGTACTGAGATACAGGGGGGTCAAAAGTGACTCCAAACCATTCGTGTAAATATACTTCGGCATGCGCGCGGCTTGCTGGAACTTGGCCGGCGCACTGCCGTGCGTATAGATTTGATAAACAGGGGTGTGTGAAGAATGGTGATAAAAATAGTCTCAAAAAATTATATTATAACTAAAGAATAATATTTAAATAAAAAAAAAATATTAAATTATTCAAATCAAATGACATTTTTTTATTAAAAGGGGTTTTGAAGGAAAGTAAATTCATATTGAAATTTAAATGATCGCTCTTTTATGATTAATCTTCTATTTTTAAGCTTAATGAAATAATCGTAATTAAAATCATTCAAAATATATATTTAAAAGATCTCATATATTAATATGCTATATTTTAATTTCCTTCTTAATTAGAGAGATTGTCAAAAGGTTTTTAAATTTTATATAAATAGAATATCGTAGATATATAGAAACATTATTAATAAATGTTTATATGATGATTTGATTCTCTCTTTCCATTTCTTTCTCTTTCATTTATTTTTTTTTTTTTTGTATTTTTTTTTATATTATTTTCTCTCATTTCTCAAAGTATTTCATTTTGGCCAGAGATAAGTAGGATGCTTCGTTTTTCTTTGATCTCTCCTTTTCTTTTGAAAAGGGGATACGAGTTATTTGTGTTCACCTGGTTGAGAAATCATTTAAGATTGTGGTACAAACTAATAATCAAAGAAGCTTTTGTAAGGATTAATATCTTTTGTTATTTGTAAATAATTATTTTTGCTCAATGATTGTGTGTTATTAAAACTAAGAAAATATTTACAAAAAAAAAAAAAAAAAAAATACTGAAGAAAAAATATTTTTTTTATTAAAGATCAAATGAAGGGATTGATTTTTTTTATTTTCAAAAAGATAAGGGTTAGTAATATTTTAAAATCTATTATAATTAAATAAAATGATAATGAAATTATTTAATTATTTATTTTTTTGAATATTTTTAGTGTTAGTTTAAAATATAAGCTGTAGTGTCTTCACTCGACTATCTCGCAATTTGAATTGGATTAAATAACATAATATATTATATTTAAATTAAAAATTTAATTCATTATATAAATTATAAATTATAAATTAATAAATAATATTTATTAAACCAGCGTATGTTTGGCTCTTTGTTGATGGCACGACGTCACGTGTTGGAGCGTGAGATTTACAGTGTTAAGAAATTAATTCTGGTACTTTCAGCGATTTAATTAAGCTGAAATTCTATATATAGCAGTTTTATACAATTTTTAATCATGTGAAAAACTATCAAACCTATATCTTTATTTTTACGGTCACTTTAGAGGAAAAAAAATCAAAACGTTGCTGGTAATGACCTTCTTCCGGTTGAGCTACATTTCTCAAAAGTTGATTGTAAACTAAGAATTTTGAATAATGCACGTATACCAAATTTCATGATTATACCTCAAACCGTTTTTGCGTAATCTTGTCTACATACACACACACACACACACACACACACACACACACACACACACACACACACACACACATTTTTCTCAACCTTAATGAAGTAGACAAATTTAAGCAAAAACGTTTTGAGCTAGAATCAGACGTGGTGTCATCAACAAAGAGCCAAACACACGAATTAATTTTTAAAATTTTTAAATTTTGACTTAAAAATCAAGGTAAAGGTTTTAAATTTAAATGTAATATAATATATGATAATTAATTATAATTAAATTGAAAAACAATACTATACTGCAAATTTAAATTTTTTAAATTAATTAATTATAATTAATTAAATTTCATTTAAATATAATCTAATGTTAATTAATCCAATTCAAATTTGCGAGATAGTCGAATGGAGACACTCCAGATTTTATTTGTTTGTTTTCGTTTAGAAAAACCTGCAAAAAAAAAGAAAAGTAAAATAATCTTGGCGACACGGTTTAAAATACAATTTCATGTTCCTCGAAGATGAAGAATTTTTATTAGATTTAGATTTCAATTACAAATTGAATCATTCTTTATTGATTTTGTTTTAACCGGATTCGAATAACATTTCAACGTCAACAAAAAAGAGAGAGAAGAAGGAGATGCTATTTGCTTGACTCTATTAATAACAATTGGTTTTCTAGATAGATGGAGGATTTCAAAGACAGAAACAATTTAAGAAGGGATAAAAAAAAATCCCATTCATTTTCTTCGCTAAATTGATAGCAAATTTAACAAATCCATTTGAAAAACCAATAACTCTACAAATAATCTGACTAGTGAAATTCATAATAAACTCGAATAAAAAACCTCTGACTTTGTACATCATATGCAAGGACAACGCCTATCAAGACGGTTATATCAATGAGGTGTCCTATGATCAGTAGAACGGGTCCTCTCAACTTTTACCTTGATTTTCTTGATCGGAGGCGCTATCAAGTAGCTTTTCCCCAATGTTGTTCCCGGAGGCTGGGTTGATTCCGTCCTATAGACCACAGCTAGGGAAATTCCCTTGCCAGGCCCGGGACTTGAACTCGGGACCATGGGAATGTGAGGCAGGTTCGCTACCCACACACCCAATGGCGCCTTTCGAACTCGAATAATAGGAACAATTAAAATAATTGAAGAAATGTTTTCTTTATCTAGAATTTAATTAATTAAATTGAATAATTATGTTAAATTTGTTGACAATTTACCTTAAGAACACTTTCATCTTCGGAGTGACAGGATGCTTGAAGAGTGACATCGGCGACCCTCCCTGCTTGACTTACGATGAAAACTTTCATTGCCTGGGAAACCTGACGGCCAGTAAGAACAGCTGAGTTGATAACTTCCCAATTCTAAAACAAACAAAAAATAACAAGCAAATTAGATAGAATTATATTGTTATGTTTCGAATCAAATACTCAATCAATATGATCCAATAATACATATTAAATAAAAACTTTTAGAATAAATTAAATAAATTAATTGATATTTTTGTATTTCATGTATGGACATGGTTTCCTGAACCACGGTAAACTTATCGGATTAGCACCGTGAAATTTGACATAAATTGTTATTATATTAAAAATTACATTTATGGTTTTTGAAAATAAAAGTTGATTAATTATACTATGAAGATTGAAATAGAATTAAAATAATATAAACATAAAAATTTTTTTATAAAATAAGCTTTTTTTCATGGACTAAAATAATTTATCTATTAGCCTGTCAAAGTTTATGGATGAATTCTTCATATTCAACTAAAAACGTTGGGCGCTTTTAGTTTTCATTTGTTTTCTATAATATTTCTATCCAATTAAATTCCTTTATAGAGCTATAATTTATATTATATAAGCTATATACTTACTTACCATACTAAAACATTTCATTAACAAGTAACATTATTTGTTTTAATATAATAAATAAATATAAATTTTGAATTTGATTGATAATATGTAAATTTAAAAAAATAATAATTCTTTTAATATTTGTTACATAGTTTGATAAAATAAGTATATTACAGTGAAAAATAATAAAAGATTAATTTCTTAGCTATCAATTTTATGGCATTATAAAAAAAATTGTCAGTGTTTAATAAAATATTTATTATTACAAAAATTTGACTAGATGTTTCATTTAAATAGATAAAACTAAATGTGCCCAACGTTTTTCGTTGAAGATGAAGCAATTAATCTATAAACTTTGTCGGGAATATAGAAAAATTATTTTATTCTATTTAGTCCATGAAAAAAACGCTATTTTATAAATTTCTATTACATTTATATTATTTTATTCTTTTTAGTGCTATTTTACTTCTCTAAAATAAAATTTATCATAGAAGAAATCTTTGATGAGAAATAGATAAAGATTATATTCAACGAGAATTCGCAAATAGAATAAAATAAAAATAAAATATTAATTATTATAAAAATTATATTATGGAAATATAATTATTGAAGTAATGTTTTTAAAATATATTTATTATATCAATTAAAAATCCCTTTTTCAATGTTATAAATTATTTTGAGTTATTTTATTTATCCATCAGATGGCGTGAATGATAATTCAAATATTAAATCAAATTGTCGTTAATTACATTATAATTAATTAATTATAATTCATTTATATTTCTTCCATACCTTCTAGAGATCCATTGAAATATCAATAAAAATTTTCAAAAGTCTATCTCAATATTAAGTTGAGGAAAAATCGATTTAAATTTGTCAAAAGAGCGAACAGACAGACAGACAGACAGATATGAAGTGAAGTTGATAAAATAAAAAATATAATATAACAATATTCTTATTTTGTCCTTTTATAGACATAATTTATTTAACCATTGAGTTTCTAATATAAAATTTTAGAAATTAATTTGTATATACAAAATATAATTAATCTTAAATACAAATCTTGAAAATTCTCTTAATATATATATATATATATATATATATCTTGTTTAATGATTGTCACTAAAGAAAATGGAAACTTGTTGTCTTGATTATTATTTTCCTACCTAATATAAAGTTGTTTGTTTATATGGTACCTCTTATATGGTTCCTCTCCCCCCCCACACACTCTCTTTATCTCTTTTATAAAGATAATCTCAATTAATTAATTTCAAAATATAATTTAACTTTTCTGAATTCATCTCCTTTGCTAAATTTAATTATAATTAAATTTTGAATATTATTATAATGATATATATAAGTAAAATTATCTCAAACACAAATTAAAAAAAAAGATAAATGCTATTTTTATTTTGTTAATTTTATATATATATATATATATAAAAATTGCAAATATCAATCATCATCTAAAAATATTTAATTAAATTCTTAAAGAGACGAGTTCTTGAATGTTACTTTATTTTCACTTTAATTAGAAAATTATCTTAAATATTTCGAAATATTATATTTTCTAGAGTATTATCAAATATTTCAAATATTTTATATATATTTAATTAATATTAATTTCTCTTTTATTACTCTTTTCTTATTTTTGAACATGTAAAAGTTATTTTATAGAATATAGATTAAAATTATTATTAATTAAATATTAATGTTAAGATAATATAGAAATATATTATACTTAATTACTAAAATACCATTCTCTTCCTCCAATTTAATTTTAGGAAAGTCTTTATAATCTTAATTATCAAATAATTTCCTACTACTTATTTTTTATTTTATTCTATAAATTTGATGTCATTGATGGAAAATATCGTTAAACCAATAATCCTAAATATTTAATTTATATAATTTCAAAGATGACACCTAAAATTATTATTAGAATAAAAAATTTAAAAAAATTAATATGAAAATAAGTTGACCTGTGGCCAGGCACAGAATCGACCGACGGTTTGAAATAAATTAATTTCCATCTACAGAAACAATTTCAAATAATTTTAATATATCTATTAATGAAATGAAAAAAACAGATATGGATAAATATTTTTAATTTTGTTTTATTTAGAATATATATGTAAGAGAGAGAGAGAGAGAGAGACCAGGCTGTGACGTCATGAATGGCTGGATGACGTCATATAATTTTAAATTAAGAAAAAACTAATAAAGATGATTTTTCTCGAGAATAAAACCACCACAAAGTGCATGATTCGTGGTGATATGTAAAAAATCTCCTCATGTGAAATTTGGTGTGAAAATAACCCTTCCCTTCCTATCGTCGATCGCTAATACTACCACCGGATTTGCACCAAAAGTTGATCAATTCATCCTACTGATGCATTAAGTAAATATACCAAATTTTATCACAATCCGTTGAGCCGTTCAAGCTGTACACTTGTATTCGGACGGACAGACGGACAGACATGAGGCTAAAAATACTTTTTTCTGTTAAGAAAATGCATGATTCGTGGAGTTATGTAAAAATCTCCACATGTGAAATTTGGTGTGAAAACAATACCACCCTTACTATCGTCAGTCGGTAATTATAAAATTTTATTCAATAAAAATTATTTTAATCATGATAATAAATACTTTTAAAATGGAATAATCATTACAATTATATTATATAAAATTAAAAATGTTTTTATCTTGTTTAAAAATAAACTGAATTTTTTAATTGAATTTTTTTTTTCAAGATGAATTTACAATTCCGTTCAAAAGAAAAAACTATCTTGAACTATAATCAAACAAAAATTTTGACATCAAATTAAAAAAAAAAAAATTGTTTTTATAGTAGGTTTTTATCGAATTTCTTGATTGATTTATTTTATTTAATTTCTTGAATTCCCTTTTTTTTTTACTTTATTCCTTTAAATTCAGGTAAATAAAAATCACGATACGGTAAATTGATTCAAATTGTATTGAATAAATTAAACATTTATTTTGATAATATTGACATTTACTCAATTCAATTGAAATCGTTTACATAAAAAAATCTATACTCCAAAATCTTTTCCATGAAATTAAATAATGTATTATAAAGTTATACCATTATTTACTTATAATAGATTTTACTTTACTCAGAAAAACTGCATTCTTTTTAAAATTACATTAAAGGTAAAATTTGTAAATATTGAATTTAATTAATAAATAAACGAATTAATAAATTATCTTTCAGAATTTTTTATTTGATTATTTGTAAGTTATTGTTTTATTTTTTTTTATATATATAGTATATCAGTGATGGCGAACCTATGACCCACGCTTTGATTTTTATAAAATTTATTATATATTTTATAAATTTTATAAATTTATATTGTACAAACTTTTAAACATTTTCGATTTTTCTTTTAAATTTTTTTCAATATGGTTTAAAAAAAAGGTAAAATGATTTTTGCGATCAGACTTTTATTTTAAAATTATTAATGTTAGTGACCCACGAGCTAGTACTAAAAAAAAATGATCAAAATTTGACCCACTTCTCAAAAAGGTTCATCACTGTAGTAGATAAAATATTAATAATATCGTGTGTTTTTGGGTAATAAAAATTAATATTCTTTGGTAATTTGTTTATATTAAAACTAATTTTTTACCCCTGCCTTATTAGTCACTGCGAAATAAAATTAGCTGGAGTGTCTCCACTCGACTATCTCGCAATTTGAATTGGATTAAATAACATATATTATATTTGAATTAAAATCAATAAATTATAAATTAAAAATTAAAATAAATAAATAATATTTATTATACCAGGGCATGTTTGGCTCTTTGTTGATGGCACCACGTCACGTGTTGGCGCGTGAGATTTGCAGTGTTAAAAAATTAATTCTGGTACTTTCAGCGATTCAATCAAGCTGAAATTCTATATATAGCAGTTTTATACAATTGTTAATCATGTGAAAATTATCAAACATATATCTTTATTTTTACGGTCACTTTTGAGGAATAAACAAAAGTTGATAGAAAACTACAAAATTTGAATATTGCCCGTATACCAAATTTCATGATTCTAGCTCAAACCGTTTTTGCGTTATCTTGTCTACATACATACACACATACTCACAGACATTTTTCTCCACCTTAGTGAAAATAATTCAGGAACCTTGAAAACGTATAAAAACATCAAAATCTCAACATCGAAAATTTTAGTGATCGCAATACTATCTCTGCCGAGATAGTAAAAAATTATATATATCTTAAAAAACAAATTTCCAATTTAATTCATTTTCATTTTAGTTTAATTATTATACTATAAAATAAAAAATAAATTAATCTCTTAAAAAATATACTATATTTACTACTATTTATTTAGCTGTGATTTTTCTACAATTATTTTATCTTACTCTCTTTCCCTCTCTATCGATCTGTCTATATATATATATATATATATATATATATATATGTGTGTACCTTCTATTTGTTTCAAAATTAAATTTCAACAGTACAAAATATTTTTTTATCAGCTGTCATCAATAGAAAATGAGTTTTTATTTTTTTTTTAACCTTTGTAAAATATTCATATGTATCCATATTTGGTTGGGTAAAAAAAGGTGGAGGGAGCCCCTACATTATTGGGTTATCTCTGGAAGATGATGTGGATACAATTTTCAAGAGCATTCATGAAATACCAAGTTTCCTACATCTCTTCTAGTTGTGCGAATTTGGATTATTGAAAACAATTAAATTCATGACAAATGGAAATTTAATATTTGTATATTCTATTGATTTTATTTCTAGGTGACGTATTGGTCAATTCAACATTGCACATATATAAACAATTGTTCACTAAAATAATTATAGTTACTAATTAAAAATCTATCAATTTTAGTTCTATAAAATTGTTAAAACTAAATTTAAAGAACACTTTTTCCAATTGTCTAATATTTTGCTTAGAAATGAGCAAATCAAGGAGAAATAATTATTTTACATTTTGTACGCTCTTGGATTAAATTAAAATCGATGGTTTTTAAATTTTACTAGAGAAAATAATAGTTTTCCAATTAGTATTATTAGGTTATTCAGAGTAAATATATTTAATGGAACACTCAAAATTGCATTTTCGACATTCATTATTTTTGTTGTTTGATTTGAAGAAATCTGCTGCCGAAGCCTATTGAACACTTTTAGAAGGTTATGATGATGCTGCTCCGTCATATCCCAGTTTTCAACGATTTGTAAGCGGTGATTTTGATGTCAATGAAATGAAGAAGGACAAAAAAAAAGAGACAATGAATAGCAAGACTTATTGAACGAGAACCCAGCTCAAATTTTCAAAAAACTTTTTGACAGCTTAGCAGTTGATGAATCAATTGTTTCGAGACGCATTCAATGGGAAAGATCCAAAAGCAGGAAAAATTACTACCATACGAATTGACTGAAAATGCCATTTCGAATGATTTCAATATTGCGATTTCATTGCTTGCCAGGCAAAAGAGAAGAGTTTTCTGTGGCGTATTGTGACTGACGATAAAAAGTGAATCTAGTATGATAATCCCAAATGCAAAAAGTAATGGGTTAGTCCAGAGAAGCCAGATATATTTTTTTTTCGATTTTGTTTTAGAAACTAATACACTATATAGAATATAATAATTTGAATTTAAAAAAAATATAAAATATTTACCCAATTTTAAAAAGACAAAAATTTAAAACAACTCCTTTATATAATTAGTCTAAAAATCATTCAATAAATCATTTTTACCTCTAAAATATAGTAAGTTAATAATTGAGTAATTGAACTAAAAAGAAAAACAAAAATAATATAATTTAATCATTTTATAATTGACGTTTTAAAAAAATTTTTAACTTCATAAATTTTTGAAAAAAAAAATAATTACTCTTTTTTACTATCTCGACAAAGATAGAATTGCGATCACGAATATTTTGGATTTTGAGATTTTGATGTTTTAAAGGTTCCTGAATCATTTTCACAAAGTTTGAGAAAAATGTCTGTGTGTGTGTAGACAAGATTTCGCAAAAACGATTTGAGCTAGAATCATGAAATTTGGTATCCTGGCATTATTCAAAATTCGTAGTTTCTATCCACTTTTGAGAAATGTAGCTCAACCGGAAGAGGGCCATTGCCTACGTTTTGATTTTTTTTTCCTCTAAAGTGACCGTAAAAATAAAGATATATGTTTGATAGTTTTTACATGATTAAAAAATTGTATAAAACTGCTATATATAGAATTTCAGCTTGATTGAATCGCTGAAAGTACCAGAATTAATTTTTGAACACTGCAAATCTCACGCTCCAACACGTGACGTGGTGCCATCAACAAAACAACCAAACATGCGCTGGTTTAATAAATATTATTTATTAATTTTAATTTATAATTTAATTAATTAATAAATTTAATTTAAATATAATATATGTTATTTAATCCAATTCAAATTGTGAGATAGTCGAGTGGAGACACTCCAGCTTATTTATTATATATATATATATATATATATATAAATTTTATATATGCTTCACTTTTAAGTAAAAAAGAAGAAATATTCAAATATACGTATTAAGAATAATAAATAAAAAAGTATTTAAGATAAATATGTGATCTAAATATTTTATTAAATTAATTGTGTTTCTATTTTGCTTTTGTTTGTTGGATTAATTAATTAAATCATTTTCTGGTTTCCTTCCATTTGCTAGTAAATTAATTAAGCCCTTTCCCCATGATTCCCTTTCTAATCTCGATGCGATATGTTTCGGATGCTCTCCCTCTTGTTCCCTTTTCCTTCTATTCATTTAATCATCTATAGATACGCTACAAATATATATAGCAAATTTATTACAAGGATATCAAAATTCTATAGAATGTATTAATAGTTTTCTAAATATGGCAATGTCATAGGTTATATAGAATATTGTTCACGATCCAAGTAACATGCAAAAGCAATACAAGTGATTATAATCAGAAACAAATGATG
This sequence comes from Labia minor, assembly GCA_963082975.1. Classification (NCBI taxonomy): domain Eukaryota; kingdom Metazoa; phylum Arthropoda; class Insecta; order Dermaptera; family Spongiphoridae; genus Labia; species Labia minor. The sequence goes on from OY720349.1 coordinate 6,641,924, forward strand.
AGCTTCGATTTTTATCTTCACATTTTAAATAACAATCACAAATAAAAGAAACGTTTACATTCAACGTAATACTAATATATGTATATACATATTGTATAATTTTAGAAAATTTTATATATTCTTAGAAAAAAACAAACAAATAATTAAATTTTATATACAGGGTCCGTCATGTAACATTTTTTTTAAATGCAATAAAACAAAAACGGTTGGATGTATTTTCAAATTTATTTTTTCATAGTGAAGTATCGACCTTCCGATTATTTATGAAATACTATTTCATTCCAATGGCTGCCTCGGCTGGCCTTGCAGTACGCCATTGGAGACGCCGATTTTGGCCAAAAAATCATCTTTTCGGATGAGGCGCATTTCCATATTGGCGGATACATCAACAAATAAAATTGCCTAATTTGGGGGACGGAAAACCCACAGGTTATCATGGAGAAGACAATGCATCCTCAGAGAGTGACGGTTTGGTGCGGATTTTGGTCTGGCGGCATCATTGGGCCATTTTTCTTTGGAAATGAGACAGGAGCCGCCGTTACGGTTAATGGCGAACGCTATCTGATAGGTTGTTCCCGAAACTTGAAGAGGAAGACTTGAACAACATTTGGTTGCAACAAGACGGCGCTCCGTGTCACACAGCTAAACTTACAATCGATCTTTTGCGCACTGTTTTCGGAGACCGAATTATCAGCAGAAATTCTGATGTCGTTTGGCCGCCTCGGAGCTGCGATTGGACACCGTTAGACTATCCTTTGTGGGGAGCCGTCATAGACAAATGTTTTGCAGACAAACCAGAGACAATTCAAGCTTGGAAGGACAATATTCGTGCAGCCATAGCTAAAATAGAGCCGTATACTATCACAAATGTACTCAAAAATTGGACCGACAGTATGGCGTTCTGCAAGTCCAGCCGAGGCATCCATTGGAATGAAATACTATTTCATAAATAATCGGAAGGTCGATACTTCACTATGAAAAAATAAATTTGAAAATTCATCCAACCGTGTTTTTGTTTTATTGTATTTAAAAAAAAATGTTACATGGCGGACCCTGTATATACATGTATATTGTCACCAAAGTATAATAGAATATGCTTTTAAACAAGACAGTTTTTTTAATATTTATTAAATAGGTATCTTATCTTATTATATGTACTAGCAAAAATATATAGTATATATATTTGTATATTTTTGAGATATTAAACCAACAATCAAATTAGATAGAATTATATTGTTATGTTTCAATTCAAATATTCTATCCATACCATCTAATAATACATATTAATAGTAATTTAGCAACATATAATAAATATGAACAATTATAAAGGCAACAATTTCAAATAAATTGTTTAATAAATGTGATCTAATAATATTAAATAAATTATATTATATTAATTAAAATGTTTTGTAGATTAAATTATAAATAATATAAATGATATTTGATTATTATAAATAAAAAGAAAAAATATAACCTCCTTTCTTAATTATAAAATAGACAAGTACAGGTGTCAATATAATTCCAGAATTTATATTATTATCAGTAGTCATCCTTGTGTGTTTGAAACAGTCTATAAGTTATTGCTACTTTAAAAAATAAAAAACTGAAGCCATCTAATTATATGTAACAACATATATATATATATATATATATATATATAATATAGGATCAAATATTTTATCAAGTAAATTTGAATATATTTTTCATTTTGAAATGAAAATCAAGTTATTTTAATTAATCTGTACCATTTTTGTAACAAATTTTTGATGGGTTATTTATAGAAAACCCATTTAACAATTGTAATAAATAATTAAAAAATTGTAAAATTTTTAAAGTTTATAATAATAAATTTGTTAAAGGGTCGAGCGATAGTTGGGTGTTCCAGTTACTGTTAAATTATACTAGAATAAATTCAATAAAAAGTGTATAGGAAAAACGAAAAAACAAAAAAAAGCAAGAAAAAGCAGCCATCACAGTTTATCATGTCAATTTTTTAAAACATAAATGAATGCCTCCTTTATACTAAAATCATCAGTGTGAAAAATTCTAGAAGAGAAGCAAAAATCTCTCTGACTTTGATAGATTCTTGTGAATAAACCACGTTTTTCTTTTCCCAAGTGCTATTTCGGTTTTATTGCCCCTTCGAAGACAAACAGGAATATTTTATCAAGCGTAAGCATCTCCTGAATCATAATTTCAAACATTCAAATGGGAATTTGTTTGAAAGAAATGAATAACAATCTTAAAGATTACAACTCGAGAATATTGAAATTAAAAAAGACAAAAAAAAATCAACAAATGAAAATTTGAATATTTAGAAATTAATTGAATATTAATAACAAATATTAATATTCATTTTTTATGAAATGTAAATTTTTTAAGATAAATCGGAAAAAAAAAATATTTTTTGGGATGATGTATATGAATGTGAGACATGATTCATGACTTTCAGGAACGAGAATATTTTCATAGTATTTGAAAATAATAATTCTTCCAATTCCATAACTTATAATTAATAATTGCACAATTTTTGATTGGAATTTGATACCTTTGAAAAAATTTTAAATTGTACTAAGAATTTTACTATTTTTTTAAAATTCTTTGTACCGAATATCGTCAAATATTGATTTTGATCAACACTATGTGCTAATAAGACAATAAAAACCTTGAAAAAATAAAAAATTATAATTAATAAATTTTTTTTAGGATATTTTAGGTACACGATTTTTCTACTAAAAAAAGTTTCAAGACTAAATATATTATATACACTTAGATGTAGAATAATCCATTTGTATGCGTTTTTTTTCAAATATCTCCACGTTTCAAATTAGTTTTTCCTTTGACATATGTATGTATCCTTGAACTTACAAGCTCATGTGTGTTTATTTTAATAGCTCACTCTTTTTTTCTTTGTTAATTCATTTTTATACCATAATGCGTATCTTTTTATTAATGGTTTTAAAAAAGTCCTCTGTAATAAATAATATTTTTTTATATATTAGTTGATTTTTATAAATTTTGTTTTTTTTATCTTTTAAAGCTAAAAAGATTAGTTTTTTTTTATTTTCAATATACTTTTTAAAAATATTTAACTATTTTATTACATAAAATATTTTTTTTTAAATAAATTTAAAAATAACAAAGCCAATGGATATAACTAGGGTGACCAAACGTCCCGGTTTTCCGGGATTGTCCCGTTTATAGGTGCTCTGTCCCGGCGTCCTGAAATATGTCTTCGGGACAGCCTTTTGTCCCGATTTTTAAATATTTAGGACATTTCGTACTTTTTTTACAAAATTTTTTCAATTTGGTTCTAAAAAAAAGTAAAACGTTTGTCCCGGTTTGGTGTTTTCGAAATATGGTCACCCTATATGATATAACACATATATTTAAACTACTGTATATATTTATCGATTATAAAATCATATATGGGCTACCACATAGAATTCACTGGTTTCATTTTGGATAATACACATATTGTATTATTATAATTTTAAATTTTGATTTAGATTAGGTTAGTATTAACTATAGGCCGATTTCGTTTCTAAAAATAAAATTTTATTAGTTAAAAATTATTTGATACAAAATAAAATAAATAAAATAATAACTCCAAACCTTACCTAAAAGGAAATTGGTTTTTATAGTTATTATTCACTTATAATTATAATATTAAATAATAAACATATACCAGATGCTAATCATATACCACAGACCAGCTAACAGACTAGTAAACTATATTGTCTTTGCTGAAACAAAGTTTTTGGCGCCACCATGGGAGTGCAGACAGTAACTAATTGATAAAAAATCTGGCTTGTGTGTGTGTGTGTGTGTTTGCCTGGTTTTTGCATGCAGAGTTATCGGTTATGCGCCTGCAGCGAGAGAGATCATATAAAAAAAAATTGGTTTCACCGATTTCTAAGGAGTTGGGGGGTCTGTCATATACTAGTAGGCTGATCAGCTGTGAATCTATCTTAATGATTCAATACATGTCCTACCAACTTAACCAATGTTCTAACATTTTACATATATATATATATACTTTTAGTAGAAATTTAAAAGTAATTTTTTAAAATGTTGACTTGAGCCTTTTTATAAATTTGTTGATAAATAATTAATTATCTATAAAAAAACTAGTAAAGAGCGGAAAATTGAAAGTAACTAAAAAAGTTCTTTGTAAGTCATTTTCTGAATATAACTTTATTTTTTTTTTATTTCCCTCTATTTAATAATTCCATTCTTATTTTTTATTTTTTATTTTTAAAATAATAAGAAAGAAGATAGGATATATTAATAAATTTAGGAATTGGTAATTGTAAAGTGCATATAATCTAAAACAAGACCGGGGATTGATTCTTTGGTAAAGAAAATTTTCTTTCAACTTGCCAGCGAAACAAGTCCCTTGAGTGAAGTATGCTAGAAGAGGGATTAATCTCAGCCAAGATCTGGCACTGGCACTTGTTGCCTACTTGATTGACACCCGAACCTGTGCGATTACCATAACTAATAGAGCATGTTAACCACCAAGTCGGAATACAGATGCATCCACCTTCTGGGTAACATTTCAAATAAAATCCAATTATTCTCAGCATTTCTCAACCACACTTCATCCTTCTTGGATATTTTATTTTGAAAATCTACCATGACATTAAAAAGTTTTCTTGTTTGTTTCTTCGTTTACATACTTACATATTAAAATCGAATATATAATAATATTTTGGTTTTTGTTTCTCTCTCTCGCTCTCACTCATACACACACTCGTTTTAAATAAATGTACCCCTTCAGTATAATACAATAAATTTTTTCAATTGTATTATAAATTATGCATTAAAAATTAATGTTGATTTTATTAATCATACTTAATCGTAAGATTGGATAAGATTGTAGGTATATAAATATTTTTAGGTGTATACACTAACTGCAATTGTACACTTGTTAGTTATTTTTATAAATAAACTTTAAAAATCAGGAATAAAATTAATAAAAATTATGTATTTATAGATTTGATCTTATGAAAATATACATTAAGTAATAATTAAGTTCAGGGCCGTTCCTAGGGTGCGAGAATAATTTTGCTGACCCTTCACCCAAAATTGTTAAAAAAATTAAAACAAAATTATATATTTAAGATCCTAAAAATCATTTGACTTTTTTTTTAGAACCATATTGAAAAAAATTATATATTTAAGATCCTAAAAATCATTTGACTTTTTTTTTAGAACCATATTGAAAAAAATTAAAAAAATGAATATTATAATATATTACTTAAAGTACAATTAAGGCGGCTCGCGCCGCCCCCATAGGCCTGCCGCCCTGGTGCCCTGCACCTCCGGGTAAGAACGGCCCTGATCACAGACCATCTATAAGACTAGTAAACTCTATTGTCTTTGCTGAAACAAAGTTTTTGGCGCCTCCAGTGCAGACAGTAACTAATTGAAAAAAAAAATCGGGCTTGTGTGTGTTTGCCTGGTTTTTGCATGCAGAGTTATCGGTTATGCGCCTACAGCGCCTCTTAGCGGTGCAACAATGAGACATCATATTAAATTAAAATTGGTTTCAGGGGGGGGGGGCTGGCCCTGATTAAGTTATTAATTATAAGAATTGAAGGAATCTCTGTATTCATCGTTCAACAATTTTCTTGTTCTGTAATATTTCATTTTTTTCTTATTTTCTTATTATTTTTATTTATTGAATAATTTAAACAAATAATACTTAATTCTTAAACATATGTACTGCTAATGTATAATAGATAGATAATAAGCTTTTTTTTTGTTCTTTTTAAAAGATAAAATCTCAAAAATGTATCTTGAATAGATGCATAAAATATTCTGTTTAATGTGATGATTATGTTATGTTATGATGATTGATGTTTAGTGACGCCTAATCAAACCTTGAATCTTGATTTTAAATGGTCGATTTTAATTTATAATCAAGTACAACATATAAACCAATTTAGGGTGCAATTGAATATTATTAATTGATTTGCTAATTCAGATCATAGACATCTGATTAGGTTAATTAGCAAACCATCAGATGGCTAATTAGAATAATAGAATAGATTAATTTTTATTTTTAAGATTGGAAAAGTATAATGAAATGCAATTTTCTTTCTTAAGATGTGAAAAATTATTAATGTTTTATTTATATATAATTTAATTTTAAATCACATATTTCTTAATCTTAAAAATCTTTCATTGATTATTTTAAATAATTTGGATGATTTTTGAATTTATAGATGATAAATACAATAAAATATATATTCAGATTTAATGAATTTATGCCAGAGCTTCTTCCAATCGTCGAAGCACTTTTTCGGTTTGGCCATCAGCTCGTTCTTCGATTCCGACTTTATCTCATCCATTGTAGCAAAATGCTTTCTTTTCATTGGTCTCTTCGGTTTTGAGAATAGAAAAAAGCCGCAGGGAGCCAATTCTAGTGATTATGATGTTGTTTTTGGTCAAAAAATCACGAACAAGCAATGATGTATGATGATGTATGGTCCACTCAGATTTAATGCACTTATCTACCAATGCGCTTGGCCATCAGCTCGTTCTTCATTTACTTTATCTCATCCATTGTGGAAAAACGCTTTTCTTTCATTGGTCTCTTCAGTTTTGGGAATAGAAAAAAGTCGCAGGGAGCCAAATCTGGTGAATTCGGTGGTTGAGTCATGATTTCGGTGTTGTTTTTGGCCAGAAAATCACAAACAAGCAATGATATGATATGTGAGCATTATCGTGATACAAAATCCATGATTTGTTTTTCCACAATTCTGATAGTTTGAGCCCTATTGCTTCATGCAAACCTTGCATAACTTTCTTGTAGTATTCCTTATTAACAGTTGGCTTATTAACGACCTGTTGGCAAGAACTCTTGACGCACCACGCAATTGTAATCGAAGAAAACAGTCAGCAAAACCTTCACATTTGATCGAATTTGGCCAAAGTAGACTCGCTGAATGTCAGAGTCAACATTTTAAGTCAGTTGGAGTACTTTATTCCATTTTTAACGCAAAATTGAATAGACATTCTTTAATCCATTTTTTTAAGTAAAAAATCGAAGAACACACAAAAACGTGACTAACTTTTGTTGTAAAAAACAAACTACTAATCCAAAATGGCTGATAATGTCAACATAGGAGAAACATATGTGTACCAACATAACAAAAAACAATTTCCCTAATCGTATGTAAACAGCCAGCGAAAATTCAAAATTCACCTTTTCTTTTGAACAGACCTCGTATAAATAATAAAAAACATAAACATTTACATCATATTTCATTATTATTTAAGCCAGTGGTTCTTAAACTGTGGTCCGCGGACCCCTGGGGGTCCGCGAAGCCTTTACTGGGGGTCCGCGGTCCTCGGAAAAAAATCATCGTAAAAATATATACATATATAAATATTTAAAGTTCATTGTTTAACTATATCCTCCTAGAGAATTACGGCTATAATTTAATACTATTAATAATACTATTTTATTTTATTAAATTGATAATTATGTCAATTAATTTTTTGTGAATAAATAAACATATATAAAAAACTATATATAAAATTTGAATTTTCATCCATTCATTCATTTAAAATCATTTTTCGATTGTTCCTTTAAAATAACCCCTCTTAGGGGCTCGGAAGGGGAGGCATATAAGGGAATTTTCTTTCACTTTGTTATTGGGGAAAACCAGGGGAGGGGACAGTCTTACCCGGAAAAACCCAAATTGTCAGCGTCCACTCTGGGGTTTTAAACAGTTTTAAAGCAAATGTTAATTATAAGTTCATTTCTCAACGAGTTGTATCTTTAAATTATTTTTATTAATGTTAATTATAAGTTCATTTCTCAACGAGTTGTATCTTTAAATTATTTTTATTAATTTAATTAATTATAATTAAATTATAGCTAATAATAGTTTATTATAGCTAATAATTTTTTTTAATTTTTAGTGTAATTTGCATGATCATTATTTTATAAAAACACTAAACACATTTTGCAATTTCCCAGAAAGGCTGTTTTTGAGAGTAAGTATAAGTTAGTTTTATGAATAAAAAATATTTATTTTAATAATATTTTAGAATCAAATTACGAAATTAATAATATTTTAGAATCAAATTACGAAATTAATAATATTTTAGAATCAAATTACGAAATATATTTATTATATAAATTAATATTCATTTAAAATGATATTAAATCATTTATTTAAAATTATTTAAAACATTTATTAAAATGATTTAAAACATTCATTTAAAATGATATTAAAACATTCATTTAAAATCATATTAAAACATAGCTAGTAAATAATAATTCGTTATATTTATATTATATTTATATTATATTTATATTATTGTAGTTCAATGTTAATAAATTACTCCATAAAATGGATCGTTGGCTACAAACTGGTTCAACACAGAAACGGAAAGAATCAGATGATGAGGCATCAACAGCAAACTCTACCAAGAAACGCAAAACTAGAAAATATTCGGATGATTATTTATCATTTGGATTTACTTATATTTGCAACAATGATGTGGAAAGACCAGTCTGCGTTCTATGTCAGGAAAGTTTATCCAATGAAAGTATGAAACCTGCTAATTTCAGACGTCATTTACAAACAAAGCACAGCGAGCATGTTAGTAAGTCTATCGAATTTTTTAAAATGAAAAAAGAAGAACTTAATTCAAGTCAGAAATTGATGGTAAAGACGGGATCTGGTGGTATGAGTAAGAAAGCAGTAATGGCATCATATGAAGTAGCTCTACTTATTGCTAAAGCAGGAAAGCCGCATAATATAGCAGAGCAATTAATTCTTCCTGCTACAAAAGTAATTACAAATATAATGTTAGGAACTAAAGCAGCAAACGATATAAATTTGATTTCATTATCAAATGATACGGTTAAGAATAGGATTGAAGACATGTCATGTAATATAAAAGAAGAATTAATATCGAGAGTGCGCAAAAGTCACTATTACTCATTACAATTGGATGAAAGTACTGATGTCACTAATAATGCCAATTTGTTAGCTTTCATTAGATATGAGTTTGAAAATCAAATACAAGAAGATGTATTGTTTTGTGATTCACTACCTTCACGAACGACAGCTAATGACATATTTAACAGTTTGAATAATTTTATAACCGAAAATGAAATAGAGTGGCCAAAATGTGTTGGAATTTGCACTGATGGTGCTCGTGCAATGTCAGGTACAAGAACTGGATTGATTGCTCTTATTAAAAATGTTGCGCCTAAGGTTGTTTGGAATCATTGCTGCATTCACAGAGAATCATTAGCAGCCAAAAATATGTCACCAGATTTGAAAAGAACATTAGACGAAGTAGTTAAAATTGTCAATTTCATTAAGGCTCGTCCACTTAATTCCAGAGTTTTTAAAATTTTGTGTGAGGAAATGGGTAGTCAACATACACATTTATTATTACATACAGATGTACGTTGGTTGTCCCGCGGGAAAGTACTCATTCGCCTTTTTGAGCTTCGAGATGAAATACGATTGTTTTTAATAGATGCGCATTTTGAACTGACCGAATGTTTCAATGATTTTATCTGGTTAGCTAAGGTGGCTTACTTGACTGATATTTTTACAAAATTGAACGAACTTAATTTGAGCCTGCAAGGTACTGTTGTAAATATATTTAAAGTTGAAGATAAAATAGAAGCAATGATTAAAAAAATCGACTTGTGGTCGAAACGCATCCAGAACGGTGTATATGAGTCTTTTCCAACTCTCAATGATTTCATAGAAAGCTCCAGTGAAAAATTGCGTAATCAAACGCGTCAATTATTTGTTGAACATTTAATTACTTTGAAAAGCAACTTCAGGAAGTATTTTTCTACTCCTGATCCTTGCAATAACTGGATCAGAGATCCATTTAATATGGAAATTACAAATGCTAAACATTTATCTGCACCTGAACAAGATATTCTCGTGGAATTATCATGTGATACAACTTATAAACTAAAATTTAACAAAACTGAATTGAGCAACTTTTGGTTACTTCTCAGGTCAGATTATCCTGCGCTTGCAAATAAAGCACTTCAACACTTGATTCCATTCTGCACAACATATTTATGCGAACAAGCTTTTTCGGTACTATTTTATATTAAGTCTAAATATAGAAACAAATTAAATGTAGAGCCGGATCTTAGATTAAAAGTTTCCAATATTAAGCCAGATATTGAGATTCTTGTTTCAAGAAAACAACTGCATACATCTCATTAAATATGTAAGTTATATTTAATGAGATAGATGCAGTTATTTTTTAAAATATTTCTTATTTAATATTTTCTGAAAAAAATTATAAAATATTTATATGAATTTAATGTAAGTACCCATTATAATTTGTGAGATTTGTTGCTATGACAATGTTTGTATTTTCTTTCTTCAATATTATAATTTCTAATAAAATGTGTTCTACAATATGCAAAAAAATCGTTATTCACCAATCACTGTTAGAAATATTCATCATATATCCTTGTCCTTATGAGATCGTAAGCCAGAAATTAATTAATAAAATGACGTAAAGTACCTAAAGTTGTGATGGGGGTCCGTCAAAAAAAATTTTTTCAAATGGGGGTCCGTGGAGTACATAAGTTTAAGAACCTATGATTTAAGCAATTACATTTGTGAAATATAAATATATGTATTAATTAATAGCAAAAAATATTCATAGTATATACATTTAACCAATTAAATGTTTTTATTTAAATTTTTTTTAATAAAATTTTTCTATTGGAAAAATTTATAAGCGTAATTCTTTTGTTTTACGCTTTTGATTTTATAATTTTAGATATAATATCGAGAAAAGTTAACTAAATTTTTTTATTTATTATATTACAATGCTACATCTATATTTAAATTAATTTAGATTCGCTCTTTAAATGGAATGCAATTAATTAATGAAAACAAATGACGATTAAATAATTATTTTAAATGAAACGAACAAATCAATTCAGCCAATCAAATTGTTCATCTAACCTGTAACCATTAATGTTACTTAACGTAGTGGAAATTGAATCATTGAATTGGTTTGTTGATTGAAAAAGAAATAGATTTTAAATATTTTAAATAATGTACAGTAAGTAGTGATACATGGTACATATTCATATTTGTGCCTGGATAAAAGAAACTATCCATAAAAAATTATTACAAATTTCAATTTTTACTATCCCGCCAGAGATAGTATTGCGATCACGAAAATTTTCGATGTTGAGATTTTGATGTTTTTATACGTTTTGAAGGTTCCTGAATCATTTTCACTAAGGTTGAGAAAAATGTCTGTGTGTGTGTGTGTATGTGTGTGTGTGTATGTATGTAACCAAGATTACGCAAAAACGGTTTGAGCTAGAATCATGAAATTTGGTATACGGGCATTATTCAAAATTCGTAGTTTTCTATCAACTTTTGAGAAATGTAGTTCAAACGGAAGAGGGTCATTACTTACAACGTTTTGATTTTTTTTCCTCTAAAGTGACCGTAAAAATAAAGATATATGTTTGATAATTTTTCACATGATTAATAATTGTATAAAACTTCTATATATAGAATTTCTGCTTGATTGATTCGCAGAAATTACCAGAATTATTTTTTTAACACTGCAAATCTCACTCGCCAACACGTGACGTGGTGCCATCAACAAAAAGCCAAACATGCGCTGGTTTAATATTTATTATTTATTATTTATAATTTATAATTAATTAAATTTAATTTAAATATAATATATTATGTTATTTAATCCAATTCAAATGGCGATATAGTCAAGTGGAGACACTCCAGCTAATTTTAAATGAAAAAACATCATAAATATACTAATATGATAATTCATAATATCAATAATTGATTCAATTTATTTTATTTATTTATTTATAACTTTAGTACTTATTATTTAAGTATGTTAAGTGATAAATAAAATAATTTATCATGGAATCTGATAAAAAACCCACAATTTAAAAAAAAAAAAATTAATTTGTTGTCCAAAGTTTTGTCTGATTGTAATTCCAAAACTAATTTAAGATTTTTTTTTGCAAGATTCGTTCTAAACAATTGAAATAAAACTTTTAATTAAAAAATGTATAGGGTACTTGAATTAATAATGGGCGTTTTTTTCGAAATTTACGGATTTATTTTCAAATAATGGTTACAAATAAATTAATCAAAATATTGTCCAGAGCTCGAAATTACCACATTTAAAGCGACTAAGACGATCGTTCAGTTAATTTTTTTAATATTCGATGACTCTCGGCCGCACTTTTCTTCATATTAAATTAATGAAAGAACTCCGCGCAAACGAAATCGGCCCTGTTCGAAACAATATTTACTACTGTTGTTTACGTTTCAACCAAATGATACAAGCTGTTCAAAGCGACCATTGACTGTAGGTTTTATTATTATGTTACGAGAGCTTCATGAATATTTTTTTTTTTTTTTTTTTTGGGGTGGGAGATTGAAAATATGTATCGTAATTTGATTCTAAAATTATTATTAAAATAAATATTTTTTATTTTATTTCGAAATTAAATAAAAAACGAACTAAACAATTTAAAATATTTTAAATATAAAAAATGTTTAATACAATTTTAAGGTAACTGTCAATGTGAAGGCGCTGATAAACTTTTATTTTTAAAATTACGATTTTTATATATAATAAAAAAAATTAACAAAGATGATTTTATCCGAAGCTGAAAACAATACAGAACGATTTTTCTTTAAAAATTATCTTTTGGGTGAATTTAAAAAAAAAATCTTTAAAAGGATAAAATATCTCAAAATAAGTTGACCTGTGGCCAGGCACAGAATCGACCGACGGTTTGAAATAAATTAATTTCCAGCTACAGAATTAATTTCAAATAATTTTAATATATCTATTAATGTAATAAAAAACAGATATGGATACATAAATAATAAATATAAACATTTCTAATTTTATTTTATTTATAATATATATGCAAGACCAGGCTGTGACGTCATGAATGGCTGGATGACGTATAATTTTAATTAAGAAAAAACTAATAAAGATGATTTTTCTCGAGTATAAAACCAATGCAAAGTGAATGATTCGTGATGATATGTAAAAATCTCCTCATGTGAAATTTGGTGTGAAAATAACCCTTCCCTTCCTATCGTCGATTGGTAATAATACTACCACTTCCGGTTTCCGGATATACACCAAAAGTTAATCAATTCATTCCACTGATGCATTAAATAAATATACCAAATTTCATCAAAATCCGTTGAGCCGTTCAGGCTGTACACATCTATACGGACGGACAGACGGGAGGACGGACGGACAGACATCATGCTAAAAATACTTTTTTCTGTTAAGAAAATGCATGATTCGTGGAGATATGTAAAAATCTCCACATGTGAAATTTGGTGTGAAAACAATACCTCCCTTACTATCGTCGGTCGGTAAAAATACAAATATATACGAGGGTGGTCTGAAAAGTTTCCGGCCTACCAAGAAAAACGATGTTTTTCAATTTTTTTTTGTTTTATTTTTCAAAATACAAGATAGCTGAGACCTGTACGATGTCAGCTGAACGTGTGCGAAATATTTTGCAAACCCATTTGAATATGGAAAGCTGTGTGCAATGTGGGTGCCGCATTTCCTAACGTTAGACCAAAAATTGCTTCGAAAAACCATTTCTAACGACAATTAGGCGCTGTAGACGTAATACAAACGGATTTTTGTGTCGATTCATAACTGTTGATGAGACTTAAATTGAATTAAATTAAATAATTTATTAATTAAATAAATTAATTAAATTAATTAGAACACCGTTATGAGAAATGTATGAGTGTTGATGGAGATTATGTTGAAAAAAATAGTAAAAAAAAATTGAAAAACATCGATTTTCTTGGCCAGGTCGGAAACTTTTCACACCACCCTCGTATATACAAACAAATAATTTTTGATATTATAATAAAATATGATTATATTAAATAGATTCACAAAAATTTCTATACAATTTAAATATAAAATCGTTTTAAAAAGATTTTCGAATGGTTTTTTTTTTTTTTTTTGAATTTTAGATTTTGAATTTTTTGGTTGTACATTTACATTAAAACTTCACTTTTAAATTTTCTTAAAAACTACTTCTCTTTCCTCACTCCCTCTATCAATTGAAAATATTCTTTTTTTCTTTAATGATTTCATCAGATTAATCAGGAATTATGGCATTAGTTAATTAATTAAAGTAATTTAAGTTTAAAAGAATAAATAACGAACTAGAAAAAAAAAAACTTGTGGATTGATTAAATGTTATAAAAAGTCCTTCATTAGTAAGTGGATATTTTTTTTTTATTTTTACTTTGCATTTATTTTTTTATTTTTTTACTTATTTATTATTAAATCGATAAAAGTTTTAAGAAGCCTGAAATAAATCAAGCAGAAAAATATATGGAAATCGAATGATGAAAATGGAGAGAAGTGTAAAAGGAAAGGCGAGGGGGTGTGAATGAACGATTTAACGAAGTGTCGTCCAATGAGGAGGATACGTCCGTCAAGTGATTGGTTTGCAATCCACGTATTTGGCGGCACGCCAAGTTCGTTTGAGATATGAGTTGGTTGAATTTAACTTGTTTGCTAGTGGGGGTTGGCCAATGATGGGGGCGGGTTATTTTTTTCCCCTGGAGGGTTGGCTTGATAGACCAACCGATGGGATAAAAAGCAAAACAAATGAAGAATCCAGCAATGCAGGCCAGTTTCATTTTCTCAGGAGTCAAGCCACTTGCTACTTGGTTGGCTTGTTTACAAAATCGATAGCTGGGAGTTGGATTCGATGTTAACTCTTTCCGGTGAAAAAGGCATTCCTTTAATATTTTTAGACTAAAAAGAGAATATGCCATTTTTTTAGTTTTACGATCTCGCCAGAGATAGTATTGCGATCACGAAAATTTTCGATGTTGAGATTTTGATGTTTTTTTACGTTTTTAAGGTTCCTGAATCATTTTCACTAAGGTTGACGAAAATGTCTCTCTCTCTGTGTGTGTATGTGTGTATGTGTGTATGTAGACGAGATTACTCAAAAACAGTTTGAGGTACATGGGCATTATTCAAAATTCATAGTTTTCTTTGATGTTTTTATACGTTTTGAAGGTCCCTGAGGCATTTTCACTCAGGTTGAGAAAAATGAAAGATTACGCAATAATGGTTTGAGCTAGAATCATGAAATTTGGTACATGTGCATTATTCAAAATTCGTAGTTTTCTATCAACTTTTGAGAAATGTAGCTCAACCGGAAGAGGGTCAGTACCTACAACGTTTTGATTATTTTTCCTCTAAACTGACCGTAAAAATAAAGATATATGTTTGATAGTTTTTCACATGATTATAAAATTGTATAAAACTGCTATATATAGAATTTCAGTTGGATTGAATGGCTGAAAGTACCAGAATTAATTTTTTAACACTGCAAATCTCACGCGCCAACACGTGACGTGGTGCCATCAACAAAGAGTCAAATATGCGCTGGTTTAATAAATATTATTTATTAATTTAATTTATATTGCGAGATAGTCGAGTGGAGACACTCCAGCTAATTTATTTATTTGCTAATGGTAATTGGTGCTTGTTTTCTCTGTGAGTGAGACCAATATCCCTTTTACTGCGCAATTCCCTAAACCAGGGGTGGACAAACTTTTTTAGCAAAGGGCCAAATATAAAAATTTGTTAAAATATATATTTTACTGTCCTAACAAAGAATCTCATAATTTTTTTTTTAAATTGATTAATTAATTAATTAAATAATAAATTTTGCATTAAGGTTGAAAATAATTTTTTTTTATTTCATCATAATTGGGTACAAAGTTAATACTTCCTATAAAGTATAAATTTAAATATTAAAGTTGTTTGCAAATGGTGATCTGTTAATAATGATCTGAATTGCGATTTTGTATACTTCATTTTCAAAAATGTCTTTTCATATTGGTATGTAATTCCAAAAACAGATATAAACGCTCGTGCATATTATTTGAATTGAGATATTCATAGAACTTCGTTTTTAGTGTGTCATCATTTTGCAGATCAATGACTTCCAACTGAAGTTCTGACAGAAGTTTGTCAATCGTACACTCAAATGGATTTTCAAATATGGAAATTTCTTTTACATTTGCATCAAAAATGATAATATTTATCCGCGGGCCAGATGAAAATAGACGGCGGGCCAGATTTGGCCCGCGGGCCGAAGTTTATCGACCCCTGCCCTAAACTTATTTAATATTTCAGAGAAGATATCATTTGCATTCTATCCTTCAAGAAATATCATTATTTCCCACCGATAACAAAAAAAAAAAAAATTGAAATTTATAAAATAGAATGGTGGTAAAATATTAATCTAGTGAAGTTAATTATTTATTCTTATTTTAAATTTTGTTTTTTGTGTCAATAGTTTATAAATTATATTTATCATATTAATTTATATACAAAAAAGTAAATTTTTTAATTTTAATTTTTAATTATTTTCGATATATGAAAGTTTCATCTATATAAGTTTATTTTCATTTATTCGACATTCAAAAAAATATGAAATACATTATTTGAATTGTATGTTTAAATAAATTAAATGATTTTTAAATATTTGCTTTTCTCCAAAGTACTTTTTATTATATTATTTTAGATATAACTACAGGGCCGCCCTAACCACAGGGCTAATTGGGCTATAGCCCTAGGGCGCAAGCCTCCTGGGGGCGGCATTTTTTATTGGTTTATATATTTTTACTAACCATTCTGTGTAATTTCTTAAGAAAAGGGGCGCAAAATTTTAGGAGATCACGGGCGCCGAAAATCTTAGGACGCGCCCTGTATAACTAATGTTTTCAAATTATTATAAGAATTAAAATGGATGAAAGAATATAAACTATGAACAATTTTGATCAACATCAGGCGAAAATTGAAAAGAAAAAATCTGGAGTATCTCGCTAATTTGAATTGGATGAATTAACACTTATCTATTATATTTATATAAATTAAATTTAATTAAATTATAAATTAAAATTAATAAATAATATTTATTAAACCAGCGCGTGTTTGACTCTTTGTTGATTGCACCACGTCACGTGTTGAGATTTTTCTCAACCTTAGTGAAAATGATTCAGGAACCTTCAAAACGTATAAAAACATCAAAATCTCAACATCGAAAATTTTCTGGCGAGATAGTAAAAAAATGAAAACGTGGTAGGTAATGATCCTCTTCCGAATGAGCTACATTTCCCAAAAGTTGATAGAAAACTACAATATTTTGAATAAATTTAAATTTCATTATTTTAGCTCAAACCTTTTTTACCTAATCTTGTCTACATACACTCACACACACACTCAGAGAGAGAGAGAGAGAGATACATTTTTCTCAACCTTAGTGAAAATGATTCAGGAACCTTCAAAACAAATAAAAACATCAAAATCTCGACATCGAAAATTTTCGAGATCGCAATACTATCTCGCCAGAACAATTTAACATGTAAGTATATATTGTAGATACAGATACTTTGGAAAATAAGAGTTGTTATAATAACAATTATGTATTTTTGATTTGGTTTTTACATTCATGCACTTTACTTTTGAAATAAACAATTTTGTTATGTTCATCGAATTAATTTTCAAATTTGAATAGGAATTTATCTCATATTTTAATCTGTCAGTATTCTGATTTTTTATTTCAAATATTTTATATTATTTATGTATGAAAATCCTTCTATTTCACGATTATTTTTTCTTTTTATTGATTTTATATATAAATTTATTAATCATTTTTTTTCAATTTTCATTATTTTATTTCATTCAATCAAGAAGTAAGCTATTGGTATGTATCTGCATAAAAATATAATTATTTCTTGTATGTCAGCAATGATAAAGAAAAATTATTTAATTTAATTTATTTAATTTAATATTATTTCTTTTGAGTATTTAAAATATCTTTACCCTTTATTCTATTCATTTTCTTTGTTAAAGAAAATATTGTTTCAATGGTAAATGAAAGATTCATTGTAATTTATCTCGTATTGCCATTTGCCTCAGTTTCTTCTGTTTTAATCTAAAATCCTTTTTAATCCTAGAATAATAAAGGAGTATGGAAATATAAAACAAATTACATTTTAAAAGAAATAATACTATTCTAATTATAAAATGATAAAATCAATGAAAATATTCGAGAAGAATTTAAGGTGAGGTTGAGAAAACGGGTAACGCCTGAAATCATGCTGTAAAGGGGCTCATTTTGTGAAAATTCTTATCCAAGGGAATCTAAATTACAATAAATAAAACAATTTTTTTGCCGTTTGTATTATATGGGTGTGAGGCATGGTCTATGACCTTGGGGGACGAGAGTAAATTTAGAGTATTTGAGAATAGAATTCGTCGCAGCATTTATAGTCCAAAGTAAAGTTGAGGTCACCAAAAAAAGGCGGAGTCTACATAACGACTTCTATGCATCTCCAGACATTGTTATGGTTATAAAATCGAGAAGGCTGCAAGAGCCAGGGCACGTGGCTAGAATGGGAGAAGAAAAAATGGCGAAAAATATATATGGGGAGACCGATTGGGAAACGTCTTCTTGGAAGACCAAGGACGAAGTGGGCGGACAATGTAGGAAGGAACGTGGGAAGGGAGAAATGGGAGAGGGTAGGAGTTAGATGGTTCTGGTTCAGAATTAAGACACTTGAAGAGATATTGTTGCTGCGGCCATGAATTTTCGAGTTCCGTAGAGCCACAGAGATCGAGGTAATATTATTAGTCTTATTAATATATTTATTTTATTTTCAAATACTAGCTGAAATGGTATTTTCTCAAATATGACTTAATCTTTAATTTGAAATGAAAGAAATTGCGATTTGAGTTGCAACAATCAGAAGATACAACAAATTATTGTAAATTTGATCATTTTCTTTTATCATTATCACTAATAAATGATATATTCTCACGTCTAAAATAAGTTTAATGCTCGTTTAACATTTTTTATCCCTCTAATTAATTAAATCTTTAATTTATTAATGTTAAAATAAATTATTTTATTATTTCTGAATGGTTCATATAAAAATATATATTATAATATTATAACATAAATTTCAATTTCAACCAAATTGTATTTATTTAGCATCTGTCAGCTGCAATATGGACAAAGTATTGAATTGTGATACACAACAAATAAATCCTATTTTTTTTTTAAACTGTAACTCGAGAGGAAAATGAACGAATAGCTTCTCATAGAGGAGTTTAATTAATTGCAGTCAGTGAACCAATCAGGGGTATAATTTGAAATTCAAATCAAAAACATGTGATGTTTTTTGATGACTCCGATATTCTGATCAACAATATAATTACACAGTGAGAAAGCTTTTAATTAAACAATTACGTACTATTCTTTTCATTTCGATTATCGTTTCAAAGAAGAATCCATTATTTTTCAATAATTTATTTTAAAACTTTAATTTGAGTGCATAATTTTAAAAAGTATTTGTAAGTGAATCTTCAATAAAAGTCTTTGAATATATTTACCACCAACATATTAAAAAAGTTGTGTATTATACTTATTGTCAGCATCACCAAAGTATCTAATGAGACCTAAATAAGGGTAAGTGATAGAATTTATTATATATATTATAGAAATAGAATAAAATAATGATAGAATTTAAAATATGCCAATTTCAAATAACACACAAAATCAATTCAAGAACAGAATAGCTCAGTGGATAACTGTGCAGTCTGGGGAAAGCAAGAGATCAATATTTCTCGGAAACCTTTTCACCACATCTAGACACCGATTTATTGGTGACCTGTCCATACGTAGTTGGTGGTTAAAATCCACAGTTACAAATCATGACAAGAGTGGGATGATTCCCATTGGCATTGAATGGAGGTGACAAATTTCAAATCAAACAGTGCGGTCCGTCTTTAGTCCGAAATCAATGCAATAAGTAAAATAAGACGATGGGTCCAAAATATAAACAAATTGTCATTGGGAAGCCTACGAAAACTTCATCTAACTTTTCGTTGTATAGCTACGCTCACAGTTCAAAATAAATAAATAAATAAATATATACTCGATATGAAGATAAATTTCTTGTCACAGATCACCAGGTTATTGAAGAATCGACAACAAGTCTCTCCGAGCAATACAAGGGAGCTCTTTTGAGTTTTTCATACATAGAGTGCGCCACTAATCCAATGTCAGTGCTGAAAGAAGAAATAGAGAAGGCAGTTGGTGTGAATTCGGGCCAAAAATACATTGACAATAAACCAATTTCTTGAGTAGAATATTCCAAAGTGAATAAAAATTTGGACAAAACTTTAGCAGTTCGTAGTGATTACAAAATTATAAGTGAATTATAATGAATATTTGTTTTAAGGTTAATTAACTAAGGATCATTAATTTTTAGTATTGACATCTGAAGGCACACTTTATATTCCAGAAGACAAAAATTTGTGAGAGTTTTGTGTCAAACGACACCGCTGAATCCTTTATTTCGTAATCACGCTCAATTGAATAGTCAAAAGTAATAGTGATATTAGTTATGTGTAGGATGACCAAACATCCCGGTTTTCCGGGATTGTCCCGTTTTTAGGTGTTCTGTTCCGGCGTCCCGAAAAGTGTCCCTGTTTTTAAATATTTAGGACATTTCCGCCTTTTTTTTTCTAAAATTTTTCAATTTGGTTCTAAAAAAAAGGTAAACTGTTTGTCTCGGTTTGGTGTTTTCGAAATATGGTCAAAAAACAGAACTTGTTAATGCCTCCATCGAAAAATCATCTTTTTATGTTTATTAACTGAAAATTTATTTCTTATCTGATATGTATTCTTTTTTATTATTATAATTGTATAATTGATAATAATGTTGAAAAAAAAAATATTTAATTCTATATATATACAGGAAAATAGGAAAAATATATTATATTATATTAAATAAATTATTAAATTGTTGTATGTTGTATTAATCTTAATATCTTATATTATTATTATGTTGCAACTTTTGAAAATTTAACATTTTAAAATTAATAAAAGATTCTCCCAATCTGTAGAAATAAATATAATCAAATAATAATTATTTCCAAAACAAATGATTATCAAATATATTATGTGAATATGAAATAGTGATTAATATTACTTCACTCTGATGAACCTTTTTTTTTTAAAGAAAAAAAAAAATAGTTCCATAAAATCATATTACAATATTACAAATTGTATATTAAATAACATAGTTGATATCTAAACCTTTATATTTAATATATCGTATAGTTGATTTTAGAAAATAAATGAAAATCACGTTCTATTTATGTCCATTAATTTAACAAGTATAATAAAACAAATTAATAATAAGAAGAATATATAAAAATTAAATAAAAAAATATTATGTTTACATATACTAATAATTGAATTAATAATTATATTATCAAAATATATTTTCAATCATTTAAATTTAAATAAATCCTCGACGAAAATAATATACTTACACTTAAGTTCGGATTATGCGATCGGAATAGTAGAAATGGGAAAATTGCTGTTCCTAGCTCTGCTGTCAATTATTCTTATTAATCACTTTTCAGCAATTGTCTTAAACCCCTCTTCGCATATTTACACCATTTATTTGGAAATATCATGGATACTAAACCGGAAGTTGTCATCCAAAACGTTGTTATGATAGAAAAGTAAGACGATAATAAAGAAGTCGATTATCAATTGGACCTAAGAGGGCCTATTACAAGGGTCTCTAGGACGGATTCAGCAGAGTCTAGGGGGGATAATCGGGTTATAAAATCGAGAAGAATGTGATGGGCAGGACTCGTGGCTAGAATGGGAGAAGAAAGAATGGTGCAAAATATAGTGGACAATGTAGGAAAGAACGTGAGGGAGATCGGAGAGGGTAGGAATTGGATGGTTATGGCTTAGGATAGAGAAATATGGTTGCTGCGGACAAGAACTTTCGAGTTCCGTAGAGCCACAAAGATAGATGGATAGATAGATGTTAAACTACTATTTTAAGTTATATTATGTTTCAAAAAGATGGTATAGTTTTGGATCTATGATAAGTCCATTATACACATAACTCAGCGGCAAAACGAGTTAAAAAAAGTAAGCATTGGTTTGGTACATTTAAACTTGTGTATATGCCAAAATTTACTAACACATTATCACATATAATTAGAAATTGTTCTAAATGGTTTTAGGTTAGGTTTTTGAGGTTTCAAGGTTTTTATGTTATAAATACAAGAATAATTAATCTAAAAGTTAGAGATAAGTATTTAAATTTTGTATGTATTAATAGCTAAGTTTGTTATGAATCAATATAATATATTATATTGTTAATTTTCTTAATTATATATAATAAAATAATATATTTAAATTTCATTGATGGTGGAATTAAAATAATTATAATAAATAAATGTATTATTTTCTAATATTAATTTTCTAATTTATATAATTAAATGACTAATTTTGAGTTTGAAATTTTATATCGAGGAAGAAGGAGTTTATTTACATATAATATATTATATATAATAATAATATCATATCAGAGCAAGCACAGAGGGCAATACTTCTACAAATATGAAAAAGTTCCTCAATTGAAAATTATCCGAAGGGTCGTGTGGGTCAGGATGAACTAACTCCCTTCCCACATCGACCGAGCCTAGTACTAAATAAGATCTGAAAGGGATAGGTAAAATGTTTCCAGTAACAATGCTGAAAAAGTGCAATAACTCGGATAATAATAAGTACCTGGTTCAAAACAATTATTCCTTATGAACAATGAATATTTAAGATTAAGATTATTATTAAAAATAAATAAACGACAAATTATATGAAACAATTTCAAATAATTTAAAAGAACATAAATTAAAAAAAAAATTGTCATTAAACATAGCCCTTAAACGTAGGTATTAATGCATCGAAAGATAGAAAAGCATGCCCTGTGGATATAACATAATAATAGGTTGGGGAAAAAGAAATCCATTATTTTTCGGTAGATGGCTGTAGTGATCGATATCTCGTAAATTATCGATCAAACAATTTCAAATTTATGCTCGTTGTCAAGGTAACAGTTCGCACTAAAAGAATTCGTTTGCAGTTTTTTGTTTTGTCCATTCAGTTCTGAGTTACACGCCGTTAAAGATGGAAGTCAACAAAGAGAAAATTCGGTACATTTTACAGTTTTTCTTTGATAAGGGCGAAAATGCAAGTCAGGCGGCTGAAAATGTGAATAGTGTTTATGGTCCCGATACTGTAACAGCTAATTACGCGCAATTTTGGTTTCGTCGATTCCGTTTGGGTATTTTTGACGTTAAGGATGCCCCTCGCACAGGCAGGCCCGTCGTCGAAAATGTCGACAAAGTCACTGAAATCATCGAAGTGGACCGGCATGTTAGTAGTCGTAGCATCGCCCAGGAGTTAAAGATCGACCACAAAACAGTTTTAAACCATTTGCACAAAGCTGGGTTTAAAAAAAAGCTTGATGTTTGGGTGCCACACCAATTAACACCAAAAAACATGATGGATCGAATTTCCATCTGCGAAGCCTTGGCCAAACGTAATGAAATCAACCCATTTCTTAAACGGATGGTGACTGGGGATGAGAAATGGGTCACATACGACAACATTATGCGAAAGCGATCGTGGTCAAAGCGCGGTGAAGCAGCTCAGACGGTGGCCAAACCGGGACTAACGGCCAGGAAGGTTCTGCTTTGCGTTTGGTGGGATTGGAAAGGAATCATTTATTACGAGTTGCTTCCATATGGCCAAACATTAAATTCAGACATCTATTGTCAACAACTGGACCGTCTGAAGCGAGCAATTGACCAGAAACGGCCAGAATTGGCCAACAGAAGAGGTGTCGTGTTCCATCAGGACAACGCCAGGCCACACACTTCTATAGTGACTCGTCAGAAACTCCGGGAGCTTGGTTGGGAAGTTTTGATGCATCCACCATACAGTCCGGACCTCGCACCAAGCGATTACCATCTTTTTCTTGCATTGCAAAACTTTTTTAGTGATAAGAATTTGGCATCAAGGGAAGAGTGTGAAAATCAATTGCTGGAGTTTTTCGCTAATAAGGACCAAGACTTTTATGAGAGAGGCATAATGAAGCTACCATTAAAATGGCAACAAATTATAGAACAAAATGGTGCATATTTGACCTAAATCGGACAATGCAAAACATGTTAAATAAAGTCTTGAAGTTCACTTAAAAATAATGGATTTCTTTTTCCCCAACCTAATATATATTTCGTAATTTGATTACAAAATATTATTAAAATAAATATTTTTAATTTTATAATATTTTGTATTTAAAGAAGCGCTGTCCGATATTTTTTTTATTATTAAAATTCCTATTTTAAATTAAGAAAAAACTAACAAAGAATATTTTTCCCATGGCTGAGGCCTATACAGATCGATTTTTTTAAAAATACAAATATATATATATATATATTGGTTTAAAAAAACAATTGATTATTATTATTATTATTTATTAAATATAAAATTAGTAATATTGATTTCCAATTTTTTTTATATAATTATTACTATAAGAAATTTTATAATTTAGCAAAATTGATTTTTTTATTTTTTTTACTTGATGAATTGAAAAAATGTCAATTATTAAATCTTTTTTACATTATTCAGGACAATATATAAAAAAATGAATTGAAATTAAAGTCTTGCCCTTTGAAACAACTCCCACAGTTATTTTGAAAACAAATGCCATGTGTGTTCTAATTTATTTTTCTAGAGGTCATTTTGCCTCCCTTAATTCCAAAGTGGAAAGAAATTGCATAATAAAAGGAAAGAAAAAAAGAAACTTGCATTTTTCTTTCGCACCCCCCCCTGCCCCTATAATCAATAATGTCATTAACTTTTGCAATCTTGTTTCAAAAGAAAAAAACGTAAACGAGATTCATAAAATAAAATACTTTTAATAAATTATTTAATTATATATATATATAGAGAGAGAGAGATAGAGAGGAAATTTAAACAGACAGAAAGAGAGGGAAGGAGGCATAAAAAGGTGAATATAGGGGCAATGTAAATCTAAAAAAAAAATTCAATTAAGGGAGCATCTGTTGTGGTGAAGCTGTAGGTATTAATTGAAATTCAATCCAATAAAAATTCAAATGGTTTACGATAATAATAGAAGCAAAAATGCCCTGAAGAAATGAAGATTTATAAAAAAAAAAAAAAAAAAAAAAAAAAAAAAATTAATATTAAATTTGAAGGGTCTGAAATTTTTCATTAGATATTAACATGGTTTAATTTTATTTAAAAAAAAATCAATTGATTGTTTATAAATCCCTGAATAACTTAAATTTATTTTCGAGAGAAATTTTTTCAATTAAATATTGATAATTAATTCAATCTCTATGGGTAATTCAATAATGATAAATAAGTGCTTTTATATCGGTATTAGATGTAGGCAAATAATAATTTTATTTTAAACAAATACTTTTATTAAAAAAGTCTCAATTACTTAAATCTAAAATTAAACTTTTATTAATATTAAATATTTTTGAATTCATTAATTGAAATGTATTAAATACATTTTCCAAAAATAAATATTACAAGGGCTTCTATTTATGTATTGAGAATAAAAAAAAAATAAACAAGGAATTTGATGAAAAATATTTGTATTGCTCTTCAAAATAATCTATACACTTTTGCATACAATGGAACCATCCTTCAAAGCAATTTTTCCAGTTACGATGAAAATCTTTGGCAATGCAATGTATTTTTAATTATTGAAAATAGGAAGAAGTCATTCGACGACAAGTCGGGGATGTAAGGCGGATGACTAATCAATCAATCTTTTGTGAGTTCAAATACTCGTTTGTTGCATGCGATGTGTGTGAGCTCGCATTATCTATACATATCTTCATTTACGACCACCATTTTTTTTGAAAAAATATGTCGCGGCCCATGACTATCTTTCATAAGGAAATAATCAAAGACAAAAAAAAAACTTAGATTTCAAAATTATCTAAATTAATTTTAGTTATTAATTTAACCCTTAAGGTATAAGTAAGTTTAAAGTTTAATGTTTATATGTTTGGGACTCATATTCCTGGCTGGTATGTACATATCTTAACGTTAATAAACACTTGATTGGATAGGATTAGAGGATTACTTTTCCCGGAGTATTTTCGTTCCCGGTTTACCTTTTTTATTTTTTAGAACAAAAATTTTGAAAAAAAGTACGAAATGTCCTAAATATTAAAAAAAACAAAAACGGGACAATAGGCTGTCGCGAAGACTTTTTCGGGACGCCGGGATAGAGCACCTAAAACGGGACAATTCCGGTAAAACTATACTAAACTATATTTTTTCAATACGTAAGTTACTTATTCCATTTTTATATTTATATAATTATCACAATATTAATAAATTTGAATATATATTTATTAATTATTAATAATAATATATAATAATAAAAAAAAATTATCCAAAATGAATGTGGCTAGTATAATTCAATTGCTACTGTATTAGTTTAACGATATGATGATATCGATCGTTAAAAAAACAAACAAATAATAAATATCAAGATTATCCAGAAGGCTTCTAAATTATTCTTTTTGGATTTAGAAAAGCTCATGGTCGATAGAAGCTATTGAAATCTATAGCCAGTGAATAAAGGAAGATAAAATTCACATATCTAAAATTTCCATTATAAATTGTATAAAATATTTTCAATTTTATTTAATACAACATTTAACGAATTCTATTCAAAAAATGTTTTTATTTTATATATTATATTTATATAAGTACTTACTCTCATTTTGTTTTATAATTAATTTTTATTTTGCATCAACAGGTTGTAATTAAATATTAATAATAATTGATTAGTTGAATGATTTAAGTTTTTTTTTTTAATAGTTTAGACTTTCTTTAATTCTGATCGCGGGCTGTGTACATTCCATTATGTAAATTTTTTTGTTATGTTGGTACACATATGTTTCTCATATGTTGACATTATCAGCCATTTTGGATTAGTAGTTGGTTTTTGACAATTGAAAAAGTTAGTCACGTTTTATGTGTTCTTCGATTTTTTTTACTTAAAAAAAATAATAAGAAAAACAATGAAGTGAGGCAATGTTTGCGTGAAGAAATACGACTCAAACGATCTATATTGTGGAAAAACATGGATTCCGCATCACGATAATGGACCAACTCACACATCATTGCTTGTTCGTGATTTTTTGGCCAAAAACAACATCATGCCTCAACCCCCGTATTCACCAGATTTGGCTCCCTGCGACTTTTTCCTATTCTCAAAACTGAAGAGACTAATAGAAGGAAAGCGTTTTGCCACAATTGATGAGATAAAGTCGGACTATACCGAAAATCGCATATCAGAAGTGCTTAGACAATTGGAAGAAGATTACTTTGAAGGGGACAAAATGAATATTGATGAATACATTTTTCGAAATAATTCAAAATTCACCTTTTCTTTTGAACAAACCACGTGTGTATATATATTTTTCATGTTAAGAAATGTTGAGACAAAATTGAACCAATAAACAATTTTTTAACATCACCATTTAAAGTCAAATTCATCATCTAAACTTTTCTTGAAATTATCCATCCTTTTTACAAAAAAAAAAAAAAACATTAATTTTGAACAAAAAGATAAAAAGATTTATAATTTCTATTCTATAATAAACAACAAAGTTAATTGGTTGAGTTCACTCATTCCCTTCTCGTTGAATAAAATGCACGCGTCTCAATTTATCTCTCTTTAAACTGGACATAATAAAAAAAAGAGGTATCTAATATTTACAAAATAGAAAAATGGCTTGAATTCATTCTTTTATTAATCAACTTATTTCATTAAATTACTACTATAATATGTATATGAAATATCATGAAAGTAAATTATATAAGTAAAAATCACATCTTAACAGGGTGGGCACTACTACATTTTTACATTAGAATAATGCACTTATGCAAGCGCTTCTTCCAATCGTCGAAGCACGTCAGAAATGCGTTTTTCGGTATGGCCATCATCTCGTTCTTCGATTCCGACTCTGTCTCATACATTGTGGCAAAACGCTTCCCTTCTATTAGTCTCTTCAGTTTTGAGAATAGGTAAAATTCGCAGGGAGCCAAATCTGGTGAATACGGGGGTTGAGGCATGATCTTGTTTTTGGCCAAAAAATCACGAACAATCAATGATGTATGAGCAGGTGCATTATCCATGATTTGTTTTTCCACAATTCCGATCGTTTGAGTCGTATTGCTTAAAGTTGCATAACGTTGCATTAAGCCTAGTTTACACGGGCTTAGTTCTTGTCATTAGTTCAGGGGTGGGCAAATACTTTTAAGCGTGGGCCAAAATGAAATTTTCAAAATGTCTTCCGGGCCGGAGGACCTTATTTCGAAAACGATAAAACTAAATAACACTAATAAAAAAAATGTATCTTTTTTTTATACGAAAAATCAAAATAAGACTCAACTTTTTCAACGGGCAGACAGGCGTTCAAAAGGCCCGCGCTTAAAAGTATTTGTCCACCCCTGAACTTAATGACAAAAACTAAGACCGTGTAAACTAGGCTTAACTTCCTTGTAGTATTCCTTATTTTTAGTAAAAAAATCGAAGAACACACAAAACAACAACGAACAAAAATATGACCAATGATTTTTTTTCATTGGTTTAAAAAATAATCCTCAACTGCCTTTGATACATTTATTATTTATACAGTGGCGTACCTAGGGGGGTGCGGAGGGTGCGGTCCGCACCGGGCGGCACTTATCTTGGGGCGGCATTTTTTATATTTAGTTATAGTTGTAAAAAGCAACGTATTCATTTCATATTTATTTTTTTTCTTTCTTGAATAATAAATGATTATTATGATTATTATAAGTTTACTATTTGATTTATATAAATTATGATTAACTATATGATTTCGAATATTATTCCTCGGTGTATATAAATGCATTTTAGTGTAAATTTTGAATTCTAATTCCAAGAACAGGATAATAATTTTATTTTATTGTATTCATTAAAATTCGTTGAATTCGTAAACGCATCTTTACGATTTTGTTCAGCAATTTTTCCTAACTAAAATTTTTTGATATCAGTTTATAAATGTCATTTCTTTTGAAAAGTTTATATGATTACTTTGAAGTGATATACCAATATTTTTTTAAATCATCGATTTTTCTTTTGAAAAGCAGGGCCGGCGGAAAAAATATAAATATAAATTTTGAGAGCATTATTATACACGATTTTTCTAGTATGAAAGCTAGAAGAGTAAATATTATATTAATATATGTTCACGAGTGCATACAAATATGTGTAAAAAAATTTACTCTCTCTGTGTATTAATTAATATTGATTAAATAACTTAATAATTTATTTATGTGCATTAATTTATAAATACCACTATTTGATTGACTTATAATAAAAAGGGCGGCAAACTGGAGATCGCCCCGGGCGGCAAAAGTTCTAGGTACGCCACTGTATTTATATGAGATATTTGAAACAGGTTTCATACATTTTTTTATGCGGTAAAATTAATTAGATAAAATAAACAAAGATGGTAAAAATTTAAAATTCTTTAAACATATTCATATTTAAAATACTTAATTCTTGATGAAAGAAAAAACGTTTGGTGTGAGGTTTCCTGCGTGATCAAATTTTGAAAGCTACGTGAAATAAAAAATAGCGCCTTCTGATCCAGAGAATCAAGGTAAAAAAAGGTTGAATGTTGAGAGGTTCTTTTGTCATAACGATCATACAACACCTCTACCCGGTTTAAAGGACTTGATTAGTTATAGCCATTCAAAGGATGTTAACATACCAGAGGTTTTATACTTTCAACACCCTGTGTAAAGTTAAGGGCGACAAAGCCACTTGTTCAAAAATTATGAGGAAAAACTACTGAATATAACCTGAAGGGCCAAGTCGAAATTGACGTGGAAAGACAGCGCCATTCACATTTAGTAAGTGTTACGAAATAATAGAGAAAACAAAGATTCCCGTATTTAATTATTTAAAATGATAAATATTAACTAATATTAATTATATAATTAATGTTTTAAATTATATATTACTTTTAAAATTAATATTTAAATTATGAATGTTAATATTAATGATTAAATATACAGATATTTATTTTATTATATTATTATATTTAATAAACTGATTTAATTACATTTCTAAAGAGGCAAAACTATAATAATTTTTTCTCAAAAATTTAGTTTCAACTCGTGGCCTTTAGTCAAATCTTGCAACGTGAATTTGACCCACTTCCCAATGTTCGAATGAGCTGAAATTTCCCATACATATGTAACTCGGATGACAATGCAATATTCAGGTCATAGGTGACCTAGGAGGTATTATTTTTTATCAATAAGTAATTACATATTGCATAATATTGAAAAATTATAATATATAGATATATATAATATTTCAACATTCACACTATAACCTGAAATCATAAATCGAGGCGGAATATCTGTCAATACACGCTTTTAGTTAAATGCTCTAAAAAGGAGAAACTAATTTCACCACACACACCACGATTTCCTTACAATTAATCATATCTAATAGATGAAAAGCTGGGTGTCAAAAATTCAAGGAAAAGCGTAAATTCTACTTCAAATAGACATAGTTATCAATTATAGTGGAAAAGGAAAAAAAAACAGATAGGTTTGTGGATATACAATGAAATGTCCTTCGTATTCTTTTCCTTTCCCTCTCTGGTGTGTGTGGTGAAATTATTTTCTCCTTTTTAGTGCATTTAAATAAAAGCGTGTAATGACAAAGTTTTTTTTTATTAAATTTTATCTTAAATTTGTGTCAATTAAATAGATATTCAAATACTCATTTATATATTAGTAACAAATTTAAATAGATCTGAAATATTTTTAATTGATATATACTAATGTATATATATATTAAAAATTTTAGTTATTATATTATTATAATTTTTAGTCATTTGAATTGAATATATTATATTTATAAAAAAATATGTATAAGCATATTATTAAATAAAAAGATTAAAAATTATAATAAACACATCTTTTTAAAGTTTGTTAATAAAAAATTTTAAATTTCATCATTAAAAAAAAATGTATAATTATAATTTACAATATATGCAAGTTCAACACAAGTACAACGAAAAGGTTTGGAGTGAAATAAAAATATTGCAATATGCTGAACAGAGAGAAAATTTATTCAAATCAAAGAAAAAAAATGCATGAAAACGAAGGTCTGGACAAATGGGATGACTAAATAGATAGAATAGAATAGAATAGAAGCCTTTCCAAAACAAATTATAAATTAACAAATTTTAGAATACAATTTTATTTTTATTTTTATTTTTTAAATATAATTATTTATAAAATAAATATTTATAATTATAATGGTGGAATTTCTTATATATATATAGAGATTTTGATGTTTTTATACGTTTTCAAGGTCCCTGAGTCATTTTCACTAAGGTAGAGAAAAATGTCTGTGTATGTGTGTATGTATGTAGACAAGATTACGCAAAAACGGTTTAAGCTAAATTAATTAAACTTGGTAGATGGGCATTATTCAAAATTTGTAGTTCTGTATCAACTTTTGAGAAATGTAGCTCAACCGGAAGTGGGTCATTACCTATAACGTTTTGATTTTTTTTTCTCTAAAGTGACCGTAAAAATAAAGATATATGTTTGATAATTTTTCCAAATGATTAAAAATTGTATAAAACTGCTATATATAGAATTTTAGCTTGATTGAATCGCTGAAAGTACTTGAATTAATTTATAAACACGTTGACTGCCGATCACGCGCCAGCACGTGACGTGGTGGCATCAACAAAGAGCCAAATACGCGCTGGTCTAATATATTGTATATTATCTATTAATTTTAATTTATCATTTATAATTTAATTAATTAAATTTAATATAAATATAATAGATACAATGTTAATTAATCCAATTCAAATTTGCAAGAGAGTCGATTGGAGACACTCCAGATTTTTCTTTCTTTTTTTTTTTTTAATAAAAATATTTAAGTAAATTACAAATTATTATTTTCATTTTGAAAGTTGATTACAAATAATAAAACAATCAATCAATGTGATGTTTAAAAAAAATAATAAAAAAATATTTAAATCAATAAGATATATAATATACCAAAGAATTAATTATATATCGATGGAATAACATTTTATGGAATTATCTAAATAAGACTAAGTGAATTATATTAGAGAGAATGTAAATTGAGTGAAATAAAATCAGGAATAGGTGTTAAAGATCTTCCTGGGAGTCTGATACTAACTTGAAATTATATACTGAGAAGGTGTGGGTGTAAGTTGAGGTTCGAGGGGGGAGAGGGTAGTTCGATCGATACGCTGCTCTGCGGGGGCGACCTAGTTGAAGCCTAGCGAGAACCTTAAAACTTAAAATCCCAAAGAAAATAAAATAAAAGATATATATATATATATATATATATGTATATTCATTTTAAGATTGATTTTGTATTTTGTAATTTAAATACGATATTGTAATATATGCATTCTATTATATTAATTGTTATTGTTAATAAATGTCTTTATATAATATATTTATTTGAAATAATTTGCTTTTATAATTTTTCTAGATTTATGTAATAATATTCTTTTGATTTAGGTAATTAAATGAATTACATAGATCGAAATACATATTACATATATTTACTATTATTGATCTTGAAATAAATTTTATATATATTATTTACTTTAATGTTATTATTACTAGAATTGAAAATATTACCTCCAGCAAAATATTAATATTAATTAAATTGTAATATTATATTCTTCTATGAAATTTGATATTATTTTTTTTTACATTTTACGTAAATGTATAATACGTATATTTATTCTTGATTCTAGATCATATGTTCCCAAACTTTTTTGTTTTGTAGACCCCTTGCCATGTTTTTCGGTTTTGGGTAGACCTCCTAAATTGATTTTGATTTTTTAATCAAAAATTTTACCGTTGTTTTTTTTAAGAGCCTTTTGTCGGAAAAAACAATTTACCTTTTTTTAGAGCCATGTAAAACACGTAGACCACCATAGACCACCATTTTAATTTCATGGACCCCCAAATTTTGTCTTCGCTCGATTGTATTCGAAACTTTTCCATCAAAAGAATACGAGGGGAGGGGGGGTTAAAAGTTTCCTGCCTGAACAAGAAAAAACAATGTTTTTAAATTTTTTTTTTCTATATTTTTCAACATAATCTCCATCAACACTAATACATTTCTCATAATTAATTATTTAATTTAATATAAGACTCATCAACAATTATGAATCGTCTTAAAAATTCATTTGGATTACCCTGACAGCGTCAAATTGTCGGTAGAAATGGTTTTTCGAAGCAGTTTTTGGTGTAACGTTAACAAACGTGGCATCCACGTTGCACACAGCTTTCCATGTTCAAAGGCTTGTGCAAAATATTTCGCACACGTTCAGCTGACATCGTACAGTTCTCAGCTATATTGAATGTTGAAAAATAAAGCAAAAAAAAAAAAAAAAAAAAAAAAATAAAAATCATCGTTTTTCTTGGTCAGGCCGCAAACTTTTCACCCCACCCTCGTATATCTATATATATAAAAAAAGGTTTTTGTCTGCACATTGCTCAGAATTTAAAAATTTTTGCATATCTTCGCGTTTCATGACCTCTAGAATCCAAAAGTGACTTTAGAATTTTTCACGTCTGTCTGTCTGTCTGTCTGTCTGTCTGTCTGTCTGTCTGTCTGTCTGTCTGTCTGTCTGTCTGTCTGTCTGTCTGTCTGTCTGTCTGTCTGTCCGGAAAATTACTATTTTATAGACTCAGAATTGGCTGAACCGATTTCTTTGAAATTACATCACAATATTCTTATATACCTCTAGAGTAACATAGGCTATAAATTTTATTAATATCTTATCAATAACCGCAGAAATTAATTTTTTAAAGTTTATATAATTCTCCGTGTTGTTCATTCAAGAGCAGCTCGCGGCTCACTGTCGGCCTAGCGGAATCATTTCAAACAATGAATTCTCATAGAGATTCCCAATCGAAGAATTATTATAATATTTCCCTTTTTATTTTAAATTCTAATATACAAATATCAATTCAATTAAACAATTTATTCTAAAAGTTCTCAATTTAATTAAAATATTTATTAGATCATATTTTTATCTTAAATTATTTTTTATTTAATTGAATATTTCTTCTTTTCTATAATATATATATAATAATATATAAATTTTAATATTGAATAATAAAAAAAAAATATTATTTAACCTGAATTAAAATGACTGAATTATATTATCTTTGTTTTTTATTTTAATTTAATTACTCTATTATTAATTACTAAATATATATATATATTATATAAAAATTAAAATATGATGATATAAAGTTGTTTTAAATTTTTGACTTTTTTAAATTGGATATATTTTTTAAATTTATTAAAATGTTTTTTTTATTTATTATGTTTAAAAGATTCATTTTTATCATGTGATATTAATAAAAAATAACGATGCTCTGTGCAAGTCGAATCATGTTGCACATAATTAAATAACAATTGCCAAACAAAGAATATAATATTTTTTTAAATTCTTATATTTAAATATCATTTCAATTAAATAATTCATTCTAAAAGGTCTCATTTTAATTAATTTAATAAAATAATTAAATCACCATTCAATTTTTTATTAATAGGCTTCTTTTTTTATTTTTAATTTTTAATAAATTCTCTTTTTTTGATATGATATTAATAAAAAATAATATTAAATTGTATATAAATATAAAAATTAGAATATTTGAATTTTTTTAAATTTTAACACATGTAATCAATCATATGCATTAAGAATGGAAAATTTTTAAAATCAACTTGCTATTAAATTCAGAAAAAAAATACTGATATATAGAATATATAGACTATTCGAATATAATTTAAAACTCTTTCTCTCCTTCTATTTTAAATTAAAAAAAACGGAGTTTTAAGAAATTTAGATGCCATATGCAACATGGGTGGGTAAATGAATTGGGCTGGAAGAGGAGGCTATTTATAATTTTCTTCTAATTCAGATTTAGGACAAATCGTACAACATTATATCAAATCTCGCTAAGAACATTCAATATTTTTGTACACAAATTATTCAGAGTATTGGCTAAGCGTATCACTCACAATCAGTTTAAATTGAAATTTATATAAATTAACAAAGTGAAAATTTTTATTTGTTTAAATTTTATTATAATGAATCAAAAAAAATTAAATATATAGATCACATGATTAAGAGAAGCAAAGAACTTGAGAAAAATAACTGTTGGATGGAGGTCGGACATGACAGAAACTGTAAGCGAAATCTTCATATTACAAAGAATAATTTTCAAATCCCCTAGCACCACAGAATTAGATAAGTTTCTTTTAAGGGAGGAAATTAACTAAAATCTAGAAAAATTAATAAATGAACTTAATAATAAAAAAAACAAATAAATCAATTAATTTAAATTAATACTATTAATGAATGTATATATTGGTCATTTATCTATAGTTTTATACCGTTAATTTTTATATATTGTCTCAAGTCTCTATTTTTTCATTTTCTCAAGTTTCATTATAATTAAAAATATTCAATAATAATCTAGCAATGAAAATAAAATACCAAAATGTAATGATCAAGAAATATTATACTCTATTTCACTATTATAACATATACAATACTTAAGAACCATAGGCGGAGGAAATATTAGGAGATATCATTGCGGGTTCAGGCCAAATCGACCAACATTAATTAAGATATTTTCATTATGACAGATATTAGGAAAAAAACCGCGAATTCAATATTCAATCTGTTCACTAATTATTTGTAGACTTTAGTAAAACATACGCATGACTCAATAGATCCAATCAATCTTCAAATTTGTCTTGAAGGTAGTAAAGAAAGAATAAGATGCGGAAATCAATTGTAAAATATTAGGTTACCCAGACGACTTAAATATAATAGGAGATTCGGCAATTGCGATTACAGATAGCGAGGAAAATTTAATGGAGGTTTGAAATTAATAGGGATAAGAAAAAATATTTAGTAACAAAGAGGAAGAGTATTAACATACAAAATCTTAAGATACAAAATGTAGAATTTGAATATGTAGAAAAATTGAATGTAATCACGAAGGATAATAATATTTGAGAAGAATTTAAATCGGGGTTGCAATCGGGAAACGCCTGTTATCTGCAATAAAGAGGCTTATCTCTTCAAAATTATTATCAAAGGGAATATATAAAAAGATTATTTTGCCTGTTGCATTATATGGGTGGGAGGCATGGTCTATGACCCTTGGAGATGAGAGTAGATTCAGAGTATTTGAGAATAGGATTCTTCCCTGCATTTATTGGCCAAAGAAAGATGAGGTCACCGGGTATGAGGGAGACTGTATAACAAGAAATTGCATGGCCTCTCTGCATCTTCAGAAATAGTTAGGGTTATAAAAGGGAAAAAGCTGCGATAGGCAGGGCACGTGGCAAGAATGGGAGAGGAAAAAGATATTGGTGGGAAGACCGATTGGAAAACGTCCGCTTGGAAAACCAATGACGCGTAGGAAGGGACGTAAGAGAGATGGAATAAGGGCTCAGGATAGGGACACTTGGAGAAATGTGGTTGTTGCGGCTAAGAACTTTAGAGTATCTTTGAGCCACATAGGTAGATAGATATAACATATACAATAATAATATATATAATTAATATAGTGATTAAATTAAAATATATTTTTTAAATAAGAACACAAAAAGAAATGAATGTTTTATGTAATATACTGATTGAAACAAAATGGATGAAAACCTTTTAATACTTTCAACCACCAAATACTATGTACAACTCGGGGGTACAGGGGGCAGAGCCCCCGTCTAGGTGTGAAGAGCGCCGAAGGCGCTCTGAGCAGCTAGTATATATATATATTTCAATCAATAAAAAAAAGTTTCAATTGTAATAAAAAAAACTTTTTGTCACATCGTTGGTTAAATATTTAGTTTAAATAAATATCATATATATATATACTGTATTATTTATAATAATCATTTCAATCTTTTTACATGTTTTTTTTTGTTATCATCTTTATTTGAATTTTATATAGTTTAAATATTATTTAACAAATCATGAATTTTTTATTTTACTATAAAATAACTTTATACTTGAATGATTAATATTATTTATGACTATAAAACAATATATTTATAAATAAAAAAAAGTAAAATACACAAATGTTTTATTTAATGTATTAGAATAATAATATCGGAAAAAAATGAAAAAAAAAAAAGAAAATAACGAGAAATGAATAAAAATGACAATGAATATATATTGAAAAATATCACATACACAATCCCTCTTCGATTATTTAATTAATAAAAATACACAAAGTCAATATATATAAATTTGAATTTACTATTTTCAATTTTAATTAATGGTGGTATATCTTAATCAAAAGAGATTCTAAATTTCTATAGAAACTACTAATTTAACATACAAAATTTTAAAACGATTCCTTTCTCTAGAGCAGTCATTGTCAAACTTTTAATAGATACCATTAAAACTAAGTTCACTATCAGCAACGGAACTACTCATAGATAATTGGCTGACTTCTAATTAACAAATTACTTATACTTTACAATCCTAACAGCAAAGACGAGAAGAACCAACTCTTATTAGTTAGTTTATAGAAACAATTAGAAAAAATATTTTTTTTAAATTTTTTAAATTTTCAATAGAATTTTTAATTTCATTTTATTTATTATTTTTATGATTAAGTAAATTTTTAGGATATTAAAGAGAGAGAGAGAAAAAATAATATTTATGCTATCATATGCTTTTTCTATTGTACCTATTTCTTTTTGTCTCAGAAATTTATCTTATTTTAATGTGGTTTGTTTTTTTTTATTTTTTATTTTTTTATTTTTTTTTTTTTTTTTGAAGGCGCCATTGGGTGTGTGGGTAGCGAACCTGCCTTACATT
Organism: Labia minor; assembly: GCA_963082975.1. NCBI lineage: Eukaryota > Metazoa > Arthropoda > Insecta > Dermaptera > Spongiphoridae > Labia > Labia minor. The sequence goes on from OY720349.1 coordinate 6,679,874, forward strand.
CACATGGTCCCGGGTTCAAGTCCCGGGCCTGGCAAGAGAATTTCTCTAGCCCGGGTCTATGGGACGGAGTCAACCCAGCCTCTGGGAACAACATTGGGGAAAAGCTACTTGATAGCGCCTCCGATCAAGAAAATCAAGGTAAAGGTTGAGAGGACCCGTTCTACTGATCATAGGACACCTCATTGATATAATCTGCTTGAAAGGCGTCGTCCTTGCGTAAGACGTATAAAAGTCAGAGGTTTTTTTCTTTTGTTTTTTTTTAATTATTAGCATTAAAAAAGTTTACTTGAATAAATAATAATTAGTATTTGAGAATTAATTTTATTTTAGGGTTCCAACTGAAAAGTACATTTTTTTATTAAAAAAAAATAAATAAATAAACCGACAGAATTATATTATCATCGTACATTCATTCATTTAAACAGATTTGTTTTGTATACCATTCATTCATTATTCCAAATCATTTGATTATTTAATTAATGTTCATTCTATTATTTTATTATATGAATAATGAAGAATTAAATATAATAAAATAGGACTGCGAAATTCATTTTTGTTCCAAAAGCCTTTAGTCATAAATACCCAATAAGTCGCGGATTAAAAATTAAACCAAAAAAATATTAAATATTGAAAAAAATAAAAAAATCATTTTTACATTCATTTTTACCGACCGAAAGGAAAGGTATTGTTTTCACATCAAATTTCACATGTGGAGATTTTTACACATCTCCACAAATCATGCATTTTGTTAACAGAAAAAAACTATTTTTACCATGATGTCTCCCCATCCGTCCGTCTGTCCATTGTGTGTCCGAATAGACGTGTATATTTTGAACCGATTTTTATAAAATTTGATATATTTACTCAATGCATCAGAAGCATGAATTCATCAACTTTTGCTGTATATTCGGAAACCGGAAATGGTAAGGTATTAATTTTATATTTATTGTCGGAAAATATTTTGTTTAAAACAGGGGTTCTCAACCTTTCAGGCTCTGCGCCCCCCTTAGAACACTGATGTGAGGTCACCCCCCCCCCAAAAAAAAGTTTGCGGGCACTTGGTATGCTCGCGCCCCCCAGAACTGCTCGTTTAAAATATAGTAGTGATAACTAGTTTTAAAATAGTTTTAAACTTGTTAGAGAATAGTTCCTAGTATAAAATGTACAAACAAATCAATAAAATTTTATTACAATTGTAGAATTGGCAAATTTGAATTAGAAATATATCATTTTGGTAAATTAAATATTTGATAAAAAAAAATGAAAAAATAGGTAATTTAAATATTAAAAAATAAAAATACGTACGTAAACTACAGTATGTCTAGTAAGTCAAAGTTATATATCCTCCACCATACAATATACTTACTAGAAATTAATAATATCATAAAAATCATTTTCTTATCAATTCAAGCGATGTGTTTCATATGTAGTTCCGTGGTAATTTCAAATTTTAGTTAAATTTATTTTAAATATTAATATAATCCTCTTAAAAAAAAATTAAATGAATTTAAATCAGTTTAACAATCTTCCAAAGAGTGAAAGTCAAGGATCAATCACTCTTTTGAATTTCTGATTTTTTTTTTTTTTTTTTTAATCCAAACGAGAAAACTTGAAAAAACAGTCCGATAATATTTTTGTATATTTTAAATATTCCAACTCTCGAATTAGACGGAGTGGCGAACAATTTTTTTTTTTTTTTTTTGGATAATATTTAAATTAAAATATATAATTAAAACCATGATTAAGGGAAAGGTGAAGGCGAGGGTGATGGAGGGAAGCGTGAGGGAAAGAAGAGGATGGGGTTGATATTTCAAGTTAAAAAAAATATGGATTAAACTTTTGCATGAAAAATAATTAGAGTATGCCAGTTAAATATAAAAGTTGGTTCTCTTTAATTTAATGACTGTTGAAAAACTTAAACTATTTAACAAATTAGAAAGTCAAAGATGACAGATTTGTAATGGATAAAGTTCTATTAAATAAAATTCTTTTAGAGAAAAAAAAAAAAATACAAACTAAAATAAAATAAATGTTATTTTAATGGGAATTTAATTAAATAACACTTGAAATAAATTTTCATTTAGATCAAGGTTGTTGACGTTTCTAGTATAATATTTATTCACTTTTTGTTTTTTTGGAGGGTGGGTGGGGGGGGGGAGGAGGGCTTTAATCTATAATAAAGGCTAATGCCCGTTTGAGGTTCATAAACCTTGCATTGGTTCAAAAACAGAACCGAGTCATGTTAACCAGAGCCAATTATTGAAGTGAAGGGAAAATAGGAAGGAAGGATTCAAAATCCAATGGACATCCATTAGCAAACATCAAATTGGGACTTTGATTTGCTCTCGAAACAACAAAATCAACTACTCTACATCAACTCATTCTATTACAAGTTTTCACAGCAATTATTTATTTTTTTTTTTTTGTTTTTTTTTATTTTTTAATCCCTTCTATTTTATAAATATATAATTGAAAAAGAGCTTCTAAAAGGATTTAATCAATTTTTTAAGATTAAATAAAGTGATGTTTAATTTATATACTTAATTGATACTAGATTTACGGTTGTGAAAATAAAAAAATTAATTTTAACTAAATGTTTATTTTATATGAGAATTTTGATGAAAAAATATATATAAGAAATTTTATTTATTTTATTTATTATTATTAAATATAGGTATTATTATATGAATAAATTTAATAAATTATTCTTTTTATTTTTATTTGAAAAAATATAAATAAAGAATGTTCATTTGATAATTAATATGAATTTATTTATTTTGTTCTATAATTGATTGAAAAAAAAACACTAAGTATAAAATTTCATTGCATCATACTTTAAATTTATCAAAAATTAATTTTAAGAAATTATTTCTATTATTTTTACTATCTCTGTTTGTGTGTGTGTGTATGTGTGTGTGTATGTAGATAAGATTAAGCAAAAACGGTTTGAGCTAGAATCATGAAATTTGGTACATGTGCATTATTCAAAATTCGTAGTTTTCTATCCACTTTTGAGAAATGTAGCTCAACCGGAAGAGGGTCATTACCTACAACGTTTTGATTTTTTTTCTTCTAAAGTGACCGTAAAAACAAAGATATATGTTTGATAATTTTTCATATGATTAAAGATTGTATAAAACTGCTATATATAGAATTTCAGCTTGATTGAATCGATGAAAGTAGCGGAATTAATTTTTAAACACACCAAATCTCATGCGCCAACACGTGACGTGGTGACATCAACCGAGAGCCAAATATGCGCTGGTTTAATAAATATTAATTATTAATTATATATATATATATATATATATATATATAAATTTTATATATGCTTCACTTTAAAGTTAAAAAAGAAGAAATATTCAAATATATGTATTAAGAATAATAAATAAATAACTGCAAATCTCGCGCCAGCACATGACGTGGTGCTACGAACAAAGAACCAAATACACAGTTTAATTAATTTGTATATTAATTTCATTTAACGAAGGCGAAATAATATAATTTATTTTGAAAATAAAGTCAAAGGCAGATGAATTTCATCCATTGAGGGTAAGCAATGCAGCATTGCTATTCTGTCCCCTTCAAGGTCACCGATAAGCACAGCCAATCGACATGGCGGCGAAATTTATAATTATATAATTAATATATCAGTATTATAAATCTATCATTTATAAAATTAAATTTTTATTTGAATCTTTTCTAAAATTTATTAAACTTCATTTAAATTAATAGGAATAAATAAATTTACAATTAATTCTTGATTGAGGAATGAGGAATGACGCCGGTCAACGTCTTCCACTCGAAAGGGAATGAGAACTGATTGCTGATTGCGCTCGAAGCACACCGGCAGGCCAGGAGGGAGGGTGGGTGGGGGGAGGTGAAAAGAGGTGGCGGAGGGGGTCAACATGGCTGCAAATGTTTTCAATCTGTCAAAATTCAATAATTAATATTTAATCAACGAAGCAACGTAAAATTATATAATAGTAGTGAAAAAGAATCTACGTTTCATAAGGAATCGATTCGTATAGGTTTTATCTGTTGTTATGCGGCAAGATTTTTGTTCAAATGTAAAAACCGATATTAAAATTAATTAAAAATTTCCATTTAATGATACAAAAAATCAATTTTACTTAGAATCTGGCTAAAATTATGGTCAATGGATTGGTCTTGGTCACAATTTACAAGATTTAGTAAAAAATTTTAATAAAATGAAAAACATTGATTTGATTGGTTTTTTCTAATTTTGCAAAGCGTTCTATAAATATGAGTTCCAAGTTTTATATTAATATGAAGCGTTGGAGGGGTGGGCCCTCTCAGAGGCATATAAGACATGTCTCACTCTTGAATATACCGGGTTTTGCTAGTCGAAGGGTTGACGTGATCTGGATATATTTGAATAAACCCCCCGAAGGGGGGTTTATTCAAATATATATAGGAGACTCTAAAGAGTCTCCTATAAGAGACAAGATTTTAATTTTTTTTCTTTTTAATGAATCTATGCTAGGTATTCTCCTTCATCCAAATAAATTTAATTTTTTGAATAATCAGGGGAGGGGGGGGGGTGGAAGAGTAAGCGTAAGGGAATGGATGGAAAGGAGTCAACGGGTAAAGGACATGATTTCTCCAGATAGAAGAGGGATTTAGAAGAAATCATGAGCTCACGTGAGGGCAGGGACGCTAATCCCTGAAATAGAATTTTTTTCTACTGGGTTTTTAGAAAAAAATCTACTCGCTACCCGTGATATTATTTTTAAATTTATTAAAAATTAATTTTACATTTCATGAAACTTATTCAATTTTTTCTTATTTCTTCATATACATTATAAAAACAATACATTATTTCCTTCCTTTTCAAGTAATAATTATGTTATTTAAAGTTATTTATTTTTGAATATAAAATTTGAAAATAGAATAGAATAGCAGGAGAAATGTTTCAAATGTTAAAATATATTAAGTTGACCTGTGGTCAGGCGCAGAACCGTCCGACGGTTTGAAATAAATAAATTAATTTCCAGCTACAGAAACAATTTCAAATAATTTAAATGTATCTATTAATACAATAAAAAACAGATATGCATATAACATAACATAAATAATTTTAATTTTATTTTATTTATAATATATAAGTTGAGCTGGCTGTGACGTCATATAAATTTAAATTAAGAAAAAACTAATGAAGATGATTTTCCCGGGGATAAAACCAATACAAAGTGGAGATATATAAAAAGTCTCCTCATGTGAAATTTGGTGTGAAAATAACCCTTCCTTTCCTATCGTCGATCCGTAATACTACCACTTCCCGTTTACGGATATACACCAAAAGTTGATCAATTCATCATACTGTTGCATTAAGTAAATACACCAAATTTCATCAAAATCCGTTGAGCTGTTCAAGCTGTACACATCTATACGAACTGACAGACAGTTAATAGTTTAATAAATATTATTTATTAAGTTTAAAATTTATAATTTAATTTAAATAATATATATGTTATAATTAATCCCATTCAAATTTGCGAGATAGTCGAGTGGAGACACTCCAGATTTTTGGATTATAGTATTCAAACTTTAAAATTATATATATATTAGTACTCTGTTATTATTTAAACTAAATTAATATTTATTTACTTATAAAAATTTTAATTTCCAATTATTTATCAAATATTCTAATGTAAAAGAATCTTGATATGTTTTATGTTTCAATTCAATGTTTTGTTATACTAAATAGTTTATTAAATCTTTCGAGGTTTATTTGCCAAATATGATTAGAACCTTGACAAGGAAAACAATTTAATATGATACATATTAAATAATATACAAAATTAAATTATTAAAAGTGTAATCTAGCAAAAATGAATCTTGTTGAAGGGAGGAGGGGTCAATACTTTTGAGCCCCTGGTTCATATCCCAGGCCTAGCAAGAAAATTGCTTTCTAGCTGATAGAAATGAGGACAGCCAACTTGTGTGATAAAAATTGGGAAACTACCTGAAATTAAGTGTAGCAGCATCTAATGATGAAAATCAAGACAAAGGTTGAGACAATCCGTTCTTACTGATCATACAACACTACCAACCAAGTTTAGGCAGAAACCGACTTGATAGATGCTGTCTTTTCATACAAAAATCACAACTAAAAATATTTTTAAAATTATAAAAAATTTCTTTATTTTCTTGAGTTCCATTTTAAATAAAAAAAATGTTATATATTACGCCCCTGGATTATATCATTATATTTAAACTTTAATATTAAAGATTTTTTTTTTAAAAAAATAAATTCTCATTTAATATAGGTATAAGTATAATCATTTAATTCATGATGAAATAGTGTGCTAAATCAATGGACCTAATTCACAATTGAATTTATCGTTATCATTCTGTCAATATTAAAACAATGAATCAATCAAAAACAATAAATAAATAAATAATCTTATATGGAAAAGGTTAAATTTAGTGTCTAATAAATTTGGATTTGATAATTTTCAATCTTCTTTGATATATATATATCTGCATTTCCAGCCGTTTAATGTGAAAATCAACAAATCAACTGTTGGAATAATAATATCCATTCATTTGTATTATTAAATCTATTTATTTAACATATTCATCAAATTTTGATTAATGTTCTGTTTTTATTATTATTATTTCAAATGTAATGGAGCCTTCCAACCCCCCATTTAATCCCATAGAATGTCATATAGAATGAATTGTATCGAAGGAGGTGGTTTCTATTTAAAAGTCCATTTTATTTTTAATAATAAAATCTTCTATTATTCAATAATATAAATTATATGTTCATTTATTCAGATGATATTAAATAAAATATTCTAATAAATTATGGATGTTTTCAATTTTAAATGAAAAACAACAGACTATATATTTAATATGACAAATAATAAATAAAATGATAATTTGTATAAAAATATGACGAAAAATAAAAAAAAAACCTTTCCCCCAGTATTTTCTTTCTAGGCAGGCATGATCAAGAGTGGTCTCTTCTAATATAATAAATTCTATCGAAACAATTGAAAAGATTAATTTGTAAACTTATTTTAAAATTTAGTTATTCTTAAATTGGTGATCGGGATTTAGGAAGTAAATTTTAACCACCATTAAGTTTATTTTTTTTTTATTAATTTTAAACTTTAAAACACAAATGATTACGAAAGAGGGGCACAGATCTCCAGAACTGGTTGAAAAAGGTAGTGGGCGAGTGCATTCCTGCCGATCGTCAACAAGTGAATACTTTTTAGTTTAATTAATCAATTATTTAGGCCGTGGCATAGAAAGATACTACTGGAACGGCAAAGGACAATACTTCCTTCCTTGGGAACCCTCGAGACTTCTCTGATGGTGATGGGTATGGGCTTCATTGTCAAAAGGATTCGAATAAGTAGAACCCCTCCAAAATCAAGAATATCCTCACTTCCGGGTAACCCTAATAGGTTGACTGAAACTTGAGAGTTAGCCGAGGAGAATGAACAGAAGAAGAAAATATCTTGTCCTAATAAGCCAAGACTCGTGTACCTTCTATGTAGCCTTCATAAACCACAAAAGAAGAAAAAATTAGAAAATAACTGTAAATCGAGGAACAAAATTCACAAATAGAAACTCCCAAAACAGTTCTTCACAAAATATATACAGAAAATATTGTTATCAAGTTTTACAAACATCAAATAAAACTAAAATAAGTCACAACGATGCTTGTTCTTTATTCATAGAGACTAAAAAGTCTAGTTTCAAAGGTAAAGATCACCTCTGGCAAGGAGAAATAGAAAACCTAGTAACTACAGAATTCCCATCAAATAATTTGTATGAAGATTAAAAAATTGAACAGTAGGCTAACGAGGAGGAATCTTTTGAAGCAACAGAAGAGCTTTGTCAGATTTAAAGAATCAAACAAATTGGATTGTTAAGTCAAGGTATTCTCTAGAGCCCACGTAGATACTAGAAATAGGTGGGATGCCCCACTTGAATTAGAAATTATTCTTTCACATTTAGCAGAATTTTCAGTAATCGTGCCAAAATCAGCGGATAACAAGAATTTTTGGATCAAAGCAGCAATGAGTTCGAATAAACCTTTCTGCATTCAAAACGAAGGGCACCAATTAGCAAACCCAAATTGTTCAAAAAAAAAAAAAAAAAAAACAAAAAACAGAGAAACAATTGACTAGAGACTAGAGGATTGAATAATCCGAAATGGCTCAAATAAAAGTATTTGACAAAAGGACTGGATATAGGTCTATAACTGAGATACTAGTATTGAAATCATAGACTCGAGAATAACAACAATTAGCTGGGAAAATGGAGTAGACTTTTCTTACCTCCTCTCTATGGCGGAGTTCACAACAGTTGCTTCTGTCCACCACTCATGATGATATAGAGGACTTAAAGAACACTTCAACTGCATATACATGGGTCCATAAAAGACTAGGCGCAGTTATCTCATGAGATGTAAAGAAATCTTTAAATAGTGCAACAAAATGAACTTATAATGAACATGTCAAGAGATCGGTGGGAAAAGTAGAAAAAAGAGATACCATCTCTTTTGTCAAATATTGGAGGAGCCAGATCGTTTTAACTCTAAACGAAGAGTCCTATCGAGTGTCATTCACTTTCAAATTATAAACTCAGCTGCCGTATGACATCAAGTGTACAATGACAAAAAAAGGGTGCATTAGGGTATGGTGTGGATACAGGACGACAGCATATGGATCAATTGGAGTTATTTCAAGGAATTTCAAGAAACAATTGAAACCTATTAGGGGAATATAAAAATAATTGCTAGACACTACTTAGGAGCAAGATGCAAAAATAAATGGGAAAACGTAAACCATTGAACCAGGCGCTTCAACCCCGAATTAAGGTATGTAAAAAGCAGTTCCGATGAAAAGAGCAAGTGAAAGATATGGGGATTTTAGCAGGTAAGAGTCTGACACAAGGTCCATGAGGATTTCACCTCCCCCCTCTTAAAAAATATCCGATAATCTGGCGTTTAGTCGACTAGGACTTTACTTAAGTGAACTAATGTCTGGTAAAATTTAGATTATTATAAATAAATAAGTAAATAAATTTGCTTAAAATTTTTTGTTGAATAAATGTAAGGACACTTTTCTTAAAGGCATTTCCTGGTTCTGCTAGATTGTTGATAAATTTAAAATAGGAATGTCTTTTGGTGTTTTTTCCACTGCTGCTGCTTGTTTATTTAAAATGCTTTTTATTTATTTATTTACTTATAAAGAGAAAGAAAACAAAACTAAATAAATAAAAGTTAGCACACACTTTTTTAATCCAAATTTTGTTTAAATATTTATATCTTGTATGTAATGAGTTAATTAAAGGGGATTTGGTTCATTCATTTAATGACAAATTAGTTCCGTTTTGGGGAGTTTCACAATGTGTTTCCAATGATGTTATGGAGCAAGTTGGTTGAAATTCTATTACATACGATACATACGAGTATAGCCCTCACATGTTAATTTTGTAATGGTGGAAATTTTGTTTTTAAAAATGAAAAATAGTCTCTTTAATTGGTCTTTTATTGAAGATAAGAATGTAAATGTTTGAAATTGTTCAAACTGTGTAAATTTATAATTAGTTATATGTAAACAAAATAATATTTATTATATAACGAACTTGAATGTGTTATTCCTATGAAAATATAAATTTGGAAATGTTAAAATCAAGAATTCTCTTAGAAGAGATAAATCAACTTGATTATAATTATAATTAATAATTCATGAAGTTAAATGGATTTAAATAATATTAAGATTTTATAAAATAATTTTTGACAATTATTTTAAAAATGTCTTTTTATGCGCCTCATGCATTTTAATCTTTTTATTTATTATAATATTATTTAAAAAATAAAATTTTAAAAAAATTTTTATATTTTTTTTTAAATCAATAATAAATCCATATGTAAAAATATAAGAAGATTAAATATACATGTACTTGTGTGTAGAATGATATTTATCAACTCTCTTCCCTTTAAAATAAAATTTTAATAAAAATTATAATAATAATAATAATAATACAAGCTTATAAATATTTATTTTTAATTAGAAAAATATATAGAAACGTTTAATAGTTAATTATTTTTAATAACAAAAAATAAATAGATAAATAATAAATGTTTGTGTTTTTTCAAGATAAACAAAATCTATACATATTGATAATTTATTACCTAAAATATTGTGAGAAATAAAGAAGTATTTTAAATGTTATAGAAAAATAAATAAATATAAAAATATTTTCAAAACATAAAATAAAATAAATTGAATAAAGATATGAATAACTCATCTTTATCTAATCATATAAAAATTATTGAAATTTTAATTTTCTCCTTGAAAGACTTATCAGACAACTACTGCTTAGATTAAACTTCGGGGCCGCTTGCGGCCGGTCGTAAAGATTACGCAGGTAGCACGTTGAATGACGTCATGACATAATCTAGTGGCGGATTTGGAACATTTAACATCCGCGTCTGCTATAAGAACTTTTTAATTAAATAAAATTAATAAAAATCATTTTTCCGATGGGCCGCAAACGGCCCTCAACTTTAATCTAAGTAGTAGTTGTGTCTGATAAGTTGTTCAAGGAGAAATTTGAAATTTCAATAATTTTTATCTATGAAACTAAAAGAAATCGATGAACGATGTTATTTGAAAGTTTCTTGGAATAAAAAAAAGTAATTCACATTTAAAATTTCATTGTAATCCATAGAGAAGTAGGGGAAACTTTATAATTACTCTAAATTTAGTTTTAAATATAAAAAATTAAATGATTCATAAATGTGTAGTTATTATTAATTCCAATTTATCTTTAAAGCCCAAATTATTAAATTATTATTTTAAATCTATTAAAAAAAAATAATAATAATTAATTAATAATTAAAAGGAAAACATAAAAAGTTATATTTATCAGACCCCTCTTTTTAAATGTTTGTTCCTGACCTTCTATTACCTATATTTTATTTAATATTAAAAGGATTAACTTGTTCAGAGTAAAGAACATTTTTTTCTATTTATTTTTAATTTGATTTGAAATTCCCTAAAAGGATTCTAAAAATACAAATATAAAATAGTGAAATCAAAAATAGAATCGACATTATTTGGTTGAATTTAAAGATTTCGATTAATATTTTAATTTCTATATTTAAACTAAATCCAAAAATATACATGCTCAAGTAATATTAATATGATTAATATGGATTAACTCTCAATTTATTTTCCTATTTAGTTACTCATTTAAAAACTTTTTAATCATTTTTATTGAGATACTAACTGCCTCTTATAATATTAAAGTGACTTTTAATATTTAATTGAAATTTTAGTTAAATTATGGATTTTCACTATCACAACTCATGAACTTAAAACAACCTATCGTAAAAATATTAAAAAATTTGAAAAAATATTATTTTTAAAATTCGTCAATTTGAAAGTGTATTTTATTTTACTTTTTCTATTATTTTCTATTTAGTTGAATTTTTGCTATAATAATGATATTCAAGGCAATAAAGTATTATTAATATTATTAATAATAATTAGTACCCCTAATTTTTTTCAATATGGTTCTAAAAAAAAGGTCAAATGATTTTGCGATCAGGATCTTAGGTACTTTCGATTTTTTTTCAATTTTTTAAAAAACTAAATTAACTTTATCTTTTTTATTTGTAAATTTTTAACAACTTTGGGGGAAGGGGTTGGGTTAGGGCTAACTAAAAAAAAATATGGATTTGATACTAGTGCCGCCATGAATGTCTCACCCTACAAACTTTTCAGCCTTCCTGTAATATTGAAAATTGTGTACCTTTATATTCTTATTTATTTATTTATTTATTTTTGGAAAATAAAGAACTGAAGAAAATCTAATTTGAAAAGATGACCACTTTTAAATTCTTTAAACCCCTCAAAGCAGTGAGTTTTGCCAAGAGCATGTTCACCGTATGCTTCGACAAGTATTCTATGCGATTCTGCAGCAGTTTTCTTCAAATGATAGTAGAAAAACAATGCTGTCTGCAAATCATAGTTCGTAGGCACAAAACTCGACATGTTTGAGGTTATAGAAAAATATACCGGTGTATGAAACTTAGGTTATTGTGTGTTGACAAACTTCGTCAGCTGTTATAGGGAGATGATGGCGCTACAAAAGCGGTCTTACGGTCTTTGAACTGATATCCAGCACCATCTATAGGGAAATTCCGGTTTCATACTTCTTAATTAAATATATCAATTTTTCATTAATAAATTTTACTGATGCATTTGCGTCTAATATAATTATCCGATTTAAAAATGTATAAATTTTAATTTTAATTTCTAATTAAGTAATTTTCATTTATTCACAAGAATAACTTGCTGTGAAATTGTTCATTTGTCTGCTCACTCTTTAAAATTTCAGGAGGCCGTATGATATTATAATGTCAGTGTTACCAATTACTGATGGAAGGAAGTGAACTTGAGTCCACACACTCGCTTGGAAGCTTAGTTTGATATTCACCAACTTAAAGCAAATTTCACTTGGTGAAATTAATATTATATATATATATAATACAGTTTAGTATAATAATTTTGATATTTAGATATTTATCTTAATATCTTTTAAAATTTGATTTCAAACTTAGCTAAATTCTAATCAAATTTAATATAAAATTTTAAATCAATAACTATTTTCGCACTATATAATTTACTTTTAGACAAATAATTATTAACTAAATATTATATTATATTCCTGAGTGAATTATATTAGTTTTGTCGTTGTTTTTTTTTTATTTCAAAAAAATAAAATAACAATTAAATCCAATAGGAAGTCACGAATGCAAAAAACTTAAGAAAAAACATCTATCATGGATGGAATAGTATTAATTTTTGGTCCCCCTTTAAATTAAAGATGTGAATATTTAATCAGGAAAAAAAAATGAATGAAAGTGTTTTTTTGTGATTTTGCCAAACTAACAAAAACTAGCACAAGAAACACAAATTATTGAATGCATGAATAAATTAGAAATAATTATAAATTAAAATCATTTACCTAAAATGGGGTTGATTTAAGGGTATGCAAATAACAGGCCAATAAAATAAAGTCGGTTTTTATTTAGCATATCAATTCTTTTTGGATTCTTCTTGTTTAAAATAACAAAGGGACATTGATCTAATAAAAAAAAGAAACAAAACAATTTGGAATATTAAATTTGAATTCAAGCAAATTGCCACGTGCCAGATTTAATCTTAATTATTTTAATATAATATTTCACGAAGGCATGTTATGAAATTCAATATTTCTTTTAACGTCAAATCTGTCAAAAGTTGACACTGAACACATGCTTTACCAATTAAAAAATACAATGAGATGATTGACATGAATAGTTTTAAAGAGATTATCTAATTAAAATGTTATAATAATTATATGAATGCTATTATAACAATAATATAATACTAAATAAAAAAGATATAAAAAAAACTTTATTTAAAATCACACTTTTATTTAATTGCACTAATAAAGAGAATTTTTCCACACACACATCGATTTCCTTACAATTAATCATATCTAAAAAATGAAAGCGTGGACGCCAAACATGCAGAGAAAGGAAAAGAATACGAAGGACATTTCATTGTATATCCATAAGCCTTTCTGTTTTTTTTCCTTTTCAACTATAATTGATAACGATGTCTATTTGAAGTAGAATTTACGTTTTTCTATGCATGTTTGGCGCCCACGCTTTCATTTTTTAGATATAATTGTAGATTAATTGTAAGGAAATTGTGGTGTGTTTGGAGAATTTATTTTCTTCTTTTTTTTTAGTGCATTTAAATAAAAACGTGTTTTTAAAAAGTTTTTTTTTAATTATTATTTTGCCAAATATGGAGGGAAAGGAAAAGAATACGCCAAACATTTCATTGTATATGCCCATACCTTTCTGGTTTTTTTTCCTTTTCCACTATTCTTGGTAACTATTTGAATAGAATTTGCGTTTTTCCCTGCATGTTTGACGCACACGCCCTCATTTTACGTTGGAAAGTTTTATTGTTTATTAAAATAATTTTTTTTTCAACTTTTAGAAAATTCTAAACAGTTTTTTATTAAAAAAAATTTAAAAAAAGCAATTCTTAAATTTATGACAATAATTCATTATCTAAATCCTTAATAAATTTTCTTAAAATATGGAAAAAGCGTATTTTAGAATATAAACATCGGTATTCTGGTCTTTGTACAGTAATTAAGAAAAGTATTTATAGGTTTATACATTCTTAAACAAAGATAAAATATTTAAAATGGGCTAGGTTGTGAAGGGCAGAGTAATCAGCTCAAATGGGATTCGTAAAAAATGAATTTGGAGGAAAAACATTTGAAAAATGACCAAATGGTTTTTCTAAATGGATAAATCAAGAAACCAGTTAGAAAATATTAAAATATTAATTAAGAGAGAATAAAAAGTCGAATTGGCAGTCGTGGGACTGGCCGACAGAAGTGAAAACTTGTGCGTAAGAAATTTGAAAGCAGACGGAATGCGCACCAGCTTCACGAGAAAAATGAAATTTATATACGTATATATATATATATATATATATATATATATATATATAAAATTCATAATTATTTTTTTCAGCAAACTGATTATTATTACAAAAATATTAAAAATACGATGTGTATGAATATATATATATATATGTCTGTCTGTCTGTCTGTGTGTGTGTGTGTGTCTGTCAAATACTCAAAAACTACCCGTCCGATTGCGATGAAACTTTCAGGGATTGTTGTGGGCGTCCCAGGGAAGGTTTTAGTGTAGTTAAATCCAAAATTAATTTATCCAAAATTAATTTAAATAGTAATATTTTGGTAAAAGTCTATTTATGGTTACCATGGTTACATTGAAAAATTTACAATAAATAAATAAAAATAATTGGAAATCTTTTCAAATTATTATTTTGATAAATTTTATTAATATTTTTAATTTTTTTTAAACTGCCAAAAATAACATACCCATAATAATAGTTGTAATAAAAATAAAAATATAAATCACAATGTAAGTAAAATATTGAATCGTTTTATTTATATTGTTTCAATTATTGTTTGAATATTTATTAAATTTATATATAGATTAATTTACATGTTTAAATGTATATTTAATAAATTTATTTATTGATTCTTAATATTAATAATTCCAATTACTTTATTATATATATAGTATATAATTTAATATATATATATATATATATATATATTCTGAAATTAATTTTAAATTATATAAATATATTAGAAATTAATTTAATATAATTTAACACATAATAGTATATTAAAATATTTTATTTTATATATACATAATTTAGTAATACTGATTATTAATGTAAATATAAATAATAATAATATGTAAAATTTTGTAAAGAATGTATCAGAAGTTTAGTGTCTAACATTCTGGCGTATTGCGCATGCGTATATCGGTCGGTCGGTCGGTCGGTCGTTTTGGAATCTCACGCGAATTCTATACTTTTTCCCCATCCCGCAAAAGTGCTCAACGCCGCTAAAGAAGTTTTCACTTCAATAATTAGAAGAAGATGGCTAAATTTTGATGGAGAAGAGAGTAGATCGTGGTTATTGTGACAAACAATTTTTGAGTTGAGATTAGAATAAGTTATTATATTTCAATAAATAATAAATGTAAAGCTAATAGAATTATGATAGTAGGACATATAAGTACGTATTTAGTTATGAGAATTAACACACTTTTGTCTAAAATATTTTTAAAATTAATTATTTTCTTAGTATTTTCATTTAAATAGAAACCGATTCAAAGTTTTACACAATGAGTGTCTAAACCAGGGCTTCTTAAACTGTTGGTCGCGACCCCCTGGGGGGTCGCGAGACTACTGAAAGGGGGTCGCAAAGATCTGATACTTTTGAATCATTATAAATAAAATTTTAAAATTATTAAATTATATATATGTGAAATGAATGGGTATGTATTCTTTAATCCTTATTTTATTTACATTGTAAAATAGTGCGATATTACATTACATCTACGGTTAATATATATTTCATTATATGGAGGAGGGGGTCGTTTAAAATTTTCTAAGCTTGAAGGGGGTAGCTATATAAAAAAGTTTAAGAAGCCCTGGTCTAAACTATGACCATTCGAGGGCCACATTGCAAAAAAAAAAAAATATGCTGGCCCGCACATAAATATTTTTTAAACAAATGGAAATAAAATTAACTACAGTAAAACCTCTCTATAAGGACACGTCTAATAGTTACTTCATTCATTTTAATTCATGTGGGCCGCACTTTAGACAAGCATATTTTACACAATATTTATTTGATAATATTATTGTGTCAATATAATTATGTAGTATACTATATGTACAATAAACAGAAATAAGATGTAATAAGTTGGTTAAAAAATATTAAGGGATAATTAAAAATAAAATATTTCAATAAATATATAGTAAAATAATACTTTACTATATTTTCGAAATAATCTAAGTATAATAATTTTGCATTAACTATGATAAGATAATGATATCGTGAATGTAAGTTATTTAAATATGCATATATATATATTTAATAAATTAACTTTTGCCTGTTATCTGTACGATATTGTTCCTTTTTGTATTTTGTGTTTTTATTTGAAAAAATATTACAAAAATAAGAAAAAACAAAGTGTAATAATTATTCTAGAGACACCATCAAAGATTTTAGTATTTTAAGATGGTAGGGTGATTAAAACCATTTCAGTGATAATGGGGAGGGAGGGAGTTGTTGTAGAAGACTAGAAGGATTCCCAATGGGGTTTTTGACTGCTGAACGAGACCTCCCCGCTCGCTGTTGTTTGAGCCAACTCCTGGACGAATGTTTTATGCAATAGTCTTTCTTTATAATTAAACTTTATATAAACTGACAATCTTGATTTAAAATTCAAAGAATTTGCATAGTTTTAACTCTAATTTGAACTTGAAGAAAAAAGAAAACAAAAACAAAAAGATTTTTCTTTTTATAAATATATTTTGGGCTCAATTATCCCCGTAACTGTAATTAAAATCGATTAGTTCTTTAATGTTCAATTCAAAAATAACCTCTGAGAATTAAAAACATGAAATATTCATTTAACGATAAAGTTTATTTATAAACCTTTTTTTTTTATTTTTTCAAAATGTTAATGTATAAATAAAAAATAAAAATTTATGCTAATATCTCTATTATTAGATTATGTTTTTTTTTTTTTTTTATTTGAACAAGATAGGCGTTTGGTCATTATTTTATTTTTTTTATTATAATTAATTAATAAATGTTTATATAAATATAAATATACCCGTATATTTGATTAATTGATTGATTTAAAAATCAAATTTTATTTTTATAAATAATAATTTTGTATGTACGAGGGTGGGGTGAAAAGTTTCCGGACTAACCAAGAAAAACAATGTTTTTAAATTTTGTTTTTTTGCTTTATTTTTCAACATTCATTATAGCTGAGACCTGTACGATGTCAGCTGAGCGTGTGCGAAATATTTTGCACAAGCCTTTGAATATGAAACGCTGTGTGCAACGTGGGTGCCGCGTTTGCTAACGTTAGACCAAAAACTGCTTCGAAAAACCATTTCTACCGACAATTTGGCGCTGTAGGCGTAATCCAAACGAATTGTTGTGTCGATTCATAACTGTTGATGAGAGCTAAATTAAATTGAATAATTAATTAATTAAGTTAATTAAATTAATTAGAACATCGTTATGAGGTGTTGATGTGTATCAGTGTTGATGGAGATTATGTTGAAAAATAATGAAAAAACAAATTGAAAAAACATCGTTTTTCTTGGTCAGGCCGAAAACTTTTCACCCCACCCTCGTATACGAAATAATTAATATATAATTATTCATATTAATTCTAAATATAATTTAAATCACAATCAACGAGTAAGTATTATTAGTAAATTCGTAACTATCTAGTAACTAGTAGTAGCAATTCTCTAACCACTCGATGCAAATGTTACAAAGTTGTTTCCAAATAAGTTCAATTAAGATTCATAATATTTATGCAACATTGTACGGTGTGTTCTCATTTTGGATATGCTAATTTAAAGCAATACATTTAGCAATTTAATTTACACATTTAAACGAGAGGCCAAATTTTAATTAATATTAATAAATGTGCTTCCAAATATAAGTAGCAATTTCTCTATAATTATTAATAATAATAATAATTTTGATATAATTTTTTTAATTAAAAAATCTTTCGTTAATATCAAAATTTAATAATTAAAAATTTAGAAAATTTCTTTTAGTATGTAAGATTTTACTTATATTGCAGTATAATTAAAATAAATAAATTTAAATTTAATATTTCGATAATGTCTCTTAATCTATAATATAGAATAAAATATTTTGAAATTTAATTATATCTTCTTCTAGCAAAACATATACGAGGGCTCTTCAAATACTAAAAAGATAATATTATATAAATAAATTATTCAGTAAAATTAAATTAGTTTTGATATTATGAATTTTTTTTTTTTTTTTGATAAAATTTTTAAATTTGTTTATTAATTATATTTCACAATAAATAAGTGATAAATAATATATATATAAATTCATGTATAACATTAATAAATTCCTAAAAAAGAAAAAAAAAATCACAATTGAATAATACTCCATGATAAAAAAAGGAGATATTATTTTTGTGATTCTAGTGGGAGGAGAGCAAAGCACAAATATGAACCAAAAGAGAACAAACATAAAAAAGAATTGCTAAGGGTTGATTCTTTTTACAAAACAATGTTGAAAGAGCAACATCTTTAATAAAATGATCTAAATATAATTTATTTTATGTGATGTCCCTCAAAGGACAGTAGATATTTGAAAGCCACAAAGAGTTTATCCTTATATGTGAATAGTGAAGGAGGGAGTAACTAAAACAGGATTATCCGTTCTATAGGGAGATATTTCAAATAAATAAGACAAAATATAAAAGACACAAAAGAAAATGATAAGCATTATTAAAGTATGTAGATAAAAAAAACATGAATAATTTCCAAATTGAAAAAATTAACCAATCAAATTCATAAGTATATATAAAGGCGCCATTGGGTGTGTGGGTAGCGAACCTGCCCCACATTCACATGGCCCCGGGTTCAAGTCCCGGACGGAGTCAACACAGCCTCCGGGAACAACATTGGGGAAAAGCTACTTGATAGCGCCTCCAATCAAGAAAATCAAGGTAAAGGTGGAGAGGACCCGTTCTACTGATCATAGGACACCTCATTGATATAACCGGCTTGATAGGCGTTGTCCTTGCGTAGGACGTACAAAGTCAGAGGTTTTTTTTTTATAAATATATAAAACTTGGAACATTATTGAATAGAATTATAATTTTCTCATAATCTTATCTTATTATGCTAGCTAAAATTGTATATATCTATCTATTTATCTATGTATATATATTGGTTCTCAAAAACCGCTCTAACGATTTTTTTCAAATTCACACTAGATATAGTATTTATAAAGAAAAATTAAGTTTTATTGATGATATCTCTTGAAACATTCAGCTTCATTATTAATTTCTTAATTGAAAATTATATATGGAAAACGTCAAAATTGGCATCCATTTTTATTTGTATTAATATTTTTTTTTATTTAAAATATTTTAAAATTTATTATTTAATTTCGAAATAAAATTAAAAATATTTATTTTTAATAAAATATATATAGATATTTATTAATCTCTCTCAAAAAAAAAAAAAAATAAATAAAAAACATCAAATACTGCTAAGACAGTAAAAAAATGACAATTTTTTATCTAAATATATATAGTACAGAGGCTAGAGAGATGTTTTAACGAGTGGATTTCGTCGGTTCGAAACTCGCCGGGTGAATCGTTATTTAAAAATGAAAATAATGATTTTGTTATTTTTTTTTCTTTTTATCTATTGTTTACTTTTTAATAAATTACTATTTTATATTTATTTATTCATTGTTCTTTTATTAATTAAGTTTTAGATAGTTTTATAATTTTTAATATTTTTTCAATAAAATATTATTTAATATATTTATTAATATTATTTTATTTATTATTATTGAGTACCCGAAGTTCCATTCATTTTAATCAGATTGATGCAATGATGCAACAGTTAATAATTGTAATATTGTAATAAATTTCTATCTTGAAAATTGTTACATATTATTCAGGATATTTTAAAAACAATTTCTTTCTTTAATTAATATTCATTTTTTCTATAAGTCAGATATATTTCCAAATATTAAATAATTTTTGAAGTGAAAACTTCTTTAGCGGCGTTGAGCCCTTTTGCGGGATGGGGAAAAAGTATAGAACTCGCGTGATCGTGACCAACACCATGAAGCTAGCACATTACGTCTGCTTTCAAATTTCTTATAACAGAGCGCGAAATTTGAATTGTCATTAGAACTGTTTTATAAATTATCTCTAACATATAAATATATATTTATTATGTAAAGTTCATTTCATATATACATATATAATCAAAATTATACGAAATGAACTTCACATAATAAATATATATTTTATGTTAGAGATAAGAATTATAAAACAGTTTGTATTGCAATATTTTAAACAAAGTTGTGTATTTATATATATATAAATATAAGTTACAAATTTGTTTAAAATATATGTTTAAAATAATATATAAGTTATATATATATACATGCATATGAAATTCATCTTTCTCGTGAAATAGCGCGAATTTCGTCTGATTTAAAATTTCTTACGCAGAAGTTTTCACTTCTGTCGGCCAGTCCCACGACTGCCAATTTTGCTTTTTTAATTCCAAAAAGCTGCAAAGCACGTTTTTTTGTCTTTAGTTTGTTTTATAACCACTTGGGGCGCTAAACAGTTTTTCAAAAAAACACTATAGAAAAAAAATATATGTACCTATATATTATATATTTATGTATTATTGAGGAGCACAAGTTCATTAATTTTAATCAGATTGATGCAAATGTGTAACATTTAATAATTGTAATAAATAATTAAAGAATTGTGTATCAATATTTTTTAAAGGGTAGAGCGAGAGCTCGGTGTCCCAGGTATTAATATTACCAGCCAAATCCAATAATAATGAATCATTTTTTTTAACTTAAGTACCGAGCCGAGGCTCGGGGTCCCGGTATTAATATTACCAGCCAAACCCAATAATAATGAATCATTTTTTTAAACTTAAGTACCGAGCCGAGGCTCGGGGTCCCGGTACTTTATTATTTAATGTAAAATAGTATTTTCCAATTTCTAATCGAAAGTGTACCATTACTATTTCTTAAACTAGGATTTATAATATAATTCTTTATTTGGAAAAAGAAAAAAAAATACTTTTTCTTCGTTTTAAGTTAGTATTATATAATATAAAAATAAATATATTTTTAATTTTTAAAGACAAAAATATGAAAAAGAAGTGTGAATAGAATTGATATCGAGGACATAGTTTGGATGACTTTTAATAATAGATCATTTTTGTTTTTAATACACCGCATTCATATTTCACATATAACTTATGTATTATATACCAGGTATAGAAATATGAAACCGAAATTTCTTTGTAAAAATTGCAAGTCTGTTATTTGAAAATTATAAAAAATATTTTATTCAAAATATTTCAAACCCCCCCCCCCCCTCCTTCGTTTCTCACGTCAAAATCACCACTTTAAATTTTTATAAACCCCTCAAAGCATTGAGTTTTGCCAAGAGCATGTTCACCGTATGCTTCGACAAGTGCTCTATGTGATTCTGCCGCAGTTTTCTTCAAATGATAGTAGAAAACCAATGCTGACCGCAAATCATAGTTCGTAGGCACAAAACTCTTCATGTTTGAGGTTATAGAAAAATATACCGGTGTATGAAACTTAGGTTATTGTGTGTTGACAAACTTCGTTAGCTGTTAGAGGGAGATGATCGCGCTACAAAAGCGGTCTTACGGTCTTTGAACTGATATCCAGCACCATCTATAGGGAAATTCCGGTTTCATACATCTACACCTGTGTGTGTGTATACGAGTATATTATATTATTAAAATTATTTAAAACAATTAGACCAGTTTAAAAATTTTTTTTTTCTTTTTTTGCATTTTCCAGATATACATTATTAAAATTTCATTTTTAGTAATATAAATATGCTTTTTAGGGATAACCCTAAATTTTAGACTTACTTAAAAAGTGTAACGAAGGTTCAAATATATTAGTATGAAAAGAATTTTATAATTTCTATTTATTATTATTAGTAGAGTGTTTTTTTTTAAATAAAAATTAATTAATTGATGAATATATTTTCTTTTTTAATTAATTTAATGGAGTATGTTGTTGTTTTTTTAATAAATCTAATTGAAATCATTTTCATTTTTAAATAAACGCAATATTAAATTTTCTTTTCTAGAAATTAAGAGATGTTTTGTTGTTTTTAATGAATAGCGCGAGCGTTGTTTCTTTCTCCAACCCCTGTCATAAACTAAAACAAATTGGATTAGTTAAAGAAACGGGGAGGGGGTGAGGAGAGGGAGAAACTTGTTTGATCTTATCTAAGGGTGGATGGAGTTCTTAACAATAGTACATTTACTTACTTTACTTACTTTTATGAGAATTTATATTATATTTAAATATTTACAAAAGTTTATTTATTGATTTTTTAGTTGAGATTAAAATAAAATTTTACAAATCAAATGATAAAGTGTTAAAGTTTTTAACACTAAAATAATTTTTATTTCTTTTATATATATATATATATATATATATATATATATATATATATACGAAGGGGTTGAAATATAGAACATGACGATACTAGAAAGTAGCACTTGCATTTTGTCAAAGAATATATAAAAAAAAAATACTTTTTTAAAAAAAGATCATTGCTTCATTTTATGTATTTATTTATTTATTTATTTTTTTATACAAGTATTATATAGAATTCCATTTAAAATTTACGTGAATGTTTTTCGTTTACTATTTAACTCGAAACAAATGAATGATGAATGAACCAAACATCGTCAGTGGCATTTATATGCTAGCCAGACGAAAAAGGTTCTAAAACAAATTGCACAACTCATCATCATTAGATCTAAACAGGACGCTCGGGGGCTTTTGACCATCCTCCATGGAACATTTTCAGACATTTAAAAGTAAGTATCAGATGTGCCACGGAGAGGATCTTTTTCAATACTCACACGTGTTCTTTATTTAAATCGAATCCATATTTCATCATCCGCCTTTTAATATGATATTATCTCTTTGATCGATTGACATAATAATAAATTTTCAAAAAAATAAAAAAAAATAAGATCGCATTCTAAACTTTTATACAAAAAAAAATGATAAGAAATTTATATATTTTTAAATCGGTATTAGATAGATTATTAGCTAATTGTTTAAAAAAATCGGAAGTTTCAGGGATTTGGATAAAACTTTACCAGGTGGATTCTCTTGTTTTAATTTCAAGTGACTTTAATATTCACTTTAATTAGTAAATGATTCGGTTACTTATAGTTACCGAGATAAAAATTATTAAAATTTACATATTGACTTTCAATTTAGCTACTTGTTTTATTCATTTGGCCAATAGAGGGCTTCACTAATTTATGTTTTTGTTTTTTTTTAGTTCAGTTTGTATATATGAAAAATAAAAAATTAATTAATTAAATAATTTTCAAAAACCGAATCAAAAAAAGCCCGAAAATTAGTAAATAAGTTAATAATTAGTGAATTAGTCAATAAAGCATTAGTATATGGCTGTACATTTGAATGTTCATAACTAGTTTATCCGTCAAACTTTAATTATTTTTATCTCGGATAAGCAAAGAAGCGACCGAGAAATATTGCATAAGGAAAGTTCCTTTTGAATTAAAAAAGGAATTCACTGGTAAAGTTTTATCCAAATCCTTGAAGTTTCCGTTTTTGTAAACAATTACCAATATTTAAATATTAATGAGATAAGAAATAAGAATAAGAAAAAGAAAAAGAAAAATAAGAATATCCAAAACTTAAAAAAATAATACACCAAGTACAATTCTGGTAAATACAAGAATTAATAATAATTTAAATTTATTTTTGACAGAAGAAATGATATTATTGTACAATGATATCTATTATTATAGAATAGGTATCAAATTTTAATTTTCGTAATTATTAATAAAATTAATGATTATTTTCTTTAAAAATCAAATATCATTAGAGTAGTTGATTTTCCTTGTTTCAATGATCTATGACAGTAATTCTCAACAACTGTGCCGCGGCACTTTGGTGTGCCGCGAGATTATGTGGCTCTTAAACATTTCCGACTTTTTTCATTTTGGTTCTAAAAAAAAAAAACTGTTTTCGGGACCACTTTTTTTCAATATGGTAAACTTTTACACTTATCTTTTTCTTTGTGTGCCGCCAAATTTTTAAGCCGTTAAAAATGTGCCGCGGTAAAAAAAAAAGGTTGAGAATCACTGATCTATGAGTATGTTTTAAAGGTATATAAATACCAATTCTAGTATTTATAATAAATGAGAGAGGGAGAGAGAGAAAGAGAAATAAATACAGTATCTAAATGTAAAATTGACTGATAATTCAATTTGATAAATGTATGGTGTAGATACATAATATAATGTTCATGTCAATATTTAGCTTTATCAAATAGATTTTTAATTAATTTTGTGCCTTTTTTTAGATGGTAATTTTTTTTTTCTTTTTTAGGTATGCAAACTCAATCATATGGAAAGAAAAATTGCCTATCTCTATTATATAGATGAATTAAAATAAATAAAAAAAAAACTTCCTGTTTTGTGAGAAAATAAAATCAATAGTTGAACGAGTGAGGATGGAAATTCATTTTCGTATGAAGGTTTTCGAGCACACAGTACATACTACTATTGTAAAATTTTAAAAATTAAATCAATTTCGATTGATGACAGATAAATAATTTAATACTCTTAATTTTAATTTTGTTGAAGGATTTAATATTTTTATTAATATTGTATGGAGCCACAAACCAGAAAAGATTGGGAACCTCTGGTTTAGACATAAAAATAATTAAAATAAATTTAAAATTAATTTCAAATTTAATAAATGTAATTAATTATTGATTGAAAATTGTTTTGAAAGTTGATTTTTAGAAATGATAAATTTATGATAATAATATCTTGTAATGTGGTTTAAATTTAAGTTTGCCATTTATTCATATTATAATATAATTCAACTGATCAGTATTATTTAATAAATTAATTTATATAAATTGCTCTGCAGAATATTTTAATTAGAAATACTAGTATAAATGTATTATAATTATTATTATTTGAGTGTAAGTATTTGGTTTCAAAGAAAATTTTTAACTAAAATAAACAAATTGTTTGTTGTCAATCTAAATATGTTAAGTACACCTAGAGAATAAAAAAGTTTAAAAAAAAAATTATATTATACTAGTATATATATAAAAGCCATAATCACATTAATTTATTCTGTAACCATAAGTTGCGCCCAACGACACTAGGAGGCGGAATTTTCTAGAATTTCTTTCAAAAAAAAAAAAAAAAATTCTATAAATGGTAATTTGATTTTTATGTGTTTTAAAAATTTTTTTATTGAATACTAGATTTCTTATTATATATATGACTTTCCATTCATTCATTCTTTCCAATTTTCCAATTTCTTTTTGATGTTTGGATTTGTTTATAAATTAGCTCTTAATCAAATTTTTATAGATAATTACTATTTTTCAATATTATGTATTTTAATATAAACTATTATATTTATAATTAATAATTGTTATAAAATAAATAATTTTGTCCATCTCATTTACGAATGAATGATTTATTTCTTCTAGAAAACTTTAAAATTTTCCTAAGTAGCATAATGGTATGTTTGAAAAAGGATTTTTTTTACTTATATGATTGTAAGAAGATTTTAAGTTATTTATAAAATCACTGTTTTAAAAAAATAGATTTGGAAATTTTCCACAGAATTGAAAAGGAAATAAATTTCGTACAACTTTCATCTGTATTTTTTTACCCCCGTCGTTTTCCCATTCTCACTTTTTTTATATAAATTCAATCCTTTTTTTTACTATTAGCATACATGTCGCTTACTCTGATATTTTAAAAGCTGATTTCTCAATCCGTTCTTTTTAGCAAATAGTATTTCACTCAGTGCAAAAGTAATAGTCTTTTTCTGCTCAACTTCATCGGCTAAGAGCTCTTTTCAAAGGGTGCAACAGGGGTTTGAGACTTTCTATCAACTTTTTTTCCTCTTTATAAAAATATATATATAATTCCTATATAGGTATGTATATTTTTTGTTTGTTTTAAAATATTTTTTTTATTTTATTTTTTTTTTTATTTATTAAAATATTTACAATTTTGTTCTTTATTCTTTACTGTTATTCTCACTTCTTTTTTTATCAAAATATTACTTAAAATGTATAAAATAATCATAATTTTTTACAATTTCTTTAATTGAACATGAGTTTATATTACTTAAATTCATTTGTTTTGTCTTGCTTATATTAATTAATATAAATATAATAATATATCTTTTAATATAGAAATAATAGATAAAAATTAAAAGGCGCCACAGGGTAATAGGTTAGCATAGTTGGCTCACATTCTCGTGGTCTAGGGTTCAAGTCTCGGGCCTGGTAAGGGAATTTCTCTAGCTGGGGTCTATGGGACAGAGTCAACCCAGCTTCCGAGATCAAAATTTGGAAAGCTACTTGATAGCGTCTCGGATCAAGTAAATCAAGACAAAAGTTGATAGGATTGATAAAAAAAAAGTAGATCAGTGTACCATTTACTCTATGTTATCTGAATGTAATAATAATATTTATTATAATATAATTATTATTATTTTATTATTAAACTATTTTTTTTTTAAATTCGGTTATTATTTTTTTATAATCTAAGTATATTTAATTATTATTAATTATTTAATTTAAATTAATAAATACTTCATATTGATTATTATACCACGATCTAATTATAATATTAAATATTTTCAATAATCATATTATAAAATAATAATAAACTTATACTAAACATATAGTATATATATAAATAAATACTATTCTAGAAACTAATAATTCAATAATTATAAAAAAGGAGGTTATCGAATTATTTTTTATGGAATCTGATTCCATTTCTAAGTACTCTATAATTATTCATAATCAATGACAATAATATTTTCTTTAGAAAAAATTTGAATAAAAAGTTTCCGATCGAAATTTGTCATTAAAATTTCAACGTTAAATTGAAGGATAAAACACAAAAAATTCAATAAACATAAACAATTCTCAACATAGGCCAAGACTTTTTTTTACAGATCTATTTTTTTTTTTTACTTTTATTAATTTTAAAACAAATCTTATAAAAATCATGATTACTTAAAATGCGGCACAAAATCCTTCAAAATACGCCCTAAATTATAAAAATATTTAAATTTACTCATATTAATTTAAAAAAAATAATGTTTACAATATTTTTTATACAGAAGTTTACAAAAGAAAAAAAAATTCAAAAATCGCTTATTTATTATTTTTCTAAACCATTTTAATTAGGTATCAGAATTAAACAAAATTAGCTGGAGTGCCTCCACTCGACTATCTCGCAATTTGAAATGGATTAATTAACATAATATATTATTAAATTAAATTTAATTAATTATAAACTTTTAATTAAAATTAATAAATAATATTTATTAAACCTGCGCATGTTTGGTTCTTTGTTGATATATTTAGCAGTTTTATACAATTTTTAATCATGCGAAAAATTATCAAACATATATTTATTTTTAGGGTCACTTTAGAGGAAAAAAAAATCAAAACGTTGTAGGTAATGACCCTCTTCCGGTTGAGCTACATTTCTAAAAAATTGATAGAAAACTACGAATTTTGAATAATGCCCATGTACCAAATTTCATGATTCTAGCTCAAACCGTTTAGTGAAAATAATTCAGGAACCTTCAAAACGTATAAAAACATCAAAATCTCAACATCAAAAATTTTCGTGATCGCTATACTATCTCTGTCGAGAGAGTAAAAAATCAATTAATTTAATTTCTTTTAATCATTTGGCACAAACGAATAAAAGTAAAAGAATTGGCTCATTTCCGTACTTTGGTAGTTCATGTAACAGGTAAATTTCAAGATTTTCAAAAAAAAAAAAAAAAAAAAAAAGTGAAGAGTATTTCAACAATTTTCTAACCCAGTATCTCTAGAAATATCAAATGGAATGCATTGAACTATTATAAAGTTTCTTTGATGGAATTTTATAAAGTTTACCTACCCAGTAATAATTATTTTAATTTTCACAATCATGCTTGATTAATGTTCTCACCTTATGGCAATATTTATATTTGTAAAGAATTATTTTCAAAAATGAAGCATTCTAAATACAAAAATAAGACAAAGACCACTGATAAACATTGTGGTTTTCAATCTTGTCTATTTAACTCAAAATTGTATTGTTCAACAAATACAAATTCATCCATTTTATAAAATTGAATTTTTTCCATCTTTATGAAATCTAAACTAATTAAATGAAATGAAAATTTTACAAATTTCAAAATAAATATGTGCTTGCCTATATAAATATTTAATTAATTCATTCAATTAATTGTCTTAAACTTTTTTATTTTTTGTTCAAGGGCGCCAAATTTATTGGTTATATCACTTTCGACAGAGGCAGAGCCCGGGGCGGCAATACTGAAGGGCGGCATTTGGGTTATGAATATATAATAAATTTTATTTATTGCTCGGGGCACCGTAGATGCTAGGGCAATGCAAGGGACACATAATTATATAAAAATATTATAAGTAGTATATTAGTAAATTATAAATTAACCAATTCTTGTTGAATGTTTATTGATATTTTATTTTAACATTTTATTTTATTTTAAATAATATTATTTTAATAAATAAAAAATAAAAAAAAAAATAAAAAAAATAAAATCATTCTTTATGTCGACGTGTCAAATTAAAATAAAACTGAAATTTCCATTAAAAAAAGATCTAATATAAAAAAAAAATTAAATTAAAATTTGAATTGGTTTTCTGGTATTAAAGTCATAATTTTTTATGTATATATGTATTTTAATAGATAAATTGTGAACATACGGATATTTATTTAAATACATGAAAGTTGAATTTATATGAAGATCTTTTGAATATTCATAGTCTTTTTTTTATTCTGTTTTATGGATAACATTAGGTTAAATTAATGATCTCGAGCTTCATTCAATTTTAAAGGAAATATAAATTTAAGGAAAAATCTATCCTTTTTAATTCTCTTTTCTTTGGTGAGTTTGTCCTAAATTTTTATTTATTTATTATAGAAAACAAAACAAATTGAAATTATAATTTTATTGATTAATTTAAAATAACAAAACAAATTTATTTTATAAATAAATTTAGAAAATATTAAGAAACTTTGTAGAGTTGAGAATATGGCAACACTGGCACACAAAAAAAAAATCTGGAGTGTCTCCACTCGACTATCTCGCAAATTTGAATTGGATTAAATAACACATATTAATTTAAATTAAATTAATTAAATTATAAATTAAAATTAATAAATAATATTTATTAAACCAGCGCATGTTTGGCTCTTTGTTGATGGCATCACGTCACGTGCTGGCGCGTGAGATTTGCAGTGTTAAAAAATTAATTCTGGTACTTTCAGCGATTCAATCAAGCTGAAATTCTATATATAACAGTTTTATATAATTTTTAATCATGTGAAAAATTATCAAACCTATATCTTTATTTTTACGGTCACTTTAGAGGAAAAAAAATCAAAACGTTGTAGGTAATGACCCTCTTCCGGTTGAGCTATATTTTTCAAAAGTTGATAGAAAACTACGAATTTTGAATAATGCCCATGTACCAAAAATCATGATTCTAGCTCAAACCGTTTAGTGAAAATAATTCAGGAACCTTCAAAACGTATAAAAACATCAAAATCTCAACATCGAAAATTTTCGTGATCGCAATACTATCTCTGGCGAGATGGTAAGAAATTAATAAATTTATGACGATTTTAATAAATTTTTTTTTAGATGAATATTATATTCATTCATTTTAACACACTCATTTAAATTAATAATAAAATTTAAGTCATATATGAGGGGCTTTTAGTAAAATTGAATTTGACTAGGACTGAAGTGAATTTTAATTTAATTCATATCACAGATGTGTAAATCAAATAGCTAATTCACTTTAAGAATATTCAAATATGCTTATGAATTGAAAATCAGCTATGTTCATTATTATAACTACTAATACTAAAGACTTTCTCTCAAAGTATAAAATATTTATTAGGTATATGACAATTTTTTAAATTTTTTTTTTCTTTTTTTTACCATTTCAATAAAATCCTGGACTTATACGAGAATAAATTATTTAAGAGTATTCCATTCATAATTTTTTTTTTTTTTTTTGTATTTTTATATTTTTAACTTAATCTCTCCTACCATTTACTCTAACATATCTATTTAACTAACCAATAGGAAATGAAAAAAAAAAAACTTTCAAATATAACTTTTTAAAGAGTGTAATGAAAAAAGAATGATAAAAATCATATTGGAAAAGAGAAGAGAAAAAAAAGCGAGATTAAAAAAACATTGAAAAGAAAGTTAAGGAAAAAATTTCAAAGCACTTTTTTATTTAAAAAAAAAATAAAGTAATGAAAGAAAGGTCTTTTTTTCTCTAAAAAGAAATATATAGAAATTATATAATGCATTTTGTTTTTTGTTTGTTTATTGGAAAATTTATGTTTTCATTTCTATTATATTTACAGAAATATTTTATAATCTTAGTTATGAGCTTAGTTGAAATTAATTGGATTAAAATTGAACTATATTTTGAAATGCTAAGTAATATAGTAAGGGAAGAAATGAAAATTAACTAATTTAAAGAGATGAAGAGAAAGCTAATATTTAATTCTTTAGAATAAAAAGATCTCAAATTACTAAAGCTTTGGTGGCTGTTTTTATTTATAAGGGAATTTTTATAAATAAAACCACATATATTGATATTTGTTATTGTAAATTTATTCAAGAAATTCAAAAAATATAGAGAGGTCTAAAACGTCAAGATCTATCGAAATCTCGAATTTTTTGACGATTCCAATACTTCCCTCATACGAAGTATGCGGGAAAGTAAAAAAGATCTCAATTTTTTGAAATTGATAATAATAATAATAATAATTTTAAAAGCGTGGGTCTCGGATAGATTATATATATTGTCGTATATTTGAGGCTTAGTATGGGTTGGGTTTAATATTAATAGATTTGATCTTTAATTTAATTGGTAGCACTCTGTTTATTATTAATAGAAATTAGTTGGGTTTATAAAATGAGACGGTTGATAAGGGAGTGATAAATTTGAATTCAATCAGATTAAAATAAAATATTAAATTATAATAAAATTACATAAAGTTGATTTATTTTAATATTATTAATTAAATCAAATTTTATATTTAATTTACCATTTAACTGTTAATGTTCGGTGAAAGTTGAGACAAGTGATGATTCTCAGGGTAGTTCCTTCCAAGCATTTAATGATACATCTTATCTGGGCTAGCGACTTTTCTGGGTCGACCGCGATGTATTATCCTGGCACTATCGTTGGCTTAGGGATGATTGATATCTTTCTGTCCGCTCTATGCTGAAGAATGCCTTGCAATCTTGTGTCTATCCACTAGGACAACTCTAATCCCTACCCTAGTAGCCCCTTGTCTATCTGTTCCAATCACCCCCCCCCCCTATTTTGTACACATCTGTTCAATAGTCAATTCTCGTTAATATTAAGAAACACATATGTGATATAAAGACGAATTCCTCACAATACTTTATATTCCTATATTTCATTTATATTGTCCGTATTTTAGGTCTTTGTGAGTGGACTTGAGGATGTCACTGTTTGTTATTGCATCTTTATGATATTTCCCTATTAAAAAGCATTTTTATGCTTATATATTACAATATGTATGTATATACAACCTATCTATGTGCATATATCTGCTAATTGTAAAAATTTTCATGTCCAGTATTTGAAATACTATTTTAAATTTAAAGGTAAAAAAAATAATATATTAATAATATATATATAATAGTATATTATAAAAGATTATTATTAGCTTTCAAATTGTATAGTTATAAAAAAAAATGTTGAATGAAGTGAGAGAGATTCAAAAGAAATAGAATTCTCATCTCTCTTTTCTTAAAATAAGTTTTGTTTTTTTTTTGTTTTCTTTTGACTTATGCTTTTTAAAAATTAATATGATTATTTAAAGAGAGTACTGAGATTTTAATATCCCGATTCGTTTTAAGTAAAGGAAAAAAAGATTTACCAAGTTGTTTTTCATAAAGCCCTTTTAATATCCGTACTACTATTATGGATTATAACTTAAAAGAGAGGAAGAAAAAAAAAACAACTTGGAAATTCCATTGAATTTTATTTATTAAACTAGATTGTTAAAGTTTGTTTTTGGGATGTTCCGAATAAATGGTTATAAAATAAGTTTGTGCCATACAAACAAAATGAATTTTATGAAATATCTTTTTTCATATTCCTATAATAGACAAATACGATGATTTTACAATTTATGTTAGTTCAAATGAATAATATTCGAGATTTTATAGGTTAATATCAGAATGATTAATTTAATGATTCATTAAATATTTTTTTTTTTATTAATTTTAATACCGGGAAACTTTGTCCATTTGAATGTAAAAAACACACAATATACTATTATTATAAAATAAAAACAGTTTTTTTAATCTTTGTAATATAAAGAAAATAAAATAAATATTTTTTAAATTTTTTTAAATTTATTTCTAGAAGATTAACTTAAATTTTATTATCATTTCTATATATGAGTAATATTACATAAATAATGAATTTATTTTACTAGGATATTATTAGATTAGATTAAAGAAAGAAGAATAGAGTGGATCAAGACTTTAATGACGTCCCGGGGAAAGTTTCTCCCCCTTCTCCCTCCATAACCAAGTAAAGGCGGGATGAAGATATAAATAGAATCGGAAACTCCCGCAGGGGATACTTGTCCATGATTAGATAGTGTTTGTATTTGTATATTTATTTGTAAATAAACCATTTTAATAAAATCAATAAGCATTTATTGAAAAGCCCAAACAAGAAGTCTTCCTGTTGCTTTATCGAGATAATTTATTTACCCTAGACACCGATCCGACCTCCTCCACATTCCTACATATATGATGATATTTAGCTAAGGTTTAAATAAAAAAAAATATATATGTATTTAAATACCAAAATATAATAATATTTCGTGGATTCACTTTAAAGATAAATTTTATTATAAAAATAACCTTATTATATATAATTTGTTCCTTAAATTCACAAATTTTAAGGAACATTAAAATTTAAAAAAAAAATATATTTTTTATAAAATGATCTGTAAAGAACAAATATGTTATAGATTAATAATTTAGATCCATACCTTAGCGATCGGTAACACTGCTTGAATATCATCTTTATGGATTTCCAGCCTAGCAGTAAGTTTTCGCCTGGCTTCATCACTTGAGGAGCCTGCAATTGCACCGAAGCCGAGACCATCTCTCCGCAACCTTCCAGTACTTCGTCCTGCACCTTCCAACACGTATCGAACCGTCCACACGACTCTTCCGCCATCCCAAACATCAGAACTATCTTCCACTACCTCCAGTAACCATGAAAAGACTTCTTCCGCTCTAAAATGAAAAACAGAATAAAATTTTTTATGATTAATAGAAAGAAAATTAAACATAAATAAAATAAACAAATTATAAATTGAATAAAAACTAAAACTTTATAAATAAATTATTTATTTACATATTATATGAGAAAATTGTATTTTATTCTAATTTTAACGTTATAATAATATTATAATAAATCATTTTTTTTTTTTGTTTTTAGTTTGTTTTGTTTAGTTTGTTAGTTTTCTTAATTTCTTTTAATTATATATAGGTATCTTAAACGAAATTAATTATAATTATATGGTATCAAACCAATTCTACCATTGATTTATTAATTAAATTAAATATTTTGCAACAATTTTCTTAAATGAATAAAATATTAAAAGAAAACTAGCTGGAGTGTCTCTACTCGACTATCTCGCAAATTTGAATTGGATTAAATAATAATATATTATATTTAAATTAAATTTAATTAATTATTAATTATAAATTAAAATTAATAAATAATATTTATTAAACCAGCGCATGTTTGGCATGTTGATGGCGCGTGAGATTTGCAGTGTTAAAAAAATAATTCTGGTACTTTCAGCGATTCAATCAAGCTGAAATTCTATATATAGTAGTTTTATACAATTTTTAATCATGTGAAAAATTATCAAACATATATTTGAATTTTTACGGTCACTTTAGAGGAAAAAAAAGCAAAACGTTGTAAGTAATGACCCCCTTCCGGTTGAGCTACATTTCTCAAAAGTGGATAGAAAACTACGAATTTTGAATAATGCTCATGTACCAAATTTCATCATTCTAGCTCAAACCGTTTTTGAGTAATCTTGTCTATATACATACACACCTTAGTGAAAATGATTCAGGAACCTTCAAAACGTATAAAAACATCAAAATCTCAACATCGAAAATTTTGGTGATCGCAATACTATCTCTGGCGAGATAGTAAAAAAGAAATAGAAAAGAAGTTACTTATTATAAATGCTTTATAATAGTTTGTTTTTAATAATAATGTTCATGTGATTATACTCTTTAATGTCATATTAGCAATCCATTGTGAAACCATTCTAGTATTGGTCATTGCTAATGCATTATCCCTATCATATTATCAATATAGTAATTAAATCCCAGCTTAGTCATTAGCCATGACTCTCTATGGACAAGAGAAGGGTTATTAAGATAATGTTTGATCTCTCTAATATGGAGTACTATATTTGTCTTAGCAAGTTCAAAATGTTACGCAGAGAAACGTTTCATTCATTTCTCAAAAATAACTAATAAATCTCGATAAATAATGAAAAGGTTTAGAAGACTATGAGAAGATTATGAAGAATAGAATATTTTCTATATGTCTTTACGTTGGATTTAACTTTAAAATCCAATGGGATTTTTTTTTTCTTCAAATCAGTAGCTTTTCGTATTTGGTGATGTATAAATAAATAAGAACTTATCTACTAAATTGCAGTTCACTTGGTAAAATGCTAAATTATTCATTCATCATAAACAGACATAGAACATGAGAGATATGAATTGTTATAACATTAATATTTGAAAAAAAATCTTCTAGTCATTTTTCTTTGAATTTCTATGCTTTTATTTATACTTGTAGTTTTTATTAAGTCAAATTATTAAAGAATAAGTACCTGGTTCACCGAGCCGCCGCTCGGTCATTAAAAAAAATATTCCTTATTATCGGGTTTGGGTGTTAATATTAATACCTGGTCCACCGAACCGCCGTTCAAATAATTTAAAAGAACATACATTAAAAAAAAAGTCATAAAACATACAGCCCTTAAACGTACGTATTAATGCACTGAAAGTCGCTTGTGGATATAACATAATATATATTTGATTTTATTTAGATTTATAATATTTTGCATTTAAGGAAGCGCTGACTGACGTAGTTGCTGACGTCAATTGAATTTCCTATTTTAAATGAAGAAAAAACTAATAAAGATGAATTTTCCCGAGGCTGAAATCAATACAGATCGATTTTTCTTTATAAAAATTATCTATAGTGTGAATTTCAAAAAAATCCTTTGAGCGGTTTAATATTTCAAAAATTTAAATATATATACAATTTTTGCTAGTATAATAAGATAAGAGTACCGGGACCCCGAGCCTCGGCTCGGTACTTAAGTTAAAAAAAATGATTCATTATTATTGGGTTTGGCTGGTAATATTAATACCTGGGATACCGAGCTGTCGCTCGAAAAAATGTTTAGACATTATTATAGACATTTTCATTCTGTAAATTAAATAATTTTATTTCATTTAAATAAATATCTATTTTTAAATAATTTTTCTCTCTACATTATTTATCTAATTCTGACAATATATTAAGATCACACCGGGACCCCGAGCCTCGGCTAGGTAATTAAGTTAAAAAAAAATAATTCATTATTATATTGGGTTTGGCTGGTAATATTAATACTTGGGACACCGAGCTGATATACAATTCTTTAATTATTGATTACAATTATTAAATGTTGCATCATTGCATCAATCTGATTAAAATGAATGGAACTTGGGGTAGGTATGTTTCTAAGTGCATGAATATTTTTTTTTTATTGGAAGAATGATAAATATATATCGTAATTTATAATTATAAAATATTATTAAAATATATATTTTTAATTTTATTTCGAAATTAAATAAACAATTTTAAAATATTTTAAATATAAAAAATATATATCTTTTAAAAAAAAGGCGGGAGTCAAATTTCAATATGAATGTCATATGTCATCGATATATAAATTAATAATAAATAATATTAATAAATATTTAAATTTAATAAAAGAACAATGAATAAATAAATATAAAATAGTAATTTATTAAAAAATAATAGATTAAAAAAAAAAAAAAAAAAATTATTTTCCTCCGGTTTTTTTATTACAATATTACAATTATTAAATGTTGCATCATTTTAATTAATAAAATAAAATAAAATAAATTAAATTTAATAAAAGAACAATGAATAAATAAATCACGAAAATAGATAAAAAAAAAAATGCACGCGGCGAGTTTCGATCCTTCGAACTCGGGGAGTAAAAACAATTGTTCTTACCATTGGTCTATGATATTTTGATAATTAAAAAGATATTTTTACCATCTTTCAAAGACATTTATTTGTTTTGTTGTTTTTTTTTTGAGAGAGATTAATAAATATATATATATTTTATTAAAAATAAATATTTTTAATTTTATTTCGAAATTAAATAATAAATTTTAAAATATTTTAAATATAAAAAAAATATTAATACAATTTCAGTTAAAAAATAAAAATGGATGCCAATTTTGACGTTTTCCATATATAATTTTCAATTAAGAAATTAATAATGAAGCTGTAAGTTTCA
Organism: Labia minor; assembly: GCA_963082975.1. NCBI lineage: Eukaryota > Metazoa > Arthropoda > Insecta > Dermaptera > Spongiphoridae > Labia > Labia minor. Next base: position 6,716,926 of record OY720349.1, read on the forward strand.
AGAGATGTGATCAATAAAACTCAATTTTTCTTTATAAATACTATATCTAGTGTGAATTTGAAAAAAATCGTTAGAGCGGTTTTTGAGAACCAATATATATAGAGAGATAGATATATACAATTTTAGCTAGCATAATAAGATAAGATATAAAAAATGAACATTAAGGAAATATTGTGTCATAATAAAATCGGTATATAATATAAATTAAAAAATAAAAAATTAATAAAAATAATAAAATCAAAATAAAGAATAGAATCGGTAGTAATGAATAAATTAGGGTATTGACGTAATAAATCGAATAAAAACGTGAAAGAAATACATACATAAAGTACATATATATATATATATATATATATATATATATTAGAATAGATAGTATTTGTTTTTAAACAAAATATGTGTATAGATCTCCATTTGACTAGTTACAAAAAAAAATACATAAAAATAAAAATGTCTGTCTTTTGAATGAATATTTTTTTTTTTAAATGAGAAAGAAACTTTTCAAATATAATTAGAAAAAAAGGTTGTTTTTTTTAAAGAAATGAAAGATTCAAGACATACAAATATTTTTAGAATTTTTGTTAGGTCAAAAGGTCGTCCATGTCAAAGCGAATCTTTTATGAATCGAGAACATTGCTGCCTCGAAGTTCAGTTTCAGCCGAAGAGATTTTAATGATTCAACTAAATTAATTCTAAAATAATAAATTCATTGATATTTTAATTCTAGGTATGTTTTCGTTTTTGTTTTATTGTTTTTTTTTAAAAATTAATTAAAGAACAAATTATTTTAGAATTTAAAATATATTTAATATATAAAGGAGTTTTTAAAATTGAAAAAAAACAAATAATTGAATCTTATTGAATCTTCATTGGAATCTAATCAAGAAAATATGGCATTACTACCAAAAACAAGAAAATTTGAATAATTTTATCATTAAAAAAAAGAAGAGGGAAAATGTAATCAATGATAAATAAAATTTTAAAAACAATATATTACTCTTAATTTTTTTTCATCAATTTTAGTTTATATTAATTAATTTGGAGGTAATTTATATAAAAATAAGAATTTTTATTTTAATTTACAATGCAAAAATGTAAAATAATTTCAAACGAAATTGAGAAATTGATATTAAAAAAAAACAAAAACAACAATTTAGGTAAATAATCAATTCATTAAATTTTCTATTTTTAAGTAATATCATTTATTTAAATAACTTTAAAATGTATATATCTACGATTTAAACTTTATACAATAAGACTTTTATTAGTTTTTACTATCTCGCCATTACGAAAATTTTCGAAGTAGAAATTTTGATGTTTTTATACGTTTTGAAGGTTCCTGAATCATTTTCACTAAGGTTGAGAAAAATGTCTGTGTGTGTAGACAAGATTAAGTTAGACAAGACGGTTTGAGCTAGAATAATGAAATTTGGTACACAGGCATTATTCAAAATTTATAGTTTTCTATCAACTTTTGAGAAATGTAGTTCATCCGGAAGCGGGTCATTCCCAACCACATTTTGATTTTTTTTCCTCTAAAGTGACCGTAAAAATAAAGATATATGTTTGATAATTTTTCCAAATGATTAAAAATTGTATAAAACTGCTATATATAGAATTTCAGCTTGATATCGGAATTAATTTTTTAACGCGTTGACTGGCAATCACGCGCCAACACGTGACGTGGTGTCATCAACAAAGAGCCAAACACGCGCTGGTTTAATAAATATTATTTATTAATTTTAATTTATAATTTATAATGAATTAAATTTAATTTAAATATAATAGATATAATGTTAATTAATCCAATTCAAATTTGCGAGCTAGTCGAGTGGAGACACTCCAGATTTTTTCTTTTCCATTTTCACCTGATGTTGGTGTTCAAAATTGTTCATAGTTTATATTCATTCATTCATTTTAATACTTATAAAACATTAGTTATCTAAAATAATATAATAAAAAGTCCTTTGGGGAAAAGCTAATATTTAAAAATCATTTAATTTATTTAAACATACAATTCAAATAATGTATTTCATATTTTTTTGAATGTCGAATTAATGAAAATAAACTTTTATAGATGAAAGTTTCATTTTTCGAAAATAATTAAATATTAAAATTAAAAAATTTACTTTTTTGTACATAAATTAATATGATAAATATAATTTATAAACTATTGTGAGACAAAAAACAAAACTTAAAATAAAACAATAAATAATTAACTTCATGTATAAAATTGCTATATATATACAATTTCAGCTTGATTGAAACGCTGAAAGTACGGGAATTAATTTTTTAACATGACTGCAAATAACGCGCCAGTACGTAACGTAGTGCCATAAACAAAGAGCCGAACCCGCGCTGTTTTAATAAATATCTGGCGAGATAGTAAAAAATAATAATAATGATATCAACTGAAAATAATCATTAATCATTTTTTATTTTTTTTAAAAAAAATTCCCTTTAAAATGTTTGTTAAATTAGAAATACCTTACATACTCTCAACTTTTTAATTTTTATTAAAAAAAAAAAAAAAAAAAAAAAACTTAAAATCATCGTATTATTTATTTATTTATTTATTTTTTAATAGAATGATGTCGAAAGTGAAAATTTTTTCAAAAAAAGTCGAAAGTTGTCGTGGGCCAGAAAAAATAGTTGTCGCAGACAAATTGAAAGTCGAATTTTTTTAAAATCGCGAAAAACATTTTACTTTTATTTTTTTTTTTTTTTTAGGGACAAATTGAAAATTTTTTAAAAAAGTCCAAAGTCGTCACGGGCCGCGAGTTTAACACCCCTGATATCAAATAAAATGTTAAAAAAATGTTAGCAATTTAAATTTCTTTTCATTTTCGTCTCAATCCATTTCTAGAATTCTAACAAGAATATAAGAATAGGGAATTGCAAGAAAATGTCAGTTAAAATTCATCAAAGAACATCCTATATAATTGGATTCCCGTCCTATTAATAGTCGCAAATTGCACGGCAAATCTTGTTAGTGAAATCGCACGTCACCATTACCAATTTAATAAAGATTAAATGCCTCTTAGCATTCCAACCAACAAATATTATTATTATTATTATTATTATTATCATCTTTTTTGTTTATTAAGGTTTAATAAATCATTTAATTTAGTTAATTAAGGTAATGGCACCTATAGATGACATGGCACCTATAGATGACACTTTTGAATTTAAACTAAAAAAATAAGCAAATTTTAAAACATACGCGGAATTTTTTTTTTTTAAATGATAGTTTTGTTTTTCCACCACCTGAGATATCCTATAACAATACAATAAGTCGCCCTATTTTTTTTCTTTTAACTTGAAAAACAGACCGGATCGTCAATAATTGATTTTTTCAACAAATCTTAAAGATAACCTTAAGCTAACTAATGTTCTTAATTAGTATTTTATATTTTTATTTTCATATTTATCAAGAATTTAATAACTACATTATAAACTAGACTTAATATAGATATAAATCACTTCAATTTAAATACCTAATTTTTAAAAGTATCTTTTTTATCAACCGTGTCATCTGTAGGTGCCCCTAAAAATTGTTTTTCCTATAGATGACAGCAATGTCAGCTATAAGCAGGTTTTTAAAATAATTGTCTATTATATTAATAGCTGTAAAGAGGAGATAATTTTATATAATTCAACCAAATTGCATGTCTGAATAAAGGTGACACTGTGGTTTATCTTTAGGTTTTTCATTGTCAGAAAATTTTTTTCTGTTCCAGAACTTCAAACACTATTTTTTTGAAATTTTTTTTAAATTACTCTGTTCTCAATGTATAAATAAAAATGCATAATTAAAAAAAGATTTGTTTAAAATCATTTTTTTATTTTATTATAATAATCAGCTAAAAATAAAATCAATCCCAATAAATATATCTAATGTATCATTATATGAAACCTGATTTTTTTATTATAACTAAAGTTAAAGCAGCAACAAGGTGTTGGAAAGATGTTTTACTTTGTAAATAAATAAGTTGAAGATAAAGAGAGCAAGCGAAGTGAAAAAAAGTAGATGTCATCTTTGGGTTCCATAATTGTCATCATTAGGTTCCACCAAAATTTTTGGTGTCATCTATAGGTTCCATTTGATTACTTTGAAAAAAAATTATATTTCCTATTAAACTCATATAAAAGTTTAAAATATTTATCCTGGTGATAAAAGGTAAGATAAGCTTTATAATAACCAAAAGATTTTTTTTGTGAGACGTATAGTTTCAGTTTTATAAAAGAAAATAGTGGCAAGAGCGCTTAAAATGTCATCTATTGGTGCCATTACCTTATTGTTTTTAAATGTGGTATTTTATTAACAAAAGTCCTATAGAACAAGTCCCAAGTTTCAATTACTTGGGAGTCCAAATTTCTAACCAACGCAACCTTACAGAGGAAGTAAAAACGCAAGTGACCAAAAGAGCGATGGTGTCTGGATGCCTACACGATTTTATATGAAAGAATAAGTTTATGAGTTAAGAAAGTAAGCTGCGAATCTACAAAACCTGTGTTGGACCAATACCAGTCACTTACGGGGCTGGGTCAAGTTCAGATACAACTGTCACAAAACAATTACTCCGAACAACCGAGATGAAGATTGTGAGGGCTATTCATGGCAAAACACTGTCTGATAGGATTCGCAGTGTACACCTAAGAGAAATAAATGAACTCCAGGACTTGATAAGGAAATGCTGATCTGCTCACGTGGACAGAATGGAAGATGTCAGACTCAAAATCTACTTTAACTTAATGAAATCAAATAATATATTAAAATTGAAAATGAATATGTAAAATTAATGTAGAGTATATATCAAGCGTGTATTGGGAAAATAAGGGCAAAGGCAATTGAATCTCATCCATTTGGGGTAAGCAAGAGATTGCTATGCAGAAATTAAAATACAATTGTCCCCTTCAAGGTCACGGATAAGCAAAGCAATGGAGATGGCGGCCAATCAACATGGCGGCGAATATTCCTTTTCAATCTGTCAAAATTCAATAATTAATATATAATTAAGGAAGCACCGTATAATTATATAATACTAATGAAAATGAATCTACGTTTCATAATGAAGATATTCGTATAGAATTTACCTGTTATAAGACAATATTTTTTTTCAACTGTCAAAATAAACCGATATTAAAATTAATTAAAAATTTCGATTTATTGGTACTAAAAATCAATTTTATTTAGAATCTGGCTAAAATTCTGTTGAGTGGATTATCTTGATCACAATTTACAAGATTTAGTCAAAAATTTTAATCAAATGAAAAACCTTGAATAGATATTGTCTTCTAAATCTCCAAAGAATATACAATAAATATGAGTTCCAAGTTTCCTATTATATGAAGCGTAAGAGAGGTGGGTCCTCTCAGAGGCACTTATAGCATATGTCTCACTCGTCAATTCACGAGGTTTTGCTAGTGAGAAAATGCGCGGAATCAGGATATATAGGAGACTCTTAATAAAGAGTCAAGATTTCATTTTTATTTTTATTTAATGAATCCTATGCTAGGTATTCTTCTTCATCCAAATAAACTTGATTTTTGAAGGATCAAGGGAGGGGAGGGGGGAAGAGTAAGAGTAAGTGAATGGATTGAAAGGAGTCAACGCGTGTAAAGGACATGATTCCCCTCCTATGCAAGAAAGGAATCATGAGCTCACGTGAGGGCAGGGACGCTACTCCCTGAAGTAGAAATCTTTTCTATTGGGATCATAGAGAAGAGACTACCCGTTACCCGTCAAAATCTTTCTATATATAATAAGTCTTACTATATATTTTTTCTATTTTTCTATTATATAATTGATATTTTTAAGAAATAATTATTATTTTCTACTTAAAAAAAATTATTTTATAATTGTTTTTTGTCTATTATATTTTTCAATCCTTTATCTACTTATTTAATATTTTCAGGTTATACTTTAGCTTTACCTCTTGATCTCTCAATTATCTATTAATAATTTATATATTTTATCTTTTAAGATTCTAGAATAGATAGTATAAACCAACAAATATTTTTTATATATTTCCACAAATCCGATCGTTTGAGCCGTATTGCGTAACCGTATTCCGTAACTTCCTTGTAGTATTCCTTATTTTTTTATTTTAAATCGAAGAACACACAAAAACGGACTAACTTTTTCAGTTGTCAAAAAAAACTACTAATCCAAAATTGCTGATAATGTCAACATATGTGTACCAACATAACAAAAAAATTTCGATAATCGAATGTTCACAGCCCGAGAAAATTCAAAATTCATCTTTTCTTTTGAACAAACCTCGTATTAAATCAAACAAATAAAAAATTAAATATTAGATTGTTTTATTTCGAATCAGTTTGTAACCCGAGACATTGCTAACCCGAGGTTTCACAGTATTTCATTTTCCACCACTAAAATTCTTATTTTTAAATTTATATATATATAATCCCCAAAATTGAATATATACTACTCTATTAATTAAATATATGTTTATAAATATGTATATATATATATATATATATATATATATATATATATATCAGTGATTCTCAACCACTGTGCCGCAAGATAATCAAAATGTGCCGCCAAATTATTACAAATGTGAGACTCTTAAACATTTCCAACTTTTTTTTCTCAGTTTTTTCAATATGGTAAACTTTTACGCTTATCTTTTTCTTTGTGTGCCGCCATATATTTAAACCGTTAAAAGTGTGCCGCGGTAAAAAAGAAGTTGAGAATTCTGATAAATATAAAACTGATAAGAAAAGGGAATATACTTATATACGTATTAAATTAAATATAAGATTGGCTTGTTATTTACTTTTAATGGTGAATGATAAAATACGTAACTTAAATGCTTATAGGTAGATTTAGGTATCTACGAGTGAGTATACCTATATCTATGAGATTACTGCATGATTCTGTTCCGCAGTAAAATAGATTTATGTAATTTAGGTACATCAAATAGACTAAAATAATGAATTCATGAATCGTATGACAAACCCGCTCTTATCAAAATATAAGATTAAATGTCCTCTCTTATTAGTCATTTTATATTATGTAAAATCATGCTGGTAGGTTAATACCATCATAATTCATTCTTTGACATTTCTCTTAAAAGTTATACCTATTATACTATATAACAGCGGTCCCCCGAGGGGTAAATTACCCCAAATGGGGTAAAAATGAAATTTTTAGGGGTAAAAATGAAATTTTTGTGAGGAAAAAGTAAAAAGTATATATTTTTAATTGGCTATTTTATAAACCTGTTAGTATTTTTACAAATTCAATTTTTAGTTATTGTTTTCTTTTCAAAATTATCATGGAGGGGGGGGGGGGCTTTAATAGGAAAGATGCTAAAAAGAGGCGATTTCGTTTTTTTTTTTGCTCTTCACCATGGATGGGGTAATAGCAACTTACATAAAAATATTTTGGGGTAATGATTAAAAAAGTTCCCCGACCGTATAATATTATTTTCCTATTTATTATTTCTTTTCTTTCCTTTACTTTATTGTTTTAAGCAATATTTCTAAAATTTTATTTAAATGAATTAATAAGGAAAATTTAATTATACAATTAAAAATTAAATAGAAATTGAAATAAATTAGATGCTAGTTTTTTTGTTGTCTTTATGAATAAATAAATAAATAAATAAATAATTTTGGAGAAATGTAAAAAATTAGAAATGGTTACATATCAAAAGATAAATTTTTGATTAAAAAGTTATCAGGTGGAATTATATATATATTCTTCTACTTTTTTTTAATTAATATTTTTATAGAGCTTCTCTGCTTGGAACGTTATTATCTTCTATAGAGTAGAGATTTTGTTATTTCTAATAAAAAGATGAAGATTTAAACTACTTTTTATAATATGTTTTAAAGCCACAGTCATTATTAAATGAGTTGAATCCAACGAATCAAAATTAATATTTATTCTTCTATAGCATGCTCTAAAATAGCAGTTGGAAAACAAGAATAAATTACCCCAAATTGTATAACAATAAAACTATCGGTAGTAATAAGAATATAATTAAAATTTTCTATTATAATACGTATTATTTATATAATAATAATAATTTGAGAGCTTTTCCAGAAATTAAAAAAATATTATTATAATATATAAAATCAAAAACGTTTCAATTTTGTAAATATTTACAATTTTTATTTACATCATGTAAATTTTAATTAATTCAATAAATAATTTAACTATTTTCACTTGGAGTTGGGTTGGATTCATGACACGGTAAGAGAACTTCTCGTCCTGCGATTCATCGTGAAATGAGATGCAGTGGGCTCGGATCAAGAATAAGTTAAGAAGATCCGTTGTTCTGATCATACATCATCTCTATACTGTTTTTTTTTCATTATCCTGAGTCTATAGAACTATCAATATTAATAAAACAAAGAAAAATAAAAAAATTAAATTAAAAAAGAACTGTTATTCAAACAAAAAATAACCAACTTTTTACAATCACTCCAGTGTGTGTGTGTGTGTATATGTATGTTTGTATGTAGACAAGATTACGCAAAAACAGTTTGAGCTAGAATCATGAAATTTGGTATAAGGGCATTATTCAAAATTCGTACTTTTCTATTAATTTTTGAGGAATGTAGCTCAACCGGAAGAGGGTCATTACCTACAACGTTTTGATTTTTTTTCCTCTAAAGTGACCGTAAAAATAAAGATATATGTTTGATAATTTTTCACATGATCAAAAATTGTATAAAACTGCTATATATAGAATTTCAGCTTGATTGAATCACTGAAAGTACCAGAATTAATTTTTTAACACTGCAAATCTCACGCGCCAACACGTGACGTGGTGCCATCAACAAAGAGCCAAACGTGCGCTGATTTAATAAATATTTTTTATTAATTTTAATTTATAATTTATTATTAATTAAATTAAATTTAAATAAAATATATTATATTATTTAATCCAATTCAAATTTTGAGATAGTCGAGTGGAGACACTCCAGATTTTTTTTTGTTTATCAAAGTGTAGGAATAAGTTAGAATATTTTAGGGTAATGGTTAATAAAACAGTTAATCCGACCATTAAATTAGAAACTCAAACCCGTTGATATAATTTTCGTTTATATGGATGCTTTCAAAATATTAATTTTACTAATAATGAAAATTTTCATCGGTGAAATTAAATATAACAGATTAGTAATGATGTAGTAATAAATTAATAATACATATAAGTAATATAATACGAGTATTTAGGTATCTAAACTTTAATTAATTAAAAGCATATAAATTGATTTAAAGAATTTAGGAACATAATATAGAATCCATGGAAAAGTTGTTTCTTTTCAAATTAGAAAAAAAAAATAAAATATTTAAATTAATAATTTAATTAAGCTTTTGAAATTAATTATTATTAACGTAAATATTTTTTTAATTGAATTTCATGTAAGGGAAAACTTGCTGCCTTCATAAAAATGTCATGTTCAAAATATTTTAAATATAGGATATATTTTATGAATATGAACATTATTTTTTTTTTTTTTTTTTTTGTATTTGATATAATAATATAATTATTAATTATAAATACACGATTAAAGGAAGTAAAAGAGATTCAGTTCAAAAGTCATATTCTTTGATTTATCGTTAATATACCAATAAAATGAAAAATTAATATTTTTAGAGAAATAATTGTTTTCATTTCATATCGTATACTTTCATTTTATGCCTTTAAGAACACAAAGAAAGAAAGAAATATTCAAATTAATATTATCTTATCTTATTATACTAGCACAAAAATTGTATATATATAAATATATAAATATATATATATATATTTGTATATTTTTGAGATTTTAAACTGCTCTAAGGATTTTTACTATCTCATAAAATTTTCGATATCGAGATTTTGATGTTTTTATACGTTTTGAAGGTTCCTGAATCATTTTCACTAAAGTTGAGAAAAATGTCTCTCTCTCTCTCTCTGTCTGTCTTTCTGTGTGTGTGTGTGTGTGTGTGTATGTATGTATGTATGTATGTATGTAGAAAAAAAAACGGTTTCAGCTAGAATCATGAAATTTGGTAAACGTGCATTATTCAAAATTAGTAGTTTTCTATTAACTTTTGAGGAATGTAGCTCAACCGGAAGAGGGTCATTACCTACAACGTTTTGATTTTTTTTTCCTCTAAAGTGACTGTAAAAATCAAGATAGATGTTTGATAGTTTTTCACATGATTAAAAATTGTATAAAACTGCTATATATAGAATTTAAGCTTAATTGAATCGCTGAAAGTACCGGAATTAATTTTTTAACACGTTGACTGGCAATCACGCGCCAGCACGTGGCGTGGTGCCATCAACAAAGAACCAAACACGGGCTGGTTTAATAAATCTTATTTATTAATGTTATAATTTATTATTTAATTAATTAACTTTAATTTAAATATAATAATATATGTTATGTTAATTAATCCCATTCAAATTTGCGAGTTAGTCGAGTGGAGACCCTCCAGCTAATTTTGAAAGATACTTTATGACTATTTTTTTTTTTTAATTTAAATTATTTGAAATTGTTTCATATATTTTGTCGTTTATTTATTTTAAATAATAATTTTAATCTTAAATATTCATAGTTTATAAGGAATATTTTTTATTTAAAGTACCGAGCACCGGCTCAGTGAACCAAGTACTGTATTTTATCTTGTGAAAATTATTTATTTCTAATATCAATTCAATGAAAAATATGTCGAATGATGTTATCAGGATACTATTTTTTTTAAACTCGTATTTTTTCAAGAGAATATTCTTATAAAAAGCTAATGATTGTCAAACCCATCCAATTCAATCAAAGTCCAATCATTCTGGAGTATATTTATATAATTTGAAGTTCTAACTAGAAATTCCCAGAGTAGAATAACTTTTGACCAATAAAGAATTACTATAGTACAGATTTTATTTGAAGTATATATTTTTTTTAACGATCAAAGTTAAAAAATTACAAATGAACACAAATCAATTCGATAAAATATTGAAAATTGTGTACCTTTATATTCTTATTTTTTTTTTTTTTTGCAAATAAAGAGCTGAAGAAAATCGGATTTGCAAAGATGAAAGAGAATTATACTCAGTTTTAAATTTGCAATGATTAATTTATTGATTTTATTTATATCGATTCTAAACACAAAGTCATGTGGATTTGCGACAAATCACATTATTCGCATAAATCTGACTTCTACAGGATTATTGGACTGACTTGATTTCACAATCAGTATTTATATTTGATATTGATCTCGGATAATAGAAAAAAAGCATCAATAAGTATAATACCTATAATCTATTGAACTCAACCTTGAAACATATTCGAATTTTTTTTTTAAAAAAAAGCTTCTTAATTTAAAATGTTTTTATTTAATTAATAATCTTTTTTCAATATTGTAAATCAATCTTAAAATGTATATATTAAAAATCATTTACCATTTACGAGGGTGGGGTGAAAAGTTTCCGGCCTGACCAAGAAAAACGATGTTTTTAAATTTTGTTTTTTCTTTATTTTTCAACATTCAAGATAGCTGAGACCTGTACGATGTCAGCTGAACGTGTGCGAAATATTTTACACAAGCCTTCGAATATGGAAAGCTGTGTGCAACGTGGGTGCCGCGTTTGCTAACGTTACACCAAAAACTGCTTCGAAAAACCATTTCTACCGACAATTTGGCGCTGTAGGGTTTCTTATGACTTTTTCTGAAAAAATTAAATTTTTTTCTTTGGAGAAGTAATATCTTTGGCCTACCTATTAAGGATTTAATGATAATCTTTTCAAGACATTTGTAAAAATGAAAAGTTTCTGAAAACGTATCCGTTCAGCGGAGCGGCAGAAAATGGTTGAGAGATAAGCGAAAGGACTTCAAATGATCCATTTTTCACCTTAAATTGTGTAAAGTGTAAAAAAATCAACCACTGGTCCTTACCTTGACTTTAACTTTTGCTACTACTAACATCATAACGTTTTATATTGGATTTGAGGCAAGCCTCATCCCAACATTGATGTTGATTTTGGGTTGAGGGGGGCAGCCCGAACGATTACAAGCTGGTTTGTATTTGATGATGTACACTTTGTTGGCTTCGTTGCCCTTGTTGGTGAGAATTTTGTCAGTGGTAAACTACTCGCGAACGTTTGAGTTTTTTACTTTGTCTTGAAATAATGGTAATCCAAACGAATTTTTGCGTCGATTCCTAACTGTTGATGAGACTTAAATTAAATTAAATCAAATTTAATTAATTAAATAATTAATTAATTAATTAATTAAATTAATTAGAACCGTTATGAGAAATGTATCAGTGTTGATGGAGATTATGTTGACAAATGTAGCAAAAATAAAAAAAATTTTAAAATATCGTTTTTCTTGGTCAGGCCGGAAACTCTTTTCACCCCCCCCCCCCCCCTCGTATTCTTATCAAATTTGTCAAACAAATATTGTTAAACGAAAATATTAATTAAATAAACCTATAGTTTAAATAAAACCTTGCTTCTTTTAACTAAATTAACCAAAAGCTTCAATAAACAAAGATATATACATATTTATTAAGTTTAATAATAAGGTCACATAAGAGATACTACATATATATGAAATATGTAGGTATTTAAGGTAAAAAGAAATAAAATAATAATCATAACTGTTGATATATTGTGTGCCCATATACGGATAAATTATTTTGCTCTGCTCATTGTTAGATTATAAATTCGACATCGGATTAGTACATCCATTGTCTGCTGTCACCTTGCACTTTATCAAAAACAGACTATATTCAAATTGCTTTATTTATAGTACAAAATAAAATCAAATAACTTTTAGTTTTTGAACATTCTATGAAAGGACATTCAATGTTTATCAAATCGGTTGCTGCTAAAATGGTGTTGTAGTGTTTTATGATCCGTACGTCAGTCTTTTCAACCTTTATCTTGATTTTCTTGATCAGAGGTCTCTACTCCTTATTTCAAGAAGCTCCTAAATTTAGATCAGCTATACTGGGTGAACATAAAAATTTTCTTGTTAGACTCGGGATTTGAAAGGCAAGTGTCTTGTTAAAGATCATCTATTATAATTTTGTTTTTTAGTTTGAATTGGCGCTCTTGTGCAATTCAAAATATCTATATAAAGAAATGTTTAGTAAATATATTTGTCATTGTATTATTATTCTTAGAAATTTAAAATTTAAAATTTTAAATATACTTAATTATATTCATTTTTACTATCTCGTAAGAGATAGTATTGCGATCACGAAAATTTTTGATGTTGAGATTTTGATGTTTTTATACGTTTTGAAGGTTCCTAAATCATTTTCACTAAGGTTGAGAAAAATGTCTCTGTGTGTGAGTGTGTGTGTGTGTGTATGTATGTAACCAAGATTACGCAAAAACGGTTTGAGCTAGAATGATGAAATTTGGTACATGAGCATTATTCAAAATTCGTAGTTTTCTATCAACTTTTGAGAAATGTAGCTCAACCGGAAGAGGGTCATTACCTACAACGTTTTGATTTTTTATCCTCTAAAGCAGTGCTCCGCAACCGGTGTGACGCGGCACACTGGTTTGCCTTAAAGGAGATACAGGTGTGCCGCCGCGATCAAATGAAACTTAGAAATCCGCATATAATATAATTATAAATCAAAAAAATATAAATTTCTTATATTCATGTATCTCCTTTAAGGCAAACCAGTGTGCCGCGTCACACCGGTTGCGGAGCACTGCTCTAAAGTGACCGTAAAAATAAAGATATATGTTTGATAATTTTTGACATAATTAATAATTGTATAAAACTGCTATATATAGAATTTCAGCTTGATTGATTCGCTGAAATTACCAGAATTAATTTTTTAACACTGCAAATCTCACGCGCCAACACGTGACGTGATGCCATCAACAAAAAGCTGGTTTAATATTTATTATTTATAATTTATAATTAATTAAATTTGTTTTAAATATAATATATTATGTTATTTAATCCTATTCAAATTGCGAGATAGTCGAGTGGAGACACTCCAGCTAATTTTTTCTTTATTCATTTATTAAAATCACAAATTTCATTTTTATTTTTCAATTTAATATCTAAATAGTCTAGAGAATTTTTTTTTTTTTTTTTTGTTCTTGTCTTTTTCTTTAAATATAAATGGAATGAACAAAACCGCCAGAGTTGAAGAAATGATAAAGAGAGAAGCGCGAGAGATATTTTTCCTTCATAAATGGTTTAAAATTTATATTGTAGAAAAGCAATATAACGAGACCAAGAAAGCTTGATATTAAATCATTTGAGCGTGATGATAAAATGGATGGCTTTTCTCGTTTATATTCGTAAATATAAGCACCGAATGTAAATTACAACTGAAATATATATTTTTAAGTTGCAATGTTTTCTTTAGTAGAATATAAATAGATATCTCCGATCTTATTAGAAATATAATTATGTTCTTTTACTCAACGTTTACTGAGTGAGATAGAAGGAATTAAATGTAATAAAGTTGGAATGAGAGATTGAAGAAGATTAGCTCAAGTAAAAAAGGGGAATGAATGAATGAATGAATGATAAGAAAATATCGTTGGTTTTTCGTTTGTTGGTTTGATGGATGTCGGAAACATTAGAAAGATGAAGAGGGTGTCAGAGAAGAACATTTTCGAAATTTGTAGAAAAGAGAGAGAGCGAAAGGGGTTTATCTAGATGGTTAAAACAAAAGGAGAGACCATCTATCTAGTTTTTATTTTTACAGTAAATTTACTGAAGCACACACAAGTTCGTTCAATAACTATGCAGTCCCGGGAAAATTCCGTTCAATTCAGTTGGGTCCAGATAATATGTAAGCTGTTCGACATTTCTATAGAGAGTTGAGCAAATGAATGATATTTTAAATAAGCTGGAGTGTCTCCACTCGACTATCTCGCAAATTTGAATTGGATTAATTAACACATATATTATATTTAAATTAAATTAAATTAATTAAATTAAATTATAGATTATAAAATTAATAAATAAGATTTATTAAAACAGCCCGTGTTTGGTTTTTTGTTGATGGCACCACGTCACGTGCTGGCGCGTGATTGGCAAAACGTGTTAAAAAATTAATTCCGGTCCAATCAAGCTGAAATTCTATATATAGCAGTTTTATACAATTTTTAATCATGTGAAAAATTATCAAACATATATCTTTATTTTTACGGTCATTTTAGAGGAAAAAAAAATCAAACGTTGTAGGTAATGACCCTCTTCCGATTGAGCTACATTTCTCAAAAGTTGATAGAAAACTACGAATTTTGAATAATTCCCGTATACCAAATTTCATGATTCTAGCTCAAACCGTTTTTGGGTAATCTTGTCTGCACCTCTCCCCTCCCCCCACAGACAGACATTTTTCTCAACCTTAGTGAAAATAATTCAGGAACCTTCAAAACGTATAAAAACATCAAAATCTCGACATCGAAAATTCTGGCGAGATAGTAAAAATGGGGTGGACTAATTTAAATATAATAGTAAAATTTGAACAATCATGTATAAAACTTAAACATTGTAAATTTTACACACTGCTTGATGGAATGGAGGAAATCTGCCTCAGTGTGATGAATAGATAAATACAATAGAGAAAAGAGAAGAAAAAAAATATATAAAAGGAGAGTAAAGGGAGGAGGTATTGGGGAGATGGTATATGGGATGCGATAAAAGGACAAAAGAAGAAAACTCGACATTAAAAATATTTTAATACTCTCCACAAGAGAGTCGATGTTATCACACTTGAAATCAGTCTGGATCCTACTCATGCAATGATAGAGAACCATACACTCCATACACTTTTATATTAAAATAACGTACACAATTTCAATAAAACAAAATAAAATCCCTTCAGTCGATTTTAAATATTTTTTGTAATCAATTAATATATAACAGTTTTTAATCCAATTAAGTATTTTGTTTTTCTTCTTTTCATTTATTAATAATAATATTTTACATGCTCATATATTGGTTACATATGTTGCATTTATGCTCTCGAGAATATTTGAAAAAAGAGAAATACAAAAAAAAAAAAAAAAAAATAATACTAACTTTTTTTTAAAAACAAATCTATAATATATTTTTCATAAAATAAAATAAAATAGATTTATTTATATATTTAAATAATAGAATAAATTTCATTTTAGAGATAATAAATCGAGAATTAGGTCAATTAAATTAAAATTAACTATCCAGACTCATCATTATAAATACTCCTCCTCTAGTTTAATTCTAATATCCAAAATTGGTTAGTTACATTTTTGGTAATTGTTTCCAAAACGGGAAGCTTTAGGGATTTGGAACTTTGCCAGTGGATTCCTTTTTTAATTCTAAAGAAACGTTCCTTATGCATTATTTCTCGGTCTCTTCTAGATTACGAGATAAAAATTATTAAAATTTGCATTCAAATCCATTGATAATCTATTTATTTACCACGTTTTATTCAATTGACCAGCAGAGAGCTCCACTAATTTTCTGAGGGTTTTTTTTTTTTTGAATATATGAAAATTAAAAAAAAATAATTAATTAAATAGTTTTCATATATATCCTATAATTAGTGAATAAATGAGTAATTAGTGAATTAGTCAATAAAACATTAATTACATAATTGCTACACACACTTCGACATTCATAACCAGCTAATCTGTCAAACTTAAAAAAATTTTATCTCGTAAACTAGAAGAGACCAAAAAATCTTGAATAAAAAAATTTCTTTGGAATTGGAAAAAAGGAATCCACTGGCAAAGCTTCATCTAAATCCATGAAGCTTCTCGTTTTGTAAACAATTACCACATTTTTATATTTTTGATATTTTCATTTCATCAATTCATTTTAGCAAATAATGAATTTATTAATATTATATAACATTTTATCCTTTTTAATAAAATAAAATGAGATTTAGAAACTAACTTTAAAAGATATCTTTGTTTCTATGTTTAATCGATATTTGTTTGTTTGTTCCCAAGTATGATTTATTCATTTATCTTATGATTTGAGTAGGGAATATGGAAAAGGAATCTTTAATTCTTTATAAACTTGAAATTTATCTCGTTCATTTTAAATTATAGCTTTTGATAAGGAATCTAGTTAACTCAGTCTAATAAAAGAAAACCTGGTTGGGACCATTTGAATCGTAACAATTTGTACATTGGATTTTCTTTTGGTCGAATGATTTCTTTCTTATTTCGTCGAAAGTCTCACAGGATAAATTATTGCTTTATTGCGGTTGACCGACAATCCATAGGCCTTAGCGGCTGGCTAACCGTCCATTCAAGTGGACATTCGTTTAAAATCAATAAGCACCGTTTTCGATTAACAATGCAAGTTTGGAATCCAATTCACATTTTGTCGTTCAATGTGTCCAATAATAAATGAAATAAATGAAAAATGTTAAAAATTGATTTTATAAGAATAAACTTAAGATAATATTATTGATCTCTTTAGGAGAGCAAAATATAAACATTTCATGACTAATTAAAAGTAAAGTCCTTTACCAGGGTATGACTCTCATAATTTTTTGTCACTTTTAACTTCAATTTCTGATGAAATACTAATTTAAAACTGTTTTATGTATTTCTGAAAAATTAGTTTTTAGGTTTAAGTTCAGGAGAAATAAGAGGCATATTTTAAAAAAACAAAAAAAAAAAAAACAAAAAAACAAAAAAACAAAACAAAACAAAATTATCAATTAAATCGTTTTTTTTTTAATTGTAATATAATTTAATTAATAAATAAATAAAAGTGACACTATTTTAAAATTAAAGATGTAAATAAATCTTCATTGAATAATAAAATAATAATATAATCAAATTTAAATAAATTTATAAGTTAATATTTATCCATGCGAATGAACGAAATAAGCCACCAACATAAAATAGAAATGAGAGATGAAGAATTAACGTCCGTAGTATTTGGTCTTTATTTGTTAATTGTCAACTCGTTAGGATCAAAAGAAGTAAAGGTTCAACAAGTGCAAAGCAATGCCCTTTGTTTTGTTTTGTTTGTTTGTTTTTTTAAATCTGTTTTGCTAATTATAGAAAATGTAAAATAACAACTTATTTATTTAATCCGTAAAAAAATTTATTCAAGAAATTTAAATTCTATTAAAGTGGAAAAGCGTGTTGGCTAACTTCCAGGGGCTTCCACATTCTAAAAATTTGTTGGAGTGTCTCCAGTCGACTATCACGCAATTTGAATTGAATTAAATAACATAATATATTATATTTAAATTAAATTTAATTAATTATAAATTAATTAACTTGATGCACGTCACGTGTTAGCGCGTGAGATTTGCAGTGTTGAAAAATTAATTCTGGTACTTTCAGCGATTCAATCAAGCTGAAATTCTATCTATAGCTGTTTTATACAATTTGTTTGACTCTTTGTTGATGGCGCCATGTCACGTGCTGGCGCGTGATTGCCAGTTAACGCGTTAAAGAATTAATTTCGGTACTTTCAATGATTCAATCAATCTGAAATTCTATATATAGCAGTTTTATACAATTTTTAATCATGTGAAAAACTATCAAACATATATCTTTATTTTTACGGTCACTTTAGAGGAAAAAAATCAAAACATTGTAGGTAATGACTCTCTTCCGGTTGAGCTACATTTCTCAAAAGTTGAGAGAAAACTACGAATTTTGAATAATTTCCGTATACCAAATTTCATGATTCTAGCTTAAACCTTTTTTGGGTAATCTTGTCTACACACACACACACAAACATAGAGAGAGAGAGAGAGAGAGAGCGTGAGAGAGAGACAGACATTTTTCTCAACCTTAGTGAAAATAATTCAGGATCCTTCAAAACGTATAAAAACATCAAAATCTCGACATTTAAAATTTTCGTGATCGCAATACTGGTGAGATAGTAATTATATTTATCAATTTATTTACTTTTATTAAATTAAAATTTACTTAGTTAATAGAAATACAATTGCCTATTGTTTATTTAATTTATTATTATTTATATATATATTTCATTCAGTTCATTTTATTATTATACTCTAGATAATAATATTTATCAATTAAAATTGGAAAATAAGAAATGAATGATTGAATCATAATGAGAATTATTTTTTAAGTGTAAAATGATAGGCACCGGATATTTTTTGTTTGTATTGCTGATCAATACAAGCTAACATTTATTTAAAATTAAAATTGTGTTCATTCTCTCTGAATGAGAGAGAGAGAGAGAGAGAGCGGGGGGGGGGGGGGCGTATGCGATATTGTAAAAGAGATGGAATAGGGAAACAAACTCATGTGAAGGTAAATATTTCAGATTGTTGTTTATCTCAATCGTATCATTTTGTTGCTATATTGGTGTAATATAAATAAACTACATAAAAAAGTATTATTTCTTTAATTTTCAAAAAGTATTTCAATTTTCAAAAAATTTCCAAAATGAGTTATTAAATTTCTAGTTCTAATAAATTTATTCAATAACAGAAGATACTGTAAAAAAAAATTATAAAAATTATCTATAAAATTTACAGATTCTAAAATTTAAATTATCTTAATTTTAAATAAAAAAAAGGGAAAAAAGAAAATTTAATAGATAGGGCGTGTGATTGATAATAATAATAATAATTGTTATTTAAAATATTTCTAAATTATGATTATTTTAATCTAAAACATAAGAAAATGTTATGTTTTTATAACGTTTTTCTTAACTTCACTTGGCGTCTGTCTGTCTGTCTGTTCGCTCTTTTGACAAATTGAATTCGATTTTTCATCATCTTAATAATGAGATAGACTTTTTTTTTATTGAATAATTTTGAATTAATATCAATTTTTTTTTTTTTTTTTTTGTAATTTATATGATCATTAATTTTAAAAAAATGATAATAAAAACATAAATTAAAATTTCTATTTTATAAAAAATAATTTTATCAAGAAAAAACAAAAAAAAAAAAATGGTTAAAAGAAGTGTTAATGATAATAGATATAATTTTATTTGCAATGAATTTTAAAAGAATGAGAGAGAAAAATGTTTCATTTTTTTATGTGTACAACAACAACTACTGTTGGTTGAGAATCTTAGAATTGAACAAGTTTAACACCGCCCCAAGGGATACTCGCCTGGCTCCTTCAAGGAAGTTTAATACAAATACCTTTGTTACTAAATCAATTAATGTTCATAATGAGGAAAATTGTTTGTCTGAGGAACAAATTTATTATTCATAAATAATTTAATAATAATAATAATAATATATTAGTAACTACATTAGTTATAAAGTTAACATAACTTTTTTTTTCTCTTTCTAGAAGAAATAAAAGTAAACTTTTATTTTACTTAGTTGACAACATCAGTAGAATAAATTGAACTGCTTCTGGGATTTTTTATATTTATTATTTTTTCCTGTGTTTTATATAACTAATTTTATATAAAATTTATTAATATATAAATATATATATGTAGTAATGTGGAAAGGGTTGGATCGTTGTCTAGGGGTAAATTATCTGGATAGAGCACAATAGGAAGACTTCTTGTTTGGGCTTTTCTATAAAATGGTTTATTTACAAATAAATATACATATACAAATACAACACTTTCTGATCATCATAGTCATCACGAATCTAAAAAGAATCCAAGAGAAGAGTCCCTTGCGGGAGTTCGAGTTCCAATTTATATCTTAATCCCGCCCCTACCGACCATCGGTTGTCGGTAGAAGGGGGTGGGAGACTTTCTCCTGGCCGTTACCATGGCCCCACAGAAAGGGCCACGGTTGCATTTTACAACCAGAGACAAGGAAGTGGAGTGAGGAGGTTCGCCAGCATCAATTCAATTCCTACATATATATATATATATATTTACCTTATAGTTAGAAATGATCATATCAGTGATAAGTCGGCCATTGGACGACTGACACTTGTTAAGAAAAATGGAACAACAATTCATTGATTATTCTAAATTAATCTCATTTTATTGGCATATCCATATTATTTCATCATTATTAATTATTATACTTGTATAATTTTTTTTGATAATTTCGGTTGGAGAAATATTTTTGTTGTTTGCTATCAACTACATTTAAAAAGATAGATATAAAATAAAATTATTATATTTTTTGTATATTTATTAAAAATTTTAATTAAATTTAAATTAAAATTATGAATCTAATATATAATCCAATTCAATTGTAATACTAATTTAAAAATTAAAAAAAATACATATTTACCATATATACTTATATATTCGTAGATAAACAAAGTTAGATAAAATTAGATTAATTTAAATTAAATATATAAGATGATAAAATTTTTTCTTTTACATGAGACACAGAGAGAGAGAGAGAGAGAGTTGTCATTTTCTAAAATTCTATTCATTTTATCCATAATGAATTTGAATTTCAAAAGTATGGAGTTAATGTTTTCTGTGCATGTTCTATTATTATTTTATTTTTATCAAAATGTTTAACGGGCTTGAATAAGAAAAACATTTCTTTTTCAAATGGAATCATTTGGAAGATAATTTCATTCAGAATATATAATATATAATTATATAATTGTTATATCTTATCTTATTATACTAGCAAAAATTGGATATATATATATATATATATTTGTATTTTTAAGATATTTTTGCGATATTAAACTGCTCGAAGGATTTTTTTTCACACATTCACACCATAGATAATATTTATAAAGAAAAATCGATCTGTAATGGTTTCAGCCTCGAAATCTTTATTAGTTTTTTCTTAATTTAAAATAGGAATTAAAATAATAAAAAAAAACGCTTTCTTAAATACAAAATATTATAAATAAAATAAAATTAAAAATATTTATTTTAATAATATTTTGTAATTAAATTACGAAATATATGTTATATCCACAGGCCATACTTTTCTGTCTTTCAGTGCATTAATACATACGTTTGAGATTTAAGGGATGTATGTTATATGATTATTTTTTTTTAATTTATGTTCTTTTAAATTCTTTGAAATTGTTTCATATATTTTGTCGTTTATTTATTTTAAATAATAATCTTAAACTTAAATATTCATAATTCATAAGGAATACTTTTTTTTTAAAGTCCCGAGTGGCTTAAAAATAAAACAAAAACGAAAAGTGATACAAAATGTTTAATGCTTATTATAGATAGATGGATGATTATGTTCATATAAATTAATAGAAATAACACCAAGACAAAATATTTGGCCATTTTAAGATAACGTTCTTCATCTATCCATTCTATCCATCTATGACCAAGAATTAATCTTCCAGACTTGCTCAGCAAATGCTTTCCACTTTGCTTAGTCATTACGTTTTAACTGCTGGGTAATAACTATTTTATATGAGAGGAAATGCAGGTTGAAACGCAATCTTCGTCAGAGGTCAGACATGTGTGCAAAACAAAACTTGTTTACCGAGGACTGACATTCACAATTTCTCTTATTCGATCAACATTCACTGGTGTCCGTACTCTAATTTTGGACGGCCTATCGACATCCATTAAAACACCTAACGAACTAGGGTAAAGCATTCTGTCGTTGGCCCCCTTAAGCAATTCCTAGCAATTTTTAATGCATATCTGAGCAAATTGCGGAACAATCTGTGTCAAATTAGGGTTGCAGAACATAAGCATTTTGATGAATAAAAAAAACTCATTTTCTCATGTCATTTTCATTAAACACGCAAAAATCCTAAAAAAATACAGTTATTGGCCCCCTGTTATAGTTATTGTTCTAGGTATTGTATAGTGATTATACAACCATACAACCAACGATTACATAACCATAGTTAATAGCGCAATTTTTAAAATAAAAATCTCTTATTATTTGTATTTTAGTGATAGGGGGCCAACGACACTGTATACATTACCCTATCATTAGATCAATTTGCCTATCTCTGTTTTTAAAAATAAAATAAAGTAATTAAATATAATAATGAATTCACATTGTAAATGCTTTATTTGAGTTAGATTGGTTTGTGAGGTTTTGGTTTATGTTTAGTTTTAACTAGACTGATCCAACACCCCCCCCACTCCCCCCACTCCCCCCACTCCCCCCACACAACCCCCTAGCACCAGCTTTGAAACCCTTGGGCTTTTCAGCATTCATTACCAAATAACCAAACATTCAAAAGCTTAGGGGAAGTTGGTAAGTCTTTGTTTTGCACACCTTTTGGATTCTCCCCCCCCCTCCCCCGTAGAAACAAGCCAACCTCTAACAAACCAACTTGGTTTGACTACAGTTTTCTTTTTATTTATTATATATATAAATAAATAAATAAAGCAAGATATTTAATGCCACTTAACTTTGTTTCAAGAAAAGCAAAAAACAAAAAAAATATTATATTTAAAATATTTATAGGTGTGATATTAATCACAAAGTTTATATATATATATATATATATATATATATACTCTATAAAAAAAGTTTCTTATATGAAGAAAATGTTTTGAGAATATTTTTTTGAAATATTAAAGAATATTTTCAAAAATAAGATATGATCATTCATTAAAGAGTAAATGAAAAATAATGCATTTTGGAAGATAAACTTTTTAATGTTTTATTTATTTATTTTTTTTAATATATTTAATCGAATTTTTAAAATTAGAATTCAAAGGAGTACAATGTTAGACACTAAAAAAAACTTGTTTGTGGTAAAACCAAATTATAGTAGCAACAAACAGGTGAAAATAATAGTCGGTATCTTAATCTTAATTTGGGAAGAAAACAAATGAAATACGCGTATATTTAGTAAAAAAAAGGAAAAAACAAATCTTCAAAATAGGCAATAAGATAAAAGCAATATTTTCAACAACATCAACTTACGTGTTATTTAAGGTATTGTAATGTTTAACTATTTCCACTTGGAGTTGGGTTTATTCATGACACGGTAAGAGAACTTCTCGTCCTGCGATTCATCGTGAAATGAGAAGTAGTGGGCTCGGATCAAGAAAAGGTTAAGAAGATCCGTTGTTCTAATCATACATCATCTCTATGCTGAATTAATAGATAATGTTTTTTTTTCATTATCCTGAGTGTATAGAACTATCAATATTAATAAAGCAAACAAAGAAAAATAAAAAAATTAAATTAAAAAAAAAAAACAGTTATTCAAACAAAATAATAACCAACTTTTTACTATCTCGCCAGAGATTACGCAAAAACAGTTTGAGCTAGAATCATGAAATTTGGAATACGGGAATTATTAAAAATTCGTAGTTTTCTATCAATTTTTGAAAAATGTAGCTCAACTGGAAGAGGGTCATTGATTTTTTTTCCTCTAAAGTGACCGTAAAAATAAAGATATATGTTTGATAATTTTTCACATGATTAAAAATTGTATACAACTGCTATATATAGAATTTCAGCTTGATTGAATCGCTGAAAGTAGCAGAATTAATTTTTACTTTCCCGCATACTTCGTATAAGGGAAGTATTGGAATCGTCAAAAATTTCGACTTCGAGATTTCGATAGATCTTGACGTTTTAGACCTCCCTGAGTCGGAAAATACCATTTTTCGAATTATGTCTGTGTGTGTGTATGTATGTATGTATGTATGTAATGTCTGTAAGCAAATTTACTCAAAAACTAATCAAGCTAGGACTTCGAAATTTGGTACACCGATATTATTCACAGTTTGTAGATTTCTATCAAAATTTCGTCAAAATCGGTTAACCGGAAGTGGTACTTTACCTACACTGGTTGCGTTTACCTTTCAAGTAAAGTACCAGTTTGCTTCGAGATATTTGCTTCATATTTTGTATATAGATTTAAAAATATGAAAAAAATTGAGATACCAAATTTCATCATGATCGGACTACCGGAAGTGACATTTTACCTATACAAGTAGCGTTTCTTTTTTACCGACCGACGATAGTAAGGGAGGTATTGTTTTCACACCAAATTTCACCTATGGATATTTTTAGGTACCAAGTTTACACATTCTAAATATTCATTCACAACTCTTTATACCTATTTATATGCGGGAAAGTCTAGGGGAGGACACTCCCGCTTATTTAACACTGCAAATCTCACGCGCCATCAACAAAGAGCCAAACATGCGCTGATTTAATAAATATTTTTTATTAATTTTAATTTATTATATAATTTATTATTAATTAAATTTAATTTAAATAAAATATATTATATTATTTAATCCAATTCAAATTGCGAGATAGTCGAGTGGAGACACTCCAGCTTATTTAAATCAAGTCTGATGTCTATTCTGTGATAATTTAATTAATAATCATTAAGAAAAATATCAAAGAATAAATTTACTTTAATCAATTGGTTATTATTATTAGTAATATTATTAAATTTAAATTTTTTTTTTATAAATTAAAATTATAAAGGGCTATTTATATATCGTAGCTACCTAAATATATAGTAGTATATACATATAAAATGGAATAATTTTTGTTGTTATTTCAAACTTTAAACTAATATTATCTAACTATTAATCTCTTTTCCAGGAATAAAGTAAAATTTCAAATTACACATTGCTTAACGTTAGAGTATTGAGGAAGTATAAAAGATAGAATTCGAGAAAACTCCTCTTCGTAGTCAGGATATTGCATATTAAGCCGGTCGAGTGGAAGGCAAGTGGCCCAAAGGAAAAATAAAATTCCAAACCAATCGAACCATCTACTGATTCACTTCCAATTGAAATGAAGAATGACAGAAGAGGAAAATACAGTTTCCCAGTAGAGAGACACCAATTTCCTTAAGTTGTGCTCCTTTTAAGGAAACGGAGATGCATCAAACCGCAGCATCCCACTCAATTATATTCCAATTTATACCCTAAACACACCCACAGACCGCATTTGGATTGAATAAGAGAAAAAATAAAAAAAAAAAGTGCAAAAATAAAAAAAGAAAAAGTTGGATGAGAGAGTTGTTAGTTGTTGCTTGGTTGAAGCAAAGAGCAAAAGCCACAGAGCTATTTCCTTCAAGAGAATTGAGAAATGAACTAAAAAGTTTGCAAGAGCTCTCGTTTCAAAGATGCCTCTACTTGGCTAAATGAGCCTCCTTTGATCTCAGTGGGAGTTTTAAGCGATTCTCACTACCGCAACTTTCTATTTCTCTTGGGAAATAAAACCGTCTTGGAGATAATTATGCATTTTTAACTCGAGTCATTTTTTCTCTTTTTCTTCTTTTTTTTTTTTTTTTTATTTGTAGGAATTTTCTCCTCTTTGAAAAAAAAAAGAAAAATAAATTTATGAATAATGAGCTGGAAAACTCTTTAAACAACATCACTGAAATCGTTTTTTGCTAGGTATAGCCTTTGAACAATCATTAAAGATAAAAT
This sequence comes from Labia minor, assembly GCA_963082975.1. Taxonomy (NCBI): domain Eukaryota; kingdom Metazoa; phylum Arthropoda; class Insecta; order Dermaptera; family Spongiphoridae; genus Labia; species Labia minor. The sequence goes on from OY720349.1 coordinate 6,743,183, forward strand.
TTTATTCTAATATTGTCAAAACATTAGTGAGAATATCATTTAAATTATTATTATTATTATTTAAAACAAAACAAAAAAACATGTATTAAAATTATAACAAACAAATGCAAGTTTATATTAATTAGGCATCATCAAATCATCACTTTTATTTTGTTTAGAATTTAAGATTTGAAATTTCATCAAATTATCAAATTTATCAAAATGTAAACATAATCCAGGAAAAGAAATTATATTTATAGAAAATCAAACACACAAAACAATATAATGTCGTTAAATATGACCAATTCTATTTATTATTCTTAATTTTTATATTAATAATAATTAATATTAATACAGGAGGCAGCTAGCCGAGAGTGTAGCGTAGTAATTTTCTACACAAGAAGTCAGCGTTCTATTCCAACTAAGAACACATTTTTCTAATAAAAGTCAATTTAAAATCAGCTGCCTCCGGCTCCAGGAACTGTCAGTTCCTGGTTCTATACATACGGAAGGCAACGGGAACATTCCCAAGAAAAATCATCATGGCTGGGCAGCTTCTAAGGCTATCCTAGTCATGATGATGGCCAAACTCCGAAAGGGAGACGGCACCTTAAGAAGAAGAAGAATATTAATACAATGTTAAAATATAATTGGTATAATTATTCCAAAACTATGCAATTTATATTATATATAAAACTTGGATAAAAGTTAAAGTTAAATTCTTAGAATAGAATTTTTTTCTTGAATCTAACCATTTTGACAACTTTGAATAAAACCATAAGGATATCAATATTTACTCAATTTTTTTTTTTGTTTTTTTTTTTTTGTTGATAAACAGAAAGTCTCTTTTTTGACAGATTTTAGGACAAATCCAACAAGTGGCTATCCACCACTCTAGTTTTGAAAAAAAAAATATGTGTATTATATAATATAAACTCGGAAATAAAAACTTAAAAAGTCAATTAATATATTAAATGTCAAAAATAAGTAAGAAAATAAATGTAGGGATTATTTATGTTTATTTTTTTATTTTTATTCCTATATTTGAAACTTTCAAACCATTTATTGTTTCAAGAATTTATATTTAAAAGTTTGTAAACAATATAAATTAAATTTATCCAATCCATCTTAAATTACGATTACAATAAAGTGATTTGAGACTTATCAATGAGAAATTGATACGTTGGTCTTATGACAAACATTCTTGATTGAATTTTCAAAAATATATTTTTCTCAAAATATGATTAAAGTAACAAAAAAAAAAAAAAATTATAATCTAATTAATTAAGTAGTTTTTACTATCCCGCCAGAGATAGTATTGCGGTCACGAAAATTTTCGATGTTGAGATTTTGAGGTTTTGGTACGTTTTGAAGGTTCCTGAATCATTTTCACAAAGGTTGATAAAAATGTCTGTGTGTGTGTGTATATGTGTGTATGTATTTAGACAACATTAGGCAAAAACGGTTTGAGTTAGAATAATGAAATTTGTTACATGGACATTATTCAAAATTCGTATTTTTCTTAAACAGAAATTTAGCTCAACCGGAAGAGGGTCATTACCTACAACGTTTTGATTTTTTTTCCTCTAAAGTGACCGTAAAAATAAAGAAATAGGTTTGATAATTTTTCACTTGATTAAAAATTGTATAAAACTGCTATATATAGAATTTCAGCTTGATTGATTCGCTGAAATTACCAGAATTAATTTTTTAACACTGCAAATCTCACGCGCAAACACGTGCCATCAACAAAGAGCCAACCATGCGCTTGTTTAATAAATATTATCGATTAATTTTAATTTATAATTTATAATTAATTCAATTTAATTTAAATATAATATACTATGTTATTTAATCCAATTTAAATTGCGAGATAGTCGAGTGGAGACACTCCAGCTTATTCAACTTTAATATTATTCTCATTTTTTAAATATTAACATAATTTTGCAATTTTTAATCTAAAAAAATTTGATATTTGACTTATAAATATTGACTATTTCATATTTAAAATTATTATAAAATTAATATTATAAATCAGTAATTCTCAACCACTGTGCCGCGGCACTTTTGTGTGCCGCCAAATTATTACAAATGTAAATAGGCTCTTAAACATTACAATAACAAACATAACAATCAACCTTACATTGATATATGACATGAACCTGCCAAGACTATAAGCCTTTAGCAAAACCATTAATAAAATTTCTTTAAAGAGTTCACTTATTTAAAGTGACAAACAATTTTTAGATTTATTTAATAATTATAAAATGTGAAAAACTATCTTAAATTTGAAAATACTTTGAATACGGTTTATATAAAAGAATGAGAGAAACAGATTCTGATTGATATTTCAATAAAATAATTTTAGAAAAATTTATAGAAATAAAAAAATCGTTGAAAGAATTCATTCATAAGTGCGTATTTATAATATTAATATAATATTATTTAAAAAATTATTATATATTAAAATGTTTATTTTATTTTAGTTAATATTTTTAATAAAGAATTAATATTAATCGTTAGTTTTTAATTTATAATTTAATTTAAATACATATATATTTAAATTACCTTGGAGTGGGAGTTGAATATGTTTTCAGTCTGGAAGATTCACTTAAACTAACTTTTTATATATATAAATTGACTATAAACCCGTTAATTCTTAAAAAAAAAACAAAAAACGTTTTATCTATTTTTCCGAATAAAATTATTATATAAAATTCTTAGAAAGTGCAAATAATTTATATTATATTTACCTTATCTCTCTCTCAATATATATTTATATTATTAAAAATCTTTAAAAAAGCAAATATTTATTTATTTATTAAATAATTAAATTATATAGAATTGTATTAAATATATATATAATTATTTCATTTTATAAATAATGATAACCATAATTTCTATAAAATCCGAAGTTCTTCAAACAAATCTATTATATTTTAAAATAAAGTTTTATGCAAGTGAAAAATAATATTATTATTATTATTATTTTATAATCATTGATCATATATTAGTATAGGAATGGATTGCTTTTAGAAAAAGAAGTGAGATTATTTTTATCAATTAATTTATTCTTTTGAATTTTTAATTAAAATCATAAAAAAAAACTTTTATATATAACGATCACGAATTTTTAAATATTATTTTAAATACTTATAAGTAAAGCATAACGAAAGAATTAGTAAAGAAAAAAAATCAATACTTTATTTTAAAACACCAACCTAGAATATATACTATTAATAATTTTTTATAATTCATTTTAAAAAACTATAAGTGAAAGTTATTATTATAATGTTCATAAGCATTAAAGTTATATCTATTTAAAATTTAATTGAAATCACCAATACTTAATGATTAAAATATTTTTTAAGAGCAAATAATTATATAATTATTTACATCAGTGATTCTCAACCACTGTGCCGCGAGATTTTCAAAATGTACAGCCAAAATATTCCAAATGTAAATAGGCTCTTAAACATTTCCGACTTTTTTTTCTAAATTTTTTCAATTTGGTTCTAAAAAAAAACAAAAAGTTAAACCGTTTTTGGGATCACTTTTTTTTTCAATATGGTAAACTTTTTCTTTGTGTGCCTCCAAATTTTTAAACCGTTAAAAGTGTGCCGCGGTAAAATAAGGTTGAGAATCACTGTTATAAATGTATTAAAAACATTCATTCAACATTGTATCATGTTGTATGTTGTTAAAAAAAATTATCATATCGATAGATTCGGATGTTTCTTTATCCTTTCATCAAGTCCCAGTCGACTAATTATTTATTATAACTTGAAATAAATAAACAAAAACAAAAATCCAAAAAAAAAAACAAAAAACAAAAAAAAAAAATTAAAATATTTGATTTAATATCCATTACTATAATATTAAGTACGTACAAATTCGTGTTTTTATGATATAATATTTAATTAAAGAATACTTCATTATATAATATAGTTCTAATTTATTTAATATTCAAGGATCTTTAAAATGTAATTTTCAAAAAAATAAAAAAAAAATGTTTTTAATAAAAACATATGTATAAAAATTGAAATTATCTGACTACAACTTCTCATCATTTTTTTTTGTAACCCTCTTCACTTCTCAAAGTGTTTTTATGTGTAAGCAATTGAATCCATGATAACGCAAGAGGTGGTGGTGGTGGTACACTTCAAACGCAACACGTGGCTCTAAGAAGGTGCTATTTTATTTTTTTTACAATATTTCATTATTATAGATGATATATTTCATTTCAAAAATAAAAGATTAGCTGGAGTGTCTCCACTCGACTATCTCGCAATTTGAATTGGATTAAATAACATAAGATATTATATTTAAATTAATTATAAATTATAAATTAAAATTAATCGATAATATTTATTAAACCAGCGCATGTTTGGCTGTTTGTTGCTGGCACCATGTCACGTGTTGGCGCGTGAAATTTGCAGTGTTAAAAAATTAATTTTGGTACTTTCAGCGATTCAATCAAGCTGAAATTCTATATATAGCAGTTTTATACAATTTTTAATCATGTGAAAAATTATCAAACATATATCTTTATTTTTAAGGTCACTTTAGAGGAAAAAAAAATCAAAACGTTGTAGGTAATGACCCTCTTCCGGTTGAGCTACATTTCTCAAAAGTTAATAGAAAACTACGAATTTTGATTAATGCCTGTATACCAAATTTCATGATTCTAGCTAAAACCGTTTTTTCGTAATCTTGTCTACATACACCCCCCCCCCCACACACACACAGCCATTTTTGTCAACTTTAGTGAAAATGATTCAGGAACCTTCAAAACGTATAAAAACATCAAAATCTCAACATCGAAAATTTTCGTGATCGCAATACTATCTCTGGCGAGAAAGTAAAAAAAAATAAAAAAAATAATTCGATACCAATGCCTATAAATATATTTTCTTATTAATTTTATATTTATATTTTTTTTAAAAAAAACCTTTATACCTTTATAGCAAATGGTTCCCAAACTCATTTGGCCAAGCGCCCTTCTTTCCAGAAAAAATTTACTCAGTCCCCCCTTGAAAATTAACTTTTTTTTATTTTTAATAACAATTAAACAGAAAGATATTCACAAAACTTTATTAATAAAGGTGTAAATTAGAAACATTGAATTTATGTATCAATCTATTAATCTCAGAATAGAAAAGTAATATAGAAGTAATTTTCCCTAAATGCTCCATGTGACCATCACCGCCCCCTCGATCACTGCAGCGCCCACTCTGAGAATCACTGCTTTATAGTATAGTTAATAATTCTTAAAAATAAACATAATATTTAAAGTTTAAAACTTTCATAAAATTTATGTTTCTAAATAATTTAATAATAAAAATAAATTTAAGAGAGAGAATTTAACATGGAAAAAAATGTGTTTTTTAATATATATACGAGTATATACGTATATTTTTCTAATGGTGTATTTGATCATGTTTTAAGATTTTTTTTTATTTCTTTTTATATCTACATTTTTGATAATAAATACTAATTATATCGACATATAAAACTTTGGCTAAGATTATCTCTCATTTAAAATATAAATAAATAAAAAATTTAATTTATAAAAAAATTGTCGCACTTAATAAATAAACAAGTACTTTTATTATACGTACTAGTTGTTCAGACCGACCTCGGCGCTCTTCACACCTGCCCCTTGTACCCCCGAAGTAATACATATTATTTGGTTGAAAGTCTGTATGCCAAAGGTTTTCATCCATTTTGTTTCAATCCGTATATTAAAATATTAATTTCTTTATATGTTCTTATTTAAAATATATACCCTTCACTTTTAAATAGAAAAAAAGAAATATATAAATACCGTATATTAAGAATAAATAAAAAATTGAGAATAAATTAAATAATCGAATTGATATTTGAATATTAAAAATTAAAATAAAAATTTAAATTTTTAAAACATTCTCTCTATGAAAATTTCTAGAATTATTAATTTTATATTCACTGTCGGATATGAATCGACTTTTTTCATTGAGCCACGAGATGCTCTTGAATGAACAACATGGAGCATTATATAAATTTTAAAAAATTAATTTCTGTGGTTATTGATTGGATATTAATAAAATTTATAGCCTATGTTCAAATAGATATATTATATAAGAATATTATGATGTAATTTCATAGAAATCGGTTGAGCCAATTTTGAATCTATAACATCATAATTTTCCGGACAGACAGACAGACATGAAAAATTCTAGTCACTTTTGGATTCTAGAGGTCATGAAACGTGAAGATATGCAAAAAATTTTAAATTCTGAGCAATGTGTAGACAAAAAACTTTATATATATAGAAGATAGAAGATGAAGATAATATTCGGATATGTATAGGTACCAAATATTATTATATTGATATAATAGAATATATAGAATCAAAAACTCACTCATTTACTTGTTTCATATACTTTTTGAACTTATCTTTTTTATAACTTTTACTCATTAATTTATTTTAAAGATTTATTTATTTATTTTTCAATTTATTAAATAAATGTCTTCTATTTATAATAATTAATTCAGATTATTAAAATAAAAAATTATTAACTGATTGTATAATTATTATTATTTTTACGGTCTTTTTTTAGAATTTTTAATTTAATTCTTATCTATAATAATCTCTTCTCATTCTTTTTTTTTTTTTTTTTTTTTTTTTTTTGAAATTGCTACAACTCATATGCATATTACATGTACAATATTATAATCATTGATAAATAAAGATATGTATCTATCTATCAATAATCTTTTCTATAAAAATAACTATTTCAATTAGTTTGTTTATCAATTTAACATTCTGTCGTTGTCTTCTATTTACCCTTGTCTAATTCATTTAGTCATTTGTCACAGGACATGTATCCCCATCACACTTTATTAGTTCCGAGGGGTTGAATTTGATTTGACTTATGATGTATATTGTTTTATTGGCCACTTTCTCAAAGTACCCTTAAAGGACAAAGGATCAACATTACTACAAGTACAACTCAATGTCTTTATTAATTACATTAAGAAATAATCAAATTTCCAACTAAACTATCTAAAGCACGTTCACGAATATATAAGAAAGGGATGAAAAATAAAATTAAAATGAAATTGTTAGGTATTATAAATTTATTATTATTAATCATTTCTTATTAATTCAATTGAAATAAGTTTATTATTGAAATAAATTTGTACTTATTCATTTAAAGAATCTCATTAAATTTTATTTTATTATTATATATTGTTAATTATTAATTATCTATTATACGAGTGAAACAAAATCAAATAACATATTAAATAAGTTTAGGCACATAAATCATTGTGACAGGTACAAAGTTGATCAAAAATATTATATAATTTTAAATGTACCCTTATAATTAAAGCAATAGTTGTTTGGTTTACTATACTGGGCGGGGCTCATCTGTTCGGTGTGCTTGTGTTGTTCTGTGATTCCGAAAGGAACTCAGTGAACAATGTTATATTTATATTTATATTTACAATTTTTTTATATTTTATATTTTCTATACAATATAATTAAATTCACAAATTTTAAAAATCCATATTTTTGAAAAATTCCAAATATTTCTTTTGTGTCATCGACTTTCAATATACGTTTCAAATTTGAGCGAAATTGCTTAACTAGAAGTGGGTTAAAATCCAATTATCAATTTTGAACATTACAGACAGAAAAGAAAAGGGAAGTAAATAAAAAGTGTATCTTTGATATGTCCAGAATAAAATTCTAATGAAATGCTATAAAATCCAAGAATATAAAGATAATGTATGTATGCACTTACATATCAATAATAATTATTATTGATAAGTGATTATAATCACTTATCTACTATACTATAATATAGTGATCTGTGATTGATAGTGTAAGTGCCCTCAATTTAAGACATTGTGATCGTTGATTACGGAGTGCTATTTATTATGTAAATATGTAAATATGTTTTACTTTTATTTTTTGTTTTTGTTTGCTTTTTGAATGTTTTTGCTATTTTTTTTTGCACCACCCAAAAAGTTGGTCTGAAATAACATACAGAATGATAATATATATATATATATATATCTTGAATAAATGAAATAAAAAAAATAAAATACTATAGTATAGTTTAAATTTTGATTTCTTGTTTGTTTTTATATATTAATAAATTATTACGAAATAATTATTAATTTTACAGCATAACTTTGTAATTACGTTACTAATATGTACCCGATAGGAAATATCGTATTACAAGTAGAAATTTAATATAAATTATAGAAATTAAATTGATGAATATGGAATTGTATAAAAATTGAATACAATTGTGTATACCTACATAATAGAAACTTTCGAAAGTAGGTATATCTAGAAAATTAATTAAGCAATTTTAAAATCCAATGATCGATATATTATTTCAATTTATTTTAATTATATTTTAATATGAACCTTTTTTTGAAATTAGTAACATATATATTTATATATATATATAGAAACTTTCCTGATATAATTATAATTATAACTTCAACTTATATTATATATAATGGAAAATTAATTGAAGTTGATTTTAATTTTAACTAGGAAAATGTTTTATCTTAAATAGAAAATTAGCAAACTTGATTTCCATAGAATCCAAATGAATGGATTATTTATTGAAAACTTTACACCCCAAAAGAAAAACTAATAAGTATAAAAGAAGTTAAAGATTTATGTGCCATATTGTAATTATTATTATTACTATTATTATTATTATTATGATATCAATAATTACTATTGTGTCAAGTTTATTAGTTCAATATTATTTTAAATAACAGTATCCATTTTATGAATATGTACTATAATTAGATCATTATATTGATGATGAAAAGTTTAGAAGATTTAAGTGAAATGATTATAAAATATGTCAACAATTTGTCAAATTCTCAGTCAGCATCTCTCTTTAGAAAATTGGTGTTGTTTTCTTTGGAAGTTTATTGATTTTTGTGAAAATAAATGAACTAACCGTATATAATAAAGCAAGCAAGCCTCGGAGAGATCATTAGAATGATGTTTGAACATTAGTAAATTAAAACCGACAATGCGAGTGAATCTTTGTTTAAATTGCCAATAGAACAAGACGAAATACCATCTGAGCGAAATGAATTTGGCTATTAATTAAATTCAGTAAAGTTTAATCTAAATTGAAGAAGATAGGAAGGATGTAAGTGAGAGGGGGTAAATGGAAATCTCTTTTACAGGGACTAAACAACCGGAGTTATACTACGAAAATGATTATTAGTATGGAATTTACAAAAGTACAAAATTGATTGACCTTAATAATCTAATTTAGATTTAATCATATCAGTAAAAACTTTCGCTGATCCATCATCAAAAATAATTCTTCAATTGACAGTGGGGAATCCCGGGACAATCGGTCATCTTTGTCACTTTTAATTTCGCAAGTTGGAAATTTGTCATCAAAACTCTGGAATAATTATCAATTATAAAAGTTTTTTTAATCAATATTTAAATGAAATATTTTAATACTGATTTATGTATGATATCAAAATAATTTATTTAATTAAAAAATAAAAATAAAAAAAAAAAAAATAAATCAAGTTTCAATTATAATATGTACTCGAATAATTTTCGAAATAAATATAATATAAAGTAAACAAATTTTTAAATTATTTTACTAGGTATGGTCATCATAACATTTGTAAGTACAGTAGATCCTCGATAAGTTAAAGTCCAAGGGAAACACAAAATATTTTAAGTTATCAAGGGTCTATGTTAGGGATAGGCGGATAGGTTAATAACATTTTTTAAAGGCTAAATCATGTCGTTTCTTAAAATTTTCTAACCAGCCAATGCTGGCTTTAAAATTTTTGATTTTCAGTGAATTAGCGAACTCTTCAGCTTTTTATTTCAGTATGGGTCCACTAATACTGATGTTTTTATTTTGACACTGTTTAAACCACGTAAACAAAAATTTGTTCTAAATTAGGGAATTCGGCAATTTTTCGTCTTTTACATTGAAGACTTTCTCCTAATTCTTGTTTCTTCAAGATTTCAGCTTCTGAGGGCCAATACAGAGATTACTTATTTAAGTTATCGAGGTTTCGTATTTTAAGTTATTGAGATTTTGGGCTCTGATGGGAAGGGAACATATTATTTTTTGAAGTTTTAGAGGTTTTTAAGTTACCGAGGTTTGAGTTATCGAGGTTCTACTGTAGTACATAAAACTTTTTTCGAATATCGTTATAAAGTTATTTTCTAATTCACCCACTATTTTCATTTAAGATACGAGAAACCGAAGTTTCAGTAGGGGGCGGGATTAATATATAAATTGGAACGTGAACCCCCGCAAGACACTCTATTCGTTTTGGATGCTAGTTAGATGCTCGATTGTTCGGTTGCTTGGCTATGATGAGAGAGTGTGTGTATTTGTCTATGTATATTTATTGTAAATAAACCATTTTATAGAAAAGTCCAAACAAGAAGTGTCATTTCTCTATCAAGATAATATACCCCAAGAGACACCAATCCAACGCCTCCCAAACCACAACTTATGTATATATATATATATTAATCGTAAAACAAATTTTGATAAATTAAAAATAGATAATTTTTAATATAATATTTTTGATGAATATAATATAAATATTGGCGGTGATATTATATTTAAAATATGTATTAAATAATACTAAATTTAGAGTAAATTCTTGATCTCTATTCATTTATCTTGTTTATGTCTTCTACATTAATAAATATCAATAGGAATAATTTTATGGTATATAGTATATGTAATAGCAATGTAATAGCAATAAAGTTGAACATTATTTTAGAATGTATTTATCATTTTTATTAGAATGATTATTTAAACAACACAATGTTCTTGTTATTGTTGTGCAATTTGTTTGCTGAATATCCCTGAAAATTAGAGTTGAGGGTGAGTGAAAGCAAATGACTAATCAAAGTATAATGACTCTAAATTATGACAGAAGTTGGACAATATTTTATAGATGAATCAATGTTGATGGTTACTTCTCTCCTTCTTTAATGTTTATTTAATGAAAAATTAATTATATACCCAGTTTTACATAATCAATATATATATATATATATATATATATATATATATATATATACAACCAATGTAGATTTAATTTAAATTTTCAATTAGTTGTTGCAATTTTGAATTAGTCAAAATAAACAAAAATCACTATTAATGTGATTTAATAATAATGCATTAAATGACTTTCAATTACTTATAGAAAATACATATTTTTTTTTATTTAAATTTATTTGCTAGTTTTGGTTAAAGTTTTAAAATGATCGACGATAGATGAGTATGGTGAGTTTTGAAATGGAAGAATAAGAGAGTAAAGATGAGAAAACTCTATAGATAACCTCTAATGGAGATCATTGTGAAATGTTAAACAAAATAAAACTATTTATTATGTTATGTTGGTACATTTATATTTTTCATATGTTGACATTTTCAGCCATTTTGGATTAGTAGTATGTTTTTGACAACTGAAAAAGTTAATAATGTTTTGTGTGTTCTTCGATTTTTACTTAAAAAAAAGGAGTAATCATTCTTAAACCACCGTGTTCACCAGATTTGGCTCCCTACAACTATTTACTATTCTCAAATATAAAGAGACCAATGCAAGGAAAGCATTTTTTCACAATTGATGAGATAAAGTAGGAATCGAAGAACGAGCTGATACCGCTATACCGCCAAGTTCGGTCAAATGTGAAGGTTTTGCTCACTGTTTTCTTCGATTACAATGGCGTGGTGCATCATGAGTTCTTGCCAACAGGTCGTATTGTTAATAAGGAATACTGCAAGGAAGTTGTGCAACGTTTGCGTGAAGCAATATGGCTCAAATGATCGAAATTATGGAAAACAAATCTTGGATTCTGCATCACGATAATGGACAAATTCACACATCATTGCTTGTTCGTGATTTTTTGGCAAAAAACAACACCGTAATCATTCCTCGACTACCGTATTCACCAGATTTGGCTCCCTGCGACTTTTTCCTATTCCAAAAACTGAAGACACTAATGAAAGGAAAGCGTTTAGCTACATTGATTAGATAAGTAAAAAATCGAAGAACACACAAAAAGGAACTAACTTTATCAGTTGTCAAAAACAAACTACTAATCCAAAATGGCTGATAATATCAACATATGAGAAACATAATATGTGTAACCACCTAATAAAAAAATTTTGATTATCGAATGTAAACAGTCCGAAAAAAAAATATTCAAAATTCACCTTTTCTTTTGAACAGACCTAGTATGTATCTTTACTAATCATCTTTCTATTTAATTTTTATTTATTTCCTAATGAAAAAAATTTAATCTTACATTAAAATATAATTATCAACTCTTTATCTTTAATAGAATTGGAGAATTAACTCGATTTGAGACTTGCTGATACAGACTAATTAAATAATAATCTTAGTTTAATCAACAAATTACAGATTACAAGATGAAACATTTCGGACAGAATAATCAAGATTGGACATTATTAATGAGATTTTTTAATTTTATTAAGTAGATCAAAATTATAAATAAAATATTTTTTTTATGTATCAATATATAGCTATTGAATATAAAATTATATAAAATATTACATAAATAATTTAATTTATTTTGTATTAAATGAAAATTAAAAAAATAAAATTTTGCAATTAAAAATTAATATTATTCTATTTCTACTTTTATTATCTATTATTTTAGTAGATTAAGAAAATATAGTTTATGTATGTTGAATGTTAATAATAAATTGCTGACTTATAATATAAATACTAATATATTAATAGGACTGATCTTCAGTCCCGTCATTTGAGCTCATAAATCTCCAGGACCAATCCCCAAGCTTGTTGAAAGGTTTGGAAATAATTAATTATTCATAAGAGGATTTCAGATCCTTTCTCTTGTCTAGATGTGTCACTTATGTGTCCAATTTTATCTACTAAACATAAAACTAAAATTCACTATCATTCAATATAAATAGTAGTGCTACTGCTCAAAATTAAATAATTTCCATTTGAAATTTTCGAAAAAACCAAACAGGGACAAAGTTTTTTTTTTTTTTTTTTTAGAACCAAATTGAAAAAATTTTGAAAAAAAAAGTACGAAATACGGGTCGCCGGGACAGAGCACCTAAAAACGGGACCTTTGGTCACCCTAATTATATAGCAATAGTTAAATTAAAATATACTATTGAATGTTTTATTAAAATAAATTTAAATTGATATTTGATTTTTTATATAAAAATTAATCTATTTAAAAAAAAAAAAATTAAAATTGCTTCATTTTTTTTTAATAAAATTCTCATTCCGTTTTATTCTCAGACCAGGTGAATCTTGATATAAATTTATTATAGAACAATTTAATTTAATCACATGTGATAAATAAAAACTTTTATTTTTAATTTAAAAGTGACTATAAGTTTTATTATATTTATATATATACTAGCTGCTCAGAGCGCCTTCGGCGCTCTTCACACCTAGACGGGGGCTCCGCCCCCTGTACCCCCGAGTGGTACATAGTATTTGGTGGTTGAAAGTAGTAAAAGGTTTTCATCCATTTTGTTTCAATCAGTATATTACATAAAACATTCATTTCTTTTTGTGTTCTTATTTAAAAAATATATTTTAATTTAATCACTATATTAATTATATATATTATTATTGTATATGTTATATCTATCTACCTATGTGGCTCAAAGATACTCTAAAGTTCTTAGCCGCAACAACCACATTTCTCCAAGTGTCCCTATCCTGAGCCCTTGTTCCATCTCTCTTACGTCCCTTCCTACGCGTCATTGGTTTTCCAAGCGGACGTTTTCCAATCGGTCTTCCCACCAATATCTTTTTCCTCTCCCATTCTAGCCACGTGCCCTGCCTATCGCAGCTTTTTCCCTTTTATAACCCTAACTATTTCTGAAGATGCAGAGAGACCATGCAATTTCTTGTTATGCTGTCTCCCCCATTCCCCGGTGACCTCATCTTTCTTTGGCCAATAAATGCAGGGAAGAATCCTATTCTCAAACACTCTGAATCTACTCTCATCTCCCAGGGTCATAGACCATGCCTCCCACCCATATAATGCAACAGGCAAAATAATTTTTTTATATATTCCCTTTGATAATAATTTTGAAGAGATAAGCCTCTTTATTGCAAGATAACAGGCGTTTCCCGATTGCAACCCCGATTTAAATTCTTCTCAAATATTATTATCCTTCGTGATTACATTCAATTTTTCTACATATTCAAATTCTACATTTTGTATCTTAAGATTTTGTATGTCAATACTCTTCCTCTTTGTTACTAAATATTTTTTCTTATCACTATTAATTTCAAACCTCCATTAATTTTTCCTCGCTATCTGCAATTGCAATTTCCTAATCTCCTATTATATTTAAGTCGTCTGGGTAACCTAACATTTTACAATTGATTTCTTCATCTTATTTTTTCTTTACTACCTTCAAGACAAATTTGAAGATCAAAATTTGAAAAAGTTTATGCTGATCTATATTGAGTCATGTGTATGTTTTACTAAAGTCTACAAATAATTAGTGAACAGAAATATTGAATTCGCAGTTTTTTTCCTAATATCTGTCATAATGAAAATATCTTAATTAATGTTGATCGATTTGGCCTTAACCCGCAATGATATCTCCTAATATTTCCACCGCCTATGGTTCTTAAGTATTTTCTATGTTATTATAGTGAAATAGAGTATAATATTTCTTGATCATTACATTTTGATATTTTATTTTCATTGCTAGATTATTATTGAATATTTTTAATTATAATGAAACTTGGGAAAATGCAAAAATAGAGACTTGAGACAATTTATAAAAATTAACGGTATAAAACTATAGATAAATTACCAATATATACATTCATTAATAGTATTAATTTAAATTAATTGATTTATTTGTTTTTTTATTATTAAGTTCATTTATTAATTTTTTTAGATCATAGTTATTTTCCTCCCTTAAAATAAACTTATCTAATTCTGGTGGTGCTAGGGGATTTGAAAATTATTCGTCGCAATATGAAGATTTCGCTTACAGTTTCTGTCATGTCCGACCTCCATCCAACAGTTATTTTCTGTCAAGTTTTTTGCTTCTCTTAATCATGTGATCTATATATTTAATTTTTTTTGATTCATTATAATAAAATTTAAACAAATAAGAATTTTTACTTTGTTAATTTATATAAATTTCAATATAAACTGATTGTGAGTGATACGCTTAGCCAATACTCTGAATAATTTGTGTACAAAAATATTGAATGTTCTTAGCGAGATTTGATATAATGTTGTAAGATTTGTCCTAAATCTGAATTAGAAGAAAATTATAAATTGCCTCCTTTTCCAGCTCAATTCATTTACCCACCCATGTTGCATATGGCATCTAAATTTCTTAAAACTCCGTTTTTTTAATTTAAAATAGAAGGAGAGAAAGAGTTTTAAATTATATTCGAATAGTCTATATATTCTATATATCAGTATTTTTTTTCTGAATTTAATAGCAAGTTGATTTTAAAAATTTTCCATTCTTAATGCATATGATTGATTACATGTGTTAAAATTTAAAAAAATTCAAATATTCTAATTTTTATATTTATATACAATTTAATATTATTTTTTATTAATATCATATCAAAAAAAAGAGAATTTATTAAAATTAAAAATAAAAAAAGAAGCCTATTAATAAATAAGTTGACCTGTGGCCAGGTCCGAACCGACCGACGGTTTGAAGTAAATTAATTTCCAGCTACAGAAACAATTTCAAATAATTTTAATATATCTATTAATGTAATAAAAAACATATAGGCATATAACATAAATATTTTTAATTTTATTTTATTTATAATATATGTATATATTTATATGTAAGACCAGGCTGTGACGTCATGAATGGCTGGATGAAGTAATATAATTTTAAATCAAGAAAAAACTAATAAATATGATTTTCCCGAGGATAAAACCAATACAAAGTGCATGATTCGTGGTGATATATAAAAAAATCTCCTCATGTGAAATTTAGTGTGAAAATAACCCTTCCCTTCCATTCGTCGATCGCTAATACTACCACTTCCGGTTCACGGATTTGCACCAAAAGTTGATCAATTCATCCCACTGATGCATTAAGTAAATATACCAAATTTCATCAAAATCGGTTGAGCCGTTCAGGCTGTACACATCTATACGGACGGACAGACGGACAGACGGACGGACAGACGGACGGACAGACGGACAGACGGACGGACAGACGGACAGACGGACGGACAGACATCATGCTAAAAATACTTTTTTCTGTTTAGAAAATGCATGATTCGTGGAGATATGTAAAAATCTCCACATGTGAAATTTGGTGTGAAAACAATACCTCCCTTACTATCGTCGGTCGGTAAAAATTGAATGGTGATTTAAATATTTTATTAAATTAATTAAAATGAGACCTTTTAGAATAAATTATTTAATTGAAATGATATTTAAATATAAGAATTTAAAAAAATATTATATTCTTTGTTTGGCAATTGTTATTTAATTATGTGCAACATGATTCGACTTGCACAGAGCATCGTTATTTTTTTATTAATATCACATAATAAAAATGAATCTTTTAAACATAATAAATAAAAAAGACATTTTAATAAATTTAAAAAATATACCCAATTTAAAAATGTCAAAAATTTAAAACAACTTTATATCATCATATTTTAATTTTTATATAATATATATATATATTTAGTAATTAATAATAGAGTAATTAAATTAAAATAAAAAACAAAGATAATATAATTCAGTCATTTTAATTCAGGTTAAATAATATTTTTTTTTATTATTCAATGATAAAATTTATATATTATTATATATATATTATAGAAAAGAAGAAATATTCAATTAAATAAAAAATAATTTAAGATAAAAATATGATCTAATAAATATTTTAATTAAATTGAGAACTTTTAGAATAAATTATTTAATTGAATTGATATTTGTATATTAGAATTTAAAATAAAGTGAAATATTATAATAATTCTTTGATTGGGAATAGCTATGATAATTCATTGTTTGAAATGATTCCGCTAGGCCGACAGTGAGCCGCGAGCTGCTCTTGAATGAACAACACGGAGAATTATATAAACTTTAAAAAATTAATTTCTGCGGTTATTGATAAGATATTAATAAAATGTATAGCCTATGTTACTCTAGAGGTATATAAGAATATTGTGATGTAATTTCAAAGAAATCGGTTCAGCCAATTCTGAGTCTATAAAATAGTAATTTTCCGGACAGACAGACAGACCGACAGACAGACAGACAGACAGACAGACAGACAGACAGACAGACAGACAGACAGACGTGAAAAATTCTAAAGTCACTTTTGGATTCTAGAGGTCATGAAACGCGAAGATATGCAAAAATTTTTAAATTCTGAGCAATGTGCAGACAAAAACCTTTTTTTATATATATAGATTTGTATATTTTTTTTTAGATATTTTAACCTGTTAAGGATTTTGTTTTAAATTCACACACAATAGATAATTTTTATAAAGAAAAATCAATCTGTATTGGATTCAGCCATCTGAATTTTTTCTAAATTTAAAATAATAATTTTTTTATGTTTTCAGGAAAGACATCTTCGTGAATTTCATAATAATTCTGTGTATAATTTTCAAGATCAGAAATATATATCTATATTATACACAATTTTTATTAATATGTATAATAAGATTAGATAGATTTAAATAGGAGACAGCTTGTCGAGAGTGTAGCATAGCAATTTTCTACACAAAAAGTCGGCGTTCGATTCCAACTAAGAACAAATTTTTCAATTCAATTTAACATCAGCTGCCTCCGGCTTCAGGAACTGTAGCCAAACTCCGAAAGGGAGACGGCACCTTAAGAAGAAAAAGATTTAAATAGAGACGCCACAGGGTGGGAGATAGCGTAGCTGGCTCACATTCTCGTGGTCCAGGGCAGTCAAAGCAAGGGAATTTCTCTAGCTGGGACGCAGTCAACCCAGCCTCCGGGATCAAAATTGGGAAAATAGATAAAAAGTAGCGCCTCCGATCAAGACAAAGGTTGATAGGACCCGTTTTACTGATCATAGGACACCTCATCATTTATATAACCAACTTGCGTAGGACAAACAAAAGTCAGAGATATATTTCAATAGACAAACCATCATATAATGTTATTATTATTAATAATTTCTATTTTATATTATAGGTAATATTTTATATTTTAGTATCGAAAATTATTATTATTAAGGTTGATCAATTGATCGATTTCTATGAAAATTTATATTCACTATAATTAATCTAAATGTGTTTTGGGGGCATAGCTAAATTTAATCTTGTTGAATTTTATGAGAGTAAATACAATCTCATGATTTTTTTATTAACAACTAATAAAGTTCTCTATATAGCGTTTCATATATAGAAAAATGATGTAATAAAAGCGGATCGCGTTATTAGCCATGTTATTTTGTTGATGAATCCATTGTGGTTTGCGAGGTGTCGTTTTACGAGACTCGCTGAGGGCTCGCTCCCTTAATAACCATAAATAGGGGTTTTTATAGTCGCGTGGTCGCTGTTGGGGTTCAACAGCATCCCTTTCACTGGTCGCACACTTAATAACCCCTCTTTTTCTTCTTTCTCTTTCATTTTTAGAACTTGTCAATTAAACACCATCCAATCAAAGTTTTGGGTTTCTTTTTTGGTGCATTTTTATATGCCACGGGCTACTCTTTATCACTTTTATCAATTAAGAGTAGCAACATAATTATATTAAACTAAAGAATTCTTGTCATAAATAGAATAGAAGAGACAGGCCCAGTTTATTAAATCAGATTTTTATTTTTTTAAATATAAGTAAGTGCCTACTCATAATTTTAACACAATACTTGATGACGACATACATATTTGTTTACGTGGTTTGTTCAAAAGGTGAATTTGGAATTATTTCCAAAAAAATTTATTTATTCATCAAAATCCATTTTGTTCCTTTCAAAGTAATTCCCCTCACATATAATGCACTTATGCCAGAGCTTCTTCCAATCGTCGAAGCACTTCTAAGTATGGCCATCAGTTCGTTTTTTGATTCCGACTTTATCTCATCCATTGTGGCAAAACGCTTTCCTTACATTGGTCTCTTCAGTTTTGGGAATAGGAAAAAGTCGCAGTCGAGCCAAACCTGGTGAATACGGTGGTTGAGGCGAGATTACGGTGTTGTCTTTTGCCAAAAAATCACGGTCAAGTAGTGATGTGTGATCGTGATGCAGAATCCATTATTTGTTTTGCCACAATTTCCATCGTTTGAGCCGTATTGCTTTAGGCAAATTTTGCATAACTTTTTTGTAGTATTCCTTATTAACAGTACAACCTGTTAGCAAGAACTCATGATGCACCACGCCATTGTAATCGAACAAAACAGTGAACAAAACCTTCATATTTGATCGAACTTGGCGTGCTTTTTCGGTCTTCTGTAAAGCGCTTGTACCACTTATAAATATTTTTTTGAAACAAAGTAGACTCACCGAATGCCACAATCAACATAGAGTATGTGAGAGCATTTTATTCCATTTCTAATGCAAAATTTAATAAATATAAATTTAAAAAATAGAAAAACAAGCAAAAACGGGACTAACTTTTACAGTTGTTAAAACTACTAATCTAAAGCTGATAAAGTCAACATATATGTATCAACATAACAAACAAAAAAAAACATATTTTTTTATGTTTAGAAAAAAAAGGAAAAAAAAAATAATTAAATCAATTTTTATTTAATCACTATTTTCAATTTTACTTTTTTACGTAAATAATTAATTACAAAAATTAAAAGTTGAATAAATAAATAAATAAATAATCGTCGATTGTCTAGTTTTCTTATTAAGAAATATTGAATATTATTATTATTATTATTATTATTATTATTGATAAAGATATTTTCTTTATAATCTTTTATTAATCAATTCAAGTAAATTTTCCATTAATGGTGGTAATCAAGAGAATAGAACTTATTGAAGTAAATCCCAGTCATTAAATAGATCTACATATCATATGATAGCATATCACGAGATTTATTAACACGATTTATATGAAATGAGAGGAGAAAGTTAGTTTAATCCTTTCGTTATCATAACATAATGATTACCTCGATATTAACAATAAATCCAAGACTTAAATTTATTAAAAATTGACAGAATCCTTCTTTTCTCTTCCCTCCCATTTAACATTTATATAGGAAGCACTTACACTGATAGATAATCTATATTTTAAATAGCATTGCATTTGATTGACATCCGATTTGACCTTTTATTGAAAAAAAAAATAATTATTGTAATGGGACTTCAAGGGCTCTGGTAAAGGACAGGCTTTGATACTAATTTAATGTGCTGTGAAACAAACAGCTCAGGATAAAAGGTCAAAAATAACACACTAGCCTATATATAATTAGTATATGAACCTTTCCACCCCTACTACTACTACTACTACTACTACTCATATATTTTTAATAATAATTCATAGAATTATATAATTCAGGAGAGAATTTCAAAGAAAATTCATTCATATGTGAAATTTTATTTTTCAATTTGAATTAAAAATTATCATAAATATAAGCAAGGAAGTGGAACCATATATATTAATTAAAAAGAAATTAATTAGTACTATGCCTGTGATAGGATGTATTTTTTAAGACTTCTTACAAAGGAAAATAGAATTATTTTTTATAGATACTCGTTAAGGGGAAAAAAAGATTTTATGCTTATAACAAATGTAACACAAAATTTTGAAAAAAACTCTACCTATTAAGGAATCTATTGAAAACAAAAAATTAAAATAAAATCTTTCTTTAGATATTTCTATTTTGAAAAAGTGGACAGTTTCTTTATTATCACATAATAATTATAACAATTGTTTTATAAGATCCTATTTTATAGAGATTAATAGTGATTTTATGATAATAGAAATAGTATTAACTAGATAAACTTATATAATAATAATTTCCTATGTATGTATATGATGTCTGTAACAATATGAAGTTAGTTACAAACAAATTGTTAAAATTAATTTAATTTGTAACTTTCTTCATTTTTTTGAAAATTTTGTTTTGTTAAATTAAATAAAGGTCAAATAAAAAAAAATAAAAAAATTATTATGACGATTTGATTAAAGTTAATAATTTTATCTCATATGGGATGTCTTATGTCTTACATTATGAAATTAGTTACAAATTCAGTTTAAACTTAAATTGCAAACACCGTTTATAACGGGTTTGCCTATTTATACTACATGGGCTGAAAAGTCCAGGGATTTTTCAATAGATGACGCTACTAGAAAATGAACATGACTCATTTCCAGAGGCTCATCTGTCACTAGTTTATGTATTAAGTATCATGACATTTCGTCCATTGGTTTACAAGCTACAGTCAAGACGCGGTATTCCTGTTTTTCCATTTTTCTTAGGAAGGCGAAAGTATCGTCACTCAAACGACTGTAGCTTGTAAACAAATGGACGAAATGTCATGATACTTAATACATAAACTAGTGATAGATGAGCCTCTCGAAATGAGTCATGTTCATTTTCTAGTGGCGTCACCTATTAAAAAATCCCAGGACTTTTCAGCCCATGTAGTACATAGTTATAAATACGAATCATTTGAAAAGTTCAGAAAAGGCAAATGCAAATGCAAAATATATATATATAGTTTTACTTTTCAATAAAACCTTCCTCAATTTCAATGCATTTGATCTACCGATATTCCAAATCATCATAAAAATTCAGTTATTTAGAAAGTACTCTTCTTCCGTGAAAAATCGATTGCAGATGTTTTATTTTAGTAAAAACAGTCACGACTCACTCTCTAGATCAATTCTTTTACTTGGTTTAACGGTTTTGATTCAATGTCAAACTTAAGATAATTTTTATTCAATCTGGTGCAAACTTTGTCAATTTAAAAATAATGCTAATATCTAATAATAAAATATGTATGTATACTGTACTAACCAATTGATAATAATTATAAAAATTTTATTTTAAAATTATAAATAATTGGAAACCAAAAAACAAACAAACAAAACAAAACATAAATTCTAATAGTGTATGAATTTTAAGCCTTCATGTTGAGAGTTCAAAAAAATTAAACACAAAACAAGGCATCAAGACAGATAGTTAATAATATAAGGTATGAAAATAATTTCCAGTGGAAGCAAAGATCATTCAGTGGTACTTACCGGGAGGGAGCAGCGGTGGCGGCAGCAGCCAGAGGTAACGGGGGTCGATCTCTTCGAAAGGCGGTCACCGTGGCCAGGGTATGCTTCTGGTTAATTTCCACGCTCACGTTCCATAATTCAGTTGAAGCCTCAGCACCCAATAGTCGTACTCCACTCTTAGCACGAGCCCTGCATCAAAAAAATCCATAGATACCCACGTATATATAATAATATATATAATAAGTTTGTTGAAAGTTCAAGAAATAAAAGAGACCAAAAAAAAAAAAAATTGAACTGCAAAGTTTAGTGGCCTCAATAATCTTCTAATTTCTTTAATAATATTTTCCATATTTTTGGTCCACAGAAGAAATTAGATGAAAGAAAACAAAACTACAAAATTAATAATAATCATAATTGTATAAAATTGATCTGATAGTTTTTTTTTTTTATAATTACTTATCCCCTGATTTCATTTTATCTTCTTTTTAGTCATAAAAAAGAAAGAAGAAAACTTTGTGATTAATAAATAAAAAAAGATAAAAAAAAAAACTTTTATTTATAAATGCACTAAAAAGGAGAAAATAATTCCACCACACACTCTAAGATTTCTATACAATTAATCATATCTAAAAAATGAATGCGTGGGCGCCAAACATGCAGGGAAAGGAAAAGAATACGAAGAAAATTTCATTGTATATGCCCAAAACTTTCTGTTTTTCCCCCCTTTTTCATTATACTTGATATCTATGTTTATTTGAAGTAGAATTTGCGCTTTTCCCTGCATGTCTTGTCAGGAATTTTTCTCCCGGTTTATAATTTCAGTTTATAGTGTGAATGTTGAAAGAATCTAATTCAGGTCGGTTCTTCACCTCAAAATACTATATATCAAATCAGTGGTATAGAAGGCTGATTATTATTATTATTATTATTATTAGATTATTGCTTTATATATACATATATATTTTCAAACAACAATATCGCCATTACTTTAATACATTTAAATTAAAAAATAACGTAGCTCATTTTTACAAAATAATTAAACATGATTTAAATTAATTTAATTAAAATGATAACTTTTAGAATAAATTATTGAATTCAAATGAGTTACGAGGACAGGTCAATAATTCCGTGACTTTTTGAATGAAACTAGGGTTTTTGGATAAAAAATAAAATTAGCTCTTATTAAAATACTCGTATAAATATATATATAGATAATTATTATTTTTCAATATATTATATATTATATAATTAGTAATTGTGTTATCTCGTATGATCTGAATATTGCATTGTCATCGGGGTTACATATGTATGCAAAATTTCAGCTCATTCGAACATTGAGAAGTGGGTCAAATTTACGTTGCAAGATTTGACGACAGGACACGATGTGAAACTAAATAAAAGTGTGTAAAAAGGAGTGGGATTTGAATTCAATTTTCACCCACTCCATACTTCTTTATAATTTTTTTAGATTGATTTTATTTTTATTTTTATTTTTATTCCTTTAAATAATAAGTCAAATATAAATGTTTTCCTTCTCAGTTTTACAAATACACATATGAATAAAGATAATAATAAATCACCATTAGGTATCTTGTAATTTAATATTTTTCGGCCCATAAATATTACAAAAGAATTTTATTTCCAATTAAAATGAATTTATCCTCATCTTCTGTCATGGACCACGCCTAAACATTTTATCATTTAATTCTAAAAATATTAATTAATCTTTCATTATTGTATTTATTACGTGTATTGCAAGTTAATTCGGTTTTAATAAATTTCAATCTATTCTCTGAAAACGGAATTGTGTACCTTTATTACATCGATGCATCGTTGACCAAACGACAAAAATAAAAACACTTTAATTTAAATTGAAATACAATTTTCAAAATAATAATTGTAATAATAATAATAATAATAAATATAAATATCTGGGAATACCACAAAATATCAGTATTGATCACACCAACCTAAAAAAAATATTTTCTGATAATTATAGAAAAAGAATTACAAAAGTACTAAACACGAAATTATCAGGGAAAAATATTGTTACTACCATCAACACCTGGGCAGTGCCTACATTAACTTATTCCTTTGGTATCGTGAAATGGTCGGACACCGATTTAGATAATTTGGATAGAATGACAAGGAAGATATTAACTAAATTCCGTTGTCTACACACTAATTCCTCAATCTTGCGTTTATATCTACCACGGAAAGAAGGAGGCAGAGGCCTTGTAAATATAAGAGACCTCTGTAGAAATCAAGAAAAAAAATTAAGAGACCGAATATTAACCTCAAACGACAAGATTGTACAGGCTATTAAGGAAATGGACGATAATTATACCCCATTAAACCTAAAAAAACAAGACCACCAAACAACAACAAGAAAAGTGGAACCTCTAACCAATAAAATTCTGCATGGAAAATTACCAAGATTGATGTTGGAGGATCATATTGACAAGGGGGCATCGTACCAGTGGATAAATGAAGGTCATCTTTACCCGGAGACTGAAGGATTTATGATGGCTATCCAGGATCGTGTGATCAAAACAAAAAATTATGAGAAGCACATCCTGAAAGCAAAAATAGAAGACAGGTGCCGAAAATGTGGAAACCCTGGAGAGACAATCGAACATATAATGGCAGGATGCTCAAGTCTTTCTGAGACAGCCTACCTGGGAAGACACAACCAATTTGCAAAGATTGTCCACCAACACCTAGGACTAAAACACGGCCTATTAGATAGGAAAAAAACTCCACCCTATTACAAATATTCGCCGGCACCGGTACTAGAAAATGAAAACATCATTCTTTATTGGGACAGACCGGTACTGACGGATAAAACTGTCGACTTTAACAGGCCAGATATAATACTAATAAATAAAAAAATAAAAATCGGAATAATAATTGATATCGCGGTTCCTCTAACACACAACTTAAAAAAAACTGAGTCTGAAAAACGAAATAAATACGAGGAACTCGCGTATCAATTAAAAAATATCTGGAAGTTAGAAAGGGTTACCATCCATCCTCTAGTAATATCGGTAGAAGGGATTGTCACAAACAACATCAAAAAAACTATCAAGGAACTTGACATGCCAACCAACATAGTCAAGGTAGGGCAAAAGGCCATAATTTTGCAAACCTGCCACATCGTCCGCAAGTTCCTTGGATAATTATTATTCTTACGCGACCTGTGAGCCAGGGTGAATTCCCTCTTCACATCGTCCGAGCCTAATCCCCAAAAAAAAGACCAAAAGGGGATAGGTGAAAATTTACCAGCATTACATGCTGAGTAAGTGCAAAAAATCGAATAATAATAATAATAATAATAATAATAATAATTAGTTAATTGTCAGTAATATATTTATTATAAGATTCTGTTTTCACATTCACAAATATAGAAAGATGTAATAAAATAAATTTTTAATTAAAATTTAATTAATTTAAATTTAAATTTAGTTGTACATATTCTAATTAAAAAAAAATAATGCTCCAAATATCCAATAGGTAGGTATATGTATAGTAAATTGTTTATTGGAATAGAAATTAGGAAATAGAGTAATTACAAAATCACATAATTACAAGTATTCTCTTTTTTTTCAACTTTTTCATGGCGTTTTTGCTTAGCTCAGTGATTCTCAACCTTTTTTTTTACCGCGGCACACTTTTAACGGTTTAAAAATTTGGCGACAAACAAAGAAATAGATAAATGTAAAAGTTTACCATATTGAAAAAAAGTGGTTTACTTTTTTTTTTTTTTAGAACCAAATTGAAAAAATTTAGCAAAAAACTTTAAGAGCCTCGTAATCTCGCGGCACAGAGTGGTTGAGAATCACTGGCTTAGCTGTATCTATCTATGCCTTTCATCCAATATTTCCTCTTTTTTTCTTCTTTTCGGTATTCATCGGAATTTTATCAGAAGACATTCTTAGGAGTGGCAGTACCATTTGAATTGTTTATCTTTTATATTTTATGTCAAGGGTTTCTGTCTTCCGACTCTTACTCTGATCTCTAATCGTTAGGTATTTCACTTTCTGGGACGATCGTCTCCAGTATTGCATTTCCGTTGTATTTTTATCATTGTTTTTTGAGAGTCCTTCAGTACCATTTCAGCAACATTTCAAATAATACAACTCATACTTTATCTTATTGTTAGTTATGATGTTGCTTTTTCGTAGGGTGACCAAACGTCCAGTTTTTTCGGGATTGTCCCGTTTTTAGGTGCTCTGTCCCGGCGTCCCGAAAAAGTCTTCGGGAGAGCCTATTGTCCCGTTTTTTATATTTCCAATTCAATTGAATGATATTCTATTTGACACAAATTGGTGCACAATGAAATTTTATAAAGGGTAAAAATGGCATATTTCTTTAATTTTTTAGGGAAAGAAAGTTCGTTGAACGTTTATCATTTTGTACCATAGATAGGGTGACCAAACGTCCCGTTTTTAGGTGCTTTGTCCCCGCGTCCCGAAAAAAGTCTTTGGAAGAGCCTATTGTCCCATTTTTTTAAAACATTTAGGACATTTCGTAGTTTTTTTCAAAATTTTTTCAATTTGGTTCTAAAAAAAAGGTAAACCACTTTTTTTCAATATGGTAAACTTTTACACTTATCTTTTTCTTTGTGTGCCACCAAATTTTTAAAAGGTTAAAAGTGTGCTGCGGTAAAAAATAAGGTTGAGAATAACTGAGCTAAGCAAAAATGGTTACCCTATTTATACTTTGTGATTTTAGAGTTTTCCATAGTTTATTAATTATTATTATTATTATATTACATGAAAAGTATTAACAAAGTAGTAATTTAGTAATTAGAATAGTATAGCATCTTCTATAAAAAGCTAAAGTAAAAAAAAAAAAAAAAAAAAAATAGAAAAGACTTTGTATTATTAAAACTGCCTCGAGCAAAAAAGTAGGAACAATCCAACACCTCTCCATATTAACAGGTATATTCATACTAAAAATCCTTTGAACATCAAAAGAAAAAAAATGTTTTTCTTTTATGTTAAAATTTTATTCAGTATTACTTATATTCCTTTAATTTTTTTTTTAATATCTAACAAATGACAAAATGCTTTCTGTGGTTCAGTACCTTTGAAAAGGTTTTTGTTTTTTTTTTTATTTATCTTAAAAAATATTAATAAATAAAAATTTAGCTCCAGCATTCATTTTCTTTTATTTTAAAACATTCAAATAAATTTGAGAAATAATTTCATTAGAACCAATCTTAAATCTCATTTTCAAAATGTTAAAAGAAAAAAAAAAAAGGGAAGAAAGAAAGCAGAATAAATAATAATAAACCTATGACATGATGGAGATTAGAACAGTAAAAGGATGGTTGGAGGGATGTGATTGCTGAATTAGTGCAGAAAATTTTAAGAAATTGTGACATGGTGACAAAGAGAAAAGAGAAAGAGAGCACTGACCGAATGACGAGAACGGCGACTGGCTGTGATCCGGGTCCCGGTGTTGCTGAGGGGGGCGCGATGGGTCGAACAAAAACCGGAACATGAATTCTCGACAGCGGGTAGAGTGGCGCATGGGGTACCAACATTGTAAGGCGACTGTCAGCACGGACCTCGCGGTATGCTGCCCTCGCAGGTGACAGAGGAACGGCGGCCAATGGGGTGACCGGTTGAATTTGAACACGCGGTTGACATCCACCAGGTTCCCGGGGTTCCAACACCGAGTAGGCCACTTGAACTAATCGTGGAGGGGTTTTTGCTGGCATTTTGGATCCAGAAGAACCTCCGAGATCGGGAGGTGGAAGTGGCGGCCACCATGATGCAGGCACCGTCACCTAAAAATAAAAATATTTATTAAAATCCATACAATCATTTTATTTTATATCAATAATATTAATAATGATAATAATAAAAAAAAATATATTATATTATTTTATATATAAAACATTTATTTGATTTACAATATTTCCCTCCAACACCCCCACCCACTCATCACACCTTATCCACCATTTATCTATTTTTTCATTATTTAATTAATTTTATTTGTATGATATTTATTTAATATCAGTGTTAAAAGTACCAAAAAAAAAAATAAATAAATCATTCTTTTATTATCGAAATAAACATTTATTCATCTATTATTAATGTTTTCTGAATTTTACTTTTTACTATCTCGCCAGAGATAGTATTGCGAGCACGAAAATTTTCGATGTCGAGATTTTGATGTTATTTTACGTTTTAAAGGTCCCTGAGTCATTTTCACTAAGATTGAGAAAAATGTCTGTGTGTATGTAGACAAGATTACGCAAAAACGGTTTGAGCTAGAATCATGAAATTTGGTATACGGTCATTATTCAAAATTCATAGTTTTCTATCAACTTTTGAGAAATGTAGCTCATTCGGAAGAGGGTCATTACCTACCACGTTTTCATTTTTTCCCCTTTAAACTAAACATAAAAATAAAGATATATGTTTGATAGTTTTTTCTCATGATTATAAAAATTGTATAAAACTGCTATATATAGAATTTCAGCTTGATTGAATCGCTGAATTAATTTTTTAACACGTTGACTGGCAGTGCCATCAACAAAGAAACAAGCACGGGCTGATTTAATAAATCTTATTTATTAATTTTATAATTTAATTAATTAACTTTAATTTATACATAATTATATATGTTATGTTAATTAATCCCATTCAAATTTGCGAGTTAGTCGAGTGGAGACCCTCCAGATTTTTTTTAAACTTTTTAATGAAAATTTATTAATAAATTGAAATATTCTAAATTAGTTGAATTCACTTTATATTGTGATTGAGTTTTTAATAAAAAACTATTACCTAATTAAATATTTTATTAAAATTAATCATATTTATCAGATGATGTGATGATGATTCAAATAATATATCTATGTATTTTTTTACAATTAATTTTTTTTTTTTTAAATTGTTACGAATATTTTCAAAATAAATTTATCTGAAATATGTATAATAATAATAAAAAAAAAGAACAAAAAAAAAAAAAAATGAATGTAAGAAAACAAAGAAACTCATTGGTAGAATTTAAATATATGTATCTATATATCTATAAAGAGTGGAAACAGAATTTAAAGTGGCACAAAAGGATAAAAATAGTAGAGTGGAGAGAAAAGTTTCTAAGAAAGTTTGTTTCCCTCAGAGGGGCTCTTCTTCAAAATTTTCAAATAAAACTCTTGATTTATATGCTTTTCTTTGGAATAGCCAATAAGCTTTGTTGAATCAGAGAACATAATCATATGAAAATGAAATAAATCCGCTATTTTATCAGAAAGTATATTAATCGCAGCAACCAACCAACCAAGCTACCGTCTTTCTCCCCTTTGAAAGAAATAAACTTTCTATTCAATTCATTTAAGTATTGCGCTTATCATTAGGAAAAAATAAATCCAATAATTCAAAGCAAAATTGGAAACGAATAATACTCTTTCATAGAAATATATTTGTATTTAGTTAATGATTATTCAATTATTTCTTGACAAGTTTAAATTTTTCATAAATAATTAAAGCTTGGAAATAATGTCAATAAACTACATTTTACTTATTACTTATTAATATCTTATTATAATATACAAAGTTACCATTCCTTTAAACCTTGCATCTTTTTAAGTAAAAAAATTCAAGTATTAGGTTACGCAGACGATTTAAATATAATAGGAGATTCGGCAATTGTACGACCTCAAATTTGTTTATCATTTAGTTTATTAATTAATTGGATTAAGTTTGAGATTTTTAATATTCTTTTTATATTTGACTTAATTGTATATTGCATTATATATTTTTATTTTTCTTACAAATTGCATCATTTATAAATATATCAGAAAAAGAAATTGAATTTGTTTTATTTAATCAGTATTTGCTTGTTCCTTTAAGAAACACAGGTGGGTTGAATTGATTGTGGTTTGGAGAGCTTCCAGTGTTTTTTAATTTTTGTATTTCCTTAAATAAGAATTAAAAGCCACGTGTCTGCATTTTTCGGATCAGCTAGAGACGATATTTCTTATAATTAAGAGGTATTTGAGTCTAACTAGTCTACTGGTAGGTTTTAATTGAATTTAAAAGTTAAGCTAATCTCCTTTTAAATAAAAGATTACTGGCGACCATTGTCCTCCAGATTTGTATTAATCAAAAATTGTTAACGTAAAGAGAGTATTAATTTATGCACTTGGGCATATTTTCAATTGGTAACGCCTTTGCATTAACAATTATAGAATATATATATATATATCAAAACTGTATTGTAACTACTTGATTTATCGGCCGATATATAATAAATAAATGTCACGTTTTCATAATATGAACCACAGATTGATGTTATAATATTAAGGTTTTCATAAATAACTTTCACCAGAAACCCTGGATTAAAGAGATTATTAATTTATTCATAATAATTATAAATTTAATTCAAATGAATAAAAATATAGCCTATTTACCATAAAATATTATATATTATATATTGAGGATAAAGTCATTAAATATTTATCAAAAAAAGAGAGAAAAATATAAATGTCAATAGAATTCATATTAAATTATTTATTTTTGTTAATATTCCAAAATATGTGAACAATATAATAAATAGTATGCACCACTGAAAGGGCGATAGACGCAGATACTTGAGTTTTAAATTACTTCATACATCATCTATTATATTTAAAAATATATAACGAAAATATATGCCCAAAGGTCACCATAAACCTTGATGAAAAATTTTAATGTAGAAATTAACTTCCTTTGCGAATTAATAAATTTATAATTTATTCTCATGTTCTCTTAAAAACTTTCCTGTTAGCTTTTTGGGAGTGTCTCGTTTCCTTATCTAACTTTTCCAACATTATTTCTAGTCTAATCTGCAATCTCCCTGAGAGGATCTTTTCATTTGATTACGAATAATAATCGATAATAATAAAAAGCAAGAAATAAAATAAAAAAAAGATAAAAATAACAAATAATCGAATATAATTTT
This sequence comes from Labia minor, assembly GCA_963082975.1. Lineage (NCBI taxonomy): Eukaryota > Metazoa > Arthropoda > Insecta > Dermaptera > Spongiphoridae > Labia > Labia minor. The sequence continues at coordinate 6,774,335 of OY720349.1, forward strand.
GTTATTGTTTTTGTATTTGTGTATATAAACCATAAAAACAACAGCAAAAAGTTCAACCTCCAAACAAGGCATAAAGAAAAAAGAGTAACCAAAGTTTTTGTTTGAAATAATATGAAAAAAAAAGTAAAGAAGCAGACGGTTAAGCTTTTTAATAAAATATAAATTTGAATTTTAACAATATCTTCCTATATATGTATGTCTTCTTCTGTATGTGTATTTTAGATATATGAAGGAGGGGATTATTACAGATTGGAACAAAAAAAAAAAAAAAAGAAAGTTTACTAACAAATCATGGAAGTAGAAGAGAAAGAAGTCACATCAGTGACTGATGAAAATTCTTCAATAGTACTTTTAATGAAATATATTTATAATAATAGTAGGAAAGGAGAAAATACTTATATTTCTCTTTTTACTTTTCATACTTTTTACCGACCGACGATAGTAAGGGAGGTATTGTTTTCACACCAAATTTCACATGTGGAGATTTTTACATATCTCCACGAATCATGCATTTTCTTAACAGAAAAAAGTATTTTTAGCATGATGTCTGTCCGTCTGTGTGTCCGTATAGATGTGTGAACGGCTCAATGGATTTTGATGAAATTTGGTATATTTACTTAATACATCATTATGATGAATTGATCAACTTTTGATGCAAATCTGGAAACCGGAAGTGGTAGTATTAGCGATCGACGATAGGAAGGGAAGGGTTATTTTCACACCAAATTTCACATGAGGAGATTTTTTACATATTTCCACGAATCATGCACTTTGTATTGGTTTTATCCTCGAGAAAAATCATCTTTATTAGTTTTTTCTTAATTTAAAATTATATGACGTCACCCAGCTCTTCATGACGTCATAGCCAGCTCAAGTTATATATTATAAATAAAATAAAATTAAAAATATTTATGTTCTATCCATATCCGTTTTTTATTACATTAATAGTTATATTAAAATTATTTGAAATTGTTTCTGTAGCTGGAAATTAATTTACTTCAAACCGTCGGTCGGTTCTGCGCCTGGCCACAGGTCAACTTATTTAATCAATGATGGCGATAAATAAATGTAATTATGAAATTATATCATGAGATTATTGCCAGGATCTTAAAAATTGATCCACATATTTTAATATATATATTTAAATAAATAAATTTATAACAAATAAATATTATATTTCTTCTTCTTTTTGAATTAATGTTATTTATATTTTATCCATCCTTCTGAGATTGCTATATATTCAAAACTAGAAAGGAAAGGAAGAAGAGAAAGCTAGACCAAAAAGAAACATATAAACCACTATAAATTATGATCTCGTGTTTAGAAAATGTTTGTCAGAAAATGTTTCTGCTCAGCAAATCCTTGGCGCTTATGTGATTCATAATACATGATCTTTCTTTAAGACAAACAAGAGACAAATAAATGATGATGAATTGAAGGGAGAATGAATTGCAGTTTCAGTTTAATTTAATCATTTAATTCCCATTCCTTGACATACCACATTTATATATCGTCACAGTCTTAAAGAAATGAAATCAATAGGCTTTTAGTAAACAATTTTTAAGTTAAATATTTTTCTTCAATTAGTTACTATCTAAGATTAATTCATTATTAATATTAAAATAATTCTAAAATTTTATTAAATATATGTATTTCAAATACACTTTCTGTCTCTCTCTCACTATATATATATATGTATGAATATTTTGGCGACCAAAATAATGTAGAGGCTGTTGGGAGGGGATCGGTATGGTGTCTAGGGGTAAATTTTCCAAAAAGCACCAGGATGATTTCTTCTTTGGGCTTTTCAAATGAAAGTTTATAAATTTCTTAAAAATGGTTTATTTACAATAAATATACAAATTAATTCACAATTCAAATACTCTCAATACCCCCAATGGAGAAAAGAAATTATTTATCTGTTTTATTTTTGTTTCATTCAGCCTACCAACGTATATTACAATTCAATGCTAAGCAGTGGTGTATTGGGAGGGGAACGCGGGGGAACGACGTTCCCTTACCTTTTTTTCAGAACCGGAACACGTTCCAGTACTTTTTCATGTCCCGACAACTCCCACTTAAATCTACTCTCAGAATTTATTTTTTTGTGTTCGTTAATACTTTGTATAGTAAGAATAAGAAAAAATAAAAACTTATATGGAAAAAAATAGTTTGCTGAAAATAGGACTTTTTTTGCTCCCACTATGCGTTCCCTTACTTCTTATTTTACCAATACATCACTGATGGTAAGATTCTAAATTCGGATAGAATTAATTAATATATATAATTAATTAATTCTAAAGGCAAGTAATCCCTAATGTTTATTTTTACATAAATAATACTATTAAATAATAAATATAATAAATGTAAGTATGTTTTGTTTTTGATTTAGTAATCATTTCTTTCACAACTTTTATCAATTTCATTTATATTTAATTCTATATTTTTTTTCTTAACGTTTAAATGTATCATCTTCCTCGGGTATCCAATATTTTAGATTTTTAATTTAAAATAATAAAAGACTTATAAGAAGAAATAGAATGCGATATTCCAATACGAAAAGATATTTATTATCTTAAATTGAATTTTAACTTGTGGAGGTGAATATCTATTGCATAATATAATGTTATTATCAATTATTAATGATGGAAGAAGGGTGATGGAGATAGACAGATCTAGATCTACGTGTCTAGGTATCTTCTTATGTCGCAATCTGTTAAACTCATGAGTGTGTTTAGTTCAATAATTGATTTGAACATTAATGGGATCAATATCAAACTATTTATGTATTTATTTGTACAAGACTAATGATATACGAGGGTGGGGTGAAAAGTTATTTTTCATTTATTATATTTTATTAACTATTCTTATATTGGATAGTTGTTATATAATATATAATAGTAAATAAATAAATAGATAAATAAATTATATTCAAATGAAATGTGTCAAAATTCAATATTTCAATTCATTTGTGTTTAGTCAAATCAAAAGTGAACAACGACTTAACGATATTAAATGAAAAAAAATAATAATAGTAAAATTAATAAAATATTATATAAAATAAATAAAATAAATAATGAATTCAATGAGTTAAAAAAATTAAAAATAAAATTAACTTTATATATATAATATCAATATTTGAGATCAAAAGTGTGTATTATAATATAATATAATATTATATAATTGATGATAGAATAGATGTCAGGTAAATTAAAAACTATGTATGTGTGAGGTGAAAAGTTTCCTGCCTGACCAAGAAAAACGATGTTTTTAATTTTTTTTTTTTTTTGCTATATTTTTCAACATAATCTCCATCAACACTGATACACATCAACACCTCATAACGGTTTTTAATTAAATTTGATTTAATTTCAATCTCATCAATCGACGCAAAAATTTGTTTGGATTACGCCTAAAGCGCCAAATTGTCGATAGAAATGGTTTTTCGAAGCAGCTTTTGGTCTAACGTTAGCAAACGTGGCACATTCAAATGGTTGTGCAAAATATTTCGCACACGTTCAGCTTCACGTAGTAAGAAATGAAAAATAAATCAAATATTATGATGACTGAAAATTTTTTTTTTTTGGACAATCTATAATTTAATCGTCTATTTAAATGTGTACTTGTGTTAGGGAGAGTGAGAGAGATTAGGGTCAGAGATTTGTGGTTGCTGCGATCAAGAAATTTCAGGCTTAATAACAGCACTACAGAGATAATTTGATAAATTTAGATAACAAAACTATAATAGGTATACGTATAGGTATAATGTTATTATTATTATTATTATAGGTAATAATTGTTTACAAAACGGGAAACTTCAGGGGTATGGATGAAACTTTGCCAGTGGATTCCTTTTTTAATTCCAAAGAAACTTTCCTTAAGCAATATTTCTTGGTCTCTTCGAGTTTACGAGATAAATAAAGATATTTTAAGTTTAACAGATTAACTGGTTATGAACGTCGAAATGTGGAGCTAGTAAGTAAGTAATGTTTTATTAACTAATTATTCACTTATTCACTAATTTTCCGTTTTTTCATTAATTGGGTTTGATTATATAAGAAAATGATTTAATTAATTATTTTTTTAATTTTCATATATCCAAACCAAAGTGAAAAAAAATCCGAAAATTAGTGCAGCAAGTCTGCTATAGAGTAATTTTTATTAGAAGAGACCGAGAAATATTATACATGGAAAGTTTTTTTGGAATTAAAAAAGGAATCCTTTGGCAAAGTTTCCCGTTATGTAAACAATTTACTTTATTATATTGTAATTATATTTAAATTTTATAAGTAAGATGGGAAATATTTATTTTAACATTTCCAAGATCTTTGATTGTTTATTGATTATAATTTATTCATCATCACAAATGCAGACTATCCTTCAAACGGAAATGTTTTTTTTTTAGCTAGCTCCTAGTTCAAGGAAAATATAACAATACAAAAAGAAAGACATCAAACAAAAACAGTTGCTCCTTCCAATATGCTTCATTGAAATTTAATGTAGTTCGTCTGGGAATGTTTTGATGTTATAGGCTTCTCGATCACAAATAGGATTTAGTATTAGTAATTGTATTTCTATCGGATAAAGAGCAAATCGAAATACAAGAGCGGATTCCAAGTTAAAGTTATATTATATTATACCAAAAGATAATGTCTACTACTTGAATGTAGCATGTATTTACATACAAACATTAAATTGATTTCATTCAGAAAAAAATCCAATATCTTGAATATATAAATTATATATACGAGGTGTATCTAAAAAGTTCGGTGAATGGTATGATAAAAACATTAAAAAGAGAATGTTAATTGTAAAAAAAAAATACTTTTATTAACCTTCAAAATACTCTCCACTAGCCACAACCCATTTCTGACAACGTTCGTATAACGCTTGAAAACTGTTGGAGAAGTCTTGAGGTGGAATCGTTCCCAGAGTAGCTGTCACAACGTTCAGGCCGGCAATAAGCAGGACATCAGAAAACACTGAACGTGTACAAGAGATGCTAACAAAAGATCGGAATAGCCGAAGAATTGGGTATTAGCAAAGACACAGTAAGTAGTGTTTTCTGGTGTCCTGCTTGTGGATTGCCGGCCTGAACGTTGTGACGGCTATTCTGAGAACGATTCCACATCAAGACTTCTCCAACAGTTTTCAAGCGTTATTCGAACGTTGTCAGAATTGGGTTGTGGCTAGTGGAGAGTATTTTGAAGGTTAATAAAGGTATTTACAATTAACATTGTCTTTTTAATATTGTTATCATACCCTTTTCCGAACTTTTTAGACACACCTCGTATATATATAGTATTTTGGATTAAATTTGATTAAAATTAAAAAAAAAAATTAATTGAATTTATTCATTCATGTTCAAAAATATATTGTTTTAGTTCTCAATTATACTATGAAAAATTTATTGGTGAGATGAAATCGAAAGGGAGGGGGAAATATATTTAATTATTTTAAGATTTGATTGTAAATAATATTCATGTCAAATTCATATTAAAAAGAAAAAAAAATAATCGGAATGTATTTAATTTCCTCAATGAAAACAAACAAAATTGTAAATTAATTCAAATGAGATTTGATGATCGATTTGCCAAAAAAATAATAAAAAATAAGAAAGATGAATGTTTTCATTTAACAAATATTGACTGATATACATATTGCATTCTATATATATATATTTAACAAAAAATGATTTATGTATGTATTATACTTACTTTTGAAAACAAATAGATATAAATAAAGAGAATATTATATGTATACATTTGGAAAATGAATATTGAAAATTAAATTCATTATTTGTTTATATATATATATTAATTTATTTATTTATATATTTATTTAACATTTCAAAGTAACAAGCTCTATATAAATAACAACTAAAATTAATATTATATTCAATTTTTGATTTCAAATTTAATCAATCAAAACTAATAAAAAAATAAAATATATTTTATTATTTATAATTTTTCACTATTTTATTATGAATTATTATTACTATTTAAAATACTGCTTTTTTACCAACCGACGATAGTAAGGGAGGTATTGTTTTCACACCAAATTTCACATGTGGAGATTTTTACATCTCTCCACGAATCAGGCACTTTGTAATGGTTTTAGCCTCTGGAAAAATCATCTTAATTAGTTTTTTCTCACCCAGCCCTTCATGACGTCACAGCCAGCGCCTCCTTATATATTATAAATAAAATAAATATAAAAATATTTATGTTATATCCATATCGGTTTTTTATTGGATTAATAGATACAGTTAATTATTTGAAATTGTTTCTGTAGCTGGAAATTAATTTATTTCAAACCGTCGGTCGGTTCTGCGCCTGGCCACAGGTCAACTTATTTTCCTTTGTGGAGTTATTGGGTTTTCTTTTTCACTTTTTTTCTTCATTTCTCTCGAAACATACTCTACTATATACCTATATATTTAATTAATTTTCATTATTATGTGTAATAAGTATACATATCTGAAATTCTATTCCATTTGATGAAAGTATAAAAAATTTATTGTTAATATTCATCTAATATTGCTTTTACTAATTCTGTTTATATTCAAGAAGTTGATTTATTTAGTAAAAAGTGATAATATTAAATATTTTACCAGTTTAAAAATATCATCATATATCTTCTTGAATACCATCGATATTTATATCATATTTAATAAAAAAAAAATACTTTAATTCTCTAATACAATATGTATATTTACTTAATTATATGATATCGCATAATTTTATAAGATTATTTTAAAAATAAATAATCTGAGAAAATTTAACTTTGATTTGTAAATACGAGGGTGGTCTGAAAAGTTTCCTACCTGACCAAGAAAAACGATGTTTTTCAATTTTTTTTTTTCGTTTTATTTTTCAAAATTCAAGATAGCTGAGACCTGTACGATGTCAGCTGAACGTGTGCGAAATATTTTGCAAAACCATATGAATATGGAAAGCTGTGTGCAACGTGGGTGCCGCATTTCCTAACGTTAGACCAAAAATTGCCTCGAAAAACCATTTCTAACGACACTTTGGCTTTGTAGGCGTAATCCAAACAAATTTTGCGTCGATTCATAACTGTTGATGAGACATAAATTAAATTAAATCAAATTAATTAGAACACCGTTATGAGAAATGTATCAGTGTTGATGGAGATTATGTTGAAAAATATAGCAAAAAAAAAATTTAAAAACATCGATTTTCTTGGTCAGATCGGAAACTTTTCAGACCACCCTCATAAAGAGAGCAAGCTATTTGTAAATGTAAATGTGACAATTCAATTCTATTTCACATTCCCCTCCACCATTTCCCACCTTCTTTCTCATTGCCCTTCTGTAATGTTTATTAATTTTATTTAACAACAATAATTTTTAAAAACAGATTTGAAAAAAACAACATTAAATAGATTTAGGATATTAATAATATTATAAATGACATATCTACAAAATAATATATTACTAGCTGCTCAGAGCGCCGTCGGCGCTCATCACAGCTAGACGGGGGCTCCGCCCCCTGTACCCCCGAGTGGTACATAGTTTTTGGTTGAAAGCAGTAAAAGGTTTTCATCCATTTTGTTTCAATTCGTATATTACATAAAACATTCCTTTCTTATTTAAAATATATTTTAATTTAATCAGAAAATTAATTATATATTAGCGGACCAGTGTGAGAGCCCTCACACGCAAAGAAATTGAAACGCAAAAGATTGAAAAATATTATAAGATATAAGAGACACTGAATGTGACGTCATAAATGACGTCAAAAATCATAAAAAGTAAGAAAAAAAATATTTTTTCACTTTTCTCCAAAATATTTATTGTTTTTCAATGAATTTTACGCTACCAATAGATTAGCCCGAGGGCTATCAAATAGCATTGGAAATGCCCAAATCGCATAAGTCGTTTAGGAAGAGTAGGTGATAGAACTGTCTTTTAAATATATATATATATATATAAGGCGTATGTATGTGCATGTATACCAACACATACTACATAAAAGTAAATATTTTTTTACATATCTGATTCGCAAGTGAAAAGTTCAAATTAAATTATATTTATGTGTATTACTTAGTACATACATAAATATCAAAATGACAGGCAGGTTATCTAATTCGTATAATCTTTCTGAGAATTTAAAAAAAGATGTTCTTAAAATGGAGACCTCCCTTGACATTCTTGAGGGTGGTATAAGAGGGAGTGGGTGGAATAACCAACAAATGAGATCCTTTCATCAAATAAAATTGCTTTTGGTTTAATATAAAAATATTATTTGAAGGGAAAAGTAAATAATAAAAAAAATAAAACTTAAATATTACAAGTATAAATTATAACTATAATTTAAAATTTTAATCAGATATATAAATATACTACTATATTTGATAAATAAATGGTACTATTATTTACTATATAAAGGTTTATGGACGAACATACGTATATAATAGGGAAACCATTTTTTTATATTTTTTATATTGTACAATATAAATTACGATTATTTATAACTTTAACAAATATATATCAAAAATATTGAATATCAAAATATAATAATAAATCAAATTTTAGAAAATTAATCGAACTTTTTAATGAGTTTTAAATGAGTATAAGAAATTGAAAAAATTATAACAAGAATATGATGATTAATAATGAATATAAGTATTAGAATAAGTATTAGAGAAAAACGAAAAGTATTAGATTGTAAAGTAATAATGATATAAAATATAATTCATTGAATATTTTTTACTATTAATCCTTTCGAAAACTTATTATTACTTTACTATGGATATTGTATATACCATATGCTTTAAAAAAAATTGCAAATAATTACTGAAGCATTTAAAATATAAATTTTTCAATGTTGAAATACAAAAAAAAGGAATGAATGGGGAAAGTTGGTTAAATCGATTTAGTAAAATAATTCGTTTTAATTTATTTGTCGTATAATACGTAGTATAATTAATTTGTATATTAATTTCATTTAAGGAAGGTGAAATAATACAACTTATTTAGAAAATAAAGTCAAAGGCAGTTGAATCTCATCCATTGGGGATAAGCAATGCAGCATTGCTATGCTGTCCTCTTCAAGGTCACCGAGAAGCAAAGCCAATCGACATGGCGGCGAAATTTATAATTAGATAATTAATATATCAGTAAAAAGTTATAAATCTATAAATTATAAAATTAAATTTTTATTGGATCTTTTCTAAAATTTATTAAACTTCATTTAAATTAATAAGAAAAAATAAATTTACAATTAATTCTTGATTGAGGGATGATTTCGGTAGAAACGCCGGTCAACGTCTTCAACTCGAAAGGGAATGCGAACTGATTCCGCTCGAAGCACACCGGCAGCCCAGGAGGGAGGGTGGGTGGGGGGAGGTGAAAAAAGGTGGCGGAGGGGTCAACATGGCGGCAAATGTTTTCAATCTGTCAAAATTCAATAATTAATATTTAATCAACGAAGCAACGTAAAATTATATAATAGTAGTGAAAAAGAATCTACGTTTCATAATGAATCGATTCGTATAGGTTTTATCTGTTGTTATGCGGCAAGATTTTTGTTCAAATGTAAAAACCGATATTAAAATTAATTAAAAATTTCCATTTAATGATACAAAAAATCAATTTTATTTAGAATCTGGCTAAAATTATGGTCAATGGATTGGTCTTGGTCACAATTTACAAGATTTAGTCAAAAATTTTAATAAAATGAAAAACATTGATTTGATTGGTTTTTTCTAATTTTGCAAAGCGTTCTATAAATATGAGTTCCAAGTTTTATACTAATATGAAGCGTTGGAGGGGTGGGCCCTCTCAGAGGCATATAAGACATGTCTCACTCGTGAATTAACGGGGTTTTGCTTGTCGAAGGGTTGACGTAATCTGGTATATATTTGAATTAACCCCCGAAGGGGGTTAATTCGAAATATATATAGGAGACTCTTTAGAGTCTCCTATAAGAGACAAGATTTCAATATTTTTTTCTTTTTAATGATCTATGCTAGGTATTCTCCTTCATCCAAATAAACTTAATTTTTTGAATGGTCAGGGGAGGGGGGGGGGTGGAAGAGTAAGCGTAAGGGAATGGATGAAAAGGAGTCAACGGGTAAAGGACATGATTTCTCCAGATAGAAGAGGGATTTAGAAGAAATCATGAGCTCACGTGAGGGCAGGGACGCTAATCCCTGAAATAGAATTTTTTTCTACTGGGTTTTTAGAAAAAAATCTACTCGCTACCCGGGATATTATTTTTAAATTTATTAAAAATTAATTTTACATTTCATGAAACTTATTCAATTTTTTCTTATTTCTTCATATACATTATAAAAACAATAAATTATTTCCTTCCTTTTCAAGTAATAATTATGTTATCTTAAGTTCTTTATTTTTGAATATAAAATTTGAAAATAGAATTATAGCAGGAGAAATGTGTCAATGTTAAAATACATTAAGTTGACCTGTGGCCAGGCGCAGAACCGTCCGACGGTTTGAAATAAATTAATTTCCAGCTACAGAAACAATTTCAAATAATTTAAATGTATCTATTAATGCAATAAATAATAGATATGGTTATAACATAAATAATTTTAATTTTATTTTATTTATAATATATAAGTTGAGCTGGCTGTGACGTCATGAAGAGCTGGGTGACGTCACATAATTTATTTTAAATTAAGAAAAAACAAATAAAGATGATTTTCCCGAGGAAAAAACCAATATTCGTGGAGATATGTAAAAATCTCCACATGTGAAATTTGGTGTGGAAACATACCTCCCGGTCGGTAAAAAAATTAAAAATTCTTGCCACTCTTAGTACAAATATAGAATACAATTGTAGTAATTCTAGTTCTATAAAGTATAATTTCAACGGTAGATTTATACGAGTAGTTGAAACTTAGAAGGTCATGTTTATTTAATTTTGAAGAGCGGTTAAAACGAAGAGATCTTAAGGCTGATTTTGCAATTCAGACATGGATAGAATGAATGTCACTCTTGAAGTCATTAACACAGGAAGAACTGACATTTACCTGCACATGCAGAATAAACAAACGCCCTCTTTCTTTTTTATATCCCCTAATTTATATGCTAATTTATCTTGTTTGTACATTTTCAAATGAATATGAATAAATAAATAAAAATAAAAATAAAATAAACAAAAATTGAAATGGAAAGATGAAGGAGTGTTTTTTTTTGTTTTTGTTTTTTTTTTTTTGCATAAAAATCAATATCAGATTAAAAACATGAAAGGAAAGGGTAGTGTAGGGAGGAGGAGGAGAGGGTGGGTGTGGGGATGGGGACTATGATAGTACGCGTCCTTGACCGGACTCACTAAGCATCAATTGGCTTTAATAAGTTGAAAAGAATCATCAAACTATGAGAGATCCAATCCATTATAGGCGACCGATAAAACAATTTAATTGACAGTCCATCAATCCTAATTCCAATTACATCAATTAATTTCTTCTATTTAGAGGTCCATTTTAATTATAATATATATATATATATATATATATATATATATAATTAAACGTTTTACTAAATAGAATGTACTTAGAGCTTAATATTGATTTGATGAAGAGGTACGAAGAAATTTATTTGCAAATCAATTAGAATTTTAGTATAATACGAGATTATAAATCTATAGCATAATTAATTATTATTTTAACGGGATGAAAAAATGATTAATTAATCAATGTTGAAATGGGATTTCATTCATTCACCATTGATAAATTATGGACAAGGAAATAAATAAATATTTATTTCTATATAATTAATAAAAAATAAAAGACTAATTGATTTATAAAACAAATTAATAAAAATGTGATATATTGGCTGTGTGCGAAGGCATGCATGGTGGGGAGAGCTAAATCGACACCAGCGCCCGCAGCGGTTAATATAGACAATATTTGTGGGTGTTTTTAAAAAGTTTGTCGAATAAATACACGTGAACATTTTTAATTAACGTAATTAACAATATTTAAATAAATATTTTAGTTTATTATTTATTTATCACTGATGATTTTTTTACAATAATAATTTTTTTATTGTTAAGGTACATAAGGGCACTGAGTATAAACAGCCCCCTATAGTTCATGAGTTCATACTTTTGGTGGTGCTACCGTCACGCACACAGCGAATAGCTATAATAATAACGCATATCATTCAAAAAATGTAAGTATAGGCACAATAATATTGTAAAGGGTATTTATTTACTATATCAACTGTAATATATTTATTTTATTTATTTTTTTTTTTATTTTCCAAAAAAATTTTACATCTGCCCTCAAATAGGGCAATAATAAAACATGACTGTAATATATGATCAACTAACTCTGATTACTAATTTTTGTAAAAATTATAATAAATTCAATGATGAAAAATAATAAATGACAAATATAATTATTATATAGATAACATTTTATTAAATTAATATAATATTATTGTAGTTTTATTTATATTCTTCTTCTTCTTCTCTTCTTCTTCTTAGCCTTATTTCCCACGGGGTGTGGGGTCGGCTCTTCTCGTTAATTAGCCCACCTCGTCCATAGGTGGGTAACCCTAACCCATTTCTCACATCGCCCGGGTGCTGACAATGTGCGTCTCTTGCAGGGGACGCCCCAGCCGTTAACCGTATAACATTTCTCCATTAGTTGTTGATGCGACGCGAAGATGATCCAGCCGGCCTGTCGCTACAGCCTGACGCGTGGATTGGAAAGAAGGAAGAGGAAATAAAGGGGATTGGGTCTGGATGGATGATTTGGGTAGGGCATGCACTCCCTTGGTCGAGGAATGAGAGAAAATGCATGTGCTCGCGTAGGGCAGTGGGCGCCACTCACTGAGGTAGATCTGTCTCTCACCGGGATCGTGAGAAGGTATCTTCCCGCTACCCGCCTGTAGTTTTATTTATATTATCATATAATATTGCTTTTAAAATATTGAAGGTGTCCAAGTGTTAATTTTAATAACTAAATGAAGATAGTTGCATACTAGTAATATTTGTTATTTTTATTCTTAAAAATATTTTAAATAAATATTGATTTATTTTCAAAGAAAATAAATTCAACAAAAAGATTTGAAATTTTTTTTGTATATATACTTTACAAATCAACCAGAGAATAATTTTGAAAACCATACTATAATCTAAACCAGGGGTCAGCAACCTTTTTCAATAGTCGGGATTTTTTTTAAATAATATAACAGGGGTGGGCACACTTGGTGATACTTAGAGCCACCAAATCATTCTACTTTTTGTTTTTTAGAACCATATTGAAAAAATTTAAAAAAGTCTGATCGCAGTCAGCGAGGGCGCATTAAAAATCTTTCGGGGGCGGTGCGTTGCCTGCCCCTGATCTAAACTATTGAATTTTTAGAAAAATAAAATAAATAAAAAATAATTTCATTTTATTAAAAATAAAAATTTAGTCAATTTGTACTTAATAGGTAATAGAAAATATTATAAAAATGAAGAGAAATAACTCAAATTTAGAAATAAATGAATTATTGATATTAATCAATCAACATTATTATTTGTTTTTTGTTTTTAACTAAAGTAAGAAATAGAATGGTTTTCCATGAGGCATGCTCCAGAATTGTGGTATTAGGAAGTGTCTCATGAGATAGAAAAGCTTTCACTCTGAATCTAATGCATACTTCCATAGCATAACATGAATAACAAATCAAGCTAAACCCTTAAAGTTTATGAAGATATATAGTATGTGAGAGAGAGAGAGAGAGAGCCTTTGAGGTAGACGCCTGACGCTCGTTGAATTTTCTAGTGAAATTGCTCTGCTTTAATGAATTCCCATTACTCCGATCAATAAATTATTGATAGCATACAAAAAAAAAAAAAAAAAAAAAAAAATTGCTTTGTATGGTACTTTAATCCAAAAATATATAATATAGAGTTTTAATTTAATCATTTTTTTTGTTTTTTAAGAAAATTATTATTATTATTTGTGTGAAGATCGAGGCACTTCGGCTACTACGGCCATTTGTGCCTTAAAGAAATCATTCATCGTACAAGAGAATCATCTTCTTCGCTGGGGCACAGCGAAATAACACAGTAAATTACTGAATCCTGACCGATTTCATTGTATCAGACTCAACGCCCCCCGGGTAGATCACTTGGAAAGAAGGATTTTTTCCTTTTAGACCAAAAACAATCTATTCAATCAATAAATCAATAAATACAATAAATAAACGATAAATAAATAGATGAATAAATAATAAAAAATATCATCGCTCAAAAAGGGACTGTAAAGGGGCCCTCATTGAACATGACTAAAATATAATAATAAAAATAACAACAATAAACTATGCAGAAAACAATAATAACAAAAACAACAATTTATATTTACAAATAAATAAATAAATAATAAATAAATAAATAGTAATAAATAAATAATAAATAAATACTAAATTTTGTATAGCAATCTAATCCTATGTAGAAACCTAAACAAATTCTCCAAATTTTCAATCTTTCCCAATAGATCTCTGATGTTCAAATTTTCAATTTTACATAACCTTCTTGCTAGGGCTTACAATACCGGGATCTCGGGATCCCGAATACCGGGATCCCGGACGATTTTTGTCCGGTATTAAAAACCGGTATTTATGTAAAAATACCGGTATTTTGGTATTACGAATTTACAAATTTACAAAATGTGTATGATTTTTTAATGACAATAGTGCCGACAAGCGTAGAATCAGAAAGAGCTTTTTCGGCCGCTGGTTATATTTGTACGAAAATTCGGTCCTCGCTTGATGATGAAACGCTTGATTCGTTGTGTTTTTTAAGAGCAAACTTTAATAAACAAAACGCAGGTTATTAATATTAAATACTTTCAATTTATACTTTTATATTTTTTACTTCTTTAATTATATAATACCATACGAGCCTATTATATGTAAAATGTAACATAGAATTTAATATTTACTTTATTTTACTTGCACGTTTTTACTATCTCGCCAGAGATAGTATTGCGATCACGAAAATTTTCGATGTTGAGATTTTGATGTTTTTATACGTTTTGAAGGTTCCTGAATCATTTTCACTAAGGTTGAGAAAAATGTCTGTATGTGTGTGTGTATGTGTGTGTGTATGCATGTAGACAAGATTAGGCAAAAACGGTTTGAGCTAGAATGATGCAATTTGGTACATGAGCATTATTCAAAATTCGTAGTTTTCTATCAACTTTTGAGAAATGTAGCTCAACCGGAAGAGGGTCATTACTTACAACGTTTTGATTTTTTTTCCTCTAAAGTGACCGTAAAAATAAAGATATATGTTTGATAATTTTTCACATGATTAATAATTGTATAAAACTGCTATATATAGAATTTCAGCTTGATTGAATCGCTGAAAGTACCAGAATTAATTTTTTAACACTGCAAATCTCACGCGCCAGCACGTGCCATGGTGCCATCAATAAAAAACCAAACATGCGCTGGTTTAATATTTATTATTTATAATTTATAATTAATTAAATTTAATTTAAATATAATATATTATGTTATTTAATCCAATTCAAATTGCGAGATAGTCGAGTGGAGACACTCCAGCTAATTTTGTATCTATCTACTCCTACTCTCGATGTAATAAAATAAATAATATCTACTCATTCCAGAACAATATTTATTGGATTTCATATATTATTTGTTAAAAAGTCAATATAACAACTGAGGTAAGTAGAAATATAGCTAGTAAATTTATTATTAATAATACCGGTATTAATACCGGTATCCCGGTATTTCAAATTTCAAATACCAAATACCGGTATTCAGATTTTAGTTCGGTATTGTAAGCCCTACTTCTTGCCGATGCGTACGATGGACATTCGACAAGAACAAGATCCACGGTGACTCTCATATCGCATATTGTGCATCAAGGGGAATTTTCTTTCAGAATCAGATGTCCATGAGAAAAAAAGCAGTGGAATAAGAAAATTAATTTATTCATTTGTAAATGTATTTTCAAAGACAATATTTACAATTTTTTTTATATATCTAACACATATAATAACAAAATTTAAATAAGAAAATAATAAATAAAAATTACTAAAATTTTAATAGTAGTAACAAACAAAATATGTAGATTTTAATTAAAAAATACAATAATAATGTTAAATTATTTTCAGGGAATGGATGAAATAAATATTTTCTAATATTTAATTAGAATAATAAAATCATTTTATTATTTTTTAAATTTTTTTCATTTATTTTTTAAATTAAATTAATGAATTTGACAAGATTCGATCCATCATTATTTTTAAGTTTAATGAAGAAGAACCAAGGATATAGAGCAGTGATTATCAACCACTGTGCCGCGAGATTTTCAAAATGTGCAGCCAAATTTTACAAATGTAAAGAGGCTCTTAAATATTTTTGACTTTTTTTCAATATGGTAAATAAGTAAATAACTTTTATACTTATCTTTTTCTTGGTGTGCCGCCAAATTTTTAAACCGTTAAAAGTGTGGAGCGGTAAAAAAAAGTTTGAGAATCATTGATATAGAGCAGGGGTGGGCAAAAGCCGGCCCGTCGGCCCGTTGAAAAGTTTGGCTCTTATTTCGATCTTTCATTCAATTTCATTCAATATGGCTCTAAAAAAATGGTAAATTTTTTTTACAAATGCCCCGGTTTGGTATTTTCGAAATATCGTCCTCCGGCCCGGGAGACATTTTGAAAATTTCATTTTGGCCCGCGCTTAAAAGTATTTGCCCACCACTGATATAGAGCAACGATTCAGTGTCAAAGTGAAAATTTTAAATATGAAAATTTTGAATTCATTCAATCGTTTAAAAGAAATTTAATTTAATTTTTAATTAAGCTTTGATAAGTCAAGAGGTTTCTCGTTAAATTAAATACATTGATTATGTTTTTGTTAAAAAAAATATAATAATAATAATAATAATCAAATTTTTTCTTTCTTTTTAATTTTCTTTCTTAATATATATTTTTTTTTTATTATTATAATTAATTTAAAATTACCGAAATCAAAATTATTAAGCTTAATATATTATTCAAATATAAAAAGAATAAGTTGACCTGTGGCCAGGCGCAGAACGACCGACGGTTTGAAGTAAATTAATTTCCAGCTACAAAAACAATTTCAAATAATTTAAATGTATCTATTAATGCAATAAATAATAGATATGGATATAACATAAATATTTTTAATTTTATTTTATTTATAATATATAAGGAAGGGCTGGCTGTGAAGTCATGAAGGGCTGGGTGACGTCATATAATTTTAAATTAAGAAAAAACTAATGAAGATGATTTTATCGAGGATAAAACCAATACAAAGTGCATGATTCGTGGTGATATGTAAAAAATCTCCTCACGTGAAATTTGGTGTGAAAACAATACCGCGGTAGGTAAAAAGGGGAGATAAATATGTATTTAAATAAGTTATATTTGAAAGATTACGAAAGATATTTTTAAAATTAATAAAATATAAATTATTTTTAGGTCTGTGAGCATTTTTAATATAGTTAGTTTTTGTATAATAGGAAATTAATTAAAAATTTATTATATATTGAAGGGAAATTAAATTAAATATATAATTTATTTAAATAATAATTTTTGGATTTTTTTTTTAATTTTATTGAATTTATAAAATGTGAAATTTTGAAACAATTAAATTTATTGTATCTTGTATCAATAAGTATTTAATTATAAGTTATTAAAATTATTATCGAATCATTATAAATTTTATATTTAATATCATTTAAGTATGATTTAATTATTTTTTTTCTAACGATCTATAATAATTTCTGGGTTCAATTAATAGGTAGTTAATAAAAAGAAATTAATTTTCAATATATTTTTTTATTATCGAGTGATTAAGGGTTGATTTTAGCCGATATCAGCTCTGTGTATGAATGCACTGCGCTGTGAGTGTGTGTGAGTGCTCACTTGCCTGTCACTTGCCTACTGAGGCCGGTCGAAGCAGTAGGGAAGGGAAGGGGGCTCGGGGTAGAGGAAGGGTGCGCGCGCATTCAAAAACAGAATTATTTGCAAATTCATGAAATAATTATAATTATTTATTAAATTTGATTTTAATCTTTTAATTGAATTTTAAGGTACGTTTTACAAATATTAAAATATTTTTTTTGCTCATTTTTAAAAACTATTTTGTTCCAAATAAAAACTTCATCTTTATCCATTAACCATTAATAAATTGGATATTATAACATCACACTGAAATATGATAATAAAAAAATCAATCTGATTTATATATATAAATTTTATATAATTAATTTTAATTTCAGAAAAAATATTTTTTATTCTAAATTAAAATTTATTTATTCTTTATTAAATGTTTTTTTTTTGGATTTTTCTAAACAGAATATTTACAAAATAGATGAAAACAGATAAATCATCCTTTAAGAATATTAATAATAATTAAAATTAAAAAAAATATAAAAAAAACTTTTTAAAAACAGCTTTTATTTAAATGCACTAAAAAGGAGAAAATTATTTCTCTACACACCGCACGATTTCCTTATAATTAATGATATCTAAAAAATAATTTGACCTGTGGCCAGGTCCGAACCGACCGACGGTTTGAAGTAAACTAATTTCCAGCTACAGAAAAAATTTCAAATAATTTAAATGTATCTATTAATGCAATAAATAATAGATATGGATATAACATAAATATTTTTAATTTTATTTTATTTTAAATATATAAGGAAGTGCTGGCTGTAACGTCATGATTGGCTGGATGACGTCATATAATTTTAAATTAAGAAAAAACTAATAAAGATGATTTTATCGAGGATAAAACCAATACAAAGTGCATGATTCGTGGTGATATGTAAAAAATCTCCTCATGTGAAATTTGGTGTGAAAATAACCCTTCCCTTCCTATCGTCGATCGCTTATACTACCACTTACGGTTTCCCGATTTGCACCAAAAGTTGATCAATTCATCATACTGATGCATTAACTAAATATACCAAATTTCATCAAAATCCGTTGAGCCGGTCAAGCTGTACAAATCTATACGGACGGACGGACAGACATGATGCTAAAAATACTTGCATGATTCATGGAGATATGTAAAAATCTCCACATGTGAAATTTGGTGTGAAAACAATACCTCCCTTACTATCGTCGGCCGGTAAAAATTATTTTACACTCTTCATATTAAAAAAAATCTTTTCATTTCTATTTTATTTATTTATTATATTTATTTAAATTTCGATATTTATAATAAAAAAAACATATCAATAAAAATAATGAATTTAATATGAATAGGTATATATATATATATATATATATATATATATATATATATTAATAAATAATAAAAATTTCTATTTATTAAATATAAAGCGAATTGAAAGTATGAAAAGTGATGAAGCGTAATATCAGATGAGAGATTTTATTTTTATCTTTTTTAATTCAAAGGTCGTGGTTGAAATTAATATTTCACAGAATATCAAACGAAAAGATTTATACCTTTAAAAAACTTAGAAGTGAAATGAAAGAATGAAAATATTGAAATGTGAAAAAAAGATGCTTTTATTTTTTGAGATGAATGAATATACGATATCAATTATTGATTCTTTTTATTTTCGAAAAAAAACCTTAAATTGTTTGTGATTATCTATGATTTATTAACTTAATCTAAATAACATACTAAAAAAAAAACAGAAATCTTGCCTGTCACTCACAATAATCTTCAAAATAATCAATATTTAATATTGAATTTCATGTGATAAAAAATATAAAAGTGAAAAGTGAAAAAAAATGTTTTTTTTAAATATTTTATTTACTTTTATCGATTAAGTATAAATTATTATCAATAATTGATTAAATAAATTAACTAACTATATTCTATAGATAGATAATTTTGAAATTGAAATAATTTAAGAAAAAAAATTTTGATTAGGTAGGTATATGCAATGTTGTAAGTACCTGAGCAAGGCAAACTCCGTCCTCGCCGTCAGGAGTGCATGCAGCACTGAGTGGTTGCCTATCTCCAAGGGTAGCATGCACTACAATGCAGACCCTTTGATGACGAGCAAGTCTTCGGGATCCAGGATCACCGCCAGTATGGAATAACACCCTAAGGACGGGTGCATCACGTGCCACTTCCCGTGCCACAACATGTGCAGAAACATCCAAATGTCTCTGACCAAGATCCGCTGCATCTGCTGATGTCGGTGATTGTCCTAACGATACTGCAGCCGCCGCCGCCGCAGCAGCAGCAGCTGCACTCGCAGATCCGTTATTTGTAGCAATGGATCTTCCCGGTAAAGGTAATGTAATTTCCGGTACAGGATCAGGAACGAGATATCTTGCTGGGACCGTTTGTTTTGTGGAAAAGGGGCCGTAAGTAGCGCGAATGGATACCGGCTGTGACGTTTGAAATACAGCAAAACGGTCCACGCTCAATACAGAGGCTGCATTGACTGTAGAGGAGGTTACAGAAGATGATGAACTGCTACTGGAAGAGGAGGGAGCTGCATTGGAGCCCGCCAAATCCGCTACAGCCGGATAGTACTGCCGAGGTGTGTGTTTCAAAAAAAAACCGCCGTCTTTATTTTCAAAGTGCACTTCAACGCTACCGGCTACACCTGAAAAAAAAAAAACAAAAACAAAATTATAAACAATAAAGTTCAATCTTTGTTTTTTTCTAAATTAAAAAAAGCATCAATCTTTTATATTCATAGATGAGAGAACCCATCTTATTAAATATTAATTAACAAATAAAAGTATTCAAAAAACTAATTGAAATACCTATTTTTGATTGTTTTGGAAATATATATTACAAATTGATTTTCTAAATAATAAATTTACCTACTCGTACAATGAAATATTATAATAAGTAAAGTAATTATTTACAAAATAATAATCTTGAATAAATTAATTAATTTATTGAAAAGGTTATATATATATATATATATACTACATGGGCTGAAAAGTTCCGGGATTTTTCAATAGGTGACGCCACTAGAAAATGAACATGACTCATTTCGAGAGGCTCATCTGTCACTAGTTTATGTATGAAGAATCATGACATTTCGTCCATTGGTTTACAAGCTACAATCGTTTGAGTGACGCTACTTTCGCCTTCATAAGAAAAATGGAAAAACAGGAATATCGCGTCTTGATTAAACATTGTTTTTAATGGCAAAAACTTGTAAACAATCATTGGTGGTGGTTGCAGGAATCTGCTCCTTTGAGAACAACAGTTTATCACCCGAGGCTAACTAAATATTGTCCAGTACGGACGTGTACCAGAGTCGGGATTGCCCAGGATTCTTCGGAGCTCCACAGCAACGCAGTGAGTACAAAACCACCCAACCTATCAAACCAAAATCCCGATATTAACCCTTGGTCACGCAGACCAAGACCCAGAATCCCAACAATATTCCCACCTAAATAATCTCTTGAAAATGGCGCCAAAATGGGTGCCGAAACGTCGAGAAAACAATCTCACAAAAATAAGTGTTTATTTTATCAAATATCATTTCTGATAGTAATAATAACAATAACATTCACGGAAACCTAAACCAACATATATATATATATATATATATATATATTAAGAGAGAGAGAGAGAGAGAGAGAATGAGATATAGATATGTGGCAGTTTATTTATTAACTTACACATTAGATTTTTTCATTATTTATAGTAGTATACTTTATCTTAGTTTAAGTAGTAAAGACTACTGTCACTCACTCTATTTGTTTCTCTTATCACTCGCTTTCTTTTCCATCAACGAAAAAAAAAATTAAATTTATATATAGAAAGAAAGAGGATTAGAGAAGTCCATTTTGAGAAGATGATTCCGCAACCTCTGACAGGATAAAGCATCATTAAATACATAGATCATTTTTCTACCAGTAATTCAATAAATTATTTTCATACAATTATATAGAAAATAAATGAAAGAGAAAGGTCGAATCTTTTT
This sequence comes from Labia minor, assembly GCA_963082975.1. Classification (NCBI taxonomy): domain Eukaryota; kingdom Metazoa; phylum Arthropoda; class Insecta; order Dermaptera; family Spongiphoridae; genus Labia; species Labia minor. Next base: position 6,796,261 of record OY720349.1, read on the forward strand.
TTATTTTTAGATAAAGCAAGAGAAATTATCCATATATGACTTTGATATGATTTATTTAATATATACTTACTCTAATAACTAATCAATAAATTAATATTTCTATATAACAGAAATATATAGAAAAATATCATGTTGATTATTTGTCAAATAATATATATATATTTTATATTGGTAATAGAGCAATGTTTTCTAAACTTTTTTGACCGGGACCCGGTTTGAGGTCTTAAAATTTGTCGCGACCCACTTCATTAAAAACAAAACATTTATTTAGAACACAAATTTTATTTTCAATAAAAATCAAGTTGTTAATTTCATACACAAAAATTGCAAAATAATTATATAAGAAGAATAAAAGTAATTAAAAAATTAATAATTTTCAAATTGTTTATTTTATATAAAAAATTACAAAATAATTATATAAGAAAAAGAAAAATCATTTTGTGTTACTAAGATGTAAAAAATAATAAGAAAAAAATATTTTTGTGTTTCTAATGATGTAAAAAAATAATAAGAATTTCTAAAAAATTTTCGCGACCCACACTTTGGGAAACACTGTAATAGAGTAAAAAAAAATGAAATAATAATTAATGAAATGTAATTACTATTAATTGCTTATTTTAGGAATTATGTATAGTGACGGAAAAATGTTATCGCCATGGGGACGCTTTTGGTGGGCAATGGTAATGGGCTTACTCAACCGATGGATTGCCCGACAACAGCGCCCTCACGGCGATAATATTTTTTCGTCACTCTACTTTAAACCAATCGGGGGAAAAAAACAGATAAGTAGATCAAAAATATAGGTATAGAACATTAAATAATAATTAATTAATGAATATATTAAATAAGTATAAAATAATAAATAAAAACGATAACATTATAACTATCATTTGGGTAAATTATTTACCTTGATTGAAACCTTTATGAAATTTTTTAAAATTTAATTACATCATTAAGAATCATAAAGTAATTAAATTTATAATATATTAAAATTTGTAATTTGTTCCCTCCTATTTTAAGGAATAAGCATTTTATTTTCTAACCCAAACAAACATTTTTTTTTTTTTTGCTTATTTTATTTCACTTTATTTTATTCGATATATTCAGATGATTTTGATATCAAAATGAAACCCAAAAGGGAACATTCTCCCTAAAATATCGTCTCTCAATTTCTCAATATATATATATATATATATATGTATAAAGTACATACTTTTTCATTCTATAAACTTTTTGAAATTGAATGTTTATTATACTCGCATGCACAGCAAAAATATATTTTTTTTTAGTGGATTCAATCTTTTTAATGAAAAAATTTGATTATTCATATATTCATCTTTTTTAGAAATATAATATATATATATATATATAAATAGTTATATTTTTTTTATTATTATATTTTATTATATTTCCAATATAAATATTTATAATAATGATTTAAAAAAATTATGTATTAATTATCTTCTAAATAAAAGAGAGCAAAAGGTATTGATTAAATTTAAGTACTTGAAATTTATAGAAATCCATTGGGATTACAGCAAAAAACGAGAATTGTAATATAATATTTGTATCCTCCATTTGATAATATTTATAATTAGTCCGGGTTGGGTTTCATTTATGTATGAAATATGTGTAATGATAATGAATTAATTAACAATTATTATTTTGGTTGCTGTAGGGAATTCAAAAGTATTTGTTCAAATCCTATTCCTCCAATCATTCCTATCCTACGTCATTTAATTTCTAATTTCTCTCAATTCTTTTTACCGACCGACGACAGCAAGTTTTTCCATTTATCATTTTTAAATTGATAATCTCATGAAAAAACTTTACTCATCCTACTTATCAAATTTATAATTATTGTAGTTACAATATTGAGAGAAAAATGTTTATATTATTTTTTTAATTATTCTACATATTTCTTTTTATTATTTTTCTTTTGTTATAATTATAATTGATAACTAATATATAAAATAATTGACCAGACATATATCGAGTAAAAAAATCAAGAAGGTTGTGACAATAGATTTGCAAAAAATATATTGATGGGGAAACCGATTGGGAAAAGTCCGCTGTGGGTAGAGAATGTATGAAGCAACGTGAGAGAGATGCGAGAAAATGGATTACTTTCAGTAGAGCCATAAGATAGATAAATATACAATTATTTTATTACTATATTACTATAGTATACCAATACAGATCGATTTTTCTTTACAAAAATTATCTATGGTGTGAATTTCAAAAAAAATCCGTCGAGTGATTTAATATTTAAAAAATACAAATATAAATACAAATAAAATACAATTTTTGCTAGTTTAATAAGATAAGATACTTAAAAAAAATCAATGCGCTTACAAAACATTTTGTATTTTTCTCCTATTAAACAGAAATCAACCAATTCTTATATATTAATTATTATAATTAATTATTACCTTTCTATTAAGTAGTTTTAAATCGATATTTTTACTATCTCGCCAGAGATAGTATTGCGATCACGAAAATTTTCGATGTTGAGATTTTGATGTTTTTATACGTTTTGAAGGTTCCTGAATCATTTTCACTAAGGTTGAGAAAAATGTCTGTGTGTGTGTGTGTATGTGTGTGTGTATGTGTGTGTGTGTGTATGTGTGTGTGTGTGTATGTATGTAGGCAAGATTACGCAAAAACGGTTTGAGCTAGAATGATGAAATTTGGTACATGGACATTATTCAAAATTCATAGTTTTCTATCAACTTTTGAGAAATGTAGCTCAACCGGAAGAGGGTCATTACCTACAACGTTTTGATTTTTTTTCCTCTAAAGTGACCGTAAAAATAAAGATATATGTTTGATAATTTTTCACATGATTAATAATTGTATAAAACTGCTATATATAGAATTTCAGCTTGATTGATTCGCTGAAATTACCAGAATTAATTTTTTAACACTGCAAATCTCACGCGCCAATACGTGACGTGGTGCCATCAACAAAAAGCCAAACATGCGCTGGTTTAATATTTATTATTTATTATTTATAATTTATAATTAATTAAATTTAATTTAAATATAATATATTATGTTATTTAATCCAATTCAAATTGCGAGATAGTCGAGTGGAGACACTCCAGCTAATTTTTTTAAATTTTATTCGTCATTTTTTAGAAATTATTTTTATCTATTAAACACATTCCAATGAATTGTATAATTCTGATTGTATCCAATACAGGTTTTAATCAAGACCATTCCGATTTTATTTAATATATATTTATAGCCAATTTCATACGAATTTATTTATTTTTGTAATTATTATGTAATCGTTTAACAAAATTCAATATTTCTCTTAAAAAACAAAACATTCATTTATTCAAACTCCATTACTATATAAATAAAATAACGATGACATGTTGTTGTTATATGCAAACACATTTAATTATTTATTTTAATTAAATCAATTAATTTGTAATAAGAATTTGTTGTTTTTTTTCAAAATTACAAACAATTATTTTAATTAAAAAATTATCAAGAAGTGTTGAATTTATTTTTAAGATAATTAAGTTTTATTATTTAATATTATAATAATATCGAGAATTTATAATAATATAATACATATTGTTCACGCGAACTTGAATTTAAAAAAAAAAATAAATAACTAATCTTTTTTGAATAATCAGGACGAGGTATGTTGGTAGTGTCGAGCTCCAATTTAGGAAATTTGTATATGTATGTATATTAGTATATCAAAAGAAAAAAAAAAAAAACCTCTGACTTTTGTACATCATATGCAAGGACAACGCCTATCAAGACGGTTATATCAATGAGGTGTCCTATGATCAGTAGAATGGGTCCTCTCAACCTTTACCTTGATTTTCTTGATCGGAGGCGCTATCAAGTAGCTTTTCCCCAATGTTGTTCCCGGAGGCTGGGTTGACTCCGACTCATAGACCCCAGCTAGGGAAATTCCCTTGCCAGGCCCGGGACTTGAACCCGGGACCATGTGAATGTGAGGCAGGTTCGCTACCCACACACCCAATGGCGCCTTCATTAGCATATCAAGTATTAATAGAATCACAAGAAAGTTTATTTCGTAAATAAGTTTGTTTGTATAGATTCAATTTTGTATTGTTTTGAAATTTATTTATTGTTATTAAATAAAACTTATTTTTCTTATACAGAGGATACCCGGATATTGTCGCATTTGGATGTTGTCATAATAGATCAATAGATTTTCTTTGACTTTTCTTTTCCTTTTTGTTATCTACTGTACTTTACTTTTACTTTTTTGATAAACTAAATCGAGTGTACTTGAAGTAAATCAATGCTATGAAAAAAAAAGATACAAAAACATAACATCGAATACTTTGGGACAGAAAGAAAACGGTAGTGGGCCATGTTACAATCAGAGAAAACGCGGCCCACTTATGTCCACGATCGATAGCTTTACTTCGACTTTTTATTATCTTTATTATTTATTATTATTAACAATAATTCAATTTTAACTTTATTTATTATAATTTAGCACTAATATTGTTAGAATCATGATGAAAATTGGATATACTTGAGTGATATTGGGGGACTTGGAATGGATTTTAATTTGTATTTCTTACGGGAAAATTCAATTTGTTTGTTGTCGGTTTTTCTGGAACGAATTAACGACGACATTGTACTTTAAAGTCGAGAGTAGGCTGACAAAACTTTGTCTCTCACATTGTATTTAGCTTTATTAAGATTTTAAGGGAAAGTTTTATGTTAAATCTCAACAAGTTATAGTTATATTATATTAATATTGAACATGGACTTAAATAAAATTAATCAGATGAAAAATGTTATAATACAATATAAATAGATAACACAAAATTTTCTTAAATTAAAAAACTTTTTTTTGTTTATGTGATTATTGTTATTTTTTTGATTGTATTTGTTTTTAATTTTATTTTTTATTCATGGTTGTGTATAATTGATAAAAAGTATTGTGAATATTTGATTTTTTTATTGAGTACATATGAACACAGAATTTCAATTAAAAAAAACATTAGAATTGATTTTCTTTTATAGAATTATAATATATTAAATAAATTCAATTATTATTTTTATATTTTAACCATTCTAAAGAATATAAATTTAATAAATATTAAAATTTCTTTAAATCAGGGGTACTCAACCTTTCAGACTCTGCGCCCCCCTTAGAACTGATGTGAGGTCACGCCCCCCTGTTTCAGAGTATCGCAAAATCATCTGACCTTTTTTTTAGGATCATTTTGAAAAAAATTGAACAAAAATCGAAAATGTTCGAAAAGTTTGGCACCACACCTTTTTTTTACAACAAAATTTTCAAAAGTTTGCGGGTTCTTGATATGTTCACGCCTCCCCCCCCCCCCCCCCCCTAGAATGTGCTCACGCTCCCAGGGTGAGAACCGCTTTCATAAATAAATAAATATAATGTCACTTATTTTATCCTGTGCAATGTGGTTGGTTGTTTCCTATTTTTTTTTTTTTTTTTTTTTTATTTCTAAGTAAATAGAAAATATTTATTATTTAAGTCTCATAAATGTTTACCTAAACTTAATTAAAAGGTGTGTGAGGTGCTTTACTTTTCAAATGGTTGAACTGGTGAGTTTATTATGAAAATTGGTGAGTTGGTTAGAATGAGAAAACTTATTTTCATGAGAAAATATTCTTTTGAAAATTCTCGAGTCAACTAAGAAGGGCTAAAATCTGAGAAGGCCAACCAATGTCCGAAGGTTTTAATTAAACTTGAATTTGGCAAGTGGAAAAGTGGAAAAGCGGTGCTCGCGTGGCTGTCAACCGCATTCGTTGCCAAACCACAATACAAAGCGGTAAGGTGAATGAAGTTCAGAGTGGGGGGGGGGGTGAGAACACCTGTCACCCTTATTTGAAATGACCTCCCCTTGAATGATCCACTACAATCTCTGTTTTCATCTTGTTGAGATTTTTCGAGTAGTTTTTTTTTTCATTCAGTTAACACCAATCAGGAAGGTGGTTATTTGGTTAAATTCCCCCCCCCCCCCCACATAAATCCAACCACTTTTACCACCACAATTCACCACCTAACATTCCAATTATATTTCAAGTTCCAATTTTGAGAAAAATCAAAAAAAAAAAATTACATACCGATGCTGAAAATTCGTTTATAACAACGCCATTTATATTAAAATTAATAATAGAAAAACTTAATAAATTGAAGATGTTCCAATTATTTATAAAATAAAATATGATAAAATTTTAAATAAATTATAATTTTACAAATATTTCAAATGCAATTGATTCAATATAAAAAATATTTTTTTTTAAATAAAGTAATCTTCTACATATATAAAAAAGGTTTTTGTCTGCACATTGCTCAGAATTTAAAATTTTTTGCATATCTTCGCGTTTCATGACCTCTAGAATCCAAAAGTGACTTTAGAATTTTTCATGTCTGTCTGTCTGTCTGTCTGTCCGGAAAATTACTATTTTATAGATTCAGAATTGGCTGAACCGATTTCTTTGAAATTAATTCACAATATTCTTATATACCCCTAGAGTAACATAGGCTATAAATTTTATTAATATTTAATCAATAACCGCAGAAATTAATTTTTTAAAGTTTATATAATTCTCCGTGTTGTTCATTCAAGAGCCTGGCGTGGCCCACTGTCCCTAGCGGAATCATTTCAAACAATGAATTATCATAGCGATTCCCAATTAAAGAATTATTATAATATTTCTACTTTTTATTTTAAATTCTAATATTCAAATATCAATGCATTTAAATCATTTATTCTAAAAGTTCTCATTTTAATTAATTTAATAAAACATTTATTAGATCATATTTTTATCATAAATTATTTTTTATTTAATTGAATATTTCTTCTTTTCTATAATATATATAATATAATAATATATAAATTTTATCATTGAATAATAAAAAAATAATAATAATATAAAAAATAATAATAATAATAAAAAAAACATTTTTTCTTTGTTTTTTTTTTAAAAAATAAAAACACAACTTATATACAATAAAATAAAATAATCGATTTAGTTCATCGTAATTAAAGAAATTTTCAATTAAATTATTATTATTATCATTATCATTATTATTAGTATTAGTAATAGTAGTAGTACTCATTAATTAACAATTTTGAACATAAAATAAGCTTTTAAGAGATTAATTTAGTTAATAAGAATTTTAAAATTTTAATTTGACCATATGGTTAATATTTTTCATTTATTTAAGCAATATACTAATAAATTTATATAATTTTCTTTCTTAATATTTTAAAATTTAATTTTAATAATTACCAACATGAACAGTAACGAAAAACAAAACAGATATGATATAACATAAATATTTTTAATTTTTAATCTATAAATTATAAAATTAAATTTTTATTTGATTCTTTTCTAAAATTTATTAAACTTCATTTAAATTAATAGGAATAAATAAATTTACAATTAATTCTTGATTGAGGGATGATTTCGGTGGTGACGCCGGTCGTCTTCCACTCGAAAGGGAATGCGAACTGATTGCGCTCGAAGCACACCGGCAGCCCAGGAGGGAGGGTGGGTGGGGGGAGGTGAAAAGAGGTGGCGGAAGGGTCAACATGGCGGCAAATGTTTTCAATCTGTCAAAATTCAATAATTAATATTTAATCAACGAAGCAACGGAAAATTATATAATAGTAGTGAAAAAGAATCTACGTTTCATAATGAATCGATTCGTATAGGTTTTATCTGTTGTTATGCGGCAAGATTTTTGTTCAAATGTAAAAACCGATATTAAAATTAATTAAAAATTTCCATTTAATGATACAAAAAATCAATTTTATTTAGAATCTGGCTAAAATTATGGTCAATGGATTGGTCTTGGTCACAATTTACAAGATTTAGTCAAAAATTTTAATAAAATGAAAAACATTGATTTAATTGGTTTTTTCTAATTTTGCAAAGCGTTCTATAAATATGAGTTCCAAGTTTTATACTAATATGAAGCGTTGGAGGGGTGGGCCCTCTCAGAGGCATATAAGACATGTCTCACTCGTGAATTAACGGGGTTTTGCTTGTCGAAGGGTTGACGTAATCTGGATATATTTGAATTAACCCCCGAAGGGGGTTAATTCAAATATATATAGGAGACTCTAAAGAGTCTCCTATAAGAGACAAGATTTCAATATTTTTTTCTTTTTAATGATCTATGCTAGGTATTCTCCTTCATCCAAATAAACTTAATTTTTTGAATGGTCAGGGGAGGGGGGGGGGTGGAAGAGTAAGCGTAAGGGAATGGATGGAAAGGAGTCAACGGGTAAAGGACATGATTCCTCCAGATAGAAGAGGGATTTAGAAGAAATCATGAGCTCACGTGAGGGCAGGGACGCTAATCCCTGAAATAGAATTCTTTCTACTGGGTTTTTAGAAAAAAATCTACTCGCTACCCGGGATATTATTTTTAAATTTATTAAAAATTAATTTTACATTTCATGAAACTTATTCAATTTTTTCTTATTTCTTCATATATAAAAACAATAAATTATTTCCTTCCTTTTCAAGTAATAATTATGTTATCTTAAGTTATTTATTTTTGGATATAAAATTTGAAAATAGAAATATAGCAGGAGAAATGTTTCAATGTTAAAATACAATAAGTTGACCTGTGGCCAGGTCCGAACCGACCGACGGTTTGAAGTAAATTAATTTCCAACTACAGAAACAATTTCAAATAATTTAAATATATCTATTAATGCAATAAAAAACAGATATGGATATAACATAAATATTTTTAATTTTATTAAATTTAACGTCATATAATTTTAAATTAAGAAAAAACTAATGAAGTTGATTTTCCAGAGGATAAAACCAATACAAAGTGCATGATTCGTGGAGAAATGTAAAAATCTCCACATGTGAAATTTAATTTGGTATGAAAAAAGAAAACGCTAGCGCAACGCCTTTCTCAACACCATTAATAAATAAATAAATAAATCAAAATATAAAGAAATTAATTATTATTTTCTTTAATTTATTTTTAAATGATTGAAAGTTTTATGATTCTATGGTATTGAAAATTACATATAATAAATATTTAATAGAGAGAGAGAGAGAAATATATAAATTACATTTATTTCATATTATTTCATATAATATTATATTAAGTACTACTTTATTATTTTATTTCAAGTTGCTTATATAACACACTTGGCAATGATTTTTCAGTATACGTCCAGTAACCTTTTAGTATTTTGTTGAAAATTAAACACACACACACACACTCAAACTACAGACACTACAGACAATTCTCCAATTAAGATATTCAAAAAAATTCACTTAACACACTGAAACTTGAGATTTAGATTAAATAAATTTGGATGTTAATTTTTAATATTGACATTTGATTAGTGTTGTGAACTCTTATGTTCTAGTAAGCAATACTTTAAAAAAATCTTGTATAATATATTAAAAGATTAAAAGAATATAAGAAAGATTAAGAAAATATTTTAATCAAGGTCCACAAATTGAGCTTCTATTAGCTTTCTATCTCTTTTATGGGTATTAAGATAAATAACTTACTGGAAAACTCTGTATTATTTAATCAAGGTTAAAAGGATGGGATTGTATTTTTGTAAGATCTTCGCGAAGTTTGACCTCAACAGAAAGTTTCTAAGCTTAATCGAGCGAGTAGTGAAAGCGCGAAGGTGGAAATTGAGATTTTCCAACATTGAACATTTTTATTCCCCTAAATATTTATAAATATTTAGAAATATACTTGTTATAATACACATTTTAAATATATACACGAAAAATTGAAGTTATTAAATAAATTTGTCAATATTTCTTCTAAACAAAACTATTTCTGTTTAAAGAATTGAATTGGTTATCAACTAAAATAAAAATAAGCTGGAGTGTCTCCACTCGACTATCTCGCAATTTGAATTGGATTAAATAAAATAATATATTATATTTAAATTATATTTAATTAATTATAAATTATAAATAATAAATATTAAACCAGCGCATGTTTGGCTTTTTATTGATGGCACCATGGCACGTTAAATTATTAAAAATTGCATATAAATACATTGATATTCTATTTACCTTCTATATTTTATTCGTTTGGCCAACAAAGGGCTCCACTAAATTTCTTGGGAGGGGGAGGGGGTTTCATTTCGGTTTGAAAATATGAAAATTAAAAAAATAATTAATTAAATAATTTTTCTATCTCCAAACCGAACAGAAAAGACCGAAAATTAGTTAATAAATGAATAATTAGTGAATTAGTCAATAAAACATTTCTTAATGACTGCATATTTTGACGTTCATAACCAGCTAATCTAATTTATATGCAAATTTTTATCTCGTAAACTAGAAGAGACCGAGAAATATTGCATAAGGAAAGTTTCTTTGGAATTAAAAAAGGAATCCAATGGCAATGATTCATCCAAATCCCTGAAGCTTCCCGTTTTATAAACAATTACCTTGTAATTAATAAATAAATGGTAAATAGTATTTATTATTGATCATTAGATTGATTAATGGAAAATATTTTCCATCTCTTCTTTTAATTATTCAACGCTATGAATTATATACCTGTTCTAATTTCTTTCCTTGATATATATGATTGTAAATGATAATTTATGACCGAAGCAAAAGATTCATTAATAATTAGAGAAAACAATTTAGAAATTTGTCACGAGTTGAAAGGATGTAATTACAAGTATGATAAAATAATCAATGCATTTCAAAGAAACAATTCAAACCTTCTTTTATTATATTAAAATATGAACAAAAGAAAGTGTATTTGACAAAAAAAGAACAAAAAAAAATGATGATTGAAAAAGGATTACATATGAGAAAACAATTTAATTATCATATTCATTAGTTTCGATAATTTATATGCATTTTGAGAAATGAGAAGATTTAAAATTTAATTAAAAATAAGTTAGAGTGTCTCCACTCGACTACCTAGCAATTTGAATTGGATTAAATAACATATACGAGGTAGGGTCAAAAAGTTCGCGGAATTGGTTATTAAAAATTTATTAAAAATATTTATAACATTCTTACATTATTTCCCTTCAAAATACTCTCCTCCTGCATCTACACATTTATTCCACCGTTCATATAATTGTTGGAAACACTCTTGAAAGCCGTTTTTTGGAAGTTCCTTCAGCCGCTCCGTCGCATTTTCAATCAACTCTGACGAATCAGCAAAACGATGTCCCTTCAATGCCATTTTTAACCTTGGAAACAGGTAGAAATGTGGTGGTTGTTCGTCTGTCCGCACGCACAATTTGTCGAACGCGCTCAACATTGTCGCCTGTAGTGGAAGTGGAAGGCCGCCCAGTCCGAACGTCATCATCAATTGTTGTGCGACCGTCGCGAAAACGCTTATGCCACTCGTAAACTGCTGTTTTCTTCATCGCAGAATTTCCGTATGCTTTTTTTAGCATCACAAGAGTCTCCCAGGGTGATTTCTCCAGCAACACACAGAATTTAATATTGCCACGCTACTCTAATGACGACATTGCACAATCCGACGAAAGAAAGAAACTACGATCTACAATATTAAACACCGAACGCACGGAACCAACTACAACTGCCTGCTAACCTCAAAAGCACATTCACTACCAGTTATGCCAACCTCACAAACAAAAATTTCCCTTTCAGCTAAGAAATACTTGACTATAAGCGACCATTCCGCGAACTTTTTGACCCTACCTCGTATTATATTGAAATTAAATTTAATTAATTAAATTATAAATTAAAATTAATAAATAATATTTATTAAATCAGCGCATGTTTGGCTCTTCTTGATGGCACCACGTCACGTACTGGCGTGTGATTTGCAGTGTTAAAAAATTAATTCCGGTACTTTCAGTGATTCAATGAAGCTGAAATTCTATATATAGCACTTTTATACAATTTTTAATCATGTGAAAAACTATCAAATATATATCTTTATTTTTACGGTCAGTTTAGAGGGAAAAAAATCAAAACGTTGTAGGTAATGACCCTCTTCCGGTTGAGCTACATTTCTCAAAAGTTGATAGAAAACTATGAATTTTGAATAATGTCCATGTACCAAATTTCATCATTCTAGCTCAAATCATAATCTTGTCTACACATACACATACAGACATTTTTCTCAACCTTAGTGAAAGGGACCTTCAAAACGTATAAAAACATCAAAATCTCAACATCGAAAATTTTCGTGATCGCAATACTATCTCTGGCGAGATAGTAAAAATGAAAAAAAATATTTTATTTTTATATTTATTTATTTATTAAATTTTCACACCAAAGTATATATGAATGAATGATATTCATCATTTAATTAAACTTGGAGGTATTTTTTTTTTATTTAAATTTCTATTAAACTTTTAGATGTTTAGATGTTTAGGATGTTTAATGGATTTTTAATATATACGGTATATATAAATGATCGTCAATATAAATGCTTCATATTTTTATTTAAACTCAATTAATTTTAATAGTAACATTTTATACCCCTATCTATATCAAAAAATTTATAATAAATACAATATAAAATATACCTATAATATAAACACTTTCATTTTTTATCTCTACAATATTACTGAAGAGAATTACTTAAAATAATGAATCGAATAAAAAAAAATTGATATATATACCATGTATTCACATGTAGAAACTATTAATAAATTCAATAATTAATACTATAAATATTAATATTTAAAAATCATCTGATTCTTAAATGATATGACATTAGGAGGATTACTTAGGATAATTAAGAAAATTTTAATGATCTCCCAAATTATATTTTCAATTTAAAATTTATTAAAATTTTTTCAATTATTTTTAGGAATTTATTTACTTATTCATTCATTTATTTTATTTTTGTTTTAATTAAATGAATTAATTAATTTAAAAGAACAACATCTGACTTTTGTAGGTCCTACGCAAGGGCAACGCCTATCAAGTCGTTTATATCAATCAGGTGTCCTATGATCAGGAGAACGTGTCCTATCAACCTTTACCTTGATTTTCTTGATCGGAGGCGCTACTTTTTATATCAAGGAGCTTCTAAATTTTGATCCCGGATGCTGGGTTGATTCCCTTACTATACTCGGGACTTGAACCTATGACTACGAGAATGTGAGCCAGCTAAGATACCTCCCACCCTGTGGCGCCTCTTAGTTTTAATAATAAAATTATATACTATTTATTGTTTAAATATATATGTAATTGTGGTTTACACAAATAAGATTTAATATAAAAATTGGTCTATATTTAAATGAAATATGAAAAAAATATTTTCCTTTTATTTTTCTAAAATATTATTAAATTTAATTTCATTTCATTATAAAAATAATTTCATTCAAATTTATTCCATTGAATAATTTTAAATGAAGAATAAATGGTATTCCTTCAAACAAGATATTAGAGAAGCAAAAATTATTCATTCTTATGAAATTTACAGCTATATAAAAGTGACACATGGAAGGGGACGAGGGCTTGATTTCTAAAGAATGGTGACCATAATTTAAGATGCGGCTTCGTCTTGTTTTCTTATCTGCATCCAACGTGGAGATACGAAGACTTAAATTTAACAAAATTTAAACGAAAAAAGATTTACGATCATTTTTTATTTCTCTCTCCCTCTACTGTTGATAAATTTCAAGAATTAAAACAAATTATCAAAAATAATTATTTAAAAAACATTAGATTTTCTTTTTTAAATATAAATTGTCCCTTATATAGTATATTATAAATTATTAAAAATTTGCTCATCTTACATTCTATATTAATTATAAATATTGCATGTTTCTTTTATGCAACGACAAAAATATGTTTGCCGTAGATAGAATGTTCATAAAAATAAGATATTATAAAAAATATATATATTTGAAAACTTGATAAATTTTCTTCTATACAAAATAAAAAATCTGGATTGTCTCCACTCGACTATCTCGCAATTTAATTTGGATTAAATAACATATGTTCTATTTAAATTAAATTTAATTAATATTAAATTATAAATTAAAATTAATAAATAATATTTATTAAACCAGCGCAGTATTTTACAATTAAAAAGATATATAAAATAAATAATTCACTTAACTAATTAAATAGATATTTACAAGTATGTATACAATTTATTATAATTATAAATTATATTATTATTATTATTAATTTTTATAATTGTATAATATTTTTTAATATTTCTAATACCTATAGAAATGTATCTTCACTTACGCTTTGTTTGAAACAGAATGAAATGAAATGTTGAATCATGACACAATTCATTCAAATGTTTATTTCAATCTAATTTATCTACATTTAATGTATGTATAATATGATATTCATTTAATACCGTATTTTTTTTCGTCTTTTGTGTCAATAGTATAAACTGAGTCTAGGTATAAATAAACAAATTTGAAAAATATACCTAATTTTTCTTAATTTTATATTCGAATTTTAGAAGAACTTTATTTTAATACTAATATATATAATTGTTTGTAGAAAAATTTTCTTTAATATCCAACTAGATCCAATAGATTCCAGTTCTGAAAACAGACAGGTTCTCTATGTATTCATTTAATTCTACGAGATAAAGTCGCTGTGTTATCGAAAAATTATTGAGAAAAACCATAATTTTAAAGATCTTATTGAAATATTCATTAAGGACCTTAAAGTAAGGATTTTTTAATAAGTTTTAAACTTATAAGTGTATAAAACATTTTCTTTTCGATATTTTAAGTCAAATTAACTTAACATTTTTTTTTTTGAAAATGTATGACAGTGTGATGTAAAATATTTTCCAAGTATCGACTAGCAAAAAGGGTCAGATGTAAAATAAAAATAAATAAGCATATATAAATATTTCTATGCATTTTGAGAAGATTTAAAATTTAATTAAAAATAAGTTAGTGTGTCCACTCGACTATTTCGCAAATTTGAATTGGATTAAATAACATAATATATTATATTTAAATTAAATTTAATTAATTATAAATTAAAATTAATAATAATATTTATTAAATCAGCGCGTGTTTGTTTCTTTGTTGACGGCACCACGTCACGTGTTGACGCGTGATTTGAAGTATTAAAAAATTAATTCTGGTACTTTCAGCGATTCAATCAAGGTGAAATACTATATATAGCAGTTTTATACAATTTTTAATCATGTGAAAAATTATCAAACATATATCTTTATTTTTACATATACATACAAAACACATATAACATATTCTTTAATTTAATTTATAATCCATTCAAAATAAATAAATTTATTTATTTCAACGAAGTACCAGGCATTTTATAACAAATGAATGATTAAGAATTTCCTTTTTATCACTTTTTGATTATAATAAGTATAATCAAACTAACATATATAATTTTTTATTTTGGTTTTTTTTATATATATTACAATATGTTGCACCGGGATGTTGCTTTTTAAACAAAGTTTAATCAACATTTGTGGTCTGAGGGTCTGTCTACAGCATGTGTCGCGTTATCACAAACATATATATCTATATATATATTCTATGAATAATATACGATTATAATCAAATATTTTAGTCCAAAGAGAATAAATAAATGAGAGCATTTCCCATTACTATATATGATATATACAAATGATTAATTAAATTTACAAAGTTTTTATCTATTTATTTGATTGATCATTTAAAATTAGAATACAAATACTTAATACAATAATAAAACATATTAACTATATATATATATATATATATATATATATATATATATATATTATATAGTTAGAAAGTTTAAGGGCGATGTTGCCCCTTGATATATAAAAACAATTTGATGTACCATATATATATATATATATATATATATATTTGGAATGAAATGTCATTATATAAATCAGAGTTTCCCAACCGTTTTTGTATGTTGACTTTTTTAAACCTTCTTCTCGTTTAATAGGCTCCTATTTTTACCGACCGACGATAGTAAGGGAGGTATTGTTTTCACACCAAATTGTGGAGATTTTTTACTCTTTAATCTTCATGAATCATGTACTTTCTTATCAGAAAAAAGTATTTTTAGCATAATGTCTCTCCGTCCGTCCGTCTGTCCGTCTGTATGTCCGTCCGTCCGTATAGATGTGTACAGCCTGAACGGCTCAACGAATTTTGATGAAATTTGGTATATTTACTTAATGCATCAGTGGGATGAATTGATCAACTTTTGGTGCAAATCCGTAAACCGGAAGTGGTAGTATTATCGATCTACGATAGGAAGGTAAGGGTTATTTTCACACCAAATTTCACATGAGGAGATTTTTTTATATATCTCCACAAATAATGCACTTTGTTTTGGTTTTATCCTCGGGAAAATCATCTTCATTAGTTTTTTCTTATTTTTAAAATTATATGACGTCACATCCAGCTCTTACTTATATATTATAAATAAAATAAAATTAAAAATATTTATGTTATATCCATATCCGTTTTTTATTGTATTAATAGATATATTAAAATTATTTGAAATTGTTTCTGTCGCTGGAAATTAATTTACATCAAACCGTCGGTTGGTTCTGCGCCTGGCCAGAAGTCAACTTATTTATTTAGTATAAGTTTTTAGCAGTTTATAAAGTTTAATAGAGTAAATTTTTAAAAATTAATTTCCAAGGGGGCGCTGAGTAAATTTTTTTCTGGAAAGTTTGGGAACCACTGGATTATATAAATATATATATACCTATACAAATATAATAGATATTACTTTAATAAATACTTAAGATGCCACAGGGTGGGGGATAGTGTAGGTAGCTCACATTCTTGTGGTCCCGGGTACAAATCCAGGGCTTGGCAAGGGATTTTCTCTAGCTGGGGTCTATGGGACAGAGTCAACCCAGACTCCGAGATCAACATTGGGAAACTACTTGATAAAAAGTAGCATCTCCGATCAATAAAATCAAGATAAAGGTTGTTAGGACATAATTAATACATATATTTGACTTGATAGGCATTGTCCTTGCGTACGACGACAAAAGTCGGAAATTTTTTTTAAATAAATACTACTACTATGGAGACTTGCTAATTGTTTGTATTTACTTTTTTATTTAGTTTTTTATTTAATAAAAAACCCTTTAATTTTTTTTATACTAATTGACCACTCAAGTTCTGTCGATCCTATTCAAAGCTCCAACCGAACCTCATAAAGGAATCTTAAGAAATCGGTAATATAAATTAATAATAAAAGGTAAAGTAAAAGGGTATTTTTCTTCATTAGATCATATATGACATATTTTATTTATATTGAACAATGAGACAATATGTTTCTTATCAGGATTTAATAAATTTTTTTTCTATTCTTAAATTAAATTTAAATAAATAAATTATAAAATAAATTTGTTATTTTTAATCAAGAATTAAGAATCTATATTCTAATCCAGTGATTCTCAACCTTTTTTTTTACCGTGGAACACTTTTAACGATTTAAAAATTTAGCGGCACACAAAGAAAAAGATAAGTGTAAAAGCTTACCATATTGAAAAAAATGTGGTCCCAAAAACGGTTTACCTTTTTTTTTAGAACCATATTGGAAAAATTTAGAAAAAAAAGTCGGAATGTTTAAGAACCTCATAATCTTGCGGCACACTTTTGAAAATCTAATATTTTTCGGTCCATAAATATTACAAAGAATTTTATTTACAATTAAAATTAATTTCTCTTTATCTTCTGTCATGGACCACGCCTAAACATTTTATCATTTAATTCTAAAAATATTAATTAATCTTTCATTATTGTATTTATTACGTGTATTGCAAGTTAATTCGGTTTTAATAAATTTCAATCTATTCTCTGAAAACGGAATTGTGTACCTTTATTACATCGATGCATCGTTGACCAAACGACAAAAATAAAAACACTTTAATTTAAATTGAAATACAATTTTCAAAATAATAATTATAATAATAATAATAATAATTAGTTAATTGTCAGTGATATATTTATTATAAGATTCTGTTTTCATTAAAAAATATAGAAAGATGTGATGAAATAAATTTTTAATTATAATTTAATTAATTTAAATTTAAATTTAGTTGTACATATTCTAATTAAAAAAATAATGCCCCAAATATCTAATAGGTAGGTATATGTATAATAAATTGTTTATTGGAAAAGAAATTAGGAAATAGTAATTTTCAAAATCACATAATTACATGTATTCTCTTTTGTCCCATTTTTTATTTAATTATCATTTTTTGGCGTTTTTGCTTAGTTCAGTGATTCTCAACTTTTGTTTTTACCGCGGCACACAAAGAAACAGATAAGTGTAAAAGTTTACCATATTGAAAAAAGTGGTCCCAAATACGGTTTACCTTTTTTTTAAAACCATATTGGAAAAATTTAGAAAAAAAGTCGGAAATGTTTAAGAACCTCATAATCACGCGGCACAGTAGTTGAGAATCACTGTTCTAATCTGTATTTTTTAAAATTCATTTTAATATAAAATGCATAGAACTTTTTAAAACTTTTATTTATTATATATTTTATATTATCTGTTTTCAAAGAATAAATAAAAAAAAATTTCGATTCTATTAAAATGGGTTTGTTCTTTGATTAAATTTTAATTTTTCTTTTCCTTTATTCACAATTTAAAAATGTTCTTTCATTTCCATTCACTTAGTTTGTTGCCTATGGCGGTTTGTTTCAAGATTTTTGCACCCTCTCTCGCTCTCTCTTCTTCATTAAACTTATTTGAAGTCTTTTAATAAAGAATATTCAACACTCTGTCTATTTTGACTTGAATTAATATACTATTTACTTTCTATCCAATTTAAACAAAAACACAACTTATATTGAATTCTGTTTATTGTGTCTAATCCAATTGAATCGAGTTCAAAATTCACATTTTCATTTTACAATAAAATACGTCTTAAATAGAATAGAAAATTGAAAGAGAATCTTATCCTTTCATGATTACAAATTGTTTTGGTCAATTAATTAATTTATTTATCTACTACATATTAAAAAAAACCCTCTGACTTTGTACGTCCTACGCAAGGACAACGCCTATCAAGCCGGTTATATCAATGAGGTGTCCTATGATCAGTAGAACGGGTCCTCTCAACCTTTACCGTGATTTTCTTGATCGGAGGCGCTATCAAGTAGCTTTTCCCCAATGTTGTTCCCGGAGGCTGGGTTGACTCCGTCCCATAGACCCCTAGCTAGGGAAATTCCCTTGCCAGGCCCGGGACTTGAACCCGGGACCATGTGAATGTGAAGTAGGTTCGCTACCCACACACCCAATGGCGCCTTTATGTATATTAACAATCTATTATTACATATTATAAATTTTTTATAATATTAAAATATAATCTTGATGTATGAAAATAAATATAATTTTTTGACAATTTATTAAAATGTAGTTGAAATTATATACATATAAATAAATTATTATATAATTATTTATAAATCAGTAGTATATATCAATTATATGTATTTATTTATTATCTTATTCTATTATAAAAGAAAGATAGTTTATTTATTTATTTTAAATTTTAAAGTGTTTTCCCATAATTTTTTTTGTTCTCTATTTTTGTTAATTCACCATTTTTATTCGATTTTATAGTTTCAATTTAAGTATCCTTTTTAGAATTTCCTGAATTACTTTTGGTCTTTTTAAGGCCATGACCCAGAAACGTTTTCAATATAAACCAACACCTTCTAAACAAATAAAAGAACGTGTGTATATTCAGAGTACCGGTATTACACTGCAAATCACGCGCCAACACGTGACGTGGTGCCATCAACAAAAAGCCAAACATACGCTGGTTTAATATTTATTATTTATAATTTATAATTAATTAAATTTAATTTAAATATAATATATTATGTTATTGAATCCAATTCAAATTGCGAGATAGTCGAGTGGAGACACTCCAGCTAATTTTCTACTAAATTAAATTGAAAAAACTTTTAGGTTATCATTAAAATTAAATTTTTTGTAAAATATTGTTCATATGAAAATTAAACTGCTTATCTGATTAATTATTTGTTGTTGAGTGTAAATAATTTCAAGTTGAGTGTTTTCGTTTGCTGGCCGAACATCTCGATTGGATTAGTTGAGTGTGTCTCAGTTAATGATTCTTTTCAAATTATGAACTTGAATCTGTTTGCGAAGGGCCTCTAGCAACGATCATTAAACGTTTATACGGGAGTCGACAGAAACCCATTTAAAGGGAAAAGGGCCTGGGGGATTGGAGCTCGTTCTCTGGACTCTCTCTCTCTCTCTCTCTTTCCCTTTTTGGACATGGATAAACATTTCCCTTCGAAGGGGTTCGTTTTGCAAGCAAAATCTTCCCGATTATGCAGACAAACTAACATCCCAATCCAGAATTATTGGCCTTCTGCCTTGAATGTCTTTTGTCTAAAAAAAAAAAAAATAAAAAAAAAACTTGATTTGCCAGAACTCTCAAGAGGATCCAAATTGACAGATTTGCATAAACATTAATATTCATATAAAAATTAGAATATAGCTAGAAATATATATATATATATATATATATTTCAAAAATTATACAAAAATAATAAAGAAATATTCTAAAAGAGATTATATACCTAAATGTTTATTTATTCCATTAGAAAAATATTATTTAAGTTTCTTTTTTTGCCTTTGATTTTTCTGTAGATATTACTTAAATCTATTAATATTTTCTGTTAATCATACAAACTCTTTTTCTTTAAACTGATGTAATTTTCAAATTTAAATAATTTAAATAAAATAAATAAATAAATAAATATATCTCCATTTAGCCAACTTTCTCAGAATTGTTTATTATTTTTATTTAAATATCGATGAACTCGCCGAGGTTCGATCCCTCGAACTCGAGTCGGCGGACCAGTCACTTTAAGTTCCCGCTCTATTATAATAAACTATTTATAATAATATATTATATAGAAAATTTTAAATTTAAATTTAAATAAAAAAAAAATTAACGATTGGCAAAGAAATATGGGATGTTTTATAATTATGATATTCGAGAGGTTATATAAAATATATTTATTTATTATGATCGGAAATATTCAGTTAACAAATCGGGTTTGAGCTAAGAATGAATTTAACAGAGGAAGTGAATTTTCTTTTAAAAACAGATTGAAATAAAAGTGGTTGCCAAGTCTATTCTTATGACGTTGGCGTTTCCAAGGGTTCACTGATAAGGGTGGATCGTAAAACGTAAGGGTTTCTATATATAAAGGACGTCTGGTTGTTGTTCAATGGAGGGTGTGAAATACATTGTGCTGCAAGACCAAGCTTGATAAACACCCTTTAGCTATATTTAACTAAAGGAAGAAAAAAATAAAAAAGTCAATTCTAATCTTCCTTGAATTATTATTAAATTAATTTTTACAAACACATTATCATTTCAAATAACATATATTAAATTTAAACATTTTTCACTTTTTTTAATAAAAACAAATTAATAATAATAATAAAAAATAAATAAATTCAATTGAATGATATTAAATATATATATATATATACAAATTATATACATTTCTTCTGTGTTTATGAATATTTAGATTGTTCTAAATCAATAGAATGGATAAAATAAATTTATTTACTTAATTCTGTTTTTTTTTGTATCCCAAAGCAGTTAAGACTCTACTCTCATTTTTCTTATTATATCTTATCCTATACGAAGTCTGTTCAAAAAAGGTAAATTTTGAATTTTCGCGAGCTATGTACATTCGATTATCGAATTTTTTTTGTTAAGTTGGTACACATATGTTTCTCATATATTGGCATTATCAGCCATTTTGGATTAGTAGTTTATTTTTGACAACTGGAAAAGTTAGTTACGTTTTTGTGTGTTCTTCGATTTTTTACTTAAAATAATCTGTATTAAGTTTTTCGTTAAAAATGGAATAAAGTGCTCCAACGCTTAAAATGATGACTGCGGCATTCGGCGAGTCTACTTTTTCTCAAAAAATGTTTATAAGTGATACAAGCACTTTAAAAAAGCACGCTAAATTCGATCTAATGTGAATGTTTTGCTTACTGTTTTCTTCGATTACAATGGCCTATTAATAAGGAATACTACAAGGAAGTTATGCAAAATTTACGCGAAGCAATACAGCTCAAACGATTGAAATTGTAGAAAAAAAAATTATGGATTCTGCAACAGGATAATGAGCCAGCTCACAAACCATTGCTTGTTTATAATTTTTTGGCCAAAAACAACACTGTAATCATTCCTCAACCACCGTATTCACCAGATTTAGCTCCCTGCGACTTTTTCCTATTCCCAAAACTAAAGAGACCAATGAAAGAAAAGCGTTTTGCCACAATTGATGAGATAAAGTCGGAATTGAAAAACGAGCTGATAACCATACTGAAAAGCGCATTACAGAAACGATTGAAAGAACCGCTGGCATAAGTACATTATATCATATAATACAACATCATTTATATTATAACTTGGAACTCTACCTGTGTCATATTTCATTACAATCTATTATATTAATATGTTTAAAAAATAAACAATCATACTTTTATACAACATTATATTTATATACATATACATTTGTATCATCTCTGCAAAAATAAAATATTCCATAGACAAAAGGAAATAATATTTAAATAAGAAAAAATAATTTTATTATAGAATATATGAAAAGTTAATTAATTTTTTATAAATATACCTTTTTAGAATCTAAATTAGATATAATATATATATATTTATATAAGGGGGTGTAATCATATACATAGAATTTAACTAAATATTTCTATTAATTAGGGACAATGATGTTAGCTAATGAACTTATATGTAACTTTTAATTATGAATATATATATTTAAGGAAAATAAGCGAAAATATTTGAATTACAGGTGGTTAAATAGCAGCACGAGAAGCGCTTTGTGTTGTTCCCTTTCTAAACATCGTTAAAAGAAAATAAAGATGTGATTTAATGAATTAAGTGTAATAACAAGTTTCTAAGGGTTGCGAAATGGAAAAATACTCGAAGGACTTGAATAGGGGTGAATAATTAGCAAAGTGACAAAATCCATTTCAGTTGAGAATTAATTAAAGAAGTTTACAAATCTTTAGAAAAATAATTAATCAAATGAAAAATGGTCACAATTTTAAGTTTTACGATGACTTTTGAAAGAAAATATCTTCAAAGATCAACTTAAATTTCACTTTCAAAAATTAACGCATTTTTTTTTATATAAAACTACTCAAGTTTGTAAGATTTTTCAGCAAACAAAAAAATGCTGATAAATATCTATCAAGATAATATTTGTATAAAATTATTGAACATTGATGAGATTATTTCAACTAATAAATAGATTAACCATGGGTTATGATGGCACTTGTATTAAAATTTCATAAATCATTTTATTAAATTTAAATAAATACTTTTAATATTTAAAAAAATATATATTTTATTAGGTTTTCTAAAAGTTGAACACTTTTCAAGTTGAAGACTAAACAAAATTTTAAATAAAAATGTTGGAGAAATAGAGGAACTTGTAAGGCGAATAAAACATAAAAATAACTTTTTTATCTCATAACTTTTGTTTCCACAAAGTAGGATTTAGAGTTTTTTTTTATTTCAATAAATACCTATTTATGAAAAGCTTTTTTTTTTGATTTTATCTTCATTTTTAATTTCATTAGTAAATATAAAGAAAAAATGATAAAAACGAAAATAAGACTCATAGTAAGGTTAATTGTTTTGTTTTATTTTTTTGATAGACGATATGACAGGGAAAAATTTTAAATTAATAATTATTTTAAATTTCCATATTAAATTTTGAAATAGCAATCAATATACCAAAGCTCATTTTGTATAATACATCTCTAGCTGTACAAAATTTAATTAATATCATTCAATGGGAGCAAAGAAACATTTTCTTTTATCTTATATTATTATAGTAGCAAAAATTGTATATATATATAATATAAAAAATAAATAATAATGAAAATAATAATAATAAGTTGACCTGTGTCCAGGTCCGAACCGACCGACGGTTTGAAATAAATTAATTTCCAGCTACAGAAACAATTTCAAATAATTTTAATATATCTATTAATGTAATAAAAAACAGATATGGATATAACATAAATATTTTTAATTTTATTTTATTTATAATATATAGCTGAAGTAGCCGGCGTTGCCGGCGTTACCCGAGGCTGTGACGTCATGAAGGGCTGGGTGACGTCATATAATTTTAAATTAAGAAAAACATAATGAAGATGATTTTTCCCGAGGAAAAAACCAATACATTTGTGGTGATATGTAAAAAAAATCTCCTTATGTGAAATTTGGTGCGAAAATAACCCTTCCCTTCTTATCGTCGATCGCTAATACTACCACTTCCGGTTTCCGGATTTGCACCAAAAGTTGATCAATTCATCCCACTGATGCATTAAGTAAATATACCAAATTTCATCCAAATCCGTTAAGCCGTTCAGGCTGTACACATCTATACGGACGGACAGACGGACGGACGGACAGACGGACAGACATCATGCTAAAAATACTTTTTTCTGTTAAGAAAATGCATGATTCGTGGAGATATGTAAAAATCTCCACATGTGAAATTTGGTGTGAAAACAATACCTCCCTTACTATCGTCGGTCGGTAAAAAAGAATGTTTAAAATTAAGTCAGGTAGGGTCATCTGATTTGTTAGAATTACAAAACAAAGATAGAGAACCTAAAATTAAAAAAAACGATTAGTTGAGTCTCAGTCTGAGAGAGAAAATAGGCTTTTTAAAGATAGGGTCTTACATGCAGCAGGTCGCTCTACTGAGAAAGAAGAAGAAAAAGAAAGAGGTTAAACAAAGATAGACTTCAGGAGGGCAGAGCCCCAGTCTAGGCGCCGACAGACTGCGCTTCCTTAAATACAAAATATTATAAATATTAATAATTAAAATCAAATTACAAAATATATATTATGTTATATCCACACAGGCCACCATTTACTATCTTAATACGTATGTTTAGGTGGTGTGTGTTTTATGACTATTTTTTTTTTAATTTATGTTCTTTTAAATTATTAGAACAACGGCACGGTGAACCAAAATTAAATTAAATTAATCAAATAAATTTAATATAAATTTTTATTATATATAATTCTACAATTACAAATATTTTTTTTTATTCAGGGAAGAAAACAGCAACACTTTTTATCCTACTCTACCCACCCTCATCTTTGCATCGTTTTTCTATATTGGGTGATTTTTTTTTAATTGATTTAATAAAAAAATTGGTTTTAGAGTCAGATTTAAGGGAAGGTTTTTTCAAATTTCTTTTCTTAGTTATCTTTTTTGAATATTATAATTTTATTTTATTCAATTTTTATAATAAAATTGTTATTAAAATTAAATATTCTTTTTACTTATATAATTATAATTATGTATTTTATTTATGGTATACGGTCCCTCATTTTTTTTATTCCCAATTTCTTTAAAATATACCTACTTATATATAAAAGGAGTAATTCAGGGAAGAAAACAGCAACACTTTTTATATAGACAAATTTAATTAATTATCATAAATAAATTTAAAATAACAAAAAAAAAAATGAGGGAATGTATATATATATACCATAAATATAATTCATAATTATAATTATAGAAAGAAAAATAATATTTTTTTTTAATAACAATTTTATTATATAAATTGAAAATAAAATTATAATATTCAAAAAAGATAACTATGAAAAGAAATTTGAAAAAAACCTTCCCTTAAATCTGACTCTAAAACCAATTTTATTTATTAAATCAATTAAAAAAAAAATCACCCAATCATAAATGAATAGACCGACAAAATAAAAATTATATAGAAAAACGATGCAAAGATGAGGGTGGGTAGAGTAGGATAATTGGAATGAAAGAGACAAGAGAGAGAGAGAGAGAGAGGAAAAAAAAATAAAATAAAAAACAAGCGAGCGAGCGAGAGATTTGCTATTTTTTTGTTCATATTCAATCAGTCGAGATTGAATGTTAGTTAAAGGTATAGAACATATTATTGTATTCACTTAATTGGTTTTTGTTTCTCTCTCTCTCTCCATCAACCCTTTGGAAATTAATTATAAATTTAAATGGCCTGACATGGGAATATAAAGGAAAAATAAAAATACGATATTTGCTGTTGTTTGAATCAATTTGGATGCAACAAATCATTGAGATTAAAGCCAATCCGTTGGATAATTATATAAAAAGTAGACAAGTTCCCGCCCCATTAATAGTATTTAACAACATTGTAATAGAAAACAAAAATAAACATAAACAAAAAACAACAGATTAAGTGCCGGTAAGTATTGTTTTATTCCGTAAAAATACATAAAAATTAAATAAAAAAAAAACAATTTTCATTTGAAACTAAACTAATTATATAGTATAACTAAATAATTAGAAAGAAGTTAAGATTTGTTTAAATATTTTTTTTTATATATAAAGAAACTATTCTAAATAAAAGTTTACGGTAATTGTTTAGTCTAAGGCGCCACAGGGTGTGATGGCTAGCGTCGCTCTCACGTTCTCGTGGTCCCGGGTTCAAGTCCCGGGCCTGGCAAGGGAATTTCTTTAGCTGGGGTCTATGGGACAGAGTCAACCCAGCCTCCTGGATCAACATTGGAAAGCTACTTGATAAAAAGTAGCGCCTCCGATCAAGAAAATCAAGGTAAAGGTTGATAGGACCCGGTCTACTGATCATAGGACACCTCATTGATATAACCGACTTGATAGGCGTTGTCCTTGCGTAGGACCTACAAAAGTCAGAATTGTTTAGTCTAACCGATGTATAATGGATTTTGATAAAATGTTACCAGAGTAGATTCATTTTTTGATTCAAAACAAACTAACTAACAAACCGATAATTTTTGCTTTTTATAAGTTTGATTTGGATATATAAAAAATTAGTTAATTAATTAATTTTTTAATTTTCCTATATCCAAACCGAACTTATCAAAAAAATCCAGAAAATTAGTGGATAATAAAAAATTGTAGCTAAATAGAATACCAATGGATTTATATGCAAACTTTAATAATTTTTATCTCGTAAACTAGAAGCACCCGCCACATACTTCTTAAGGAAATTTTGTTTGGAAGTATCTATAGTAAATATATGTAAATAATTTTATTTCAAAACATTTAAAAAATTATTTTAAACAAAATATTATTAAAAATAAGATTAAAATTAAAATTAGAAGAAATTTAATATACGATTATATTATATATTATATTTAGTCTTTTGATATATAATAAATTTTTAAATAAAGAAGAATTTATATAAATATAAAATAAATTATATCTATAAGTATATCAACATTAAATAAAAAAAAAATATTTTTCATTTATAAATAATCTTAATTTTATTTTTTTTGTTAAGCAATTTTAGATTTATGTAATTTTATAAGTACTATATATTATATATTTCAAGTAAATTTTATATTATTTAAAGTCAATAATTATTAATAATAATTATTTATTAAGCCCTTTTATAAATTGAGAAAAAGACAAATTTCTAAAAGCTCGATGCTTTTTGCATTTCTCTGTGATTTGAAAAGATCAAATAAAGGTTGAATTTAATTTAAAAAAAAATCATTTTTTGATATTTATTCATGTTAGTTCATATGATACATTGAACAAATTAATTTAATGGAGTAGGTACTAAGTAATATTTGAAAAAAGATATATATATATTGTTATTATTATTAAATTATACAGAATATTATTCTAATTGGGAAGCTAAGTGAAATCTAATCAAGAAAATCAAGATAAAGTTTGAGAGGATCCGTTGTACAGATTATATAACACCTTTACCCCACAAGGACCTCAACCGGTTTGATAGGCGGTGTCTTTTCATAGAATGTTCAGAAATAAGAAATATTAAAAAAAAACTAAGATATATACAATTTGAATTCTTTCATAAGGATTAAACGATACTCTTTATTATTCCAATATCAAATTCAATAAATAAAAAGGAAGCTTTTTTTTCTTTTATTTCTTTTCTCGAAGTGCTTTCTCCATTAAATGATCGGATGAACCATTCATCTTAAAGCTTATCAGTTTAATATAAATCAGTGTAATGGCTTTTGGTTTCCAATTAAAAACGTGATCTCCTTGTATTTGGGCCCTCTAAATAAACAAAGGCGTCTTTAATGTTGTAGTTGTAGTCTATTAAACTATATTAAACTTAAATGTCGAGAGAAGATTGAATAATTTCAGAATATATGTTTTATCATAAATACGATTCTATTTTTAGTTTAGAAAAAAATCAATAAATGTTTTGGAATTTCTGAATTAATAATAGTATAGAATAGAATTGAAATAAATATGCTAGATTTTTGTTTGTTTTTTTTTTTTTAAATTTAATATAATAGCAAGTTATATATAAATTAAAAAACAGTATAATAATATACTATAAATCAAATAAATTCATTATCATGATTGAAATATACATATATATAATAAAATAAATTTTCATCTTTCATAGAATTGAATTTTCAAATGAGAATCACATTTCAATAACACAAACAAATGGAAAAAATAAAAAGACAGACACAATAATTTAAAAAAAATGAGATTTATATATGTATTAGTTAAAAAATATTATTAATGATTAAACTGAACAAATACATAACTATATGTATATTTATATATATATAAAGAAAAATCGCTTGAAAAGAATAGAAAACATTTATAATTTAACATTTAAAATAAAATATTAATGTGTTGGTGGATAAAATTATAATATTTAATTGTATAGAATTCATTGCAATTTCAAATGGTCTTTAATTATCAATAAAAGGGAATAATTATTTTTTTTTTTAGTTTTGTTATTCATTGATATTCAATGAAAAGGCATTTTATTTAATATTTATTTACTTATACATTTGCAACGTTATATTATTTTCATTTATTCATTTTTTTTTTTTAATAAAATTTGAATATTTATATTGTATAAAGTGTGATTTATTATTAAATTTTCATAATTTTTAAATATATAAAATAGTTTATATTATCGAAATTCATAAAAAAAAAATTTTAATTTTTTTTTTATCTCATACCTGAATGGAAATTATAGGCAACTAAATTATTAGCATTACAATAAAATTGAGCTCCATCATATAATAACAAATGTAAATTTTAAATAAAACGTTTAATATTTTAAAAAGATTTAATATAAAATTATAATTATATTTTATCAAATTGTATTATTTAAGTAACCTATTTTATAATTTTTATCTCATAAATAGAATTTGTAGATAACTAAATTAGCAATAATACATAAAAGTTTTTTTTTTAATTCGGTCGTTTTATGTGACATGAAATATATAATCCATACTGAGGGTGACCATATTTTGAAAACACCAAATCGGGACATTTTACCTTTTGTTTTTCTTTTTTAGAACCAACTTGAGAAAAATTTAGTTAAAAATTTGGAAATGTTCAAAAAAAGCTTAGTCCAGAAAACGTTTTACCTTTTTTTAGAAGGAAATTGAAAAAAAGTACGAAATGTCCTAAATATTTTTAAAAAAATGGGAAAATAGGCATAGTGCACCTAACAGGACAATCCCGAAAAAACGGGACGTTTGGTCACTTTATCCATACATAGGAAGCACATACCTTAACAAAATAAAGAGACAATCCATTTTAGATAACGTCGGTTCTAATTGCACAACTCACCCAGTAATTTAAAATATAAAATTTTTGATAAAGCCAAAAATCGATCTAACACCAAAATGAGAAAGAAAGATAATCAATGAAGCATTTTTAAAAAAAGACATGTCAAAAAACTACCATTTTGATAGAGTGAATAATATTGATTGAATATGTTTACTTGAGAATATGTACGAAAATTTTCGATGTCGAGATTTTGATGTTTTTATACGTTTTGAAGGTTCCTAAATCATTTTCACTCAGGTTGAGAAAAATGTCTGTCTATGTGTGTGTGTGTGTGTGTGTGTATCTGTGTGTGTATGTGTGTGTATGTATGTAGACAAGATTACGCAAAAACGGTTTGAGCTAGAATCATGAAATTTGGTATACGGGAATTATTCAAAATTCGTAGTTTTCTATCCACTTTTGAGAACTGTAGCTCAACTTGAAGAGTGACATTACCTACAACGTTTTGATTTTCGTTCCTTTAAAGTGACCGTAATAATAAAGATATATGTTTGATAGTTTTTCACATAATTAAAAATTGTATAAAACTGCTATATATAGAATTTCAGCTTGATTGAATCGCTGCAAGTACCGGAAATAATTTTTTAACACTGCAAATCTCACGCGCCAATACGTGACGTGGTGCCATCAACAAAGAGCCAAACATGCGCTGATTTAATAAATATTATTTATTAATTTTAATTTATAATTTATAATTTATAATTAATTAAATTTAATTTGAATATAATATATTGAATGTTATATAATCCAATTCAAATTGGGGAATAGTCGAGTGGAGACATTCCAGAGAGAGAGAGAGATTTTTTTTATTTTAGTTTTTCCTTCCTTATTCAAAGAATATAAAATACAATTCATTTGTAATTCACCTTGTAAAAAGTAATAGAAGTATATAAAGTATTTATAGTATAACTATACGAGTTTATGAATATGAAAAATAATATTATAATCATAATTAATAAATATAATCATAGAGGAAGTTTATTAAACGATTAAAACTATGATTAATTAATAATAGATTTATAATTAAAATGGGATTATTAGTGGTTAGATACAATAGAACAGTTGTTAATTACCTGTTAGTACGTTCACTCAGCCATTTTGGCTTGGCGTCTTTTCCTATTCACTGTTCAATGAATACTAAAAATTAAATTCTTTTATTTTATTTTAATTTATTTTATTTTATTTTAATATTTTAATAATATTTTTCAAAGAATTGGCCGAGTCGCTTATCGCTTTTCCATGCAATCCTATAAACAATCGAATTCTTCTGGCTGTGCCCGTTTGACTCCTGCATTTATAAAATAAATATAATCATTTATTTTTTATATATTAATAATTAAATTGATAAAGCAAATAATTTAAGGAATGTTTTTCATTCGTTAAATAATAATTATTACAATATTTTAGGGTTCTCTCTAAAAAAATAACAAAGAGCCAAACATGCGGTGATTTAATAAATATTATTTAAGTTTTAATTTATAATTAATTAAATTTAATTTAAATATAATATATGTTATTTAATCCAATTCAAATTTGCGAGATAGTCGAGTGGAGACACTCCAGCTTTTTTGTTTTTTTATTACAATTCATTTATTAAAGATTATGGATGTAAAATGGAGTGTGGCAATTTCTCTAAAAGAGACGATAATTTGGTCGGTTAGGAAATGACGGTGGTAGTGTATGAGTGAGTGACAGAGGAAGGGGATGCGCGATTGAAAAAAAAGCCCCCGTCGTTTTTGACCTGGCGCGGCTCCACAGGCCGGAGACAAATGTCCTGCTGTCGTTCGGCAAAAGTGGCCCTTTTTGCTCGTTGATTGTTTCCGTCGCCGTTGATTCATCTTTCCTATTTATTTCCGATTGGAAAAGGGCCAACGATTCTATTGAAATAATACGCCACTAAAAAACACGACAATAAAATCAAATTTAAACATAACAAAAGGATTAACAAGCCATCAAAAATTAGACTTTATTTCAACTACTTATTTATTTTCCCATTTATTTATTTAGAAATATACTTATTTTTTTTTTTTAACTTTTATTACATTTTACATAACAGGAATGAAAGCTTTTTTTTTATTTTTTAAGTATGCATTAAATAAAATACATGGTCCTCTGCTAAAGCTTCGACTATTCTTTGAGATCCTTTCTACTTACTCTTCCTATCCTTGCATTCTAATTTATTCCTTTTTATTTTTATCCTATTAATTTTTTTTTTAAATACTAATATATGTAGTATATGTCGCTAAGCCATTAATAGATTAATATAAAAGTGAATGTTTACACTCCTGTAAATTAAAATTGAAATATAAATCAATAAATCTACCTGGTGTAGAAGTATGAAACCAGATTTTTTTAAACAAACATTGCACGTCTGTTATTTGAAAATTATAAAAAAATATTTTATTCAAAATGGCTTGATTGGAATTTATACATTTTTTCCACCTCTTCGGCAGTTTATGAATGCCACGCCAAAAAAACAATTCTTCCTTTGAAGTGAACCAGTTGTCGAGTCATTTTCGTACATTTTCATTCGAATCAAAGTGTTGTTCGGCGAGTGCATGTCCCAATAGATGG
Source organism: Labia minor (assembly GCA_963082975.1). Classification (NCBI taxonomy): domain Eukaryota; kingdom Metazoa; phylum Arthropoda; class Insecta; order Dermaptera; family Spongiphoridae; genus Labia; species Labia minor. The sequence continues at coordinate 6,828,465 of OY720349.1, forward strand.
TAATCAGACGGAGCCAAGTATGGAGAATAAGCCGTATGTGTTAGTACTTCCCAAATGGAACGCCTCGATTGTATCCGTGACCCATTTTGCAGTGTTTGAGGGGGCATTATCATGAAGCAAAATGACTTTATGTTGCCTTTTTACATATTCCGGTCGTTTTTCACGTATTGCTCAATTCAAATCTATCATTTGTTGTTGGTAGCGATCAGTGTTAACGGTTTAACCAGGTTTTAGTAACTCATAATATATTATGCCTTTTTTAAAACTTTTTCTGTGGTTTCCCACGCTCCTGGTTTCTCACGTTAAAATCACCCTTCTTATATTTTTTAAACGACTCAAAGCATTGAGTTTTGCCAAGAGCATGTTCACCGTATGCTTTGACAAGCATTCTATGCGATTCTGCAGCAGTTTTCTTCAAATGATAGCAGAAAACCAATGATGTCCGCAAATCATGGTTCATAGGCACAAAACTCGACATGTTTAAGGTTATTGAAAAATATACCGGTGTATGAAACTTAGGTTATTGTATATTGACAAACTTCGTCAGCTGTTAGAGGGAGAAGATGGTATCACGGAAGCGGTCTTACGGTCTTTAAACTGATAGCGAGCACCATATACTACTTCATACTTTTACACTTGATATTATATTGTGGTATGTAAATATATTATGATAATAGATGGTGTAAAATTTAAAAGAAAAGAAATACTAATTTTTGACTTTTAAAAAACCCTGGAATACTACACTAGTTGATGAGGACACTAATACTACACCGGGGAACTGTATACCCCGTAAAGTAAAAAACATTTTAATTAAGTTTTTTATTAATCTTTAATTAATAATGACACTTAATATTATATTGATAGAATTTTTCTTAAAAACTATGTGATTCATTTGCATAAACTTATTTTATGTTTGTTGCAAACAAATTCTTCACATCTCTCACACTTTACTGTAGTTTTTATTTTTTAGTTAGTAAAAGACCAATATTTGAATATAAGATAATACTAGGGTAACCATATTTCGAAAACACCAAATCGGTTTTACAACCAAATTGAAAAAAAGTACGAAATGTCCTAAATATTTACAAAAAAAAAACGGGACAATAGGCTGTCCCAAAGAATTTTTTTGGGGCGCCGGGACAGAGCACCTAAAAACGGGACGTTTGGTTACCCTAGATTCTATATAACTTACAATGATCATAAAATATATAAACTTTCAGTTTTGGATGATAAAACGCTGAAAAATATACTATATTATACTAAAGAGAATACTATACTGGGGAATAGAGTGCCCCTTGACTGTGATTATTCAGAAACACAATAATTCTAAAACAAGTTCAAACGTGTAAATGGATAGATGTTCGTGAGTTAGACGAATCCCTGCAACCACAATCAGACAAGTGTTAACATCTCCTGTAAATCAGAGAAACTAAATGATCTGGGGAATCTAGTATCCCACTATAGTAGTCCAGGGTTAAATAAATAAATAAATTAATTATTTTTTTTTTTTATAATTGGAAATCAGTTAAGATTAGCAATTCCTATTTATTACAATACATAATATTTAATTTTATTTGATAAATGAAATCTTATCAAATATAAAATAAAATATCACATGTATATTAAAATAGAATTAAAAGTAAATATTGATGATGATCGAATAAAAATTATATCAAATATTATTTTGCAAATATAATTTAGCTAATTGGAAAGATTGATAGATAATACGATAATTTAGAATCAACTCATGGAATTGAAATGATTTCTGTAAATGTAAAAATAAAATTAACTGATCCTATATTGATAAAACAAAACAGAAAATAATTTAGATTAAATTAAATATTATAGATGATTGATAATTTTTCTGTTTTTATATTATTTACGAATATATTATTCAAAAAAATAAGTTATTTATTTACATAAAAACTTATTCATATATTTTGTTTATTTATTATATATATTTTATATTATATTTATTATATTTATTACATCCTTCCTATACCACATTTAACAAATTTATTTGAGATATCCTGCCGGGCAGAATTCATTCAAAGCCCCTCTTTCAACTTTTGACTTTGGTCCTGGTAGAAGAGGGGAGTGAAAACATTTATGAAATCGACCAAGAAGACATCATGTCACAGATCAATGACGAAAAAACTTTTCAAACATCGGAATCTTTGAGGGAAAAAAAGGTAAGAAAAGAAATGAGAAACTAAATGGGGCTTGAAAAAAAAATCAGTTTCAAATATTGTATATATCATACCTTTCAGATTACATTTGAGTTTTTGAAGAGTAAACAAATGATTATTCCAATGTCGAAATAAGTAAGTTTTTGAATAATAATAATAATAATCCAGACAACTTTATAAATCAATAATAATAAACATTTAAAATGTTTTAATATCTTATCTTATCTTATTATACTAGCAGAAATTAAATTATATGATATTTTAAGATAATAAACCGCTCTAAGAATTTTTTTGAAATTCACACCATAGACAATATTTATAAAGAAAAATCGATCTGTATTGGTTTCGAGTATTTTCTTAATTTAAAATAGTAAATTTAAATGACGTCATCCATATTGAAATTTGCCTCCCACCATTCTTTTTTAATTGATGTTGTATTAATATTTTTTTTTATATTTAAAATATTTTAAAATTTTTTATTTGATTACGAAATAAAATTTAAAAATATTTATTTTAATAATATTTTAGAATAAAATTTCGAAATATTCTCCCAACAAAAAAAAAAAAAATAATAATAAATATTCATGAAGTTATCGACATATAATAGATATAAACAATTATAAAGGAAGGAATTTCAAATAAATTGTTGAATAAATTTGATCATATAATATTAAATAAATTATATTATATTAATTAAAATGTTTTTTTAGATTAAATTATAAATATTATAAAGATATTTGATTATTATAAATAAAAGGAAAAATATAACTTCCTATTTTAATCCTATAAAATATAGACAAGTACAGGTGTCAATATAATTTCACAATTTATATTATTATCAGTAGTAATCCTTAATTGAAACAGTCTATAAACTATTGCTACTTTAAAAAATTTAAAATTGAAGCCATCCAATTATAATAACATATAAATCGAATATAATATAGAATCAAATATTATATATCAAATAGTAAATTTGAATATATTTATCATCTTGAAATGAAAATCAAGTTATTTTAACTAATTTGTACCATTTTAGGAAATATATTTTTGATTTTTGAAAACCCATTTAATAATGGTAAAAATTTTAAAGCTTATAATAATAAATTGTATAATTTTGTTAAAGAGTCGAGCGATAGCTCGGTGTTCCAGGTACTCAGTAGTAGAACAATTTCTAAAAGACTAGTTAATAAAAATAACAAAATTTTAAATTTTTTTTTTATTGATTTTTGCTGTAAGAATAAAAAAAATACGAAAAATTAATTTTATGGTATGATCATGAAATGTTTTATCTCCCGTTTTTTGTACATAACTTGTATGAGAGAATTTTCCAACAAAGCATGTTCGACTCGAGTGAATTTGAGTGGATAATCTGAAGTAGAATGGATGACAGTTATGTGTTATTGGCCCCACTCACTGAATCCGCATTTCTAATAATTGAACTTGGACATAAATTCATAAATAAATCACAATTTTACGATCTTGAATCTTTTAAACGACACCCATAAAAGTTGTGCATCACATTTCTACACACCTTCCTTATATTTAACTTTCAAAACAGTTGTAAATCTTAAAAATTAATATAATAATTATTTTTCTACAATTGTAAAATATATTTTTGATCGTATTATCAAATTCAAAAGTGAATTATTAATTAATTATTAATTTTATTGATAAGTGAATGACTGATTAGTAATTTAGAAAAATGTTTAGAAAAATGTTGTTGCAGATCCTTTTGAGTTCATTTCTGGCTCAATTGTAATATTTACTCGTATATATGGTAGAAAAGAAGAGAGATTAAAGGATCTCTATTTCATCGTTTCATTTCATATAAAAATTAGCTGGAGCGTCTCCACTCGACTATCTCGCAATTTGAATTGGATTAAATAACGTAATATATTATATTTAAATTAAATTTAATTAATTATAAATTATAAATTAAAATTAATAAATAATATTTATTAAACCAGCGCATGTTTGACTCTTTGTTGATGGAACCACGTCATGTATTGGCGCTTGAGATTTGCAGTGTTAAAAAATTTCAGCAATTCAATCAAGCTGAAATTCTATATAGAGCAGTTTTATACAATTTTTAATCATGTGAAAAACTATCAAACATATATCTTTAATTTTACAGTCACTTTAGAGGAAAATAAATCAAAAAGTGGTAAGTAATGACCCTCTTCCGAATGAGTTACATTTCTCAAAAGTTGACAGAAAACTAAGAATTTTGAATAATGTCCATGTACCAAATTTCATGATTCTAGCTCAAATCGTTTTTGCGTAATCTTGTCTACATACATACATACATACATACATAAATACATACATACATACATACACACACACACACACAGAGAGAGAGAGAGAGAGAGACAGACATTTTTCTCAACCTTAGTGAAAATGATTCAGAAACCTTCAAAACGTATAAAAACATCAAAATCTCAATATCGAAAATTTTCGTGATCGCAATACTAGTAAAAAAGTAAATTTTCATATTAATATACAAAAAAAAAAGAATAATTTTTTTTTTATAATAAAAATATTTTTCGGGTTGGTAACAAACTTACTAACCAAGGGAAGAGTCACACCATCGAAGAAACTTACCTGGAACAAAGATAAAAAAAGAAAATTAATTGATTGTATCAAAAATTAGTAATATATTCAAAAACTTATAAATTAATTTATTATATAAACAAAAACAAAAATAACGCTTAATTGGATTTTTTTTAATTTCAAATTTCAGATATATTCATTAATTATTCTTCCTTACAAATCCTTACATGTCAATAAAGTTGATTTCAAATATATATATATATACTTATATAAACATAAAATAGGGGGCAGCATGGCTGAGTGGGTAGAGTACTAGATTTCTACACAGGAAGCCTGAGTTCGAATCCCAGCATAGAACTCAAGATTATATATTTATTTGATTAATTTAATTTAATTAATTTAATTTAATTTAATTTGATTAATAAATATAAAAATTTAATTCAATTTAACATCGGCTGCCCCCACCGAAGAAGGCAAGGGGAAACCACTTCGGTCAAATTTTCCCATGAACACCCTATGACTCCTGTGGAGTTATTAGGGCCACGACACTTCCGCTAGGAAGTTATCGACAACGAAGAAGAAACATAAAATAATTTTGATTATTGATTTTAATTAAAAATTAGATATTTTTTTATAGTTTTTAATTAGTTTTTTCAAAATTTATATTGTAGTTTATTAACTTTTAAAATTGTTTACATATTTAAATCAACCACAATTAAAAACACTTTTCGTTTACTCCTTTCCTTTATTGTTTTACACTTTTTTTTCCTCAAATTAAGTAATTATTATAATAGCACATGATTCACCGAGCCGTGGCTCGGTACTTTAAAAATATTATTCCTTATTAACTAAAAATATTTAAGATTAAGATTATTATTTAAAATAAATAAACAACAAAATATATGAAACAATTCCAAATAATTTAAAAGAACATAAATTAAAAAAAAAATAGTCATAAATCATACGGCTCTTAAACGTACATAATAATTCACATGAAGACAGAAAAGTATGGCCTGTGGATATAACATAAAATATATTTTGTAATTTGATTACAAAATATTATTAAAATAAATATTTTTTATTTTATTTTAATTATAATATTTTGTATTTAAGAAGCGCTGGCCGGCGTTGCCCGGTGCCATTTTTTATTTTTTATTATTAAAATGCCTATTTTAAATTAAGAAAAAACTAACAAAGATTTTTTTTTTCCGCTGCTGAAACCAAAACAGATCGATTGTTTTTATAATAATAAAAAACAAAGAAAGATTATTTTTTTTCGTTGCTGAAACCAATACAAATCGATTTTTTTTTTTAATAAGAATTATCTATGGTGTGAATTTCATAAAAATACTTGGAGTGGTTTAATATTTCAAAAATTCAAATATATACCTATATATACGATTTTTGCTAGTATAATATGATATGATATTTGTTGGCGGCGGGATATGAATTCTAAAAAAAGATTTATAATTTATAATAGAAATAAACAAGCCATTAAAAATATTAAATCATATCAGTAAAATAATAAAATAGAATTAGTATTTTTTTGTAGAAAATCATTTAAATTAGAGTGGATTTAATAAAAGTTTAATGAAATGAATCAAAAAAAAAAGAAAAAAAAGGGATTACTTTATAGCGAATTTTAAATATCTATATATATATATATAGATATAGATATAGATTTATATATAAAATCTTTTGCAAAGGTGGGAAGAGAAACGGAAACGCATTTCCAAATGGAAGGGATTATTCAGCGCCTCGAAGCAGAAACCATATAATATGAAAATAATTGCATCTGAAAATAGCATAGTAATCGGACCAATTGGGAAATACCAGAGAGAAGATGAGGTTGGGGATGGGGTGAGGGGGGGGGGGGGAGGAATAGGCATATCTTTCAAATTTGATAGAAAAAAAAATATCTCACCCATCATAAATTGAATCAAACGAGTATGGATTTACCCCAAAGGTCTTTCGTACCTATTTTAGAATCCGAGTTTTTTTTAACAATCCCCTCGCCTCCCCTTCAAAAAAAAAAAGAACTAAACCCAAAGTTGTCCGTAGATCATATAAATTGTCATACTTTGAAACATTCCGCAGGTGCCAAAAAAAGAGAAAAAAAAAAAAAAAATTAATCCATGGATGAAAGTTTGTTCAATTTATAGCAAGTAGAGGAAACTTTGGAGAAATACAATTTCACTATTAAAATGAATAAAATGAAAATGTTCAAAAAAAAAAAAAATAATAATTTCAAAAACAGTAAATCTTGTTTAACAAATTTTGCAAGGATGTCAGCAATTATTATCAAATAATTCAAATGAATCCAAAAAAAAAAAAAAAATTAATTAAAATTTTGCTATATTTTCTAATTATTATGAGTGTAGTCCATCAATAAATGTACATTAAAAGACATGAATAGATTCAGGATATTTGAAAATGTGCAATCTCAAACAAATTAAATATTACATTAATTAGTATGTTTAGTGTTTAAAGTAAAAAAAAATAAAAAGAAATAAATAATTTTAAAATTAAAACGATTTGAAGTAAAAATTTATGATTTAATGCAGGGATGTCCAACTCGCGGCCCGCGGGCCGCATTGCGGCCCACTCAAAGTTTTGATGCGGCCCACTATCGACTCATTTTGGAGTTAAATTTTAAAGAATTCACAGTCCGGCAAGCGACCTATAACTTCGAGGCTATAAAAAAAAGGCTGCAACATTCAAAAACAAAAAACCACCTCTATCCCCAAAAATCTCCATAAGTTTTGAGACATTCACTAGCTAGGCTTAACATATTCTGGTAATTTTGCGGCCCAGTTAAATATTTAAGTTTGCGATGTGGCCCATTAAATTAAAAGGTTGGACATCCCTGATTTAATGAGTTTATTTTTTACTATCTCGCCAGAGATAGTATTGCGATCACGAAAATTTTCGATGTTGAGATTTTGACGTTTTTATACGTTTTGAAGGTTCCTGAATCATTTTCACTAAGGTTGAGAAAAATGTATGTGTGTGTGTGTGTGTGTGTGTGTGAGTGTATGTAGACAAGATTACGCAAAAACGGTTTGAGCTAGAATGATGAAATTTGGTACATGAGCATTATTCAAAATTCGTAGTTTTCTATCAACTTTTGAGAAATGTAGCTCAACCGGAAGAGGGTCATTACCTACAACGTTTTGATTTTTTTTCCTCTAAAGTGACCGTAAAAATAAAGATATATGTTTGATAATTTTTCACATGATTAAAGATTGTATAAAACTGCTATATATAGAATTTCAGCTTGATTGATTCGCTGAAATTACCAGAATTAATTTTTTAACACTGCAATTCTCACGCGCCAACATGACGTGGTGCCATCAACAAAAAGCAAAACATGCGCTGGTTTAATATTTATTATTTATAATTTATAATTAATTAAATTTAATTTAAATATAATATATTATGTTATTTAATCCAATTCAAATTGCGAGATAGTCGAGTGGAGACACTCCAGCTAATTTTAATTTAAGATTTCAATTATTTTTATCTTTCACATTTATACAAAATAAATTATTATTATTATTTTTTTTTTAATTTAATTTTAATTTTTACCTAAAGATCCATATAAATAAATTTATTATGATTTTTTTGTAATATTAATTAATGTAATTGATATTATCTGTTACCCACAAAGATAGTTTATGTAAATACACAATGTTGTTTGTAATGTTGTTCTGGTTGACATTGAAATAATTAATAATTAATTAAATAAATAATGAAATGAATGCAAACAAGAATAGAAATTAGTTTCCAATTAACAAAATGATTGAATTACTAAAAATAAAAACTTTAAAAAAAAAAAAATGTTATTCACAAGCTTGGTTCACTTATGTTAATATATGCAGTGTATAAAAAAAAATCTGGAGTGTCTCCACTCGACTATCTCGCAAATTTGAATTGAATTAATTAAAATATATTACATTTAAATTAAATTTAATTAATTAAATTATAAATAAAGTGTAATAAATTGGATTAATTAATTAATTAAAAAAATTTAAATTTACCGTATAGTATTGTTATTGAATTAAATTAATTAATTATCATATATAAAAATATAAAATATATATATATAAAATGTTAAAAATTTAATTCGCGTGTTTGGCTCTTTGTTAATGACACCACGTCACGTGCAGGCGCGTGATTGCCAGTCAACTTGTTAAAAAATTAATTCCGGCACTTTCAGCGATTTTATCAAGCTGAAATTTCTATATATAGCAGTTTTATACAATTTTTAATCATGTGAAAAACTATCAAACAAATATCTTTATTCTTACGGTCACTTTAGAGGAAAAAAATGAAAACATGGTAGATAATGGTCCTCTTCCGAATGAGCTACATTTCTCCATTCTCAAAAGTTGTTAGAAAACTACGAATTTTGAATAATGCCCGAGTATCAAATTTCATTATTCTAGCTCAAACCGTTTTTGCGTTTTCTTGTCTACATACAAACAAACAGACATTTTTCTCAACCTTAATGAAAATGATTGAGGAACCTTCAAAACGTATAAAAACATCAAAATCTTGAAATCGAAAATTTTCGTGATCGCAATACTATCTCTTACGAGATAGTAAATACCAGCTGGTCCGAGCGCCTTCGGCGCTCTTCACAGCTGGACGGGGGCTCCGCCCCCTGTACCCCCGAGTGGTACATCGTATTTGGTTAAAAGTAGTATTCTTCTATTTATATAGCTCAAAGATAGTCGAAAGTTCTTGGCCACATTTCTCCAAATGTCCCTATCCTGAGCCCTTGTCCTATCTCTCTTACGTCCTTCCTATGCGTCCATGGTCTTGATTCCCTTTGATAATAATTTTGATGAGATAAGCCTCTTTACTGCATGATAACAGGCGTTTCCCGATTGATACCTCGATTTAAATTGTATATTAAGATTTTGTATGTTAATACTGTTCCTCTTTGTCTCACTAAATATTTTTTCTTATCACTATTAATTTCAAACCTCCATTAATTTTTCCTCGCTATCTGTAATTGCAATTGCCGAATCTCTTATAATATTTAAGACGTCTGCTTAGCCTAACTTGAGTGATTTTTTCCCAATTTGTGTAATCACATACTCACAACATGCAACATATAATTGGTCAAAGAATATGTATATAATATTTATAATTTTTATGTTTTATTTATATTTATAATTTAATTTTGTTTTTGTTTTCTTTTAATCAATAAATCTAATATTAAAAATGCCTAGAGGATGTCTAAAAAATCATATTTTAATTTTAATTTTGATCTCATAATTGGATTTCCTTTTTCATGTAAGTATATAATTAAGAGTGGAATTACAATATAATCAATAGCTAATATATAATATTAAAAATATATTTACGGATTCGTTCTATAATAAATTGATGATGTCATTTAATTCTCCTACTATGTATCGAATCGAATATAAAGATAAATCTTCTTTTAAACGTTGTGTGAAACAATTTCAAATAATTTAAATGTAAAACTATTAATGAAATTAAAAAATCAAATATATGAATATAATATAAATATTTTTAATTTTATTTTAAGAATAGATATATATATCTCACAGGCGGTGGTTGTGACGTCATCAATATATTATAAATTTAAATTAAGAAGAACTAATAAAGTTTCGTGAGATGTGATCAATAAAACTCAATTTTTCTTTATAAATACTATCTCTGTTGTGAATTTCAAAAAAATCGTTAGAGCGGTTTTTGAGAACAATGAAACAGAGAAACAGAGAAACAATTTTTACTCGTATAAGAAGATAAGATTAAGAAAAAATAAAAATATAAAAAATAATTATGGTTGAAATGGATTTTGATTTTTAAATGTTTTGAATGTTTTGAATGTATCTGAAAATAACAAAAGGGAAATAAACCAAATGATTGTGATAAATATAAAATAAATCTAACTAAATAATTTCAATACACACACACACACACACACACACACACAAACTTTAAACAATTCATACTTGAATAATTTCACTTAATAACAATTTTATGTAAATTAAAATTGACCTATTTCGTTTGTGGATGCTTTTACCCTTTCTATGTGTGTATGGGTATGAGATATACAAACCATTTGAACCAACTGTGTCTGTCTGTCTGTCTGTCTTTCTGTCCGTAATGCAAACCTTATTTGAACAAAGTCCGGGTATTTCACTCCGCTCCACTCCACTCTCAGTCTATCATCATCCCTTTCAAACGCTTATTTCTATTTCCGTAGTGGCCCGGGGTGTCGACTCCTTTCCTTTTAGCAACCCCTTGAATCTCAGCCAATCTAATTGTCGAGTGTCCCCCGTCTCATCTGAAAGGTGAACGGAATTGCTCCGAGCAAACGAACATACGAACAAGCAAAACGCACCCCCCCCCCCCCCCCGGCTCTTTCAAATTTATTTATGGACGATGAGAAAAATTATAAAAATTTACAATGCAATTATCTAAATGGAAAATTTAATAATATATTATATCTACATAAAAAATAAAATAATTTATTTTCTTATTATTATTATTATTATAACACGCTTTTATTTAGTTTCCCTTCGTGTCTTGTTGTTAAAAACTTGGAAGGTGAATTTGACCCCAATGTTCAAATGTGCTGAAATTTTGTATACATATGTAACTCCAATTCAGGTTCATCCCAGGTCATAGGTGACCTCGGAGGTATTATTAATTAATTTACAATAATATTATTATTATTAATTATTAAGAAATCATAAACCGGGGGAAATTTTTGTCAAGACTAAAGATTAGGAAATAAAAAAAAATATAAAAAAAAACTTTTTAAAAACGCACGCTTTTATTTAAATGCACTAAAAAGGAGAAAATAATTTATCCACACAAACACCGCGATTTCTGTTACAATTAATCATATCTAAAAAATGAAAGCGTGGGCGCCAAACATGCAGGGAAAGGAAAAGAATACAAAGGACATTTCATTGTTTATGCATAAAGCTTTCTGTTTTTTTTTTCCTTTCCACTATACTTGATAACTGTATCTATTTGAAGTCGCTTTCATTTTTTTAGATATGATTAAATGTAATAGAAATCATGGTGTGTGTGGAGACATTATTTTCTCCTTTTTAGTGCATTTAAATAAAAGCGTGTTTTTAAAAAGTTTTTTGTTATATTTTTTTTAAAAATATAAAAATAAAAAATTTCATTTATATTTTTTACTTACTTAATGTTTGTTAATATTATTATTATTATTATTAGGAGTTTTAAGATAAGAACCAATGAAATCATCATCCAACTAATTCTACTCTTTCTAATTTATTTTAAACATAATTATTTATCGAGTAGTAAGTACAAAGACACAAGCTCTATACTTCTTATGAAGAATAAATATATTTATAGAAATAATATACTTATTCAAAATTTAATTTTTTTAAAATGAATTTTCAGGGTTATTAAACATCATTTTGAATATTCAATAAAAAAAAGCTCTCGTATTAAATATTTAAACATTTTTAAAAGCATAGAATATCTTATATTTAGTATTTCTATTTTATTTTAAATAAATATAATGATATAATTGTTTATGCAGACTTTTATTTTTTTATTTATTTATTTATTATACGTCTGTCTGTTTTATAAAAATACTATTATCATATTCAAATTCATTCGTATTAGTTTGAATGAAATTTACTAAAATGTTTAGTATAATATACCAATCAAGCAAGCATCTGACAATTTGTAGAAACCATCAAATGAGATGATTTTAATGTTTAAATGATATTTCAATATCATATCATTAATAATAATGATTGATATATTTAATAAGAATAAATTTCAAAATTTTTATGTTAATTTAATAATAAAATAAATAAAATAAAATTTTATAATAAAATTACAATAAATTATACATTTTTGAAAAGGATACACATTTTCCTATTTTTTTTTACATATTCTCCATTTCGCTCAACACATTGCTGCAGTCGGGGCACCCATTTTTTAAATCCAGAGTCATAGAAATCCCCCGCCTGGCTTCACCTCCTCGTCGATGTTGAAGTGCGATCCACCAAGGAGTTTCTTGAGTTCCTGAAAAAGATGAAAGTCACTCGGGGCTATCGAATTGCTCCCTCATCCGCCCTATTCTCCGGATTTAGCCCCGACTTTGACAATCGTTCGAAACCGAGGGCCGGCCTGCGGGCTGCTCATCATGGACGTCAGTTCGTCCGTTTTTGAAGTCCCAGACTTAGCCCCGAGTGACTTTAATCATTTTCCGGAACTCAAGAAACACCTTGATGGATCGCACTTCGACACCGACGATGAGGTGAAAGAAGCAGTTTTGACTTTTTTCCGCAGCTTTCTATCATTCTGGATTTAAATAAGCTGGAGTGTCTCCACTCGACTATCTCTCAAATTTGAATTGGATTAAATAACATATATTACAAATTAAAATTAATTAATTAAATTATAAATTAAAATTAATAAATAATATTTATTAAACAAAAAAAAAAAAAAAAAAAAAATGAGTGCTCCGACTGCAAAAATGTGTTGATCGAAATAGAGAATATGTAGAAAAATAGGAAAATGTGTAACCTTTTCAAAAATGTATAATTTATTGTAATTAAAATTGTTTTTCAATGTCAAAAACCACTGTGGAACTTATTTTCCGAACACGCCTCGTATATTCTATATCGTATACATAAATAATATTATTTTGTCATAAGGCAAAAGTATTTACTTTTATAACTTATATTTTTATTCAGATAAACCAGAATTTGATTTGAGTTTGTTTTATCATCCTCACCCAATTTTAACCTTTTTCCCTCCCTCAAGGGAAAAGTACAAAATCCTATATAAATGCAATGATTGAAGGGGAGTAAAATGGTTTTATGATCACGGGTCAAGAACCTTACATCCATAATATCATTCACCCTCAGTTGGAAAAATAAAAACAAGCATAATGACCTTTTTGGGATTAAGTAAGACCAAAACTAAAAATTATTTAATAATTAATATCCTACTTATATATATAATATAATATATAATTGATAAAATGTTTCTATCATTTATATTCATAAAAACATTTTTTTTAAATATGCAAAAAGAAAATAAATAAAAGTATATTTATGTTTGGATTCGAAAATTAACATGAAAAAATATACTGGAATGTCTGTTATAACTATTTTTAGAATCAAATACTTGTCGTGTCAATCAATTACATATAATATATGAATTATACCTTTTGGAGATTAAAAATAAAAACTAAGAATTTATTTTTGTATAAGCTAACTATTGTACGTGGGCAGGTCAATAAGTCCGTGAGTTAAATGAAATGGCAACTCTGCTTTTTTCAGCAGGTTCCTGTTGAAATTTGAACTAGCTCTGCCTTTTAATTTTTGTTTGACATCCATTAATAGCAGATTACCTCGTGATTGGAGTAGAAAATGGAAAAAAGTGAATTTCTATGAAAATGGGATACGAATTGCTCCCTCATCCGCCCTATTCTCCGGATTTAGCCCCGAGTGACAATTTATTGTTTCAAAAAGATAAAATCATCTCACAAACAAATGCCTATTTGGATCTCCTCGACAAATCTTATTTTTTGGAAGGGATAAAAAAATTGGAGAAAAGTTGAACGAAGTGTATAGAGAGCTCAAAGGAGACTACGTGGAAAAATAAAATAATTTTTTATACAAAAACCAGTGTTTCATTCAAATACTTACGGACTTAGTGACATTATACATATATATACTATATATATATATATATATTTTCAACAAAATACAAAAGTCCAAGGGGCATTCTTGTGTCTAGGTATGAATTATATTTTTTTTGTAAATATTATTAATCCAAATTAAATATCCATTTTTTTTTGCTCAATTATCTAATAAATAATTATGATAATTAAAATATGTATATTTAAAAAAAAAATAATGATTTTAATTATTATACATTTATTTATTTGACATTATTAGTTATTTATTCGATGGCATTTGAGGGTGTGTTGGGGGAAGAGGGGATGTGTGTCACTTTCTCACATAGCATTCTGTGTTTGGAATCCAAGTCCCAGCATTTTATCAGACCACATCCTTTGTTTGTAAAAGCAAATTATTGAAGATTTTACTTTGAGAAGTTGACTCTTCTATAAATCAATTTGGAATTTAATACGAGTTTCTCATAAAGAGGTTCAAAAGAATTCGTCAGTCAAAGTGGTACTTCACTAAATCAATGATTATTTAATTATATTTTTAGTAAATGATTATTAACTTAACTTTTGAAATTAATTTGAGGTATGATGACAAAACAAATGAAATATTGTAATTTTCTTAAATAATTTTAAAGAGTAGTATTTAGTATAATAAAGCCATTGAATTAGAAATGGATATTACATAATTCTTTTTTTTTAACTTGTATTATGTTTTAAAATTGATTATAAGAAAATCTCAATGGAAAAAAGAAAGAATCTATGAGTGTTTTTAAATGTTAATATATATTTTATTATTATCATTAATATTAATTAATTTTTATCAGAATATAAGTAATTAAATAAAATAAATTATTATAATAGACAAAGAAAAGATGAATTTGAATTTATTAGAAAAGTATTTATTTATTCGTCAATATGCATTTTGTCCTCTTCAAAGTAATTCCTCTCAGACACCAGCGCTTCTTCCAATCATCGAAGCACTTCCGAAATGCGCTTTTCGGTATGGCCATCAGCTCATTCTTCGATTCTGACATCTTTCTTTGGCCCAGAAACGCTTTCATTGGTCTCTTCTGTTTTGGGAATAAGAAAAGTCACAGAGAGCCAAATCTGGAGAATACGGTGGTTGACGGTGATCACGGTGTTATTTTTGTTCAAAAATTCACAAACAAGCAATGATGAGAAAACTGGTACATTATCATGATGCGAAATCCATGATGTTTTTTCCAAAATCGTTTGAACCGTATTGCTTCACGCAAATGTTCCATAACTTCCTTATAGTATTCCTTATTAATAGTCGACCTGTTTGCAAGAACTCATGATGCACTACGTTATTGCAATCGAAGAAAACAGTAAGCAAAACCTTCACATTTGATCGACATCATCAACATCTTTTCGGTCTTCTGTAAAGCGATTGTACCACTTATAAACTGTTTTTTGGGACAAAGTAGACTGGCTGAAATATAATCAACATTTAAAGCGCGGAGGAGCACTTTATTCCATTTTTAACCCAAAATTCAATACAGATTCTGTGAACCATTTTTTTTTAAGTATGAATGCGATGAACACACAAAAACGTGACTAACTTTTTCAGTTGTTAAAAACAAACTACTAATCCAAAATGGCTGATAATATCAACATATGAGAAACATATGTGTACCAACCTAACAAAAAAAAATAAATAAAAAATTCGAGAATCGAATGTACATAGTCATTAACCAAAAATAAATAAATAAATAAATTAATAAAATCTCATATGATGATGATTGATAATTTTCAATGAATGATTTGATGTAGTTTTTATATAATAAAAATTGGAGTAAATAAATATAATAAAAGTCAATTATGTTTGTTTAATTGAAGAGGAGAGAGTAGGAAATAATTGATCTTATTTATTCAATATAATTCGTATTACTATATACCATCGTACCATAGACAAGAACAACAACATGGAAGCATATGGTGGGAGGAAGTACGAATTAATAAAACTTGGGCTTTGTTCCTTGTTTGTGTAGATGGTGAGGCAACATATTCCTCTCTTTTGTAGGCATATTGGCCAACCATTCATTGGGTGTTGAAGCTACTAGTGGGTCTCGGTGGGTATACAAATATTAGATGATGGGGGAACAAGTGAACTAGCTATTGAATCTCTCCCACTCCAAAAGCTTCGCTTTCTGTTTAACAAACACGGCATACCGATAGTATTTACTCGAGACGAATACTATATTATATTCCTTTAATAAATAATTCTATTAAATTAATAAGGAAATAACAGAGTTAACAAGTTAAATCAATTTAATTAAAATAACTTTCCATTAATTTAGAAATAATAATAGATTGGGTAATAATTTGATTAAAAAATTGATTTTTTTTTCTAATGAAAGAAATCATCTATAATTAAAAAAAACTTGCAAGAATTTATTATTTAGTGTTTTTTTTTATAATAAATCATTAAAACTATAATATAAAATAATTTACTGAATTACAGTGGTACCTCGACATACGAGCTTAATTCGACTTAAGACCTTGCTCGTATCTCAAATTGTTCGTATCTCAAAGCACTTCGCGCCATTAAAACTAATAGAAAAGCTTTTAATCCGTTCCAGTCCCCAAAAATCACCTTAGTTTTGTTTTTTGTATGCTATTTTGAATCAAACAAATGTCTTTACGAGAAGGAACATTTATTTAAAAACAACAAAAATAATGGGAACATTTAAATAAATAAAAATAAGAAGAATTTAAAAAAAAAACTTAAATATCATCGCTTGTCTTTGCTTTTTTTGCCTCCCCTTGCTCATCTTGTTCTGCAAAGCGTTTTACAAAATTGTCTAAGGAAGTTTGTTATTTCCTCCCCTTCAGGGTATTGCGAAAATGATTGAGACAGGTTTCGTTAAATAATTCCGAAGCCCGACCAGTTGCAACCTTTTCGGGTGGTTTTTATCTACAAATTCAACAATTTTCTCCCAGATTCCTAGGATCTCTTTAATTTCTTTTGAAGAGATAACATTTTCTGTTTCTGGCGCCTCTTCAGAAACTGTGTTTTCTTGGGTCACAACATCATTCTGTGTTTGTAGGTTTTGTAACTCTTCAGTTGTAAGCTCCACAAAATGTTGCTCGACGAGTTCGTTTACATCATTTTCATCTACTTCTAGACCCAAAGATTTTCCCAAATAAACAATCTCTTCTGTTTCTGACACTTGAGATTCAGATTCTGCAATGATCCTTTCAGTTACAGCGTCAGGCCATAGCTTTTTCCATGCAGAAATTAATTGCAGGCAAATACAAAAAATTTCTCAAAGTAGGCGCTACTGCCCCCTCGTGGGCGATGAAGCTGATGGCCACAGGTGTATTTATGGAAAATTACTTGTATATTACTTTTCTATTCTGAGATCAATAAATTGATACATAAATTAAATGTTTCTAATTTACACCTTTATTTATAATATTTTGCAAATAAGTACATTTATCTTTCTATTTAATTGTTATTAAAAGTAAAAAAAATTAAAAAAAAATTTCCAAGGGGGCGCTGAGTGAATTTTTTTTTTGTCAAATAAGTTTGGGAGCCACTGATTTATAGAGTCTATAGATTGGAGGTGTGATTATAAATAACCAAAACAAAAACTTGCTAATTTTTTATTACTTATGAAATAATCTATTTTTTATTTCTATATCTATATTTTATATATGTTTATCATTCTTGACAAAAAAATAAAGTGATTGATCCCCATGATATCAAATTCAATGATTCAAAATATTAATATTAATTTAATTTACTATATATCAATAGACATATGGTAATTTCCGTCGTATGTATGTGATGTCATGTCAACATTATGAAGTTTTTGTTACAAATTCAGTTTAATCTTAAATTGCAAACACCGTTTGTAACGGGTTTGCCTAGTATAATAATACTTATATAAAACAATTTATTATATTACTATTTAATAATTTTATATACTAAATCTGTACTTGAATTTTGTGTCTAATTTAATTCTATTTGATTTCACATCTCTCACAAAATCTCTTTAATATAAAATAAAAACCTCTGACTTTTGTACGTCCTACGGAAGGACAACGCCTCTCAAGCCGGTTATATCAATGAGGTGTCCTATGTTCATTAGAACGGGTCCTCTCAACCTTTACCTTGATTTTCTTCAAGTAGCTTTTCCCCAAAGTTGTTCCTGGAGGCTGGGTTGACTCCGTCCCATAGACCCCAGATAGAGAAATTCCCTTGATTTGAACCCGGGACCATGTGAATGTGAGGCAGGTTCGCTACCCACACAGCCAATGACGCCTTAAATATTTAATATATAACAAATAATTAAAAATTTATTTTTTCTTTTCTTCAGGTTTAGCATAGAATAAATCAATTAAATATATTGTAGTTATAAAATGCTTAAAAATAATTCCATGCTTGCCATTTTAAATTTAACTAATCCACTGCGCCCAGTCAGACAGCCAGTTAGGTATGAAAATTTCTAAAAAAAAAAAATTTAATATACCTATCTGGAATGTAATATTCTTGAAATTACAGGCTATAAAAAAAACTTAGGAAAGAATTATTAACTATAACTTTTATGCATTTGTTATTATGTATTTTTTCTCTGAAAATGGTTCTTTAGTTTTTAAAATGACATTCATTCATTTTATATTATTTTATTTAAAAGAGTTTATTTCACATTTTATTTTTCATTTTCTTTTTTTAATAGAACATAAATAGAATTCATTTATTCTATTTTTTTTTAATATTTAATTTTTTAAATATAACTTATATACTTTTTAGTAAATCATTTTCTAGGATTATAAAAAATTTTTATTTATCATTGGTTATTATTATGAAGGCGCCATTGGGTGTGTGGGTAGCAAACCTGCCTCACATTCCCATGGTCCCGGGTTCAATTCCCGGGCCTGGCAAGGGAATTTCCCTAGCTGGGGTCTATGCGACGGACTCAACTCAGCCTCTGGGAACAACATTAGGGAAAAGCTACTTGATAGCGCCTCCGATCAAGAAAATCAAGGTAAAGGTTGAGAGGACCCGCTCTACTGATCATAGGACACCTCAGTGATATAAACGGCTTGATAGGCGTTGTCCTTGCGTAGGACATACAAAGTCAGAGGTTTTTGTTTTTTATTTTGGTTATTATTACTTTTGTTTTCTTTTTAATTAAATTTGTTTCAATTAATTTTATTATAATATAATCCAAATTTTCATTCCATTTATAATATTTACTCCTTTTTCTATTTATATAATCGTTCTCAGAACACCTACATGTAGGTAAGTAAGTATACATAGTTAGTTAGTTCACTTATTTTCACTCTTAAAAGTCAAATACAAATTTTATCAAAACATGAATCTGTATTTGTTCTTTGAGTATATAAATCCAAAAAAAAAAAATTAATATCTATCATGTTTTGTTGTTTTATCAAAGAAAAATGTGTTTTATATGTTATTGATAAAACAAATAAAAAAACAAACAAACACAAACAAACACTAAATAACAAATATTTATTTTAAAAATAACAACTAAAAATTAGTTATAGCTACTTATTTTACTGTGTGTGTATTACGTATTAAATTTCATTTAAAACACAAATTCATATCTTATCTTATTATGCTAGCTAAAATTGTATATATCTACAACCATTGGTTCTCAAAAACCGCTCTAACGATTTTTTTCAAATTCACACTAGATATAGTATTTATAAAGAAAAATTGAGTTTTATTGATCACATCTCTTGAAACTTACAGCTTCATTATTAATTTCTTAATTAAAAATTATATATGGGTGACGTCAGAAATGGCATCCATTTTGAAATTTTACTCCGCCTTTTTTAAAAAATTTTTTAAAGGATATTGTATTAATATTTTTTTTATATTTAAAATATTTTAAAATTTATTATTTAATTTCGAAATAAAATTAAAAATATTTATTTTTAATAAAATATATATATATTTATTAATCTCTCTCAAAAAAAAAACAACAAAACAAATAAATGTCTTTGAAAGATGGTAAAAATATATTTTTAATTATCAAAATATCATAGACCAATGGTAAGAACAATTGTTTTTACTCCCCGAGTTCGAAGGATCGAAACTCGCCGCGTGTATTTTTTTTTTATCTATTTTCGTGATTTATTTATTCATTGTTCTTTTATTAAATTTAATTTATTTTATTTTATTTTATTAATTAAAATGATGTAACATTTAATAATTGTAATATTGTAATAAAAAAACCGGAGGAAAATAATTTTTTTTTTTTTTTTTAATCTATTATTTTTTAATAAATTACTATTTTATATTTATTTATTCATTGTTCTTTTATTAAATTTAAATATTTATTAATATTATTTATTATTAATTTATATATCGATGACATATGACATTCATATTGAAATTTGACTCCCGCCTTTTTTTAAAAGATATATATTTTTTATATTTAAAATATTTTAAAATTGTTTATTTAATTTCGAAATAAAATTAAAAATATATATTTTAATAATATTTTATAATTATAAATTACGATATATATTTATCATTCTTCCAATAAAAAAAAAATATTCATGCACTTAGAAACATACCTACCCCAAGTTCCATTCATTTTAATCAGATTGATGCAATGATGCAACATTTAATAATTGTAATAAATATTTAAAGAATTGTATATCAGCTCGGTGTCCCAAGTATTAATATTACCAGCCAAACCCAATATAATAATGAATTATTTTTTTTTAACTTAATTACCTAGCCGAGGCTCGGGGTCCCGGTGTGATCTTAATATATTGTCAGAATTAGATAAATAATGTAGAGAGAAAAATTATTTAAAAATAGATATTTATTTAAATGAAATAAAATTATTTAATTTACAGAATGAAAATGACTATAATAATGTCTAAACATTTTTTCGAGCGACAGCTCGGTATCCCAGGTATTAATATTACCAGCCAAACCCAATAATAATGAATCATTTTTTTTAACTTAAGTACCGAGCCGAGGCTCGGGGTCCCGGTACTTAAAATTATATCAATAATATGTGAATTAAAAATATTCAAATTACATTAAATTTTCTCAATATTAAATTCATTCTTAGATAATATAAAAAAAGATAAATAAAACAATTTTAAAAAATAAAATTTTTGATTATTTTTCAAATTATTTTCTCACCTAGTATTTATTATACCTATAGTAAATAAACTTATATAACCATTTTAAATTTTAAATTATATATAATATTAAAAAAAAAAATAATGTAAAAAAAAATAAAAAAGTTAAAATCTCCCTGAAGAGATGATTGTACGTTGTAAAGTGTGGGAGGGGTTGGTTGGTGGGGGGGGGGGGAAAGAAATTAAAACCGTTCGAGGGCAATTCAGATAATTGAACTCTGAGATTATTTATTCAAAGTAAATCAACATTTCATTCACCCTTTGAAAATTTATTAAATTAAAATAATGATTAAATGGACAAATTAATTAATATATTTCAATACATATTTCGAAAAGAAAGAAGTGTGATTAATATCAAAAAGAGAGATTTTGATGTTTTTATACGTTTTGAAGGTTCTTGAATCATTTTCACTAAGGTTGAGAAAAATGTCTGTGTGTGTGTGTATGTCTGTGATTGTGTGTATGTATGTAGACAAGATTACTCAAAAACGGTTTGAGCTAGAATCATGAAATTTGGTACATGGGAATTATTCAAAATTCGTAGTTTTCTATCAACTTTTGAGAAATGTATCACAATCGGAAGAGGGTCATTACCTACAACGTTTTGATTTGTTTTCCTCCAAAGTGACCGTAAAAATAAAGATATAGGTATGATAGTTTATCATATGATTAAAAATTGTATAAAACTGCTATATATAGAATTTCAGCTTGATTGAATTGCTGAAAGTACCAGAATTAATTTTTTAACACTGCAAATCTCACGCGCCTGCACGTGACGTGGTGCCATCAACAAAGAGCCAAACACGCGCTGGTTTAATAAATATCATTTATTAATTTTAATTTATAATTAATTAAATTTAATTTAAATATAATATTTGTTATTTAATCCTATTCAAATTGCGAATCGAGTGGAGACACTCCAGCTAATTTTTTTGTTAATTTTAAATGTCAAATGACAAATAACTAAAACTATAGAATTATAATGGAATATACATATATTTAACCCTTTGAACTATCTTGGTAAATTCATATCTGTTTTATCAACGAAAAGATCTTTAGAATTAGTTATGTATTCATTCATTGTCCCTTTTTGTGCTTATCTAGGACAACTTATTTTATCTTATTTTCATAATTCATTCAAATTGCTTTTATAGAATGAAATTTCGTAAATGTTGCAACAGAATTAAAAAAAAAATATGCGTAAGGTGTTTTTTTTTTGCTAAATCCTATATAAAATTAATTCATATATAAATGTAGCTATATCATTATATATATGTAACAGCGCTTCTGATGGCGAAATATTGAACTAAGAAAATATATTAATTATGACTTATCTAAGATGCAGGACTTTGATTACCTTCGTTGTTAAAATAAATTAATTAGAAATATCTATGAAATTGATTTGCATTGAATAAGGACTTTAAAATCGATTTCTCTGCATTTTAGGTGAGTCTATTATATTATACATGTTATGTACATTTTTGTATATTATAAAATTAAATTAATAAAATTCTCTGTATTTTAGAGTAAATATCGGATTCCTAATTTATAAAAAAACCTAACCTTAAATAATTATAATAAACATCATTATATATATATATATATATATATATATATATACTAATAAAATAAAAATGATTATTTTATTTTGAATCAAGTTTCTCTAAAAAAATAAATAAATAAAAAAAATAAATATTAAAAATAAATAAATAATAAATAATTAAAATCAAGTTATCTTTCATGATTTTTTCATTATCTTTTAATTAATTTATTTATTTTAAAGGTAAAGGATTTATTCATCATATGGAGATGAGATTTTATTCTTCAATAGGCAAGTTCTTCCCCAACAACAACAAATCTTGGGTAAAGCAGTACAATTTAATAATAATAATTAAAAATGGAATCATTTGATTTATTTTTGAAATGTATTTTCAATTTTGTAAAATGAAATAAAATATTGCTTACACTTCATGAAGGTCTCGAAGATTGATCCCATAAAGAAAAGAATCTACTCATTACCCGGGATATTATTTTTAAATTTATTAAAAATTAATTTTTCATTTTAATGCAACTTATTCAATTTTTTCTTATTTCTTCATATATAAAAACAATAAATTATTTCCTTCCTTTTCAAGTAATAATTATTTTATTTTAAGTTATTTATTTTTTGAATATAAAATTTGACAATAGAAATATAGAATATAGCAGGATAAATTTTTCAATGTTGAAATACAAAAAAAAAAAAGAAATGATTGGGATGAAAATGTTGGTTAAATCGATTTATTAAAATAATTCGTATTAATTTATTTGTCGTATTATAAGTAGTATAATTAATTTGTATATTAATTTCATTTAATGAAGGCGAAATAATACAACTTATTTTGAAAATAAAGTCAAAGGCAGATGAATTTCATCCATTGGGGGTAAGCAAGAGATTACAATGCTGTCCCCTTCAAGGTCACCGATAAATAAAGCATTGGAGGTGGGCGAAATTTATAAATATATAATTAATATATCAGTAAAAAGTTATCAATCTATAATTTATAAAATTAAATTTTTATTTGAATCTTTTCTAAAATTTATTAAACTTCATTTAAATTAATAAGAAAAAATAAATTTACAATTAATTCTTGATTGAGGGATGATTTCGGTGGTGACGCCGGTCAACGTCTTCGACTGGAAAGGGAATGCGAACTGATTGCGCTCGAAACTCACCGGCAGGCCAGGAGGGAGGGTGGGTGGGGGGAGGTGAGAAGAGGTGGCGGAGGGGTCAACATGGCGGCAAATGTTTTCAATCTGTCAAAATTCAATAATTAATATTTAATCAACGAAGCAACGTAAAATTATATAATAGTAGTGAAAATGAATCTACGTTTCATAATGAATCGATTCGTATAGGTTTTATCTGTTGTTATGCGGGAAGATTTTTGTTCAAATGTAAAAACCGATATTAAAATTAATTAAAAATTTCCATTTAATGATACGAAAAATCAATTTTATTTAGAATCTGGCTAAAATTATGGTCAATGGATTGGTCTTGGTCACCATTTATAAGATTTAGACACAAATTTTAATAAAATGAAAAACATTGATTTGATTGGTTTTTTCTAATTCTCCAAAGCGTTCTATAAATATGAGTTCCAAGTTTTTACTAATATGAAGCGTTGGAGAGGTGGGCCCTCTCAGAGGCATATAAGGCCCGATTCACACACAAGTGGCGTATCGCACTGGCGTGGTTCTGGCGTGGAACAGGTTTGTTAATGTAATTGCATTAGCTTATGACTCAATACCCACAGATATGGCGTATGGCGTGTTGGAGGCCTGGAAAATGGCACGAAGACCACTCCAAATGGTCTAGAAGTGGCGTGCCAGTCCCTACGAGCCACCGGTGGAGTCGGAGCGGAGTGGTCTTCGTGCCATTTTCCACGCCTCCAACACGCCATATCTGTGGGTATTGAGTCATAAGCTAATGCAATTACATTACAAACCTGTTCCACGCCAGAACCACGCCAGTGCTATACGCCACTTGTGTGTGAATCGGGCCTAAGACATGTCTCACTCGTGAATTAACGGGGTTTTGCTTGTCGAAGAATTGACGTGATGTGGATATACTTGAATGAACCCCCGAAGGGGGGTTCATTCAAGTATATATAGGAGACTCTAAAGAGTCTCCTATAAGAAGTCAAGATTTAATTTTTTTTTCTTTTTAATGAATCTATGCTAGGTATTCTCCTTCATCCAAATAAATTTAATTTTTTGAATGATCAGGGGAAGGGGGGTGGAAGAGTAAGAGTAAGGGAATGGATTAAAAGGAGTCAACGGGTAAAGGACATGATTTCTCCAGATAGAAAAGGGATTTAGAAGAAATCATGAGCTCACGTGAGGGCAGGGACGCCAATCCCTGAAATAAAATTCTTTTCTACTGGGTTTATAGAAAAGAATCTATTCGTTACCCGGGATATTATTTTTAAATTTATTAAAAATTAATTTTACATTTCATGAATTATTCGTACAATATTGATTAATTCCAATGATTTTGAAGTGAAACTTCTTTAGCGGCGTCCTGACATTTGGTTGAGAATGGAGAGTGAATTGAAAAATTGAAATTTCGTAACGCGTTACGAAACGCAAGAGAGAAAAAAGATATAGATATAACGAGTGAGAATGAGATAGCCTCTATCTCCGACTCTCTTTTGTGCGGTGTTTCGTTTTTGAGAGAGAGGCTATCTGGGTCTTTCTTTTGTCCGGTCTTTCGTCTTTGAGAAAGAGGCTATCTGCCTCTTCGTTTTGTGCTGTCTTTCGTTCTACTACGCTCTCGCTAGGTCCAAAGTCCACGGCGCGCATGCGCGGTAGTACGTTGACGCGGAATAATATTTCTCAGCTTCTACTGGGTCAAAGAATAAAAATTAGTATGACTTATGATCAAAAGAGGGCGAGATCTCCACCTTGTCCAGTAGATATCGCAATTAAATACAATTTGAATTTAAATATATATTAATTTCAAAATTTGCCTAAACATTTATAAAAATAAATATACATATGAAATTTGTTATTTTTTTTTAATATTAAAAAATATTTAATTTGAGATTAATTATATGTAAAAAGATCAACTATCAAATAGATTCAAACTTTTATTTTCTTTGATTAGATTATAATTAAATATTATTTATATTATTTAAAAATTATTATTAAATTTAATTAATTATAAATTATAAATAATAAATAATAAATATTAAACCAGCGCATGTTTGGCTTTTTGTTGATGGCACCACGTCACGTGTTGGCGCGTGAGATTTGCAGTGTTAAAAAATTAATTCTGGTAATTTCAGCTAATCAATCAAGCTGAAATTCTATATATAGCAGTTTTATACAATTATTAATCATGTGAAAAATTATCAAACATATATCTTTATTTTTACGGTCACTTTAGAGGAAAAAAAATCAAAACGTTGTAGGTAATGACCCTCTTCCGGTTGAGCTACATTTCTCAAAAGTTGATAGAAAACTATGAATTTTGAA
Organism: Labia minor; assembly: GCA_963082975.1. NCBI lineage: Eukaryota > Metazoa > Arthropoda > Insecta > Dermaptera > Spongiphoridae > Labia > Labia minor. The sequence goes on from OY720349.1 coordinate 6,855,063, forward strand.
TAATGTCCATGTACCAAATTTCATCATTCTAGCTCAAACCGTTTTTGCGTAATCTTGCCTACATACACACACACACACACACACACACACACACACACACAGACACACACACACAGACATTTTTCTCAACCTTAGTGAAAATGATTCAGGAACCTTCAAAAAGTATAAAAACATCAAAATCTCAACATCGAAAATTTTCGTGATCGCAATACTATCTCTGGCGAGATAGTAAAAAATGATTCATTATTATTGGATTTGGCTGGTAATATTAATACCTGAGACACCGAGCTCGCTCTACCCTTTAAAAAATATTGATATACAATTCTTTAATTATTTATTACAATTATTAAATGTATTAAATAATATTTTATTGAAAAAATATTAAAAATTATAAAACTATCTAAAACTTAATTAATAAAAGAACAATGAATAAATAAATCACGAAAATAGATAAAAAAAAAATGCACGCGGCGAGTTTCGATCCTTCGAACTCGGGGAGTAAAAACAATTGTTCTTACTGCTGGTCTATGATATTTTGATAATTACAAAGATATTTTTACCATCTTTCAAAGACATTTATTTGTTTTGTTGTTTTTTTTTGAGAGAGATTAATAAATATATATATATTTTATTAAAAATAAATATTTTTAATTTTATTTCGAAATTAAATAATGAATTTTAAAATATTTTAAATATAAAAAAATGTTAATACAATATCATTTAAAAAAAAGCGGGATTAATAAATATATATATATATTTTATTAAAAATAAATATTTTTAATTTTATTTCGAAATTAAATAATAAATTTTAAAATATTTTAAATATAAAATTTCAAATTAAATAATGAATTTTAAAATATTTTAAATATAAAAAAATGTTAATACAATATCATTTAAAAAAAATTTTGGATCTGATGATTCGTTGCCGTTGATCAACTTTCTTCGAGAAACATTTGGTCTGCTTATAAATAACGATCCCAAGGAATCAACAACAAAATCTGGAACTACAATAGATGCTGTTTTTACACGTTATATAGAAAATATCGAATCACGAACATATATATCTTATTTTAGTTATCACAAGCCATTAATATCAGTATTACCAATTGAAGCACCAACCGACAATAGTACAGGCAATGTAGATATGATGATAGAGTAGATAATAATAATAATAAAGCGAATATTTGTTACGAAAATTTTATACTGTTATATGTCTTTCGAAATGATCCCTTTATTTTTCTCTATTTCTCTCTCACTCACACTCTCAACTAAAATTTATCTTATTCTCTAGATTGTAAGAAGTTTCACTTCCGCCACGTGTACGATGCTGCACATTTTGCTTTTTTTAATGAGAGGGAGTAATAAATAATACTAATAAGTAAATAATCACTTAATGCACATAATAGATTTGAATTCGAATCATTCCGTTTACAAACATGACGGCGAATATCATCTTATAAATGTTACTATTGATTAATTAATATCAAATTAACGACGCTTTGTAAAATTATAGATTGCTAGAAAAAAGGAATCTATCTTTCATAACAAATGATAGAATATTTACCTAATTTAACTATTCTTATGAGGCAATGTTTATTTAAAATGTAAATAAATTTGTAAGTAATAATTAATTTTAATTACGATTTTCAATAAAAAAATCAATATTTTATTTAGATACTGGCGAAAATTTTATTGATTCCTATGCTTTAGTTGATACTATATATATTAGTTTACATACATTTGTATAGTGCAATTGAATAGATCGGTTTTTGTAAATTTCCAAAAAATATAATATGTATACCTAAGGTAAAGTATACAGTCGTTGGCCCCCTTAAGCAACTCCTAGCAGTCTTTAATGCATATCTGGGCAAATTGCGGAACAATATGTGTCAAATTGGGTTTGCAGAACATAGACACGATGAGCATTTTGATGAATAAATAAAAAAAAATCATTTTCTCATGACATTTTCAATAAGGACTTTTCTAAATAAAAAAAATCCTAAAAAATACAGTTATTGGCCCCCTGTTAGCGCATTTTTTAAAATAAAAATCCTTATTATTTGTGTTTTAGTGATAGGGGGCCAATGACTGCCTCGGGACCAACGACTGTATACTTTAACCTACATATGCATTTTTTGTTAAAAATTAAAAACAAATAAATAAATAAATTGCAAATATAAAATACAAAAATATTTTCACATTATCAATATATTAATTGAAGTCGATTTTTATTTTCCTTAATTAAATTGTATTCAAATGGATTAATTCTTTGAAGTTGTTAACAAATAAAATTTGATAACGCTGTTAAATTAAAAATATTACTTTATTTCTAATTAATATCAAAGAAAAAAAAAAAATTATAAATGAAATATTTAAATTTATAAATTATAAATGAAATTCTACAATAAAAATAAAGATTGTGGAATAATAGCTTAAGTATTATTACTATTACTATTATTAGAATTGTTTGCATTTACGTAGTATTTGATGATAAACACGTCTCTGTGTAAGTATAGTCAATTTTATTTAATATCTAAATGTTAATCAATACTCCATATAAAGTGGTTTGTTCCTCTCTGGTTGGTTCCAATCCCTGTCGTATCCAATGAATTTCATTGGCTTAATGGAGAAGAAGGGGGTGGATGGTTGGAGAGGTGAATGCTTTGAAAACAACCCTGTACCTTCATCCGAAATGCAAAGGCCTACTTTTGATGTTTACATGAGAAGGTAGAAATTAATTAATGAGAATGCAGACACATTAACATTTTAAAGAAAATATTTTCACACCTGAATTAAATTATCCAAATATTCTAATTAGAGAATCTAATTTAAGAATACAATTGAATATTTTTAAATTTAATATGTTTATATATTTATATCGATTTAAATTAAGTAAATTTTTTGAAATTGTTTTGAAATTAATCAAATTAATATTATTGTACAATATAATATCAAATTAATTCAAAATTATATTAATCCTTTGAATCGTTTATTAATTAATAATATAATTACTAGATTTACTATATATAATCTTTTTTTTTTATTATTAAATATGAAAATGTTGATTATCAAAATATATTAAACATTTATTCTTACTTAAAATATAGATTAATATTATGTGATATTTTCATATCATAAATCATTACAATTAATTAAACTTTTATTTTTTTTTTTGTTTAATTTAGTAATAGAATCTATTAAGTCATTATGTGGGATAATGATAAGTTTATTTTGACGATGACAAATTAACTTTTCTAAAAAAAAAAGAAAGAAAGAACAAAAAAAATAAAATAAATAAATTATATTATATATCATTATATTGAAAAATACGAATACAATATCTTATTATATGAAAAATCTAATATTTTTATGTTTTTAACTGAATCGAAAACCATTCATGCATAAATGTTGTAATTTTTATCAATTTATTTTTCAATTTATAGAAAACTAACTAAATTCCATCTAGTATAAGGAAATGGTAATTTATTCACGTCATAAACTGAGAGGTTCGCTTCGTTTTTCAATAACAAATAAATAAATTCAAGAGAGTAGAAACACGTTTAAGACAAATGGATAGAAAGAACAGAAAAAAGTGGAGGAAAAAATAAAACAAAAAAAATTGGAAGAACATCCCAGATAAAATGTAGAATTATATTTTGAATGAAAGCAAACTGAATGGTAAAATTATATTATTGATGAAATAAAAAAAATATATAAAATTATATCAAAATCTACTTATTATTATTATTTCTAAATAGATAAACTCAATATTATTATTTAAAGTTATTGTGATCTATGCTTATTCTAGATATTTTTATTTCACTTAAGAAACTTGAGATATTTTGATATATAAGATCATTATAGATTTTATTTTTCAAATTAAAAAAAAAATCAACAGTCAAAAATAATATAAAAAATATGATAATATTTTGTAAATTTTAAAATTTAATTTTAATTTCATTATCTTAAAATTAGATTAGTGTTTGAAAAGGATTTCATTCTCTCGTAGATTAGAATACCTCGTTTGATTCCCCGGATTAGTTTATTTAATCGCTTTCAGGTAGTAAGTCAATCAACTTATACATATTTTATTGGAACAAAATCTTTAAAAAATTAAAATTTTGTCTAGCATGGAAGAGCTAAATTGAAAAGTATTTAATAAAGAAATGGATTCACTCAATTTTACAAATGAACTGTATAAATAATGAATGATTCCTTTTCTAATTATTTATTCTTTATCGTAAGAAAAAAGTATTTTCAATCCACTTGTTTGATTACCAATGATATATATTATATATATATATATATATATATATATATATATATTGATTTGATTATGAATGTATAAGATAAATATACTTTTTATTTTTTTGACCCCCTGATATATCTGCAACCAAACCGCCTGTCTAATTTGTAATAAATCTAAATTATAGGGAACTTGAGTATTGCTGCCCTCTTTAGTAGGTCTAATAAATTACTACCGTATGCATTAGATACTAGATAGTAGATCAAAAAACATTCGATAAATGTAATCAATATATACTATATATAATAACAATTACATCAATTTATCAATCTTTAACCATCTTCATCTAATTCGTATTCTTAATGATAGTTTTTCAATTAGTTTACGCATAAATACATTTTTCAATTGATCTCTAAAATAATGCTCTTCTTAAAGTTTATAATACTAATTACTTATATTTATAGATGTAAGGAAGTTTATTTATTTTTTGGAAATTTACTAACACTAACTATTTTTCACTTTTTTGAATTGAAATATGAATTGGACATTTTATTTATCTTTTTGTTCTAAAATATAAATCAATTTGAAATTTTTATTTTTCAAATTTTATTTTTAATTAGCTTTATTTGTTATATAATCATTTATAAATTATTTTATTATAATAAGTATATCACTTTTATGAATAAGAATAGATATGGCTTGTTTTATTTAACACAGTTGTTGTTATTCATGTTGATAATTCCAATGTATTATTGAGATTCAAATCATTAACTCGTTTACCCATCTTCACCTATTATCGAACATTGGCAAATATTTGAAATTGGTTAACAATAAGTCCGGGTGAGTCCCCTAAACAAATCGAGCTCGCTTAGTTAATTAGGTCAACTCCAAACTATTATATAATATGTGTGGTAAATGAAATTGGATTTGGTAATTCTATAAATTAGAATATACGTATTTGTTTTTGTTAAATTCATTTTAATAACAATAATAATTATTTAAACTTCAACTAACAATAGATTCTTTGAATGTATTATAAAATAATAATAATAATAATAATAATTATTATTATTATTATTATTATTAAATATGCTAATCTTAAGAACGTTCTATATTATTAATATTATTATTATTAAGAATGTGTTGTATGTGATTTGGGATAAACATTTAATATTATTGTTAGTATTATATTTTATGAGAATGTATAAAATAAAAAGGTATTATTATTATTATTATTATAGTATTATTATTATAGCAGAAGAAAAAATTCACTAACTGATCAATATTTGCCCACAGGGATAAATTAATGATATAATTATATTAGTATACCTAAAATACCACAATGCGAATCATATTAATAATAATAATAATAATAATAATAATGATAATGTTGATATGTTCATAGGATTGAATTGTAAATGAAAACATCGAAAAATATTACTAAATTAGAATTATATTTTTATTATCGAATAAAAACATTTTTAATGAAATACTAAATGTAATGTAATGTAATTTATAATGAGTCGAGATTGAAATACAAATGAATATTATTAATATTATCATACATCCATCATTTTAGATTAACCATTTAATGAAAATAAAAATATATATTTATTTTATTCTATAATTAAATAATAAATCCTTTAAATTACACTTAAATAACAGTAAAAAATAAAGGATATTTATTATAAAATATTGTTAAAATTGATTTTATATACTAAAGGGAATTAATAATTCGAACTTGTACTTATATTACATTACACTTTTCATATTAAGTATAATTCTCTCGTAATTTTAAACTATTCTTATGTAGAATCTATTTTTCCATTTCTTTAAGATAATCTAACCATAAATCTATATCTATCTCTGTGGCTCTGCGGAACTCGAAAGTTCTTGGCTACAGCAACCACACCTCTCCAAGTATTCCTTTTCTGAGCCACAACCCTCCAGTCCCTATCCTCTCCCATCTCTCTCACGTCCCTTCCCACATTATCCACCCAACGCGACCTTGGTCTTCCCACTCGGTCTCCCCACTAATATATTTTTCGCCTTCTTTCTTCTCCCATTCTAGCCACATGCCCTTCCCATCGCAGCCTTCTCGATTTTATTATGTCTGTCATGCAATTCCTCGTTATGCAATCTCCGCCATTCCCCGGTTACCTCATCTTTCTTTGGCCCATAAATGCTGGGAAGAATCTTATTCTCAATTACTCTAAATCTACTCTCGTCTCCTAAGGTCATAGACCATGCCTCACACCCATATAATACAACCGGCAAAATAATTGTTTTATATATTTTAATTTTTATCCCCTTTGATAATACTTTTGATACGATAAGCCCCTTTATTGCATGATAACAGGCGTTTCCCGATTGTAACCTCGCTTTAAACTCTTCTCGAATATTATTATCCTTCGTTATTACAGAAACTAAGTATTTAAATTTTTCTACCACATTTTCAAATTCTATATTTTGTATATTAAGACTTTATGTGTTAATACAATTCCTATCCGTTACTAAATACTTTGTCTTAGCAAGATTTATTTCCAGCCCCACCTCTTTTCCTGGTTTGATTAATTTTTCTACGCTACCTTTAATTTCAATTGCCGAATCTCCTATTAGATTTAAGTCGTCTGCGTAACCTAATACTTGAATTTTTTGTTTAATTCTATTCCGTTTGATTTTCCCCCAATTTGTCTAATTACATATTCCAGAACAAAATTAAATAAAATTGGTGATAATGCGTCTCCTTGTTTTAACCCAATCCGAATTTCAAAAGTTTCTGACAATTGATTCCCGCATCTTACTCTTCCTTTACTACCTACAAGACGTACTAGTTTGTTTTTTTGGAATTCCCATTAAGATCAAGAATTGAAAAAGTTTTTCCCAGACTATTGAGTCATATGCTTTTGTAAAGTCTACAAAAAATTGGTGAACAGGAATATTGAATTTGCGTTATTTTCTAATATATATTAAGATAATCTAATAAATTTTCAAATATTTTAAATTAAACATTCATGGTAATTTAATATTTTTTTTTAATTTAATTAATTTACTAATTTGATTATTCGTTAAACTAACAAAAATTTGTTTCATATCAATTAGGAGCTCATTCAAGAGTGTCATGCATATTGTTTGTTGTTGGTGTGGTTATAGAATATTGCTTCATTCTACTTTTTATTATACATGCCATATAATATGCAAACTCAATATTGTCTCTTCAATGTATTCGAGAATTATTTATTGTATTTATATGTTTACTGTTAAGTCTCAATTTTGTATAAATTTTATGATAAAATAGAAAAATGGAATACTATTTTTTATAAATTAAAATTGTTGAAAATTCATTGGTGCAATTGTTTTTTTTTTTTTTATTTGCTGTTTCAAGATTTTAATTTTTACAGGGTAAAAAAATTAATCAATTTCTTATCCAAGTTAATATAAAAAGTATTGAAACTTGAAATTAATATTAATGAGATTAGTTTACATTTTTAAAATTTATTTTCTTATATTTTGTAAAAATTTGATTACTTACTGATATATTTTACTATTAAAATGAAATTAATGAGAATACATTCCTTACTTAATGAACCAATTCATTTTGTTGGATGTATTCGTGTGGAAGAGAATGTTGAAGTCTAAAACCATGATAGAGGAAAACTCATATAATAGTCGCATTTAATGTATAAACACAATACACATCCATATATAATGTGTCTTATCTTATTATACTAGCAAAAATTGTATATATATATATATATATTTGTATTTTTGAAATATTATACCGCTGGAAGGATTTTTTTGAAATTCACACCAAAGATAAGTTTTATAAAGAAAAATCGATCTGTATTGGTTTCAGTCATGGGAAAATCATGTTTATTAGTTTTTTCTTAATTTAGAATAGAAAACTTAAATGATGTTATATATCCATATCTGTCTTTCAGTACATTAATGCGTATTTTTAAATTATTTGAAATTGTTTCAGAACGTTTATTCGTTTTTTCGGCTCGGTGAAACAGGTGTTAATATTTACAGCCAAACTCGAAAATAAGGAATAATTTTTTTTTTAATGACCGGTGTGAACCAGTATTAATATTTGATATGATTATATCTCGTCAAAGTAAGTAAGTATAAAACAATGAGATGAATATTTAACACGTTCCTTCAGGCATGTACCACCGGTGGCTTATACCGCCACATAAAATAAATAGACAAATTATGGGGCCGGCGGGAAAGTGTTAAATATGTCACATATCAACTTGAAAGTAATGTATAATATAATAATTTATAATATTATTATTCAAGTAGGCATATTGAAGTATAAACTACATATTATATAGAAGAAAATAGAAATATACATATATTGATTCTAGATAATTCAATTATTTTTTTTTCTGATTATATATATTATATGTAGTTATAGTTATAGTAATAGGAGAATTATCATTTATGAAAAGACATGTTTCTCTTGGGTTCTTGTATGCTTGGTTTTCGGATAATGTGTCAAATTTAGGGAGGGATCGATGAATTTAGAGTTGGTCGCTTTTGGCTAAATGATGCTTTTAGATCAGAACAGTAATGGAATTGATCCTGCACCCCCCCCCCCCGGATTAATTAGGAATCGATTCTATTGAAAAAACTTGTCTCATACGAGGAGAGGTCATCCGGATCTTGAACTTTTAATGGATCTCTTATGAAAAATGGCCGCGTTTTTTTTTCGCTAAAACATTGATCCAAAGGATAGAAAAAGCTTTTAGGTAGGTCGTTACATTAAATTCGTTTCCAATCATGAAATTTATTTATAAAAGAAAAAAAAATCTTTCATTATGATGTCGTAATTTTTTTTTTTTTTATTTTTTGTAAAAAGAGAAGAAAAAAAGAGAATAAATAATCATAGAGAGAGTTTGTAAGTTTTTAATTTAACAAGATCTCAATTGTTTGTTTCGTTTATAAGATTAAGATGAAGGTGGCTTCTTTTAAAAAGTATTTTTGATTATTTAACAAATTCATCAGGTTCTAGAGCAGAGGTTCCCAAATTTATAGACATTCAAGGGGTCTACGGCATCGAATAACAAATTTGGGGGTACATGAAATGAAAATGGGGTCTTTTTTAAAAAGGTAAATTATTTTTTCGACATGGCTCTTAAAACATTTTTGATTTTTTAATAAGGCTCTAAAAAAGGGTAAAATTTTTTTATAAAAAATCAAAATCAATTTAGGGGGTTTACCCAAAATCGAAAAACATGGCAAAAACTACGACACAAAAAAGTTTGGGAACCTATGTTCTATTGGAACTGATTATTTTCTCAACTTTTCAGTAGTTTCAGTTGCCGCAGTTTTCAATCATTTTAAACTATGGTAAATACCAAATGAAAGAAATTTTCTATTTTCTAGTTGTATGTATGTTTTCGTTTGATGTTGATTAACAAATCAAAATATTTTTTCTTTTTATTTATTTTTAAGTAATATTTTCTGTTGCACATTCTTGAAATAATATATATAATAATATATAATTATTTAGTATATATTTATATTTTATTAACTATTCTTATATTGAATAGTGGGTATATAATAAATAGTAAATAAATAAAGAGATAAATAAATTATTTTGAAATGAAATGTGTCAAAAATCAACATTTCAATTCATTTGTGTTCAGTCAAATCAAAAGTGAATAATAAACTTGATTGTCATATAAAATTAAAAAAATTTAAAATAGTAAAATTAATAAAATATTATATAAAATAAATAAAATAAATAATGAATTCAATTAGTTAAAAAAATTAAAAATAAAATTAACTTTATATATATAAATTATATTTATAACTTCTTTTAACCTTAGTGTATATAGTTTAGGATAGAGGGCTTATTAAGTATTTATTAAGTATTAATGTAAGATAAGCAGTTAGTTTAATTTTGATTGTATATATAATATATTCTATAAATAACGTGTAATTTAATTATTCTTTTAGGTATGTATTATTTAAATGTGTAAATATTCTAATAATTGTATAATAATTGTAAATATTCTTTTAGAATTAATAAAATCACGACAAAAACGAAGAAACCTTTCTCTCATTTGAAAGCCACCTTACAAATTAAATTACCTGGAAATTTTTAGAATGGATACAAGCCGATTGGAAGAAAATAAATTATATGTACACATCATTAAAACAAATGAAAATGAATTTAGACTGGAAGGTCTTTCGCTAGATAAAATCTTATGGTATGCACTTCCAGACGAATATCAAAATTTGGCAGATCACAAGGTACTTATTCAAAAATCATCAATAAAAAACGCTATTGTGGCTATAAAACCTATTAATGGTTATCGGAAAATAGGACTTAAAATAGACGAAAATTTAATGAAAGAATATTTCGATGAAGATGATAACCTTTGCTATAAAAATATTCCATTGGAAGAAATAAATTCAATTCAATCGGAACTAAAGTATAATCAATCTGATGAAGAAAATGTTTTAACTAAAAAAATAAATGATTTGAAGTTAAAAAAATATTTAAATAAAATAAATTTTCACGAGGTGGAAAAAAAATTTATTTTAAACAAATTTGATAAAAAACACAATCCGATAAAATGGTTTGAACAATTTGAAAAAGAATGCGAAAGACACCATGTTGATTTGGATATTGATAAAGTTGAAATTTTACGTTTTTTTGTTTCGGGCCCAACCAAAGATTGGTATGAGGCTAATTTAAAAAAAATTGGATTAGAAAAATGGAATTCATGGAAAGATTCATTTTTAAATGTATTTATAGATAAAGGATGGTCTATAATTAGAAAAGCTTATAATTATAAATATCTAGGCGGATCATTTATAGATTATGCGATATGTAAAGAGAATTTATTATTAGAGGCTGAAAATAAGAGTCGAGTTGAAGCAAGAATTAATATGATTGTTGTCGGATTACCAATGGATATTCAAAATCAATTAGATAGGGAAGAAATTACAACTATAGAAAAACTTTTTACAGAATTAAGGAAATTAGACAATAGATTTAATCAAAAGAAAATTGAATCGAATTTTAATGAAAATATTAAACAAGGAAAATATGAACAAAAACTTAAATTTTCTAATTTTTTAAAAAAACCATGTTTCATTTGCGAAAATCTTGGATGGTTTAATCGTTTCCATCCAAGTAACGAATGTAGAAATAAAAGTTTGTTTGAAAAGAAAATACAAATGAATAAATCCAATTATGGCAAAAATGAAACAGAAAATAAAATTTCTTTAAACTAGAAAGCCCGGGAAGATTGAATCCATTAATAAAAATAAATGTAATTATCAATGGGAAAATAAAAACTAAAGCCATTTATGATAGTGGTTCTAATGTTAGTTTAATAAACAGAAGAATCACTAATCTTTTAAAATTAGATACCATTGATTCTGAAAATAGTTTTAAAACTTTCAATGGATTCAACTTAAGCACTGCCCGGGGTAATGTTATATTACAAATTGGAAATGTCAAAAATCGATTAAAAGTATACATAATGGATGAAAATAAATTTTCATATGACATATTATTAGGTCTCGACGCTATTCAAAATTTTAAACTGATACAAGATGAAAATTTGAAAATTTTACAAAGAATTGATAATAATAAAATAATTAAATTGGATGAGATTTCATTTGATAAGAGGACTAATGATGTTATTAATGAAGATACAATTGATGAAAATATTAATGATACTTTTGATAAAGAATTTAAGATGAATTTAAATCACATAAACAATGAAAAACAAAAATCAATAATAACAAATTTAATCAAGAGTTATAAACATATATTCGCTAAAGATAAATTCGACGTTGGAAAGGTGAAGTCAAAAGAAGCAGAAATTAAATTAATAAGAGAAGAATATGTAAATTCTCGTCCATACAAATGTTCTATACCAGATGAAAAAGAAATTAGATCACAAATTAAACAGTTACTAGAAGCAGATTTAATAGAAGAATCAGATTCGCCGTTTTCTTCCCCTGTAACTCTTGCTTATAAAAAACAAGAGGGGCGTAAGTCGAGATTATGCATTGATTTTAGAAAATTAAATAATTTAATAATACCAGAATGTTACCCTTTTCCAACTATTAACGATGTTATAGAAAAAGTATCCAACTGTAAATATTTTACAGTCATCGATATAAATTCTGCATTTTGGAATATAGTTCTTACAGAAAAAGACCGAGAGAAGACATCTTTTATAACAAAATTTGGTAAATTTATGTTTAAAGTGCTTCCATTTGGATTAAAGAATTCGCCAACAATTTTTCAAAGAATTTTATCAAATATCATAAGAAAAAATAATCTATCCGAATTTTGCATTAATTATATCGATGACATTTTACTATTTTCAAGAACATGGGATGATCATATTAAACATATTGAAGAACTGTTAAAAGTTATCGCAGAAGAAGGGTTCAAGCTCAACTTATTAAAATGTACATTTGCAAATAAATCTGTTAAATATTTAGGCCATTTACTTGAGGAGAACAAAATTTCACCAGCCCGTGAAAACCTTGTTGCAATAAAGAATCTCCAAAGACCAACTGATAAATCGGGAGTGCGTAGCGTTTTAGGATCAATAAATTTTTACCTAAAATATATTGAAAATAGTTCTGAAAAATTTGAACCATTGCATAGATTACTCAAGAAGAATATCCCATTTATTTGGACAGATGAATGTGAAAAAAGTTTTAACATGATAAAGGAGTATTTATGTTCTTCACCAATTTTATCGATTTATGACATAAATAAGGATATATATATTGAAACAGATGCGAGCTATAAAGGTATGGGAGCCACCTTAAAACAACCACAAGATGATGGAAAACTACACCCGGTAGCATATTTTTCGAGAAAATTATCTGAAAAAGAAAAACGGATGGACATAATACATTTAGAATGTAAAGCTATTAAAGATGCTATAAAACATTGGCAATATTATGTTATTGGTCGGCAATTTACCGTATGCTGCGATCATAAACCATTAGAAAATTTGAAAACCAAAGCTAGAACAGATGAAATACTAGGTGATTTGGTTAATTACTTATCCCAATATAATTTTAAAATTATTTATAAGAAAGGGAGGGACAATGTTTTACCTGACTTATTATCAAGACAACCAGTTTTGGAATATTTTGAGAATGAAGATGCTATTCAAGTGGTAAATTTAATAGAATTGAATGAAATAATAAAAGATCAGAAAGAAAACATAGATGAACTAAAAACAGCATGGACAAACACCGTACGACGAAATAATATTACATTCAAAAATTTAAGAGGAAAATTTAGAATATTCGTTTCAGTCAGTTTTGGCATTCAACTAATACAAAGAGTACATGAATATTATGGTCATATTGGAGCTGCACATCTGAAAGAAAGGATAAGAAAATATTATTATTTTAAAAATATGGATAAGTTGATAGATACATTTTGTAAAAGCTGTTCGATTTGCATAGAAAATAAGGTTCGTAGGAGTAGACTAATTGGTTTAATGTCAAAACTAGGCCCAGCGACAGAACCATATGAGATCATGTCTATTGACACGGTTGGTGGATTTGGAGGTAATAGATCACCAAAGAAATATTTACATATCTTGTTAGATCATTTTAGTAGATACACTTGGATTTCAACATCAGTAAGCCAATGTTCTAGAGATTTTATAAAGATGATTGACCCAATAGCAAAGAAAAACAAAATTAAAATTCTGTTAGCTGATCAATATTCGGGATTGCAATCTACAGAATTTCAAAAATATCTTACTGGGATGAATATCAAATTGATATATACCTCGGTTGACTGTCCACAATCGAATGGACTTAATGAGAGGTTAAACCAGACGTTGGTTAATCGAATCAGGTGCAAGGTGAATAGTGGAGATAGAAGAGCTTGGTCGAAAATTGCGGAAGAGTGTGCGTGTGAATATAATCGCACTATTCATACAGCAACCAAGTATGAACCTGGCTATCTACTTTTCGGGAAACAATCCAGTATTTCTCCTTTCGAAATAAAAAGTGATCTATTAGAAGATAGAAGAAGAGCCTTGTTAAATTCTTCAAAAAACTTTGAAATAAACAAGAGAAGATTTGACAAGAACAGAAGAGAGTATGAATTTTCTGATGGGGATGAAGTTTACATAGAAAATGGAAATAAACTAAATAGGAAAAAATTGGATAAAGTAAGAATAGGTCCTTATAAAATTTTAAAAAGAATTTCTTCCTCGATATATAAAGTTAATTGGGGGAAAAAGGGAAAACTTGTTCATTCAAGCAAATTATCACCTTTTCAGTGAAAAAGTGACCTTTGGGGGGGAGGTATAAATTATATTTATAACTTCTTTTAACCTTAGTGTATATAGTTTAGGATAGAGGGCTTATTAAGTATTTATTAAGTATTAATGTAAGATAAGCAGTTAGTTTAATTTTGATTGTATATATAATATATTCTATAAATAACGTGTAATTTAATTATTCTTTTAGGTATGTATTATTTAAATGTGTAAATATTCTAATAATTGTATAATAATTGTAAATATTCTTTTAGAATTAATAAAATCACGACAAAAACGAAGAAACCTTTCTCTCATTTGAAAGCCACCTTACATATATATATACTATCAATATTTGATATCAAAAGTGTGTATTATAAATATTATAATATAATATTATATAATTTCGAGAGATTGATGATCGAATAGATGTCAAGTAAATTAAAAACTATATTAGAGGAGATTTCTCCAATATTTTAAGGAAAATAAAATAAATGATTTTATTTCTGTGGTGTTACAGAACTCAAATGAATTAAATAGTAACAAAAACATTTCTCTAACCATCATCCTCTCTGTTTTTGGTCGTTTCCGAATTGGTATCCACATAAACCAAATTCTTCGTATCTAGTTTTTCTTTTTCTCCTACTGAAACATCGCAAACTCCTCCTTGATATTATGTGATGTGATGTGATTATCAAAGTAAATCCAATATTCTAAATAATTTTCGCCTAAATTCCAAAAATCGTGTTTTTTTGATCTTTAAATAAAAACTTTGTTTCTTTTGTAACTTCATATCCATTAAATCTTATAACTTTATTTTAGATATTTGAGTCGAGACAAAAACAAAAGAAAAATACTTGGAAGCCTGTGGTAGAGGAGAGATTTAAGGGTATAACATATACGCTAGATTTAGTGGTAAGTTTATGTGTGTGTGTGTGTGTGTGTGTGTGTGTGTGTGTCAGAGAGAGGGAGAGAATTTTTTTCTATAAATTCGATTGGAGTTTTAGGAATTTATGAATAATTGAAAGTTTTAAGTTATTTATAAAAATGAATAAAGATAGAGAGAGAGCGAAAGAAAAATTCTCTTCCATTGCACATTTATTTATTGACTTTGTGATTGATTGCCAATATTATTATTTCAATATAATTTTTCGTTCGAATAAAAAGTGAATATTCAAATTTTAGATTCTCAGCCAGTTTTAATTATTATATAAGATTGGTATATTTTTTTTTATTAGAAAAATATATTCTTAAAAAGATGCAATAATTATAGGAAATTAAAAAAAAAATAAGTTAACCTGTGGCCAGGGACAGAACCGACCGATGGTTTGAAATAAATTAATTTTTTAGGTACAGAAACAATTTCAAATAATTTAAATGTATTTATTAATGCAATAAAAAACCGATATGGATAAAACATTAATATTTTTAATTTTATTTTATTTATAATATATAAGGAGACTGTCTGTGACGTCATTTAATTTTAAATTAAGAAAAAACTAATGAAGATGATTTTTCTCGAGGATAAAACCAATACAAAGTACATGATTCGTGGAGATATGTAAAAAATCTCCTCATGTGAAATTTGGTGTGAAAATAACCCTTCCCTTCCTATCGTCGATCGGTAATACTACCACTTCCGGTTTCTGGATTTGCACTAAAAGTTGATCAATTCATCATACTGATGCATTAAGTAAATATACCAAATTTATCAAAATCCGTTGAGCCGTTCAAGCTGTGCACCTTTATACGGACGGACAGACAGACGGAAAAACCTCCCTTTCTATCATCGGTCGGTATAAAAATAGAATAGGGCTACAATACAATACAAAAATTAAAAAATTAATTTTCTATATAAATTGAATCAATAACAAACAAACAAAAAAAATTATTAGATAATATATGAAAATTATTGAATTTTTTTCTTCTATAAATTTAAAAAGGAAATGTAGAACATTGTATTTTCAATTATAGAATGGAATAGATTTTAGTTATTAGGTCTTTCACATTCTACATAAGAAAATAATGTGAATAATGTTATTGAATCTATTGAAATCAATATCTAAAAGGCGTGGAACAATCCCTTGAGAATGTTTCCCCACTCTCTTTCAAGATATAAATGTTAATTTCATTGGAAAGAAGTGGTATAAGTAACTAAACCAGGTTTTATGATGCAATTTACAGAGTCTTAACTTATAAGTCGAATGTCAGTTCATTTTTTGACAAATTGAAAAATGAAGAAGAAACTCAAGAAAAGAAAAAGAATTGAAAAAAAAGAATGAATTCGGAAATTAAATATGGCCATATTTTTTCAACTTATTAAAAAAAAACAAAAAAAAAAACTTCTTTATTAAAATTGAACATTCCATTATCTTCCGACATTTACCAATAAAAGTTATCCAATGAGTTGGTGGGAATGGGGATCGGATGAGATATGGGGGAGGGCGAGGGGGTTTTGAAGGGTAAAATCAAATATTTGTCCATATTATTTAAAAATATCAATATTTTTTATTATATATATATATAATAAAAAAAAGTGGAGAACTTAGGCAAAGTGTCGATTCTTTTCAGTTCAACATTTTGTGTTTACCAATATATCTTCTTCTTAAGGTGCCGCTTCCCTTTCGGAGTTTGGCTATCATCATGACTAGGATAAGCTTAGAAGCTGCCCAGCCATGATAATTTTTCTTGGGAATGTTAATGCGATGGTTTCCCGTGCCTTCCGCATGTATTGAACCAGGAACTGACAGTTCCTGGAGCTGGAGGCAGCTGATGTTAAATTGAATTTTATTAGAAAAATTTGTTCTTAGTTGGAATCGAGCGCCGACTTCTTGTGTAGTAAATTGCTACGCTACACTCTCGGCTAGCTGCCTCCTTATATATTAATATAAATATTATATTATATAAATAATTTCAAAATACACCCCAATATCCTTCTCGATATGTGCAAACAAACGTACAGACAACTTAATAAGAAAATTTAAAAAGACTTCCCTTTTCTCTCTTTAATTGCTACTTTTGCCCAATCCAACCATGTAGTTGTAGTTATGTATTTATGTCTATATAATAAGACTATTATTATTATAATTTTATTATTAATGAGAGCATATGTAAAAATTATTTGGAAAATAAAAAATAATAATACTTTTAATAAACGTTTTTTGTTTTAATTCTAATTTGTTTATACCAGGTGACATTAGAACACTTGAATTTACATCATTCATTCCTTCTGATCCAACTCCATCGAATTCTTATGTTTTTCTAACCCATTCCCTTGGTCTTCCAAACCCTGGTATATATATGAACATTTACGACACATTTATACTATATATAAATACTATAGTGATATGTAAAAATAATAAATTT
Source organism: Labia minor (assembly GCA_963082975.1). NCBI lineage: Eukaryota > Metazoa > Arthropoda > Insecta > Dermaptera > Spongiphoridae > Labia > Labia minor. Next base: position 6,872,952 of record OY720349.1, read on the forward strand.
TAGTATCTCTCTAGTATGAAAATAAAAATAAAGTCAATAAACAACAAATATGAATTAATGTAGAGACTTTTCACTAATCTCCATGATAAGATAAAAAAAAATAAAATATCATCTTTTCAGTAAAATTTTCATGTATCTCCCAGGAGGTTAAAGCCCTTAAATCCATACCCGTTTATAAGAGGCTCTTTTTGTCAATTTTCCCCCAAAGAGAAAAACAGTACAAGCTTTTCACATAAATATCTATTTAGAAGAAGAATACCTGGAATGGAATATAAAGAAGTAATTTTATTTTTTAAAACTCCTTTCAAAACAAAAAACAAAACAAACAAAAAAAAAACAGATCAATACCATTTATATTTATAAGATAATTTTCTTATATTTCATTTAATATCATACTTTTAAATGGATTTTTTTTTAAATTTTTTTTTCTTTTTCAAAAGTAGGTTTAGTAGTATAGTGAGGCTATATAGCTAAGAATTTTCTACTTCATATTCAGATATGATTTGTCGAAATATCTTATAAATGATGTTTATTTTACAAATTATCAATTAGTCAAGTTTTATATGAATATTAATTTTGTTTTTTAAGAAAAGAAAATTAGATTCTCTCTCTTTTTTTTTTTTTTGCTTTACCTCTTTTATTAAACAAAGTTTATTTTTCTTGTGGTCATTAAAGTCAAATAAAAGTTTTCTTTATAGTTGGTGATTTTAATAAAGATGATGATGAAGTTTATTCAAATGTGTGTTTTAAAGTGAATTTTTCAATTCATCCTTTTTTTTGATGTTTGCAATTAATGAAAGGGGCTGTATATTGGAAATTAATAGAAAATGAAAGAATATAAACGATAGGGTTGATTTTTTTTTTATTATTATTATCATTTCTTGGTTGAGTGAGAATTTTTTTTTTTTTTTTTCATTTATCGTTTTTGTGTAATTATAAAAGAGAATGTTATCTCTCAATTACAACCCCCAGATGGAATATCAATGGAATTGGGAAAGATCCAATGAGAGTGGTTCAAACCAAAGTAAATATAACGCCCAAAGGCATCTTGTAGCAATCAACCATCTAGTGATTAAAAAGTCACTGAGAGAATATTGCAAAATATAAATCATGTAGATTGAGCAGAAAAGACAAATAACAGTAAATTCACTGATAAATACTTTTTAAAGAGTGGTAAAAATATCAAATATAAATTCTAAAAGAGAGAGAGAGAGAATTGATAAATAAATCCTATGTTGGAGAATTTGGTTATATTGGACGACCGTGGATAAAAATGCGGCACAGACACTCCCATAAAGGAATGTCCCCTTCCAAACAATAACACGAAATATCCAACTTCCTGAAGTCTTCATTGATCAGACAAAAAAACGAGTAAGTAATAACAATTAGAGGAAACTTTTAGCTACATCAACAAATAACGATGAATCATAAAATAAATTACGATGGTAGGTCAATAAGTCCTTGACTTAGTGAATTTCCCGTCTCTCAAATGAATTGGCAATACTGCCCAACTCTCAGCTGAGTCCTGTCGAAATTGGAACCAGCTGGGTCTTTTACTTTTTATTGTTACATCCATTAATGGCAGACTACCTCGTAATTTAAGAAAAAAATGGAAAAAAGTGAATTTCCATAAAAATCCATGAATTGAGATATGAATTGCTCCCTCATCCGCCCTATTCTCCGGATTAAGCCCCGAGTGATTATTTCTTATTTCCAAACAAGAAGAAATGGCTTGATGGAAAGAGATTTGAATCTAACGATGAAATCATCTCACAAACAAATACTGATTTTGATGTCCTCGACAAATCTTATTGACTACATTGATATTGACCTGCCCTCGTACCTATATAGTTAATAAATCATTCAATCACTTCTTTATAGTTTATATTGTATATCGATCCCAAAAATTTTGATTTCAAATTTTGACAAAAAATATTCTTATACATATACAACTCGATTAAATTATGCTATGGAATAAATATTAATATAACCTTCTGGAATATATATAAAGTTTATATTTTTTAATAATAAGAGACTTATATAGTATATATACATGTACGATAGGATCTATTCTATGTATAAATAGAGGTGGTGAAGTGTGAAATGCTCCAAGTCATCTTTTTGTCAAAATGTTTTCAAAAATAATAGAGATCATAAGAGTCCTCATTTTTTTTTTTTTTGTTATGTCCAAATTCATCAAAGACTGTAATTTAAAACCCTTTCGTTTATTCAAATGTATAATATTATATATATGTTGAAATATGCTTTACCTACATCATTTATGTTAAACTTTAGTAAGTTAATGAATTAATTTTTTGATTTTTGAAAAAAATGAAAAATAATTTTGATGGATCGGTTCGGTTCGGTTCGGTTCTCCAAGATACACAGTGATAATATAAAATCTCGTGCTTTTTTTTTTTTATTGATCATAGAAGAGAGGATGCATGAGTGGTCTGGTCGAAAAAAAATCAAGTATGCATTACGTTGCATCATCTAAGAAGATTTGTTAGTTGTTCAAGAGGCTGTTTCATTAATAATTTTGGAATCATCTGATAGGATTTTACCTGATTTGTGTGATTATTCTCGAAAGTCACAAAAAAAAAAAAACAAATATTAATTTTTAAAATGGTAAAGTATTAAGTGTTTGGTTTAGTGTAAAATTCTGGTGAACCCTACAATATTGTTGTTGTGATCGATGTTTATTGACCAATATCCATTTGTATTTTCGATATTGTCCAATAAAAATGGTGAACAAATGAGAGGATTTCGAATCGATATGGTGACGATACCCATAGGAGGTCTGGATTGGAATTTGTTGTTGTTGTTGTTGTTGTTGTTGTGAATGCTGGAAATAAATTCGTGGCAAGTTGGAAACAAAGCCCATGGCCAGTGATTGGCTAGAATAGACCGGATATAAATCAGCATCGACAAAGGCTGTTTGATAAGGCGTCCAAGTTATCACGTGCACAATTTGCATCGTAAATGAGCGACGAGGGGATTTGTGGTATCATGTAAAATTTCAGACTTCATTTTTGTTACCCGACATTGAATTATTTTATTCGTTTTTATTAATTTTTAGATATTCCTATCCATATATGTATATTATTAGATAAATATAATAAGAAAAAATAAAATTATTTTAGATATTATTATTTTTATTATTCTCTCATTGGTTAATAAAAATAAACCACCATATTATTATTACATTTTAGAAAAATTCTCTAATAATGTATATACTATACTCGTTACATACTCGTTAAATCTATTAATCATAATGTGAAAGGGGCAATAAATATACCATAAACGAGTATATAGGTAACTAAGTAAATACATTTCGTACATAGATAGCTATATATCTACGAGTACGAGGTAGGAATGTTTTGCAATATTTCAAATATTTCTTTATTTGAAAGTAATATTGATATTATAGCTCATGCAAATATTTAACAGTTTAATTTTGAAAATAAAAGAGAAAAATAGTTGTTTATACAGTAGAAATATGTTTTTTAAAATTCTTTTTGTCTCTATTTTGAACCAATTCCAATTGTTCAATTATTGCTCTAATTCAGTGTTTCCCAACGTGGAGCCCACGCCCCACATGAAGCAATTTGATTGTAAAAGGGAGCAATTCGAAAATGGACTTGACACGAGTTTAACCGTTACAAAGAGGGGCATAAAATTTTAGAAGTGCTTGGTTGGGAAACACTGCTCTGATTCCAATTTCCATAAATAAGTGTTTATATATATATTATTTACCCACTTATACGACTTCTTTTGTTCGGTTTCAATACCGATAATATACTATTTACTGGTAAATCCTATTTACTTAACTCTTTTTATAATAATTAATTATTTATCGCACGTCATCAAATCCATGGAATCTTGTTATTCTTTAATGAACCTTCTATAGTTTGTTTTTTGTTTTTTCTTTTTTTAAAAACTTATATTGTCTGAATTATTTATATCTAACATTTTTTTTTTTGAAATAATGGTAAGTGTTTAGTTTAACCGATGTATATATGATGAATTTTGATAAAACTTTACCAGTGATTTGATTCCAAACAAACATTCCTTAAGCAGTATATGACGGTCGTTTCTAGTTCACGAGTTAAAAATTATTAAAGTTTACATATAAATCCATTTGATATTCTATTTAGCTACCATGTTTTATTATTTGACCACTAGAGGGCTCCACTAATTTTCTGTTTTTATAAGTTCGGTCTGGATATAGTGTGTAAGAAGATTAAAAAATTAATTAATTAAATTATTTTCATATTTCCAAACCGAACTTATAAAAAATGAAAATTAGTGAATAAGTTAATAATTAGTGAATTAGTCAATAAAACATTATTAATTGACTAATCATTCATAATATAATAGTTTATTTGTCAAATTTAAATCATTTTTATCTCGTAAACTAGAAGTAACCGCCACATACTTCTAAAGGAAAGTTTGATTGGAATCAAAAAAGGAATCCACTGGTAAAGTTTTATCAAAATCCATCATACATCGGTTAGACTAACAATCACCGAAATCTATATATTTAATACGATAGTGTCCGTCTGTACGCAAAAAACTCCAGAGCCTAAACTACAAGGAGTAAGGTAACCAAATTTTTCTGAGGTGAAGGGTACCTCAAATGATGAAAAATAAAAAAGAAATTAGAATCTTAGGTAACTCCTGAGCTGAGCTGCGGGGGTTCCATTTTCCAGAAATATATATAAAGGAGAGTGTTTGTATGTTTATAATTTGTTTACTTTTTTGCTGTCATAGAAACAGATATATATATATATATATATATATAATTAGAACCTCTCTCTCTCTCTCCCTCTATTTAAAATTTAAAAAAATGGAGTGTTCTAGCCAAATTAAGAAATTTAAATTCCTTATGCAACATTGATAGGTAAATGAATTGGACTGGAAGAGGAGACATATGATTAGAGAAATTGGGGAAAAATCAACCGAAATGTAATTAAACAAAAAAATTCAAGAATTATGATACGGATACGACTTACATACAATTAACATACAAAATGTAGAATTTGAAAAAGTATAAATATTTAAATACTTAAGATCTCTAATCACGAAGGATAATAATATTCGAGAAGAATTTAAATCGACGTTGTAATTGAGTAACGCCTGTTATTATGCAGTAAAGGGGCTTATCTCATCAAGGAGGATCAAAATTAAAATTAAATAAAACAATTATTTTTCAAGTTGATCGATGACTAGGGTGACCATATTTCGAAAACACCAAACCGGGACAAACGGTATACCTTTTTTTTAGAACTAAATTGAAAAAATTTTGAAAAAAAAATTACGAAATGTCCTAAATATTGAAAAAACAGTAGGGTGTCCCGAAGACATTTTTGGGGCAGAGCACCTAAAGACGGGACGTTTGGTCACCCTATCGATGACTCTGGGAGACGAGAGTAGATTTAGAGTATTTGTGAGATTAATATTGTTCGCAGCATTTATAGGCCAAAAGAAGATGATGTCACAGGGGGATGGCGGAGATGGCATAACGAGAAATAATGTCCAGATATAGTTAAGGTTATAAAATCTAGAAGGCTGGGATGGGAAGGGGACGTGGTTGGAATTGGAGAAACTAGAAATTGGGAGAAACCCATTGGGAAACATCCGGTGGAAGACCAAGGACCAAGGTGGGTGGACAATGAAGGAAGGGACATGGGAGAGATGGGACAGGGTAGGATTTGGTCGTAGCTCAGGATAGGGACGCTTAGAGAAATGTGGATGCTGCGGCTAAGAACTTTCGCAAACTGTAGAGACACAGAGTTAGATAAATATAACATATACAATAATAATATATAATTAATTTACTGATTAAATTAAAATATATTTTACAAGAAAACAAATACATGTCTTATCTACTTATACTGATTGAAACAAAATGGATGAAAACCTTTTACATACAGACTTTCAACCAAATAATATGTATCACTCGGGGGTACAGGGGGCGGAGCCCCCGTCTAGGTGTGAAGAGCGCCGAAGGCGCTCGGAGCAGCTAGTAATATTTATTACAATATACTTATAGATAAAATAAATTTAATTTTATTATATACATAGCTTCAATATGTATATTTTTAGATAAATTAAAAAAATCTTATTTATTTCATTATAAAATCTTTAAAATAAAACTTATGGCACTTGTTTTGTTTTGTGTTAGATTTTTTTTTGTTGCCTACATGCAAGTTTTGTTTCATAACGCATGATTTCATCGTCCAATGACTATAATCTTTCATGTTATCTTTTATTTTCGAAATCGGAAAATAAACTCACTTTAGGAATTGACCAAAAAAAGACTTGGAATGGCCCTCTCTCTCTCTTTTTCTTTCTTTCTGTATGCGCTCTCAAAACGGTTTCCAACTCTCATCAATACTCCGCGTGCGTGAGGAGAAAATATCCGAGGTCTGGGGGAAGGGTGACGGATGACTCTGCATCGACTGAAATAAGGGATGAGCCCTTAGGGTCACACAACCCCAATTCATTCTTGCACCAATCTAGCAACTCGATCATTTCATTTGATATTATAAAGAACCATAAAGATACTTTTTTGTTTTGTTTTTGTCTGTTGTAAATCCATTTGTGTTACAATGTTACGTTTACGTTCGTTTTCAATTATAATCCATTTTTATAATCATTTATCTTATGTTTTTTACTATCTCGCCAGAGTTAAATAGTATTGCAATGATGAAAATTTTCGATGCCAAGATTTTGATGTTTTTATACGTTTTGAAGGTCCATGAATCATTTTCACTAAGGTTGAGATAATAAATAATAATAAATTTGAATTGAAATTAATGATAATTAATAATTTTGACTGTGTTGTCGTTTCAATATTTTATATTAAAATATGCAAAAAACAAATAATTATAATTGGATAAGGATATCGAACTTCTTTAAGGAAGATTGGAAGGAACCCGTCTAATCAAAAATTTGTAAACTGTGGATTAAGAGTGTGGTATTAAATAATAAAACAATTTGGGTTTGATTTTATGATAAAATAAAGGATTTAATAAAAAATAAATGAAATAATAATATAAAAAAATTAATTATAATAATGGAAACAAACAGAAATTTCCTGTGACAAAAAAACAAATAAAAACCCTTCAAAAATTAAATAAAAAATATAGAATAATGGAATCGAAACTGGATAATGAAATGAATAGCAAATTAAACTTACCAAATAAGCCCTTTGTATAATAAACTCATAATAAGATTTACTTATAAAGAAATTATAGTAAAAGATATAATTATATACTCCCAAAGGGGCAAACATGTGCCCTATAATGTGGCTAAAAGGTGAATAGAGTCCCCACCTGAATTATAAAAATAAGAAGTGGGGGTTTGATTCGGAAATACCAACCCGGAAATTTCTCTTTGTCCCCATTTTAGAAAAATTATATAAATCATGAGTATTTTACGATAATAAAAATTCGCAAATTATGCTAATTAGATTAATTTTTGAACGAAAATATATAAAATCAAAAAATTTGCCAAAAACATGTTCGAGTCATGACCGAACACATATGATTAAAAATTGTATAAAACTGCTATATATATATACAATTTCATCTTGATTGAATCGCTGAAAGTACCGGAATTAATTTTTTAATACTGCAAATCACGCGCTAACACGTGACGTCAAACATGCACTGTTTTAATAAATATTATTTATTTATTTTCATTTATAATTAATTAAATTTAATTTAAATATAATATATTATGTTAATTAATCCAATTCAAATTTGCGAGATAGTCGAATGGAGACACTCCAGCTTATTTCTAATAAAATAATATTAATAATAATATAATATAATATAATATTAATTGATTAATGGAAAACAATAGAAGATATTGGAAATTGAGCTTTGAAATCTTACATAGAGAGACATTATTTATTATAAAGTATTGGTACATGGGCATTATTCAAAATTCGTAGTTCTCTATCAACTTTTGAGAAATGTAGCTCAATCGGAAGAGGGCATTACCTACAACGTTTTGATTTTTTTTTCTTCTAAAGTGACCGTAAAAATAAAGATATATGTTTGATAATTTTTCACATGATTAATAATTGTATAAAACTGCTATATATAGAATTTCAGATTGATTGAATCATTGAAAGTACCGAAATTAATTCTTTAACGCGTTGACAGGCAATCACGCGCCAGCACGTGACATGGTGCCATCAACAAAGAGCTAAACATGCGCTGGTTTAATAAATATTATTTATAAATTTTAATTTATAATTTATAATTAATCAAATTTAATTTAAATATAATATGTTATGTTATTTAATCCAATTCAAATTGCGAGATAGTCTAGTGGAGACACTCCAGCTTTTATTATTAATAATAATAATAATAAAAATAATAATAATAATGTGTCTTTCATTGTAAAAAGAAACACAAAAAAAAAATCTTTAGTGATAGTTCACATATTGACTTGAAAACGAAAGAAAAAAAAATCTATCTCGCATTGTATTGTCTGCAAAAGGATAGAGTGGGTGGTTGTTTTTCACTTCCTTGATACTCCGTATTATAGAAGATATAATGAAGTGTCAGCCTGAAAATTATTACTTTTTTCAGCACATGTACTGGATCCATCTTGCATCCCTCGAACAAAGAATCGCATTAAATTGATGTTTTGAAAGGGTAGATAATTTATTAATGTTTCACTGTGTTTTGCATTTATCGTATTCCATTAAACAAATTAGACATTTTACAATTGAAAGAATAGTAAATTGAGTAAATTGAACCACCTTCAAAAAATCCACTTGAAATTGTTAAGAGATGCAAAGTTTCAAGTGGATACATTCCTCCCTCCCCCCTCCTTCTTCTCTTCTTCATTGATTATCAAAAGAGAAAAATATATATAGGATTTTCATCTTTTATGATCTATACTCTTCACATAATTGAGTCGTTCATTCATATAAATAAAATGATTATATTTTTGTCAAAGTTTTTTTTTTTTTTTTTTTGAAATTATTTGGCTTTTAGAATAAATCTCCATTTTAGTCAACTTTCTCAGAATTATTGTGGTTTATTATTATTATTTTTGAATCTAAATGAACTTGACGAGGTTCGAACCTTCGAAGTCAAATTTGCCAAACCAGAAAAAATTGGGCAGCTACCCTCCTGGTGATTTGTCAATATTTATAACATGTAAAATTGGACTTAATCTCTTATCGACTTAAATTTAACCCATCAAGCCGAGTACGTACTCGGGCAACAAAATCGATCCTAACGGCAGGAGCCCGAGTCCGTACTCGTCGACTTCCAGCGTTAATATAAATTTCAATTCCTTTTGATCAATTTTGAAAACTTTTGTAAGTACTACAATATTTACACTCTCCCTTTTTTCCACTCACTTATTGTTTTTTTGTTCGAATACATTTTCTTTAAAAGAAGTAAAACTTGTTTTTTTTCGAGAGTTTAACATTTGGCATAGGAAAATTTAATTACCGTCTTGAGGGAATAAAATTTTAAAAAATAATTATGAAAACATAGTAATGAGGCTGAAGATCTGATAAGCTTAAACAAACTTAAAACGACGAACAAGTAAGACAAGTAAAATATTCTTCATTGAAAAAAATAAAAACAAAGTGTTTTTTAGTGATTCCTAGGATACTCATTTTCCCCTTTCAGCAATTTAATGATTGTAACTTAGTCTATCTAGTTGATAAATAAATATATTTTTCTTTCTTGGATCAAATATTGCCTTTTGTTCTACGTTTAATTACTCATTATCCCAGCAAGTAAGGTAACGACATAATTGGCATAGTCGGTTATCATAACTGACAATATAATAATTAATGCCGATATCATAACTGGCGTTAATCGGATATCATAACTAATGGTGTTTAGATTAAATTATAAATAATATAAATGATATTTGATTATTTTAAATAAATAGAAAAAATATATAACCTGCAGCGCCTCTTAGCGGAGAAAGCCAGAGACATTACATTCGAAAAAAATGGTTTCACACATTTCTATGGGTGAGTACCCCGCCTGAGGTTCATCAAAAAATTTATACAGTTTACTGTCCCCAAAGAGTACACAGTTACCAAGATTCCGTTCTGGAAATTTCCATGTTAAAAATGCTCCTCACCTCGGTTAACAGATTATCGAAAAATCTGGAGTGTCTCCAATCGACTATCTCGCAAATTTGAAAAGGATTAAATAACATAATATATTATATTTAAATTAAATTTAATTAATTTTAAATTATAAATTAAAATTAATAAATAATATTTATTAAACCAGCGCATGTTTGGCTCTTTGTTGATGGCACCATGTCACGTGATGGCGCGTGAGATTTGCAGTGTTCAAAAATTAATTCTGGTACTTTCAGCGATTCAATCAAGCTGAGATTCTGTATATAGCAGATTTATACTATTATTAATCATGTGAAAAATTATCAAACATATATCTTTATTTTTACGGTCGCTTTAGAAGAAAAAAAAAACAAAACGTTGTAGGTAATGACCCTCTTCCGATTGAGCTACATTTCTCAAAAGTTGATAGAAAACTATGAATTTTGAATAATGCCTATGTACCAAATTTCATCATTCTAGCTCAAACCGTTTTTGCGTAATCTTGTCTACATACATACACACATACACACACACACACAGACATTTTTCTCAACCTTAGTGAAAATGATTCAGGAACCTTCAAAACGTATAAAAACATCAAAATCTCAACATCGAAAATTTTCTGGCGAGATAGTAAAAAGTCGACCAAATCTTGTATCATAATCTGCTTCCTTATGACCAAATGACAGATTCAGATTTCTATTATTAATTGATCAAATTAAAATGAAGCGTTCAGAACTGACTAAATACAAAAAGAGTCATCTTTCAACTGTAAACGAGAAAATTCATGAATCTTTAGAGCCAAGCAAAAACTGGAATGTTTTGCCACATCCGCCATATAGTCTAGACATTGCTCAGCCGGATTACCATATGTTATGTTTTTTTTTTTTTTTTTTTTTATATATAATTCTAAACTTAGAAGTCACTAAGTCCAATGTAATTTAAGATGTTATTATTAAAAACATCAATAAGTCCAGTTTTTATTCTATAAATACTCAAAATACTTAGCAAATTAAAATTGCATAATTGTAGTAAAACTACTTCACGAACATAAATAAGCGTGTGTTTATAATTTTCATTTTGTTTTTAGTTTGAGAAAATGTATAATTATTATAAATATATAATATACAATATGAATATGTGTTTGTGTTTAATTTTAATAATTTTATAGTGAAATGTAGCGAAGAAGAACAATGTTAAAAATAAATTTCTTACTTTTTAATGTTTGTTTTACTTTAAATTTTATCCCTTAAGTTATTTTATGATATTATTAATTAAAATACTAATATTAATGTTATATAATTAATATTTATTGAGTTAGTTTAATTATTTATCTTTAAAGTTAGTATAAATTTAAATTTCTCTCAACGTTAGTAAGCTTATTGAACTTTAAACCAAGGTTTCTAATTTCTATTCCGTTCATCATAATACAACATAAACTTTGGAATTTTAATCAAAAATTTATTGATCAATTAAAATTTATTTAAATATTTTGTTTTTACTATCTCGCCAGAGATAGTATTGCGATCACGAAAATTTTCGATGTTGAGATTTTGATGTTTTTATACGTTTTGAGGGTTTCTGAATCATTTTCACTAAGGTTGAGAAAAATGTCTGTGTGTGTGTATGTGTGTATGTATGTAGATAAGATTAAGCAAAACGGTTTGAGCTAGAATCATGAAATTTGGTATACGGGAATTATTCAAAATTCGTAGTCTTCTAACGACTTTTGAGAAATTTAGCTCAACCGGAAGAGGGTCATTACCTACAACGTTTTCATATTTTTCCTCTAAACTGACCGTAAAAATAAAGAGATAGGTTTGATAATTTTTCACATGATTGAAAATTGTATAAAACTGCTATATATAGAATTTCAGCTTGATTGAATCGCTGAAAGTACCAGAATTAATTTTTTAACACTGCAAATCACGCGCCAACACGTGACGTGGTGTCTGCCATCAACAAAGAGCCAAACATGTGCTGGATTAATAAATATTATTTATTAATTTTAAATAAATTTAATTTACATATAATATAAGTTATTTATTCCAATTCAAATTGCGAGATAATCGAGTGGAGACACTCCAGCTAATTTTTATTTAAAATTATTGAAAAGAATTGATTATTTTATTTTATCTTCAATTTTAACTTACCTAATCGATATTAAAATTTAAATTTTATTAATTAATATTTAAATCATAATTTTATATATATATATAAATATGTATATTTAAGTACAATATTCTTGTTAATAATAATAATTAAAAATAAATTAAGAGAAAAAATATCATTTCATCAAAATTTACTTAAAAATATAATGATATTTTAATTAAATTCTCTCTTCCCATTCACCATCCTCTCTAAAATGAACAATAAAAGCTATTTCTCTTTTTTATTCGACACTCTTGTGATTTTCTTAAATTCTTTGTGACTTTGCAAAGTTAACTTGCCACTTAAAGAATTCAAGTATTCTAAAGGTTTAAAAGAAGCTAATTACTCCAATGCGCCTCTAGAAATTTACTTAGGCATTTAATATAACCACTACCACCTTGCATGTTAGATTAAAAACACCGTTAATAAGTAAAATACTCAAAATTATTAAAAGAAAATATGATTTTAACTAATAGTATTGTGTAAAATTATTGTTACTTACTTATTTTGAAATGGAAATTAATAGAAGATCAAATCACTTACCTGAAAAAAAAACAAAGAAATTATTAAAATAAATAATATATTAATTAAATAAGAGAAAATTTATAAAAAAACAATTTAAATATTATAATAATAAAAAATGAGGGAATAAAGTCAAGTGAAAGGTTTTTTTAGTAATGTAGATATATATGAAAGTGGCATGAGATAGGGATGGCTGGAGGAATGTACCATGTATAGTAACGGAAAAAAGTAAACGCCATTGCTCCACGATAGCGCGCGAACGTGGCGTTTATAATTTTCCCTCACTGTATATATATATATATATATATACACGAGGGTGGGGTGAAAAGTTTCCGGCCTGGCCAAGAAAAACGATGTTTTTTAATTTTTTTTTTTTGCTTATTTTTCAACATTCGAGATAACTGTACGATGTCAGCTGAACATGTGCGAAATATTTTGCACAACCATTTGAACATGGAAATCTGTGTGCAACGTGGGTGCGGCGTTTGCTAACGTTAGACCAAAAACTGCTTCGAAAAATCATTTCTAACGACAATTTGGCGCTGTAGGCGTAATCCAAATGAATTTTTGCGTCGATTCATAACTGTTGATGAGACTTAAATTAAATTAAATTAATTAATTAATTAAATTAACTTAATTAGAACACAGTTATGAGAAATGTAGCAGTGTTGATGGAGATTATGTTGAAAAATATAGCAAAAAAAAAAAAAATTAAAAACATCGTTTTTCTTGTGGTCAGGCCAGAAACTTTTCTCCCCACCCTCGTATATATTATTATTATTATTATTATCAGATTTATCCGAGATATAATCACGTATTTTTGTGAGATTGTATATTATATCCCGGATAAATCAGATAATAATAATATAATGATGGCACAGAGATAGTAGGTATATTATTCATATATTGCTCTTGTGATTGAAATTTTATTTTTTTTTATTCATGTTATTCAATCATTTCTATAAAAAATTAATTAATTCTCTAATCTAAATTTTAATATTTTTCATATTTTTATCTAACAAAGACAAATTCTTAATCCTTCATCATTTATTATTATTAATAATATTATTGTTTAAGTAAATTTTATTAAAATTAATTTTTAAACAAATTCTTATTATTAATAAAAATAATAATAATAATAATATAATCACTTTTCTTCTAATTTACAAATCAATTCTTGTCAAGTATAACGTCTTAATATTAAAAGGAAATCTTTTGCAGATTCACTCTTTAATATTCATGTTAATGATTTATGACAAACTTCTGAGAATGATTGATGATAGCTTTTATTTATATATATGTTACTCATCTGTTGACGACAGAGTGGGCAAAGAAAAAAAAATATTAAAAAAAAAAAAAAAGAAAAACGGAAAACAGGGACACATCAGCGTATTTAATTTAAATAAAATTAGTAAATGAGCCAGAAAGTTTTTCAATATGTTGCAATATCCTAAAAGGATTTAGAATAATAATTAATAAACATTAAACACATTATATTATGATTGTAATAATTTTCTGTTTTGTTTAGACAAAGTTATATTAACATATTGTTATTCAATTTGTTGAATTCAGCTAAAATCAAACAAACTTTTATGGATTTTGTTAATGATGGTTTAACAGATTGAGTTATATTATATATAGTATATATTATATACTATATTAATTATTCTATATTCTTATTTTTTTTTTATAAAAAAAAGACAGATATGGATATAACATAAATATTTTTAATTTTATTTTATTTATAATATAGGAGGCGCTGACTGTGACGTCATGAAGAGCTAGGTGACGTCATATAATTTTAAATTAAGGAAAAAACTAATGAAGATTATTTTTCTCGAGGATAAAACCAATACAAAGTGCATGAGTCGTGGAAATATGTAAAAAATATCTTCATGCCAAATTTGGTGTGAATATAACCCTTCCCTTCCTATCGTCGATCGCTAATACTACTACTTACGGTTCCCGGATATACACCAAAAATTGATCATTTCATCATACTGGGGTATTAAGTAAATATACCATATCAAAATCCGTTGAGCCATTCAAGCAAAATATCTATACGGACGGGCGGACAGATGGACGGATGGACAGGCATCATGCTAAAAATACTTTTTTCTGTTAACAAAATGTATGATTTGTGGAGATATGTAAAAATCTCCACATGTGAAATTTGGTTTAAAAACAATACCTCCCTTACTATCGTCGGTCGGTAAAAATGTAACGATATAAGAGATTAAGTTTTTTTTTCAGAATTTTATGTAAATGTTTAATGTAACATATGTATTAAAATCATTTTTATAAATCGTAAATGCATTTTTTTTTGTATTTTATGTTAAAACAAAGGAACAAAATAACTCGTCTTTAGTATTTATTAAATATAATTGAAATAAATTATTATTGTATTTGTTATATTAATTGAATATCGTAGTTTTTATAATTTGAAGTTTAAATGAATGCATGAAAAATGTATATAAAATATAATTTATAATAATAGTTTTATATATTTGCTATTTGATACTAAAAATATAATATATATAGTAGTAGACTGATCATATTTACTAACAATAATATATTTTTTTTTTAAGTTGCTAAATTCAATCACATAAAACACACACATTAAACTTTTTAAAAGTATTTTTATATCTATAAAATATCTATATATATATATAAAATCAATGTTTCATAAAATAATATAAAATAAAATGGTTGATGTGGCAGTAACATACAAAATGTTTTTAAATGTTTGGTACATTATTTTAATTGATGATTAAATCGATACTTTTAAAACAACCTGTAAGTAAGTATAAATTACAGAAAGAATTTCGTTTTAACTTCGTTATTGATTAACAAAACACATCTAATTTAGGACCTTAAATACAAATAAATAGTAAAGGACAAACATTTATATAAATATTGTCTTTTTACTTTTATTCATTTTCAAAAAAAAAATAACGAACCTTAAGTACATCATTAATAACTAATTTTTATATATATACGAGGTTTGTTCAAAAGAAAAGGTGAATTTTGAATTATTTCGAAAAGTATTTATTTATAACGGAATTTTGTAAATTAAACCACATATTGATATTTGTTATGTACATTTATTCAAAAAATACAAACATATACACAACGTTTCGATTGCTACTTCTTCAATCGTTATCAAGCGACTGCACTGTTCGAGCGTCCAGTGATCCAAGTATTTATTTATTTTTCAATATCCATTTTGTCCCATTCAAAGAAACTCCCCTCAGATATAATGCACTTATACCAGCACTTCTTCCAATCGTCGAAGCACTTCTGAAATGCGCTTTTCCGTATGGCCACGTTCTTCGATTCCGACTTGATCTCATCCATTGTGGCAAATCATTTTTCTTTCATTGGTCTCTTCAGTTTTGGGAATAGAAAAAAGCTTGATTGAATCACTGAAAGTACCGGAATAAATTTTTTAACACTGCAAATCACGCGTCAGTACGTAACGTGTTGCCATCAACAAAGACCCATACGCGCGCTGGTTTAATAAATATTATTTATTAATTTTAATTTAAGATTTATATAATTAATTAAATTATAAATTTAAATATAATATATGTTAATTAATCCAGTTCAAATTTGCTAGACACAGGATAGATTTTCATTTTGAACGTATTTAAAAATATTTCATAGCATTAAAATTAATGATGAATTCTTATTAATCAGTTGTATTGCCGCTAATGAGGAGGGGTTTCTTCCCCTCAGATGGTATAGAGAAAATATCTTTTTTTTTATACATTGTATATGTCCACCATAGAAAGGAAACAAAACAATAGAATAACCTTTTTTTATGAAGACAATATATATATATATTAATGTGTATGCATTTATATATATATACATTTATAAAATCTCATATTAATAAAAATTATTTATTTATAAATATAATAAAATAATTGGGGGGCAGCATGGCTGAGTGGGTAGAGTACGAGATTTCTACACAGGAAGCCTGAGTTCGAATCCCAGCATAGAACTCAAGATTATATATTTATTTAATTAATAATTAATAAAAATAAAATATTTAATTCAATTTAACATCGGCTGCCCCAGCTCCAGGAACTGACAAGCCCTGGTTCTACAAAGCCTGCTCCGGCAGGATAACCTCAAAAACAAGCAACCATGAATCGTGATAGAATATCCAGATAATTGCTCTTCAAGAGACAAGATTCACCGATGAAAAATACAATGGACTATGAGAACTATCGCATATTCAAGAGCAAGACGGCCAAGCGAATTGGAAGAGGTTTACCACTTCTGGGCGTGGCGTTCATTGTGAACAAGAAGATCATCGATTCAATATTAGAAGTCAATGCCATCAGCAATCGCATCATGACCATGAGGATGCGATGCGCTTCTAAAAAATTTATGGGAGCTTTGCGTGATCCAAGACGGTCCATACGCAATTAATAATATAATAATAAAATAATTATTATTCAATAATAATATTTACTTAACATAAATGCATAAAATCAATTTTGGAAGATTAATATATTTTTTTTGTTTTATTCAATTTGTGTAAATTTTCATATAACTTCATCTTTTCTATTTCTTTGTTTTATTAAAACAACGTTTTTCGTTGAATATGAAGCAATTCATCCATAAACTTTGTCAGGCTTATAGAAAAAATATTTTATTCTTTTTAGTACATTGGAAAAACGTTATTTTATAAAAATTTTTTATATTTATATTTTTTAATTGTAGCTACTATGACGAATATGATCTGACAATATTTTCCACTGTTTTGCTTTATACTACCCCCGCTATGAAATGAGGGTCCTTAGAATTAGATATTACCATATATATATATATATAAAATAGAAAGTGATTAGAGGCCATTTATCAAATGAAAATGATCCCTTGAATTCAATTAAAACCAGTTGAGTAGAATTAAAAATAAAAAAAAAATAAAGAAAAAGAATATGAAAGGCCACATGGCGTCCTGTTCTTGTCACGAGCAAGAGGCCGACTTCCGGGAGAGATATTAAATCGAAAAGACGTGGTTCTCTTTTACAGTGCGCCTTATGAACGAGAACCCCACCAGGATCACTAACCAACCCAAGACTTTCTTCATTTCAAAAAGTATTTACCAAAAAGCTTTTCAAGCAATATCACGAAAAGATTTATTTTTTTTTAAACTCGAAATCATCTTTTCTTCTCTTTTTTCATTTAATTCTTAGTTTTATAAAAATAATAATAATAATAATAATAATAATAATAATGAGCCAGGGTGAATTCTTTTCCCATTTAGGCATAGTGCATTATATCTGAGGGGGATTACTTTGAAGGGGACACAAGAACTACTTTTCGAAATAATTAAAAATTCACCTTTTCTTTGGAACCAGCCTCGTATTTATTATACAGCAGCTAAGTGGTAGAGCAGACTCTTATCAATTGTAATTGCTTATATGATATGATAATGATAACTCGTAATAACCAATAAATGAAGTTTTGTTTTATACTTGTTGTATAATGTCCAATCATTGGTGAATATTCTTCATCTATTAATTACTTTAAAAATTTTAATAAATATTAATTTTATAATAATTTAATATTTTCTATCATCCTGAACAAATTCAACGTTTCCTACTGCTTAATTAATCGTTGCTGGATTCACTTTATTATTTTCTAATATATTCCAGAGTATTTTTTTTACTCATCAACATCAAATTAAAGCTCAATTTTCATTAATGTTAACCCATTATATCATTATATACGAGTAATAAGCCATACCTCGACGGTCATTCAACAAGTACTTAACCTCACCGCCTGATGGCGCTGCTATCGCAAAAGAGTTTTGCAATCATGTAGTACATACTTTTAGTTAGCCTACTGTCAAAGTTTCAGTCAATTCCCTTCACTAAAAATGGAAAAAGAACAATATCGTCCGGTGATTAGATTCATATTTTTGGAAGGGAAAACGCGCAGCGAAATCAAAGATAGCTTGGATGCTGTATATGGTTACTCTTCTCCTTCGAAAATTGGTTCAAAATTGTTCTTTTTCATTTTTGTTCAAATGATCGACACGCTCGCTTCTAAAGGCTGTCAAAACAAAACTAGTGAAGGGAATTGACTGATACTTTGACAGTAGGCTACTAAAAGAATGTACTACATGATGGCAAAACACTTTGTGATAGCAGCTGCGCGTTTTCCCTTCCAAAAATAAGAATCTAATCACCGAACGATATTGTTCTTTTTCCATTTTCAGTGAAGGGAATTGACTGAAACTTTGACAGTAGGCTAACTAAAAGAATGTACTACATGATGGTAAAACTCTTGTGATAGCAGCGCCATCGGGCGGTGAGGTTAAGTACTTGTTGAATGACCCTCGTATTATATTCATTCAATATTTTCTAAGAACATATCTATTGAATAAAAGTATGTACTCACTATTTATCTCATTTTTTTTAAACACATCAATTTAATATCATCCTCTTAATTCATAAATATTTTCCCATAAATAATGTTATCCTAATATGGTCGATAAAGATATGCTTATGAATAGTAAATATGTCATAAAAAAAAATATTCCCATAAAAATAAATTAAAATAAATGATCGCCGTAAAAGATTATCGTTTGTCAATCATTTTTGTATTTCAACAAAATAAAAGAAGATAACGAGACCATTTGATAAATAACCAATATATGGTAAATATAATCGGTGTTCTATTTATGAATCAGATTTTTTTTTATTATTATTATTTTCTTCACAATGAATCGATTAATGTGAATCGAATAAGATCAAGATTAACGTTGAATGCTTTAATATTTTCCAATCGAGGATTTTAGTCTTATTAGTCCAGATTAATTATTTTTCATTATAGAATTATCTGTACCTATATATAATATAAAATGGTTTCCCTTGAGGGAAATTAACAAAAATAATAAATAATAAGTTGACCTGTGGCCAGGTCCGAACCGGCCGACGATTTGAAGTAAATTCATTTCCAGCTACAGAAACAATTTCAAATAATTTTAATATATCTATTAATGTAATAAAAAACAGATATGGATACATAAATAATAAATATAAACATTTTTAATTTTATTTTATTTATAATATATATGCTAGACCAGGCTGTGACGTCATGAATGGCTGGATGACGTCATATAATTTTAAATCAAGAAAAAACTAATAAATATGATTTTCCCGAGGATAAAACCAATACAAAGTGCATGATTCGTGGTGATATATAAAAAAATCTCCTCATGTGAAATTTGGTGTGAAAATAACCCTTCCCTTCCTATCGTCGATCGCTAATACTACCACTTCCGGTTTCCGGATTTGCACCAAAAGTTGATCAATTCATCCCACTGATTAAGTAAATATACCAAATATTAAGTAAATATACCAAATTTCATCAAAATCGGTTGAGCCGTTCAGGCTGTACACATCTATACGGACGGACAGACGGACAGACGGACGGACGGACAGACATCATGCTAAAAATACTTTTTTCTGTTAAGAAAATGCATGATTCATGGAGATATGTAAAAATCTCCACATGTGAAATTTGGTGTGAAAACAAAACCTCCCTTACTATCGTCGGTCGGTAAAAATAAATTAATTAATTATCTCAAAGAAGGAGATTTCGTATTATTTATATTCAATTAATATTCTGATTTAAGTAATGTTTCAAATTTATAAAATAATTACCAACTAGATTATATTTTTTCATTAAAAATTAACTATTATTTTAATTGACAATAATAAAAAAAAACATTTCGTAATATTATTTTGTTACCTCTTCAGATTTTAATTTATTGATATCAGAATTTTTCATAAAGGATAAAAATGAATTTTATTAAAATAAATATGTTCGTTTTTTTGGTAATGAAGAAAATCAAGAAGTTAATATTTAAATAAATGTGTTTTCGTTTACTATTTATACTAAAAAAATTCAATATGTCAATAAATTCTATTTAATAATCACAATAAAATATTATATTTTAAATGTATAACCAATAAGAACAAGAATATAGATTTTTTTTTTGGATACAAAAATTATTTTATTTTTCAACGTAGTCTCCTACACTTCGTCCAACGTTTCTCTAATTTTTTTATCTCTTTCAAATAATAAGATTTGTCGAGGACAGCAAAATAAATATTTGTTTGTGAAATAATCACACGGGGCTTAATCCGGAGAATATGGCGGATGAGGGAGCAATTCATATCTCAATTCATTTCATGGAAATTCACTTTTTTCCATTTTCTTCTCCAATCTCGAGGTAGTCTACTATTAATGGATGTCAAACAAAAACTAAAAGACTCAACTAATTCCAATTTCGACAGGAGCCAGCCGATAGTTGCCTGCTGACAGAAGCAGTGTTGCCATTTCATTTGAGAGAAATTCCAAAAATCACGGGCTTATTAACCTGACCTCGTATATATATATATAGATGAGAGAGAGAGAGAGAGAGAAAGAGAGATTTATAAATATTTCAATAAATTCAAAATCTAACAATGAAAAGTTGAGAGGAAAAAAATAAATTTAGTTGGACAAAGGTAAGTGAACGGTAATATGGATATTTTCTAGGAGAAAAGCTTGAAAATATAACAAAAGAAAAATAAGAAGAAGCATCTTTCCTTTTCGGAAGTCGATTTTACCTCTTATCCCTTCCCCTTACACCATACTAAAAATAACATGTCAGACTTCTCCATTTTATAGTCAACAATAAATAAAATAAAAATGGTTTATATTTATTATATTTATTTATATTCCTTTAAAAAAAAAAAAAACAGAAAAGAAAATAAATATTTCCAGGGAAATATTTTTACAAATTTAGTTAGTTATTTCAAGTAAAATTAAGCAGTAAATACAATACTTACAGTATCTTCATGGGTAAATAAATTATTCAAGTTTAATTAAAAAATAAATAAATTAAAGAATATAAAATAAAAATTATTTTATAAAAATATAAAGAAATATTTTCATAGTAAAGAAGAATATGAATAATTTTATATCAATATAAAAAAAAACAAAAATTTATGTTATGTGATATAATTATAAGTATATATTTCGAAAAAAGAGAGAGAGAGAGTCATTTTGTAGAAAAATGGATCATTTCTTTTTATTGCCTATTTATGTGGATATCAAATAGAAAAAAAATATTCTTAGGAGGAATTTTATCGCAGGGGCTCAATTCAAAACACATTTATTAAATATATGATATATTATTATATTCGAAATCTTTTTGGATATATATATATATTCTATAAATAAAGATAACTAATAAAATTTCAATAACTACACCGATAAATAATTTATCAAAAAAAAAAATGATCTTATTTCTAGATTTATATTGAATAATATTTTAG
Organism: Labia minor; assembly: GCA_963082975.1. Taxonomy (NCBI): domain Eukaryota; kingdom Metazoa; phylum Arthropoda; class Insecta; order Dermaptera; family Spongiphoridae; genus Labia; species Labia minor. The sequence goes on from OY720349.1 coordinate 6,895,095, forward strand.
TTCTGTTTTATTTTATAAAAAAAAGTTGGAGTGTCTCCACTCGACTATCTCGCAAATTTGAATTGGATTAATTAACATAATATATTATATTTAAATTAAATTTAATTAATTATAAATTAAAATTAATAAATAATATTTATTAAATCAGCGAATGTTTGGCTCTTTGTTGATGGCAGACACCACGTCACGTGTTGGCGCGTGATTTGCAGTGTTAAAAAATTAATTGCGGTAATTTCAGCGATTCAATCAAGCTGAAATTCTCTATATAGCAGTTTTATACAATTTTTAATCATGGGAAAAATTATCAAACATATATCTTTATTTTTACGAACAGTTTAGAGGAAAAAAAGAAAAAAAACCAAAACGTTGTAGGTAATGACCCTCTTCCGATTGAGCTTCATTACTCAAAAGTTGATAGAAAACTACGAATTTTGAATAATTCCCGTATACCAAATTTCATTATTCTAGCTCAAACCGTTTTTGCGTAATCTTGTCTACATTCATACACACACACAAACAGAAAGACATTTTTCTCAACCTTAGTGAAAATGATTCAGGAACCTTCAAAACGTATAAAAACATCAAAATCTCGACATCGAAAATTTTCGTAATCGCAATACTCTGACTGACTGACTCTGAGATAGTAAAAAATAATAATCACAATAAAACAAGCTAATATAATATTTTTCTAATCTAATTGAAATTAATTTCTAAATTGTTTTTTGTTTTCATAGATTTGTCTTGAATTTAAAGTTCTCTAGAGAATGGAAAGGAGAGATGAAGTAGGATGAAGTAGAAGGGGAACAATTGACAGCCATTCGAGTGACATCTCATGTTGGTGGCCCGATAAAGTGAATCTCCTATTTCTTCTACATCGAAACTTTGTCAACGCTAATGTATGTTCGGTGTCCCATGGTCGTCATTTTCTAACTGATATATATATATTTCGACAAAGTTTATAATTCAACACTCTGTAAATTCGAGTAGTATTAGAATCTTATCGTTCCAATTTTACAACCCCCATGAGTTTTAAATGTCAAATTTAAAAGAAAAATTACAATTTTATATTAAGAATAATAAAACATGTATAGTGTTATTATAAATATATTTTTGTAAAAAATTTTATTTTTTTAATAATAAAATACTTAAAATAAAAAAAAATATTACTTAGGTGATTGTAAATAAATTTTTTAATAAGAAAACTAGTTTTTAAGATGATATTATTTACTATCTCGCCAGAAAATTTTCGATGTCGATATTTTGATCTTTTTATACGTTTTGAAGGTTCCTGAATCATTTTCACTAAGGTTGAGAAAAATGTGTGTATATATATATATGTGTGTGTGTGTGTGTGTGTATGTATGTAACCAACAACAGCAAAAACGGTTTGAGCTAGAATCATGAAATTTGGCATACGGGAATTATTCAAAATTCGTAGTTTTCTATCAACTTTTGAGAAATGTAGCTCAACCGGAAGTGGGTCATTACCTACAACGTTTTTATTTTTTTTTTCCTCTAAACTGACCGTAAACATAAAGATATAGGTTTGATAGTTCTTCATCTTATTAAAAATTGTATAAAACTGCTATATATAGAATTTCAGCTTGATTGAATCGCTAAAAGTACCGGAATTCATTTTTGAACACTGCAAATCTCACGCGCCAGCACGTGACATGCCATAAATATTAATTTTAATTTATAATTAATTAAATTTAATTTAAATTTAATATATGATGTTATTTAATCCAATTCAAATTTGCGAGATAATCGAGTGGAGACACTCCAGCTTATTTTTTTCACTATCCTTATAAAGTGATTCTCAATGTATAGTGTGCTGTGTTTTATAATGATATTGAGTGCAATGCTGCAATTTTTAACAAATCTATATACCCACTAATCTTATAAACTACAACAGGGGTCACTTATTCAAATGTTTTAATGATTTTTATCAAAATATTGAGTTATTTCTAATGACATTCATCACTAAAGTAAATAACATACCAAAAACATCATTGTTTTGTCAATAGTGGTTATTTTATGATACATTTTCTTCACCGTTTTCTGAAAACATAATTTACAATTACCTACAAAACCAATGTTAATGGCCCGCTTAAGCTTGTTTTTTTTTTCAATTTTAGCCCGCATTACAAAAAGTTTGCCCATCCCTGTACTAGTTATATAAGATTAGTGGGTATATAGATTTGTGAAAAATTGCAGCGTTACACTTCAATATTATTATAAAACACAGCACACTGTATGTGGATGTTCAACAATTCTAAACATATTTTATTGTTAGTGTATCACCAAATTTTAATGAAAATTTATCAGATAATATAGAATAAAATATTTCAATGAATCCTTTTCATAATGGTTAAGCAAATATCTAAAATTTATTGATATGGACTAATTCAATAAGGTCCGGAAAGACAGGAAACCTACATCCGTACATATTAGAATCAACAAACCAGTGTATACAAACATTTGTATAAAAGATAAATAAAGATGTGAGAATTTAAATATAATTGAAAATAAAATTATCTCTTACAATATTCTAAATTAAAAAGTTATTATTTAAATTTCAAAATTTATTAAACGTTATTAATTTAATATACATATGTATAAGTATAATAATCTTCTAAAAAATAATGATTAAAAAATAGAAGTGCCCTGCTTGGGGATATTTGGAGTGAAGCCTTTCACCAAGGACCTTACAGGCAGAAGTTTCATTCCCAAATATATATATATATATATATATATATATGTATATTAAATAAATTAAATCAAAATAAAAACAAAAAATTTGATGTTGAATAAATAATATTAATTAATAGAAAAAACAAAATAGGAAGTTATTTTTTTTATTAGTCTATAATAGTGGTTTCCAACCTCCCCCCCCCTATAAATTTTAACAGATTACCTTTTTTTAGAACCATATTGAAAAAAAGCGGAAATGTTTAAAATGCCTGATCGCAAAATCATCTGACCTTTTTTTTAGAAACATTGAAATAAGGCGGAAAAAAGCCAGTTCGAAAAATCATCTTAACTTTTTGTTAGAGTTGAAAATTATTTCGCCCCCCAAAATCGTATAGTCAAATAATCGCCCCTTTAAGATGTCGATCGCCCAGGTTGGGAATCACTAGTCTAGTTTATATGGTATTTTTCATTTTAATATAATAATTTAAAAATTATAAATAAACATTTTTTTTTTTTTGTATTTTTCATTATTTAATTTGAATAATTTTTTTTTCATTGAATAAAATAAAAATAATGTGATAAGTCTCTTGAAATATTTATTTATTTATCTGCATAAGAGAATTAATCAAAAATAATAAAGAAATTAATTTTTGAAATTTAAAATATCAAGAAATAATTTTGTTTATGAATCAATTTGACATTCGGTATGAACGGTAAATATTCAAGACTACTTTAATTAATCTAACAAAAAGGATCTTTTATTATTTTAGACTCTAATACCTTTTAGTACACTTATTATAATTAAATTGTAACGAAATGTTGATTAGAGTTGTTAGAGTTTGTTAAAATTTCTAATGTGATGATGATGATAACTATTAATTATTAATAGTATGAAAATGTTTTTCAGGTTTTTACTATCTCGCCAGAGATAGTATTGCGATCACGAAAATTTTCGATGTCGAGATTTTGATGTTTTTATACGTTTTGAAGGTTCCGGAATCATTTTCACTAAGGTTGAGAAAAATGTCTGTGTGTGTGTGTATATATATGTATGTAGACAAGATTACCCAAAAACGGTTTGAGCTAGAATCATCAAATTTGGTATACGGGCATTATTCAAAATTTGTAGTTTTCTATCAACTTTTGTTTATTACTTACAACGTTTTGATTTTTTTCTTCTAAAGTGACCGAAAAAATAAAGATATATGTTTAATAGTTTTACATGATTAAAAATTGTATAAAACTGCTATATATAGAATTTCAGCTTGATTAAATCGCTGAATGTACCGGAATTTATTTTTTAACACTGCAAGTCTCACGCGCCAATACGTGACGTGGTGCCATCAACAAAGAGCCACACATGAGCTGATTTAATAAATATTATTTATTAATTTTAATTTATAATTAATTAAATTTAATTTAAATATATAATATATATTATGTTAATTAATTCTATTCAAATTTGCGAGATAGTCGAGTGGAGACACTCCAGCATATATTTCTAATATATAATAATATTAATAATAATATATAATATAATATTAATTGATTAATGGAAAACAATAGAAGATATTGGAAATTGAGCTTTGAAATCTTCCATAGAGAGACATTATTTATTATTATCTAAAGTAGAGTCAGGTTGAATTGTAGTTGGAGAGCATATGTCTTGCAATCGAGATTGATTTCCTATAATGGAACATGATGTTGTAGGTTGTAGGGGGAGTAGTCGGTTCCATTGGATTTAACGATTTGAACGATTGAAACTAAACTCAAGGAACAATACATTAACGTGAGGTCAATTCATCTTGAGCGACGACGAGTGATCAAGGAAGAAAGGCACACATTAACTTCACCAGTCATTTTGATGAAAAACCCTTTTATGGATGTGTCTTCGGTATCTATTTTCATCATGAGAAGCGCGAAAAGCGGATTTTGCCGTTGGCATTACAACGTCATCATCGTGTTTATTTATGGGCCTAAGCATAAGTTAGTGGCATCGCCAATCTCTTGGTAGCATGTAGATATGAAGGAGTGGGAGAAATTAAAGAGAGGTATGAGAGATGTTTATAAAGGGATCGAATAAAGGGCGCGGTTCATGTACCAAATAAAATTTTTTTTAAGTGTGACAGATTAGCTGGTTATGAACGTCGAAATTGTGCAGTCATTAAGTAATGTTTTATTTACTAATCCACTAATTATTCACTAATTTTCGTTTTTTTTTCGGTTCGGTTTCTTTCCACCTCATCATTTTAATCAATAATATTATTAAACATTTTATGAATTGAAAAATACATTTTTTCTAAAATTTCTAACTTATTTCTAACTTATTTTTCTATCAATTTATAGTATATTATTATTATTATTATTATTAGTTGTCATGTCATGGATTTGGATAAAACTTTACCAGTGGATTCCTTTTTTAATTCCAAAGAAACTCTCCTTATGCAATTTTTCCGGATCGCTTTTAGTTTACGAAATAAATTAAGATTTTTTAAGTTTGACAGATTAGCTCGTTATGAACGTCGTAATGTCCAGCCATTAAGTAATGTTTTATTGACTAATTCACTAATTATTCACTTATTCACTATTTTTCGGAGGTTTTTTCGTTTCGGTTAAGATATAGGAAAATTATTTAATTAATTAATTTTTAATTTTTCTTTAAATCCAAATAGAACAGAAAAAAATGCGATAATTAGTGAAGCCCTCAACTGGCCAAATCAATAAAACAATATAAATATGATAGCTAAATTGAATTTATATGCAAATTTTAATAATTTTCATTTCATAAACTAGAAGCAAGATTGAATAAGAAAAGTTTCTTTGAAATTAAAAAAGGAATCCACCTGTAAAGTTTTATCCAAATCCATGATACATATGCTAATGTGAACAATTACCAAATTTAAAACTAAATAATGAAAATGATAAATACTTATATATGTGTGTGTGTGTATAATTCAACTTAAAGATGTTCTTTTAAATTTACATTATTTTAATATATATTTATACCTGTACTTAAATTACATATATATACCCTAATTAGAGAAATAAATTAAAAGGGAATAATTAATTCAAAAAAAAAAAAAAAAAATCCATGAATGAAAGTTTTGAGGAAAAAAAAATACAACAGAAATGAATGAATTTCTTCTGACCCAGAGTATAAAAAAAAATAAAAAATAGAAAATAAAAAAATAACTCGAGTAGTGCAAAAGTCGAGTTAAAAAAAAAAGAAGAAAGTATTGTGTATATATTTCATCCGCAATGTTAATATAACTCTTTTCTATTGACATGCACGTTTTTAGACTAGAGCTCTTTTTATAGAAGATAAATATGAATGGCTACCATAAAAAACATACATATATATATATATATATATATATATATATTATCCTGTATTTTTATTTTTTTATGAATTTGAGTTGGATAGAATTCGAATCTGAGTGAGATGAATCCCTCGGACTTTCCCGCACTTGTTACTACCATCAAATAAATAAACCAAGAATGGAAATGAAAAACAAAAGTGAAATCAAAAACACTTCAAGGATTTCAATATTGAACTGGTAATAAAAAATAAAAATAAAATACACTTAGATAATACCTCAAATGAAATATTATCATTCAAATGAAGTTTTATTTATTCTAGTAATATCGTATTGTATAAATATATAAACCATTGCAACGAATTATATAAATATATACATTTTTACTATCTCGCCAGAGATAGTATTGCGATCACGAAAATTTTCGATGTTGAGATTTTGATGTTTTTATACGTTTTGAAGGTTCCTGAATCATTTTCACTAAGGTTGAGAAAAATGTCTGTGTGTGTGTGTGTGTGTGTGTGTGTGTGTGTGTGTGTGTGTGTATGTAGGCAAGATTACGCAAAAACGGTTTGAGCTAGAATGATGAAATTTGGAACATGGACATTATTCAAAATTCGTAGTTTTCTATCAACTTTTGAGAAATGTAGCTCAACCGGAAGAGGGTCATTACCTACAACGTTTTGATTTTTTTTCCTCTAAAGTGACCGTAAAAATAAAGATATATGTTTGATAATTTTTCACATGATTAATAATTGTATAAAACTGCTATATATAGAATTTCAGCTTGATTGATTCGCTGAAATTACCAGAATTAATTTTTTAACACTGCAAATCTCACGCGCCAACACGTGACGTGGTGCCATCAACAAAAAGCCAAACATGCGCTGGTTTAATATTTATTATTTATTATTTATAATTTATAATTAATTAAATTTAATTTAAATATAATATATTATGTTATTTAATCCAATTCAAATTGCGAGATAGTCGAGTGGAGACACTCCAGCTAATTATTTTTATTTTTATTTATTTATTTTTCTGTTTTCATTTTTATTTAAATGAATTTTCAAAAGTATACACAGAATCAATAATTTTCAATTTTCTTTTATTAATTTATATATATATATATATACGATTTATGAGTCAATTTACCTTAAGACATGGCATTGTACATAATACATACTAATTCCTTCTTTTAGAAGAAAATACAACATTACAGTAAAATAAAAAGAAAAAAAAATAATAGAAAAAAATTAATTTATAACGTTGATAAAAATTTGAATTATTTCATTTTGAAAATTCAAAAAGCTTATCAATATATATATTGTATATTATAAGCATAAAAATGCCTTTTAATAGGGGAATGTCATTAAGAAACCATAAATAAACATTTAAGACAAATATTCAAAACCTCACGAACATCCATTTTACCTAAAATGCAGGCAATGTAATTGAAATAGGATCGCTTGATGAATAGGACATTTTATCATGTTTTCGACAGTTACAAGCGCTCATAAATTATACATATGTTTCTTAAAATGTTTGTGAAAACTGATAATTGCCCACCTGAGTGCAGTGTAGTGGGTGAGTTATTAGAAGAGTGGCCAAGGGCTGTTAGGAAGAAGATAGAGAGACATACTGCTGGATGGAAGGAGTGTAAGATCATGGAGAAGAGAGAGACATCATCTCTAACTGATACGACTGATACATCGAGGCCAATACAAAAGTTGTCGCCCACAGAAGATGTATCAATGAATGCCTGATTACCTGTAATTACCGATCTTCAATAGGAAGGGAAGGGTTAATTTCAGACCAAATTTCACAAGAGGTGATTTGTTACATATCTCCACGAATCATGCAGTTTGTATTGGTTTTATCCTCAGGAAAAATCATCTTGATTAGTTTTTTCTTAAATTAAAATTATATGACGTCACCGAGCACTTCAAGACGTCACAGCCAGCTCCTACTTATATATTATAAATAAAATAAATTAAAAAAAAAATAATTAAAAATATTTATGTTATATCCATATCTGTTTTTCATTCCATTAATAGATACATTTAAATTATTTGAAATTGCTGGAAATTAATTTATTACAAACCGTCGGTTGGTTCTGCGCCTGGCCACAGGTCAACTTATTTTTAATAACTCAATCCATTCTAAGCTTCTAATATACGTTAAAATAATAAATATAAATTTATATCATATAAATATTAATATTTTTTATTAAAAAGAAATAAATTTATTTTTATTGATAAATTGTCTGTAAATAATTGATTGGTTATGCAAAAATGCAAGTCATATTCTACGTCTACGTAAAGAGGGCGGTGGATATGATAGATGATGTTATTGGATGATTCACGATTTAGATAGACTATTGTAGCCCTTGACTCATTTCCCTTAACTCCCAAATCCCTTGCATTACTAGAATCCCTCTATAAACGGCAGAGCGACAAATACGAGTTACAAGTGACGCCATTCTCTTGCAATGCACCAACAACATTCAACCAAGTGTAATGCTTTTTTACTGACCGACGATAGTAAGGGAGGTATTGTTTTCACACCAAATTTCACATGTGCACATGTTTTACTCTTTAATCTCCACAAATCATGCACTTTGTATTGGTTTTATCCGCGCGAAAAATCATCTTCATTAGTTTTTCTTAATTTAAAATTATATGACGTCACCCAGCCCTTCATGACGTCACCCAGCTCCTCCTTATATATTATAAATAAAATAAAATTAAAAATATTTATGTTGTATCCATATCTGTTTTTTATTGCATTAATAGATACATTTAAATTATTTGAAATTGTTTCTGTAGCTGGAAATTAATTTATTTCTGGCCCCAGGTCAACTTATTATATATTATGAAAAAGCAAATGTTTCTTTGTGAAAATCAAATAAATGAAACACTTGATAATGAAACAATAAATAAATAACATTTGAAATGTTTATGTATATATGTATATATATTACTCACTATCCATATTTTTTTATTAAAATGTTATGTACTGATAACATTTATTTTATTCACAAAAATATATTTTAAAACAAAAACAAATATTATTTTTCATCTCTCACAACAGATCACAATATACATAAGTAGAAGGTACATGCAACATATTCTTACATGAATAAATTCATTATTATTATTTTTTTTTTATTATTATTTGATCATCCAAGAGCATCTTTCCTGATCATAAAATAATTCGCAATAAACTATCGCAATTTGCTTGGACCCATCTCCAAGAGCACTTATAAATAAAGAAGAAATTGCAGAAAATTATCTTACTTATAATGGGATATCTTTTAAAAAGCTTGATTAATTAATATAACTAAAAATTTTAAATATTTTTTTATTTTAAATAATAATACAGAGATAGTATTGTGATCACGAAAATTTTCGATGTTGAGATTTTGATGATTTTATACGTTTTGGAGGTTCCTGAATCATTTTCACTAAGGTTGAGAAAAATGTATGTGTGTGTATGTGTGTATGTATGTAGACAAGATTATGCAAAAATGGTTTGAGCTAGAATCATGAAATTTGGCACAGGGGCATTATTCAAAATTCATAGTTTTCTATCAACTTTTGAGAAATGAAGCTCAACCGGAAGAGGGTCATTACCTACAACGTTTTGATTTTTTTCCTATAAAGTGACCGTAAAAATAAAGATATTTGTTTGATAATTTTTCCCATGATTAAAAATTGTATAAAACTGCTATATATAGAATTTCAGCTTAATCGAATCGCTGAAAGTACCAGAATTAATTTTTTAACACTGCAAATCTCACGCGCCAACACGTGACGTGGTGCCATCAACAAAGAGCCAAACATGCGCTGATTTAATAATATTATTTATTAATTTTAATTTATAATTAATTAAATTCAATTTAAATATAATATATATTCATTAATCCAATTCAAATTTGCGAGATAATCGGAGACACTCCAACTTATTTTTATAATCATTTTTCAAATAATTGATAAAAATATAGTATTTCTTAAAAAAAAATATATAATAAGATAACTATAATAAAATATAGGTATTCATGTGGTAATTCGTATAAGATAAAATATAATGCATTAATATAATAAATTTTTATATTGAAATTTTTTATGATAAATAATTATTACAAATTATTATAATCTCTACTCATTGTTTTTGTTTATTTTCTTTTAAATTTTAAAAGTTTTTTTTTAATTGTCTTCTTTAATTCACACATTCTTATCTTTAAATTAAAATTCTTCTTCCATCAACTTAGTCATCTCCAACGGTCTAGAAAAGCTAAATGTATTCTATTTGATTAAACTAAATGTTTATTTAATGAAAATTTTAAATTCACAACTCTTTCTATTCGTTCTTTATATTTATTCTACCCTCCTCATCAAGCTTAATGTTGATTAAATTTTACATTATATTACATGTTACATATTTAATTTTTGTTTTGAATTTTGTAAAAAGAAAACTATTTAAATAATTTTATTTAAAAAATGTTTAGTAATTTCATTATTTATTTTGTTTTTTTTTTTACCAAATATTTTTAATTAATTTTTTCAAAAATTTACTTTAATATTTATAAATAATGGAATAAATTTTTATTCACAAGTATAATTTTTTTTTTTAATCAGTATTGAAATATATTTGTTCTTCTATAAAATCAAAAGAAAAAAATTCCACACGTATTTTTATTTGTTTAACTATATAATAATATAAATTATGAACAAATGGAAGAGAAAAAAATTATTCGATTATATTATATATCTAATATCCCATGTCACTCACTCACTCTCGGCCTCAATCGGTTACATTCGGTTTTATTCGGCCACATGGCCAGTGGGTCTTTCAAAAAAACAAAATTCTGTAAATAAGTGGTAATTTGATTTTTATGTGTTTTAAAAAAATGTTAATTGAATATACTTGTATATATATATATATTTCATTCTTTTAAATTTAATTAAATATTGAATTAAATTGAATTAAATTATTTATAAATTAAATTTTTAAAATATAAAATGTTGAAATTATTATTTAATATATACATAATATTAATATATATATATAATATATATACTTAATTATATTATATTTATACAAATGTTTTTTTTATATATATTTTCATTGGAATGATAAAATCTTTCTTTAATATAAAATCAAATAATTGCCAGGAAAACCCTAAAAACAACCCTTTTCATTTTCCCATGACAACCGATAACGCCCCGGCGCTCTGGGAAACTTGTTAATAATATAATACTAAATACAATATAAACATACATATATATATTATATCTTATATATAAAATTCTCGTGTCACAAAACTTTGAAATCATACTCCTCCGAAACGACTTGACCGATTCTTATGAAATTTTTTATGTATATTCAGTAGGTCTCAGGGCATGTCAGACTTCCTTTAGAAAACCGCTAATTGGTAAGGTGTGTCCAGGAAATGCTAATTAATTAAAAATAGTTTAGTTACCATACTAGCTCATAGAGGCGCTGGTGGCGAAAATTTGACATCATATATATATCCTGATAGGAGCATTCAAAAATAAGTGGTTCGTAGGTGAACGGTCTAAGGCGTTAACTTATGACTTTGTACTTTCGGTTCGAAACTAGCAAAGGCACATTTTTTTTTTTTTTATTATATATTTTTTTTACAAATTTATTAATTTTTATTATTATTATTTTAATATTTTATTAAATTAAATTTTATTATTAAATTGTATTTTCTTCTCTTCTTCTTCTTCTTAGCCTTATTTCCCACGGGGTGTGGGGTCGGCTCTTCTCGTTAATTGGCGCCAACTAAATCTGTTGTTGGCGTCGTCTGTAGAGAGATCAGATGCCATTAGATCTCCCGTTACACGGCAGGACCAGCTGGTTTTAGGCCTCCCACGCGGTCTTTTTGGTACTCAACCTTCGATGACGGTGATGATGGTGTTGACGATTTTGATGTAGCGGTGGACGATTTGAGTGAGGTTGATGGCAATGATGCTGATGCTGACCGATGTGACGATGTTTGTGTCGGTGATGATGTCGATGTGGATGTAGATGTGGATGTGGATGTTAGACTATCTTCTTTAGCCCACCTCGTCCATAGGTGGGCAACCCTAACCCATTTCTCGCATCGCCCGGGTGCTGACAATGCGCGTCGCTTGCAGGGGACGCTCCAGCCGTTAGCCGTATAACATTTCTCCATTAATTGTTGATGCGACGCGAAGATGATCCAGCCGGCCTGTCGCTACAGCCTGACGCGTGGATTGGAAAGAAGGAAGAGGAAATAAAGGGGATTGGGTCTGGATGGATGATTTGGGTAGGGCATGCACTCCCTTGGTCGAGGAATGAGAGAAAATGCATGTGCTCGCGTAGGGCAGTGGGCGCCACTCACTGAGGTAGATCTGTCTCTCACCAGGATCGTGAGAAGGTATCTACCCGCTACCCGCATTAAATTGTATTTTATTAAATTTTATTTTATTAAATTTTAATATTAAATTTTATTTTATTAAATTTTAATATTAAATTTTATTTTATTAAATTAATAATTATGTCAATTAAATTTTGTGAATAAATGAACAAATATAAAAAACTATATATAAAATTTGAATTTTCATCCATTCATTCATTTAAAATGATATTAACTTTCTCTTCCTTCTTGGAAAAACCCATATTGCCATCCCTAGCGTCAACTATCTATGTATATATATAAAAAAGGTTTTTGTCTGCATATTGCAGCTGGATGCTCTGTGCTCAGAATTTAAAAATTATTATAATATTTCACTTTTTATTTTAAATTCTAATATTCAAATATCAATTAAATTAAATAATTTATTCTAAAAGTTGTCATTTAAATTTATTTAATCAAATATTTAGATCATATTTAACTTAATTCTTTATATATATATATTCTTTATATATATTTGAATATTTCTTCTTTTCTATTTGAAAGTGAAAGCTTAAAAAAACAGAATATATTATTTTTAAACTTTTATGAATACAAAAATATTTTCTAATCGTCAATTAAAATGACTAAATTATATTATTTTTGTTTTTGTTTCAATTATTAATTACAAATATATTTTAAGTGCAAAAATGATTTCTTGGATAATTAAAATATGTTTTTTTAGACAAATGATATAAACGAGATGTTTTAAATTTATGTCTTTTTTATATTTTTTTATTAATAGGCTTCTTTTTTTATTTTTAATTTTTAATAAATTCTCTTTTTTGATATGATATTAATAAAAAATAATATTAAATTGTATATAAAATTAAAAATTAGAATATTTGAATTTTTTTAAATTTTAACACATGTAATCAATCATATGCATAACGAATGGAAAATTTTGAAAATCAACTTAGTATTAAATTCAGAAAAAATACTCATATATAGAATATAATAGACCATTCGAATATAATTTAAAACTATTTTTCTCCTTCTATTTTAAATTTAAAAAAAAACGGAGTGATACGAAATTAAGATGCCTGGATAGGTAAATGGGCTGGAATAGGAGGCAATTTATAATTTTCTTCTAATTCAGATTGAAATTAATAGTGTGATAAGAAAATATATTTATTAACAAAATCTTAATATACAAAATGTAGAATTTGAATATGTAGAAGGATAATAATATTTGAGAAAATTTAAATCGAGGTAGAAATAGGGAAACGCCTGTTATCATGCAGTAAAGAGGGTTATCTCATCAAAATTATTATCAAAAGGAATCAAAATTAAAATATATAAACCAATTATTTTGCCTGCCTGTTGTATTATATGGGTGGGACGCATGGTCTATGACCCTGGGAGATGAGAGTAGATTCAGAGTATTCTTTCCAGCATATATTGGCCAAAGAAAGGTGAGGTCACCGGGGAATGGCGGAGACTGCATAACGAGGAATGGCATGACCTCTATGCATCTTCAGAAATAGTTAGGGTTATAAAAGCGAAAAAGCTGCGATAGGCAGGAGACGTGGCTAGAATGGGAGAGGAAAAAGATATTGGATTGGAAAACGGTGCGGAGACCGATTGGAAAACGTCCGCTTGGAAGACCAAGGACGCGTAGGAAGGGACGTAAGAGAGATGGGGCAAGGGCTCAAGATAGGGACACTTGGAGAAATGTGGTTGCTGCGGCCAAGTACTTTCGAGTTTCTTAGAGTCACAGAGATAGATAGATATAACATATACAATAATATACAATAATAATATATATAATTAAAATATATTTTAAATAAGAACACAAAAAGAAATGAATGTTTTATGTAATATACTGATTGAAACAAAATGGATGAAAACCTTTTACTACTCTTAACCAAATACTAAGTACCACTCGGGGGGGTACAGGGGGCGGAGCCCCCGTCTAGGTGCGGAGAGCGCCGAAGGCGCTCGGGGCAGCTAGTATATATATATATATATATAACGAACTTAAGTGAGTTTATAAAATCGTTCAGTCTGTCGTTCTGTCCGACATCAAACTCAAAATTTTGAAATTCTGACTTCAGATTCGGAAAGACCATCGAAAAGTAGTGTAAAGTGCCTTTCATTTTTTGATACCCCCTCGGGAACATGGTCAAAATGGCGATCAAAGTTGAAATTTTTGGCCGTTGCTATGACAGCGAATAAAATTAAAACCCCGATTCTTCAAGTTTGAAGGAATATATAAGACCCGTAATACAAACCCCGACCAATATGGAGGTAAATGCATACGAAGAACACAAAATTTTATTCAATAATATTTATATTTAATCTTGACTTATTTATAACTTAAATTAATCCGAACTTCGTTTTGGCAATGCAAGCTTGCGCATTCCCATATGTTTATATTTAAAATTATATGAAATGAGATATTAAATTTGAAAATAAATAAATTTTTGAAATTAATCTTTATTTATTTATTTGTAATAATAATATAATTTTTTTTTTTTCAAAAAAAAAATCTTGTATTAGCATCTTCTTTAAAAAATAAATAAAAAAAAATAAAAAAAAAAAATTGAATATATACAATCTTGTAAAATAGTTGTGTGTTTTTTTTTGACATGTTAGCATTTGTAGATGGAACGAAATTTCATTTAAAGAAAAATACGAGTTTTGACAGTTTTCTCATGGTTTTATTTCAATACATGAACCCAGTGAATATCGAATGTTTGTTACTGTCAACATGCAAGAAAGACGTAAAGGGTGTTAAAATGAACTCCACTTGCGAATGAATATAGACTCAAAGTGAGGGAGAGAAGAGAGTAACACTCTGTTTCCTGTACTGTGTCATATGTCACATGTGTCCTACGGATGTATTTTGAATAGCACGTGGACGACATGACACGTCCGTTCAACAGGCAATGAACATAGCAATCGTCACTGTTTTAATCATGTAAGAATGTTTACCCCTCCACATGCTCCGTCATACTCCACTCATCATACACACTCACTTTCCAAGTAATTGATTTACATATCGGATGTTCTTTATTTGTATTTATTATTACTTAAATGTATCTAGGTACTCGTAATTCAATGAAAATTGAAAAAGAGATAAAATTTTCATCAATAGTTTTATTAATTAATTTTTGACTTTGTTTATGAGATGTCATGTAGGGTGTTGGTTAACTGTGTTAACACACATCGTCGTGATCCCGGGTTCAAGTCAAGGGCCTGCCAAAGGGATTTTCTCTAGCTACGGTTTATGAGACGAAGTCAACTCAGCCTCCGGAATAAAAATTGGAAAGTTACTTGATAAAAAAAGTAGCGCCTCCGTCGAAGAAATCCCGGTCAAGGTTGATAAGACCAGTTCTATTGATCATAGGACACCTCAACAATTGAACATTTGAAACCGCCCTTTTGTTCTGTACACATAAACTTTTATTTTATGAAAAAGAAAAAAAATATTTTATTCAAAATAATTTCCTCATGCAGAAATACAGCTTTTCCATCTTTCGGGCAATTTGTGAATCCCTTTCCAAAAGAAAAGTCATTGAGTCATTAATTTCTCGACATTTTCATAAAAGACGAAGCAGTGTTGAGTCTGCGAGTGCCCCATCGAGAGAAACAAATGGTAGGTAATCAGATGGGGCTAAGTCTGGCGAATAAGCTGCAAATAATGCAACAAATTGACTTTTTTATTTTTGATATTCTGGTCTTTTTTAACTTAAGACTTGGTTCAATTTCATCATTTGTTGTTTGTACAGTTCAGTATTGACAGTTTTGCCAGAATAATAATAGATAATGCCCTTCTTAAATTACATACTTCAACAAGTAACAAAATTTAAATTGTCTTCTCTTTCAAGATTGTATTTTCTTTATTTTTTATTTATATGAAATGCAAATAACTATAATAATAATATAATGCATATATTTATTAAACTATTTAGTATCAATTTGATAAATTAAGACTCACACATTATTAATTAAAAATTTAGAAGCACTTATTCTCAATATTTTTACTATTCTCAATATCTGAGAATGCATATTAATTGTACTTGCATTTTTTGATCAACAACAGAATAATTTGTAAACTGAATATTATATTATATTATATTTAGTAATTTTATACTACAAAATATAAAAATAAACTCATTATCATTATTTTAAGCCTCTCCTTATCCTTCGATATCGCATTAATTTTTTATCTTAACGTCTCATTCAAGATCTGCGGATTCACTGTTCGTGTTTCAATTGATTTCCCCAATAAATTTTTCACTAATATTTTATTCTCTTCTATTTCTGTTATAAATATATCCTACCTTTTTGATTTTTATAATTTTAACTAATCTATTTTGGAATGCATAATGATTATTTAATTTTTCACTAATTTTATCCATTTTGAATTCGTACATGTTAAAGAAAGTTTTATTTTTAAAACTCAAAAAATAGATTATATATCTCATCTATAGTATATTATTATATATGGTTTCGGAATAACTATTTTAGTCACATATATTTTTATATTTATATATTATAATGTATTATATAATATTATAATACAACATGACTTTTATTTTTATTAATAGTATTATTATTATTATTATTATTATTATATGATAATAATTAGAGAGGTAAAATTTGTACAATTATACTATTACCAGTTTTAGTAAAGAAAAAAAGTTGTAACAAATTTTTGATCTCACAAAGGCAGGACATTTTTTTTATAAAAGAAACATTGCACTTATTAAATAAGTTGACCTGTGGCTAGGTCCGAACCGACCGACGGTTTGAAATAAATTAATTTCCAGCTACAGAAACAATTTCAAATAATTTTCATATATCTATTAATGTAATAAAAAACAGATAGGCATACATAAATAATAAATATAAACATTTTTAATTTTATTTTATTTATAATATATATGCAAGACCAGGCTATGACGTCATGAATGGCTGGATGACGTCATATAATTTTAAATCAAGAAAAAACTAATAAATATGATTTTTCTCGAGGATAAAACCAATACAAAGTGCATGATTCGTGGTGATATATAAAAAAATCTCCTTTGGTGTGAAAATAACCATTTCCTTCCTATCGTCGATCGCTAATACTACCACTTCCGGTTTCCGGAATTGCACCAAAAGTTGATTAATTCATCCCACTGATGCATTAAGTAAATATACCAAATTTCATCAAAATCCGTTGAGCCGTTCAGGCTGTACACATCTATACGGGCGGACAGACGGACAGACGGACGGACAGACATCATGCTAAAAATACTTTTTTCTGTTTAGAAAATGCATGATTCGTGGAGATATGTAAAAATCTCCACATGTGAAATTTGGTGTGAAAACAATACCTCCCTTACTATCGTCGGTCGGTAAAAATAAGTTTTTATTATTTTTATTTTAATCATTAAGTAATATTTTTTTTTAATTAATAGATACATTTAAATTATTTGAAATTGTTTCTGTAGCTAGAAATTAATTGATTTCAAACCGTCGGTCGGTTCTGTGCCTGGCCACATGTCAACTTATTAGTTCATAGTTAAATTTAAGAAGTAAAAAAAAATCGATTTCAAAAAAAAGAGCGAACAGACACCGGGACAGACTCTGGGACAGACAGACGCCAAGTGAAGTTGAGAAAAACGTTATAACAATATTACTATAATATATATGTATTAATATACCTAATATTTTTTAATTAAGCACGTTCTATTTTCTATTAAATAACTCTAAATGTAAGTATTCTAGGGAAGAGATCTTTCTTACTTTCTTTCAATAAGCTTCTCCTATTTTACATCTCAAATTCTTTGCTCAGTTTTTTTTTAGTGTTAAATTCACTCCTAACTTTTTTGTGTTCTTTTCTATGTATTTTTATAGATTATATGTTGATAGTGAAAAGGATCAAAAGATTCGATTAAATTTGAGTTGACACGATGAAGAGATGAAAATTTCCTGTAAAGAATCCAATTTAGAGTTCACTTTTCGCATGGAATATCAATCATCGAGGATTATTCACTTTTATTTAATCAAAAATATTCAAAGGAATTGCACATCAGCCGCCTAGCAATATTTCACACTATATTAATCAAACATATTCTCTTTTATTTTGATTGAATTCAATCATTTTCAATTAATAATTTTTTCACTTCCATTAGTATATATTTATTATGTTTTTTTAGTTTAATTAATACTTTAGTATTTATGAGATTCACATAATTACATTGCGATTATTTATTCATAACATTAAAAAAAAAACAATAAATTTATGATATAATTTATATATTAAAATATAAAGGAAAAACCGATGGATATAACGCACAATTCTCAAACGCTAAAAACTCATAAAGTTGAAATGTTTAAATATTTAATTAGGTAAGTTTTAAGTATTAAAAAAAGCACATAACTTATATAATATAATATATTTACCCAAATCTATGGCTATGAATATATATAAATATATATATATCAAAATATTTTTCAAAAGAACGATGATAGTTTGGCAAAGATCCATCATTCATAGATCTATTTTCGTACTTATTCAGCATTTCGAAACCGTGTGCCAGTCTAGCCATGATGTATCGATCGAAGTGGTAATCAGAAAGAGCTATGCCTGGTGAGTAAGCTGGGTGCGGCTAAATTTACCATTCGTGCTGCAACAGTGTATCATTCACAACTCTGCATTGTCATGCAAGAGGATGAGTTTGCGTCTGATATTCGGTATTGCTGGATTTTTTTGCAACAATACGTCTTTCAATTGGTTTAGTTGTGGTCGGTAGACATCTGCAGTTACAGTTTCATTAGGTTTTAGTAGCTCGTAATACACATACCTTGCTGATCCAACCAAGCAAGACATTATGATCAAGAATATTCCGTTTTGGTGTCGATATAGATGGCTCTCCTGGACTAACCCATCTTGTCAGAAGTAATGAAGATTTTCATTATTTTTTATTATTATTATTATTAATTTATATTTAATTTAATTTTTTTTTAGTTTCTATAAGTATTGAGAATTTTAAAATAAATAAATATAGAGAGAGAGATAGAGGCAACAAATGAAATAACTATATTAAAATAATTTACAATAACCTTTATGTTACAGAATGAGTTTTACTAGATTTTATCAGCAATTCTACTTGAAGTCAATTGATTATTTAGAAGGGATTGTGATTAGAATTTGATTATAAAATTTAATCCAAATAATCAGATTGAATTAATAAAAAAGTGTCAATAATAAAAGTGAATGATAGATATTATAGGAAAAACCTTGGCATACAGGTGCGTATGATTGAGTATTTTGTTAAAAAAGTTTAACGCACACACACACACACTTTATCGATTACCATCCGAACTTGTGAACAGCATTTGGCACGAGAACCACCTAATTTGTTTATGACCTTGTATATACATAATTGCAATGATTACTAATTTTTGGTTTTATTTAATGTTTATTTATAATATAAATAATTGAAATTGACCAGGATTAATCAAGCATGCTTACAAATCAGCATCCAACAAATGAACCACATCTAATCGATATCAATGAACAAATAAGATCTTAAAAATTTACACCATAGATAATTTTTATAAAGAAAAATCGATTTGTATTGGTTTTTTCTTAATTTAAAGTAGAAAATATAAATGACGTCACTAACTACATCAGACAACGCTCCTTATATACAAAATATTATAAATATAAATCAAATCAAATTATGAAATTTATATTATGTCCACAGGCCATACTTTTCTGTCTTTCGGTGCATTAATACCTACGTTTAAAGGCTGAATATTTTATGATTATTTTTTTTATTTATGTTCTTTTAAATTATTTGAAATTGTTTCATCTATTTTGTCGTTTATTTCTTTTAAAATAATAATTTTAATTTTAAATATTCATAGTTCATAAGGAATAATTTTTTTAAAGTATCGTGCGGCTGCTCAATGAACCAGGTACTTATTATTATACTCCATTTGTAAAATACATACTCTTACTTATTATTATTACATTAATAAACAAAACAAACAAAAACCATATTCCTTCAAACTTTCTTAGACTTAATATAAGATACGGTAAGTATTATAATTCTTGGATTCACTATTCCAAAATTTCATATTATTTTCTCCACCAATAAATAGGAACTCATACGCTAATATTTAATCACTCAATTGTTTTTCTATAAATAGAATTTTAATCTCCCATTCCCCATATTTTATCAAGATAAAAAAAAACATAATTAAACATTTAATTTGACCTCAATGTAATTGTAGTGGGAAAATCTTGATATAAAGATATTGGAAACTTGTAGATTGCTGAATAAGCTTAGAAGAAAACATCCACGAAGTTTATTTCTTTAAAAAGTTTTCCTATTTTCAGAATTAGCTTTCTTTGAAGCGGGTGATCTGATGAATGATATCAAACTTTTGTTTTAATTTATTATTCTTTCCACACAATTATATAAACTAATCTAATATATATAGTTACTTATACTATTCATAATTTCTAAAAAAAAGAATGATTCTTACTTTTCAAATTATAGAATATAAATAGTAATTAAAAGTCTTATTTGGATTTGTCATCATCGGATACAATCATTAAGATTGTTTGTTTGATTGTTTTTTGTTATTTCTTATAAACTACTTGCATAAATCACAAGTATAATTCAGATTAACAAAATTTAAAGACATATCTAACAAAGTTTAAAAATTTAAAAATAAGATACAAGGTCTTTAAGTTTATATTATATACTTGGTTAATTATAATAATGCACAGTGACGGAAAAATGTTAAAATCCCGGACAACCGGTTGATTGCCCGACAGCAGCGCCCTCACGAGTTTTACATTTTTCAGTCTCATACAAAATGATAATTTCCTATTTGTTTTTTTTTTTGGCTTTTTCGGAATATATCTCTATTTAGCCAGCTTCTAAGAATTGTTTATTATTTTTATTTTTATTAAATATCGATTCACTCAGTGAGGTTCGATCCCTTGAACTCGAGTCGGCGGACCAGTCACTTTAACTGCGCGGCTAAGCTCCCGGTCTTCCTATATGTTTATAAGTAAATAAAAAATAAATAATATATATTTAATTTAAAAAATGTTTAAATATTTATATCTATTATGATACTTAAAATGAACCCTTTATAACTATTAGAATATGAAAAATGAAAGAATAATAATAAGAAAGTTCAACATATATAACTAACTAAAAGAGACAATAAGTTAAAAAATATAAAGAACAATATAAAGCGGGAACAATTATATGGAAAAGTATTTTCTTTTGAAAGATTTGCTTGATTGACATGAGTCGCATATGTCAAAAGTGTCAGAGAGTAGTTAGTTGGCCGTTAGCCAACGCCAAATGGAATACACCATTCTATTCAACGAGTGATTTATTATAATTAGAAAATAAAATTAATTTTATACGTAATTGTATTACACATGTGAATAATTTTATATATTTTATTTCATTGTCTCTTTTTTTTAAAGTCATCAGGTGTTAACATTTTCGAACCACCAAAGGAATAGTTTTCATTTTCGAATCCAAGTTTTAATTAGTAAAGAAAAGTGAAAAGAATTGAGCAGCTGAGTTTTAAAGTAATTTTTAAATTAGAAATTCTCTTCTTTGTTGGTGGACAAGTGATGAGGGAGTGTGCAATGGAGGTGGGTGGGATGGTGGTGATGAAGGAAAAACTTTTCTTCTTCTTCTTAAGAAGGAAGCTTTTTTCATTTATGGGGGAGGGGGGAACTTCCTGAAAAGATATAATTTTGCCATTAGGCAATCATGACTTAAAAATACTTAAATTAAAGCTTTTATAGGACTTTTCGATTTAGATTAAGTTATTATATTTTATAAAAAAGTAGCATTCATTTTGGTTTCAATTTTATAATTATAATATTAAAATAAAAAAAAATAATAAAAACTTTAATCATAAAAATATTTGGAAGTTGTTCATTAAATAAAATCCTGGGGGAGAAGAAAGTTAATAAAAATTTATGAAATTAAAATTAAATCAATATAATGTTATTAAATCAATTAAAAACACTAGAAGTGAGTGAAATGGGTAATTGTTCTCAAAACGGGAAGCTTCAGGGATTTGGATGAAACTTTGCCAGTGGATTCCTTTTTTTAATTCTAAATTTGCATATAAACCATGTTTTATTCATTTGGTCAGCAGTGGGCTTCACTAATTTTCAGTTATTTTTTTTCAGTTCGGTTTGGATATATGAAAATTAAAAAATTAATTAAATAATTTTTCTATATCCAAACCGAACTGTAAAAAACCGAAAAATAGTGAATAAGTGAATAATTAGTGAATTACTTAGTCAATAAAATATTATTAAATGACCGTAAAAAAACGAAAATTCATAACTAGTTTATTTGTTAAACTTTAATAATTTACATCTCGTAAACTTGAAGAGTCCGAGAAATCATGCATAAGGAAAGTACATTTGGAATTAAAAAAGGAATCCGCTGGCAAAGTTTCATTCAAATCCCTGAAGCATCCCGTTTTGTAAACAATTACCGTGAAATGAAATCAAACACTTATTAGAAAATAAGAAAAATGTTATTAAAAGATTATAGAAAATGTTTAAGATAAAAACACACACAGGAGCGGAAAAAGAGAATTCTACATAAAATTATTCTAGAAATCTTCATAAAATGAATAATCAGTTTGATTTTGTATTAAATAATAAATAAATAATCAAATATTATGTTTGGCTGAACTAAAAGATAAAACCTTATTTTGAAGAGTTGTCATAGAATGAGAGAAACTGTGTCTAATGGATTATATAGGGGTGATTATATTAATAATCACCCCTAATACGAGTATAATTTGACAAATCCTTTGTAATACTATATATAGAAATCAGCTAATTTTCATACTAATGCTAAAAACTGAAACTGATTTAAATCAGAATTATGTTAAGGCTTTAAGGCAGTGTTTTCCAACCTGGGTGGCGCGAGATTATTGTAAGGGGAGGAGCGCGAATGTATTATAACCAATTTTTTTTCTAAAATCTATAATAATCTCTAATATGTTATTGCTTAATTGAATGTGTGTGGGTGTGTAATGTGTATGTGTGATTTTGTAGTCCTTTAAATAAATTACTATATTATGAGAGTATTTATGAAATTAGATTATTAAAAGAATTAAGGGGGGGGGGCAAGAATTTTTTTTTAAAAAAGGGGGGCGCCGGTATAGAAAGGTTGGAAATCACTGCTTTTAAGGTGTTTATTTTTTATTTTAATTTTACACAATTTTAAGAATTTATAAAATGTATTAAAAAAAAAAGAAAAATCAATAAGTAATTCAATTCTAATAATAAATTGAGACGTTATTATTATTATTATTTGAAACAAAATAATTATATAGTAGTGTAACTAACTATAGTTTCGAAGATGTTCCCCTTATTATTACTCTAATAGATACATGATAATAAATCAAATTTGAAAATTTGACATCGATTATGATCTATTATGATGTATTTATATTGGGAAATGACATGTATACTCCCCCCCCCCACCCCTGTCACCCTATCCGGATTATATGACAAATCATTCGGAATTCGCCCTTTATATCATCTTTCTATTTATGAATTTATTATACTTACTGATGATATATACATATAATAGAGACATTCTCCATTTTCTCTATAATTTTCAATTGAACATGAATTTTGAATTGTTATCTTCTTGATGAAATTTAATGTTGATTTAAATTTTCTTTTATCCTAATTTTTAAAATATTATTTCAATTTTTTTAGTTATATTTTTTAATAATTAATAAAATTTATGAAACCTATAGCTAAAATATTATAAGTTTATTAAAACACCCACACGCACCGACAGACATTTTTCTTAACCTTAGTGAAAATGACTGAGGGACCTTCAAAACGTATAAAAACATTAAAATTTCAAATTTCATGATCGCAATACTATCTCTGGCGAGAGAAAGTAAAAAACATCAAATAATTTACTATAAGATATACGATTACGATACAACACATTTACATAATATTTATATTTACATATGATATATGTACATAAATTTGTGTAATAACTTGTAAAGTATATTTCCTTTTACGTTTTTATTTAATTACTATACTTTTAAGTAATTGCTTGCTTAATAGGTATAACAATATATAAAATTTATTTATTTATTTATAATTATAAAATATTTTCATTAAATAAATTTGAATAAATTGTTTTAATAAATTTTAAAAGAATTTTAGAATTTTTAGAATTAATTATTTAGAAAATATATATGAAGTATATGAAGATCAACAAAACTTTGTATATAAAAATTGAATAAAGCTTCTTACTTACATACAGTTGAAGAGGATAGAGAAGATAAAATATTAGAAGACAACTTACCTAGAAAACAAAAGGAAAATAGATTAGTTATATGATCAATAATTTTAATTTATTATTCATAATATATATATATATACTATAAGCAAATATAATAAATTATTTTATTTCATTGGGGTATTAGGGATGTAATATATTTAATGCTTTGTAATTTCAAGATTATTTATTATTCATACAAATTTAATATATGGTATTCAAAAAAGTTTCGCGTATTTAATATTGAATTTATATAAATTAAAAATAAATAAATAAATATGTTAAATACACAATTAAAGGATGAGAAAAGTGGATGATGATGGAATAGTAATAATAATAGTAGAATCCCTTGATAGATAATCGTATTCTTTAAGGGGAAATTTATTTTAATTTCTATTTTATAACATTGAATGAACACTAATAAAAATAATTAGCTGGAGTGTCTTCGCTCGACTTTCTCGCAATTTGAATTGGATTAAATAACATAATAAATTAAATTTAATTAATTATAAATTAAAATTAATAAATAATATTTATTAAACCAGCGCATGTTTGGCTCTTTGTTGATGGCACCACGTCACGTGTTGGCGCGTGAGATTTGCAGTGTTAAAAAATTAATTCCGGTACTTTCAGCGATTCAATCAACCTGAAATTCTATATATACCAGTTTTATACAATTTTTAATCATGTAAAATACTATCAAACCTATATCGTTATTTTTAAGGTCACTTTAGAGGAAAAAAAAATCAAAACGTTGTAGGTAATGACCCGCTTCTGGTTGAGCTACATTTCTCAAAAGTTGATAGAATTCTACGAATTTTGAATAATACCCATGTACCAAATTTCATTATTCTAGCTCAAACCGTTTTTGCGTAATCTTGTCTACATACATACATACACACACATACCTAGGTTTTTCTCAACCTTAGTGAAAATGACTCAGGGACTTTCAAAACGTATAAAAACATTAAAATCTCGATATCGAAATTTTTGTGATCGCAATACTATCTCTGGTGAGATAGCGAAAATAAAAATAAGATTATTATACAAATATTATATTACTTAAATATATAATTCATCGTTATAAAGATATTTTGATTTTAAAATAATAGTAATTTTTCTATCTAACTTTAATTTAATAATAATAAACTTTTAAATATAAATTTAACAAACTTTTAACATTAATATATATATATATATATATATAATTTAAATTTACTTTGGAATGTAAAATGCGAATTTGAATTATGGTAGATATGCACTGAACAGCTTTTCTTTTTGTTTTTTTGTTTTTTGTTTATTTTTTATCTATTTTCCCCATTGCCATGTTGTATCGTATAAAGAGAGAAGAACTATCGCCGTGTGAGATTGGTGAGAAGCATTTGTGGCCTGGAAGGTACAACTTGAGCCACCACTCGGGAGCTATAAACAAAAGGTTGGTTGGTTGGTTTTGGCGACCAACCAGAATCCAGGTTGCCACCTTATCCCTAGTCTGTTTCCTAGAAAAGGAGAGGGAATTGTGTTGGAACATCTTAACCGCTAAAGCCTTATTTCTCTTCAGACCCAACCAACAACCATAATCCGAATGTTTGCTAAAACATAGTTAAGAAACTTTAGTAATTATTTTCGTCCCTATTAATACTATAATATAGATAAACTCATTAGGTTGTATTAATTCATTTAAACATTTATATTAATTCTCTAAATAAATTATAATGTACGTATATCAAAACAGGAGATTTCTAATTTCTCTTATTCAATAAATATGAAAAAGTATTGAAAACTTAAAATCCATACTTACAAAATTATTGAGTGTGTGAATAAGTTTATATTTATGTAATAATAGAATAGAATTATAGAAGAAAATTATATTATATCTACTATAACTAAATATTTTATACATTTTTGAAACAGTATAAATCTCTAGAATGTGTTTTGTTTCAGTTTGTTGCTCGAGTTATAGTTGTTATATTCTATTCGATCCAATTCAATTAACAAGAGAAAAACAATACAAGTCTAAAATATTAATATAATAAATTGATTTCAAAATTGCACATATAAATAAAATATAATAAAAAATATTTATTTTTATTAGTAACTATCACAATTCTATCATTAATAATAAACTCGAAAGTTGTTTATCATTCATTTTTATTTTGTTTTTGTACTTTTTCTGTCTCTAATACAGTAGATATTCTCAAGTCCAAAAAGAATAGAAAAAAATTTGGTGCGAAAATAACCCTTCCCTTCCTATCGTCGATCGCTAATACTACCACTTCCGGTTTCCGGATTTGCACCAAAAGTTGATCAATTCATCCTACTGATGCATTAAGCAAATATACCAAATTTCATCAAAATCCGTTGAGCCGTTCAGGCTGTACTCATCTATACGGACGGACGGACAGACATGCTAAAAATACTTTTTTCTGTTAAGAAAATGCATCATGATTCGTGGAGATATGTAAAAATCTCCACATGTGAAATTTGGTGTGAAAAAAATTAGGAAAATATAAATGCAGTAAAATATTAAAAAAAATAAGTTGACCTGTGGCCAGGCACTGACTGACCGACAATTTCAAATAATTTTATAATATCTATTAATGCAATAAAAAACAGATAGGGATATAGCATAAATATTTTTAATTTTATTTTATTTATAATATATAAGAAGGCGCATGGCTGTGACGTCATGAACGGCGCAACGGATTTTGATGAAATTTGGTATATTTACTAAATGCATCTGTAGCTTTTGGTGTAAATCCGGAGACCAGAGGTGGTAGTATTAGCGATCGACGATAGGAAGGGAAGGGTTATTTTCACACCAAATTTTACACGAGGAGATTTTTTTACATATCTCCACAAATCATGCACTTTGTATTGATTTTATCCTCGAGAAAAATCATATTTATTAGTTTTTTCTTGATTTAAAATTATATGACGTCAACCAGTCCTTCATGACGTCACAGCCAGCGCCTCCTTATATATTATAAATACAATAAAATTAAAAATATTTATGTTATATCCATATCGGTTTTTTATTGCATTAAAAGATACATTTAAATTATTTGAAATTGTTTCTATAACTGGAAATTAATTTATTTCAACCCGTCGGTCGGTTCTGCGCCAGGCCACAGGTCAACTTATTTTCGTATGGATTCTAGCTGTTTGTAAGCTGTGTGTGTTTTTATTTATTTGTGTTGTGATAGTTTGAACCGTGCTAAATCGAATAAAATCGTGTAAAAATAATTCTTGATTGTCAAACCGTGTTAAATCAAATTCGTGTAAAAAAGACCGTATAAAAACAAAATTAGGTATATATATATATTTATATATATTAAATTTCGACAAAAACGGAAATAATGTTTTATGATAATATGATTTGTTTTTTTGTTATTTTTTTTTTTTGTTTTTTTTTTTTTTTTTTTTTTGTAATCTAACCAAGATGTCACGAAATGACAAATCAGATCTCCATTTGGCATATTCAAGAGCTGAAATTGAGTAGCTTTCAGTCACATTTGCATTGTTTTTTGTTTATTTTTTTTTATTAAAAAGAAAAATGATATAACCTAATGTATTTGACTGAAATAATTCATACATGAATATGAATATGAAGAAGAATATGGGATGTGTTTTATTCAAATCCTCGTTTGTTATTATAATAATTTAGGAAATGATAAGAAGTTTAACATAATTTTATTATAAATAAAGGAAAACATACAAGTTTGTTCTCAATTTATGGTTAATAAGAGAAATGTAAATTAACATTTAAATTTTAGGGTTTAATTTTGGACAAAACAAAGCTGGGGCATGAAAGATTATAAAGACTTTATTAA
The DNA here is from genome assembly GCA_963082975.1 of Labia minor. NCBI lineage: Eukaryota > Metazoa > Arthropoda > Insecta > Dermaptera > Spongiphoridae > Labia > Labia minor. The sequence goes on from OY720349.1 coordinate 6,923,707, forward strand.
ATCCGAGATTGATAGAATTTATGGAAATTTTCAATTTGAAAATGTCATTCATTTATGAAAGAGGAAAAAAAATGGATTTAATTAACATTTTGAAAATATACTTTTTTGTTTTTTGATAAATTAATGTTATTTTGATTTCAAATATTCACATTATGTACTTTTTTTTTCATTTTTAAATATTAAATAATCTAAATATCAAATGTTCTCATGTTTATCAATTAATTTACTAAATAAATTCTATCTCTTTCTAAAAAATAAGTAGAGACTATTGAATTTATAGTTATGTAATTTTTTAATAGTTTTTTTTTTCATTTTGTACAATTAGAGTTAATTTGTGTTTGTTTTTTGTTTTTTTTTTCTTTAAATTTTGATATGGGATTAATTTAAATAAAAAATAATCATGAAAAAAATATTATTTAATGGCAAGAAATACTGACAGACTATTTTATTTTCTCTTATCTCGAGTATAAATTTTGATCTTTTGTGCAAATTTAATTTTTGTGAAAATCAATTTTTTTAATTAATCAATTTCTACCTATTCAACTCAAATTTTACCTCGAAAATAGTCTGTCACTATTTCTTGCCATTAAATAATATTTTTGTCCTGATTATTTTTTAAAATCTCGTCACTTTGTATAATGAATATTTATAAAATAAGTTGACCTATGGCCAGGTCCGAACCGACCGACGGTTTGAAGTAAATTAATTTCCAGCTACAGAAACAATTTCAAATAATTTTAATATATCTATTAATGCAATGAAAAATACAGATATGGATACATAAATAATAAATATAAACATTTTTAATTTTATTTTATTTATAATATATAGGTATGCAAGATCAGGCTGTGACCTCATGAATGGCTGGATGACGTCATATAATTTTAAATCAAGAAAGAACTAATAAATATGATTTTTCTCGAGGATAAAACCAATACAAAGTGCATGATTCGTGGTGATATATAAAAAAATCTCCTCATGTGAAATTTGGTGTGAAAATAACCCTTCCCTTCCTATCGTCGATCGCTAATACTACCACTTCCGGTTTCCGGATTTGCACCAAAAGTTAATCAATTCATCCCACTGATGCATTAAGTAAATATACCAAATTTCATCAAAATCCGTTGAGCCGTTCAGGCACACACATCTATACGGACGGACAGACGGACAGACGGACGGACGGACGGACGGACAGACATCATGCTAAAAATACTTTTCTCTGTTAAGAAAATGCATGATTCGTGGAGATATGTAAAAAGCTCCACATGTGAAATTTGGTGTGAAAACAATACCTCCCTTACTATCGTCGGTCGGTAAAAATAAGCTGGACTGTAGGTAATGCCCCTCTTCCGGTTGAGCTACATTTCTCAAAAGTTGATAGAAAACTACGAATTTTGAATAATGCCGGTATTCCAAATTTCATTATTCTAGCTCAAACCTTTATTGCATAATCTTGTCTACATACATACATACATACATACATACACACACACACATACATGCATACACATTCTCAACCTTAGTGAAAAACGTATAAAAACATCAAAATCTCGACATCGAAAATTTTCATGATCGCAATACTTTACTATCTCCGGCGAGATAGTAAAAAAACTTATGATCAAAACAATAATTATCTTTGTTCAATATTTTTTTTTTGTAATTTAACAATCGACTTTTTAAAATAAAAAGCCTTATTTTTGCAAAAAAAAATAAATCGGTACAAAAAAAAAAAAAAAAAAAAAAAAAAAACTATAAAATAAAATTGTTTTTTTTTTAATATCATAAAAACTTTGTCTAAATACACTGATAATGAATGATAATTATTTAATTTTAACTCATTGTGTAAGTTTGTAAGTAGATTGAATATATTAATCCAACTAAAATCACAAAACTTGTCTAAAGAAATTTTCACTTTAATAATTATTAAGTTAGTTATTTAGTAAATTTTATTAACGAATAATAAAAAAAAATCTGTAATTATAAATCAAATAGAAATGAAAATTTGTTTTGAATTTAACTTATCATCATTGAAAAATTAATTTCAAATTGAACTTTAAAGAAAATTAATACTAATATGTATATATAAAAAAAAACAAGAAACTAAATTAAAGTGATTTTATATGAAATGCTCTTTAATAATTTATCTCAATCTCTTTCATTCTCTCTTTCTCTCAACATTAAATGCCGAATGGTTAATTAGTAATATAAGGGATAAGAAGAGCAGACAACAACAACATGGATGTATATTTAAATTCAATCTTAAAACCTTTGAGCAAGTTAATTTTGATAATCCCTCATCAGGGAAAGCACAAAATATTATCATAAATTGTTAATTAAGAATTATTATTAATGAAGTTTACTGAAATTGATTTTAAGGAATTTAATATAAATATTCAGAATGTTAAATTCTTATTTACTTAATTGGTGATAAACAATATGGAGTTAACGAATTTGTGATCAATATTAGATTATTGGTTTAATTAATTATTAACTATTGGTTTAATTATTTATTGATTTAAATTGAATTATTATAATAAATTTTAAGAAAATTAAAGATCAGTGATTATTTGAGAATAAGTAAAGTGTTAAAATTAAAAAAAAATAAATATTATTTTAAAATTTGTTGTTTTTACTATCTCGCCAGAGATAGTATTGCGATCACGAAAATTTTCGATGTTGAGATTTTGATGTTTTTATACGTTTTGAAGGTTCCTGAATCATTTTCACTAAGGTTGAGAAAAATGTCTGTGTGTGTGTATGTGTGTGTGTATGTATGTAACCAAGATTACGGAAAAACGGTTTGAGCTAGAATGATGAAATTTAGTACATGAGCATTATTCAAAATTCGTAGTTTTCTATCAACTTTTGAGAAATGTAGCTCAACCGGAAGAGGGTCATTACCTACAACGTTTTGATTTTTTTTCCTCTAAAGTGGCCGTAAAAATAAAGATATATGTTTGATAATTTTTCACATGATTAATAATTGTATAAAACTGCTATATATAGAATTTCAGCTTGATTGATTCACTGAAATTACCAGAATTAATTTTTAACACTGCAAATCTCACGCGCCAACAAGTGACGTGGTGCCATCAACAAAAAGCCAAACATGCGCTGGTTTAATATTTATTATTTATAATTTATAATTAATTAAATTTAATTTAAATATAATATATTTTGTTATTTAATCCAATTCAAATTGCGAGATAGTCGAGTGGAGACACTCCAGCTAATTTTTTTATAATTTTATTTACTAATGGCCTCTCAAGTTTATTTTAAGCATATTTCGCATTTAAATATCTTTTTTTAAATATCTATTAATTTAAAATTTATAATAATTATATTAAATTAAATGTTAGCTTACTATAAATACCCTCTATATATAAGTAAATATAATTTAAAATTGAAAAATATTTATTCAATAATTTATATTATAATGTGCATTTGGAAAGTCAAGTCAAAAAAATCTCATAATCATTCTAGGGATTCTTTTAATTAATTAAAATTAAAAAAAATATCAGTTATAAAAACGTTGTATTGAAAAAGATTAAATTAAATATATAATAGTAATAGTACGAGGGTGGGGTGAAAAGTTTCCGGCCTGACCAAGAAACACGATATTTTTAAATTTTTTTTTTAAATTTATTTTTCAACATAATCTCCATTAACACTGATACATTTCTCATAACGGTATTCTAATTCAGTTAATTTAATTTAATTTAATTTAAATCTCATCAACAGTTAAGAATCGACGCAAAAATTCGTTTGGATTACGCCTACATCGCCAAATTGCCGGTAGAAATGGTTTTTTGAAGCAGCTTTTGGACTAACGTTAGCAAACGCGGCACCAACGTTGCACACAGCTTTCCATGTTCAAATGGTTGTACAAAATATTTCGCACACGCTCAGCTGATATCGTACAGGTCTCAGCTTTCTTGAATTTTGAAAAATAAAGCAAAAAAAAATTTGAAAACATTTCTTGGTCAGGCCGGAAACTTTTCACCCCACCCTCGTATATATAATATCATTTGATGTATATACATTAATATACATATGTATATTAATTACTATATAATTATTATTATTTAATTTTAAGAATTAATATAATTTTCATAAAAATGATTTTAAAAAAAATAAATAAATAAAAAATAAAATAAAATCAAAATTTGCAGTTTGATGTCGGACAGAACGACAGACTGAACGATTTTATAAACTCACTTAAGTTCGTTGAAAAAGAGAAATAAAATGTATATAATATATATACCTATATATATGTAAAGTATGTTTTTTTTCGAAACGTGATTTTATTCTAAATAGAGAGAATTAAATACATTATTATTAGATTTTATACAAAAATATATACAATTAATAGATATTCTTACCTAAATAGAGAATTAAATTACACGTTCTTTCTAGGTAAGATTTTCTCAAACAATATAAACAAATTAATAATGTTATAATTTAATTATATTAATTATTTAGTCTTTTAATTTATCACTAGATGGGAGCATTGTAGGTTAGGTGGCGGCAACTTTATATATATATATATATATATATATATATATATAATACTAATAGTTTTCACAATATAATATATATAATATATATACCAGCTGGTCAGAGCGCCTTCGGCGCTCTTCACAGCTGGACGGGGGCTCCGCCCCCTGTACCCCCGAGTGGTACATCGTATTTGGTTAAAAGTAGTAAAAGGTTTTCATCCATTTTGTTTCAATCATTATATTACATAAAACATTCATTTCTTTTTGTGTTCTTATTTAAAATATATTTTAATTTAATCAGTAAATTAATTGTATATATTATTATTGTATATGTTATATCTATCTATTTATATAACTCAAAGATACTCGAAAGTTCTTGGCTACATTTCTCCAAATGTCCCTATCCTGAGCCCTTGTCCCATCTCTCTTACGTCCCTTCCTATGCGTCCATGGTCTTTACTGCATGATAACTGGCGTTTCCCGATTGATACCTCCATTTAAATTCTTCTCAAATATTATTATCCTTCGTGATTACATTCAATTTTTCTACATATTCAAATTTTATATTTTCTATATTAATTAATACTGTTCCTCTTTGTCACTAAATATATTTTCTACTATTAATTTCAAACCTCCATTAATTTTTCCTCGCCATTCAAATAATAACATACAAACAGAAAAGTAGGTGTGTTGATATAAAATATATACCTGTGACACCGAACTATCACTCGACCCTTTAACCAATTTATACAATTTATTTTTATATACTTTAAAAATTTTACAATTTTTTAATTATTTATTATAATTGTTAAATGGAATTTCTAAAAATGACCCATTAAAAATTTGTTTCCTAAAATGTTTCAAAATAATTCAAAGAATATTTTGTTTATAAGTTTATTTTTTTAATATTTTATTTATAAAACACGAAAACATTTAAAATTATATGAATAATTGATCTCATAATTGGATTTTTCATTTTCAATTGACGATTTGAATTCATAAAATATTAAAAAAAAACTTTTAAAACTTTTTAAATTATATTCAAGTAAGTATATAAGAATATAAGATATATTATGGGTGAATTCAAAATGTATGAAGGGACACATAGATAGATATAACATTTACAATAATAATATATATAATTAATTTACTGATTAAATTAAAATGTATTTTAAATAAGAACACAAAAACAAATAAATGTTTTATCTAATTGAATATTTGATATTGTGTTTGAATATTTAGTAAATAATATTTTATAATATTTACCGGAGTATAATAAATTGATAACGTCATTTAATAATCCTACTATATATCGAATCGAATATAAAGATAAATCTTCTTTTAAACGTTGTGTGAAACAATTTCAAATAATTTAAATGTAAAACTATTAATGAAATTAAAAAATCAAATATATGAATATAATATAAATATTTTTAATTTTATTTTAAGAATAGATATATATATCTCACAGGCGGTGGTTGTGACGTCATCCATATATTATAAATTTAAATTAAGAAGAACTAATAAAGTTTCGTGAGATGTGATCAATAAAACTCAATTTTTCTTTATAAATACTATCTCTGTTGTGAATTTCAAAAAAATCGTTAGAGCGTTTTTTGAGAACAATGAAACAAAGAAACAAACAATTTTTACTCGTATAAGAAGATAAGATATGTGTTTGCTTTTTACTTACATTTGATCAAATATTTCACAATAGTTAGTTTCACAATAATACATAATGTTTAAATTTAGACAAATCATATTTTTTTTTTTTATTAATTTCTCAAATGAAAAAATATTTGTTTGTATTATTTATTTTATTAATAGTATTACATTCAATAATCCTTGGAAATGTTCAACTGTGAACGAACATTCAATTGATTTTTGAATTTCTTTTTGATGCACCGTCGACATGAACAAAGGCGATTAGCAATATTTCAAATAAAAAACAATTTAATCCTTGATTATATATCAAAGTGGTGTGGATTATTAGATTCAATAGGCTTTTATTTACTTTTTACTTTCAAATAGAAAGGAATTATCAGAAAAATATTGTCTATAGGTGGAGTTCAATAAAAAAAAGAGATAAAAAAAACTTATACATATAAATACATATATAGTATAATATTTTAGATCAGTGATTCTCAACCTTTTTTTTTACCGCGGCACACTTTTAACGGTTTAAAAATTTGACGGCACACCAAGAAAAAGATAAGTGTAAAAGTTTACCATATTATTATTTTTTTTTTTAGAACCAAATTGAAAAAATTTAACAAAAAAGTTGGAAATGTTTAAGAGCCTCATAATCTCGCGGCACACTTTTAACGGTTTAAAAATTTGGCGGCACACCAAGAAAAAGATAAGTGTAAAAGTTTACCATATTATTATTTTTTTCTTTTTTAGAACCAAATTGAAAAGATTTTGAAAAAAAAGTCGGAAATGTTTAAAAGGCACACTTTTGAAAATATCGCGGCACAGTGGTTGAGAATCAATGTTTTAGATGATTTAGAGAGAGAGAGAGAGAGAGAGAGAGATGTAGTTTTAACATTAATTAATGACGAAAAAATAAATTATATCTTTGTAAAATGAGAAATCATACGAATTCTAAACAACTTTGGCACGAATAATTAAAGAATGAAATGTAAAAAGATATAAATTTAATTAAACAAATAAATAAATAAGGAATTATTCATAATTGAAATGTCAAATGTGATTCAATCGATTTATTTTTGATGAATTTTATGTAATCGCAATTTTGAAAAGTTCTTAGTGACATCTCTGTTAACAGACAATTCTAGAGGGCAAATTAAAAGTTTATACAACTTCTATATTGATTTTAGTTGAATGAAGTTATTATTTGAGTTAAAAGGTTGGAAGATCAATAAAGGAGAAATATAACAGTTTCAAATACTTAATAATGTGGAAAATAAACATAAATTTGAAAAATGCAGATCTAAGATGAATACTTGAAATACTTAGCATAATAAATATCGATAATGTGTAAGTATTTGTCCAATTTTTGTTTTTTTAATTTATTCTCAAAAATTCCTATTAAAAGAATATTTTTTCAAAAAATATCATAAACGTATAAGTATACCTACTTCAAATCAAGAATATTTACTGGGTTACTGAACTTAAAAATGAATAGCTACACATACATTTTTTTCAACCACCATCATCCTAAGCTAATTCTATTGTAACTAATTTTATATTCAATCCTTTCTTGGATCCAAATTTATTATTATTTATCATAATTATTAATTAATTATTATATATATTATTTTTATTTAGTATAGATCCTACATTGTATTATATGGATGTGAGGCATGGTCTATGACCTTAGGTGACGAGAGTAGATTTAGATTATTTGAGAATAGGATTCTGCGAAGCATTTATGGGCCAAAGAAAGATGAGGTCACCGGGGAATGGCAAAGATTGCATATAGATATAGTTAGAATTATAAAATCGAGAAGGCTATACGGTGGGCAGGACACGTGGCTAGATTGGGAGAAGATAGAATGATGAAAAATATATTGGTAGGGAGACCGAGTGGGAACGGTCCACTTGGAAGACCAAGGACACGGTGGGTGGGTAATGTGGGAAATGTGCCAAGAACTTTCGAGTTCCGTAGAGTCACAGAGAGAGAGATCCTACGAGGGTTGCCTTTTAGGTTTTTCCAAAAAGTAAAACAGAAAAGAACAAGTTTGTAACAAAGTGATTTATTGTTTTTGGAAATATTCACCCTTAAGGTCTCACTCACAGATTTTTGCTCAAACCAATTCTGGAAATATTGTTTCAACTCTGAAGCTGATATTGTAGAAACATAGTTTTGAAATTCATCTACAGCTTCTTCAAGTGATGAAAATCGCTGTCTGCGCATTTGTTGCTTGACATTGGGGAACAAGTAAAAGTTATTAAGCGATAAATCGTGTGAATATGAGGATTTTGAGACATTCGATGTTCTTCTTCTTCAAATATTCAGTTGTTTGACGTGCTTTATGGGAGCTGGCATTTGTCGTGATGAAGAATAATGCGACGTTTTTTGTTCTTTTTCCTTATTTCATAGAAAGATTGTTGACAAACAAATTGTTGTATAACTGTTGTATACCATTCGACATTAACAATTCTTCAATCATCGAATGGTTATGATGTGTCCAGTACTACCAATCATTTTCTTGGAAGTGCTTAGTGAAGAAACAACTTTAGTGGGATGGGGTTTATCGGCGTTAACACGTTCTCGCCGGCTCCATAATTTGTCTATTTATTTTATGTGGCGGCATGAGCCACCGGTGGTGCATGCCGGCGGGAACGTGTTAAACATCTAAACAGTAGTAGATTATTGTTTGTTTTCAGAATCATACGAATATAATCATGTTTGGTCTCTTGTAACATATCTTTCTCACACTTAAATCGACATTCTCTGATATTCTAAGAGAAACCGCGATCTGTCTGTAAGTCAAATGCCACAACATCGCTGAATCTCGGAATGACAGCCGATTTTGGCCGACCTTCTCGACATCCATCACTGACGGACACCATCAAAATATGACAAAATTCTGCACACCAATTTTAAACAATTTTCTCTGCTGGTGCTTCATTAACAAAAATTGCACGAAGCGATTCTAAGCATTGTTGATGTACTTAAGGTCTTTTTAAAAATCATAAAAAAATCATTCAACGTAAGCCATCACGGACAATTTTCTTTTTTTTTTTTGGCACAATCTTGCTTCTTTTAAATAAATGTTCTCTATCAACAACTTCTTCAATCAATTTCTAAATTGCCACTGACTTTCCAATAACAACATCAATGTTCACAAATACAGTGATGTCACAACTCATTAACGTCACTTATTGTTTGATTGTAAAAACTTAAAAGGTAACCCTCGTATTAAAATATAAAGAAGAGTGAAAGATGTGAAATACTCCTATATTTTTATAAGGTATATTTTTATAAGGTAGATATTATATTGACTATCAAACTTTATTCATAATTTAAAATTTAAAATGTTTTTTTTTTCTTCTTAATGTTTCATATAAAATAAATAAAAGTTAAAATAATGAACTGTTGACATGGCTGTGAAATAGTGAGCTTTATGACAGAGATAAAAATGTATATATAGGATTAATGAAAAAATAAAAGTAACGATAAATCCACATTTTCTTCAAAAAAAAAACAAACAAACATTTTGAATAGAAATAATTTTTTCCGGGTTTGAGTTTAAGTTAAGTTATGTAATTATACAATTTTTAAAATAAATATAAAAATATATGGCATACATTAAATTAAATAATGAATGAAGAAAAATATTTAGAAATGTCCAAAATGGGTGGGTTTATTCTCTTAATGGATGAAGAGATGAGTGGATAAAGTTGATTTTAGAATCAATTCCATTGGGGTTGATATAATTAATTTGATTGGCAAGGTTTAAAAGTGGGGAGGGAGGGGTGGGGGAGGGTGTAAGACTTCCATTCCATTAGTTCTAAAAGAAAGAAATTAACTGGCAATTCTAAAAGGAAATGACCCTCTTTGGATAGATTTCGCCTGACTCATCAACTCTGCATGCCAAAGCCATGGACAATGCACCACTCTAAATTGCATGTTCCACTCTCTACCATTCTATTAAATGGATATTATCGATAAATTTTAGAAAAATCGCTATAAATTAATATAACATAGATATGATATGTATATGATGGTATATGGTGGTTGATGAATGACAATAATCAATAATAATAATAATAATAATAAATAATATAAAATATAAATATAAAATAAAGAAGAATTTAAATATGCTTTAAACCTTTAAGACAGGGGTGTCTAAACTGCGGCCCTAACGCAAATTATGAAAATATTTAAATTTTTTCAATATGGTTCTAAAAAAAAGATAAAATGATTTTGGGATTAGACTTTTAAATATTTCCGACTTTTTACTATCTCGCCAGAGATAGTATTACGATGACGAAAATTTTCGATGTCGAAATTTTGATGTTTTTATACGTTTTGAAGGTTCCTGAATCATATATGTATGTGTGTATGTAGACAAGATTACGCAAAAACGGTTTGAGGTAGAATCATGAAATTTGGTATACGTGTATTATTCAAAATTCTTAGTTTTCTATCAACTTTTGAGAAATGTAGCTGAACCGGAAGAAGGTCATTACCTACAACGTTTTGATTGTTTTCCTTCTAAAGTGACCGTAAAAATAAAGATATAGGTTTGATAATTTTTCACATGATTAAAAATTGTATAAAACTGCTATATATAGAATTTCAGCTTGATTGAATCGCTGAAAGTACCAGAATTAATTTTTGAACACTGCAAATCTCACGCGCCAACACGTGACATGGTGCCATCAACAAAGAGCCAAACATGCGCTGGTTTAATAAATATTATTTATTAATTTTAATTTATAATTTATAATTAATTAAATTTAATTGAAATATAGTATATGTGTTAATTAATCCAATTCAAATTGCGAGATAGTCGAGTGGAGACACTCCAGCTAATTTCAATATGGTTCTAAAAAAAAAGATAAAATGATATTTATGTGCGCCTCAGCATATTTTTTTTTACAATGTGGCCCTCGAATGGCCATAGTTTAAAACCCCTGCTTTAAGAAATAAAAATAAATATATTAAATAGTCTTCAACCCCATAATGTTCTGAATGTGACATTTAGTAAGGTAGTTGATTCATTTAAGCAAAAAAAAAAATTATAAAAAAGAATTCAATCACATATTTTATATTTCTATTTTGAAAATGAAGAGAGACGTAGGAATAAATTTATCAACAGGATTATTTTTACTTAAACTTTCACCAACCAATTGAGATTATTCAATTAAATGAGAAAATAAATTTGACTATTAAGAGTAATTAATATTCATTTATTAATTAAAAAGCAACACGAAAAGATTATTTAAAATTAAAAGGATTATATTAAATATATACCTACATAAATATATAATGAAAGAGAAAATGAGAATACTTTAAGGCAACAAAAGTAGCTAAATATACTATCATAGCGATTCACAACCTGTGGGGGGGGGGGGTGGCTGTGGCCAATATTTTTAAAACTTGATTTAAAATGACTAAATTATATTATCTTGATTTTTATTTTCAGTTTAATTGCTCATTTAATTAATTACTACTATATTTTAAGTGAAAAAATTTCCGACAATGAATATAAAATTAATACTTTGTAAACTACCACTTCCGGTTATCGGATATACACCAAAAGTTGATGAATTCATGCTACTAATGCATTAAGTAAATATACCAAATTTTATCAAAATCCGTTGAGATGTTCAAGCTGTACACGTCAATACGGACACACAATGGACAGACGGACGGACGGGCAGACGAACAGACATCATGCAAAAAATACTTTGTTCTATTAACAAAATGCATGCATGATTCGTGGAGATATGTAAAAATCTCCACATGTGAAATTTAGTTTTGAAAACAATACCTTCCCTTCCCTATCGTCGGTCGAATAAAAATTAATCAACTCAATGAAAAGAAAGCACACATACACACATTGAATACTGCCTGGTGAAATTAAAGTAATAAAACACAAATTTTATTTTTATTTTAACAGAGATTAGTGATAAGTATTATACAAATATTTTGGGTCTGGTAAAAAGTTCATGGCCTTTTTTATAGTAAAATTCAACTCGTTTTTTTTTTTTTTTTTAATATATAGGAAAATGAATTTATTTAAACCAAGTATGAGTCAATATTATTGACAATGTTTTGCCATTTTTTGGGCAAAACTATTGAAGATATTTAATAGAAATATATTTTATAATATATATAATATATGTATATTGATATAGAATTATTATAAAATTTAAAAATAATAATATTGTAAATTAAAAATTTTTAATTTAGATTTTCACATTTAATTAAAATTTTATTATATAAAATTATGAAATATTTATTTATTGTTTTTACTATCTCTTCATTTTCAAAATCGAAATATAAAATGTGTGATTGAAGATGTTACATTATTTTTACTATCTCGCCAAAGATACGAAATCGCCAAATCACGAAAATTTTCCATGTCGAGATTTTGATGTTTTTATACGTTTTGAAGGTTACTGAATCATTTTCACTAAGGTTGAGAAAAATGTCTGTGTGTGTGTATGAATGTAGACAAGATTTCGCTAAAACGATTTGAGCTAGAATCATGAAATTTGGTAAATGGGCATTATTCAAAATTCGTAGTTTTCTATCAACTTGTGAGAAATGTAGCTCAACCGGAAGAGGGTCATTACCTACAACGTTTTGATTTTTTTTCCTCTAAAGTGACCGTAAAAATAAAGAAATATGTTTGATAATTTTTCACATGATTAAAAATTGTATAAAACTGCTATATATAGAATTTCAGCTTGATTGAATCCCGGAAAGTACCAGAATTAATTTTTTAACATTGCAAATCACGCGCCAACACGTGACTTGGTGTCTGCCATCAACTAAGAGCTGGTTTAATGAATATTATTTATTAATTTTAATTTAATATTTATAATTAATTAAATTTAATTTAAATATAATATAATATGTTATTTATTCCAATTTAAATTGCGAGATAGTCGAGTGGAGACACTCCAGCTTATTTTGTTATGCTAAAATAAGTCTAGACATTTTAAAGTCAATCAGTAGATATTTCCCTATGATTGGTTTAATTTCAAAGGACAAATTGCTAAAATATTTTTATGTAAATTTTATGTAAATATCTGTCATTTATGTATTTCGTTATTATTTCCATTGTATCACATTCTGATCTATACAATACTAAATACAGACAATCTGGTTGAAACATAAAAACATTTATTTATAATCAAGAGAGTAGAAATTAGCTAAAAAAGCATATTTTACATTAAATATGAAAAAAAAATCACAAATTAAAAATAGAAAATCAAACGTATTCTAATACCAATAGTAACTATTATATTTTTGTCTATTTTTATCAATTAATTATAGGGCTGTTAAATATACAGGCAAACAGTTTAACGAATACAATCATATTTATATGGTAGTGGTATTATATATGTAAAATTTGATTATGAAACATTTATTATTTGAATATAATTAAAATTGGAATTCGTTGTTTATTACATTATATCACTAAACTGATAATCAATAAAATGATATGAAATAATAAAGGATTTTAATTTCTCTCTCTTGCTTAACCATTTATCTTATTTAATATAATTTATTAAATGAAAATGAGATTTATCGATTTTTTTTCTTGTTTTTTAGGAATTTAATATTAAATTAAAACCAGAATGCAAAATAAATTTTCATTTTATTATTAAATGATATATATATATATATATATATATATAAAAGTGATTTTCTCATTTTGTGTAATTTAATATAACAAATACATATAATAATAATTAAATTATACAGTTCTTATATAATTACGTAGTGGTGCTATATTTACTGATATAAATTCAATTTGTTATATTATATTTAGAAATAATTAAAAATTCTTCTCATAAATAAGCTTTTTAATTCAATATGAAATTATAATAAATAAATAAATAAAACTCATATTTAAAATTTTCTTTCTAAAAATGAACATTCAATTTAAAAAAAAAATAAGCTGGAGTGTCTCCACTCGACTATCTCCCAATTTGGATTGGATTAAATAACATAATATATTATATTGAAATAGAATTTAATTAAAATAAATATTAAATTAAAATTAATAAATAATATTCATTAAACCAGCTCTTAGTTGATGGCAGACACCACATCACGTGTTGGCGCGTGATTTGCAATGTTAAAAAATTAATTCTCGTACATTCAGCAATTCAATCAAGCTGAAATTCTATTTATAGCAGTTTTATACAATTTTTAATCATTTTACCAATTGTACTTTATATATATATAAGGGGTCACTGATAAAAAAAAACAAACTTTATTTATAGTGTAAAGTATACAGATGTTGGCCCCGAGGCAGTCATTGGCCCCCTATGACTAAAATACAAATTATAAGAGATTTTTATTTTAAAAAATGCGCTTTTAACTATGGTTATGTAATCGTTTGTTGTATGGTTGTATAATCACTATAGAATACCTAGGCCAATAACTATAACAGGGGGCCAATAACTGTATTTTTTAGGATTTTGTTTTAAAAGTTGCTTATTGAAAATGTCATGAGAAAATTAATTTTTTTTATTCTTCAAAATGTTCATAGTATCAATGTTATGCAAACCTAATTTGACACATATTGTTGCGCAATTTGCCCAGATATGCATTAAAGACTGTTAGGAGTTGCTTAAGGGGGCCAACGACTGTATGATTTAACCTATTTTATATTGTATCCAAAAATAAGTTTTTCAATAATTTTGACATTATATTTATTTTTTTTTTCTATTTTATCTATGATTGTGTGTATAAAAATAAATTTTATATCTTTCTATAAATATTATACGTATTATTATCACATATTTTATTTGACTAGATAGCAATTAGATGTGAAAGTATATTAATATAAAAATTTAAGTATATTCGAGTACTTATATATTTATTTATTTATAAAGATGAATAATTTTATCAAACCGACAAATTTATATTTATATATAGATTAAAATACTGAATGAGAAATAAAAACATATGATTTTTTTATTTTTGTTATTTAAAATAAAAACAATCAGTGTCAGTAATCTTTAGCTTGAACACAGATGAAATTATTTAAATGAAATAAGAATTTACATGATTGGTTTTGAAATTTATATATATAGTATTTCACTTAAAAATGAAATAAAAGCATCTTTCATAATAATTGTGATTGATTATGGAAAACAAATGCTGTGGAAAAGGTTAAATTTTATATCTGGGTTTATGTCAAAATATAGTAAATATATTTTGAAATTCTAGAGAGGAATGTGAAAAACTATCAAACCTATATCTTTATTTTTACGGTCACTTTAGAGGAAAAAACATCAAAACGTTGTAGGTAATGACCCTCTTCCGATTGAGCTACATTTCTCAAAAGTGGATAGAAAACTACGAATTTTGAATAATTCCCGTATACCAAATTTCATTATTCTATCTCAAACCGTTTTGGCGTAATCTTGTCTACGTACATACACACATACACACACACACAGAGAGACATTTTTCTCAACCTTAGTGAAAATGATTCAGGGACCTTCAAAACGCATAAAAACATCAAAATCAAAACAAGGGATGAATATATTATATTTAAATTAAATTTAATTAATTATAAATTATAAATTAAAATTAATAAGTAATATTTATTAAACCAGCGCATGTTTGGTTCTTTGTTGATGGGTATTTATAATATAATATAATATTATTTAAAAAATTATTATATATTAATATGTTTATTTTAATTTAGTTAAGATTTTAAATAAATAATTAATATTTAGCGTTAGTTTAAATTTATAATTTAATTTAAATACAAATAAATTACCTTGGAGATTGGAGTTGGCGTTGAATATGTTTTCAGTCTGGAAGATTCACTTAAACTAACTTTTTTTTATATAAATTGACGAGTACCGTTAATTCTTAAAAAAAACAAAAAAAGTTTTATCTATTTTTCCGAAAAAAATTATTATATAAAATTCTTTGAAAGTTGAAATAATTTATATTATATTTACCTTATCTCTCTCTCAATATATATTTATATTATTAAAAATCTTTAAAAAAGCAAATATTTATTTATTTATTAAATATGTAAATTAGATAGAATTTTATTAAATATATATATAATTATTTCATTTTATAAATAATGATAACCATAAACTCTATAAAATCCTAAATTCCTCAAACAATATCTATTATATTTTAAAATAAAGTTTTAGGCAAGTGAAAAAAATAATATTATTATTATTATTATTTTATAATCATTGATCATGTATTAGTATAGGAATGGATTGATTCTGGAAAAAGAAGTGAGATTATTTTTATCAATTAATTTATTCTTTTGCAATTTTAATTAAAATCATAAAAAAAACTTTTAAATAATATAACGATCAGAAATTTTTAAATATTATTTTAAATACTTATAAGTAAAGCATAACGAAAGAACTAGTAAAGAAAAAAAAAATCAATACTTTATTTTAAAACACCAATATAATATAATTTTTTATAATTTTAAATAAGCTGGAGTGTCTCCGCTTGACTACTCGCAAATTTGAATTAGATTAATTAACAAATATTATATTTGAATTAAATTTAATTAATTATAAATTATAAATTTTTTAAAAAATATTATTTATTAAAACAGCACACATGTTTGGCTCTTGCAGTGTAAAATATTAATTCTGGTACTTTCATTGAGTCAATCAAGCTGAAATTCTATATATAGCAGTTTTATACAATTTTTAATCATGTGAAAAACTATCAAACCTATAACTTTATTTTTACGGTCACTTTAGAGGAAAAAAAATTAAAACGTTGTAGGTAATGACCCTCTTCCGGTTGAGCTACATTTCTCAAAAGTTGATAAAAAACTACGAATTTTGAATAATATCCATGTACCAAATTTCATTATTCTAGCTCGAACCGTTTTTGAGTAATCTTGTCTACATATACACACACACACACACACATATATATATATACATTTTTCTCAATCTTAGTGAAAATGATTCAGGAACCTTCAAAACGTATAAAAAGATGAAAATCTCAACATCGAAAATTTTCGTGATCGCAATACTATCTCTGGCGAGATAGTAATAATATAATAAATAATTTACTATAAGATATACGATTACTATACATCACATTTACATGATATTTATATTTACATATAATATATGTACATAAATTTGTGTAATAGCTTGTAAAGTATATTTCCTTTTACATTTTTCTTCAATTACTATACTTTTAAGTAATTGCTTGCTTAATAGGTATAACAATATATAAAATTATATATATAAATAAAATATTTTCATTAAATAAATTTGAATAAATTGTTTTAATAAATTTTAAAAGAATTTTAGAATTTTTATAAATTAATCATTTAGAAAATATATATGAAGTATATGAAGATCAACAAAACTTTGTATATAAAAATTGAATAAAGTTTTTTACTTACATACAGTTGAAGAGGATAGAGAAGATAAAATATTAGAAGACAACTTACCTAGAAAACAAAAGGAAAATAGATTAGTTATGGTCAATAATTTATTAATTTATTATTATTATTATTATTTATTTTTTATAATTTATTATTCATAATATATATATATATATATATACTATCAACAAATATAATAAAATATTTTATATCATTGGGGTATTAGGGATGTAATATATTTAATGCTTTCATTATTTATTATTCATACAAATTTAATATATGGTATTCAAAAAAGTTTCGCGTATTTAATATTGAATTTATATAAATTAAAAATAAATAAATATATATATATTTGTTAAACACACAATTAAAGAAGAAGAAAAGTGGAAGATGATGAATGGATGACATAGAACAGTGATTATCAACCTTTCTTTTTACCGCGGCACACTTTTAACGATTTAAAAATTAGCCGGCACACAAAGAAAAAGATAAGTGTAAAAGTTTACCATATTGAAAAAAGTGGTTTACCTTTTTTAGAACCAAATTGAAAAATTTAGAAAAAAAAAGTCGGAAATGTTTAATTGCCTATTCCCAAAAACGTTTTACCTTGTTTTTTAGAACCAAATTGTAAAAATTTAGAAAAAAAGTCGGAAATGTTTAAGTGCCTCTTTACATTTGTAATAATTTGGCGGCACATTTTGATAATCTCGCGGCACAGTGGTTGAGAATCACTGACATAAACATAGACATAAGAATAATAGTAGCAATGCTTGATAGATAATCATAAACTTTAAGGGGAAATCTATTTTAATTTCTATTTTATTACAGACATATTTTTAAATTTAAAATTTTCAAAAAACATTAAGTATATTTTAAGTTAAAGGAATATATATTTATATACTTATATTTAAACATTAAATATATTAGTTTTAGTTTATATATAGATATTTTGTGTTTTTTCAGACAATTAAGAAAAAATTAGAATTTTTAATTACTTATTACAAGACTTAATGAGTGATTAATAAAACAATATTTGACTATTTAAAAAAAAAATTAATCTTACCCATACTTAAGTTATATGTTGTGAAATTATATTTTAATTTCTAATCTCTAAATTAATAAAATAAAAAAATTAATTTATAAGCTGATTCATATCGTATTTATCAAGGAAGTAGTAAACTTGCAAAGTTATTTGATATTAACGAGAAGGTCCGTTTCATCCCTTTTAGTTTCTCTTCCCATCTTTGTCTTGAGCCATCTATAATCTAAATCAGTGATGTGTGTAATTGAGTCGGATGTATTATTACCAACAAACGGTCTTACTAGACGATTACCTATCCAAGTACTTATACGAATATATAATAATGGGTTTGTTCCCTTCTATAATCTTAAATAAGATTAATTAAATACCAGGAAAATAAAATGAAAGTTAGAAGAAAAATGTCTGCTTACAGTGTACAATAATATTTGATATTATTATATTATAGTACCTGGAACACCGAGCTCTCGCTCGACCCTTTAAAAGATTTTGAAATACAATTCTTTAATTATTTATTATAATTATAAAATGTTACATCATTGCATCAATCTGAATAAAATTAATGGAATTTGTGGTCCTGAATAATAATAAATAATATTTAAATAAAATTTAAATAATATTTTAGTGAAAAAATATTAAAAGTTATAAAACTATCATAAAAATTAATTAATAAATTTTTACGGTAAGTTTAGAAGAAAAAAAATGAAAACGTGGTAAGTAATGACCCACTTCCGGTTGAGCTACATTTCTTAAAAGTTGATAGGAAACTACGAATTTTGAATAATGCCCATTTACCAAATTTCATGATTCTAGCTAAAACCGTTTTTGCGTAATCTTGTCTACATTCATACACACAGACCATTTTCCCAACCTTAGTGAACATGATTCCGGAACCTTCAAAACGTATAAAAACATCAAAATCTCAACATCGAAAATTACTATCTCTGGCGACATAGTAAAAACGATCATAAATAGTAAAATAGTATTGGATATGACAGATAATTTTAATGCAAATTCATTGGGTTTATTAATTTTTTTCAAATTAGTTTTAAAATAATATATACAACATACATCCTTTTGTTTTATTAAAATAAACATAATTTTACTATGAAAAAAGAGAAACCTAATATATTTAATTTTTTTTTACATTTTAAATAATTGTTTTTTAGATCAATAAATATATATTTTTACAAAAAGAAGATTAGAATTGTTTAATATATTTGTGTTATTATACATATATTGTACAAGAGTATTACAAACCAATTTTTGGAATAAAAAAATACAATACTAGAGAAATAAAGCTAACTCTAAAGAGGGTAGTATTTGTAACAACGTTTCGTTTATAGAATTTAAATGAATTAATAAAAAAAAAGGATTATAAAATTACCATCGTCAATCTTCAAAAACAGCAAGACAAAGATAAAATTGAAATTGAACAAGAAAAAAAAGATACAGAATGAAATATATTTTATAATATTAATTTTAATTGATATATATATATAATATAAACGCAAATTTAGCAGTATAACAAGGATCTGTAAATTACAAACAACAGATAACAACATTTTTCTATTAAATGAACGTCGAGACTATAATGATCATTGTAAGTTCTCTATTGTATGAAATCATTTTTTTTTCTATTATTATCCAATATTTTTTGAAAGTTAAGAGAATTGTTATATTTAAAATGATGAACAATTTTCAGTTAGTAAATTATTTTTTTTTTCAAAGAATTTAAATCTAATTATACCATATATCAAAAAAATGTCGGGTTATCGGGTGTCCGTATATGGGAGGCATATTATGGGTTGAGTTATTAAAAAAAAATGGGGTTAAAATTAATAAAATTGATCTTTAATTTAATTGATAGCTTTCTGTTTATTATTAATAGAAAATATTATAGTAAGGTGAATCCAGCGATGGCTGATTAGGGAAGAGGTAAATTTGAATTCATTAAAATAAATTATAATAAAATTCATATTTAATAATAAAATAAATTAATATAATTATAACAAGTATCATGAGAAATTATAACTTATGAATTAATTATAAAATAAAATGTTTAAAATATAAAAAAAAACCTCTGACTTTGTACGTCCTACGCAAGGACAACGCCTATCAAGCCGGTTATATCAATGAGGTGTCCTATGATCAGTAGAACGGGTCCTCTCCACCTTTACCTTGATTTTCTTGATCGGAGGCGCTATCAAGTAGCTTTTCCCCAATATTCTTCCCGGAGGCTGGGTTGACTCCGTCCCATAGACCCCAGCAAGGGAAATTCCCTTGCCAGGCCCGGGACTTGAACCCGGGACCATGTGAATGTGAGGCAGGTTCGCTACCCACACACCCAATGGTGCCTTCATGTTTAAAATATATATAAATAAAATTTAAAATAGATATATAATTTAAAATATATAAAATAAGATGTTTCTCAGTCTTTACACTCCTCCTTCCATCCAGCAGTAAGTCTTCGTTTTTACTATGTCTTCCTAGCAGCCCTTGGCTACTCTTTCAATAACTCACCCCCTTCACTGCACACAGGTGGCCAATAGTCAGCTTTGAATAATTTTAAAAAACAAATGTGTAATTTATGAGCCTTGTAACTGATGAAAACATGATACAATGTCCTATTCATCAAGCGATCCTATTTCAATATATATTGTCTACTTTTTAGATAATGAACATGAGGTTTTCAACATTTGTATTAAATATTTATTTATGGTGACTTAATAACATTCCCGTATTAAATATATAAGTTACAGATTCAGATTCTGCAATCCCAGCAGAATTCACGACGTCATAAATTGCGCAAGCTCATCACAAAACTGATTATAAAAGAGAACACTTCACGATCATAGTCAGTTCTTAATTAACTCAGGTCATGGTCAGAGATTCCATATTTGACCAGGGATTCTTTGAATCACCTGCAATCTTCAAAATCTTTCGCAGAAATTTAATATACTTCTTACCTCCTCTTTCCACTATCAGATTTTATATTAAATATTTGAATAACTTTAAATTGTATAATCAATACAATAAATAAAATAAAAAGTGAAATACCTTTAAAGTTAATCATTCAAATTGTAACTTATATATAATATATAAGGTGAATATAATATCTCTTATAACTATAAATAGCATTAGCTTTCAGTTCCTCCCCTATACTTGTACTTTTGTTGCTAAGTACATATTTATTTTATGTTGATTTCGATTTCATCGCTATAATAATAAAACTTCTATCGGTTCTTTTGTTATTCTTTCATTTTCTTATAACAATTTTCTCTCTCTTTCTCTCTCTCTCTCTCTCTCTCTCTCTATATATATATATATATATATATATATATATATATAGTTATTAATCAATCATCTTATCATATAAATACATTTAGATAGTCTAAAAAAAAAGAAACAATTTTTTTTATATTTTTTTATTTTATCAAGAGTTTTCATGTTTTCAGTTAATCGATATTTCGTAATAAATTTTTTTATTTATTAATTTTTTTGTTTTCTTAATCTGATTTAGTATTCACGAGCATTTGTGTTCACCTGAATAAATAAACACATAAATAAAGTTTGGGTTCTTAGTCGTTTGGTTTAAGCCTTCCTTTATCGATTCGCAGGTGTCGTTGCCGTAAATAATTCGCGGCGGTTTTTGGTCACATCAATTTACCAACTTCGTTCGTGGTGGCTGAAAAACGAATCGGCTCAGGTGGACACTCTACTTAGCCAACTAATCCGAAATGTAATTATTAGTTAATTGTATAATTTATGCTGTTTGAAATAAATTGTATAAATGATGACGTATGTGTTTAATAAAGATTAACTCCACAGAACACAACGGCTAAGCTTAATTTTGATGGTTAAAAAGTGGAAACAACAGAAAATACAAGGAGAAAAAAAGAAAAAGAAAAATAATGGGTTATACTTTCCTTCTTCATGGTAGAGCAGTGATTCTCAACCACTGTGCAGCGGCGCTTTAGTGTGCCGGGAGATTATGAGGCTCTTAAACATTTCCGACTTTTTTCTAAATCTTTTCAATTTGGTTCTAAAAAAAAAAGGTAAACCGTTTTTGGGACCATTTTTTTCAATATGGTAAACGTTTACACTTATCTTTTTCTTTGTGTGCCACCAAATTTTTAAACCGCTAAAAGTGTGCCGCGGTAAAAAAAAGGTTGAGAATCACACTGATAGAGTAATGAATGGATCAAATTTTGTTAAATCGATGTATAAAATATTTTTCTATACCATTTAATTCATCATTTGAAAACATGGAATAAAATTTTCTACTCAAATTGCAACTAACTGTTTTTAATTGACCAATTAACTCGTAATTTTTTCCACTTGCTTGGTTTCCAATGACAAATCATTAATTAATTGTCAAATTCACTAAAAAACCTATTAGTAATTTAAAAAATGTCTATTTTTATAAAGAATAGCGTTTAAGATTCTAATAACATAACTTCTCCACTGATCTGTGCTAGTAAGATTTTTTGAGCAGGATTAAATTTTACCAATTGTGCTTTATATATATATATATATATATATATATATATATAAGGGGTCACTGATAAAAAAACAAACTTTATTTATAGTGTAAAGTATACAGATGTTGGCCCCGAGGCAGTCATTGGCCCCCTATGACTAAAATACAAATTATAAGAGATTTTTATTTTAAAAATTGCGCTATTAACTATGGTTATGTAATCGTTTGTTGTATGGTTGTATAATCACTATAGAATACCTAGGCCAATAACTATAACAGGGGGCCAATAACTGTATTTTTTAGGATTTTTTTTTTAAAAGTTGCTTATTGAAAATGTCATGAGAAAATTAATTTTTTTTATTCTTCAAAATGTTCATAGTATCAATGTTATGCAAACCTAATTTGACACATATTGTTGCGCAATTTGCCCAGATATGCATTAAAGACTGTTAGGAGTTGCTTAAGGGGGCCAACGACTGTATGCTTTATCCTATCTAAACTTCGATTAAAAATCTTTAATACTGCTAATGAGAATGCAGAATCTTTCAAACCTATTCATTATCTTTTATTCTTTTTATTCAAGATTATTTATCTTAAATAGAATAAATAGTTCATCCAAATTTTTATGTACAATTCAAAAGTTATATAGAAAAATTGAATTAATTAGATTAATTAATAAAAAAAAAAATAAAGATGAACAACATGAACTATAAATTCTGCAATTTGCCCAGATATGCATTAAACACTGCTAGGAATTGCTTAAGGGGGCCAACGACTGTATGATTTAACCTATTTTATATTGTATCCAAAAATAAGTTTTTCAATAATTTTGACATTATATTTAATTTTTTTTTTCTATTTTATCTATGATTGTGTGTATAAAAATAAATTTTATATCTTTCTATATATATTATACGTATTATTATCACATATTTTATTTGACTAGATAGCAATTAGATGTGAAAGTATATTAATATAAAAATTTAAGTATATTCGAGTACTTATATATTTATTTATTTATAAAGATGAATAATTTTATCAAACCGACAAATTTATATTTATATATAGATTAAAAAACGGAATGAGATGTTTCAATTAAAATGTAACGTTGTATGAAATAAAAACATATGATTTTTTTTTGTTATTTAAAATAAAAATAATCAGAGTCAGTAATCTTTGAACACAGATGAAATTATTTAAATGAAATAAGAATTTACATAATTGGCTTTGGAATTTTATATATATATATATATATATAGTATTTCTCACTTAAAAATGAAATAAAAGCATCTTTCATAATAATTGTGATTGATTATGGAAAACAAATGCTGTGGAAAAGGTTAAATTTTATATCTGGGTTTATGTCAAAATATAGTAAATATATTTTGAAATTCTAGAGAGGAATGAGAATTAACAAATACAAGTATACTAACACGAAAATAATTTAACACGAAAATGGAAAACAACAAATGGTATTCAAATAAATTCAAATAAATATGAAAAAGATATATAAAAAAAATATAAATTTTAAATAAGTATATATCGCATATACCATACAGCAGATAGTCACATTAGTAAAGACAGGACAATTTTTAATTTATTTTTATCTGCAAGTGCTTGCTTTTTAATGAAATTCAGTTAAATATTTCTTTTATTTAATTTTCATTTTGGTTATTTTCATTTGTTAGAGACTGTCAATATTGAGGTAGACAGAATAGAAATGATGAAAAGATTTGTTTACAAAATGAAAATACATAATAAAATCTTAATTATCTTGTTAAATAAAATGCTTTATTAAATTTTAAATATAAATATTGATGAAGATGATGATAAAAAATAATCTTTTATCTGAAAACAAAATGAACATATATATATATTATTAATAAAAAATATAATAATAGTGGCTTTTATATTAAATAAATCAAATTGAAGAAGAGATATTGAAAATATCCAAAGATTATTTATATATTTATTTATGATAAGTTATTGAGAGAAATTGACTAAAGGGGTGAGATCTCGGAAAACCAGAAAGGAGATCAACAGTCGACGGGATGGAGAAATACAGAATTATTCATGGGAGTTGTTCTCGACGTGAAAAATGCTTTTAATTCCCCTCCTTTGGAGCATATAATAAGTTCCAGGTCTACAAGTATGAAGTGAGCGTTAAGATGTAAATGTGTCGATAGAGGACATTTGTTGTGAATTAGTTTTAATTTTGTTTGGTTGGTATGACATCCATCAAACATTTAATATACATTAAGTCATTGAACATACAACATTATATTTTTCCATCATGTTAAAAATATCGAATTTTGTACCAGAAAGTGATAATTTGCAGAGAGCATTAATTTTTTGTTTTCATTTGACGAAAATTGCTGCAGGGTCGCATCAAATAAATGCTTGTTGAGGCGTATGGTGATCATGCTCTATTAAAAACAACATGCAAAAGATATTTTCAACGGTTCAGAAATAATGATTTGGATGTCAGCAATGAAGAACGTGGAAGAACACCAAAAAAGTTTGATTATAGTTTAAATTACAAGCAATATTGAAAGAAGATAATACTTGTAATTTGACACAAACAAAGGGTAGCAATGTTAAATGTTGCACAACAAACAATTTCTGACTATGGAAACGATTCAAAAGTGAATCCAAACATGAATTCAACGAAAGACAGTAATAATTAATGGGTGGTTCCCGGTGGGTAACGATGAATGGGGGGTTTTAGTCGGTAAAAGTTCAACACTACCTGTCCATGAACATTTTCATCTCCATGCCAAAAAAAACAAACTTCCTCACTCTAAATTAAATAATATAAATAAATATTAATTTTTATCTCTTTTATTAATCATTCAAATATTAATTAAAGAAAATATAAAATATATTAAAAATTTTATTTCATTATAACATATAAAAATAAATATCAAATAATATGATAAAAAATGCATGTTTGCCCACACAAATCCCTTAAAATATCTATAATAGATACATATTGAAAAAGTAAAGTCAATAAATACCCCTTAGATATCATAATATACATACTTACATTAAATAGATATAAAATGTTTTATAAGTAATGTAGTATATAAGTACCTACTTTCGTTTTTATTCACATAATATAATCGTAGTAGATATGTTATTGATAACTTATCATAATTGACTTTAGATTCACTACTACTACAACTACTACTCCTACTACTACTACTACAACTACTACTCCTACTACTACTACTACAACTACTACTCCTACTACTACTACTCCTCCTACTCCTCCTCCTCCTCCTACTACTACTACTACTACCATATAACAATAAAATCTATCTACCTAAATCTATAAAAAAAAACAAAAAAAATAAAAAAAAAATTTCACATTAATATAAAATAAAAATCCAATTGAAGCAAAAAAGAATTATTTATTTTTCCTTTCCTATATTTCTTGAGCGATATTAATATGGGCAATGTTCAAATTCGATTAAATCCATTCTTCTTCTAAATGCCACAAAATATCCGATTTGTTCATTCCCCAGGAGTCGTTTCCTGTCAAAATTGACTTCCATCGTCTAAGAAAATATATCAGTACGTTTGTCACTTAGATTTCTATTGGTTCGAATTTGCTGTCTGTTTTATGTCGTTCCTGAATTGTCCAATGAATCAATAAATAATACCAAGCAGCTTTTAATAATAAAGATATCAATCAAGAAGTATTCATGAAAATAGTAAAATTATTTTCAATATGGTATTTTAAATGATAAATATTATTATTTTATTTATTTATATCGATAATGTTTTATTGATTGTTTTTCCTTTCTAACGTTTTAACCCAAATGGTTATTTATTTACTAATATATATATAAATGTATGTTTTTTATTTAACTATAAGGCGCCTTTGGGTGTGTGGGTAGCGAACCTGCCTCACATTCACATGAACCCGGGTTCAAGTCCCGGGCCTGGCAAGGAATTTCCCTAGCTGGTGTCTATAGGACGGAGTCAACCCAGCCTCTGGGAACAACATTGGGGAAAAGTTACTTGATATTGCCTCCGATCAAAAAAATCAAGGAAAAGGTTGAGAGGACCCGTCCTACTGATCATAGGACACCTCATTGATATAACCGGCTTGATAGGCGTTGTCCTTGCGTAGGACGTACAAAAGTCAGAGGTTTTTTTTTTTTTTATTTAAGATTATTTCAAGTGTATTTACAATCAAAATTTGTTTTTTTTTGTTCTTTTTGAAAGTAAATAAATAGAGATAACTTGACTATTTTTTATTTAGATATCGTTGTTTGAACAAAGAAAAGACCTTTTATTCCATAAGTATATAATGAACTTTGCAAAGTTTATTTTGTAATTATTTTTTTGGTTTATCAACACTAACAAGGGTGCTGAAATCAATAACATTTATTATTATATCTCTGTTGTATTTTAATAAAAACAAAAGAAATAATATATATATTTCTAATTTTAAATTATCTAAAGAGAATTCAGGAGAAGCTATTATCATGTTCATTAATTATCAATACATGCAAAATTAATTCGTCACCATGCTAAAGTTCAAAATTAGATAGTGAAGTGAATGAGAAATCAACATCGGATCTAAATTTAAATTTGTTGATTAAATTAATCATATATTGAGAATGGCGTATAAATTAGATTATTATCATTATTCCCAACCAAATAATATATTTTAAATTAATTATTATATTTAATTCATTTCACAAATAAGATTTTTTTCTAAAGAAAATATGTCCTAGTTTATTTAATGTACCGTACTTGTGAATTTATTTTTATTTTGTTTTTTTTTCTCTCTAAATTATGGAATATTAAAAACAATTTAAAAAATAACAAACAAAATGTTTCATCTAATAAACATATCTCTATTCTAAAATTTTCTGATACATATTTTAAACAAAAAAAATAAAAAAATTAATTATAAATATTATCCAAGAATTCTAATAATAGTATTTTTTTTTTAATTTATATAAAAAATTATATTATTTTACATAAAAATAAAATTTACCATAAATCGCAAAATTAAATAAACATAATTCTGATAAATAAATAAATATATGAAATAATATAATATTTTTAAGTTTAAAACAACAAAATAATTAATAATAATTTCAAAAGCCTTTATGATACTTTAAGTGGTCAGGTTTCGCACTCCCACGACAGGACAGATTATATTTATTTATTAAATCTAAATTTGAAATTTAATTTTAAAATAAAATTAAGAAAAAAAATAAAAATAATTTTAAGTAAATATTCCTTTTTTCATATTTCATCTTAATCTCTTATTTTAATTTAAAAAAAAATACCTATATATATATATATATATATACTTAATGATGAAAAAATTACCTATCAAAGTTGAAACTTCCTGTAGATCTAGTTAATTTTGCTTTTTAATTTTCTAATTTTTTTTTTTTTTTTTGAGCTAAATTAAGTATTTATAACTTGTTTTTCTATTATTCTATTTATAGTAAGATGACACAGACAGAGTATCTATTTTTTACAAGTAGTCAATGAGTAGTATTTAATTGTTAAGCGTATTATCTAACTTCCAGGGGTTTCAAGAAAATACAAGTGTAGCATCCCATCCTCTATTAATAAAACTCTCTAATCATAAATATTAAAATATTTAATTTATTTAAATTAAAATAAATAAGAGAAATATTTTTTAAAGATATTTGTATTACAATCGTGAATGTTTTTTTAAAAAAAAAAAAGTTTATTTCATTTTTCACCAAAATGTCTATCGATAAATTCTTCTCTCTTTCCTTGGACATCGAAAAGTTTACACTCGACATCTCTCATGTTCTCACACTAGTTTGCTTTTTTTCACTAGAAACCTTTCGTACGTGCAGGCTTGGCTATTTTTTGAATGTCTCATGTATTTGTTTTTTTTACAAACAAGTGAATTTTTTTTCTTTAGTAGAGACCTTTAAATGGAATTTTAGTTTTTATTGTTATTATTGCACTTATAAAAAATATTAGAATATATTGAATTATTCTAAAAGATTTAATATATATATATATTAATATATATATTATTAAAGATAGATATATATTAATATTTGAAGGCGCCATTGGGTGTGTGGGTAGCGAACCTGCCTCACATTCACATGGTCCCGGGTTCATGTCCCGGGCCTGTTAAGGGAATTTCCCTAGCTATGGGACGGAGTCAACCCAGCCTCCGGGAACAACATTGGGGAAAAGTTACTTGATATCGCCTCCGATCAAAAAAATCAAGGAAAAGGTTGAGAGGACCCGTCCTACTGATCATAGGACACCTCATTGATATAACCGGCTTGATAGGCGTTGTCCTTGCGTAGGACGTACAAAAGTCAGAAGTATTTTTTCTTTTTTTTTATATATTAATATTTAAAATTGAAATCATTTATTTTTAATATAGAAAAAGAGAAAAGTTTTTTTTTTTGTTTGAGTCTTTGTCATTTTCTACAAAAAGGAGTACTTATATATAATAAGTTTTATCAAGATGTTTCTCTTGAGATGAATTGTCTGCTGATTACGGGTAAAGTGTCGAGGACAAAAGAGTATATCCCATACAATGTTATTCTTTAGATTCTCGTCAAACTCTCGTGGTTTACAAGAATTGATTAAACTCGCTTTTCCATCTCAATTCATTATTATTATAATAAGGATAGAAAAAATTCTTTATGTACAATATAATATATTTCCCAATGGGCTTTGACATCGAGAAATAGTTCACCTGTTTTTGTGTGGAAAGGCTAAAATAAACATTACATAAGATGATGGTTATAATTATAAAACTATTATTTATCCAAAGAGAAAATTGTATAGAAATATTGATTAGTTATTATGTTATTAATTATAAATAGGTATTATTTATAAAAATAACTTCTCATAATATCATCGCTGGGTCATTAAAAAAAAATATTCCTTATTATCGGGTTTGGCTAGTAATATTAATAGCTAGTTCACTGTGCCGCCGTTTAAATAATTTAAAACTACGTATTAATCCACTGAAAGACAGATATAGATATAACATAAATATTTTTAATTTTATTTTATTTATAATATTTTGTATTTAAGGAAGCGCTGTCTGGCGTGATTGCTGACGTCATTTAAATTTCCTATTTTAAATTAAGAAAAAACTAATAGAGATGATTTTTCCCTAGGCTGAAACTAATACAGATCGAATTTTCTTCATAAAAATTATCTATGGTGTGAATTTCAAAATAATCCTTCGAGCGGTTTACTATTTCAAAAATACAAATATACAAAAATACATATATATACAATTTTTGCTAGTATAATAAGATAAGATATATATCCTGGATGGTGTGTGTGTGTGTGTGTGTGTGTGCTATTAATTAAAATAATATAATATAAATATATTTGTATTTTTGAAATAGATCTTTAGAATATCATTTTATGGAAATTCGAATCAAATTGTATCATTTAAATATTCTAGCATAAATAAGACCATACAAAATATTAATTAAAAATCAATAAAAATATTTCAATTAGCATTCAAAACGAATAGTTTAGAATTAATTAAATGTACAAATATGAATATTTATTTCATATAATAAAAAAAATAGAAATAGAAATATGTTCTTTCGTAAAAATATTTATTTCATCCTGTGAATGAAACTTCTCTTTTCCATTTAATGACACTTGAATGGATCCATTAT
Organism: Labia minor; assembly: GCA_963082975.1. NCBI lineage: Eukaryota > Metazoa > Arthropoda > Insecta > Dermaptera > Spongiphoridae > Labia > Labia minor. The sequence continues at coordinate 6,954,465 of OY720349.1, forward strand.
AAATATTAAACGACACTTTTTCGATCGCAGAATCCCATAGGCTTTCATCGTCAAGGGTATAAATTTGAATACTAAATAATTTCGTAACATGTTTTAGTAATCCAAATGATTTATGGCAATGTCGAGAGTTTGATGATTTTTTTTTATTTTTATGATTATCGAATAGCAAAATATTTATATAAATATTAATAAGAATAAATATATTAAGAAATTAAAAAAAATTACTTTTACTATTTTACGATATATTCTATCTATATGGTAAAAACAAATTTAATATAAGATAAAAAATAAAATAATTCTAAATGAAATAACTATCATATTTATTTTAAGAAATATTTAAATATTTTTATTAAATTCATGTCACATAGGTATATATTATAAGTATATGTTTATTGTATTATGGCAGTGGTTTCCAACCTTTCTGTACCGGCGCACCCCTTTTTAAAAAAAAATTCTTGCGCCCCCTTAATTTCTGACCTTTTTTTTTGAACCATTTTGAAAAAAATTGAAAAAAAAAATCGAAAATGTTCAAAAGTTTGGCCACAAAATCACCAAATATAATTTAAAAAAAAGAATCTATCTATCTATCTATCTATCTATCTTCTATATATATATAAAAGGCAATGTCTGTGTGTCTGTCTGTCTGTCTCTTATAGACTCAAAAACTACCCGTCCGATTACGGTGAAACTTTCAGGGATTGTTGTGGGCATCCCAGGGAAGGTTTTAGTGTAGTTAAATCCAAAATTAATTTATCCAAAATTAATTTAATTAGTAATATATTGCTAAAAGTCTGTAGTGTCACAAAACTATCGACAGATGGCGCTACATATAATTTTCAAAATTCAAATATTTTAAATTTTTTTTAAACTGTCAAAAATAACATACCCATAATAACAGTTGTAATAAAAATAGAAATATAAATCACAATGTAAGTAAAATATTGAATCGTTTTATTTATATTGTTTCAATTAAATCCAATTTAATTAGTAATATTTTGGTAAAAGTCTGTAGTGTCACAAAACTATCGACAGATGGCGCTACATATAATCTTCCAAATTCAAATATTTTTAATTTTTTTTTAACTGTCAAAAATAACATACCCATAAAACAGTTGTAATAAAAATAGAAATATAAATCACAATGTAAGTAAAATATTGAATCGTTTTATTTATATTGTTTCAATTATTGTTTGAATATATATTAAATTTATATATAGATTTATTAAGTATAATAATTCCATTTACTTCACATTTTTAATTTTTTATTTAAAAGTATATTCAGGATTGAAATTGCCATTAAATATGCAGGTAATTGGAACTCCAACATGTAATATTAGCAAATATTCTGGGATGGGAAAAATACTAAGATCATGTCATGTCCTATTAAATATTTTGAATTTTATTTTGAATCATACAATGGTAATGAAATATTGTAGGTAGACTTTTGAGACAAACAATAAAAATCTCTATAAAATAAGAGAATATACTTATTCCGAAAACTGTTAATTAAAATGTAATAACTATTAACAATTAATAAAGTAGAAATAATTTTCGAACAAATAAAAATGTAATAATTATTAACAAAAAAAATAAAAAATAAAAATAAATTATTAACAAAATAAGTTGACCTGTGGCCAGGTCCGAACCGACCGACGGTTTGAAGTAAATTAATTTCCAGCTACAGAAACAATTTCAAATAATTTTAATATATCTATTAATGTAATAAAAAAACAGATATGGACATAACATAAATATTTTTAATTTTATTTTATTTGTAATATATATGTAAGACCAGGCTGTGACGTCATGAATGGCTGGGTGACTTCATATAATTTTAAATTAAGAAATATTCGTGGAGATATGTAAAAATCTCCACATGTGAAATTTGGTGTGAAAACAATACCTCCCTTACTATCGTCGGTCGGTAAAAAATAAAAATAAAAATGTAATAATATAAAAAATAAAATTTCAATTATATTAATTTAATAAATTATTATTATTATTATTATTATTATTTTCACGTATTAAACGGTATATTATTATTATTATTATTATTTGTAATAATTCCAATAAAAATAAATAAAAATAAAAACCAAAAAAAAAGTGCAATTAAAACTAAAATTTCAATTATATTCATTTAATACATTATTATTATTATTATTCAGTTATCATATACGTAGATATGTATGCAGACACACATGCAAATATTGGGAAACATCCGGTGGAAGACCAAAGATCAAGGTGGGTGGACAATGAAGGAAGGGACATGGGAGAGATGGGACAGGGTAGGATTTGGTTGTAGCTCAGGATAGGGACTCTTAGAGAAAAGTGGATTCTGCGGCTAAGAACTTTCGAAAACTGTATAGACACAGAGTTAGATAAATATAACATATGCAATAATAATATATAATTAATTTACTGATTAAATTAAAATATATATTTTCTAAGAAAACAAATATATGTCTTATCTACTTATACTGATTGAAACAAAATGGATGAAAACCTTTTACATACAGACTTTCAACCAAATACTACACTCGGGGGTACAGGGGGCGGAGCCCCCGTCTAGGTGTGAAGAGCGCCTGGAAGGCGCTCTGATCAGCTAGTAATAAATAAATAAGAAAAAGAATATACATAATATAATATAATATTTAAATGTATTTTTCAAATACAATAAAATTTAATATATTGTATAACAACAAAACAACTACATTTTAAAAATAAATAAATAAATAAATTGAGTAATTGTCAGGAAGGTAGGGTGTGACACTAACTCTTGTTTGAAGGAGTGGGGGTGGCTCCAAAAAAGTAGGGAGAAATTATTCTCGGCCATATTGTGAGGAGCAAAACATTGAATTTTACATAAGATATAATAGATTTTTGTTTCAAATTTTCTCGTATGTTTGAAAGTTTTTTTTAGTTATTTGTTCTTTGTTTTATAGTTTAGTTAATATATTTAATAATTAGAAATAGTTTTTAATAATTTAATTTGTATTTAATTGTTTTTTATTAGATTTTAAATTAACTCATTTTCAAGGGTATTAGAAATAAGCACATATTTTCTCATACATTATAGTATCAAATTTTTATCGTACTTTTTCTTCTATTATGACTTGTTTTCAAATTATTTGCAAGATGCAAACCTTACTTACCTAAAAATCCGGATTTTATATTAGTAGCTGGTCATTATTTGTTTTTAGGGATTCAATAAATGTTTTGACCTTTCCAAAAAATATAAAATACATTAATAAATATATTTTTTGTTTATATTTTATTTTTTGTAATCATTTTTCCATTAAACTAATGATAATTTCTTTTTTTAATTGACTAATCATCAGCATTATGAAGAGAATGATTGCCGCAACAATTAATTTTTTGATACATATATGCATATCAAAACGACCTGCAGTTGAAATAAAATAAAATTTAAAGTTTTTTCTTCATGAGAAAATTTTTGCTCATATAATTTTCCACAAAAAAGGCCCGAAATTTGATGATATATTAACTTTAAGATCAATCGAAAATATAATGTTTTGTTCCTCATAATATGGCGGCTGTGACGTCAGATAGGCGACAAATTTTATTCCAAAGCTTCCCTCCCTACCTCCCTAGTATTTGTATATAAAACATAAAAATAAAATAAATTTAAATTATTTTATTTCAATATTTTCAATTATGTATTTATATGTATTTTTTTTTAGATTAATATTTTAACTGATTTTAATTTAATAAAAAATATTTTAAATAGAATATAAATAATAGATGAACTTTATCAAATTAAAATTAGTTTAATAAATTGTTTTTTATTATTATTATCCGATTTTAGCTCACTTTCTCGGCAAATTGCTGAAAAACTTTCACTTATTATTATTATCACTACTTATTATTATTATTATTATTATTAAGAAAAGCTTTTAAATGATTTGAAAATAAAATTTAGTTTTAAAATTCAAAAAGTTTACAATTAAAATGATAATTTCTTTAACTGTAAAAGTTTCGGATGTATCATTAGTTTTAAAATCTGTTGAAAATATTCTGCGACTGAAAACGCAATGTTTTAATATGCGGATAGAGGAAGGACAACAAAATATTACAGGCGGATATTTATAATTCAAAAGTGGTTTCAATTTTTAAATGGATTCTATAATCTCACGAGACTTGAATTTAGTTTTCTTAAACTTGTGTTAGAGCCTATAGAGAAGTTTGTTTGTTTTTTTTTTCTTTTTTTATTTTTCATATTTCGCCAATTTATTAAAAATAGATTTTTTTTATTTTCAAAAGTGATAGGAGAAGTAAAAAAGAGAAAGTGGTGAGAGAAGAAGACAAAATGAAATGTCTGCAATCCCCGCAATGCGGGGACATTTACTAATCAATCAACCACCTGACTAAATAATCTTGGTAAATTACGAAAATATATTAAAAAAGTTATTTTTTTTAGAAATATTACTTTCTAAGTTGCAATATAATAATTTTTTCATTATTTAATGTTAATTTTTAATTGTAATTAATGATGATAATATAAATTTTTGATATAATTATATTAACTAAAATTAAAAAAAACAACTTATATATACAATAAAAGTTTTATAATTACTTACTTAACTTAATAATAAACAAAGAAACTATAATATATAGCAACTGTTTTTTTTTCTAATTTATTATTTAAAAAAATATTATAATGAATTTAAAAGTATATAATAAATATATTTACAAATTATGTATATCTTATCTAACTTGAAATAAATATATTGGCCACAGCGATTAATTTCCTACAACTATCTCTAACCTAAGCTTAAAATAGGGATATATATGTAAATCATGATAATAAATAATTCAGTATAAGCATGTGATAAGACTCATACATTTATTTATAAATATCGCACAATAACACAAAAAAATGGACACAAATAAATGCTTATAAATTAAAAAATAAATTAACTTGGGTTACCTTATAACGGTCCTATATCAAGTATTAATAAAGATATTTAAATTTAACATATATAAACTAAAACTTAGTTCAAAAAAAAAAAAACTTTTTATTAAAATGACAAAAAAAAAACAAAATTAAGGGGCTTGAAATTAATAGTGCTAAGAGACAGTATTTAGTAACAGAGAGGAATAGTATTAACACACAAAGTCTTAACATACAAAATTTAGAATTCGAAAATGTAGAAAAAGTTTAAACTTAGGCTCTGTAATCACGAAGTATGATAATATTCGAGAAGAGTTTATAAAGCAGTGGTTCCCAAAGTGGTCTATATCGACCCCCAGGGCTCTATGGCAACCTATGTTACAAGGGATCTACGTCAGCGAATAAAAAATTTGGGGATTTTTTTTTTTAGAACCAAATTGAAATAAGTTGACCTGTGGCCAGGTCCGAACCGACCGACGGTTTGAAATAAATTAATTTCCAGCTACAGAAACAATTTCAAATAATTTTAATATATCTATTAATGTAATAAAAAACAGATAGGCATACATAAATAATAAATATAAACATTTTTAATTTTATTTTATTTATAATATATATGCAAGACCAGGCTGTGACGTCATGAATGGCTGGATGACGTCATATAATTTTAAATCAAGAAAAAACTAATAAATATGATTTTTCTCGAGGATAAAACCAATACAAAGTGCATGATTCGTGGTGATATATAAAAAAATCTCCTTTGGTGTGAAAATAACCCTTTCCTTCCTATCTTCGATCGCTAATACTACCACTTCCGGTTTCCGGAATTGCACCAAAAGTTGATCAATTCATCCCACTGATGCATTAAGTAAATATACCAAATTTCATCAAAATCGGTTGAGCCCTTCAGGCTGTACACATCTATACGGACAGACGGACGGACAGACGGATGGACAGACATCATGCTAAAAATACTTTTTTCTGTTTAGAAAATGCATGATTCGTGGAGATATGTAAAAATCTCCACATGTGAAATTTGGTGTGAAAACAATACCTCCCTTACTATCGTCGGTCGGTAAAAAAGTACAAAATGTCCTAAATATTTAAAAAAAAACGGGACAATAGGCTGTCCCGAAGACTTTTTCGGGGCGTCGAGACAGAGCACTTAAAAACGGGACAATCCCGGAAAAACGGGATGTTTGGTCACCCTAACGATAGTGGTTCTCAAGCCTATTTACTTATATTATACTATCTTACAATTAAATTTAATATGGCTCTAAACAAAAAAAAAAATTTACAAAAATCAATTTCAGATTAAGTAGGGTAAGGTATCTATCTAAAGGTTTAGTTGGATCTAATAAAAATGAGATGTGGCCAGGTCATAGAACCGACCGACGATTTGAATTAATTTCCACACAACATTATATATTTATATATATAAAGTATAAAAAAAATATTTTAAAAACTTGAATTAAAATGACTAAAGTATATTATCTTGGGTTTTGTAAAAATCTCCACATGTGAAATTTGGTGTGAAAACAATACCTTCCCTTCCTATCATCGGTCGATAAAAATGACCTTAAAAAGTGGCACAATCTTGATTCTATTATAAATTTATATAACAAATCTTGTCACTTACCTCCGTTTTTTTTTTTAATTTGATTTTTATTTAAATCTAAATATCACATTTTATGCATAAATTAATATGTTATCAAATAGAAAAATATTGAACAAATAATTTGCATTCCAAACAAAACATGTTTTCTAAATAACTTTATTAATTTAACACATAAATGTATAAGTATATGTAAAATAGGAGGCAGCTAGCCGAGAGTGTAACATAGCAATTTTCTATACAAGAAGTCGGCGTTCGATTCCAACTAAGAACAATTTTTTAAATTTTTCTAATAAAATTCAATTTACATCAACTTTCTCCGGCTCCAGGAACTATCAGTTCCTGGTTCTATACATGCTGAAGGCAACGGGAAACCACCGCATTAACATTCCCAAGAAAAATCATCATGGCTGGTCAGCTTCAAAGGCTATCCTAGTCATGATGATGGTCAAACTCCGATAGGGAGACGGCACCTTAAGAAGAAGAAGAAGAATATGTAAAATAGATTAACAACAATGCCACAAATACATTAGAATTTAATTTAAAATTCTTGACTAAATATCAAAAATAATGATCACTTTATATTCTACATAATTATCCAAAAATATTTATATCATTGAAAAATAATAATTTAAGTGTGATAATATCTACATTAAAGTTAATCTATTATTAAATGAGCTTTTTTTGAGATTGCGATGTGATAGGGATAAAGATAAATTTGGATGAAAGGCAAACAACAATAAAGTATTATAAAAGTTACACGCCCGCAAACGAATAAATGGGATAAAAAGAGGATGTGTTGGAATAGAAAGAATGGAAAACAATAAATAAAAGTGAAACAAGAAACTTGAGACAGCAAAAAAAAACAACAACAACAACAAAGTAATATATATATATATATATAAATATAAAAATAACTTTTAATTATAACATTAAATAAAAGCTGAAAATAAGTGGATTATTTTCAGGAAAGTTAAAAAGTTTTTATTATTATTTAATTAAAAAGTGTAATATTTAAAAAATTGTTACGTTTAATTTTGTTTTCAAATATAAAATTATCATCTAATAATGATTATAAAAAGATTATCATGTCTATTTAATATAATATAAATAAGAGAAAGGATTTATCATAGTCAAGGATAACGATAATAAAAAACAAATAAATAATAAATATTTGTAGTTACAACAATGAGCAACAATATGACAGATTATTCAAACATAATCATTATTAGAATTAAATACCTAATAGGTATATATTATATATTTTTATTATTATTTATATAAATATTTAATTTTTATATTTTAGAATTATATTAAATAAAAAAAGGCGCCATTGGGTGTGTGGGTAGAGAACCTGCCTCACATTCACATGGTCCCGGGTTCATGTCCCGGGCCTGGTAAGGGAATTTCCCTAGCTGGGGTCTATGGGACGGAGTCAACCCAGCCTCCGGGAACAACATTGGGGAAAAGCTACTTGATAGCGCCTCCGATCAAGAAAATCAAATCAATCTAATTTATTTAAATGCACTAAAAAGGAGAAAATAATGTCTCCACACACACCATGATTTATATTACAACTAATCATATCTAAAAAAATTAAAGCGTGGGCGCCAAACATGCAGAGAAAAACGCAAATTCTACTTCAAATAGACATCGTTATCAAGTATAGTGGAAAAGGAAAACAAACAGAAAGGTTTATGTATATACAATGAAATGTCCTTGGTATTCTTTTCCTTTCCCTGTATGTTTGGCGCCCACGCTTTCATTTTTTAGATACGATTAATTGTAAGGAAATCGTGATGTGTGAAGAAATTATTTTCTCCTTTTTAGTGCGTTTAAATAAAAGCGTGTTTTTAAAAAGTTATTTTTCATATTTTTTTTTATTTCCTACATTTTAGTCTTGGCAGAAATTTCGCCCAGTTTATAGTGTTAAGAAATAATTCATTTATTTATAATTAATAATAACTCCGAGGTCAGTTATGACCTGCTATGAACCTGAATATTGCATTGTCATTGGAGTTACATATGTATGCAAAATTTCAGCTCATTCGAACTTTGGGAAGTGAGTCAAATTCACCATGCAAAATTTGACGACAGGACACGATGTGAAACTAAATAAAAGAGTGTAAAAAAAATTATTATTTTTCTACAATTTCTTCAATGAAACTTGTTGAGTAAAATGTATTTTTTTTTTAAAAATTCAGTAATAGTATGAAGATTAATATAATACATTCTAAGAGGGTATAATAATTTAATATAACAATAGATAATATACTAAATGATTGTGAAGATATCCTATAATCATAATTGGCTTAGAACTTAGATCGTAATTGTTAATAAATTTAATCTCGAGATGTTCTCCCAACCATGATAATAATTATTTTCAAAATTACAAAATCTTACAATACCCTTCAAATATTCGTTTAGAATTCAATCAATTAAATTAAATTAAAATCTATTAATAATACCAATAATAATAATAATAATAATAATAATAATCATAATCATAATAATAATAATAAAACACTAACAAGACTGACTGCACTTGACAATTGTTTGATAACAACAAGAGGCTGGAAATTAACAAAGAGAAGATTTGTTGTTGCCAAGTGGCCCTTGTTTTTGCAATGCCCCCGCTTGTACACTTATTAGCAAAGACACTTTTGTACAATAACAGTTTACCTAGGATCAACCCTCAAAACAAATACAAAATCTAAAGGATGAAAGCACTTTTAATGTTTGCTATACAATATTTCCTGTTAACAATTCTGATGTTCATTGTAGGTGGTTCCAATCCCAATTCCCTATTAAAAGAGTGAGTGAGTGGTGTTCGTTCTCAAGTAAGTAAACATAATTCATCATTGTAATGTAAAATGTAAAGTGATGAAATGCACAAAAGTTTCATTATGGATCGATCTCGTATATAAGATCATCCATCTAAATCATCGGTCTATTCGGACCCTTGGGGGTCTATTTTAACCACCAGGGGGTCCACGGCAGCGAATATCAAATTTGGGGGGTCCATGAAATAAAAATGGGGGGTCCACGATGGATTTTCTAAATATGTCTCTAAAAAAAAAAAGTAAATCGTTTTTTCCGACATGGCTTTTGACACATATTTTGATTTTTTATGATTGATTATTTTATGTTTCTAAAATTAGCTGGAGTGTCTCCACTCGATTATCTCGCAAATTTGAATTGGATTAAATAACATATATTATATTTAAATTAAATTTAATTAATTAAATTATAAATTAAGATTAATAAATAATATTTATTAAACCAGCGCATGTTTGGCTCTTTGTTGATGGCACCACGTCACGTGTTGGCGCGTGTTAAAAAAAATTAATTCCGGTACTTTCAGCGATTCATTCAAGCTGAAATTCTATATATAGCAGTTTTATACAATTTTTAATCACGTGAAGAACTATCAAACATATATTTTTATTTTTACGGTCACTTTAGAGGAAAAAAATCAAAACATGGTAGGTAATGACCCTCATCCGGTTAAGCTATATTTCTCAAAAGTGGATAGAAAACTACGAATTTTGAATAATGCTCATGTAACAAATTTCATGATTCTAGCTCAAACCATTTTTGAATAATCTTGTCTACATACACACTTACACACCCAGTCATTTTTCTCAACCTTAGTGAAAATGATTCAGAAACCTTCAAAACGTATAAAAAGATCAAAATCTCGACATCAAAAATTTTCGTGATCGCAATACTATCTATGGCGAGATAGTAAAAATTATATAGTAATAGTATTGTAGCGAAATAGTAAAAAGACTAGTATAGAGTTTTGTTTACAAGAAAATTAATTAGAATACAACCAAATAGCCAAACACAAACATAAAAATTGTAAATTTAATGGAATTGAGAATGAATAGAATATGAATAACTCGTAGATGGAACTCAGAATTGTATTTTATATATCTGTTAGTAGTTGTTGTACAAGGTCTGTTCAAAAGAAAAGGTTAATTTTGAATTTTTTCGAAAAGTATTTATCTATTTATCAATATTCATTTTGTCCCCTTTAAAGTAATTTCCCTCAGATATAATGCACTTATACCAGGGCTTCTTCCAATTGTCGAAGCACTTTTTAAATGCGCTTTTCGGTATGACCATCAGCTCGTTCTTCGATTCCGACTTTATCTCATACATTGGGACAAAACGCTTTCCTTTCATTGGTCTCTTCAGTTTTGGAAATTGGAAAAAAGTCACAGGGAGCCAAATCTGGTGAATACGGTGGTTGTCACGAAAAAGCAATGATGTGTCAGTTGGCGCATTATCGTGATGCAGAATCCATGATTTGTTTTTCCACAATTCCGATCGTTTGATCGAACTTGGCGTCCTTTTTTAAACCGCTTGTACCACTTATAAACATTTTTTTTGAGACCATGTAGCCTCGCCGAATGTCACAACCAACCTTTTAAGTGCGTTGGAGTTTTAACGCACAATTTATTTACATGCTCTTTACTGAATCGAATAACACACAAAAAACGTGACCAACTTTTTCAGGTGTCAAAATCAAACTACTAATCAAAAATGGCTGATAATATCAACATATGAGAAACATGTTTACCAACATAAAAAAAATTCAAAATTTTTTCTTCTTTTGAACAGCACTCATATACTACATTAGAATATTGATTGGAATTTTATTATAATAATTTCTTAATCACATTTGAATTAAAATATCTGAATATATTAAAGAGGAAAAATTAATTAAAAAATTACAAATAAAAACTCATTTTGGATAAAAGCCCTAAAATAAAAAAAAAATTATTTCCTTATATGCTCTCTTAAATCTAATATTTCATTTTATTTGAGATACGAGTAATTCCATTTTTTATTGTCATTTTTATCACTATATTTTAGAAGATATGGATATTTTTAAAGATGACTCTTGTCCTTTCATTTTCATTTTATCCTCACATTACATTACATTACATTACATCACAAATGAAATAGATATATTATATCAGAAAATAAAATGTTTAAATAAATTTAAAAGAATGGATTCAATCAATATATATAAAAATCTTGAATCAAAATAATTATTTTGGAAATAATTTTTATATAAATTTTTTTTTTCTATTTCTTTAAGATTTAGATCATAGGTTCCCAAACTTTTTGCATGTTTTTCGGTTTATGGGTAGACCCCCTAAATTGATTTTTATTTTTTATAAACGATTTACCTTTTTTTACTATCTCGACAGACCGTAAAAATAAAAATATATGTTTGATAGTTTTTCTAAATGATGAAATACTGTATAAAACTGCTATATATTGAATTTCAGCTTGAATCGCTGAAAGTACAGGAATTAATTTTTTAACAGTGCAAATCACGCACCAACACGTGACTTGGTGATATCAACAAAGTGCCAAACATACGCTGATTTATAACGGAATTTTGTAAATTAAACCACATATTGATATTTGTTATTGTAAATTTATTCAAAAAATACAAACATATACACAACGTTTCGATTGCTACTTCTGCAATCGTTATCAAGCGACTGCACTGTTCGAGCGTCCAGTGACAAGTGACAAGTGACAAGTGACAAGTGACAAGTGACAAGTGACTTGTCACTGGACGCTCGAACAGTGCATTCGCTTGATAACGATTGCAGAAGTAGCAATCGAAACGTTGTGTATATGTTTGTATTTTTTGAATAAATTTACAATAACAAATATCAATATGTGGTTTAATTTACAAAATTCCGTTATAAATAAAAACAACCACCAAAGCTTTAATAATTTAATATCTACAAAATACGCTGATTTAATAAATATTATTTATTAATTTTAATTTATAATTAATTAAATTTAATTTAATTTAAATATAATATATGTTAATTAATCCAATTCAAATTTGCGAGATAGTCGAGTGGAGACACTCCAGCTTATTTCATTTAAAAGTTAAGAATCATCACATAGATCACATCAATTAGATGAATGATGAAAGGGTCATGAAATTATAATGAGTTGATGTTCTAATTTATGAATACAAAGGTGAATGAATGTTAAAGACTAAAATCTACAATCACTGATATTTACATATTATATTTGGTGAATGTTTAAATATCGATTATTTCAATGAAGTATAAAATCTATCTTTAGAAATCAGAAAATATATTTTTGCACCGCATCAAACGTATCATTGTGACTAGACGGTTTTGAACTGAGACAAAGATGAAAAATCTAAAATTAGTGGGAATGTCTAGACATATTTTGATGGGCATTCTATGAGAATTCCATCAGAAAATATTTGTTTTAGAAAACACATCGAAAAATAAAAAATGATGGTTGTAATTCAACTTGGCCACTAATAACCAAACTAAAAATGATGTCAATATATCAATCGCTATCAGAAGAGAATGCCATTGGTACCCGAAAGGCAATAAACTTACAAACCACTTTTATTTCGAAAACCTATTAACTAGAATATATTTTATTTATATTATTTTTATCAAAACATATTAAAAATAATAAATATATTTCAAATTATCATAATATATAGTCAAGTTCAAATAAATATTGATTAGTTTTTCTCTCTCTTTTCTTTCATTAATTTAAAATCTCATTAAAATAATTTTTTTTTTTTTTTTTAAAAAAAAAACACAATTTTATTTACTTTTAAAATAAAAAATTTTTATATTTTTTTTTATTTCATAAACTTTTTAAAACAAAACAAAATTAGCTGGAGTGTCTCCACTCGACTATCTCGCAATTTGAATTGGATTAAATAACATAATATATTATATCTAAATTAAATTTAATTAATTATAAATTATAAATAATAAATAATAAATATTAAACCAGCGCATGTTTGGCTTTTTGTTGATGGCACCACGTCACGTGTTGGCGCGTGAGATTTGCAGTGTTAAAAAATTAATTCTGGTAATTTCAGCGAATCAATCAAGCTGAAATTCTATATATAGCAGTTTTATACAATGTTTAATCATGTGAAAAATTATCAAACATATATCTTTATTTTTACGGTCACTTTAGAGGAAAAAAAATCAAAACGTTGTAGGTAATGACCCTCTTCCGGTTGAGCTACATTTCTCAAAAGTTGATAGAAAACTATGAATTTTGAATAATGTCCATGTACCAAATTTCATCATTCTAGCTCAAACCGTTTTTGCGTAATCTTGCCTACATACATACACACACACATACACACATACACACACACATACACACATACACACACACACACAGACATTTTTCTCAACCTTAGTGAAAATGATTCAGGAACCTTCAAAACGTATAAAAACATCAAAATCTCAACATCGAAAATTTTCGTGATCGCAATACTATCTCTGGCGAGATAGTAAAAAATGAATGAATCATAAATGTCTATTAAATAAAAAATAATATTTATTAGTTTTAGGGGATGATTATTATTTAATAGTATCCAATATTGTCAAAAAAATAAGCTGGAGTGTCTTCACTCGATAATCTGGCAATTTGAATTGGATTAATTAACACATTTTATATTTAAATTAAATTTAATTAATTATAAATTATAAATTAAAATTAATATATAATATTTATTAAACCAGCGCGTGTTTGGTTCTGTCCATTATCATACGAGGTTTGTTTTAAAGAAAATGTAAATTTTGAATTTTCAATTAACGAAATTTTTTTTGATGTTTATCATATGTTGACATTATCAGCCATTTTGGATTAATTGGTTTGTTTTTGACAACTGAAAAAGTTAGTCACGTGTGTGTTTAAAAGATTTGGAGTGTCTCCACTCTACTATCTCGCAAATTTGAATTGGATTATATAACATAATATATATTATATTTAAATTAAATTTAATTAATAACTATAAATTAAAATTAATAAACAATGTTTATTAAACCAGCCTGTCTTTGGTTCTTTGTTGATGGCACCATGCCACGTGTTGGTGCGTGATTTGCAGTGTTAAAAAATTAATTCCAGTACTAGCACCGAGTCAATCAAGCTAAAATTCTATATATAGCAGTTTTATACAATCTTTAATCATATGAAAAATTATAAAACATATATCTTTATTTTCACGGTCACTTTAGAGAAAAAAAAATCAAAACGTCAAACGAAGGACAATTAAAAGTGGCCGAATTAATGGAAAATAAAAGTAATCCTATTTGCACAACAAATATTTAGCCAAATGGCTTTTGCCTAGGCAAATGTCATTTTCCTAGTGAATTTGAAATGAAATAATAGTTGAAGCTATTTGGCCATGCAAATGCTATTTTCCTAAAATTGCCATTTTCCTACGACATATATACATATTAGTAGTTTTGAAGAAAATGTTCCCATTTTTCAACAATATTGCATGATAATCTTTCCTGAACTAAAAAAAAATAAATATGAATATCACATCTATAAAATATAGATATTATAATATCAAGAATAATAATAAAAATTGAAAAGATTAATTAATCATATTTGAGAATTCTTTTTTTATCATAATATATATTTAAAAAAGAAATAAACAAATATCTTCTTATATGTACATAAAATTTGAAAATTTGCTATTTCCCTATTATAAATAAAATATTTTTATTATTTATTTATTTATTTGATTAAGATTGTTTTTTTTTAAATATAAATATATTTTCATTTTCTAATTAATAATATTATAAATATAATATATATATATGTATATATATATATATATATATTATATTTCATTATAATAATTATTTATATATATATATATATATATATATATATATATATATATATAATTATGTGTTATTAATATTTTATAATTTATTTATAAGATTTAATATAATATGCTTTTAGTCGATAATATTTGGATTATAGAACCTAAAACAGTTTATAATTTAATCCGCATTATTGGAAATTCTCATAAAATGAGCTTAAAAATGGTATTAAACATAATATAGCTGTGTATATATTTTAAGATTAAATATAGAGATATAATTATATTTTTATTATAATTAAATTGTTTTAATTATTTTCATTTTTAGAGAAATATTTATTATCTCTTGGATGCCTGAACAGGATCATATAATTATATTTAAAATAATTAAAAAAATAATATTAAATAATATTATTTTTAAATTGTATTCTAATCGAAAAAGGGATTGGAAAATATATGGTGTCTATTTTTATCTGATTTGGAAATAAATTAGAATCCACAGTAAAGATGCAAGTTACAAGAATTTTTTTATTTTATTTTTATTCTTTAAATTTTTAAGTTAAATATACGAGGTGTTGTGAATGGTATGATAAAAACATAAAAAAGACAATGTTAATTGTAAGCCGTCACAACGTTCAGGCCGGCAATCCACAAGCAGGGCACCAGAAAACACTACTTAATGTGACTTTGCTAATACCCAATTCTTCGGATATTAGTTGCAGAGTCAATCGCCAACTTTTATTAGCATCTCTCCTACACGTTCAGTGTTTTCTGGTGTCCTGCTTTTGGATTACCGGCCCGAACGTTGTGAAGGCTACTCTGAGAACGATTCCACATCAAGTCTTCTCCAACAGTTTTCAAGCGTTCTACGAACGTTGTCAGAAGTGGGTTGTGGCTAGTGGCTAGTGGAGGTATTTACAATTAACATTCTCTTTTTATGTATTTATCATACCATTCACCGAACTTTTTAGACACACCTCGTATATAAATATGTATACGAGTATGATAAGGGCGAACCTGCCTCACATTCACAAGAGAATTTCCCTAGCTGGGGTCTATGGGACGCAGGCAACCCAGCCCCCGGGATCAACATTGGGGAATAGCTACTTGATAAAAAGTAGCGCCTCCGATCAAGAAAATCAAGGTAAAGGTGGAGAGGACCCGTTCTACTGATCATAGGACACCTCATTGATATAACCGGCTTGATAGGCCTTGTCCTTGCGTAGGACATACAAAGTCAGAGGTTTTTTTTATACGAGTATGATGATGTATAAGTGCTTAAAATACCATATGAAGTTGATACTAAAAGTGATTAATTTTATTCACACAATTAAATTAAAAATTATATAAATTAAATTTATCAAATCTTAAAACTAATTCTTCGCGAAGTTCAATATATCTTTTCTAAAATTAGAAAAATAAAAAAAAAAAAAATAATGATT
This sequence comes from Labia minor, assembly GCA_963082975.1. Classification (NCBI taxonomy): domain Eukaryota; kingdom Metazoa; phylum Arthropoda; class Insecta; order Dermaptera; family Spongiphoridae; genus Labia; species Labia minor. The sequence continues at coordinate 6,971,105 of OY720349.1, forward strand.
TATGTCTTCTAACAGGACAATTAGAAAAGTAGAAAGATGATAATTGTAAATGAATGTTAGATTAAATTAAGATAATTGAATTCATTTTAAAATTCATTAAGAAAAATGGATTGTAAGAATAGAGAACAAAAATGAATTATTTTTTAATTACTCTTCATTACAAATGTTTCAAGATGTAACAAATGATGAAATCGACCTATTAAAATGGCATTTATAATTCAAAATTGTTGTATTTCTACAAATTTTGTTTTATTTTTCAATTCAAAATTAATTAATTAATTTGTTCAAATCAAGTAATTTTTCTAATAGTTCATCTTAATTTTTCTTTTTTTTTTATCAATTAATCTAATTAATCTAATTTTCTATATAACTTTAAAATTGTACTTAAAAATTTTGATGAACTATTAATTATTTTTAAGATAAATAATCTTGAATAAAAAAAATAAAAGATGATGAATAGTTTGAAAGATTCTGCATTCTCATTAGCAGTTATTAAAGATTATTAATCGAAGTTTAGATATGATATTTGGCTGGTATAATAAATATTATTTATTAATTTTAATTTATAATTTAATTTAAATATAATATATGTTATTTAATCCAATTCAATATGCGAGATAGTCGAATGGAGACACTCCAGCTTATTTTTTTCAATCTGGTTCTAAAAAAACAAAAAAAGGTAAACCTTTTTTAGGACCACTTTTTTCAATATCAAAAACTTTTACACTTATCTTTTTCTTTGTGTGCTTCCAAATTTTCAAACCGTTAAAAGTGTGCCGCGGTAAAAAAAAAAAAAGGTTGAGAATCACTGATGAATATAAATCAGTTTATTCTATAAAAAGATGGAATTTTTTCCGGCTTTTTTTTTAAATTTTTTCAATTTGGTTCTAAAAAAAAAAAAAGTAAACCGTTTGTCCCGGTTTGGTGTTTTCGAAATATGGTCACCCTGGGCATAGAGATAAGCAAATAATTTTTTTTTTCTTTAATTAAAATTTAAAGTGAATTATTTGTATATACCTACAATAATTTCAAAAAATCTAAAATCTCAATTTTCATTGCTATTAAGAATAAAAGCCTATCCTTTTTTATCACGTTTTTCTTAGCTTGCTTTCTTGTTTATCTGTTCGGATCAAATCTTGCAATCGAAATTTCGACCACTTCCAGTCATCCAATCGCTCTGAAACTTTTCAGAGTTATGTATTCTGGATGACAATACAATAAAATAACACATTCGTAGCTTGCAAGTGATTAATTAGAGCATAATTAATGAATATTTGTATTTTGTTAACTTAAAAAGGAGAAACAATAATAATACAACAAAAGGCCCTTTCCAAAACTTACCTTTCTCAATACATAATACAAAAGAAGAAAACAACAAAAGGGACTTTGTCAAAACATTAAAAATAAATAATACAGATGTCCATAGTCCGCTTGTTTAAAAAAATATTCAAGAGTTGATTCTAGTATGTATTAAATATATTCAATATATTAAATATTAAATATATTATTTTTGATCTAAACGAATAGAGAATGGATTTTACATAAAATTTGTAATCATTTCACAAATTAATAATATAATAAATGACACATTGTGAATTGACGATAAAAATAAATATATTTCATTAGATCTTATTTTATTATACTAGCAAAAATTGTATAAATATATTTTTAATTTTCTTTCGAAATTAATTAAAAAATTTTAAAATATTTTAAATATAAAAAATATTGATACAATATCTAATACAAAAACGAGGCGGGATGCAAATATAATACATTAATTAATAATAATAATCAAAATATTAAAATCCGTTTAAATAAGAAGTTTGAAAAAATGTTCAGGTCGCTCCCCTCCAACTAAATGACAGTCCTGATCGTATGTTCCATGCTGCGAATTAAATTTGGATTAAGCATCATAAATTCTAAAATAATAATTAAATAAATTTCAAATAACGATTAGATATTTATTAAATGAATTACTAATAAATAATATTCAATCTAATGAAATAAAGAATCTCTATATATTATATACACGGTAAATGTATTAGAAAAAATAAAAAGCCATTTTTTTTTATGAAGAATTTTGATTTTTTTAAATTATAATTTCTGACTTTTGATTGATTACATTTAAAATCATTTTAAAGTTATAATTTCGTCTTTACAAAGAGAGATAAAAAATTAATAAAATCAAAATATTGAAAAAATATAATAGGGAGGTAGAAAAAAGGTTCAAACTCCCCTCTTCTTATTTTTACTTAACGGGTCTTCTGATTGGTTGCCTGTTTCGACACACCTTTTTTCGACTTAAACGCCACCCTCAATTTCCTTCAGCTATCATTTGCTCTCTGCATCTCACCAAGTCATCATTAGCACTCTTGCTAACTGAGTGTATTTTACCACGTTTTTCTTAGCTTGCTTTCTTGTTTGTTTGTTTGTTTATTTATCTGTTCGGGTCAAATCTTGCAATCGAAATTTCGACCACTTCCAGTCATCCAATCGCTCTGAAACTTTTCAGAGTTATGTATTCTGGATGACAATACAATAAAATAACACATTCGTAGCTTGCAAGTGTTTAATTAGAGCATAATTAATGAATATAATTTTGTATGGGAAAATCAAAACAAAAAGTGTAAATATTTAAATTTGAAAAAAACCGTTAAAAACCCGTTAAAAGAATAATATAATATGTATAATATTTAAAATGTAAATAAATTTGAAAGAAGGTATATTAATGTTTTGTACTGTAATTTAGAAAACAAAATTTAAATTTATGAGTTTTAGGCAATAAAGAATTAAAATATGACAAATTTAAAAATTTCTCTTTATAATTCAATTTAAATTTATTACTTTCAGGATAATAGTATTTCATGACTATTAAAGTCAATCAAAAAACTTAAAAGTAGTATAGGTCAAGTGAAATCGATTGCAATATATGAAGACTAAAAAGTAGAAAATAATACTTTATATAAAAAAAAAACTTTTTTAAAAAACCACGTTTTTAACGCACTAAAAAGAAGAAAATAATTTTTCTGAAACCCCATAGGTACTGACATTACAAACAAGAGATATGATTTGAAGAAAATTTTCTATAACGTAAAACGTGGGGCGCAACTATGGCTAAAATATTCTGTATCGTATAAAAATTTATAAATAAATGTTATTAGGTACAAATTAATAGGATAAATGAATTCATATTTTAATTAGCTTCAAAAAGTAAAGCTTATAACTTATCGAAATTTTTAAAAGAGGTAAATTTAATTTATGAAAAGATTACCTTTAGATTACTAATAATATTCACTTTTAAAAAATTCTGATAAAAAATGACATCCTAACAATATTCTGGTAAATAATATAAGAAATTTAACTTGAAGAAATCTAAAACTAAATTTTGCTACTGCAAAACTTCTAGCAAATATTTAATATTTATGTTAATAAAATTTCTAAAGTGTAAATTGAAGATGTTTATTTAATATTAAGGAATTAATTTTCCAAAAAAAATTTACATTAATAAAAGTATTCTGTTGGATTACTAATAATATTCCCTTTTACAAAAAGTCTGGTAAAAAATATAAAACTTAAAATATAAATCCATGGATATTGAAATAAATTAATCAAAGAAATTATATTGCATTTAAAAAATTTATTATTATTTGCGCCCCACGTTTTACGTTATAGAAAATTTTCTTCAAATCATATCTCTTGTTTGTAATGTCAGTACCTATGGGGTTTCAGAAAAATTATTTTCTTCTTTTTAGTGCGTTAAAAACGTGGTTTTTTAAAAAAGTTTTTTTTTTATTCTCTCACAAGTATCAATGAGAGAGAATGAGAGAGAGAGAAAGAAAAAGAGAGTGTGTAAAAAAAATAACCCACATCATTTACCAGAACCAGAAACTAGAGATAATTCTTCATTTTGACATATTTTTCCATAAATGATAAATGACATAAAAGGATAGGAGAGAATGACAAAAAAATAAAAAAAAACATGAACATTGTAAAATAGAACATGGTTAATAGGACAATCAGTACACATCCAATCTAATCTGTTTCTATTTTGAAGTTATCCAATAATATAGAATGTATTGTAATTTTTTTTCTCAAATTACATTAAATAAATGATTACTTTTCAATAAAACAACCTCGTTTTTTGTTTTTTTGTAATTAAAAAATAAAATGATTTTAATTTGAAATTTTTTATTTTTAATTTTGTAAAATAGGGCGCGCGTGAGGTAGATATTATAAATGATTTAGTTTATATAAATATCTATAGGTACATATTATACAAATTAATATAGTAAAAAACTATAATCTATGTATAAAGTTGAAGGCGCCATTGGGTGTGTGGGTAGCGAACCAGCCTCACATTGACATCCCGGGTTCAAGTCCCGGGCCTGGCAAGGGAATTTCCCTAGCTGGAGTCTATGGGACGGAGTCAACCCAGCCTCCGGGAACAACGTTGGGGAAAAGCTACTTGATAACTCCTCCGATCAAGGAAATCAAGGTAAAGGTTGAGAGGACCCGTTCTACTGATCATAGGACACCTCATTGATATAACCGGCTTGATAGGCGTAGTCCTTGCGTAGGACGTACAATGTCAGAGGTTTTTTTTATATGTATAAAGTATAAAAAAGCGCATATATTTAATCATATATGTACTAAATTATTAAATTTTATTTATATTTTTATAACTATTTAATAATTATAATGTAAATCAAAAAGTTGTTAGTTGTGGACAATTCAATCAAGTCTATAAATTGAAAAATTGAAATAAAATCAAAATATAAAATAATAAATAAAAAAAATTTAAGCATAGCTAAAATGAACTTCTGAAACCTTTCTGAAAGAGCCTTAAAATAACATATTAAAATTTTTGTAAAAGATTTATACAAATTTGATAAATCTATTAGGAATGGAGCAACTTGCTGATTTAGAGAATTAACAAAACAGAATTGGTTATATATTGATTTATTTTTTTTTCTACACTTTTTCTACAAGTTTGGAAATTTTATTTTCAAGTTGTTTTTTAATATTATATCGGACAGATGGACGCCCTCCATTAGTAATACAATGATTTGCTCAATTCTTAAAACATTGACAGCCTCTTTCCAACATAGCAACCGGTACGTTGGACATCCATTTGATGAATATTATTTTTTAAGTTCATCATAAGGGTCCGTATACAGAACTTAAGATAATCTCATAAAAAAAAAATCGCAAGGGGCCAAATCGGGCCATTCAATATATATTAAAAGTATAATACTTATAATCAATTCTGTTTTATTAACACTCTCCATCAGTAAGTTAAGTTCCTCCATTCTGTATATGGTATACCATGTTACATACATTATACCACTTTATATTATTATTAACAATAAATTAATAAATCATAATAATAAATTAATTAATTAATTTCACACATCATTCTATGAATAATAATTATTGTTCAAATATAAGATTTAGATACGAGTATTTATTTAGTTGTTGAAATTTAAATCAATACTTACTTTATTATGTTGATTTTACAAAAATTGAAATTCAATAAAATAAATAATTAATTTTGGATTATAAATGATATATATATATATATAATATATATATATATAAAGTAATACCAAGTCACCGGCTGTTACAAATAATTGAATCAGCAAGCTGATAGTTAAAAGAATGGCAGTAAAGGATCAAATGCAGACTTGGCGAATTTATGAATTTAATTCAGTAAATGGTGGGGGGTCAAGTCGACATTTTCCTTGTAGTTGAAGCGATCAACTTTCAAACAAGCTACTCAGCCTGCCTGCCTCTTTCGTTTTCATTCGAATGAATTTATTTCCATCTTTATTTGAATAAAATATCCATACAATTCTAAATTTAAAACTGATTTGCAAAATCTATATACAGAAAGAGATTTCAATAAAATTATAATTAATATTTCATTAAATAGAATAAAAAAATATTATATACACGAGTATATTGGGTGACAAATATTTTATTAATATTTTATTTGTATTTTATTGTACAATTAATATCCAAATATAAATACTACCAAATAAAAGAAATTTTTTTCTGAATAAATCATTTCTTAATGATATCATGATTTAATGTATATGGTTGCATTAAATAATCAATATATTCGACAAAATATCAATCAATTCTAAATAGAAAAAATATATTTATTTTTTTTATTAATAGAAGTATCTATTGTATTATTAGTCAATTAAAATTATGTTAAATCTTTGTTAATAGTCGAATAAAATTGTTGTATTTATAATGTGTAAATAATTATGAAAAACAAATAAGTTTGAGTGTCTCCACTCGACTATTTGAATTGGATTAAATAACATATATTATATTTAAATTAAAATTAATTAATTAAATTATAAATTAAAATTAATAAATAATATTTATTAAATCAACGCGTGTTTGGCTGTTAGTTGATGGCACCACTTCACGTGCTGGCGCGTGATTTGAAGTGTTAAAAAAATTAATTCCGCTATTCAATCGAGCTGAATTTCTATATATAGCAGTTTTATACAATTTTTAATCATGTGAAAAACTATCAACCATATATCTTTATTTTTACGGTCACTTAAGAAGAAAAAAAATCAAAACCTTGTAGGTAATGAGCCTCTTCCGGTTGAGCTACACTTCTCAAAAGTGGAGAGAAAACTACAAATTTTGAATAATGCCCGTATACCAAATTTCATGATTATAGCTCAAAGCGTTATTGCGTAATCTTGTCTACATACACACACACACAGAGAGAGAGAGAGAGAGACATTTTTCTCAACCTTAGTGAAAATGTCTCAGGGACCTTTAAAACGTATAAAACCATCAAAATCTCGATATCGAAAATTTTCGTGATCGCAATACTATCTCTGTCGAGATAGTAAAAAGTTGAAAAAACAATTGTGTTTATTAAGAAATAAGATTAAAAGAGTTTAGAAATATAATATAAAAACATTAAATTAAAATTTTTTTTTTCTTATTAAAGATTAGCAGATTTAGTTAATTAAAAATAATGATTGATTATTTTAAGTTTGACTATGTTTTGATCAATTACATCAATCACATCAATTATTTGAATTGCTTTTAGGAAGAATATAACTAAATATAATTAAAATATTAGCATAAATTTTTCTCTTTGAACAATTTGACAATTTTAAATTTAACAAAACATTGGCATTTTTTTTAAAGATATTCAATACTAATTAATTATAAATAAAAAATTAAATTAAGCATAAATTGCTAAATAACTCATTTAAAAAAATAACAAAATTAGCTTACCCTATTTTCAAAATAAACTGTCTATATAGAATATATATAAATAATTATATGTAATAGAAAAACATCTATATATTTTTTTCCTCAAATTTTCTGATAAATGAATATTAAAATATTTTCATTTGTTTGTACTAAAATATTTAAATTACTTAGTATATTTAATAAATTAAAATAAAGGCCCCACAGGGTGAGTTAACGAAGTTGCAGGGAATTTCTCTAACTGGGATCTATAATCTTCAATGTGTGTAGTGATAGTAAAAATATATTAAATAGTTATTTCTAATTGTTATTTCTCTGAATTATTTACTAATAATATATATATATATATATTAATAAGTATATTATTTATTAATAATATTTACAATTACCACTATAATTTTGTAAGTTTATTAAATAATGACATTCCTATCGAGTGAACATAAATGAATTGAAATGCTGAATCTTGACACATTGCACATTTCATACGAATTTACTTTTCCCAACTATCCTTAAAATATAAAATAGTATAAATAATTTATGAAATATAAAATATTTAATTTTTAGAATGAGTTAGTCTTTTCAGATTTTACATATTATAAAGAGAAATACAAATATATAAAATAAATATATATAAATCAATTTTATTTCTAAATAAAAAATAATTGTGACTTATCCTATCGATTCTCAAACCTGTGGGGTTCAAAAATATTAAAAAAAATTGTATTTAAAAGAAATTAATTACCTGACTTTTCAGTCATGAAGAATCAAAATTGGGAAGGCTACTTATCAAGTATGATGATATGATAGCACCTCCGAGCAAGAAAATCAAGATAAAGGTTGATAGGACCCATTCTACTGATCATAGGACACCTCATCATTTAATATAACGTTGTCCTTGTGTACGACGTACAAAGCCAGAGGTTTTGTTTTTGTTTTTTTTTTTAATAAATGAAAATTAAATATTCGTTATATTTAAGTGTAGAAGAAAGATAATAATATATTAAAAAGATATAATATATTTAAAAAAAATGAATACTTCTATGAAAATAGAAGAAACCTAAAATCAATGCAGCATGTATTTTTAGCAGAAAGCCATAGAGGCCAATTTTAACCAAAATATAGATAAATGTATGGGTGTGGTCCATTTATTATATTCATTCTTCGTCCATTTATTTAATTATTATTTTTTTTTTTTTTAAGAAATATTACTTAAATATAAATAAATGTTTAAAAACTAATACTAAATTACAAATATAAAGGTGAATGTATTAATATATATTCTGGTTAAAAAAACAAAATATTTTTTAAGTGTTGCTGAAATCCACTCTATTGTTTTTGTTTTGTATTTTTTGGTTGTTTTTGTTTCCTTCAATAAAATTCAGGCAAAGTACTACAAATGAAACAATAATTTAATTATTTTTTATTGGTAATTAGTCAATTTCTTTAATTAGTGTTTCAAGGTTACAGGTTAACAGATTCGCGAGAAGCATTACAAATGTGAAATAGTGGCATCTTAATAATCATAGTCATCGTCAAGTTTTATGTATACCTAGGTCCTAGGACATGGCTTTCTTAGTGTGTTTGGATTTTTTTTTATTTCGCCTTTGTTATATTAAATAGAAAGTTGATAATTTTAGTGAAATCCCAATTTAATGGTTTATTAATTATTCCATTAAAATTATGAAAATTTAAAATTAAATATTTAACACAAGACTTAAACATATATAATTCAAGAAAATCTATTCCCGATTAAGGATTAATTTTTTTTTTTAAATATATATTCATAGATAATAGAAATATTTATTTTTAAATAAATTCTAATAAACTTTATTATTTTTATACAGAGGGTAAAGGGCCAAACTAAATTTATGCATTTCTTGACTGGCTATTTAATAAATTATTAAATTTTAAATATTTAATGATCAATTCACTTAATACTTGTAAGGAATCCAAAAATCGTTTCATTATAATAGCGATTATTATAATATATATATTTAACTTAAAAGAAATTAAACAATAAAATGATATTCTACTATTATCCTGTGCTACATCCAACCAGCTACCACTACTTTCTTACTCTTATAACTTGCTTCCTACTTTGTCCATCCACCACGTCTTTCAATTTGTCAACTTTGTCCAATCGCCATTCTTTCCTTTCCCATTCAAGCCGCGTGTCCTGCCCATCAAAATTTTTTTGATTATTACTCTATTACTCTAACTATCTCTGAAGATATATAGAGGTCATGTAATTCCTCGTTATGCAATCTCCGCTCTTCCTCGATAACCTTCTTTTGCCCATAAATGATGCGAAGAATTCTATATTTTCAATTAAATCTTTAATTCTCCTCTCGTCTTGCAATATCATAGACCACGCCTCATACCCATATAATAAAACATACCAAAAATAATTGTTTTATACATTATAATTTTGATTCTTTTGGATAATAATTTTGACGAGATAAGCCCCTTTACTACAGAATAACAGGCACTTGTTTTTATTATATTGTAGTTTTAACAAAAATTAATATATTATAATTTTAAGATAACCTTTATACAATAATTTGTTCAAATATATATAATAAATATGTTTATTATATTATTAAAACGCCATTGGGTGTGTGGGTAGCGAACCTGCCTCACATTCACATGGTTCCGGGCCTGGCAAGGGAATTTCCCTAGCTGGGGTATATGGGACGGAGTCAACCCAGCCTCCGGGAACAACATTGGGGAAATAGCGCCTCCGATCAAGAAAATCAAGGTAAAGGTTGAGAGGACCCGTTCTACTGATCATAGGACACCTCATTGATAGAACCGACTTGATAGGCGTTGTCCTTGCGTAGGACGTACAAAATCGGAGGTTTTTTTTTTTATATTATTATATTTTTATAAATCGAGCCCTTTTTATATAATATAATAATAAAATGAGTATAAATCGTATTAATTTAATGAAAAGTTAAAAGTAGAACCAATTTTATTTCAATTCAATAAAAATCAAATGACATATGAAAAGTTTAGCTAAATTTAGGTATAAACCTAAACTGTCATTTTCAATATAATCCTGGATTAACAAGTTAGCGAGACAAGGAACAGCCCAACAAGTGAATTAACTAATCAGTTTTATAACATTTCACAATCTAAATATAGACAATAAACATCCTGACAATTTTACTTTAATTTAAAAAATTCATAAAATTTTATCTATTTTTGATTTTTGTTTTTTTTATTTTTTCATCAAATCTTTTTCATCCTATTCCAAATATATGTAGAATGAAATAATCAATTTATACTTATATTGTATTAAATTCAGAATAATTCTGATAGATAGAATAATATAAAAAAAAATAGATAAAGAATAAGCTCGATGAAGCATCAAATGTTTTCTATCTCTTGTAAGATTTAAAAAGGTTTTTGTTTTTTTTTTTTTAATATTTAAATAAGTATGTTTCTATCCATCAAGTGTTAATATACTCCTACCAGACAGTTCCTCATCGCAGTATTCATATTGTTCAACTTCATTAATTATTACAATATCTAACCCCCCCCCCCACCCCCAATTTCATCATATAACCTACCTATATTATATTTTGAGCTCATCATTTCCCATTTAGTTTGCAGGAAATCAAATAATTTAAATCTCTGTGTATTATAATTTTATATTAAAGTACCTGGTTCACCAAGCCACCGCTCTCTCGGTACTTTAAAAAAAATATTCCTTATGAACTATGAATATTTAAGATTAAGATTATTATTTCAAATAAATAAACGATAAAATATATGAAACAATTTCAAATAATCTAAGAAAACGTAAATTAAAAAAAAAATAGTCATAAAACATACAACCCTTAAACGTACGTGTTAATTCATTGAAAGACAGAAAAGCATGACCAGTGGATATAACATAATATATATTTCGTAATTTGAATATAAATTAGCTGGAGTGTCTCCACTCGACTATCTCGTAATTTGATTTGGATTAAATAACATATATTATATATTTAAATTAAATTTAATTAATTTTAAATTAAAATTAATTTAATTAAACAAGCACATGTTTGGCTCTCTGTTGATGGCACCACGTCACGTGTTGGCGCGTGAGATTTGCAGTGTTAAAAAATTAATTCTGGTCCTAAAATGTCTCACTGACCTTTAAAACGTATAAAAACATCAAAATCTCGATATCGAAAATTTTCATGATCGCAATACTATCTCTGGCTAGATAGTAAAATTTAAAATAAATATTTTTAATTTAATTTTATTTATAATATTCTGTATTTAAGGAAACACTGTCCGGCGTTGCCCACCGCCATTTTTATATTAATAAAATTCCTATTTTAAATTAAGAAAAAGACTAACAAAGATGATTTTTTCCGAGGCTGAAACCAATACAGATCGATTTTTCTTTATAAAAATTATCTATAGTATTAATTTATATCAAAAATGCAAATATATATACAATTTTTGCTAGTATAATAAGATAAGATAAATGAAATGTAATAAAGTAAATGTATGTAATAAATACCCAACTTGTTAACGAAAGGGTTAAATTTAATAAATAATAATTTAATCTGTTAATTATTTTATTGGGTCAATAAAGAGAGTTTTTTTTTGGCTTTACTAAAGTTTAAAAGCTTTCTTCTTGGCAAGTTAACCCCCTTTGAAGGATATTGCTATAAACCACGTATGTCTTACTGCAAGCAATTTCGTGAGTCACGAATAGCGAATCAGAGGGCTGATTATTCCTCCTCTAATGGAATGTTCTTTTAAAAAAAAAAAATAAAAATCCTTCTCATTTTAGAAAATATTAATACTCAAGATCAAACGAAATGAATGTGAAATTTTAATTTGTTGATTCAGAAAAAAATCACTATAAATTGAAGTAAGTTTTTTTTTTACATGATAATATGATATATTAGTTTTATGAATATACATATAAGAGTACTTGAATGAAACTTTGTTTAGATTAATCAACAAATTTTCAATTTTCAGATTTTAGATAATATTATTAATTCAATGAGTTAAAATTTAAAATTTTCAATTTTTTTTCTAATTATTACTATCGAACAAAAAAATTGTGTACTTTTGATTGCGTGATATTAATAAAAGTGAAAACTTATTTATATTATTCAATAAAATTACAAAATTGTCAATTAATGTACCAGATATGTAAACGATTCTGGAGTGTGTTGTTTAATATATCTATTGGAACCAATATCGATATATATATTTAATTAATTTTAAAAATTGGCCATAAAATAAATGTATTGTACATATATTCAAATATATTTTTCCAATTTGGCTTAAAACCAGGTAAAGCTCGAGTAAAGTCATGTAAAGCCGATGAAACAATGATGAGATTTTTAAAAATTGAAAAAATATAAAAATAATGAGTTTTTAAAAAATAAACTATTTGTCCTTAACGTGAAATGTAATCCAGTTTTTTTTTTTTAATTTATTTAATATATAATTAATATTACAAGTGAAAATAAATTTCGCTAGATCAATATTTAACTTAGCTTACTTATCATTCTCGGTGACCCCCCTATCCCACCTCAACGGCGCCCCATACAACAAATTGCCGCCCATATATTAATATATTTTATTATTATACATTCATAACCAAGATGCCGAAAAAATTCCCGGTTTGCCACCCTCTATAGCCCGGGAGATGAAAGTTGGTGCGTGAAGGGTGGCGGCCAAGAGAGTAGGAGGTACCCCCTCCTAGAGTGATTTCCCCTCCACCACAGTCTTCTAATTTCTCAAACTAAATTATAAATAATGTGATATGCGCAACAGATTTGCGCGGTGTGGTTTCGTTGGAATGGTGGGGGCAAGGTGGGGGTCGGCTCGTGCACCAACTTACATCTCCCGGGCTATAGAGTGAGCCCTGAATTATATTGATGTAAACTAAATTCTGTTAAAAAATGAATAATAATTAAAAAAAAAATTACTAAAGTTAAATTAAAAAGAATAATAATTTCTTATAGAAATAATTATTCATATTATGTTCCTTTTTTTTTAGTTTATCACCTTATATTATTATATATACTGGTATAAAGGATAATCAAGGATTGATTAATTTTCAGACATATTAGCTATATTATTTGATATTTTTACTGTACCTATATTATATTTTGAGATTGTAAAGTAACTCTGACACAAATAGATAGTTGATAACTTTCAATAAGTGCAAATTAGGTCAAAAAACAACAAATGATGATCCAAGATAATAAACTAATTTTGAAAATTACAATACTGAATTATATATATATATATATATATATATTATTAAATGGCATATAATAGTATATATAATGATAAAAATCGTTAATAATATAATAAATTAACTTTAAACGGATCCTAATCATTAATTACCGACCGACGATAGTAAGGGAGGTATTGTTTTCACACCAAATTTCACATGTGGAGATTTTTAAATATCTCCACGAATCATGCATTTTCTAAACAGAAAAAAGTATTTTTAGCATGATGTCTGTCCGTCCGTCTGTCCGTCCGTCCGTCTGTCCGTCTGTCCGTCCGTATAGATGTGTACAGCCTGAACGGCTCAACCGATTTTGATGAAATTTGGTATATTTACTTAATGCATCAGTGGGATGAATTGATCAACTTTTGGTGCAATTCCGGAAACCGGAAGTGGTAGTATTAGCGATCGACGATAGGAAGGAAAGGGTTATTTTCACACCAAAGGAGATTTTTTTATATATCACCACGAATCATGCACTTTGTATTGGTTTTATCCTCGAGAAAAATCATATTTATTAGTTTTTTCTTGATTTAAAATTATATGACGTCATCCAGCCATTCATGACGTCACAGCCTGGTCTTGCATATATATTATAAATAAAATAAAATTAAAAATGTTTATATTTATTATTTATGTATCCATATCTGTTTTTTTTTACATTAATAGATATATTAAAATTATTTGAAATTGTTTCTGTAGCTGGAAATTAATTTATTTCAAACAGTCGGTCGGTTCGGACCTGGCCACAGGTCAACTTATTTTATATATTAATGTTAATATTAAATTTAACTTAAAATTTTTTCATTATATTCATGATATTAAACAATAAAATAATTATATAAAATATTTATATATATATTTTTAAATGTATTGAGTTCCAAGTCAAAATTTCATTATATTTTATTTTTTATAAAATTATTTTTTTTATTTTATTTATTATATCAATTTTTAATTTTTTGAATAGTCATCTTTAAGTTATGTGTAACTCAATGTTTTACTATTTTTAATCATATTTTACGAGTTTATTACAGTTTTGTTAATTGAACATTGAATATTAACTGACATTTTGACTATTGAACAGATGTGTGGAGTATAAGGTGTGAGTTTGAAAGAGTGGCCAAGGGTTGCTAGGAAGGGATATAAGCATTCTGCTGAATGAAAACAAGAATAATAATATAAGATCATTCTTCGGTATGAAAGAAACCGAGAAACATCATTTCTAAGAGACTCGACAGTGCCAGGATCCTACATCGAGATCAGACAGAAATTGCAACCCAGAGAAGAATGTCTGAAAGTAACCGCATTGTGTCCGCTTTGAACTCTATACTAGTAACGATTAACAGCTAAGCGGTCGAACCTTTGTATTTTGCATTTGCTAAACAAAATAAAGTTTATATATCAATAATATTAAAATATATTCACTTTATTTTAATGTTAATTTATAAGTTATAAATTTTCATGTTACTATAATCTTTCTCATGTTATTATAATTATTTATATTAATTTCTTTCATCAATAAATATTAATTTTATTATAATTTAATATTTTATTTTAATATGACTGAATTCAAATTTACCTCTTCAACCTTCGCTAGATTCCCTCAATTATAATATTTTCTATTAATAATAAACAGAGTGCTAGCAATTATATAAAAGATCAATTTTAATAATTTTTAATCCATTTTTTTAATAACCCACCCAAACTAAGCCTCCAATATTCGACAATATATATATATATATGATATGATAATTATAAACCAAATTTATGAAAAAAAAACAAAAAGATATTTTTTATTCTTTTTACTATCTCGCCAGAGATAGTATTGCGATCACGAAAATTTTCGATGTTGAGATTTTGATGTTTTTATACGTTTTGAAGGTTCCTGAATCATTTTCACTAAGGTTGAGAAAAATGTCTGTGTGTGTGTGTGTGTGTGTGTGTGTGTGTGTATGTAGGCAAGATTATGCAAAAACGGTTTGAGCTAGAATGATGAAATTTGGTACATGGACATTATTCAAAATTCATAGTTTTCTATCAACTTTTGAGAAATGTAGCTCAACCGGAAGAGGGTCATTACCTACAACGTTTTGATTTTTTTTCCTCTAAAGTGACCGTAAAAATAAAGATATATGTTTGATAATTTTTCACATGATTAATAATTGTATAAAACTGCTATATATAGAATTTCAGCTTGATTGATTCGCTGAAATTACCAGAATTAATTTTTTAACACTGCAAATCTCACGCGCCAACACGTGACGTGGTGCCATCAACAAAAAGCCAAACATGCGCTGGTTTAATATTTATTATTTATAATTTATAATTAATTAAATTTAATTTAAATATAATATATTATGTTATTTAATCCAATTCAAATTGCGAGATAGTCGAGTGGAGACACTCCAGCTAATTTTTTAATATGAAAAAAGAATAAGTTTTCATATTTTTAGAAATTTTGAAAAAAATTTATAAAATATTGAATTATAGAAATATAAAAAAAGACTATTTTTTACTTTTTTATAATAAAGTGAAATGACATGGAGTAAAATACACAAACTCGAAATACAATTGTTAGCTGGTTTAGTTATAACAAGGTTTGTAAAAAAAAATTTATAGGAAAAAAAAATGAATACCAAAAAATAACGCCATTGGATTTGTTTTTCATTATTTCACCGTTTTTTTATTATTTTCCAACTCTTCCACTTTAAAGCTCTCGATCTTACAACATTTGAACCCAGGGTGGCAATATAATATTTAAAATACAACTATTATTATTTTTATTTTGTATATCCATTTGGTAAAAATATACTAATTCATAATAAAATATTGTTAATGCTAAACATTCATTCCTTCATCATTTATTTATCTAATTTCAGATTTTATTCAATTCACTCTTCAAACAAAATAAGGGAAATAAGGAGGCGTTTGAGAGATAATTGATTTAAAAGTTGATTTCCATCTGTTCAACTCTTCAACTCAAAAGATGATTTAATAAATTAAATTATTTCTATAGTATTATGAAAGAAAAATATAACAGAAATGGGATTAGCTATCCACTCCTTCCAAAATGGAAATTGTAACATAAAAAAAAGTACTTTTTTACAATGTCAGAATGAAAATAAAAAAAAATTAATTAAATCTTTAAAAGACAAATAATTAATATATGTTAATAATAAAAGTAAATTGTTTTAATTATTTTATTAATGATTTAAATTTCAAATTAATATTTACTTTGGTTCTTAAAATAAACATATAAAAATATGTTATAATTTCCGCTTGAAATTATCATCTATAAATATTGAATACAAATTATGAATTAAAAGATTTTATTAGTTCATTTTATTTACAAGTTTCTATTTATTTTAATGATCTACTATATTTATATTATAAATGTAATTATTTCTTGTGACAATGACTTATATGGTATATAATAGGGTGACCAAACGTCCCGTTTTTAGGTGCTCTGTCCCGGAGTCCCGAAAAATGTCTTCGGGACAGCCTATTGTCCCGTTTTTTAAATATATAGGACATTTCGTACTTTTTTTTCGAAATTTTTTCAATTTGGTAAACCGTTTGTCCCGATATGGTCACCCAATGTATCTATAAATTTAGTATCTGGTTCACAGAACCTTAGCTCGGTACTTTAAAAAAATTATTGCTTATGAACTATGAATATTTAAGATTAAGATTATTATTTAAATTAAATAAACGAAAAAATATATGAAACACAATTTCAAATAATTTTAAAGAATATATATGAATTAAAAAAAAATAGTGATATAACATACAGCTCTTAAACGTATGAATTAATGCACTGAAAGAAAGAAAAGTATGGCCTGTGGATATAACATAATATAATTTCGTAATGTAATTACAAAATATTATTAAAATAAATATTTTTAATATTATTGTATTTATAATATTCTGTATTTAAGGAAACACTGTCCGGCGTTGCCCACCGCCATTTTTATATTATTAAAATTCCTATTTTAAATTAAGAAGAAATTAACAAAGATGATTTTTCCAGAGGCTGAAACCAATACAGATCGTTTTTCTTTATTAATATTAACTATGGCGTGAATTTCAAAAAAATCCTTAGAGGTTAGAGCTGTTTAATATTTCAAAAATACAAATAATATTATATAATTTTTGCAATATAATAAGATAATATATATACTCGAATATATAATTATATATTCTATTATAATCAATATATTTTTAATTTTGTAGATACGAGTAGGTATACATAAAAACGTGATTGAAAGCAAAAATTGAATTTTTTAATTTTAATTTTATTTTTATATTATGTTTGTTTGTTTATTTGTTTATTTGTTTATTTGTCTAATACATATATATACGTATAATTTTTCAAATTGTTTAAGTTAGATATTATTTTTATAATGTCCATATCTACATTTCATTGGACAATTGTTTTACTGTCTGGAAATGTTTAATTCCACAAGTTGTTTATTAATTGAATGAGAATTATTTTGTTTTTTATTTTGTTTTTGTTTATTTTATTTCTCCCCGTTCTATTTCATTGATAAATCATGTTGCTCTTCTATATACGTAGTAGATAACAGTTATAAGATAAATAAATAAAATTGGTTGAATGATTTGAACTCGGACGGAGAGTGTCGAGTATTTTTGGTCGTCGTATTTTTGTCTAGGACAAGCCACACTCGTGACAAACGATGTCGGGCGTCCCTGAATGTCGGCGAACTGCTCCGACAAGTGCCGAGGGGGTGAGGGGGTGGGGGTGGGGGTGGGGGTAAAGCGGAGTGCGGCGGTGGAGGGTTATGACGACGTCGGGCGTCGCAGATGGCAATCCTTCCCCTCCTCCTCCCCTCCACACAGCTCCTACATACACCCTGCCCACTTGTGCATACTTTCTTTTTTTTTTTCTAAGTTGTACTCATGTGAAAGGAAACAAACAAACACCACTCGGGTTTGATAACGTATCATATGACATTAAAGGGCAACTATTTTCTACCCCTGAAGACAGAATACGTGAGTCTCTTGACCCGAAAAAATAACCAAATCTTTTTAAAAATTAGCTGGAGTGTCTCCACTCGACTATCTCGCAATTTGAATTGGATTAATTAACATAATATATTATATTTAAATTAAATTTAATGAATTATAAATTATAAATTAAAATTAATAAATAATATTTATTAAATCAGCGCATGTTTGGCTCTTTGTTGATGGCACCACGTCACGTGTTGGCGCGTGATTTGCAGTGTTAAAAAAAATTAATTCTGGTACTTTCAGCGATTCAATCAAGCTGAAATTCTATATATAGCAGTTTTATACAATTTTTAATCATATGGAAAAACTATCAAACCTATATCTTTATTTTTACGGTCACTTTTGAAAAAAAAAATCAAAACGTTGTAGGTAATGACCCTCTTCCGGTTGAGCTACATTTCTGGCGAGATAGTAAAAATTATATATATGATAAATATAAATATCTAAAATAAATATATGATTAATTAAATAAATATTTTATTGTTTTGTGTTTACTATTCGTGTTTTCTATAAATAGAACACTGTACCACTAATGAAATAACTGAAACAACGGTTAACTCTTAATTAGAATTCTACAAACAAACAATATAAATGAACTTATCTTTGTAAAAGAACCATGAATGAAGGGGGTGAAAAAATAAAAAGGTATGAAAGGAAATTAAATTTTCCCACTAAAATATAGCTAAATTAATGTTTACATAAAAGAAACTTTTGAAATAAACAAGGATTTGTCGTAAAATTGTGTTTAAAAGAAAATTTAAAAAATCAAAATGTGGATTATTTACAAATTTTTAAATAAATATTATTTAAAACTCATCTACCGAATATACTTAATTAAAAAATAATTTAACTTGAAAAATAAAATCATACAAATATTTAAACTTCTTCATAAGTATATTATTAAATAAAATATTCATATCAAAATTCAAGATTATTTTATTTTTTTAAATAAGTTGCGCCAGGTTGGTAAATGGATTATTATAATTTCGAAGAGATTAACATGAAGTTAAAAGACTATGGACGCGTTCCAAAATTGGTACGAAGGAAAGAAATGTTTTTTTTTTTGTCATAACTCATAACACATGGGTATATAAAAAAAATCGTTTTTCCCATTTGTACCAATTTTGGAATGCTCTCTATATGTCTTATGACATAATATATGAGGGTGGTGTGGTCTGACCAAGAAAAACGATGTTTTTAAAATTTTTTTTTTGCTTTATTTTTCAACATTCAAGAAAGCTGAGACATGTACGATGTCAGCTGAACGTGTGCGAAATTTTTTGCACATCCATTTGAATATGGAAAGCTGTGTGCAACGTGGGTGCCGCGTTTGCTAACGTTAGACCATAAACTGCTTCGAAAAAAAAATTTCTAATTTTTTAAATAATCTTTTTAATTAATAGAAAAGAATATTAATTTTCATAATTTTTTATGAATTCGGATTTATTTGAACTTTATAACTTTATCAAGTTGTTTATATAATTTTGAAACTTAACAAGACATTTTTTAATTTGTTTATATGGAAGTGAAAGAGAATATAAGAGGAGATGAGAGAGAGAGTTTGGATTTGTTGATTAAATGAAAATTTAAAGTAATTTCTAAAGAA
The DNA here is from genome assembly GCA_963082975.1 of Labia minor. Classification (NCBI taxonomy): domain Eukaryota; kingdom Metazoa; phylum Arthropoda; class Insecta; order Dermaptera; family Spongiphoridae; genus Labia; species Labia minor. The sequence continues at coordinate 6,991,255 of OY720349.1, forward strand.
AGTTTTGATATTAAGACAATTTTCAGTTACCTCTTTAATATTCAACTTCATATTATTGATTAAGTCAAGTATTATTATTATTAATCATTATTTTATTTATTAATAAAATATCATAATAAAATCGATATTTTAAAAGTGATCAATTAATTATTATTTTATCCTCTGGTCTCATATATTATTTAATGTTTTAGATATAACGTTATTGTTTAAATAATAAATTAATTTTGTATATTTGAAAATATCAAAACTAACGATATTTTAGTATTTCTTAACATTTTGAAACTACAGTAAATCTATTTTTAAGAAGAATTCTTAGCAAACATTACTCGTATTTAAGTTTAGATAATTTCTAATTTATTTTTCATTAATTAATAGATAAATAGATAATAGATTATATTGATTATGATATTACTTATACCATATATATATATATAGGAGAAAAAGAGAAATCGAAATTAATTTTAACATTTTAATTAAAAAAAAACGATTATAATCAATGGTGAGAAAACATTACAAATGAAAAAAGAAAAAAAATAATAGAATCGTGTTAACATGTTAATTAAAATTTATTTAAAAGTGTATACAAGAGATTAATTAAATGTAAATTTAAATACCATAGACAAAGAAAAAAATAAAAAAAAAACTCTTATAGAGGTATTTTATTTATAATACCTATATATATATATTATAGAGATAATTTGTTACTTACATTAGTACCTTGGAGGTATGTGTGTGTGTAAGAGAGGGAGAGAGAAACTATTATAGAGTGAAGACACTTACCTAAAACAAAAAATAAAAAAACACATAAAGTTAAGAATTTAATAATAATTGAAATTATAATATAAATAAGAAATATAGTAGAGGGATAAATATGTATATATATATCAATCAAGCTGAAAATCTATATATAGCAGTTTTATACAATTATTAATCATGTGAAAAACTATCAAACATATATCTTTATTTTTACGGTCAGTTTAGAGGAAAAAAAATTCAAAACGTTGTAGGTAATGACTCTCTTCCGGATGAGCTACATTTCTCGAAAGTTGATACAAAACTACGAATTTTGAATAATGCCCATGTACCAAATTTCATTTTTCTAGCTCAAACCGTTTTGGCGTAATCTTGTCTAAACAGACACAGACAGACAGACCTTTTCCTCAACCTTAGTGAAAATAACTCAGAGCCCTTCCAAACGTATAAAAACAACAAAATCTCGACATCGAAAATTTTCATGATTGCAATACTATCTCTGGCGAGATAATAAAAAAATGGATCTAAGTAGCTGTAGTAAATTTTGCGTTAAAAATGGAATAAAGTGCTCCAACCCACTTAAAATGTTCACTGTGGCGTGTGCGACGATCGGAATTGTGGAAAAACAAATCATGGATTTGGCACCAGCTCACATATCATTGCTTGTTCGTTATTTTTCGTCCAAAAACAACATCGTAATCATGCCTCAACCACCGTATTCACCAGATTTGGCTTTGGAATCGAAGAACAAGCTGATAGCCATACCGAAAAACGCATTTCAGAAGTGCTTCGACGATTGCAAAAGTGCATTATATCTGAGGGGAATTACTTTGAAGGTGCAAAATGGATTTTGAAGAATAAATAAATACTTTTCGAATAAATTCAAAATTCGCCTTTTCTTTTTCTACAAACCTCCTATATCAAGAAAATGACGTGTTTGCAAATTATTGATCAGAGAAGGAGTAGAAGATTACACAATAGGAGAGAAACTTTTAACAAGTTTTTCATATTTTAAATTATTTTTGATGCGATGATAATTTATTAATGTCGATTATAAAAATATTACATAATAATTTTACATTAATTAAATATTATATTCAAAAAAGATTGGAATAAAAAAAAAGCCAATTTGTTATTTCAATATTTTTAAATATGATGGTGGAATTGAATATTGAAATTAATATGAATAAAATTCCAGAAGTTAAGTGGCAGTTTCTCCCCCCCCCCCACCCACCCACCCCTACCCCATTCAACCAAATGGGTGATGTTTGTTGGAAAATAAATATCAGGATGAGTTTGTATAGAATGGAGAATAATTCATAAATGAGAATGAATGTTAATGTAAAAACAAGCCGATTATATACAATCATTTAAATTAAATTAAATTAAATTAAATTGCATAACATATACCTAATTCAATGAAGATAATATATATATAATAATATACTAGTGATTAAACACGAATCATACATTTTGAATTAAATATCGAATTAGATCATATCTGATATTAATATATTAATCCATTTATGCTTATTATAAGTTAATAATAATAATAATAATAGTTTTGTTATTATTAGCTTTTTCGGTATACTACAACAACGACACTTATAGATTTAGATAATAGATACTCTACTGGTTTATAAAATTCATTTATAGAATTGAATTTCTTGTATGAAATAATAAATTATAAATTATTATGTAATATAAACCTACATAGATACTCGTACCATGAAGTAAGAAATACAAATACTATTTGATTATTTGTTTTTATTAAAATATAAAATAATAAAATATATAAACTATTAATTTTTTTTTTGGTAATTGTCCACTTTAGCATATGAATAATGAATTTGTGGATAAATTTTTAACAGTGGATTCCTTTTTTGATTCCAAAGAAGCTTTCATTAAACAATATTTGTCGTCGCTTCTAGTTTTCGAGATAAAAAATATTAAATTTTGCATATAAATAAATTGATATTCTATATAGCTACCATTTTTTATTCATTTGAATTGATCAACTTTTGGTGCAATTCCGGAAACCGGAAGTGGTAGTATTAGCGATCGACGATAGGAAGGAAAGGGTTATTTTCACACCAAAGGAGATTTTTTTATATATCACCACGAATCATGCACTTTGTATTGGTTTTATCCTCGAGAAAAATCATATTTATTAGTTTTTTCTTGATTTAAAATTATATGACGTCATCCAGCCATTCATGACGTCACAGACTGGTCTAACATATATATTATAAATAAAATAAAATTAAAAATATTTATGTTCTATGCCTATCTGTTTTTTATTACATTAATAGATATATTAAAATTATTTGAAATTGTTTCTGTAGCTGGAAATTAATTTTTCAAACCGTCGGTCGGTTCGGACCTGGCCACAGGTCAACTGATTTTATAAAAAAATATAAAAAATAAAAAATATTTTCTTTTTTTTGGTATTTCATTAAAATTGACAACATGTTCTACCTTTTAAGCCAATTAATTAAATACTGTATTTGTGGCATTATATAGCAAGATTAATTTAAATTTTCCAATGATCATTTATTAATATTAATTGATCATAAATAAATAATAATAAATTGAATGTGAAGTCTTTTATAAGAAAAAAAAAAAAAATTTATAGAATGATAGAAATTGAGATTGTTGGGTGGGTGCTTAATAAAAGTCTATCAAAACCCGGCCCAAAACAACCCCAATGCAACTGGCGTCAATATCTTTGAGCTCGCTTTATTTCCATTGGAGAAAATTCCTTTCCGACGACTTGGCTTTCTGGCCCTCGTTACACATTCCTCCTCGGTTTGTTCCATTCTTTCTCGACATTCATTTGCTTTTATTATACTAATCCTTCAGTTCGTTTCCAATTCACTTTTCCTCATTCATGAACGATCAATTTCCTAAATTCTCTGCCTTTAAAAATAATATTAATTCGTAATGAAATGAGATTCTTTGAAATCTTATTAATTTTAGTTATTGCCTTTATCTCGTATATATATATATCATTGAATTTATTTGAAATGAAGTTATAATTTAAAAAATGTCTTTCTTCTATAAATCCTTATTAAAATAAACACAAATTTATTATTAGAAATAATAACCAACCGATGGAATTAAATGAGAATGAGAAAATAAAAAAAAATTAAAAATATAAATTATTTTAAAATATATATAAGATTTTTAATGACTAAATTAAATTTATTTATATTTGAAGTAATAAGTAATTATCGCATTAAATAAGTAATCTTTTTCACTATCTTGCCAGAGATAGTATTGCGATCATGAAAATTTTCAATGATTTTGATGTTTGTATACGTTTTGAAGGTCCCTGAGTCATTTTCACTAAGGTTGAGAAAAATGTCTGTGTGTGTATGTGTATGTGTGTCTGTAGTCAAGATTTCGACAAAACGGCTTGAACTAGAATAATGAAATTTGGTAGACAGGCATTATTCAAAATTTGTAGTTTTCTATCAACTTTTGAGAAATGTAGCTCAACTGGAAGAGGGTCATTACCTACAACGTTTTGATTTTTTTTTCCTCTAAAGTGACCGTAAAAATAAAGATATATGTTTGATAGTTTTTCACATGATTAATAATTGTATAAAACTGCTATATATAGAATTTCAGCTTGATTGAATCGCTGAAAGTATCATAATTAATTTTTTAACACTGCAAATCTCACGCGCCAACACGTGACGTGGTGCCATCAACAAAGAGCCAAACATGCGCTGATTTAATAAATATTATTTATTAATTTTAATTTATAATTACTAAATTAATTTTAAATATATAATATAATGTTAATTAACCCAATTCAAATTTGCGAGATAGTGGAGTGGAGACTCCAGATTTTTGTTTTATTATGTTGACAGTTAACACACTATGAGCGGAGCGGGTATTTGTACCCGTTGGGGGGACTGCCACTTATAAGCGGGGCGGACGCTAGCCGCTCAAAGTGTGATAATATATATTTTCCCTTGTGTCACTTAAAAATACTTATTTTAAACGATAACTAATATATATCCCTCATATATGTGGCAACGGGTATAAATACCAGCCCCGCTTATAAGTGGCAGTCCCCGCAACGGGTACAAATACCCGCCCCGCTCATAGTGTGTTAATATAAGATTATTATACAAATACAAATTAATGAATATTTAAATACGTAAACTAAAGATAAATAAAAAATAATAATATACAATCAAAATAAAAGTATAACCGCAAACAATCTTATATTTAGATATTGTAACGGGCGTAATTTATTTATTTTATTTTATTTATTATTATTGGGAAAATGGTGCACTGTGAATAGGTAGGGTGACCAAACGTCCCGTTTTTAGGTGCTCTGTCCCAGTGTCCCCAAAAATGACTTCGGGACAGCCTATTGACCCGCTTTTTGAATATTTAGGACATTTCGTACTTTTTTTTCAAAATTTTTTCAATTTGGTTCTAAAAAAAAAAATTTCAACATGCTTTGTAGTGACTTGCTCTCTGTCAGTAAAAAGAGAGAGAGAGAGAGTCAAAACCTTGTAACAAGTGGCAACCTGTGCCCTGCGAAAGCCGAGATCCAAACCATTTTTTTAGTGGCAGGTTGTATTTTCCAATCCTCATTAAACGATCATTATTCACTTTTTTTTTATGTATTGTATTATTCTTTTTTATACATGTATTACTTTCGATTAATTTACTCATATTTTTACTATTTATATTATAATAATATCAAAACTAAAAGGCGCACCAAGTATTAACTTATTTATAAGTGCCTGAATATATCATCCATCATTCATCTTCGTTTTATCATCTTCAATCATATTTACATGTACTCGTAACAAACTGACGCTAAACGTGGGCCCATCATATCATATATTTATTATACTTATACATAGTATATTAACTATTATATTTTTTGCTATTTGTAAATTATATTTTAATTTTTAATATGATAATTAGAGCATAAATGTCACACTTTTGAATTAATTTTTAAAGAAAATACAATATCTGAAGATATTATTTGAATTAAAATTTGTTATAATTTTAGCTTTCACGATTATTTGAAACGTATATTAATAAAAAAAATTAGCTGGAGTGTCGCCACTCGACTATCTCGCAATTTGAATTGGATTAAATAATATAGTATATTATATTTAAATTAAATTTAAAATAATTATAAATTAAAATTAATAAATAATATTTATTAAACCTTTGGCTCTTTGTTGATGGCACCACGTCACGTGTTGGCGCGTGAGATTTGCAGTGTTAAAAATAAATTCTTGTACTTTCAGCGATTTAATCAAGCTAAAATTCTATATATAGCAGTTTTATACAATTTGTAATCATGTGAAAAATTATCAAACATATATCTTTATTTTTAAGATCACTTTAGAGGAAAAAATATCAAAACGTTGTAGGTAATGAAACTCTTCCGGTTGAGCTACATTTCTCAAAAGTTGATAGAAAACTACGAATTTTGTATAATACCCGTGTACCAAATTTCATGATTCTAGCTCAAACCGTTTTTACGTAATCTTGTCTAAATACATACACACAGATATTTTTCTCAACCTTAGTGAAAATGATTCAAGAACCCTCAAAACGTATAAAAACTTCAAAATCTCAACATTGAAAATTTTCGTGATCGCAATACTATCTCTGGCGAGATAGTAAAAAAAATAACTTTTAAAATGAGCATCTTGTAATTTAAAATTATAAAAATGTCGTTTTTTCTTTTGATAAGATGGCGAACCCTTTTTACTCAATTTTATCTTACAAGAGCTTATTGGCAGTTCATAAAAAAAAAAGTAAAGAAATGAACCGAGTCCCGCAGAGTGGATAAAAGCGACTTTTCTTCAATGTTTTAAAATTTTTCTCTTAACTTGGTAAAGTACCAAGGTATATATATATATATAGAGATTCCAAGTTGGAGGAGTTTGGGTAGTATGTAAATATTTACGACCTCACTGTTTGTCTATTTAAATTTCCAAACAAAATAAAGAAGTTTTTTTTTTTGCTTTAGTTTTCTTTTTTTTATTTTCAAAAAGTTTTTAAAAAATAGCTCGTAATCGATTCATTCTTCAAATAGTGACTGAACATAGAGAGTAGAGTAAATATTTTACTCAATGCGGCGTTTCTATCATCAATCAATAGATAGATACTTTTTACTAGCGTTGAATTCTCAATTCCGATTCTCCCTAACCCTCTTATCATCATCATCATCACATCAGCTATGCCCTATCGTCTGGTTCCAAACGATTTATAGTTATTAACATTTTTTTTTGTCGTATTCAATAGAAGAGGGTGCAACTCAATTTTACAATCCCCAAATAAATTAATTTTTTTTCTAGCTTAGAAAGCAAAAAATTAAACAGCTGGGCATTTACTATCAATCAAATGTTAAATCAAATTATGTATTCCTTTCAATATTTAGAAATTTTGCTATATCTATATATATAAAAAAAGGTTTTTGTCTGCACATTGCTCAGAATTTAAAAATTTTTGCATATCTTCGCGTTTCATGACCTCTAGAATCCAAAAGTGACTTTAGAATTTTTCATGTCTGTCTGTCTGTCTGTCTGTCTGTCTGTCTGTCGGTCTGTCTGTCTGTCTGTCGGTCTGTCTGTCCGGAAAATTACTATTTTATAGACTCAGAATTGGCTGAACCGATTTCTTTGAAATTACATCACAATATTCTTATATACCCCTAGAGTAACATAGGCTATAAATTTTATTTATATGTCAACAATAACCGCAGAAATTAATTTTTTAAAGTTTATATAATTCTCCGTGTTGTTCATTCAAGAGCTTGGCGTGGCCCACTGGCTCTAGCGGAAACATTTTAAACAATGAATTATCATAGCCATTCCCAATCAAAGAATTATTATAATATTTCCCTTTTTATTTTAAAAATTCTAATATTTAAATATCAATTCAATTAAATTATTTATTCTAAAAGTTCCCATTTTAATTAATTTAATAAAATATTTAGATCATATTTATATTAACTTAATTTTTATTTATTCTTTCTATATATTTGAATATTTCTTCTTTTCTTTTTGAAAGTGAAAGGTTAAAAAATCTCGCTAAGAACATTCAATATTTCTATACACAAATTATTCAGAGTATTGGCAAAGCGTATCACTCACAATCAGTGTAAATTGAAATTTATATAAATTAACAAAGTGAAAATTTTTATTTGTTTAAATTTTATTACAATGAATCAAAAAAAATTAAATATATAGATCACATGATTAAGAGATGCAAGAAACTTGAGGGAAATAACTGTTGGACGGAGGTCGGACATGACAGAAACTGTAAGCGAAATCTTCAATTTTCAAATCCCCTAGCACCGCAGAATTAGATAAGTTTCTTTTAAGGGAGGAAAATAACAATGATCTAAAAAAATTAATAAATGAACTTAATAATAAAAAAAACAAATAAATCAATTAATTTAAATTAATACTATTAATGAATGTATATATTGATAATTTATCTATAGTTTTATACCGTTAATTTTTATAAATTGTCTCAAGTCTCTATTTTTGCATTTTCTCAAGTTTCATTAAAATTAAAAATATTCAATAATAATCAAGCAATGAAAATAAAATACCAAAATGTAATGATCAAGAAATATTATACTCTATTTCACTATTATAACATAGAAAATACTTAAGAACCATAGGCGGAGGAAATATTAGGAGATATCATTGCGGGTTCAGGCCAAATCGATCAACATTAATTAAGATATTTAAATTATGACAGATAATAGGAAAAAACCGCGAATTCAATATTTCTGTTCACTAATTATTTGTAGACTTTAGTAAAACATACACATGACTCAATATAGATCAGCATAAACTTTTTCAAATTTTGATCTTCAAATTTGTCTTGAAGGTAGTAAAGAAAGAATAAGATGCGGAAATCAATTGTAAAATATTAGGTTACCCAGACGACTTAAATATAATGGGAGATTAGGAAATTGCAATTGCAGATAGCGAGGAAAAATTAATGGAGGTTTGAAATTAATAGGGATAAGAAAAAATATTTAGTAACAAAGAGGAAGAGTATTAACATACAAAATCTTAAGATACAAAATGTAGAAGAATTTGAATATGTAGAAAAATTGAATGTAATCACGAAGGATAATAATATTTGAGAAGAATTTAAATCGGGGTTGCAATCGGGAAACGCCTGTTATCTTGCAATAAAGAGGCTTATCTCTTCAAAATTATTATCAAAGGGAATATATAAAAAAATTATTTTGCCTGTTGCATTATATGGGTGGGAGGCATGGACTATGACCCTGGGAGATGAGAGTAGATTCAGAGTATTTGAGAATAGGATTCTTCCCTGCATTTATTGGCCAAAGAAAGATGAGGTCACCGGGGAATGGAGGAGACTGCATAACAAGAAATTGCATGGTCTCTCTGCATCTTCAGAAATAGTTAGGGTTATAATAGGGAAAAAGCTGCGATAGGCAGGACACGTGGCTAGAATGGGAGAGGAAAAATATATTGGTGGGGAGACCGATTGGAAAACGTCCGCTTGGAAAACCAATGGCGCGTAGGAAGGGACGACAGAGAGATGGGACAAGGGCTCAGGGAAGGGACACTTGGAGAAATGTGGTTGTTGCGGCCAAGAACTTTCGAGTATCTTTGAGCCACATAGATAGATAGATATAACATATACAATAATAATAAATATAATTAATTTACTGATTAAATTGAAATATATCTTTAAATAAGAACACAAAAAGAAATGAATGTTTTTTGTAATATACGGATTGAAACAAAATGGATGAAAACCTTTTACTACTTTCAACCAAATACTATGTACCACTCGGGGGTACAGGGGGCGGAGCCCCCGTCTAGGTGTGAAGAGCGCCGAAGGCGCTCTGAGCAGCTAGTATATATATATATATATGTTTCATTTTCATTTGAAATACAAATTTTATGAAAAACAAAAACAAGAAAAATACATTATTTAAATTATTAAAAATTATTAAAAATTTTAATTGATCATAATTCTTATTTTATATAATTATATATATAATAACAACATTATAATAAATCATAAATAAAGTTTTTATTTCTAGATTATTTTAATAGTACTTTTTTGTACTTTTAATGCTTACACCTTTTAAAGAATCTATCCATAATATTAAGAAAATACTGTTTATCAGCGATCTTTCAAATATAAAAAAAACTTTAATTATTAAATGTATATTATTTATTAAAAATTAATTTAAAATTAAAAACACATATTATATACGTATATATATGAGTATGTAATAATTTATTTAATGCAACTTTCTATTAAACTATAAAGTTTCACCTGACTTGTATAATTCGACGCTAGATGATAGTTTCCATTTACTACTACTTACCTATTTAATGTATCTAATTCCTACGGGAGCTAATACGGAGTTAAATTTCAATTTAACTATAAAATAAAAAAAAAACATGAATATATATAGGTATATTATATTTTATAGGATTTAGTTTAAATTAATGAAGGCGCCATTGGGTGTGTGGGTAGCGAACCTGTCTCACATTCACATCCCGAGTTCAAGTCCCGGGCCAGGCAAGGGAATTTCCCTAGCTGGGGTCTATGGGACAGAGTCAACCCAGCCTTCGGGAACAACATTGGGGAAAAACTACTTGAGAGCGCCTCCGATCAAGAAAATCAAGGTAAAGGTTGAGAGGACCCGTTCTACTGATCATAGGACACCTCATTGATATAACCGGCTTGATAGGCCTTGTCCTTGCGTAGGACGTACAAAGTCAGAGAGTTTAAATTAATTAATCTCTCTCTATGATACTAATGAACTCGAAAGTTCATAATAATCCTCTACCTATCCTTTTCCTAAACTCTCTCTAAACAATTTCCATCTTCTTCCAATTCATCCAATTTTTCTTTCATTGTCGCGTTCTTAATATATAATATATTCACCATTTTACCAATTGGTTTTCCTATAAATAATTTATTTTTTACTTTAAATTCAATTCAATAGTAATATAAATTATTCTGAAAATTATAAAGAAGGAAAATATTAATTTAGAAATATATTAATAAAAATTTAAATTTTCTTTTTGAGCTGAAAAAAATATATAGAATTTGGAGTAAAATTAATTAAATTTGGTAGCATTTTTTACTATCTCGCCAGAGATAGTATTGCGATCACGAAAATTTTCGATGTTGAGATTTTGATGTTTTTGAAGGTTCCTGAATCATTTTCACTAAGGTTGAGAAAAATGTCTGTGTGTGTGTGTAGACAAGATTACGTAAAAACGGTTTGAGTTAGAATCATGAAATTTGGTACACGGGTATTATACAAAATTCGCAGTTTTCTATCAACTTTTAAGAAATTTAGCTCAACCGGAAGAGTTGCATTACCTACAACGTTTTGATATTTTTTCCTCTAAAGTGACCATAAAAATAAAGATATAGGGTTGATAATTTTTCACATGATTAAAAATTGTATAAACCTCCTATATATAGAATTTTAAGTTGATAGAATCGCTGAAAGTTTCAGAATTAATTTTTTAACACTGCAAATCTCACGCGCCAACAACAAAGAGCCAAACATGCGCTGGTTTAATAAATATTATTTATTTATTTTAATTTATAATTAATTATAATAAATGTTAATTAATCCAATTCAAATTTGCGAGTAGTCGAGTAGACATTTTGCTTATTTAATTAATCTAATAAAATTTATTTTTTCAAATGAAAAAACTAAAATAAGAGATGGGAGGATATGAAATATTCTAAATATAACTAAATCAACTAGTTACTACTTTTTTGTTATTTTGAAAATGAGTTGACTAAATTAGAGGAAGGAAAATAATCAATTCAAGTCTGGTAAACTGAAGTTATCTTATCTTATTATGCTAGCTAAAATTGTATATATCTATCTATTTATATATATTGGTTCTCAAAAACCGCTCTAACGATTTTTTTCAAATTCACACTAGATATAGTATTTATAAAGAAAAATTAAGTTTTATTGATGATATCTCTTGAAACATACAGCTTCATTATTTATTTCTTAATTGAAAATTATATATGGAAAACGTCAAAATTGGCATCCATTTTTATTTTTTAACTGAAATTGTATTAATATTTTTATTTATTTAAAATATTTTAAAATTTATTATTTAATTTCGAAATAAAATTAAAAATATTTATTTTTAATAAAATATATATAGATATTTATTAATCTCTCTCAAAAAAAAAAAAAAATAAAAAACATCAAATAGGCAGTATTTTTTTTGCTAAGACAGTAAAAAAATGACAATTTTTTATCTAAATATATATAGTCCAGAGGTTAGAGTGATGTTTTAACGAGGGGATTTCGTCGGTTCGAAACTCGCCGGGTGAATCGTTATTTAAAAATGAAAATAATGATTTTGTTATTTTTTTTTCTTTTTATCTATTGTTTACTTTTTAATAAATTACTATTTTATATTTATTTATTCATTGTTCTTTTATTAATTAAGTTTTAGATAGTTTTATAATTTTTAATATTTTTTCAATAAAATATTATTTAATATATTTATTAATATTATTTTATTTATTATTATTGAGTACCCGAAGTTCCATTCATTTTAATCAGATTGATGCAATGATGCAACAGTTAATAATTGTAATATTGTAATAAATTTCTATCTTGAAAATTGTTACATATTATTCAGGATATTTTAAAAACAATTTCTTTCTTTAATTAATATTCAGTTTTTCTATAAGTCAGATATATTTCCAAATATTAAATAATTTTTGAAGTGAAAACTTCTTTAGCGGCGTTGAGCACTTTTGCGGGATGGGGAAAAAGTATAGTACTCGCGTGATCGTGACCAACACCATGAAGCTAGCGCACATTACGTCTGCTTTCAAATTTCTTATAACAGAGCGCGAAATTTGAATTGTCATTAGAACTGTTTTATAAATTCTTATCTCTAACATATAAATATATATTTATTATGTAAAGTTCATTTCATATATACATATATAATCAAAATTATACGAAATGAACTTCACATAATAAATATATATTTTATGTTAGAGATAAGAATTATAAAACAGTTCGTATTGCAATATTTTAAACAAAGTTGTGTGTATATATATATATAAATATAAGTTACAAATTTGTTTAAAATATATGTTTAAAATAATATATAAGTTATATATATATATATATACATGCATATGAAATTCATCTTTCTCGTGAAATAGCGCGAATTTCGTCTGTTTTAAAATTTCTTACGCAGAAGCAGAAGTTTTCACTTCTGTCGGCCAGTCCCACGACTGCCAATTTTGCTTTTTTAATTCCGAAAAGCTGCAAAGCACGTTTTTTTGTCTTTAGTTTGTTTTATAACCACTTGGGGCGCTAAACAGTTTTTCAAAAAAACACTATAGAAAAAAAATATATGTACCTATATATTATATATTTATGTATTATTGAGGAGCACAAGTTCATTCATTTTAATCAGATTGATGCAAATGTGTAACATTTAATAATTGTAATAAATAATTAAAGAATTGTGTATAGGGCTTACAATACCGGGATCTCGGGATCCCGGACGATTTTTGTCCGGTATTAAAAACCGGTATTTATATAAAAATACCGGTATTTTGGTATTACGAATTTACAAAATGTGTATGATTTTTTAATGACAATAGTGCCCACAAGTGTAGAATCAGAAAGCTTTTTCGGCCGCTGGTTATTTTTGTACGAAAATTCGGTCCTCGCTTGATGATGAAACGCTTGATTCGTTGTGTTTTTTAAGAGCAAACTTTAATAAACAAAACGCAAGTTATTAATATTAAATACTTTCAATTTATATTTTTATATTTTTTACTTCTTTAATTATATAATACCATATGAGCCTATTATATGTAAAATGTAACATAGAATTTAATATTTACTTTATTTTACTTGCTCGTTTTTTTGTATCTATCTACTCCTACTCTCTATGTAATAAAATAAATAATATCTACTCATTTCAGAACAATATTTATTGGATTTCATATATTATTTGTTAAAAAGTCAATATAACAACTGAGGTAAGATGAAATATAGCTAGTAAATTTATTATTAATAATACCGGTATTAATACCGGTATCCCGGTATTTCAAATTTCAAATACCAAATACCGGTATTCAGATTTTAGTTCGGTATTGTAAGCCCTAATTGTGTATCAATATTTTTTAAAGGGTAGAGCGAGAGCTCGGTGTCTCAGGTATTAATATTACCAGCCAAATCCAATAATAATGAATCATTTTTTTTAACTTAAGTACCGAGCCGAGGCTCGGGGTCCTGGTATACTTATCTTATATCTTATATATGGAATTTAATTAAACTTTACAATAATATAGCTTATATATCAGAGTTACACATAGACTAATAATTACTTAAATATTAATTATAAATTAATGAAAATATATCAAAATATAGCAATTACAATTTTTAGAAATTTAAATGACATGTCAGACAGTGCTTCGTCAAATCGACACGCTGACAGCGCTTTCTTATTGACAGCTGACAAAAAATATTTTAAAATATAATACATAATTGACTAATTCACTTAGATCAGATAAATATTTTATTGTATTTATTTTCATAGGATTTCGTTCGATCATTACAAAATAAATATTGATTTCATTCAATGTCATTGTAATCACAATAATATTCAAAAAATACTCATGTAATATTGAATAATAATATAAATTAAATGAATTCAGAGAAAGGTTCAAGGAACAAATATAATAAATAATATATATATATATATATATATATATATTATATACATTTATTATGAGTTTAAATTAAAATATAAAATTTTTTCCATTAAAAATAAATTAACTACGACGGTTTATTATTATTTATTAAAAAAAAATAAATAATATTTGTAATTATTTATACTAGTCGACTTTCCAAATGATTAGTATTATTAAGTTTTAATTTTTTGTGAAAAAATCCAATAATATATACCTTATTTAATTAATTTCTATTTATTTTTTCTCAGACAAAATATTAAAATTCTATTTTTTTTTTTCAGACAAAATAAATTATTGATTATTCAGTTAATTTTAAATATAAAATTATAAAATAAATTAAAAAATTTATTTATAAATGATAATTTATTTATTGAAATAAAATATTGTTATTTTGAACGAAGAAACTACTCGTTAAAATTAAATCAAAAATATTAAACATTAACTTCGTTAGATTATAATCTATAACAAACAACTCGATAGAATTTGAATTAAAAAAAAAAACAATATTGATATTTATTTTAAAAATATCAAAAATATAAAAATCTTCAAAGAATCAAGTAATAAAATTTCATTAATGGTTTTGAATCATGATCGAAAGATTTACTAAATTTTCCCTTGAACTAATTTCTTAATTAATATAAGCTGGAGTGTCTCCACTCGACAATCTCTCAATTTGAATTGGATTAATTAACATAATATATTATATTCAAATTAAATTTAATTAATTATAAATTAAAATTAATAAATAATATATATATATGGCTCTTTGTTGATGCCACCATGTCACGTGTTGGCGCGTGAGATTTGTAGTGTTAAAAAATTAATTCCGGTACTTTCAACGATTCAATCAAGTTAAAATTCTATATATAGGAGTTTTATACAATTTTTAATCTTGTGAAAAACTATCAAACCTATATCTTTATTTTTACGGTCACTTTAGAGGGAAAAAAATCAAAACGTTGTAGGTAATGACCCTCTTCCGGTTGAGCTACATTTCTCAACAGTTGATAGAAAACTACGAATTTTGAATAATGCCAGTGTACCAAATTTCATGGTTCTAGCTCAAACCGTTTTTGCGTAATCTTGTTTACATACATACACACATAGACACACACACACACACACACAGATACTTTTCTCAACTTCTCTCTGGCGAGATAGTAAAAAGTTTTTTTTGAATAAAATATAATTTTCATAATCATATTAAAATGTTTGTATTTAAATAATTAACTAAAATAATTTTCAATATTTTAAGAGTTTTGTTTAAATAAAAAAAAAAAAAAATTTAATATTTGATTCTTGATGTTTAATTTTAATGAAAATTAAATTTCAAATTATTTTACTAACTGTGAAATTAGAATATATATTATAAATGTATATACATACATAAAATACAGAGACAAAAGTAAAATGTATAACCTTGTGAAAAGGACATGGTTTGCTCTGAATATATTCTCTTTCTCTCCCATTCATATACGCGAATATATATGTATAATAAAAGAAAGAGAAAGAAAGTGCTAATCTAGCCAATGGAGTCATGAACATATGCGCCATTTGAACAAACTCATAAGAGAAATTTCATATATTTTTAATAATGTTTTAATAAAAACAAATCATCCCGCTTGCTTTAAATGTACATATTTATTTTTAGTGTTCACAAGAGTCAGAACACTATATATAAAAATTAATTAACAAGTGTATTAAAAATAAAAAAATAAAAAAAAAAAGACTTTAATTTATACAAATTAGAAATATTCTTTCTAATTGTAGTAATAGACTGACAGATAAAAAGCTAAATAAGAATATATCTTTAATAATACTTACTACATTTAATAGTTTTTTCTTAATTTAAATGTATCTATTAATGAAATAAAAAACAAATATGGATATAATATAAATATTTTTAATTTTATTTTAAGAATAGATATATATCTCACAGGCGGTGGCTGTGACGTCACATATATACATTTAAATTAAGAAAAAACTAATGAAGATGATTTTTCCCAGAGATGTGATCAATAAAACTCAATTTTTCTTTATAAATACTATCACTGGTGTGAATTTCAAAAAAATCGTTAGAGCGGTTTCTGAGAACCCATTTATATATAAAAAAACAATTTTAGCTAGCATAAGAAGATAAGATAATAAGAGAAAGAGAAAGAAAG
This sequence comes from Labia minor, assembly GCA_963082975.1. Taxonomy (NCBI): domain Eukaryota; kingdom Metazoa; phylum Arthropoda; class Insecta; order Dermaptera; family Spongiphoridae; genus Labia; species Labia minor. The sequence goes on from OY720349.1 coordinate 7,007,952, forward strand.
TGCTAATCTAGCCAATGGAGTCATGAACATATACGCCATTTGAACAAACTCATAAGAGAAATTTCATATATTTTTAATAATGTTTTAATAAAATCAAATCAACCCGCTTGCATTAAATGAACATATTTATTTTTAGTGTTCACAAAAGTGAGAACACTATATATATTGTTAATTATATATAAAAATTAATTAACAAGTGTATTAAAAATAAAAAAACAAAAAAAAGACTTTAATTTATACAAATTAGAAATATTCTTTCTAAATGTGGTAATAGACTGACAGATAAAAAGCTAAATAAGAATATATCTTTAAAAATTTGTAATACATTTAATACTACTGTGAATATTATATATATATATTAAAATTTTTACAAAATGAGTGAAAAATAAAGGATTATTGATCTTCAAACTACCTTTCTTGCATTTTCCCCTGAGTCATTTGAAGGGTGGATCAAAAAAAAAATACAAATAAATTATAATTAGATAAATTTTAGCTAAAACACAATTTAAGTGACAACTGAAACGACAAGAGAATTAAAAATTAAAATGTTGAAATTTATATAATATTATATATACTGTTGGATATAAATTCTTTATATTATTATTATTATTATAATTATTATTATTATTATAACAAGTCCGATTTGTGTCATATAAATTTTATTAATCTTTATTAAAACTTATTTTTAATAATAATAAATTAATATAATAAGTATTTAAGTATGGATACTAGGCATTTTATTTTTAATAATGATAAAAAATAGATCAATTTCTTTGATAATTATTTTTATTTGAAAATGTTCTTATAAATAAATCTACAAAGACTAACGGAACTTTTTCACATTAATTTAATAAAAATTAATTAATCAGTGTACATTTGTACACCAAGAGATTCGTACTATCCCATCCAATCCAAAATGATAGAATCAATAAGCTGGAGTGTCTCCACTCGACTATCTCGCAAATTTGTATTGGATTAATTAAGAAATATTATATTTAAATTAAATTTAATTAATTAAATTATAAATTAAAATCAATAAATTATATTTATTAAACCAGCGCGTCTTTGGCTTTTTGTTGATGGCACCATGTCACGTGCTGGGGCGTGATTTGCAGTCGTGTTAAAAAATTAATTCCGGTACTTTCAGCGATTCAATCAAGTTGAAATTCTATATATAGCAGTTTTATACAATCTTTAATCATGTGAAAAATTATCAAACATTTATCTTTATTTTTACGGTCACTTTAGAGGAAAAAAAAATCAAAACGTTGTAGGTAATTACCCTCTTCCGGCTGAGCTACATTTCTCAAAAGTTGATAGAAAACTACGAATTTTGAATAATTCCCGTATACCAAATTGCATTGTTCTAGCTCAAACCATTTTTTCGTAATCTTGTCTACATACACATACATATACACACACACACACACAGACATGCATTTTTCTGAACCTTAGTAATAATGATTCAGGAACCTTCAAAACATATAAAAACATCAAAATCTCGACATCGAAAATTTTCGTGATCGCAATACTACCTCTGGCGAGATAGTAATTAAGAATCTCTCCATATTAAATATATGCTGTGTGTGTACATTGATGTCAAAGAAATAAAATATTTTGAATTTGGTTTTATGTATATTTATATATATAAGTATTTATAGCAATTATTTAAAAAAAAAAAAAAATATTGTCGATTATTATGTAAAATGTAACTCAATTGTAGGTACAAGTATAATGTTGAGCTATGAAACATAAAAATTGAATTTCGATAATATAAAGTTTGAAAAAACTGAAATGATGAATTTAGTCAAAAAAATATCTATTATATTAAATACAGCTGTATACATATATATATTGTTTATAAATAATTAAAACATTCATTAAATAAAACGTTAACGTTAATTTTTCATTCCGTTATAAAAAATTTCTACTTTTTTTTTAATATTTTATATGAAAACATTTTCACAAAATTTATTTAGATCAATATATATTTCCCTTATATCTATATACAATTAGAAATTATTGTTTTTTAATTTAATAATAATAATTACAACTTGTATAATTTTGTTATTTAAAGAAATTCTTAGAAAAAACCCATCAGGTTAATTAAAAATGACAATTATAATAATAAAAAGATCTCTTCAAAAAAGTATTTTAAAAATTTGTTACTTTTTTTTTAAATTGTAATAAATTACTAATGATTTTAATTATGTCACAAAATTATTAAATTATAATGTTTTTGTTTCATTTTAGAGATATTTTTATTTTTTTATTTTTAAAGAGTATATTAAAAATATTTCATTTCCATTTAGTAATTAACTCGCCTTCCCTCATCATAAAGGATGATTGGGGGAGAATTTTATTATATTTTTCTGATAAAGGATGAAATAAAACTTGAAAGTTATGGTGGATGTATTTATTATGTTTTATAAAGAGTGATGCAATCTATCTAAATCCCCTTTTATTTAAAATAAAAATATTATATATATATATATATATATATTTGAATAAATGAGAACGTTTTACATGTAACTAATCGTTTAGATGAAAAAAGAGATGTGATTTGGTAGAAAAGAATGAGTGGATGGGGGGAGGGGTGTCATAGGGTCGAAAAATTGGGGAGAGACCATTTGGTTTACTAGGGACTGAGTCACGTTTCGGTTGAGCAATCGACCCCCTTCGGTGTATGACGCGTTGCCCCCAAGAGACATGGCACGTCTTTTGGATCCCTCCTCCCTGCTGGCTATGCAACCATCTTTTGTCATGCTTTTTCCAATATACAGTAAAATTCGGTTACTGGCCCTCTAACCTCGAGATATATGATTATTTCCTTGATATTTTTTCTCCCATCTACATCTTTGAATATTTTACTTACTGGCGAAATTTATTTCAATGCGAATTTACGAAATAGAAATTTTCAAATCAAAAGAAAGATTGAAACTGAAATATACAAACAAACAATATTTTTAAGTAAAAAAAAAAAATAAAAAATAATTAGCTGGAGTGTCTCCACTCGACTATCTCTCAATTTGAATTGGATTAAATCATATAGTATATTATATTTAAATTAAATTTAAAATAATTATAAATTAAAATTAATAAATAATATTTATTAAACCAGCGCTCTTTGTTGTTGGCGCGATTTGCAGTGTTAAAAAATTAATTCTGGTACTTTCAACGATTCAATCAAGTTAAAATTCTATATATAGGAGTTTTATACAATTTTTAATCATGTGAAAAATTATCAACCATATATCTTTATTTTTATGGTCACTTTAGAGGAAAAAAATCAAAACGTTGTAGGTAATGACTCACTTCAGATTGAGCTACATTTCTTAAAAGTTGATAGAAAACTACGAATTTTGAAAAATTTCCGTATATCAAATTTCATGATTCTAGCTCAAACCGTTTTTACGTAATCTTGTCTACATACATACACACATAAATACACACACAGACAGACATTTTTCTCAACCTTAGTGAAAATGATTCAGGAACCTTCAAAACGTATAAAAACATCAAAATCTCAACATCGAACATTTTCATGATCGCAATACTATCTCTGGCTAGATAGTAAAAAAATGAAAAAAAAATTTAATTTAATTTTTATTTAATATTCTTTGCAAAAGTTTTTATTAAACAATACCTAAACTTTAAAATAAATATTTTTTATTATATAATTTATTAAAGAATTTTATTTAATATTAACACATTACTTAATTCTAATTAATATTTATGTAAACTAATAAATTTTTGAATAAACATTTGTTTTTATTAAAGAGCCTGGATTTCTATTTAAATACCTATATGTTATATTTTTAATGAATTTATCTGAAAACATGTCATATTTGTCTTATAAAAATAATTTATTGAAAAAAAAAATAATAGCTACATTTTTTATATTTATATAACATGTGTTGGTAATTAATGTATTGTATTATAATGTATATAGAAAATCTTCAAATACAAACATAAGAGTATTTATATATCTTTAATAAATAAAATTAATTTAAAATTTAAATAAAATAATAATAATAAAAAAAAACCTCTGACTTTGTACGTCCTACGCATGGACAACGCCTATGATAGCCCGGTTATATCAATGAGGTGTCATATGAACCTTTACTTTGATTTTCTTGATCGGAGGCGCTATCAAGTAGCTTGTACCCAATGTTGTTCCAGGAGGCTGGGTTGATTCCGTCCCATAGATCCCAGCTAGGGAAATTCCCTTGTCAGGCTCGGGACTTGAACCCGGGACCATGTGAATGTGAGGCAGGTTCGCTACCCACACACCCAATGGCGCCTTTATTAAATTAATAATAATAATAATAAAAAGAGAAATTATTATTTATTTATTTACAAATTATAATATGAATATGTTTATTAATGATAGAGTCAAGAGAGAGAATGACAATTAAAACGAGTAAAGAGGTATAAGAAGGAATAGTATAAGAATTGAATGAAGATAAAAATCAGATCGGTACTAAATGAGATGAAATCTAAATGAATTGCTGTTGTCAAGTGTGTATTTTCAGTCTGTTTAATAAATATTAATCCATAGTATTTATGTCTGTATATATTAACACAAATAATATTTAAAAAGTGTGTTTTAAAAGGGTTCTTTTGAAACAAAAATGAAGCTAATAACGGGGGCGTAACTTCCATTTTTTATCAAAATATATATTATATCAACCGTTGATAATATTTTTATTTGTATATAATTTTATTTTTGATAAAATGTTTTAGTCAGAAAGCTTTAAAAAACAAAAATCAGATTTCATACATTATAACATTTATTATTTACATGTCTTGTAAAATATTTATAATTTTAATTGTATAAGAATAGCAAATCAAGCTTTTCATTCGTTTATAGTTTATACTATGCTGTACTATGCTATATGTATGTATAGTGATAAAAAAAAGTAAACGCCAGGGGTGGCGCTGTTGTCGGGCAATGACATTGTTTTTTCTGATCCGGCTGTTTACTCCGTGAACTTAGCCACCCATAATAATATATATAAAAAATAAAAATAAATAATATGTAGCATACATACCGTAAATATTTATTTATTTTTTTTAATCAAAAAAAAAAAGAATAATAATTTAATATTTATTTTTTTCCAAGAAAATTGTATTAAAAATTTTGTTTCAAGAGTTTAGCCTGTTTTATGATAAAGGGATGGTGTTCAAACTTATTTCGTTGTGCACGCCTTGGGCTAATATGAAACACATGGCGCACCAAAATAGGGTATTTTTCACAAAATCATGATTTTAATATCTTTAAATCTACAAGATCTAAATTTAAAAAAAAAAATAAGTTCAAACACATTCATGTGACAACTGCTTACACCCACTAAACATGAAATTAAAAACAAAATTAATAAAATATAATTTTCTATAATTGATTTTAATTGATTTTTTTTCGTGTTATAATAATATTCATTAATGGATATGTATATTATTTAAAATAATCAATCAAGTATAATTATTTTAGTAGAATTTTAATGATAAAATAATGATGATACCAACCACACCCTCGAAACCAAAATTTAAATATTCATTCTATTATATATGGAGTGAGATTGTTTCTTTTTTTTTTTTTGAAGAGAATGGATTAATTATAGTATTAATAGAAAGCAATTTAAATGATTAAAAAATAAATTCATAAAATTACAAAATACATTCTAAGATACGCCGAGCAGCAGCAGAAACTTGATAACCTTAATAATACTATTTATTAGTTTTAATGTTAATACTGTACAGTAAAATATTTCTTAAAATTTAAAATAGTTTATTTATTTGATAGTCTTAATTCACAATTGGTTGGGCCTACAATTCTAGCAATTTATTATCTCTATCAATACAGTTCTGTATAAGCAACTTTTTAAAGCCAAATATTTGAATTGACAGCTGTTCACAACAACATAACCTCAAAAGTAAAAAATTCTGTTATTGAAATATGTTTGTTTTGTGCAGCCAATTAATTAGAATAGTTATTTATATTTAATCTGACACAGTTTAGATCTTATAAATAAGGAAAAATATTTTCGAAACGGTAAGTATTTCTATACTCCTTTTTTCTCTATAATCAACTTTTCCCAATAAGAAACTTTTTATTTAAATTATGAAAAAAAAACAATGAACAATATGTAGATTCTGTTGCCACCGAATTTTCCGAGTGTAATTTTAATTTCGTTTTTACTATCTCGCCAGAGAAAATTTTCGATGTCGAGATTTTGATGTTTTTATACGTTTTGAAGGTTCCTGAATCATTTTCACTAAGGTTGAGAAAAATGTCTGTCTGTGTGTGTATTTATGTGTGTATGTATTTAGACAAGATTACGTAAAAACGGTTTGAGCTAAAAACATGAAATTTGATATACGGGCATTATTCAAAATTCGTAGTTTTCTATCAACTTTTGAGAAATGTAGCTCAATCGGAAGTGAGTCATTACCTACAACGTTTTGATTTTTTTCCTCTAAAGTGACCATAAAAATAAAGATATATGGTTGATAATTTTTCACTTGATTAAAAATTGTATAAAACTGTTATATATAGAATTTCAACTTGATTGGATCGCTGAAAGTACCGGAATTAGTTTTTTAACACTGCAAATCTCACGCTCCATCACGTGACGTGGTGCCATCAACAAAGAGCCAAACATGCGCTGGTTTAATAAATATTATTTATTCATTTTAATTTATAATTAACTAAAATTAATTTAAATATAATATATCATGTTATTTAATCCAATTCAAATTGCGAGATAGTCGAGTGGAGACACTCCAGCTTTTTCATATTATAGAAAAAATAATTAAAAATTTATTCATATTTATTTCTAAAATATATTTTATTATTAATAATTATAAATAAACGTTGTTTATAATAATAAAGGTAAGATGGGAAGGGGTCGTTATTTTATTCTTTCGCTTCGGGCGCTGTAATATGATGGCGCCGGCTTCGGCCCTTTTACTCCTTACCAAAACACGCTTAAAATATTAATTTCATTAAAATCCTGTTAACGTCATAATAAGTTTTTAATAATATACTTTAATTTATATATATAATATTATTACAATAATACTAATTCTGATTCGTTTTCATTAAAGATATATTTTCTCTTAATATACCTGATTTCAAAAAAAATACCTACACCAGATATATTGTATTTGATCGCTTTCCAAATAATTTTTCCACTTAATGTTAAGTTAATATAAACCAAATAAAAAATCTAATTTGCTTTGGTAAAGTAAAAATAATACAAAAATAAAATAAAACGAAAGAAAAATGCATAGATTTGTTTTTCTTTTGAAAATTGAAATGATTCGCCGTAGGCATCTTTAAATATTGGTATTTCCAGAATAAAGGCTTCTTCTAATAGGGATGAATATATATTTCCATTAAAATTAATAAATATCTAAATTATATCAAATATATCAAGAATAAAATAATAATTACCTATTATTTTTAATCTATCTTAAATATATATACTATATATAAGCTAAAAGAGCTTTCAATTAGAAAATATTAATACAAATTCATCCCAAATAAATTCTAATCATTCTTATTGTAGTAGCAAAAACTGTATAAAAAAACCCTCTGTCTTTTGTACGTCCTACGCAAGGACAACGCCTATCAAGCCGGTTATATCAATGAGGTATCCTATGATCAGTGGAACGGGTCCTTTACCTTGATTTTCTTAATCGGAGGCCGTATCAAGTTGTTCCCGAAGGCTGGGTTGACTCCGTCCCATAGACCCCAGATAGGGAAACTCCCTTGCCAGGCCCGGGGCTTGAACCCGGGACCATGTGAATGTGAGGCAGATTCGCTACCCACACACCCAATGGCGCATTAAAACTGTATAAATATAACTAAATATATTTAAAAATTAAACCGCTCGAAGGATTTTTTCGAATTTCACACCATAGATAATTTTTATAAAGAAAAATCTATCTGTATTGGTTTCAGCCTTGGGAAAAAACATCTTTATTACTTTTTTCTTAATTTAAAATAAGAAATTTAAATGACGTCACCAACTATGTGAGACAGCGCTTTCGTAAATACAAAATATTATTAATATAAATAAAATAAAATTACGAAATATATATTATGTTATATCCACAGGCCATACTTTTCTATCTTTCAGTGCATTAATACGTACGTTTAAGGGCTAACGTTTTATGACTATTTTTTTTTTTAATTTATGTTCTTTTAAATTATTTGAAATAGTTTAATATATTTAGTCGTTTATTTTAAATTAATTAATAATCTTAATCCTTAATATTAATAGTTCATAAGTTCATAAGGAATAATCATTTTTAATGACCGAGTGGCGGCTCGGTGTGTGTGTGTGTGAACCAGGTACTTATATTATGTTCGTAATAAATATAGATTGTTTATTCAAATATTCTTAGCTATAGAAGATTATGAACTTTAATATAAGTTTTAAGTTTTCATTTGAATTATATTTAATTAATAATAATAATAATAATAATAATAATAATAATAATCCACACATTAATTTTCTACATGGATTATTTAATTTAAGAACCATTTCATCAACGATCCATTATGATCAATTATCCGTCTTGAACCATTTAATTAGTTTCAACTGAATGAAAATTTGAGTGATTCCTCTTTGTAAAAATAATTTTGAGAATCTTAAATAATTGAAATGAAAATGAGATAGGATAATATATATAATTATATATATATATATATATACTTAGTAGATTCTAATTTTAAAGTTTTAATTTGTAAAATAATCTTTATAATTTCATTTTTTTAGGGTTTTCTTTTTAATGAAATTTACTAGCAATAATTTTAATTGAATAATATAAAATATAAAAAAATACATAAAAACGATAAATTTTTATTTTAAAATATATAATTTAATTTTTTTTTGTTTTTAATTATAGTTATTTATTTATTTATTTTGTAATTTAACCCAAGTTGCACCTACTTGGATTAAAATTTTTTTTTAATAACATTTTCTGAAAAAATCGAGAGAAATTATAAATATAGAACATATATGTACATATATTGAAGTATACGAGTAGTTATAATATTATCCTTTGAATAGTTGATTTTATTTATTCTTAGTGTGGGTGACGGTATCGCCACCAGAAGTATGAACTCATGAACTATAGGGGGCTGTTTAAGTGCCCTTTTGTTACTTAGCAATAAAAAATTTATTATTGTAAAAAAATCATCAGTGATAAATAAATAATAAACTGAAATATTTATTTAAATATTGTTAATTAGAATAAATTAAAAAAGTTCACCTGTGTATTTATTCGACAAACTTTTAAAAACACCCACAAATATTGTCTATATTAACCGCTGCGGGCGCTGGTGTCGATTAAGCTCTCCCCACCATGCACACCCTTCGCACACAGCCAATAGGTAAATATTATTTGTCTTTCATACTAAGGATTTTTCATATAAGTATTATGCGAAATTATGAAGTAAAACAAATTAAAAGTTAAATTAATTCTACTAGAAAGTTAAATGAGTTATTTAACGTATGTATATAGATAAATTTAAAAAAAAAAATAAGAAAATAATTATTTCATCATTTTAATAATAAAAACAAAATGTACTTTTAGTCAAAACAAGTGTAGGCAAATGTTTAAATATAAAAAAAAAGAAAAATACAATATAAAATCTGCAAAACAAATATTACTTATATATAATTAGTATAAAATATTAGTTTATACCAGAGTAGTAAATTTAACGAGATTCATTGAAAATAAAACTCAAACTCCTCGATCCTATACTTTGAATTTTATAGATTTGCACACAATGCCCAATTAAACCTTCCTCTTTCCTACGGATCTTCCTTTCTAGGACCCTCAAGGGACCAATATCGTCAATTTAGAACGCAGTGACCCAGAACCTTTTTTCTATACTAAAGTCAGCATAATAAATATTTTTATCTATATTAATTTATTATATTTTTTAATTAAATTAAACATTTATCATTTATAATTCTATATTATAAATTTAAAAAAACACAGTAATTAATAATTTAAGAGTTCTATAACTATATTTTATGAGTTAATTATTTTACATAAAATCTACACCATATATGAAGAAATATTGTCATAAAGATTGAATTATAAATAAAATATATTTTTTTTTAAATTATATATAAGAGCACAAACAAATAAAAATTGTATTTTACTTTTATTAGCATAAACTGGCATTAGCTTGTTTGATAATAATAATAATAATAACAATAATAATAATATGACCATGTTAAAAAGAAAAACCAAAAGCCAGCATAAAACCAAATGTTTTTTTATTTTTGTTAAAACTTTTTATTTTCAATATATTATATCTCTATTAGAAGTTTTTTAATCTTCTCTCATAACTTAATACATATTTTTGAAATTAAAAGAGCTCAAGACACTGAATAAGTTTTCAATTCCACATTCAAAGACTGAGAAAACAAAAATTATAAAAGTTTTCATTGAAATTGTTATCAAATATACTTAGAAAATAAATAAATAAAATAAAAGATGGTCAACCTTGTTTGATATACACGAAAAATAAAATTGAAATTAACATGTGTGAATCTTTTATATGTTTTAATAAAAACAAGGTCATTTTAATATACTAGACAATATAAGATATATTAATATATATAATGAATAGATAAAGCAGGGGGGTCAACTCCTTAGAAATGTCTGAAACCAATTTTTACTAAAAAAAAATATATAATATATAAATAAAGTACTTTTAAAATCAAAAATTAAATTACTTATATAAATATTACAAAGTTGATTTTAGATGAAAAAAAAAAAAGAAAAGTTTTTTGAGTTTTGTTACTTGTGTGTTACATCTTTATTAAGTTAGATAATTAACAAATAACTAAATATTCTAATATGGATTAATATGAAAACTTTAGATAAAGGAGGAGAGAATAAATTCTTCGAAATGAAACTCGTTGAAATTCATCAAGGATTGTTTTTGACTTTTAGGTAATACAGTCAAAGTTTATTTAATCTTTTCGCTTTTGACTTTGGCAACGATAGTGATTATTAAAGTTGAATTTCTACATGTTATCTTTTACATGTTTTTATTTATTTTTTTTTTTTATAAATACATTAATAAATGGATATACATATTAATTTTTAAAAAAAAAAAATGTTACGATTATTTTATTATAGTAGAGTAATTATGTTGAAACTCGTCCATTTACTATCATATATTTTTCCCTTTTCTAGAATTAAGCTATGTGAAAAGTTTAATAAGTCTTTTAAGCCTTTAAGAGAAGCCTTAGAACTTTTATAGATTGGTGAAAGAAGAAAAGGAAAGAGAAAAGGCTGCTGACATTCTCATGATCTCTTTTTATAATATCAAAGTTAAAATAATAATAATAATAATAATAATAATAATAATAAATTCTATAGATAAATGTTCATATAAGTTGAAGGGCCAGGAGGTGTATGCAAATTAATCAGAAAATGATGGGGATTCTCGGAGGTGACACGCGAATCTGCATGTTAGCCCATTTGTATGCATGTTAGTAGGACCCCCAGAGGCTTGGCTTCCATCGAACCAGCCCATAAGGCATTCTACTCGTTCACTTTGAATTCAGTTTTAATCTCTTTGAAATTTTCCTTTTGGTCGCAGGAAGAAAATTCTTTTTTTTTTTTTCTTTTTCTATTTTTTTTTTTTTTTTTTATTGGCAACTGCGCCACTAACAAGTATCCTCTTTTATTCAGCATTTGTTTTTGAACAATACCACAAGATTTAGTAGGTATTTTCTTGAATGGGTGGCCACCCACCTATATTTTGGTAACACTTGCCAATTCTAACAAAAGCGGAAGAATGTCGACCAATGAAATCGGCGTGATGCCAAAATCCATTTGGAATTTTCAATTAGAAATGAAGACACCCACCATTTTCACAGAAAATTTGCAATTAATAACACAATGAAAATGTAACTTGAGATGGTTGTTCTTGCTGCCTTTGGGAGAGATGGGGGCCACCTTATGTTATTATTTAATTAAAAGTGGGTTTCTTGCAGCGCCCGATTGCCTGTTGCCAATTCACCTCGGAAGTTGAGCGGGACGCCCACCGCTCCAGGCGCTCGTACAATTTCCACAACTTCAATATTAATTATATTTTCCATATTTCCAAATGAACAATCAACGATATTATCAATCTATATATTTAGACTTTTAAGAGTTTTATTTATAGAAATCAATTGAATTTAATATCTTTATGAAAATTGACTTAACATATTAAGCTCGTTCATATTCGCGGAAAAGAGAAAGATGGGATGGGATTGAAACTTTCTTTCCCTCAAAGCTCTTGAGACTTAACCTATTATATAAAATTGTAGAAAAAGACATTTATTTGATCCAATTTAATTTTATAATATATTAATATGAATATTATATTTATAATACATATTTTCAAAAACTAAATTAAAATTATAATATAAAATATTTAAAACTTAATTTTACTTCTAATTTTGTTATTCCTAATAAATAAAATTTTACTAAAAAAAAAATAAAAAAAATTGAATTTAATACACTTTTATATTACTTGTACTATTAAATAAGTACAAAATCTTTATTCAAAATTAATGAAAAATAAAAATTTAAATTAAAAAATTTTTAACTTACAAAATACACCAAGTCTCGACAGTAACATAACCAATGGAAGACTTACCTAAAACAAAAGAATTTTTTTTTTTAAAACATATATATTTTTTTAAAACACAGTACTTATATTTATATAATGTTTATTCAAATATATTCTTAATGAACAGATACATTAATCTTATTATCATTATTATATAATTAGAAGAGTATTCTTCTTCATAATTAAAAGAATTATTTTTTTTTGATTATTATATAATAAAAATCAATTTAAGATTTTAATTTAAGCACGGGATCGAAAGTGAAATTTGTTTACAAAGTAATTGAAAAAAATTATGTAAATCCGCAGAATGTAGAGATTATTACTTTATTTCTAACATCATCATCATCATCATCATCATCATCCTCTAATGATTCACCTAGTACAGTGATTCTCAACCAATGTGCCCCGGTACTTTTGTGTGCCTGAGATAACAAAATGTGCCGCCAAATTTTACAAATGTAAAGAGGCACTTAAACATTTCCGACTTTTTTTCAATTTTTCCAATATGTAGATATTAAATTATTAAAGCTTTGGTGGTTGTTTTTATTTATAACGGAATTTTGTAAATTAAACCACATATTGATATTTGTTATTGTAAATTTATTCAAAAAATACAAACATATACACAACGTTTCGATTGCTACTTCTGCAATCGTTATCAAGCGACTGCACTGTTCGAGCGTCCAGTGACACTTGTGGATTATTATAATAAAAATCAATTTAAGATTTTAATTTAAGCTTAACTTGTCACTGGACGCTCGAACAGTGCAGTCGCTTGATAACGATTGCAGAAGTAGCAATCGAAACGTTGTGTATATGTTTGTATTTTTTGAATAAATTTACAATAACAAATATCAATATGTGGTTTAATTTACAAAATTCCGTTATAAATTTTCCAATATGGTTTAAAAAAAAAGGTAAAATGTTTTTGCGATCAGGCTCTTAAACATTTTCCACTTTTTTCAATTTTTTTTTTCAATTTGGTAAATAAGTAAATTACTTTTACACTTATCTTTTTCTTTGTGTGCCGCCAAATTTTTAAACCGTTAAAAGTGTGCCGCGGTAAAAAAATGTTGAGAATCACTGACTTAGTATGTACATATAATTAAATCTATAATTGATATGGTATAAGATATAAATAAAAATCACAATCAAAACATTTTAAAGATTTTAGGAAGCTTATTAATGTTAACACATTATAAAATCCTAAAACATTAGTAATTGGTCATTAGTGGCCAACAAGTGTAAAAAAAATAAGATTTCTCATGGTTAACCAATTTTCAAAAATAGCATAATATATAAAAAAAACTGTTTTTGAATAGACAGTATCAATCAATTTGGTTGCCGCCTAAGCGGGGTAAGAAATGTTGTATAAACAACGAATCCTCTTTTGATTTTCTTGATAGAAATCACACAAATAAATATTTAAATATAAAACATTTCATAATTACAGAAAAAAAATTTAAATTAATAATTTTTTGTAAATGATATGCAGACTTTTATATATGTTATTTAATTTTTAAATTTATTTATTTATTTTGTCAAATAAAACAATAATAATAATAATAATAATTTTCTCTTCTTTTAACTAAAATGTTGAGTTTTTTATTTTTATTTTTTTTTTTTATTTGGACAAAGAGCTTAAATCAATCAATTATTTTAATGGAAAGAAGAAAGGAATTGAAAGTTAAGTGTAAATAAATGTTTTTTTTTTTAACTTCATTTTATAGTACTGTGTTTCACTTCTATTACTTCAATCTTCAATTCTTATTGGCACATAAAAAACAATAAACTCTCCAATTGAGATGGTGGTAAGATAAAAGATTATTTTAATTTAAAAAATATCAATAAATGATCACATATTTTTCTATTTAAAAGAGAGAATTTTGGGTTTTATAATAATAAATTAAAACTCATTACTGATTATTTAGTTTATAGTTGATATTTTTCATATTTATTGTAAAATCAAGTGCAAATCAATGGTATATTTAGAATATTTCTCCTTAGCTTTTCGTTTGATATCCCCATAGATATATAATTTATCTTGATTTTGATATAATATTAAATAAATTATATTATATTAATTAAAATGTTTTTTTTTTAGATTAAATTATAAATAATATATAAATGATATTTTATTATTATAAATAAAAAGAAAAAATATAACCTCCTTTCTTAATTAAAATACAGACAAGTACAGGTGTCACACACACAATATCATTTTAGAATTTATATTATTATCAGAAGTAATCAATCCTTGGTCGAAACAGATTATAAGCTATTGCTACTTTGAAAAATATAAAACTGAAGCCATCAAATTATAACAACATATATATTCATATATAATATAGGATCAAATAGTTTATTAAGTAAATTTGAAAGTATTTTTCATCTTGAAATGAAAATCAAGTTATTTTAACTAATTTGTACTATTTTAGGAAACAAAATCAGGCCTGACCAAGAAAAACGATGTTTTTAATTTATTTTGTTTTTTTTTTGCTTTATTTTTCAACATTCAAGATAGCTGAAACCTGTACGATGTCAGCTGAACGTGTGCGAAACATTTTGCACAACCATTCGCCATTTGAATATGGAAAGCTGTGTGCAACGTGGGTGCCGCGTTTGCTAACGTTAGACCAAAAACTGCTTCGAAAAACCATTTCTACCGACAATTTGGCGCTGTAGGAGTAATCCAAACGAATTTTTGCCTCGATTCATCATAACTGTTGATGAGACTTAAATTAAATTTAATTTAATTTAATAAATTAATTAATTAGGTTAATTTAATAAATTAATTAATTAAGTTAATTAACTAAATTAGAACACCGTTATGAGAAATGTATCAGTGTTGATGGAGATTATGTTGAAAAATAAAGCAAAATATATAAAATCATTAAAAAAAAATAAAATTTTTAAAGTTTATAATAATAAATTGTATAATTCTGTTAAAGGGTCGAGCGATAAAATAATTAGTTTCTCAATAAAATCGCCAAGAAAGTAATTATCAGTGATTTGTTTCACTTAAAAAAAAGAATAAATCTTATAATTTGAAATGAAATTTAATCAACCTTAATATGTATAATAATGTATTTATATCTATATATATTAGATATAAATCACATAGCGAATAAAATATTTAATTAAGAGTTTAATAAAATTATATAAAAGTGAATTTGAAATAATTTAATATAAAATGAATAAACAGAGTAAAAAATATAGAATGCTCATCAATTTATATTGAAGATAATGCGATTAACTTGTAAATGTTGTTTTGAGTCGAAATACTCTTTCCAAAATTGCTTTGATAAAACGTATTCATAGGTATATATATATATATATATATATATATATATATGGATATAAAATGGTCCTATTTGAAAAAAAAAACAAAATATGAATTTGCTAAAGAGACCCTTTGAAGTTAAGAGCTTAAGTGGCCATCTCATAGAACGCCCTAGCTCAATTAGAATCTTGATAAGGTGCAATTTAAATGTTATAAATTATGCAAATGAAGAGGATATATATATATATATATATTTATATATTTATATAAAATGGTTTAAAAAAAAAGAAAAAAAAATACTATGAAAGAAAACAAAACAAGGATTAAGAACGATTATGGGAAATGATGTGATGACACTAGTCCAGGAGATGGAGGAGGGTTTTTTTGCCTTTGGAGGGGCGGCGGCACTAAGATTGCTTTCTTATTGATCGTAGGGCGCAGGCAGAAGGGCGCCAAAAGGGCGAGGGCCAATCAGCTGACCGGCCTAAGTAAGGGTCTACAGGATACAATAGAAATACCCTCACTTAGGTGTGGCTTTTATTCAAAAAGCCTTTTTGTCCACATTTATTCGAACCACCTTTCCCTACTTACATAAACTCACAGGAGTATAAAAAAAAAACAGAAAAGAAAAGTGTGTGTGTTTGAGAAAAATTAATTTCTGGTGTTGCGGCGTTTAAAAGACTTACAAAAGAATTCAAAACTTGAAAATAAAAAAAAATAAAAAAAAAGCGAGAGAATAAAAAAATAATTTTGAGATGTTGAAAATAACTTAGAAGTGTAAAATATTTAACACTCTTCTTAATAAATAATATATATATATACATAAATAAGAATTTCAAAAAAAAATGGTTGGCCAATCCGCGTCCCTCGGGCCGCATGCGGCCCACCGTGAAAAATTGTGCGGCCCGCTAGATAACTTTATATTTCTTTTATAATTTTCATTTCTCATCTGCATATTTAAAAACAGAGAATATAATTGAAATAATTATAATTAATTTGATTTTTGTTAATATTTTAAAAGATATGTACTTACATTTAAATTTTTTTTAATGAAATTCTTAACTTATCATATGTTTTAGAAATAAAATATTTATCAAAATAATTGTCTATACATATTATTGATAAAAATATTTTTCTAAAGAAAATGAATAATTTGAAATACTTGAATAAAAAATTTAAAGTTGGTTAAAAATAAATTTTACTAGTGTATTAATTTACTCTGATATGATTGTTAATTATAAGAATATATATAGGGTAAAGTATACAGTCGTTGGCCCCGAGGGTGTCATTGGCTCCCTATGACTAAAACACAAATAATAAGAGATTTTTATTTTAAACATTGCTCTATTAACTATGGTTATGTAATCGTTGGTTGTATGATTGTTTAATGACTATAGAATACCTAGGCCAATAATTATAACAGGGGGCCAATAACTGTATTTTTTGGGATTTTTGCGTGCTTATTGAAAATGATTTTTTATTCTATTCATTAAAATGCTTATAGTATCTATGTTATGTCTGCAAACCTAATTTGACACCGATTGTTCCGCAATTTGCTCAGATATGCATTAAAAACTGCTAGGAATTGCTTAAGGGGGCCAACGACTGTATGCTTTAACCTATGAACAGATATTAAAACAACATTTTCTAATAAAATCATTATAATATTTATAAATATAATTCTAAACATGCCTTGAGCAGTGATGTATTGATAAAATAAGAAGTAAGGGAACGCATAGTCGGAGCCCTATTTTCAGCAAACTATTTTTTTCCATATAAGTTTTTATTTTTTCTTATTCTTACTATACAAAATATATTAACGAACACAAAAAAAGAAATTCTAACAGTAAATTGAAGTGGGAGTTATCGGGATTTGAAAAAGTACTGGAACGCGTTCCGGTTCTGAAAAAAAGGTAAGGGAACGTCGTTCCTCCCCCTCCCAATACACCACTGGCCTTAAGTCAAACACAAACTGACTTTTTCAAAGATAATTTCCAAAAAAAAAAAAAAAAAAACATTTTTTTATCAGTTACACTTCACTTTATTTAAAAAATTTTATTTCGATTTCTAACTTTTATTTCATTCTCTCTCTCTCTTTCTCCCTGTATATATATATATATATATATATATTATATATATTAGTCTAGATGAACTGAATGAAAGTGGAGATAAAAAACAAGAAGTAAAAAAGTATTAATATAATCTAGATTGTTTTTTTTCTTTTGTTTTAGTAACACGTTACCAATAAATTAGAAACGATCATAAAAGGGATTTTATGAATAATACGTCCCTTAAGAGTTAATTAAGGAAAATGTCTCAGTATATGGATTCCCATTCCATTTTATTAAGAGAAAATTATTTTCTCAGCAACGAGCTGTGGATCCTGTTTTTAGTAGGCAACTTGATCGTAGCCTGCCACTTAACCTGTGGGGCCTGGCTTCAAATTAGAAGCGTTATCGGCGACCGATTTAAATAACTGATTGGATCCGGACGTGAGGAGAATGCTCTATTCAAGATTATTAAACTGTACCACAATAATTGTATTGGGCGGACAATAGAGTTTTGTTGTTACTGATACCATTCGCTTTACTCTCTTTTTATACTAATAAAAGTGGATTTAATTCAATTTAGTTTATTTAATTTTAAGAGAAGGATATTGGAAATATATATAATATATATAAATTTATGTTGTTTATATATAATCATAGACAGAAATTAAAAGGGATTCTTTTCTTAATATTTTTTTTTTAAAGACAAAAGAAAATGACTCCTTGAGAAAAATTAGCTGGAGTGTCTCCACTCGACTATCTCGCAATTTGAGAATAGGATTAAATAACATAATATATTATATTTAAAATAAATTCAATTAATTATAAATTATAAATAATAAATATTAAACCAGCGCATGTTTGGCTTTTTATTGATGGCACCATGGCACGTGTTGGCGCGTGAGATTTGCAGTGTTAAAAAATTAATTCTGGTAATTTCAGCGAATCAATCAAGCTGAAATTCTATATATAGCAGTTTTATACAATTATTAATCATGTGAAAAATTATCAAACATATATCTTTATTTTTACGGTCACTTTAGAGGAAAAAAAATCAAAACGTTGTAGGTAATGACCCTATTCCGGTTGAGCTACATTTTTCAAAAGTTGATAGAAAACTACGAATTTTGAATAATGCTCATGTACCAAATTTCATCATTCTAGCTCAAACCGTTTTTGCGTAATCTTGGTTACATACATACACACACACAAACATACACACACACACAGACATTTTTCTCAACCTTAGTGAAAATGATTCAGGAACCTTCAAAACGTATAAAAACATCAAAATCTCAACATCGAAAATTTTCGTGATCGCAATACTATCTCTTACGAGATAGTAATTACATATACATATATTATTATTAGTAAAAATATGGTTTTATCATGTTATATTTTTATAAAATAATTGTATATAATAATTTTTTACCGGCCGACGATAGGAAGGGAAGGTATTGTTTTCACACCAAATTTCACATGTGAAGATATTTTATAATTTTTAAGAAACAAAAACTTTTTAAATAGTTTTACTATCTGAGTCAGAGATAGTATTGCGATCACGAAAATTTTCGATGTCCAAATTTTGATGTTTTTATTCGTTTTGAAGGTTCCTGAATCATTTTCATTAAGTTTGAGAAAAATGTCTGTTGTGTGTGTGTATGTGTGTATGTATGTAGACAAGATTACGCAAAATCGGTTTGAGCTAGAATCATGAAATTTGGTATACGGACATTATTCGAAATTCGTAGTTTTCTATCAACTTTTGAGAAATGTAGCTCAACCAGAAGAGGGTCATTACCTACAACGTTTTGATTTTTTTTTCCTCTAAAGTGACCGTAAAAGTAAAGATATAGGTTTGATAGTTTTTCCCATGATTAAAAATTGTATAAAACTGCTATATATAGAATTTAAGCTTGATTAAATAGCTGAAAGTACCAGAATTAATATTTTAACACTGCAAATCTCACGCTCCAACACGTGACGTGGTGCCATATTATTATATATTATTTATTAATTTTAATTTATAATTAATTAAATTTAATTTAAATATAATATATGTTAATTAATCCAATTCAAATTTGCGAGATAGTGGAGTAGAGACACTTTTTTTACTTAATTAAAACAAATTTCAATATATATGAATATCAGTGATTATCAACCACTGTGCCGTGAGATTATGAAGCTCTTAAACATTTCCGACTTTTTTCGAAATTTCAATATGGTTGTAAAAAAAAAAACAAAAACAAACAAGGTAAACCGTTTTTGGGACCACTTTTTTTCAATATGGTAAACTTTTACACTTATCTTTTGCTTTTTGTGCCGCCAAATTTTTAAACCGTTAAAAGTGTGCCGCGGTAAAAAAAAAGGTTGAGAATCACTGATCTATATAAATCAGTTTATTCTATAAAAAGATGGATTTTTAAAAATAAATTTTTATTTGATATAATTATAAATTATTGAAATAAATCTAACAAGAAAGTATATATATAAAGTAATAAAAATAAAAATATATTATACTAGACATTTTGGGTTTTTTTTTGTTATTTATATAATTAGTTTTTAAAAAAATTTAAGTCTCATATGTCAAAAGTGAATGAATCGTTAATTTACTGAAACAGTCATCAAGTTAATTAACATTTAAATTTAAATGATGTCTGAATCATTCGTTAAGATTTTCCACTGGTTAAATTCATTTACATAATTTATAAACTAGTATTTCATTAAATCAATAAAAATTATTTTTAATTTAAAATATAAATAATATAATTAAGTAAAAAAATGTAGAAAACAGCTAAAAGCTAAATAGAATCAAAAAATCTGATTGTAAAACACTTCTTATGTTCCTTTATTGATCGTAAGTATAAATAAATATTATAAATTATTAATTAAATAATAAAATATCCATATAATTGAATAAACTTTTAAAAATATTTATAATAATAATAAATTATCTGGAGTGTCTCCAGTTTAATATCTCGCAATTTGAATTGGCTTATATAACATTCAATATATTATATTCAAATTAAATTTAATTAATTATAAATTATAAATTAAAATTAATAAATAATATTTATTAAATCAGCACATGCTCTTTGTTGAAGGCACCACGTCACGTGTTGGCGCGTGAGATTTGCAATGTTAAAAAATTAATTCTGGTACTTTCAGCAATTCAATCAAGCTGAAATTCTATATATAGCAGTTTTATACAATTATTAATCATGTGAAAAATTATCAAACATATATTTTTATTTTTACGGTCACTTTAGAGGAAAAAAAATCAAAACGTTGTAGGTAATGACCCTCTTCCGGTTGAGCTACATTTCTCAAAAGTTGATAGAAAACTATGAATTTTGAATAATGTCCATGTACCAAATTTCATGATTCTAGCTCAAACCGTTTTTGCGTAATCTTGTCTACATACATACACACACACATACACACATACACACATACACACACACACACACACACATTTTTCTCAACCTTAGTGAAAATGATTCAGGAACCTTCAAAACGTATAAAAACATCGAAAATTTTCGTGATCGCAATACTATCTCTGGTGAGATAGTAAAAATGAAAAAAAAATCAGAAATTAAAACAAACTTTTTGGAAAATGAGTAAAAAATCCTTTTAAAATTATAAATTTAGATGGGAAGGTTTATGTTATTTGTATTAAAAAAAAAACAAAACAAAAATGTTCTCTCAAATGGTGCGGTTTAAACAGTTTTTATGTGAAGAAGTTTGTTGATATGAAAGGATAAATAGAAATAAACAACCAATTAGTAAGCGGTTGACTTAAAAGGGAGAAGAAGTGGTTTAGTTTACACTACCAACACCATATGATCACAAAAAGTATTTAAGATAATTTCTTTAAAGGGAAGATATCGAATGAAAAAAGATCATATTTCATTTGAAGAAAATTTGTTATTCCCCTTTAAGAAAGTTTTATGTTACAATTTTAGATTATAGTGATTGTTTTTGTTTCCTGACTATATTAATTTTTTTTATCAATAAAAATAATTCATTGATTTTGATGATAAATTTTGTATATCTACATATTTTTGTATATCTACTATTTTTACTATCACGCCAGAGATAGTATTGCTATCACAAAAATTTTCGATGTTGATATTTTGATGTTTTGATACGTTTTGAAGGTTCCTGAATCATTTTCATTAAGGTTGAGAAAAATGTCGGTGTGTGAATGTATGTAGACAAGATTACGCAAAAACGGTTTGAGCTAGAATCATGAAATTTGGTACACGGGCACTATTCGAAATTCGTAGTTTTCTATCAAATTTTGAGAAATGTAGCTCAACCGGAAGAGGGTCATTACTTACAACGTTTTGATTTTTTTTCCTCTAAAGTGACCGTAAAAATAAAGATATAGGTTTGATAGTTTTTCCCATGATTAAAAATTGTATAAAACTGCTATATATAGAATTTCAGCTTGATTGAATAGCTGAAATTACCAGAATTAATTTTTTAACACTTCAAATCTCACGCACCAACACGTGAAGTGGTGCCATCAACAAAGAGCTAAACATGTGCTGGTTTAATAAATATTATCTATTAATTTTAATTTATAATTTATAATGAATTAAATTTAATTTAAATATAATATATGTGTTAATATGTGTTCAATTCAAATTGCGAGATAGTCGAGTGGAGACACTCCAGCTAATCTATTTATATAATTGAAAAAGGGAAACTGTTTGGACCAGTGCAGGTACCCATCGATATCAATGACCAGGTGCTCTTGTGTCTTTTTCTGTTCACAAGAAAGAGAGAGAGAGAGAGAGAAAGAGCAGTCTGGTTTCTTCTCCCTCCTGTATTCAAACATTTCAATCGACATTTCAATTACTAAAATTGTTTCTTATTATTCTCATTTTATCAAGTTTAATACTCGAATAACACCTATCTAATCATTTAATTTTTTTTTTGTTAGTAATAGAACTATGAACTGGGAAATATCATACACACAGACATTTTTCTCAACTTTAGTGAGAATGATTCAGGAAACTATAAAAACGTATAAAAACATCAAAATCCCAACATCGAAAATTTTCGTCTTGCGAGATAGTAAAAAACTATGTTTAATATTTAATTCAAAACTTGCATTAATTTTACGATACCTTATAAATTTTGATGTTAACTGTCATGTAACTGGAAAATAATAACAATAA
This sequence comes from Labia minor, assembly GCA_963082975.1. Taxonomy (NCBI): domain Eukaryota; kingdom Metazoa; phylum Arthropoda; class Insecta; order Dermaptera; family Spongiphoridae; genus Labia; species Labia minor. The sequence goes on from OY720349.1 coordinate 7,031,133, forward strand.
TAAAACTAGTAGAATTATGCAGTGAGATATAAATAAATATTACTAACGTTGTAACGCCGAGATTGAATAATAGAGGAAAAGTCGTACAAGCACAAACGGACATACCCGTGCCATCTATCGGAATCAATATGATTGACTAATGGATGGGAGGGGATATAGCCTAGTGATAGGATGAAGTGAAAAGAAAGAGATATTCTCGCCTGTCCAATGGATGAAATATTATCGTCTCGCTATCGAATTAATTAATGTATTGCATCTTACCGAAAATTCTACCGTAAACGTTTCTCTCCAGTAGTGTCTGTAAGAATAAAATATATATATTGTTGTGATATTTACCTGCAATAAATACCGCCCTTATCAGATATCGTACCGGTGAGTGTGAATTATAATATATATCTTTATGGAAAACATTTACATAATTCCCGTACCTGTTAGTAATGAGTTATTACAGTTTTTAGGTTACGGCCAAGTTTTTAGGTTACGGCCAAGTTTTTAGGTTACGGCCAAGTTTTTAGGTTACGGCCAAGTTCTAGGCTACCGCAAGTTTCCGGTTAGCTGCTGTTTTAGACTACCGCAAGTTCAGGTTACGTGCAAGTTTTAAGTCATCGCCGTTTCCGGATATCGCTTTTCGTTATGCCTTTTTGTCTCTAGTTGGAAAACTAAGAAAATACACCTACTTCCTATATCATCACAGCATTACCGTATCGTACTGACTTTTTCTATTAATAACGTCTATCTATTAAGTGTCTCGTATTAAAGGTTATAAAATAAATAAAAACCAGTAGATCCCCCCGTTGAGTTTCTATCCAGCAACCTAAGTTAAGCTTAGGCATTCGTGTAACTTAAATTGTACAATAAACATATGTGTACCGTAATATGAATCAAAGTTTGTAAATATATCTTGTTTATTATTTGATATCTAAATATAATAAAATTTCTTTCTTTCTTTTTTTATATAAATTATTCTTATATAATTTCCCTCTCTTAAGTTATTTATTTAGTACCGATTGTACAATTAAGGTCGCATGAGCATAACGTGTTCTATACTTATTATAATCGTTACCTATTTATTTATTTTTTTCTTCAGTTATTTTTAAATAATTATATACATAGATTTTACATTTGATTTTAACATTTTAGTAACTTAGTAATATATCTTGTAACTATTTTTTAAGTGATGAATAATATTATTTGATTTTATTGGAGTATTTGATATTGATTCAGGAACCTTCAAAACGTATAAAAACATCAAAATCTCAACATCGAAAATTTTGTAAGATAGTAAAAAATTAAATGATTAAATAGAGCAATAAACTTGATAAAATAAATTTAAGTAAAATGAAATCTTTTTAAAAAACACACTTTACTTAAAATTGCACTAAAAAGTAAAAAATAAAATCACTGTAAAGAGTGTGCGCCCAATAGTGAAGCAAATGTTTTACGGTGTTATTATAATTTGAGCGCACACACTTTACAGTGATTTTATTTTTTACTTTTTAGTGCAATTTTAAGTAAAGTGTGTTTTTTAAAAAGATTTCTTTTTACTTAAATTTATTTTATACTTTTTAAGTAGAACTGCTATCGCCATCTATGATTGAAATAGTGAACTATTCCATATTCCGCATATGAAAGTTTAGTTAATTAATTACCACTAATAGATAAATAATTCAGTGGATTTTTCAATTGATTCGTGTATTATTAGCAGGAACAAGCGCGTATGCAAAATTTCAAGTTGATTGAATGACGGGAAGTTGTTGAAATATCGATTATAAAATGCCGCGGACAAACCGCGGACCACACCCGGACAACCGGACAGTGTGAGTTAAGTAAAGTGTATTAATGAATAATAATAAGAAATTTTAGTAAAATGTCGATTGAAATGTTTGAATACAGGAGGGAGAAGAAACCAGACTGCTCATTCTCTCTCTCTCTCTCTCTTTCTTGTGAACAGAAAAAGACACAAGAGCACCTGGTCATTGATATCGATGGATACCTGCACTGGCCCAAACGGTTTCCCTTTTTCAATTATATCAATAAAAAAAGATCGTAAAGTAGATTCTGTCAATTTTATTAAAATAGTTGTTAAAATTTTATACTTTTTAAGATTAGTGCAATGAATAATTTAATACGCTAGTCATTTTATTTTGTAATCATTTTCGATTTTATGGTAGCACATAAATTAAACGTCTAATAAATATAGATAAAGGTTCATTGTGATGAATGTCTATTATATTTGGAGATTTTTCTTTTTTCTAAAAAGACAATGAGTTACAATCTTTTAACGTGACAGAATAAGGCAATTCGAGGGAAAGGAGCTAAGTACTTGGATTCACTGTAACCACACACTTGTACCTTCATATAGAAAATACAAATACTCAGTCAAAGAGTGGCAAACACCAACCAACATGAGCTTCTCAAGTGTTTGTATGCTTTAGAAAAGACCACCACCTGGCCAAACAGCAAAAAAAAAAAAAAAAAAAAAGTGCTAACCAAACGCTTCAATAGAATCTCCTGACAAAAATGTAATCCTCGCTCCTTTGAATATTAATAGGGTGAAATTCTAGGAAGGGAAGTGCTGTCAAATATAGATGAGAATGAATATGAAGCTAATTTTGAATAACTTAGCAAGAGATCAAACGATGATTATTTTCATTTAGACTGGATAAGAAAATAAACTATAAGAAGCTATTTTAATTGCTTTTCAACTAAATTGTGGTTAAAATTTAAATCTTTTGAAAATGTCACTTTGATTTTAATATAATACTTACTCGTATATGCTCATATTATTTTTACGAATATGATGATAAATTGTTATTAAAAATAAATATAATCATCATCATATCACTATAAAGGTAATTGTAAGGGAATTATTCTAACAGTAAGTGGAATAGAAATTCAAGTGAAGATTGCTCTTGCTGCAGTTGCCATGACGTTTTAACTATAATATTGCAGTTCTTGTCCGCAGCAACCACACCCCTCCAAGTATTCCTATACCTGGGACACCGAGCTCTCGCTCGACCCTTTAAAAAAATATTGATATACAATTCTTTAATTATTTATTACAATTATTAAATGTTGCATCATTGCATCAATCTGATTAAAATGAATGAATAGTAATAATAATAATTATCAATATATATGTTTATACTAGCTACTAGCCATTCCCGGCATCATATCCTGCCAGCAGCATAAAACTCTTCTTAGAGGGACAGGCGGCTTCTAGTCGCACGAGATTGATTAATAATAATAATAATTTATATAAATTTTTGTTTCAAATACTTACATGACAACACAATGTTTAAATTTAAATTTAATAAATTCAAATCGTCTTAATATTTTTTTTTCAATATTTAATTATAATAAAACAAAATTTTTAAAAAATTGATGTAACAAATTAATAATTTTGTTAGGTTTCTTTTTATGTTTATTATGTTTAATATATAAATTCTTTTTATGATAAAAAAATAATATTAATATCAAAAATTAGAATATTGAAATTTGTATTTCAAATTATTTTATATTTTAAATTTTATAAAAATTGTAAATTGTAAAATTCTAAATTTGTGTAGCTAACTTCATAACATATTTTATCTTATTATGCTAGCTAAAATTGTTTGTTTGTATGTATGGCCATGGGTTCTCAAAAACCGCTCTAACGATTTTTTCAAATTCACACTAGATATAGTATTTATAATGAAAAATTGAGTTTTATTGATCATATCTCTGGAAAAAATACATCTTCATTAGTTTTTTCTTAATTTAAATTTATATATGGATGACGTCACAAATGACATCCATATTGAAATTTGACTCCCGCCTTTTTTTAAAGGATATTGTATTAATATTTTTTTTATATTTAAAATATTTTAAAATTTTTTATTTAATTTCGAAATAAAATTAAAAATATATATTTTAATAATATTTTATAATTATAAATTACGATATATATTTATCATTCTTCCAATAAAAAAAAAATATTCATGCACTTAGAAACATACCTAATAATACATATTTATGTATTATTGAGGACCCCAAGTTCCATTATTTTAATCAGATTGATGCAATGATGCAACATTTAATAATTGTAATAAATAATTAAAGAATTGTATATCAGCTCGGTGTCTCAAGTATTAATATTACCAGCCAAACCCAATAGTAATGAATTATTTTTTTTAACTTAATTACCCGGTACTATATTATAAATAGGCAATTATATATATATATATATATTCTAGATATATATTGATCTATTTATCATTCTATTAAATAATATTCAAATAGATATATAAATTTGCTTATTCAATTTTTTTTATTTTCAATTATATTATTAAAATGCGGTGTTTTAATATACAGTTAGATATGGTCAAATTCGAGTAAAATAAAATCAATATAAGTAAATGATTGTAGAAATGTGGTTATATAAGAAAAGATATAAACCAAATAAAATACTTGTTAATAAAAAATTTAAATGTATTCATTCATATCATCACTCATTTTAGATTTATGAATTTATTTTTTATATAAAATATATTAATTTTGTTTGAAAAAAAAAGAAAATAAATGTCCTAAAATGTTTGTTTTTATTTAAATTTAATTATTTAAAAGTGAATGAGAGAGAAACTAATTTATAGAATGGCCATGTATTTGTGGTTGAGGTGAGTTTTTTTTTTTGTTATTTTTATTCACATGGATCCATGTCAACGCAGGGCTACAAATATCAATATTTTTCCTAATCATATATTGAATTGAATCTTCTAATAATAATTAATGAAGAATGTTAACATTGAATTATAATAATTAAACCGATAAAAAAATATATATTTAAAATATACACTATAGACTTAAACTACATACGTAGTTGTACAGACTACCTTCACGTCTACACTATTAATGTTTTGTTTGTGAATACTAATACCAATAAAACACCGTTTAACTAACACATTGGAATTTTCAATGGTAAAATTAGTTGATTATAAATTATGATACGAAATTCACCCTCGTCATTGAAATTTAATTCCTTCTTGTTTACCAACATGAAAAATTACCTTACTATAGTCGGAGAGACAAAAGTTGGGGCCTGAGCCGACCCCCAACCTCGGCCAACCAGTTCCCGCACTTGCCTCCACCATTCCAACAAGACCACACCGCGCAACTCTGTTGCGCATATCACATTTTTTATAGTTTTGTTTGAGAGAGTAGAAGACTGTGATGGAGGGGAAATCCCTCTAGGAGGGGGTACCCCCGCCTCTCTTGGCTGTCAACCCTCAGGAGCCAACTTTCGTCTCTCCGACTATAGTCAAAGATTCATCAAACAAGTATTTTGATACATTTAATTTAGTTTTTTAACGACTGAAAAATAGTCTAAAAATAAATGAATATTACTTATATTAATAATTTTCGATTTTCTTTAAAAAAAAAATTGATTATAATAAATAGGAATATTTTATGAAAATTAGTACAATAGGCTGAAACCTGGCAACATGGGAAAATGATTCTTCATAAGCCTCATCGGTGTATGATTTGAATATATACATATAATGAGTTTCTAAAGTCTAGCTTCTTCTTGTTTATAATATTGTAATTCTCGTGTTCTATGGACTTACACTCTTGTATTTTGTGCTCATGTTGTTATTATTAGTTGTTTGTTAGGAATTTTGATTTTAAGTATTTAAGTGAAAACCTCTGCTATTTTGGGGACTTAGTTTTGATAGTTGCTTTAGGAAGTCAATCAACATGGAGACAATTAAATTAAGGCCTTTATAACGCAATACCGCTACACCATTTTTTTTTTTTTTTTTTTTTTTTTTTGGTATAATAAGAAGGTATTTTATACGAACTTTAAAAGGTTGCTGCTCTCTTTTTGTTTTGTTGTTTTATTTATTAACCAAAATAGACCACCACCATAAGATGCAATATCCTTATCACAACGTGATACAAGTGTGTTCAAGTCTTTTTTGAAGAAATCCGAATTTCTAGATTGAATGAAATTCTCAAAGACCATTTTCCAAGGCTGCTTTATTATTCATTTTTTTCCCTGCCAAAAAAGTTGAAAATCCAATGAGTATGGTGGTTGGGTAAAAATTTTATATTGCATTAATTTTTTAGATCATAGTCTTATGAGCTAATAAAGACTGTTTAACGTATAGTTTTTGGCGCATTGCAACTACATATTTAGTTGCAGTATTTCTCAACGTCGATAGTTTCATCGCATTTTAGGAAGGAATAGTGGACAATTCCATCAGCAAATCATCACACAATCACAATTATCTGAAGATAAATGTTTGGACATGAGCTTTAGCGCCGTATTGGTGAGCATTAACCATTGTGCAGATCGATGACTTTTTCATCATACGTAACTCGTAACTATTCGGAGTAGAAACGAATCTGTTTTGAATCAAGAGAGCAGAGAAATGCATATTTTCAATCATTTGATTATGTTTCCGTTCAGTCTAATCATGATTGACCCATTTGCCGAGCTTTTTGACTTTTTCAAGCGTTTTTAAGTGACGAGAACTGTCGAATAGTGCACATTAAATATCCCTTACAGTTTGGTGATGGTTAGACACTACTACGGCTATGAGTTTGTTGTCATCAATGAATGGTTCTGGATGTCCACGAAGTTCTCTTTCAAAACTCAACACTGATCGAAATTTTCGAAACATCGTTGTAAGGTTATTTCCATTAGTGTCAGGTCCAAATGTGTTATTGATGTTCCTGGATGCCTTCGATGCGTTGTATTCCAGAAAGAATAGAATCCGTATTTTAGCACTAACGATTGTTTATGTGTTTTTTTCACCTTGTTCTACAGCTTCAAAGTCTTTCACTAAACTTATACCGTCTACTGGTACAAGAGTACATCCAGTACGAAAGTCAACAACAATGCGCCAATTTTTTACATTAAAATAGAAGCCAACTTCACTTCAATCCAAAATCCGTCATTTAATGTGCTTAATTATACATAAAAATACTTAATGAAATAAATATAGATTTATATCTTTATTTTCATTTATTTATAATGATGCGTTTACATGTTTAAATGAATTAAATTTGTTAGAAATACATTTAACAAAACTTTCAATAAAATTAAAATGTAAATAGTTGGAGGAAAGCGGTAAAATAATATAAAAATTTCGAATAATTATTTTTAATTTTGATAAAATATAGTCTATAAATTCATCAGGTATTTAAAACAAAACAAAAAAAAAGAAAGAAAACGTTTTCTTCAAATGGATGTATACTATTGGATCTTTATTTAAGCAGCTTATCTATTAAGACCATCTTGATTGAAATAATAAGAACAAAACTTGAATTCATACCTTTCTAATGAGGGAACGTTATAAGAACATATAGTGTATTTGTTAAAGCATGTTCTGATTATTCAACAGTAATAAAATACCTTTGTATAATCCGATTGGTTATATAAAATACTCCAATAAAATCAAATAATATTATTCATCACTTAAAAAAATAGTTACAAGATATTACTAAGTTACTAAAATTTTAAAATCATATGTAAAATCTATGAATATAATTATTTAAAAATAACTGAAGAAAAAAATAAATAAATAGGTAACGATTATATATAATAAGTATAGAACACGTTAGTAATATTTATTTATATCTCACTGCATAATTTTATTAGTTTTATTATTGTTATTATTTTCCAGTTACATGACAGTTAACATCAAAATTTATAAGGTATCCTAAAATTAATGAAAGTTTTGAATTAAATATTAAACATAGTTTTTTAATATCTCGCCAGAGATAGTATTGCGATCACGAAAATTTTCGATGTTGAGATTTTGATGTTTTTATACGTTTTGAAGGTTCCTGAACCATTTTCATTAAGGTTGATTAAAATGTATGTGTGTGTTTGTATGTAGAAAAAATTACGCAAAAACGGTTTGAGCTAGAATCACGAAATCCGGTACTTGGGCATTATTCAAAATTCGTAGTTTTCTATTTTGTAAAATGTAGCTCAACCGGAAGAGTGTCATTACCTACAACGTTTGGATTTTTTCCTCTAAGTGACCGTAAAAAATAAAGATATATGTTTGATAATTTTTCACATCATTAAAAATTGTATAAAACTGCTATATATAGAATTTCAGCTTGATCGAATCGCTGAAGTACCAGAATTCACCACTCCGTCAAGAATAGATATATATCTCACAGGCAGTGACTGTGACGTCACATATATACATTTAAATTAAGAAAAAACTAATCAAGATGATTTTTTCCAGAGATGTGATCAATAAAACTCAATTTTTCTTTATAAATACTATCTCTGGTGTGAATTTCAAAAAAATAGTTAGAGCGGTTTTTGACACAATCCATTTACATATATATATAATTTTAGCTAGCATAATAAGATAAGATTTATATATCAAAGTTGAAAGAAAACTATTTAAAATTTTAAAGTTTGCAGTTTGAAATTCTAATGTAAGTATTATACTTATATGTTTCGATAATATTTTTATCAAAAATGTATCTTTACATATATTGTTGATATTATCGTAAAAGGGTTTTTTTATAAAAAAAAAAAAGTAGTGAAGATTTTTAAACAAATTTATACATGTCAGAAACTCCGTCATAATAAAAAACTTCTTATATATTTAAATAAATTTTTTTCTATACTTATTTCATCTTGCCATCTTTATCTTCGAGCTTTTTGAATATTACATTTTTTTTTTGCTTGAATCAATACTATCTTTGAAAATATATGTTCTAAGAACACTATCGATACAAAGAATGAAGGGAGATACATATATGAATATACGGACAGTAAAATCCGGATAAATAAACGATAGCCAATCTTATATAAGCATATATATATACTATAGGTAGGTTGCTATAGGTAGATGGAACGGCCCCTAAAATGAGTTTTCTTAATTTTTCAGTATATTTAAACTCGTATCGTATTCTAATTATGTTTAAACGCATCCCTTGTTTCTAAAAAAAGGGCCATTTTAAATTTGAATTGTTTCATATAGGAAGAAATAAATTTTTGCCTTAATTGAGCCGCTGTATATGCGCGCCTTTTCCCGACTACCACGTTTCGTAGAAAATAAATTAAAAAGAAACAATTAAATAATAATCACCAACTCAATAAAAATCAAAGAGAAATATTTAGATTATCAAAATTATTATTATTATGTAAAGTGTAATAATTAAATGAATAATTAATACCCAATTAAATTAGTGTTTATTAACTCACAATTGAATTAAATAATAAATTGAATATAGTTTATTAATTTTTCAATTCAAATTCATATTGTAACGACAAGGTTAGGCCTTCAGTTTTCATTTGTTCCTTGGAGTCGGAGGGAAGTGCTGGCCCATTCTAAGGAATCAGTCGGCTTAATTGGGCCGATTATAAGATTTTTTTTATTTTTCAAATGTCTGATTAACATTGAACATTTATTATTTCTGTGGCTAGTATAGTGAAAAATAATATATTTAATGTATCTATATTAACAAATATAGATATTTAAGATAATCCATCCATGGGTTTTATATTAATTAGCCTTTATATTTATATAGATAGATATGTATGTATATATGTAAGAGTATAGAACCTATGACTTTTGTACGTCCTACGCAAGGACAACGCCTATCATAGGTTATATTAATTAGGTGTCCTATGATCAGTAGAACGGGTCCTATCAACCTTTTCCTTTATTTTTTTGATCGGAAGCGCTACTTTTTATCAAATAACTTTCGTTCCAGTTTGATCCCGGAGGCTGGATTGACTCCGTCCCATAGACCCCAGCTAGAGAACTTGATCCCGGGACTATGAGAAAGTGAGCCAGCTACGCTAACTCCTACCCTGTGGTGCCTCTTTATACAAGTATATACAAAGATTTTGTTTCAAGGTCTAGATATGACCAACAAATTATAATCAATTGAATTAACCCAAATAGACAAAATAATGGTATGAATGAATTTTACTGAAAAATTAAATAATGCTACTTAAATCTTAGTAAAACTATAATAAACACACACACATATATATATATATATATATATATATATATATATATAATTAGTGCACTCCAATAAAGTTACGATTAAAATATTATTTTTTAAAAAGTCAGTCCCCTGGTCAGCCACCAACTTAGATTAAATATCAAACGATTTAATTAAAAAAAAAACGTTCAAATTTCAATATTGCTTCCAAATAATCATAGAAAAATAATAGTTTTTACCAAATTTTTTGTCTTTTAATAATAATTTCTTATTAATAATAAAAAAAATATCTAATTTTAAAAACAATCCCCTGCTTTATCTTCAAAATGTTGTCCAGCGTATTTCAAGAGATGCAGTTTGTTTGTGTCACTCAGAAAATAATGTATTCAATGTGAAGTTAGTTCATTAGAACATGCAGACTTAACGTGGCTATTTAGTTTAATGCTAATCGTGTAAACTCGTATGTGAACTACTAGAAGTCACAGTAATCTAGTCAGTAAAATAAATAGTTTTGTTATGTTAAAATAAATTATGCAATTTTTTTTTAATTAAATAATGAACATTAAAATATCCCTGCACTAAAAAACGGTAATGTCTTGAGAAAGTTTACATCTTTTTTAATCGAATTTCTCCTGGGGTCAAAATTTGAAGTCCCAGATCTCTTTTGTTCAGTAGTTTAAATACTTGTATGTAAAAAGCACAATTATCAGTATTTTTATACCTACCTACTTATTACCTATATATATATATATATATATATAAAGAGAGAGAGAGAGATCAACAAAATATGATTTTATTTTTAGACAATCTAGGAAAATTTCATTTGCTTTGTTCTATCCTGATTTTATTATGTTATTAAAGTAAAGCGCAAAGAGATAAGAAATTGGTAGTTCGCTAAGGGCTTAATTAGGGATACTAATATTGTTATAATTTATAACATTAGATTGGATCATTAATATAAATTGTAACAAAGATAATAAACCTGTATATTCCAAATTGTTTAATTTGAAAATTAATATTGAAAATATTTACTTAATATATTATGTTAAAGAGATAATCAATTTAAAATTAAAAATGATTTTGAATTTATTAAGAACTCTAATGATAGGAATTATTATGATTATTATTATTATATTTGTGATTTTATCAGTTAGTATTGGTCTTCAAGTATAATAATAATAGTTAATTAAAGTAGAACCTCGATAACTCAAACCTCGGTAACCTAAAAATGTCTAAAACTTCAATAAAATAATATGTTCCCTTCCCATCAGAGCCCATAACTTAAAATACGCAACCTCGATAACTTAAATAAGTAATCTCTGTATTGACCCTCATAATCTGAAATCTTGAAGAAACAAGAATCAGCAGAAAGTCTTCAATGTAAAAGACGAAAAATTGCTAAATTCCCTAATTTAAAACGATTTTTTGTTTACGTGGTTCAAACAGTGTCGAAACAAACTTAAAATACGCAACCTCGATAACTTAAATAAGTAATCTCAGTATTGGCCCTCAGAAGCTGAAATCTTGAAAAAACAAGAATCAACAGAAAGTCTTCAATGTAAAAGACGAAAAATTGCCGAATTCCCTAATTTAAAACGATTTTTTGTTTACGTGGTTCAAACAGTGTCGAAACAAACTTAAAATACGCAACCTCGATAACTTAAATAAGTAATCTCAGTATTGGCCCTCAGAAGCTGAAATCTTGAAAAAACAAGAATCAACAGAAAGTCTTCAATGTAAAAGACGAAAAATTGCCGAATTCCCTAATTTAGAAGTATGTTTGTTTACGTTAGTGGACCAATACTCAAAGAAAAAGCTGAAGAATTCGCTAATTCGCTGAAAATCAAAAATTTTAAAGCTGGCTGGTTAGAGAATTTTAAGAAACGATATAATTTAGCCTTAAAAAAAATGTTATTAACCTATCGGCCTATCCCTAACATAGACCCTTGATAACTTAAAATCTCTATAACTTAAAATATTTTGTGTTTCGCTTGGACTTTAACTTATCGAGGTTCTACTGTATTATTACATTATTGTTTTAATTTGAATTTTTTGAAACAGTAAATATGATTTTTTCCAATTTTTTGTTGACAATTGTAGTCATTCTTTCATGGTTTAATTTATGACATTACTTTAGAATTCCCTGTTTCGAATTTTTTGGTTCGAAAATATTTCTCTGTGTCCTAGTAAAATATCTTTTGTTAGTACAATAGATAGAAAGATAGGAGAATCATTAATAACTACTAATAATAACTAAGTAACCGAGTTCGTAATTACGCTTATACCATATATTATTTTTATTTTAGGTATTATTGTCCAAACTTATTTTAACCAACCATTATATATGAATAAATAATTCTTCAAAGTAGATTAACTTTTTCGACTTGAAGTTGGGTATAGGGCAGGCCTGGCCAACCCGCGGCCCTCGGGCCGCATGCGGCCCACCGTGAAAAATTGTGCGGCCCGCCAGTTAACTTTATATTTCTTTTGTAACTTTCATTTCTCGTCTGAATATTCAAAAACAGAAATTGAAATAATTATAATTAATTCCTTTTCTTATTTAAAACATATCCTACAATTTTTAAACTACATATTTGATTCCATAAATAAGAAGAAAATGTTAGAATTAATAGAGAAAAATAATAAATAAAAACATTAAACATTAAGCATCAAGAAAGTATTAAAAGTGTTTTTTAATACATTGTAAAGTTTAAATTCGTTTGCCTAAAATGCGGCCCCTGTAACATTGCTCCTAACCAAAGAGACCCATCGAGTCATTTGGGTTGGCCAGGCCTGGTTTAGGGTATACCGTTCCTATAAATAAATACATTTCTAATAATCTTATATTAATTATATTATTTAAAATGTAATGGAAGTTGATTTATGAACATTTTTGATAAGAATATTTATTTATTAAAAGAAAAGAAAAAAAAATACCAAGATATAGAAAAATGAAATATTTTTTTATAAGATTTATTATTTCATATATTATTATATTATTTGATGAAGAAAAGGAAAGAAAAAGAACGAGAAAGGCACAATCTAAATTAAAATCTATAATACCAGGGTAGACTTTTAAACTAAGAACATTTAAAATATGAGCAGTATAAATTCTAATAATCGATTTATCGATAAAAACTAAATAAATAATTTTAAAATCTTACAATAGTATAGTTATAAGTTATTAAAAGAATAAAAAAAATGCATCATTTTTTTCAAATAAAAATTCGACTATCTTGCAAATTTGAATTGGATTAAATAATATAGTATATTATATTTAAATTAAAATTAATAGATAATGTTTATTAAACCAGAACATGTTTGTTTCTTTGTTGATGGCACCACGTCACGTGTTGGCGCGTGATTTGCAGTGTTAAAAAATTAATTCTGGTACTTTCAAGCTGAAATTCTATATATAGCAGTTTTATACAATTTTTAATCATTTGGAAAAACTATCAAACATATATCTTTATTTTTACGGTCACTTTAGAGGAAAAATAATCAAATCGTTGTAAGTAATGACCCTCTTCCGGTTGAGCTACATTTCTCAAAAGTTGAAAGAAAACTACGAATTTTGAATAATGGCCGTATACCAAATTTCATGATTCTAGCTCAAACCGTTTATGTATAATCTTGTCTACACAAACACACAGACAGACATTTTTCTCTGGCGAGATAGTAAAAATATATATATATACTCCCACTATACTATTATATTATTAATTTATTAATAAATTTGTCTACTATCTTTCAAAGTATAAATTTATTGTTTTATAACTAACTATGTTATGTAAATAGTTAAATGTAATGTGATATTAGGTGAGAATTACATGTATAAACGAGCAGAATAGGGAAATCATCTGTAAGGGTGTTTAAGAGGATAAATAGTGCTCTTGAGTAAATTAGAGTTAAGGAACCAATAGAATCACCACAAAACGTTTTATTTAGATTCCTTCGGGTAAACTTAAAGAGGGTAATGCAATCTTCTATTAACAGAGTCTAGAAAACAGCCTGAAGCTATGTGTCGTTCAGTTTATGCCCTCTTCACGGATTGATATAAAATTGATAGTATTTGATTTGGATTATATGAATATGTTAAAAAAGTTATAAAACACCTTTTTAAAAAAAGTAGATAATTTTTTCTGTTTTATTTCAGAATAAATTTTGATACAAAATTGATATCGAATAAATAGATTGTAACTTTTTTATAATATGAAAAATAAATTGAAAACCTAAAATATTTGAATATGCTGCCGGCGGCATAAAACTCTTCTTAGAGGGACAGGCGGCTTCTAGTCGCACGAGATTAACTAATATTAATAATCTATATATAGGAAATTTGGTTTCAAACTGCAACTTACAAGACAACACAATGTTTAAATTTAAAATTAATAACTTTATTCAAGTTTATTATATTTTTTTTCAATATTTAATAATAACAAAACAAAATTTTTAAAAAAATGAAGTAACAAATTAGTAATTTTGTTAGGTTTCGTTTTATGTTTATTATGTTTAATATATATATAAATTCTCTTTTATGATAGATAATAATATTAATATCAAAAATTAGAATATTTTAATTTGTATTTTAAATTATTTTTTAATTTTAAATTATATAAAAATTGTAAATTGTAAAATTCTAAATTTGTAGCTAATTTCATAATGTTACAGACATTTCATACATACATACGAGGGTCATTTAACAAGTACTAAGCCTCATCTCCCGATGGCGCTGCTACTACAAAATAGTTTTACCATCATGTAGTACATTTTTTTACTAGCCTCCTGTCCAAGTTTCAGTCAATTCCCTTCACTAGTTTTGTTTTGACAGCCTTTGGAAGCGAGCGTGTCGATCAGTTGTATAAAAATAGAAAAAGAACTATCGTTCGGTGATTAGATTCTTATTTTTGGAAGGGAAAACGCTCAGCGAAATCAAATATCGCCTAGATGCTGTGTGTACGGGGACTCTTCTTCGATGGCGACCGTCAAAAATTGGTTCTGTACAACAAAAAATGGTTTTTGTACAACTGAACGACACGCTCGCTTCCAAAGGCTGTCAAAACAAAACTAGTGAAGGGAATTGACTGAAACTTGGACAGGAGGCTACTAAAAGAATGTACTACATGATTGTAAAACTATTTTGTAGTAGCAGTTCCATTAATTTTTTTCAGTAAAAACAGTTATATTTATTAAATTAAAATTAAAATTCAATATTTTCCATTTAAACATTTTTTTTTATTTCTTAAATGTTAAGTAAAAATTAAAGGCACCTTCTATAAATGGTTTTATATATTAATGAGAATTTATTCTATTTTTTTTTTATTATTTTTTTTTCATTAAAAATTTTTCCATAAAATATACGCCTGTCAAACGAAAAAAAAATTGGTTGTTTTAATAAACTTTTTGTTTATATAGGTATATAAATATATTGATTATAAAATGTTCTTAAGCAAATGTGTTTTAACTCAATTGAATATCAAGAAAACTTTTAGAATATTATGAAATTTTCAAGTGAGTGAATGAGGAAGGAGGGATTATATAGAAATTTAATTTCCATTTCGAAATGTTCTTCATTTTATCATACAAAAGATGACGTCTCTAAATACTCTTCGTATACAATAATTTCGTCGCAAGTATAATGTAATTTCAACCACGATTTTATGTTAATTTAACTCGTAATTAACTTTGAGCTCCAAGCCTGGTGGTGCTGATGGAATCTTGGGCCAATCATGAGTCAACTGTCAGCTATCGAAGCCTCTCTACCAACCCTCTTGAAGGATTATAATTAAATCTGACAACAAAGTGTGCGTCTTGATTAATCATATACCGGAAATTTAGTAGAAAATGTCAAAATATAGTAGCAATAACTTAACTATAGAGCTAATATTATATGCCAATTGATTTCCAAATCAATTATCCATTTCTTTGTCAATGAATAAAATAATAAATAAATTTTTTAATAAAGAGAGAGAAAATATTGGTAACCTATTAAAAAAGAAAATAATTATTATGTAAATTAATAATTATTTCAAAATATTATTTGACTTGGACAGTGAAAATAAAATAACTATATGAAATTAATTTATATCTTATCTTATTTTATTATACTAGCAAAAATTATATATATATATATATATATATATCTGTATTTGGGATATATTAAACCACTCAAAGGACTTTTTTGAAATTCACACCATCATCAAAAAACATCTTTATTAGTTTTTTCTTAATCTAAAATAGGAAATTTATATGCCGTCAGCAACTACGTCACACAGCGCTTCCTTATATACACAATATTTTATATTATTAAATAAATTAAAATTTAAAATATTTATGTTAGAATCATATCTGTTTTTTATTGCATTAATAGATACATTTAAATTATCTGAAATTGTTCAGAAGGTTTAGAAGATTTATCTTAATCTAAATGAATTCAAAATTCAGTCAAACAGCGCTTCCGTAAATACAAAATATTATAAACTAGGTTCTCGGACCGCCTTGGGCATTCTTCACACCTAGACGGGGGCTCTGCCCCCTGTACCACCGAAGTAATACATAGTATTTGGTTGAAAGTCTGTATGTAAGAATTGTATATATATATATATATATATTTGTATTTTTGAAATATTAAACCGCTCGAAGGATTTTTTTGAAATTCACATCATAGATAATATTTATAAAGAAAAATCGATCTGTATTGGTTTCAGCCTCGGGAAAAATCATCTTTCCTTAATTTTAAATAGGAATTTTAATAATAAAAAAAATGGCGCCGGACAACACTGAACAGCGCTTCCTTAAATGCAAAATATTATGAATAAAATATAATTAACAATATTTATTTTAATAATGTTTTGTAATTAAAATACGAAATATATATTATGTTATATCACCCACAGGCCATACTTTTCTGTCTTTCGGTGCATTAATACGTACGTTTAAAGGCTGTATGTGATAATAATAAGGAATAATTTTTTTTAAAGTACCGAGCCAAGTGAACTTGGTACTAATAATAATAAAATAAGACGTGCTATTAAATGAGTCTGTATTCCATTTTTCATGGGTACAGAGGTCTTTACTGGCAACATCACTATCAATAAACGGATAAAAATTTATATAATAAAATTTTATAAAAATTGGGAAAGTGAGTTTATATTGCAATTATCCCTAAAAAAATGTTTAAAATGATTTTGTCACTTTCTTTCTGAATCCTATAAATCAAAATTCAAAATAAACTGAATTTGAACTTCAAATAACTACATAATAAACTATAAAAACTCTATGTTTTAAGCATTATTACAATACAAAGATGGACACACACACAAGGATGATGTTTTATTAAAATTAGTTATAAATCTTGCTAGAGACAGGTTAAACCCACCTTCTACCCAATTTGTAGGCCTATGCCTACATTACATACTAATATTAATAATAAAATAAACAGACTGGAAGGATATTTTCGGTTATTTAATTTGATTCCATCTTCACATATTGTAATCATACTTAATCATTATAAATCATTCAGGAGTGCTCTGTATTTCAATAAATTTACTTTTTTCACAATTCTTTCAATCGAATTCTTAAGTGTTGATACAGTAAATATAAAATTAGTGGCTTTGGTAAATAAATCTTAACACATATGTATGATTAGAGATCAAATTACAAGAATAAAATAGCTATTTATAAACCATCTTTCATTATTATTTTAGAAAATTACAGTGATTTAGAGGTAAGTCCCAGAAAGAATTGTTTAAGTTTGTTATTTTTTAAAGGGACGTGATTAAATCCGAAAAAATAACCCATGTTTATCTTTGTACTCAAATAAAAACAATGACAAAAACAACAACAATGAGGAAACAAAAAAGATTAGTCTTTTTATAGATTACTTTTTTTTTATAAAGGTATAAGATGTTTCAAAAATATTGTGAAACTGACAAGACTTCATACTATATAATAGCATAAGAAATGAAACATTGAAAATTTTATAAAAAGAATTAAAAATAAATTAAAAAAATAAAACTTTTTAATATACACGCTTTTTAATAAAAAATGCCCTAAAAATAGAAAATAAAATATTAATTAAACCTTGAATATTATCCTTTACATAAGCCCAAGCGCATATAATAATATTCAATTTGTTACCTACTACTTATGTTCATGCCCACTTTTTTTGTTGGGCATATGTAAATAATATTCAAAGTTTAATTAATATATTATTTTCTATTTTTAGGGCATTTTTGATTAAAAAGCATGTATATTAAAAAGTTTTTTTTATTAATTTATTTTAAAGTTTTTTGTTTTTTATATTTTTTTGTAAATTTAATGGATAACTTTTATAAATTATACTCCAATTACTTTTTTTAAATATTTTTTATTGTTTTTCTATGTACATTTTATTTTGTAAAATAAATGTTAAGTATACCTATAATAACAAACAATTAATTTACAAAATTCTTAGATACTGATGATTTATGTATGTGCTTAGAGTTATTCTGGTTGAACTGTGGTAATGTGTTATTTTTAAGTAAATATAATTAAATTCAATTTTTAAAAATCTGTATTTGTTAAAAATTCAAATATTGCTTTTTGATTATTGCAGTGTCGTCGACTTTCAATATACGTTTCAAATTTGAGCAAAATCGCTCAACTAGAGGTGGGTTAAAATCCAACTACAAATTTTGAACATTACAGACAGAAAAATGAAATTAATATAAAGGGTATAAAAAGTCTAACTTTCTTAATCAAAAATAGAATAAAAAATAAAATTTTACCCAGAAATAGAAAATTATAATGGTATAATAATTATTTCCAAAAGCTTTCACAAGGAAATTCAATTGTATTTATTAATCTTCAATAATCGTTTATTAATATAAAAATTAATAATAAACTTGAACATATTATAATGGTTAACTTAAATGAACCAACTACTCCACATACGTTCACCTATAATTCAATGTAATAGAAAAATTTGTCGAATACAAAATAGATATCTACATGAAATACATCAACGATGAAAAGGTATTTAATTCGACATACCACGAAATCATATGCCATGTGATAAAAGACCACAATAAAATAAAAATATATCAATTAAAAAAAAGTACTTAGAAAAGAAAAATTATTATCAAGTTATATATATATTTATTTTAGTCTATTTTTTATATTATTATTATTATTATTATTATTAAGAAAAATTTTATATATTTTTACTATCTCGCCAGAGATAGTATTGCGATCACGAAAATTTTCGATGTTGAGATTTTGATGTTTTTATAAGTTTTGAAGGGTCCTAAATCATTTTCACTAAGGTTGAGAAAAATGTCTGTGTGTATGTGTGTATGTAGGTAGACAAGATTACGAAAAAACGATTCGAGCTAGAATCATGAAATTTGGTATACGGGCATTATTCAAAATTCGTAGTTTTCTAACCACTTCTGAGAAATGTAGCTCAACCTGAAGAGTGTCATTACCTACAACGTTTTGATTTTTTTCATCTAAAGTGACCGTAAAAATAAAGATATTTGTTTGATAATTTTTCACATGATTAAAAATTGTATAAAACTGCTATATATAGAATTTGAGCTTGATGGAATCGCTGAAAGTACCTGAATTAATTTTTTAACACTGCAAATCTCACGCGCCAACACGTGACGTGGTGCCATCAACATAGAGCCAAACATGCCCTGATTTAATAAATATTATTTATTAATTTTAATTTATAATTTATAATTAATTAAAATTACTTTAAATATAATATATTATGTTATTTATTCCAATTTAAATTGCGAGATAGTTGAGTGGAGACACTCCAGCTAATTTATATCGAATTATGTGTTTTATGTAAAAAAATATAATTTGAACCAAATAAAGGAAATAGTAATATAATAAATTATTTTTCATTTGATCATTTGAAAACTATAAAAATTTTCTGTAGATAATTTATAAATTATTTTCTTGGTGTGTTATCGATTAATCCAACAGAAGTTTAAAA
The DNA here is from genome assembly GCA_963082975.1 of Labia minor. Taxonomy (NCBI): domain Eukaryota; kingdom Metazoa; phylum Arthropoda; class Insecta; order Dermaptera; family Spongiphoridae; genus Labia; species Labia minor. Next base: position 7,051,090 of record OY720349.1, read on the forward strand.
CCAAGAAAAAAACTTAAAAAAGCATCTTTTAAAAATATTGCATTAAATTTATCTTGAATATAAATATAATAAGTATTTTATAGTCACCATATATTTTCTCAAATAGTATAATAAGAATATATATTTTATATGCTAATAGGAATAAATAATGGGGCTGGGGTAAAAAGTAAGTGGCCTTTTTTTCTTATGGATAAATGCTCATTAGAAAGGTGACACTTTGAGCGTTAGATTGAGTGTCAAAACATCGAATATGGTTTAGTAAATATAAATTTAATTGCGTTTAACCATGGAGGAAAATAATAAAAATACTCTGGAGAGTCTCCACTCCACTATCTCGCAAATTTGAATTGGATAATTAAGCTTTTTTCTATATTTGAAAATTTTATTAAATATTAATTAAAATGTTATTCTTTCCGATTATACGGTTTAAGGTTTTTAACATAATTTCCACACTGATAACATTTTATTGAAATAAGAAGACGTTTTTGGCTTAATACTATTTATTTGTGAGTTGCGCAAATTTATGAAATAGTATTTGTTTTCAACTGCTTTTAGATGCATTTAACTTTTATCATAGTTTTGATAAAAATAAAATACATTTTAAGGTACTCGACGGGGACGTAGCAATTGATGTACCCATTACATCTCTTATATGGGATCTTCCATGTGTATATAATTACATATACGAGTTTTTATATGGATAGTGCAATTTAAATATCTATTAAACAGGGATATCATAATCATAAACACGCAGGTAAGCGCGTGTTTGGCTCTTTGTTGATGAAACCACGTCACTTGCTGGCGCGTGATTGGCAGTCAACGTATTAAAAAATTTAAAAAAATTAATTCTGTTATCTTCAGCGATTCAATCAAGCTGAAATTTTATATATAGCAGTTTTATACAATTTTTAATCATATGAAAAAATTTCAAACATATATCTTTATTTTTACGGTTAAATTGGAGGAAAAAAAATGAAAACGTGGTAGGTAATGACCACCTCTTCCGAATGATCTATATTTATCAAAAGTTGATAGAAAACTATGAATTTTGAATAATGCTCGTATATCAAATTTCATTATTCTAATTTAACCCTAATGAAAATGACTGTGGGGTCTTCACAACGTATAAAAACATCAAAATCTCCACATTTAAAATTTTCGTGATCGCAATACTATCTCTATGGCAAGATACTAAAAACGATTTGAATTCTACTAAAAAAGGCTGCGACCTTTTTACCAGACTAAATATATCTTGCAATTGGAAACCTAATGTAACATATTTATAATTTGTTTTTACATTAAATTCTCATTAAAAATAGATAATATATATATATTTCTAATTTAAGTTATATTTCATATAAAAGATTTATCATAGACATATATATATATATATATAGGTGGGTGGGATGAAAAGTTTCCGGCCTTACCAAGAAAAACAATGTTTTTAAATTTTTTTTTTCTTTATTTTTCAACATTCAAGATAGCTGAGATTTGTACGATGGCAGCTGAACGTGTGCAAAATATTTTGCACAACCCTTTGAATATGGAAAGCTGTGTGCAACGTTGGTGCCGCGTTTGCTAACCTTAGACCAAAAATTGCTTCGAAAAACCATTTCTACCGACAATTTGGCGGTGTAGGCGTAATCCAAACGAATTTTTGCGTCGATTCATAACTGTTGATGAGACTTAAATTAAATTAAATTAAATTAATTAATTAGAACACCGTTATGAGAAATGTATCAGTGTTGATGGAGATTATGTTGAAAAATATAGGAAAAAAAAACTTTATAAACATCGTTTTTCTTGATCAGGCGGGAAACTTTTCACCCCATCCTCGTATATATATTCTATATATAATAATACATAATATTAGTCCAATTCTCAATGAAAACTCATTTATTACTTAATAATTTTCTTGGAGTTTAATCAAATAATTGTAAATTATTATTTCATTTGTTGTGCAAAATAAAAAGTAAATAAAAAAGAGGTAGAAGGATTTGTTTATTTGCGGTTTGAAAAACCTTTTATGCGGAATTAACAGGGTTATTATCCGGTTGAATGTTCAAAGCGAGGTGGCCATTGTATGTTGTCAGTGAGGGGGAGATACGAGTATGACTCCATGGCTGCATATGCGTGTCACTGGGGTCCTTTGTGCACTCCTCTCTCACCAAGGGGGGGGGGAGGACCGAACCTCATCGTCGCTCCTACAATACATTCAACTAGCGTCTACATTAAACATGAAGCATGAAAATTACACCTATGCTAAGTCAAAGAAGATATTTGTCAATGGATTAAATATAAATACAGAAAACTGGCCGAAATATTAATCCCATTAGGAATACGCTTTGAACGAAAATGAAATTAAAACAACATTAACAACCTCAAAACCTGAAAAGGATCTCATTAATAAGCTCGATTGGATAAAAGCATATTTATAAAGGAATTTTTTTTTTTTCATCTGGTCATTTGAAAATGATTCCAATTGAATATTCAGACGTATGAGTGCAGTTGATTAACGTTTCTATCACAAACAGATGAGAAATGGCGATTGCCCGCCCTATTAGGAACACTCCAAACGGATGGAGAAAATAAATTATCAATTTTAAACCGTCAAATTATTTTTTTTTTAAAAACAATCCACAAAATATATTAACAATAAGATGTATACAAAAAAAAATAAGCTGGAGTGTCTCCACTCGACTATCTCGCAATTTGAATTGGATTAAATAACATAATATATTATATTTAAATAAAATTTAATTAAATATAAATTAATAAATAATATTTATTAAACAAGCGCATGTTTGGCTCTTTGTTATTATTTTAGAGAGAACCCTAAAATATTGTAATAATTATTATTTAACTAATTATGTAATATAAAATTAATGAAAAACATTCCTTAAATTATTTGCTTTATCAATTTAATTATTAATCTATAAAAAATAAATGATTATATTTATTTTATAAATGCAAGAGGCAAACGGGCACAGCCAGAATAATTCGATTATTTATAGGATTGCATGGAAAAGCGATAAGCGACTCGGCCAATTCTTTGAAAAAGAATATTAAAATATTAAAAGAAAATAAAATAAAATAAAAGAATTTAATTTTTAGTATTCATTGAACAGTGAATAGGAAAAGACGCCAAGCCAAAATGGCTCAGTGAACGTACTAACAGGTAATTAACAACTGTTCTATTGTATAAATAATAACCCACTAATAATCCCTTTTTAATTATAAATATATTCTTAATTAATCATAGTTTTATTCGTTTAATAAACTTCCTCTATGATTATATTTATTAATTATGATTATAATATTATTTTTCATATTCATAAACTCGTATAGTTATACTATAAATACTTGATATACTTCAATTACTTTTTACAAGGTAAATTACAAATGATTTGTATTTGATATTCTTTGAATAAGGAAGGAAAAACTAAAATAAAACAAATCTGGAATGTCTCCACTCGACTATCCTCCAATTTGAATTGGATTAAATAACATATATTATATTTAAATTAAATTTAATTAATTATAAATTATAAATTAAAATTAGTAAATAATATTTATTAAACCAGCGCATGTTTGGCTCTTTGTTGATGGCACCACGTCACGTGTTGGCGCGTGAGATTTGCAGTGTTAAAAAAATAATTCTGCTACTTTCAGCGATTCAATCAAGCTGAAATTCTATATATAGCAGTTTTATACAATTTTTAATCATGTGAAAAATTATCAAACATCTATCTTTATTTTTACGGTCACTTTTGAGGAAAAAAAATCAAAACCTTGTAGGTAATGACCCTCTTCCGGTTGAGCTACATTTCTCAAAAGTGAATAGAAAACTACGAATTTTGAATAATGCCCGTATACCAAATTTCATGATTCTAGCTCAAACCGTTTTTGCGTAATCTTGTCTACACACACACACACATATATATATATATATATATATATTTCTCAACCTTAGTGAAAATGATTTAGGAACCTTCAAAACGTATAAAAACATCGAAAATTTTCGTGATCGCAATACTATCTCTGGCGAGATAGTAAAAATTACCTATAAATAAATGTATTTTCGCAGAGGCAATGTTGTTGTTATCATTTCTATGTAATTAAAACAAGGTGGTCTTCTATTTAATTTACAAAGACATCTGATAAGAGTTAAGTGAGCTTAAATTCTGATAAAACACTCTTAGAATGGAGTCATCCGTTTTGAATGACAACCTGAGTGATATATAGTTATACGGACGGTTTTGATGCTGTGAAAAGGCCCGAGAGACACTAACGAACTTTCTTGTGTTTGTTTATTTTGGAGTTGAAAAAACAAAAGAGATTTACGATCTAAAAAAGATTTAATTAACTTGAAAGAAAATATAAACATTTTCGAATTTGAAAGTTTATCCCCATCGAGGACGAGTGAATAGAATTAAAGGCACTGCTTTAAGTAAATTAGCTATCTTCTGGATAGTTGTAATAAACTTGATTTGAGTTTACATGAGTATCCTAATGAAATTTAGAATAAATATATGCTATAACTCAAATGAAGTTGACTTAAGGGGAGTTTCATCAAGCATCATTAATTTATGTTTAGGATAGTAATGATTAGCGATCTTAAATGAATAAGCTGGAGTGTCTCCACTCGACTATCTCGCAAATTTAAATTGGATTAATTAACATATATTATATTTAAATTAAATTTAATTAATTATAAATTAAAATTAATAAACAATATTTATTAAATCAGGGCATGTTTGGCCCTTTGTTGATGACACCATGTCACGTGCTGGCGCGTGATTGGTAGTCAAAGTGTTAAAAATTTTAAAAATTAATTCCGGTACTTTCAGCGATTTAATCAAGCTGAAATCTATATATAGCAGTTTTATACAATTTTTCATCATGTGAAAAACTATCAAACATATATATATTTATGGTCACTTTAGAGGAAAATCAAAACGTTGTAAGTAATGACCCTCTTCTGGTTGAGCTGCACTTCTCAAAAGTGGATAGAAAACTACGAATTTTGAATAATTCTCGTATACCAAATTTCATGATTCTAGCTCAAACCGTTTTTGCGTAATCTTGTCTACATACATACACACATACATACATACACCCATACACACCAACACACATTTTTCTCAACCTTAGTGAAAATGATTCAGGAACCTTCAAAACGTATAAAAACATCAAAATCTCAATATCGAAAATTTTCGTGATATTAAAAAGAATAGTTGGTTAGTTTAGTTTAAATATGAAACATTCTTTCAATTATACTACAATAAACAATTTTTTTTAAGCGATCGTGTTAACTTATATCTTAATTTATCAGTTAGTACCTCGTTTAACCTGTATTCTCCTTAAATTATATCACATGTAATAAATTAATAAAATTCCATCGGAAGATGGTTCAATTAGACTTACCATCAAATTTTGAAAATAATTTTCTCTAGAAAATTTTTGGATAAACTAATTATTCGTGAATTATATTAAAAAAAAATTAACTGTTTCACTATCTATAAAATATAAGAAATCAGTACCTGGTTCACCAAGCCACCATTCAAATAATTTAAAAGAATATAAATTTAAAAAAAAAATAGTCATAAAACATAACAGTCCTTAAACGTACGTATTAATGCACCGAAAGACAGAAAAATATGGCCTGTGGATATAACATAATATATTTTATAATTTGATTTTAGGAAGCACTGTCTGGCGTAGTTGTTGACGTCATTTACGCTTCTTATTTTAAATTAAAGAAAAATATGATTTTTCTCGAGGCTGAAACCAATACAGATCGATTTTTCTTTATAAAACTTATCTATGGTGCGAATTTCAAAAAAATCCTTCGAGCGGTTTAATATTTCAAAAATACAAATATATATATATATATATATATATACAATTTTTGCTATTATAATATTATAAAGATAAAGTAAGATATAAAAATGACATTTTATTTTAATAAATTTTATAATTTTTTATTTTAATTTTGAAATTTATTATAGAAGTAAATTTATATTCACTAATTGTAGAATCCCTTGATAGTTTGAGTAAGTATGACTATTAAGTGATAGGATATGCGGAATCCAAAAGGGCACGAATATTGATGTAGTTGTCAACATCAATTTCAATGATTAGGCTAACATTGACTTAGATAATCTAAACACCAAACTGCATATATTTTCGGGAAATACAAGATAACTATAAATTGATTTAGTAATTTACATTCAGGTTAACAGAAATGAAAAAATTAGCTGGAGTGTCTCCACTCGACTATCTCGCAATTTGAATTGGATTAAATAACATAATATATTATATTTAAATTAAATTTAATTAATTATAAATTATAAATAATAAATAATAAATATTAAACCAGCGCATGTTTGGCTTTTTGTTGATGGTACCACGTCACGTGTTGGCGCGTGAGATTTGCAGTGTTAAAAAATTAATTCTGGTAATTTCAGCAATTCAATCAAGCTGAAATTCTATATATAGCAGTTTTATACAATTATTAATCATGTGAAAAATTATCAAACAAATATCTTTATTTTTACGGTCACTTTAGAGGAAAAAAAATCAAAACGTTGTAGGTAATGACCCTCTTCCGGTTGAGCTACATTTCTCAAAAGTTGATAGAAAACTATGAATTTTGAATAATGTCCATGTACCAAATTTCATCATTCTAGCTCAAACCGTTTTTGCGTAATCTTGCCTACATACACACACACACACACACACAGACACACACACACACACACACACACACACACACACACAGACATTTTTCTCAACCTTAGTGAAAATGATTCAGGAACCTTCAAAAAGTATAAAAACATCAAAATCTCAACATCGAAAATTTTCGTGATCGCAATACTATCTCTGGCGAGATAGTAATAAAATAATTAAATATCACAACAAATTGTTTGTTTGTTTTTTTGATTTATCAATATATATATAATATAAGCTGATATGAATAACATCTATATATATTTATATAAAAGATATAAATATTAAAGCTCATGAGATTTTATTAAACTACATAAATTAGAGATTTAATATATAGAGATAATTTCCTGAGAATGTTATTATCTTTGTAATTTTATAATTTAATTAACAAGAACTTTAAAACTTGAAATAAATATCATTTAAAGAAAGAAAGAAATTTCTCAAATATATATACGAGGGTGGGGTGAAAAGTTTCCGGCCTGACCAAGAAAAACGATGTTTTTAAATATTTTTTTGCTATATTTTTCAACATAATCTTCATCAACACTGATACATTTCTCATAACGGTGTTCTAATTAACTAAATTAATTAATTAATTAATTTAATTTAATTTAAGTCTCATCAACAGTTATGAATCGACGCAAAAATCCGTTTGGATTATGCCTACAGCGCCAAATTGTGGTAGAAATGGTTTTTATTAATACACTTTACTTAACTCACACTGTCCGGTTGTCCGTTTGTTAGTACGCGGTTTGTCCGCGGCATTTTATAATCGATATTTTAACAACTTCCCGTCATTCAAACAACTTGAAATTTTTTGCTCCTGCTAATAATACACGAATCAATTGAAAAATCCACTGAATTATTTATCTGTTAGTGGTAATTAATTAACTAAACTTTCATATGCGGAATATGGATTAGTTCACTATTTCAATCATAGATGGCGATAGCAGTTCTATTAAAATTAAATTAAATGTCAAACTATTCTGTGGCTGTAAAAAATGTTACACATGTTATTAATAAGAAATATTTAAAATAACGACTACATTTATTTACGTACGACTAAAAAGTATAAAATAAATTTAAGTAAAAAGAAATATTTTTAAAAAACACACTTTACTTAAAATTGCACTAAAAAGTAAAAAATAAAATCACTGTAAAGTGTGTGCGCCCAATAGTGGAAGCAAATGTTTTACGGTGTTATTATAATTTGAGCGCACACACTTTAAAGTGATTTTATTTTTTACTTTTTAGTGCAATTTTAAGTAAAGTGTGTTTTTTAAAAAGATTTCTTTTTACTTAAATTTATTCGAAGCAGTTTTTGGTAAAGGTTAGCAAACGCGGCACCAACGTTGCACACAGCTTTCCATATTCAATATATGGTTGTGCAAAATATTTCGCACACGTTCAGCTGACATTGTACAAATCTCAGCTATCTTGAATGTTGAAAAATAAAGCAAAAAAAAAAATTTAAAAACATCGTTTTTCTTACACAGGCTGGAAACTTTCCACCCCACCCTCGTAAATATATTTATACTGTAATATAATTAAGTTTTGGACGAATATTTTCGGAGAATATTTTATTTTATATGAAAAAGAAAAGTAAATTAAATATTAATTTATTTTAAATCGTTTTTTTAACATTATAATATTATAGATAATTAAATTATATATCAGATATATATGTATATACTTATATAGTAGTATAAAAGAATCAATTCATATAACCAATAAGTTTTATTAAAGGATTATTTTATTGAAGAATTCATAAAAAAGTTGTTGACCTATTTCTACATTGAAATATTCTTTTTTTTTACATTATATTATTAAATTATCTTAAGAAAATTAATTATTTATTTATAATTAACTAATAAAAATAAATTCAATTATTATATTTATGAAAATATAACTTGCTGTTAAAAAATATCTTGATTTGGAATTAAGATTTAGATTTTTCTTCCATTTTTAACATCTATCAAAAATTACTCCAAAACATTTTAACATGTGTGTGGGGGTGGAGATGGGGAGGGGGGGGTTGTTGTGGACGAACACATTAACTACGCGCATAATTTATCCTTCTTTCTTTGATAGCTAATCTGTCGTGGAGAAGAATTTTAATTACATTTTTATTTAAAAATTAGCTGGAGTGTCTTCACTCGACTATCTCGCAATTTGAATTGGAATAAATAACATAATATATTTTATTTAAATTAATTTTAATTAATTATAAATTATAAATTAAAATTAATAAATAATATTTATTAAATCAGCGCATGTTTGGCTCTATGTTGATGGCACCACGTCACGTATTGGCGCGTGAGATTTGCAGTGTTAAAAAATTAATTCTGGTACTTTCAGCGATTCAATCAAGCTGAAATGCTATATATAGCAGTTTTATACAATTTTTAATCATGTGAAAAATTATCAAACATATCTTTATTTTTACGGTCACTTTAGAGGAAAAAAAATCAAAACGTTGTAAGTAATGACCCTTTTTGGTTGAGCTACATTTCTCAAAAGTTGATAGAAAACTACGAATTTTGAATAATGCCCATGTATCAAATTTCATGATTCTAGCTCAAACCGTTTTTGAGTAATCTTGTCTACACACACAGAGAGAGAGACAGACACAGACACACACACACAGACATTTTTCTAAACCTCTTAGTAAAAATGATTCATGAACCTTCAAAACGTATAAAAACATCGAAAATTTTCATGATCGCAATACTATCTCTGGCCAGATAGCAAAATTATTAGCATTTATATATTTTACATGAAACAGTGAAAATTTCGTTGTTTAATGTTTTAAATTAATCAAAGTAGAGTGTAAATGTGTAACCATCTTTTTAATTCTTGTTGATCAAGCTTGGGCGGATAATGTTTCTTTATTGCTGGAAATAGAAGATTCAATTGCAATCCAAATGCAAAGTCAGCTTGAAATGGATAACATGGGTCACTTTCATTCGATCCCTTAGTACGTTGATCGGTTTCATGTTGGACAAATCTATCCGGACAGTCATTCGAGTAATTGAAATTAACTCCCAAGAGTGGAAAAAAGCTAAATGTGTTGGTGGAAAGGACGAATTCGAGGAGATTTTCAATTAGGAAAGGTTTTAGATTTGGATTTCGACCAAATAATTTAATTCATCAGATTGATTTACTATTTTTAACTATTTAAAGTACCCAGTAAAAACGTTTATAAAAATATTTCAAATTTGAATAGATCACTCATTTATCAACATTTATATAACTAAATCCATAATCCACTTAAGAATTAGGGTTATTAAAATAATTAAATTTTTAATTGCAATGATTTTTAATATATACTTATATATAAGATATATTCGTTTTTTCCATATGAAATTTTCGTAATTATTTATAAAACGGGAAGCTTCAAAGATTTGAATGAAACTGCCAGTGGATTCCTTTTTTAATTCCAAAGAGACTTTCCTTTTGCAATATTTCTCGGTATAAAAATTATTAAAATTTGTATATAAATCTATTAACATTCAATTTAGCTACCATGTTTTATTATTTGGCCAGCAGAGGGCTTCACTAATTTTCGTTTGTTTTTCTCGGTTCGATTTGGATATATGAAAATTAAAAAATTAATTAATTAAATAATTTTTCAATATCCAAACCGAATCTAAAAAAAAACGAATTATTGAATGAGTGAATATTTAGTGAAATAGTTAATAACACATTAATAAATGGCTGCTCATTCATTATTAGATTATCTTTCCAACTTTTATAATTTTTATTATGTAAACTAGAAGAGACCGGGAAATATTGCATAAGGAAAGTTTATTTTAATTAATAAAGGATTCCACTGGCAAAGTTTCATCCAAATCCCTGAAGCTTCCCGTTTTGTTAACAATTACCGAAATTTTCATAGCTAAGAGGAATGTGAACACAAAGGTGAATGGCCATAATTAAAGTCATTCTTTAATGTATAATAGGATCCTATTTTAGAGTAGTAAAGAGCGTTTATGTCCTTAAAAGAAATTTCCATCCCATAAATATTAGAGCAAGTCAGTGTCTCAACAAAATTAGTTGATTCAAGTGAATGACAAGAAATTAAATAACAAAATTATATATAGATAATAGATAATTTTTTTTTCCTAATGCGGGTGGTATTTTATTATATTTTTAGTCATATAAATTATAAATTGGTTACTAATATTATAAAAAATATTAAGAAAAAATTAATTAATATGTATAAATTATTTTGATTTAGAGTCCAATCCTGAGAAAGGAAAGAAATTTGTACTCACAAATTTCAAAAACTTAATATTTTATTTAATTTAAAAAATAAAAATTAATTAACTTTATAAAAATTAATATTTTAAAACTAGAAAAATATTTAATTAATGGTGCTCTAGAATTAATTTTTTGAATATTAAAATAGGAAAAACAATTTTTTTCAAAAACAAGATATATTTATATTATATGTCCTTATATTAATTAGGATTATATTAAATTATATGTATATATATATGTAAAGAGAATATACTCTCTTTAAATTTGGAGCGCCTTCTCTAACAGTCGCTAGGTGTCTCATCGAATAGATATAAATTTTATAAAGTTTTAAGTGAATAAGTGAAAATTGTATATTTTAAATTTTGTAATTATTATAGAAGAGATAGTTGTTGTAAGATTCGAATAATTAACTTTAATTGTCGTTTCTCTTATTTACAGGTAAATTATAAACCTTTTATTGTGTAAATATTATATTCTTAATTCTAAAATATAACCTCTTATTTACAGAGAAACTAATTTAGTTAATTCATTTGAAAAATCCTGCCTCCTGATATAAAAAGTATATTATATATATATTTATATTTTTATTTATATATGTATTTAATAAGATGTTAATTTTTTTTTTTGTACTAAAATGATGATGAGAATTAGGTAATGTCTCATCTAATAATCCAGAGGTTCCCATACTTTTTCGGTATACGGCTGGCTCCCATAATACATTGGATTTTTTCCGCGGATCCCTTAATTAGGGTGACCATATTTCGAAAACACCAAACCGGGACAAACGGTTTACCTTTTATACTATAGAGATAGTATTGCGATCAGGAAAATTTTCGATGTTAAGATTTTGATGTTTTTATACGTTTTGAAGGTTCCTGAATCATTTTCACTAAGGTTGAGATAAATATCTGTGTGTGTGTGTATGTGTGTGGGTATGTAGACAAGATTAAGCAAAAACGGTTTGAACTAAAATAATGAAATTTGGTACATGCGCATTATTCAAAATTCGTAGTTTTTTATCAAATTTTGGGAAATGTAGTTCAACCGGAAGAGGGTCATTACCTACAACGTTTCAGCTTGATTCAATCGCTGAAAGTACCAGAATTAATTTTTTAACACTGCAAATCTCACGCGCCAATACGTGACGTGGTGCCATCAACAAAGAGCCATACATGCGCTGGTTTAATAAATATTATTTATTAATGTTAATTTATAATTAAATAAATTTAATTTAAATATAAAATATGTTATTTAATCCAATTCAAATTGCGAGATAGTTTAGTGGAGACACTCCAGCTAATTTTTTTTTATAAACAAATTGAAAAAATTTAAAAAAAAATCATTAACTTTTTTTATAACCAAAAAATTTCAAGTATTAGGTAATTTTTTCGCGGATCACAATTTGGGAATCACTGTATGAATCAATTAATCAGAACCAAGATTAAACAAATCAGAAGCTATTCATATTTATTTAAAAATATTTTACCAATTACAGTTGGCCAAAATTTTTTCACTATACAAAATTTAAAAAAAAATTCTTTCACTAGTTTGTGATTAAAAAATGACAGGTATATTTTACATAATATGTGAATTAATAAAATGATGGTATAGATAAGATTGAACTTAACAAGAAGGAAAAAAGACAACCAAGATTGACTTTTTAGAAATGATTACAATGACAAAAGATAAAAAAATGATTTATTTTTCAATATTGGAAAATTGGAACGGTCTACTTATCATTCACAATGTTAGATATATAAAAAAAAGAGAGAAAAAAAACGAAAGCGATACCTTACCTTCCTTCAAAGGAGATAAATAAGATTAAAATGGAAGAGCAAATGGGTGGATCCCTAGTAACATTGTAGTGATGGTGGATTTTCAAAATGTTTTTTATACCCTTTACATTATAAAAAAAACATGATAAAAAATTACACTTTCACTCTTGATTAATCGGTTCAGAGAAATCTCAAATTTAAATTTCAATTGAAAGAATAAAAGTTAATATATTAAATGTAAAGTCAATGTTGATTTTTAGATTCATTCGGTATCTAAAATAAATTACCATAAATTGTTAAATAAGAATGGGATAAAAAAAACTTATTTAATCAATTAATATTATATGTTTGATACAAGAAGTTTTAAGTATAAAGATTCATAATATGTGTGAAATGAACCTTATTTATTTAATATTTGTTATCTGTTTATATATATATATATATATAGTACCTGGTTCACCGAGCTGCGGCTCGGTACTTTAAAAAAATTATTCGTTTTGAACTATGAATATTTCAAATAATTAAAAAAAATAATTATAAAACATACAGCCCTTAAACTTACGAAAGGCAGAAAAGTATGGCCTGTGGATATAACATAATATATATTTTTTAATTTGATTACAAAATATCAAAAATAAATATTTTTAATTTAATTTTATTTATAATATTTTGTATTTAAGGAAGCGTTGCCCGGCGCCGTTTTTTTTTTATTATTAAAATTCCTATTTTAAATTAAGAAGAAATGAACAAAGATGATTTTTCACGAGACTTAATAAATACTTAATTAATAAATAACCAATAATTTTTTATAAAAATTATCTATGGTGTGAAAAAAAAAAATCTTTCGCGAGCGGTTTAATATTTCAAAAATACAAATATATATATATATATATATATCTTATTATTATACTAGCAAAAATTGTATATATATCTGTATTTGGGATATTTAAATCACTCGAAGGACTTTTTTGAAATTCACATCATCATCAAAAATCATCTCTATTAGTTTTTTCTCAATTTAATATATGAAATTTAAATGACCAACTACGTCAGACAGCGCTTCCTTATATACACAATATATTATAAATAAAATAAAATTTAAAATATTTATGTTATATTCATATCTGTTTTTTATTGAATTAATAGATGCATTTAAATTATCTGAAATTGTCCAGAACGTTTAGAAGATTTATTTTAATCTAAATGACGTCATCAATTCCGTTAGACAGCGCTTCCGTAAATACAAAATATTATAAACTAGCTTCTCGGACCCCCTTGGGCATTCTTAACAAATAGACGGGGGCTCTGCCCCCTGTACCACAGGAGTAATACTTCTTATTTAAAATATATTTTAATTTAATCAGTAAATTAATTATATATTATTATTGTTATATCTATCTATCTCTGTGGCTCTACAGTATTCGAAAGTTCTTGACAGCAACCACCATATTTCTCTAAGTGTTGCTTTCTGGAACTATAACCATCTACTTCTACCATGCCCCATCTCATTGTATATATATATATATATATATATATAAAAGTCCTAAATATTTATTTTAAATTAAATTTATTAGAAGAAGATTGTAAAGCTAAAAATCAAACTCATTTTAATTGTTTATTTCTTAATAAAATTGTGCTAATCAATAATAATGGGTATCAAAATCATAAAATTGTAATAATTCAAGTGACTTTGTTTTTATTCTATGTAATATAAAAAAGTTAAAAAAAAAAATAATTAAAATAATTAAATTAATTAATTTATTTTGTTTATCTGTTTTGTATAGAGATCCATAAAAGAACTTCAAAAGTGATGTAGTGGATAATGTTTTATCATAATTTCTTTTCAGAATAATACCCCCTTAAAAATAAATATATCTAAATTTTTTCTTGACCTATGAATAATTATTACTATAATCTGATTAGCATACTGATCTTAATTCTACCTATTTTTCTGTGAAATTCATTGATCATATAATTAAAAAATACTAATATATTATTTCCATTTCAATATGTTGTAAAATTTCAAATGAAAATGTAATTGTAGTTATATTTCTTTATTCAAATTCTTCTTTAAATTTAAGAAATAAGCTGGAGTGTCTCTACTCGACTATCTCGCAAATTTGAATTGGATTAAATAACATAATATATTATATTTAAATTAAATTTAATTAAGTATAAATTATAAATTAAAATTAATAAATAATATTTATATTTGGCTCTTTGTTGATGGCACCATGTCACGTGTTGGCGCGTGATTTGCAGTGTTAAAATATTAATTCTGGTACTTTCAGTGATTCAATCAAGCTGAAATTCTATATATAGCAGTTTTAGACAATTTTTAATCATGTGAAAAATTATCAAACATCTATCTTTATTTTTACGGTCACTTTAGAGGATATAAAAATCACAACCTTGTAGGTAATGACCCTCTTCCGGTTGAGCTACATTTCTCAAAAGTTGATAGAAAACCACGAATTTCGAATAATGCCCATGTACCAAATTTCATGATCCTAGCTCAAAGCGTTTTTGTGTAATCTTGTCTACATACATACACACATAAACACACACATAGACACACACACACAGACATTTTTCTCAACCTTAGTGAAAATGATTCAGGAAACTTCAAAACGTATAAAAACATCAAAATCTCAACATCGAAAATTGGAAAGATAGTAAAAATAATAACATTCAATTTATAATATTGATACTCAATAGAATACAAATTATAATTGGATTCAATTTACATAAATAATAGATACCCTTCCTTCTTTATACAATACAATATCAAAAACCTTTTATAAATTAAAAATATGTTTATCTCATATGAAAAATAAAAAAAAAATGAGTTCTTTTGTTAGTAAGATATTTTATATATTATAAATTAATTCTTTATTATTAATAATCGTGGATTAATTTAAAAGAAACATTCAAGTTCTTATCTCTAGTATAATAAATAAGATTTGTATTCATTTGCTGGGAACGCAGATGTAGAGTTAATCTTTAGAATTTAAAAAACATTCTAACCATAATTGGAAAGGTAAATCGCTTGTAATTCTATTTAAACATTATTCTCTGAATTTATGCTTAGTTTAATATTAAATAAAAAGTGTATTATGTGTCATAAATATAGCTAATGCTATTCTAATAAAATATTATCAATAGAAAATGGCATCTTCTTGTTTTTTAATAGGCAATTAGAGAAGAATTCGATATTGTAATATAAAATATTAAATTTAGATAGAGAAAATAACATCTTCATTTAATAAATTATAATCTATTATATCTTATGGATTTAACAAATTAATTAAAATTTACAAAATAAAAAAAAAATAATAATTATTTCAGATATTAGTTATTATAAATCTTATCTTATTATACTTGCAAAAATTATATATATGTATTTTTGAAATATTAAACCGCTCGAAGGATTTTTTTGAAATACACCATAGATAATATTTATAAAGAAAAATCGATCTGTATTGGTTTCAACCTCGGGAAAAATCATCTTTTCTTAATTTAAAATAGGAATTTTAATAATAAAAAATGACACCGGGCTACGTCGGGCAGCGCTTCCTTAAATACAATAAATACAATATATTTATATAATTAAATGAAAATTAATAAAATATATTTTTTAAATGTTTTTAATTTGGGAAAATAAGTTTAATGAATTGAATAGGAAAAAATTAAAATTTTAGAAGATAATATTTTAATATTATTAATAATATTTTTATTATTTTATTTAGTAGAATAGCGATTATATATGAAAAGGTATTCTTAACTATTTTTCTTCTAAATCTTTATAAAGTCATTATCATTTAACTTATATGCATATATCTTATCTTATTATACTATCAAAAATTGTATATATATATTTATATTTTTGAAATATTAAAGAATTTTTTTGAAATTCACATAAAGAAAAATCGATCTGTTTTGGTTTTAGCCTCGGGAAAAATCATTTGTTAGTTTTTTCTTATTTTAAAATAATAAATTTAAATGACGTCAGTGACTATGTGAGAAAGCGCTTTCTTAAATATAAAATATTATGAATAAAATAAAATTAACAATATTTATTTTAATAATGTTTTGTAATTAAATTATACGAAATATATATTATGTTATATGACCCAGGCCATACTTTTCTGTCTTTCGGTGCATTAATAAGTACGTTTAAAGGCTGTATGTTACTGTTCTATGACTATTTTTTTTAAATTTATGTTCTTTTAAATTATTTGAAATTGTTTCAAATATTTTTTGTCGATTATTTATTTAAAATAATAAACTTAATCTTAAATATTCATAGTTCATAAGGAATAATTTTTTTTAAACTACCGAGCCGCAGCTCGGTGAACCAGGTACTATTAAATTAATAATATAATTATTTAATTTTTTTAATATCTTATTATTATAATTATAATTATAATTTAAAATAGTAAATTTAAATGACGTCAGCGACTACATGAGAAAGCGCTTCCTTAATTACAAAATATTATGAATAAAATAAAATTAACAATATTTATCAGAATATAAGTACATATTAGAATTTGATAATCACAGCCATGTTTATATGATAATTTTAAACATTAACAATAAATAAATTAATTTTATGTATAGTGAAATTATTCTGAATCGTTAATCATTTTTTCAAATAATCCTATGACTCCCTCAGTGTTAAAGAAGGTTGAGAACAGTTGGGCTTTGTAAGGGATCATGCGGGCAAATGCTTTGTTCACACGAGGGTCAAACAGTACGATCGACGAAGAGCAATGGGCCAAATGGGTAAGTGCCCAGATGCTATCAATATCCATTAAGAACAGCATTAAACCAGGACTTCGCGAGTTTATCTATCTATAGTATATATATATATATATATTTAAATATAGAATGCCCACATCTAGAGAGCAACCAAGTCTACAAGAATTATGATTAATGAAAGAAAAGCTCATTGCTTTAATATCCAGTCACTTAGTTAAATTAGAATCGGCCATCTTAATGACCCCAACTCGTAGTCGATTATACTATTTGAACTTTTATTTATTTATTTATTTTTTAATGGTGATATATGAATGATTAATTAAAGCATAGGGGGTAAAAAAAAATTCATTCATTTGAATCTTTTTTGGATCATTTTTTCTTTTTTTTCTTTTGGGTTGTTCATTATATTTATTTATATATATTTATGAAAGTCCTTTTGGCAGATGTTTGCTTCGTTGAGTGGCAGTGGAGGAGAAATCAATATGGGGGAAAATGTATCCTATGGAAAAGTTTTGGCAAAATAGAGTACGTATATACATTCATAACATACCTATCTACCTTGATGTATGGAATAAAAGTGAAATTTTAAAAGGTTTCAAATTAAAACTCATATAAAATTAATAAATTAATTTTTGAATATTTTAAAATAACCAATTTATATAAGTAATTCAATTTGATTATGAGAAATTAAATTTGGTATAAAAATTTAGAGAATAATTTTACAACAAATTAATAAATTAATTAATTGAACATTAATTTAATTTCATAATTTTTGTCTATGTTAATAAATAATACCTGGTTCACCAAGCCGTTCAAAGAATTTAAAAGAACATAAATTTAAAAAAAAAATAGTCATAAAACATACAGCCCTTAAACGTACGTATTAATGCAATAAAAAACAGAAAAATATGGCCCTGGATATTAACATATCTTTCGTAATTTGATTTTAATCATTTATAATATTTTTTGTATTTAAGGAAGCGCTGTCTGATGTAGTTTCTGGCGTTATTTAAATTTTCTATTTTAAATTAAGAAATAACTAAAAAATTATTCTCTAAATTCTTATACCAAATTTAATTTCTAATAATAAAATTGAATCACTTATTTAAATTGGTTATTTTAAAATGTTCAAAATAATTTATTAATTTTATATGAGTTTTAATTTTTTATTTTAAATTAATTTCCTATTTTAAATTAAGAAAAAACTAAAAACTAATGATTTTTCCCGAGGCTGAAACCAATACAGATCGATTTTTCTTTATAAAAATTATCTATGGTTTGAATTTCAAAAAAATACTTCGAGCGAATTAATAATTCAAAAATACAAATATATATATATATGTATATATATATACAATTTTTGCTAGTATAATAAGATAAGATATAAATTCTTGAAAATAAATAAACTACAAACTATACAATATTCTCTGTAATGATATGCTTATGTCGATCAGTGAGATACCTGAGTATATATATCTAGATGTTGTTCTTTGTGCGTGTAAAACATTTATAAGGTTCCAGGAACGCGATTGTCATTCGAATCGAGATGTTGGGTCAAATCAAATCCTTCTTTGGCAAATAAGATCAAAATTCCTTCATTCCTAGTCAAGAGAAGACGATAAAGGAAAAAGGGTAAAAAAATAACTCTGAGAAGTAAGATGATGTTTGTGTTCTTAAGGAATAGGAGCAAAACTTCACTCCAAAAAGAAAGGAGCAGTGGACGACTGTTTTCAATATATATTCATAGATAATGATATTATATGGACAAAAAACGATAAGGGAAATAAGGGAAAGATGCAACAAAAATAACGAAATAAAATGATTGGAATCTCAGTAAAAACATTGGAAGCAAGAAATTGATAAAGACATTTATTATAAACAAGTTTTTATATTTATATGTGGGTATGTTCAGATGGAGAATTTTATTTTTTAATCTGATTGGTTAAAAAGGGAGATACTAAGGGATATTAACATAAGATAAGAAATTAGATAGATAATATTTGGATATTTTATTTTATTTTCTTTATTTTTAGTTAAATAACTTTTTTAGGTTATTTATATTTTAATTTAATATTTAAAGACAAATAAAAAACAACAACCTCTGACTTTGTACGTCCTACGCAAGGACAACGCCTATCAAGCCGGTTCTATCAATGAGGTCTCCTATGATCAGTAGAACGGGTCCTCTCAACCTTTATCTTGATTTTCTTGATCGGAGGCGCTATCAAGTAGCTTGTCCCCAATGTTGTTCCCGGAGGCTGGATTGACTCCGTCCCATAGATCCCAGCTAGGGAAATTCCCTTGCCAGGCTCGGGACTTGAACCCGGGACCATATGAATGTGAGGCAGGTTCGCTACCCACACACCCAATGGCGCCTATTTAAAGACATAATTAGATATAAGAAATTATATTTATTTTTAGCTTGCATAAATTAAACACAATCAATGATTTTACATGTTTTTAAACATTAATATTAATAAAATAATAGAGTAATTATTTTATTTTTAAATATTTTAAGAGAACCAGGTAAAGTCAATATAAAAATAAAATATGCAAGTGTACTCTAATGAAAAAATTTAAAAAGAAAATAAATTTGGCTGTTATAAGTTTAAACTCCATTAACATTAGAAAATAGATGAAGAACTTTAAAAATTATAGATTTTTATAAATGAAGATACTTTAAATATATAAGAAAAAAAACACAAATTATTTTTTGTATTTAGTCTTTAAAATATAAATTGATAATATATATTATTTTTATTTATTTATAAAAGAATAATTAATTGTTTCGATATTTTACCGAATTAGAAAAAATCTCCACTCGACTATCTCGCAAATTTGAATGGATAATTAAGCTTTTTTCTATATTTGAAAATTGATTAAAATTTTATTCTAACCAATCAAAGGCAGTGATGTGGTAAAATAAGAAGTGGTAGCAAAAAAAGTCCTATTTTCAGCAAACTATTTTTTTCCATAGAAGTTTTTATTTTTTCTTATTCTTACTATACAAAATATTAACGAACACAAAAAAATATAAATCTAACAGTCGATTTCAGTGGAAGTTGTCGGGACATGAAAAAGTACCGGAACGCGTTCCGGTTCTGAAAAAAAAGGTAAGGGAACGTCGTTCCACCGCGTTCCCCTCCCAGTACTGAGACAAATACTGAGACTCCCAATCTGAGACAAAACACCTCAACCCGCGCCAGCGCGTATTTTGCTCTTTGTTGATGAAACCACGTCACTTGCTGGCGTGGTTGGCAGTCAAAATATTAAAAAATTAATTCCGGTACTTTTAGTGATTCAATCAAGCTCAAATTCTATATATATCAATTTTATTCAATTTTTAATCATGTGAAAAACTATCAAACATATATCTTTATTTTTACTGGCGAGATAGTAAAAATGAATAAGAATATTTAAATTTTGAGGTTATCTTAATAAAAATATATATTTGTTTAACTTTTTACTTCATTATTATTTATTAAACCCCCTTAAATTTAATAATAAATCAATCTATTATAATTAATTATTAGAAATCACTTGAATTTAAAAATTAATTTGTTGTATTCTTTATTCATTTATTTATTTATTTATTAAATAATGAAATATACTTTTGCAAACTTCCAATGATACAAATATTGTTTCAATCTTTATTAGGATACTATTATTTAGAGGAAGAATGAAATTCTTCATTTCCCATTCCGGTGCCATTAAAATGATTAAACTCGAGTTCTTCTAATAAAACACGTAACGTCAGAGAAGACACTGGTGCGTTAGGAATATTAACTTTTGGTTGAGTTATTTATGGGTGGGTCGCCAAGTAATTATAATTCAAAGAAAAAAAAAATCAAGAAATTGAGAAATGCAGACAGCGAGGTAATTTTAAAGGATGAGAGAAGAATTTTATTAAATGGCAAGAAAAAAAGAAAGATGTAGAAGTTCAAATATTAAATTCTTCATAAATTAAAGTAAATGTTACTATCATGGAATAATATTTCTATCAAAGTGGTACTGTGTGTATGTATCTAACATTTGAATGAATCTTTTTCATCTAAAGAAAGAAACATACAATACACACACACACTCACACACACATTCTATTTATGCTATACATAAATATATGCTATAAAGTATGTAAATTATGATAAAACCTAAAGAAACTCTGTGTATGAATATATATTTAAAATTTAAAATCAATTCTTTATAAAGGTAGTATATAATATCATTGAAAATAGATAATTTATTCACTTGAAAGACTTTGACAGAAAAATATACAAAAAGACAGAAGGAGGAGGGAGGAGGGTTTAGAATAGAGAGAGTATACTTGTAAATAAATCCGTTTTAAGTCAAAAATGTGAAAAACATAATTATTTTTTAATATTAAGTAAATTTGTAAAAGAAATGTAAGTATAAGAAAAATATAAATTAATATTCAGTTTGGTTATTTAAGATTTAGTGAGATTAAGTGAGATATTTGCTTCCTTAAGTGCCTTCGATTTACTGAGATCAAATCCCCTAAATATTAATTATTCATATTTTCGGTTATTCTAATCCTAGTAATGGACCTGAATAAAATGGGACGATGATGATTTTTTAAATTCCTATTTTAAATTAAGGAAAAACTAACAACGATGATTTTTCCAGAGGCTGAAACCAATACAGATCGATTTTTATTTATAAATATTATCTATGAGGTGATTTTCAAAAAAATCCTTCGAGCGGTTTAATATTTCAAATATATATATATATATATATATATTAGTTTAGTTTAAAAAAGTATGTTTAGCCAATTTGTGAATTTTTTTTTTATCCCATAGCATAACAAAAAATGGTTTTACAATAATTTTTAAAATCAATTGATGACTCTTGGTCGTAATTAGTTTACATTTACATTTTTATTTTTACAGCAAATTTCATTATTTACATTCTACATAATATTGAAATAATTATATATATAGAATTTTTGCAATTATAATAAGATAAGATAAATTATGAATAAAATAAAAAAATAAATAGATCTATATCTACTCTTATGCCCAGTTGAAGTAACTAAACCTGTCCTAATTCTATAATAAAAAAATAAGCTGGAGTGTCTCCACAAATTTGAATTGGATTAAATAATATATATTATATGTAAATTTATTTAATTATAAATTAAAATTAATAAATAATATTTATTAAACCAGCGCATGATTGGCTCTTTGTTGATGGCACCACGTCACGTGTTGGCGTAAGATTTGAAGTGTTAAAAAATTAATTCTGGTACTTTCAAGCTGAAAATCTATATATAGCAGTTTTATACAATTTTTAATTGTGTGAAAAACTATCAAATATATATATCTTTATTTTTACGGGCACTTTAAAGAAAAAAAATGAAAACGTTATAGGTAATAACCATCTTCCGGTTGAGCTAAATTTCTCAAAAGTTGATAGAAAACTACGAATTTTGAATAATGCCCGTATAACAAATTTCATGATTGTAGCTCAAACCGTTTTTTTGCGAGTCTAGGTTTTTTATTTTATATAGCCTCTTCCTAGACAAAGAAAAAAAAATAATAATTAATTTACACTTTGAAATTGTAATATTAAATATAGTTAATAGCGTAATAACAAAAAAGAAACATTGTATAGATAATTACGACCTTGGAGTCACCAATTAGCTGTAAGAAAAAGTCATGTAACCCCTTTTATATGTTATGGGAAAAAAAACATATATTTGTATATTTTTGGCTAATAAACATACTTTTTAAACTAAAAACTAAAAAAAACCGTTTTTGCGTAATCTTGTCTACATACACACACACAGAGAGAGAGAGAGAGATATTTTTCTCAACCTTAGTGAAAATGATTCTCAGGAACCTTCAAAACCTATAAAAACATCAAAATCTCGAAATCGAAAATTTTCGTTATCGCAATACTATCTCTGGCGAGATAGTAAATAATATAATAAATAAAATTTTAATATATAAGTTCTGAAATATTTAAATTAAAAATCAATAATGATCATATATATAAACTCTATTTTAAATTCAAATTTTAACTAATGTTGATGTTTTTTATATTCTTATCAAGAAAATCATATAAAAAATTTACGTAAATAATAAGTAGTCTTTTTGTGGTGAAAAAGTTAAAAGATATATTTTCAACAGTTCATTAATAATTTTCCTGACACTGCTAAGAACAGATGTTCTCACGTAAGGTCATTCGATTTTAGATCTATTATTATCCATCTGTTCTGAATTGCAATATTCTTCAAGAATATGATTATTTTTTCAATGAACAAAATTATAAAAGCTTTGTTAAATATATAAAAATAGGGGTTTTTTTTCGATTTAACCCAAATAGATTTTTCCAAACACATTGAGTAGAAGTGGCTTTTTTGTTCGGTTTCCAAATGCCCCGGGGGTTTGGGGGTTCAGTCCCCTTTACCTCTCCGATTTCTATTCAGCTATGAATTTCCAGCTTGCTGAATTCAGAATCACAGGCGAGATGGTATTACACTCTTTAGAAAAGAGATCCAGGTATTAAAATGCATTTTAATTAAGAATACCTGTAATGGAGTGAAGAAGAAATGAAGAATGACTAATTAGTAAATACATATTAAAAAAAGGGGGATAACAACTTTGTTGATTCATGGAACGTGAGAACAAGTCGGGGCCCTGAATAAGAGCAATGTTTCGCATTGTTTCTTTGTAAGTTGAATGGAATGTGGACTGAGTTTTAATCAATATTCGAATTTGTTTTTTACTCTCCCTCTTTCTTTTTTTTCTCTCTCTCTCTATACATATATATATAATAAAATAAAAAGAAAAATTATAAGAATATATTTCAAAAAAAAAAAGATGGAGTGTCTCCACTCGACTATCTCGCAAATTTGAATTGGATTAAATAACATAATATATTATATTTAAATTAAATTTAATTAATGATAAATTATAAATTAAAATTAATAAATAAGTTTTATTAAATCAGCACATATTTGACTCTTTGTTGATGGCATTACGTCACGTGTTGGCGCGTAATAAGCAGTTTTGCAATTTAATAAATTAAATTATAAATGAAGTATAATTAAATTTAATTAATTAATTAATTAAAAATTTAAATTTAAAGTATAGTATATTGCTATTCAATTAAATTAATTAATTTTCATTTATTAAATTTAAATTTAAAATCTTTACCTTCATTTTGAAGTCAAAATTTAAAAATTTAAAAAATGAATTCGCGTATTTGGCTCTTTGTTGATGGCACCACGTCACGTACTGGCGCGTGATTGGCAGTCAACGTATTAAATATATTTAAAAAATTAATTCCGGTACTTTCAGCGATTCAATCAAGCTGAAACTCTATTTAAAGCAGTTTTATACAATTTTTAATCATGTGAAAAACTATCAAACATATATCTTTTCTTTATACGGTTAGTTTAGAGGGAAAAAAATGAAAACGTGGTAGGTAATGACCCTTTTCCGGTTGAGCTACATTTCTCAAAAGTTGATAGAAAACTACGAATTTTGAATAATGCCCATGTACCAAATTTCATGATTCTAGCTCAAACCATTTTTGCGTAATCTTGTCTACACACACACATACACAAAGACATTTTTCTCAACCTTAGTGAAAATGATTCAGGAACCTTCAAAACGTATAAAAACATCAAAATCTCAACATAGAAATTTTTCGTGATCGCAATACTATCAATGGCGAGAAAGTAATAAAAAGAAAAATTATAAGGATATATTTCAAAAAAAGAAATGGATAAGACTCTTAATGTGCAAACCAATACTTGTTCAAGCGATTTTCAGAATTGTGATCTTGCATATAATGCGACCATTAAGAGATTCTACTGTTATCTTTTATAATAAATCCTTTAGTCAATTATGAGATTTAAAAAAATTCTTAGTAAAATGTCTGTGTGTGTGTATGTGTGCATGTATGTAGACAAGATTACGCAATAACGTTTTGAGCTAGAATTATGAAATTTGGTATACGGGCATTATTCAAAATTCGTAATTTTTTATCAACTTTTGAGAAAGGTAGCTCAACCGGAAAAGGGTCATTACCTACCACGTTTTCACTGACCGTATAAAGAAAAGATATATGTTTGATAATTTTTCACATGATTAAAAATTGTATAAAACTGCTATATATAGAATTTCAGCTTGATTGAATCGCTTAAAGTACAAGAATTAATTTTTAACACTGCAAGTCTCACGCGCCAACAAGTGACGTGGTACCATCAACAAAGAGCCAAACATGCGCTGGTTTAATAAATATTAGTACCGGGACCCCGAGCCTCGGCTCGGTACTTAAGTTAAAAAAAATGATTCATTATTATTGGGTTTGGCTGGTAATATTAATACCTGGGATACGGAGCTGTCGCTCGAAAAAATATTTAGACATTATTATAGACATTTTCATTCTGTAAATTAAATCATTTTATTTCATTTAAATAAATATCTATTTTTAAATAATTTTTCTCTCTACATTATTTATCTAATTCTGACAATATATTAAGATCACACCGGGACCCCGAGCCTCGGCTAGGTAATTAAGTTAAAAAAAAATAATTCATTATTATATTGGGTTTGGCTGGTAATATTAATACTTGGGACACCGAGCTGATATACAATTCTTTAATTATTTATTACAATTATTAAATGTTGCATCATTGCATGGAACTTGGGGTCCTCAATAATACATAAATATGTATACCGGGACCCCGAGCCTCGGCTCGGTACTTAAGTTAAAAAAAATGATTCATTATTATTGGATTTGGCTGGTAATATTAATACCTGGGACACCGAGCTCGCTCTACCCTTTAAAAAATATTGATATACAATTCTTTAATTATTTATTACAATTATTAAATGTATTAAATAATATTTTATTGAAAAAATATTAAAAATTATAAAACTATCTAAAACTTAATTAATAAAAGAACAATGAATAAATAAATCACGAAAATAGATAAAAAAAAAATGCACGCGGCGAGTTTCGATCCTTCGAACTCGGGGAGTAAAAACAATTGTTCTTACCGCTGGTCTATGATATTTTGATAATTACAAAGATATTTTTACCATCTTTCAAAGACATTTATTTGTTTTGTTGTTTTTTTTTGAGAGAGATTAATAAATATATATATATTTTATTAAAAATAAATATTTTTAATTTTATTTCGAAATTAAATAATGAATTTTAAAATATTTTAAATATAAAAAAATGTTAATACAATATCATTTAAAAAAAAAGCGGGATTAATAAATATATATATATATTTTATTAAAAATAAATATTTTTAATTTTATTTCGAAATTAAATAATAAATTTTAAAATATTTTAAATATAAAAAAAATATTAATACAAAATTAAAAAAAGGAGGGAGTAAAATTTCAAAATGGATGCCATTTACGTCACCCATATATAATTTTCAATTAAGAAATTAATAATGAAGCTGTAAGTTTCAAGTGATGTGATCAATAAAACTCAATTTTTCTTTATAAATACTATATCTAGTGGGAATTTGAAAAAAATCGTTAGAGCGGTTTTTGAGAACCAATGGTTATAGATAAATAGAAAGAAATATAGATATATAGATATATATATACAATTTTAGCTAGCATAATAAGATAAGATTTACTAATTTTAATTTATAATTAATTAAATTTAATTTAAATATAATATATTGCACTATCATACTTCTTGATTCTAAACGCTTGCTTTGACAATTGCTGCTGACTTCATGTTGAGATTAAGAATTGGCAAAAATTGGAGCCAAAAATTGGCGCCAATATCACTGCCTATATAAGAGGTGACGAGTCCCAACATGCATCAGTCCGCTTGAATCGGAGCAAGCGTACGGTTACTTAGAAACGACTGCAGAATAAGCAGTTGAAACGTTGTACAATTATTTTAATTTAATAAATAATTTTATACAAATAATGTGGTCTTTTAATAAAAATTCCCTTAATAATTATAATATATTATGTTATTTAATCCAATTCAAATTGCGAGATAGTCGAGCGGAGACACTCCAGCTTATTATTAATTTTTACTATATACCTGATATTGTTATAAAATTGAATATTGAAAATTAAAATCAATAGTA
Organism: Labia minor; assembly: GCA_963082975.1. Classification (NCBI taxonomy): domain Eukaryota; kingdom Metazoa; phylum Arthropoda; class Insecta; order Dermaptera; family Spongiphoridae; genus Labia; species Labia minor. The sequence continues at coordinate 7,078,723 of OY720349.1, forward strand.
ATGTAAATAGATGATTATATATTATCAATAGCTATAAAATCATCTCTATTGTATAAAATTCAAATATATATAGAAAGATAGATAGATAGATAGATAAAATATGCAGATGTCTTTTAAATGCTGATTAATGAAAATTCACAAAAATAAACAAGAGTTAGAGGAAATATATATATAATGGCAGGATTATTAATAATTGAGGGAATATAACGTCATTCAATTCACATTGAATTTTGGAATTCGTGTTACGCATATTTGAACCAATCATGGTAGTCGGAAATTTCATTTGATTAATAAAAAAAAAAATCATGTTTCACATTTGAAATTGAAACCGATGAAAAGTCGAAAAGAATTGTAGAACAAGAATAAAAAAGAAAGGAAACCACTTTAATTAGATGATAAAAAGTTTACTTTATTTGGTAACACATTTATAGAAATAATAATTTATGTAATAAATAAAATACAGGTTAATTTTTACTCAAAATAATACGGAATATTAAAATTATCAAAGAATATTGAAAATTTTTACTTTTAATAAACAAAATAGTACTAATAAATTATTTTCATTAAAGATAATTGAATCTAATAAAAAGTAATACCGAAGAAGAATATAAAAGTTTTATATTAAATTATTATTTAATTTAATTAAATAAGAAAAGATTGTTTAAAAAAAGATAATTTTTATTTCACTCGTTTGTTACTCTATTTGTAAAGATTCCCTTAAATGAACCAAGGAAAGGTATTTTTTAATACCAAAAATTTATATTAAAAGTATGAAATATTTAAATATTAATAATATATATTTTATATAATTTTAAATAAATTTTAATAGAGATTATAATTACTAATCTTTAAATTTTGTTTTTAATAGCTTTTCAATGAAAATAAAAAAAGATATAAAATAAAATAATTATAATATAAAATATTATAAAAATATAGACTTATAAATGATTTAAAAATTAAAAACAATGTAATTAGGTTAAAATTGTTTTATTAAGTTTAAATATGCTGGAGTGTCTCCACTCGACTATCTCGCAAATTTGAATTGGATTCTTCTTTCTTTCTCTCTCTCTCTCTCTCTTTATATATATATATATATATATATATATATAATAAAATAAAAAGAAAAATTATAAGGATATATTTCAAAAAAAATATGCTGGAGTGTCTCCACTCGACTATCTCGCAAATTTGAATTGGATTCTTCTTTCTTTCTCTCTCTCTCTCTCTTTATATATATATATATATATATATATATATATAATAAAATAAAAAGAAAAATTATAAGGATATATTTCAAAAAAAATATGCTGGAGTGTCTCCACTCGACTATCTCGCAAATTTGAATTGGATTAAATAACATATATTATATTTAAATTAAATTTAATTAATTGTAAACTATAAATTAAATTAAATTAATTATAATCTATAAATTAAAATTGATAAATAATATTTATTAAACCAACTCATGTTTGACTCTTTGTTGATGGCACCACGTCACGTGTTGGCGCGTAATTTGCAATGTCAAAAAATTAATTCCGGTACTTTCAGCGTTTCCATCAAGCTGAAATTCTATATATAGCAGTTTTAGACAATTTTTAATCATATGAAAAATTATCAAACATATATCTTTATTTTTACGGTCACTTTAGAGGAAAAAAAATGAAAATGTGGAACGTAATGGTCCTCTTCATAATGAGCTACATTTCTTAAAAGTTGATAGAAAACTACGAATTTTGAATAATGCTCATATACCAAATTTCATTAATTTAGTTCAAACCGTTTTTGCGTAATCTTGTCTACATACATACACACATACACACAGACATTTTTCTCAATCTTAGTGAAAATGATTCAGGAACCTTCAAGACGTATAAAAACATCAAAATCTATCCTAAAAAGGATTTACAATAATTTTTAGAATTAATTGGTGACTAATGATCGTAATTAGTATACATTTACATTTTTATTTTTACAGCGAATTTCATTATTTACATTCTACATAATCTTGAATTATTTTTGTTTTTCTTTAAGTTAAAATTGTTCCAAATTGCAGGATCAACGGATTCCCATTAATATCTTATTATAGATGACCCGGCTACTAAAATATAATTATTCTAATTGTGAAAAAACATATCACATATTTATATTATAAAAGTGTTAACTTTCGGTGTTTGTACTGAGAGAGGGGGAAGAAAATATAAGATCGGGAATGGCGATAATGAATATAATTACATTATATTTAAGGATGGAAGGAAATGCATGAAGAAATGTGTATACAGAAAATTGAATATTCAAAATTTTGTGTATTTTTTTCTGTATTTTATTTACATATCAATTTTATATGAATATATCAGCAAACCGAATTAAATTTGTTTTTATTTAATATAAGTATTGTTTTTTTTTGTTTTCCTATAATAAAAAAGTAAAATATGACAAAAATGCAACTTATTACTCTTCATATTTAAAAGAAGCACAAACCAAAAACTATTGCGTAAATTTACTAAATTTTTTCACACACTACTCTTGTTATATTAGCTCTCAAAACTTATAATGGTAATATGGTTTGAGTGTGAAGTTAGGTGTAAAAAAAATTCAAACTAACTCTGTCCTCTCTAAAAAGAAAAAAGCGAAATTACTTTCCGGACAACCTAATATATACAGGGTGCTTCAAAAAAATGTATACACACTTTGAACTTCCATAGAAAATTTATTTACCGTTCTACAAAGTTAAATTTCAGGAAAATAGAAAGCTGAAAGTCCAATGTAAATGAAACATAAATAACAAATGTTAATACTGTTCAAATTGGTGACCTGCAGCATCAATACAATTCTGAGTACGAGTCACCACTGATTCTGTACATCGTATCAAAACGTCCAATGAGATTTCTCTACACACTGCATGAATCTCATTCCAAAGAATGTCTAGGTTACGTGGTTTACGTTTGTACACCTCATCTTTTACTGTGCCCCACAAGAAGAAATCCAGTGGTGTAAGGTCTGGAGAGCGTGCTGGAAACTCAAAGAAATAATTACTGATTCTTGCCTCTCTTCAGAATGCGTAGCACGCTGCTAGCACTTACATCACTTTCACGTGCCCCTTGCCTTGAAGATTTGTTAGGAGAGCGTTGAAACAGTTCCAAGACTGCCGTTGATGATGGGAAAACTACAATAGTTTAAAGTGTGTATACATTTTTTTGAAGCACCCTGTATGTTAGATATAAGATTTTTTCATAAAAAAATTAATATATTTAAAAAAAAAAGAAAAAAATAATATGAATATTCTTTTATATATTATTCATATATTATTATAATTATTTTTCTTTTATTTCAGAGAAAAGTATATGTCTCTATGTATGAGGCCAGCCATTTCTTATCTTAAGATAAATAAATTAAAAACTAAGACAGCTCAAGTGCTTTTGGATTGAATCATCACCATGCAAGTTAATTATAAACCGTCATCCAATCAATTTGCTTAAGAAAAGTTCTCCTATGTTCAACTTTGAAAGGATGGTTCATTTTTGGAATTGGAAAGAGGAAAACCACGAATAGCATGACGTGGCTTAAGACTTTCCACTGTCTCTAAACAAATAAGAGAGTAGGTGGAATTTGATAAACCTGGGCTGCACCATTGACATCCTACAGCATTCAAAGATTAAATCTTCTATAAAGGAAAATAAATACACAAATAAATAGATAAAAAGAATTAAAAAGAGAGTTTATTTAAATTTAAAATTGAATTCTTAGAAAGAAGATTATTTTTCATCAAAATATTTATTTAAAAATAAAATATTAAAGAACATAAATATATGTTAAATATTGGTTTTATTTTAATTAGAATAATTAAAATATTTATTTTTTTGTTTTTAATTTTGATGTTTAATGAATTATGTTGTCATTGGTGTTAATATAATTTATAGTTTTTTTTTACTATCTCGCAAGAGAAAATTTTCGATGTTGAGATTTTGATGTTTTTATACGTTTTGAAGTTTCCTGAATCATTTTCACTAAGGTTCAGAAAAATGTCTGATTGTGTGTGTGTGTGTGTGTATGTAGACAAGATTACGCAAAAAAGGTTTGAGCTAGAATCATGAAATTTGATATACGGGCATTATTCAAAATTCGTAGTTTTCTATCAACTTTTGAGAAATGTAGATCAACTGGAAGAGGGTCATTATCTACCACGTTTTGATTTTTTTCCCACTAAAGTGACCGTAAAAATAAAGAAATATGTTTGATAATTTTTCACATGATTAAAAATTGTATAAAACTGCTATATATAGAATTTGAGCTTGATTGAATCGCTGAAAGTACCAGAATTATTTTTTTACAACTGCAAATCACGCGCCAGCACGTGACGTGGTGCCATCAACAAAGAGTCAAGCACTCGCTCGTTTAATAAATATTGTTTATTAATATTAATTTATAATTTAATTAATTAAATTCAATTTAAATATAATATATGTGTTAATTAATCCAATTCAAATTAGAATTAGAAGATTACGTATACGATAAGTATATATTTATAATATATATTGGTAATTGTTTACAAACCTGGAAGTTTAAGAGATTTGGATGAAACTCTTTGCCAGTGGATTCCTTTATTAATTAAAAGAAACTTTCCTTATGCAATATTTCTCGGTCTCTTCTAGTTTCCGAGATAAAAATTATTAAAGTTTGACAGATAAACTAGTTATTAATGAGTTGCTTCTCCATTTAGTAATGTTTTATTGACTAATTCACTAATTTTCGGGTTTTTCGGTTGGATTTGGATATAGAAAAATTAATTAATTAATTATGTTTTTAATATTCATATATCCAAACCGAACCGAAAAAAATGAAGCCCTTTACTGGCCAAATGAATAAAACATGGTAGCTAAATTGAATGTCAATGAATTTATATGTAAATTTTAATAATTTTTAATTCGGAAACTAGAAGAGACCGAGAAATATTGTTAAAGGAAAGAGTTTTATTTTTTATTTAAAAAAGGAATGCTTTGACAAAGTTTCATCCAAATCCCTGAAGCTTCATGTTTTGAAAATAATTACTGAAATATATTAAAGCTTTATAAATATAAATAAATTCGAACATTATTTTTATTTTTTTCTTGTCCTTCTAAAAAAAAGACTTAATAATTAAAAAGTTACCTATGAACCTACCTCTATTCCAACTTTTGTACGTAAAGATCGTACGTAAAGATTTATTTCGAAAGTGCTCATCTCTTTCTTCACTTCAGTAGTCTATAGTAGTTTATATTATATAATTAACAGTAAAAGGATTTCATCCCATTCATTGTAATTTATATATTCAGTCATGATATAATAACCAAGGTTAGCATAGTTTACCGTATTTTGTTCTGAACTGGGATTCAATAACAGCAACGTTGATTCAATCTCAATGGGATTCTTGGCGATGGATACATGGAATAGCAATCTTATATGTTGTGTGCTGACAGTTAAAATAAATAGTCATTGAAATAAAGATCTATTTAATTCATAATTCAAATAAAATAAAAAAATTTTCTGAATATTATATAACTTATTATAATAACAAAGATGGCATACTAATAATATCTATGAAATTGGGAAGACCAAACGTAACTAAGATAAAAGTTTTATAAAATAACCTAGATCCAAAATAGAGTAGATACAATTTCAAAATATTTTTATATATATATATATAATTAAATGAAAATTAATAAAATATATTTTTTAAATGTTTTTAATTTGGGAAAGTAAGTTAAAAGAAATGAATAGGAAAAAATTAAAATTTTAGTAGAAAATATTTTAATATTATTAATAATATTTCTATTATATTATTTAGTATAATAGCGATTAAATATGAAAAAATATCCTTAACTACAAAAATGATTTTTCTTCTAAATCTTTATAAAGCCATCATCAACTTATATGCATATACCTTATCTTATCTTGTTAGTTTTTTTCTTAATTTAAAATAGTAAATTTAAATGACGTCAGCGACTACGTCAGAAAGCGCTTCCTTAAATAAAAAATATTATAAATAATATAAAATTAAAAATATTAAATAAATTAGAGAATATTATAAATAAAATAAAATTAAAAATATTTATTTTAATAATATTTTGTAATCAAATTACGAAATATATAATATGTTATATCCACAGGCCATACTTTTTTGCCTTCCGTATGTTTAAGGGCTGTATGTTTTATGACTATTTTTTTTAATTTATGGTTTTTTAAATTATTTGAAATTGCTTAATATATTTTGTCGTTTATTTATTTTAAATAATAATCTCAATCTTAAATATTCATAGTTCATAAGGAACAATTTTTTTAAAGTACCAAACCCCACCTCGGTGAACCATGTACTTTTTAATAATTGTTCATTAATTGATTTATTGGTACCTAGACATACATAAGTATACATATTTTATTGCAATCTCTAATTAGGATTAGGTTTTGACTGGCGGGAATGAAAATCCCAAAACACAATTTAATATTTCTATGACTTTACGACTAAAAAACATCAACACAACTTAGATTAATAAAAAATTAAAAGTCTAAAAAATATTATAAAATTAAAGCAAATTATTAAATGTGTATACTTGATTAAAATAATTATCATATTCATTTGTTGTTCATGATGTGTTATATTAATCAAAGGATATAGAGTTTATTTACTTTAACTGAGTGTTGTGATTTATACAATAAATTAGAGAAAACTAGTCTTTGGGATCAAATGAAATTCATGTGTAAGTAAAAAAGTAATTAAGTAGTAGTAAGGCAACTTTGTATATAATCGAAATCGAAAGGGATTAGAATCTTGAGACTTAACGTTCCTAATTCTAATTAGTTTGCTTAAGATGAGCTAAAGTCAAATCTAAAAAGAAGTCATTCCAAGAGATAGCGTGAAATTTTGATTAATCCATTTTTGGTATGAAGTAAAGAGAATTGAATTTTGAATAATTCATTGATATTAAGAATTCTTTGAATTAAATAATATTTAAATTTGATAATGTCTTTTTGAATAATTAAGATTTAGTTATAAAACTGAGGATTAAATTTATATTTCAGTCCCATGGTGTGTCGAAATTTTAAAATAAAGATAGGGTAAAGTATACAGTCGTTGGCCCCGAGGCAGTCATTGGCCCCCTATCACTAAAACACAAATAATAAAATATTTTTATTTTAAAAATTGCGATATTAACTATGGTAATGTAATCGTTTCTTGTATGATTGTATAATCACTATAGAATACCTAGGACAATATGTCTGCAAACCTAATTTGACACAGATTGTTCCGCAATTTGCCCAAATATGCATTAAAGACTGCTAATAGTTGCTTAAGGGGGCCAACGACTGTATGCTTTACCCTATAATAATTTATTAATTGTATATTATATATATATATATATATATATATTTGAATAACTAATAATAAAAGTAACTTTAACATAGTATACAATTGATATATTAATTAGGGTAAAACATATAGTCGTTGGCCCCCTTAAGCAATTCCTAGCAGTTTTTAATGCATATCTAGGCAATCTGTGTCAAATTAGGTTTGCAGACATAACATAAATACTATGAGCATTTTGATGAATAAAAAAAAAAAAAAATTTTCTCATGTCATTTTCAATAAACACGCAAAAATCCCAAAAATACAGTTATTGGCCCCCTGTTATAATTATTGGCCTAGGTATTCTATAGTGATTAAACAATCATACAACCAACGATTACATAACCAGCGCAATTTTTAAAATAAAAATCTCTTATTATTTGTGTTTTAGTCATAGGGAGCCAATGACTGGTTCGGAGCCAACGACTGTATACTTTACCCTATATACAAGAATATTTAACTTGATGTGATCTTAAATTAATTTTGTGTTTTGCATTGCATTTTTGAAAAAATAAATTTAAAAAAAATATTCCATCTGCTGTAAATTAAAAGTAAAAAATGAATGATTTTTGAATCTTAATTTTTTGTTTTGTTTTTTGTTTTTTTCTTCTTTATTGTTCTTGTAAATTATTTTTTCGAAATTTAAAATAAATAATAACATAGGTTTTTTTTGTACCTTAAAAAAGTGTTCATAATATTTATTAGAAAATAAATATTAATATTATATAGTTATTAACGCAAATAAATTGATTCTAGAGCGATTCCTAAATCTAAATGGAAAGGAAAAAGGGAAATAATAAAGGATATCAAATAAATAAAATTAATATAAAAATAAAGACCTTTATTGGAAAATTTAACTAAAAAAAATAACCTTTACAACTCAAATATAAAAAAAAAATAATTAATTAAAAAAAAATAATAAAATAAATAAAATAAAATAAATTGTATATACCATTTGATTGGATTATTTAATCTTCTTTATTCAATAGGATGGATGCATGGACTTCATTTAGGAATCGCTGAACCCTAAATAAATAATAAAAAAAAAATCAACGTGAATATAAATTATATATTTAAATTTACACTTAAAAATAATAAATTAAGATTTATATATATATATATATTCAATTAACTTAGATCTATTATTGATTTTAAAAATGAGCTGTAGCCAGGCACAGATCCGACCGACGATTTGAAATAAATTAATTTTCAAACATTATATATAAAGTATAACAAAAAAAATATTTTTAAAACTTCAATTAAAATGACTAAGTTTATATTATCTTGAGTTTTATTTTTAGTTTAATTACTCAATTATTAATTACGACTAAATTTTATGTGAAATATTTTCCGATAATGAATATAAAATTAATACTTTGTAAACTATCACTTCCGGTTTCCGGGTATAAACCAAAAGTTGATGAATGCATGCCACTTATGATGCATTAATCAAATATTATCAAAATCCGTTCAGAGAGACAACGGACAGACGGAGAGAAAAAAATTTTTTAAAAAAAGTCGGAAATGTTTAAGAGCCTCGTAATCTTGCGTCACACTAAAGTTCCGCGGCACATTGGTTGAGAATCACTGATATACATATACACGTAATTCTCGATATAAGCAACACTTCTGAAATCATTTATTCCAAAAAGTTGCTTTTATGAAAAAAGTTGCTTATATCGTATATATAGACTAAATTCATATTTACCTTGTAGATTCTCAATTATTAAGTGTAAAAAAAAGAAATTACAATTGAAATATTGAAAATATAGAAAAATCAAAGCAATAATTAGAAGTTTACAATTAAAGAACGAGTTGTGATCTGAATTCAGTAATAAACTTTTATTAATTATAACTTGGAGAAAGAAATTACATAAAAAGAACAATTAAATTAAATTAAATTTTTCAATTAACGCCTTCTCACGAAATTTTCGTAGTAACAACACTTCATGTGAATAACACTATTATATTATTATTATATTTAAACTATTTTTTTAGGGTGGACTTAAAAGAAGTGAGGTTAGAATTAACACAATTATGACAGTTGCTTTTATTGAATAAATACTTCCTAAATTGCTTATATCAAGTGGTGCTTATAACGAGAGTTGCTAATATCATGGGTTGCTTACATCGAGAATTCACTGCATATATATGTAAAATAATAATTATATTATTTTAATATTCCTAAGTTGGTATTACAATAATGAGACGGAATTGTGTGTTAAGGTTATATAAATTAGATTTTATAAATTGGAAAACCATTAGTTATACTTTTAAGTTATTTAGTTATTAACAAGATAAGAATTGACTATAAAAACCAATTTGTTTTTAGGTAAGAATATATTATTGTATTTATTGTAATTATTTAAAATTTTTCTAATGTAATAAAATGTTTTTAGCAAACAAATCTGTCTATAGTCCATTTGATTAAACCTACCATCTTATAAATTGGTTTTTCGTTTGATTCTTAAAGAAGAAATAAAAATAAAGAAGAATAAAGATGGAAAGTTTATCAGTAAAGATAAAATTTGAAAAAGAAGAAAAAGAAGGTAAATTAGTGAATATGGTAAAGAAAATTGGATTGGCCTCTGGTGATATAACCTATATATTTCCGGAGGAATTGCAAGAGGAAATACACCATCCAGAACTTTTTTTAATAAATAATGTATATAATTGCTGTAAAAGCATGAAAAAATCTGGTGCTTTTAGAAATGTAAATATAATTTTAGAAAAAGAAATCATTCCCATATATTTAGACGAAAGTGAAAATTTTGTGTTTAAAGAAATTTACCTTGAAGAGGAACAACCAAAACAAGAAATACCTCTTGATGAAGAAAAGGATGAAGTAATAATTAAAATGTGCAGGAATTTAATGTTGAAGATGGAAAAAAAACAAGAAATTGATATATCACAGGTACATAAATTAATTGTTTCTGAACATTTTTATGGAAAAACTAATGCAAAGGAATGGATAAATAATTTTGAAAGGGAATGTGAAAGAATTAAAATAAATAAAGACGAAGATAAAATACAAACATTAAAATTATTTTTAAGTGGGAATGCAGTTGATTGGTATGATTTTACAATGAAAAAATTATCAATCAAAGCACCATGGCCTACATGGCGTGATTCCTTTGAAACAACTTATGCTGACAAAGATTGGAACTCGGTCTATTATGCTTATAATTTCAAATTTATTAATGGCTCTATCATAGATTATGCTCTGAAGAAGCAACGACTTATAATGGAGACAGAAAAAAATATTACAGAACAATCCATAATAAACCATATTGTTATTGGCTTACCAATGAACATTCGACAACGTCTTGACAAGGAGGAAATTACAAATACAGAGAGACTGATGAATCAGTTAAGGAGATATAATTTTGTAAATAACAGAATAGACGATAAAGAAAAGATGAAATTAATAACAAATAAATTTCACAAAACATCCAAAGACATGGTGGAAAAAAATCAAAATGAAAAAAAACCATGTGATATTTGCGAGTCTTTGGGAAAATCTGGGCGATTTCATCCAAAAGAAATTTGCTGGTTCAAAGAAAGAAGAAATAAAGAATTTAAAAACATTTATTCAACAGAAGCAGAAAAAGAAATAATAGAAGATTCAAAAAACGTGAATGCCCACCACTAATTCGACTAAATGTTATTATCAACAAAAATAAAGAAATCCAAGGTATTTATGACAGTGGATCAAATATTACTCTCATAAATTCAAAAATTATAAGAGATATTGAAAAAGGTCTGATAAAAAACAAACAAATATTTAAGACAATTAGTGGTGTTGAAAATAGTAATCATAAAATAAAACTCTTATTGAAAATTAAGGATATAGAAAAAGAAATAGAAGCTTATGTAATCAAGAATGATAATTTTTCATACGATATACTTCTTGGCTTAGATGTTATCACAAAATTTAATCTAATCCAAAATGACGATTTGAAAATTTTTCAGAGAACGGGAAAAAGAAAAATAGAAGTAAGTACAAATAGAACAGAAACTAAGTTTCAACAAAAGAAATTAGATTCAAAAGTTAATTTTTTAGAAATTGAAGAGAAGTTAAATCATTTAGATAAAATAAAAATGAATCAAATTAAGACTTTAATAGAAGAAAATTTGGAAAATTTTGCAAAAGATAAATATGATATAGGTGAAGTTAGAAACACAGAAACTCATATTAAATTAACTGAAAGCAGATATATTTCAAAAAAACCATACAGGTGCTCAATTCCTGATCAAAATGAAATTGAGGACCAAATTGGAAAATTACTTCAAAGAGGATTAATAGAAGAATCAAGATCTCCGTATGGAGCACCAGTTACGCTGGCATATAAAAAAGAAGATGGAAGACGGACCCGTTTATGTATTGATTACCGGGAATTAAATAAGATTTTAGTGCCAGAGTCACAACCTTTTCCAAGAATCGAAGATACAATAGTCAAGACGAGAAATTGCAAATGGTATACTGTACTGGATGTTAATTCTGCTTTTTGGTCAATTCCACTGAGACAGAAAGACAGATATAAGACAGCATTTGTCACACAAAACGGACATTATCAATGGACACGGTTGCCGTTTGGTTTAAAAATCTCTCCAGCAGTATTCCAACGGACTTTAACAAACATAATTAGAAGAAATCAATTGCAAGATTTTTGCACAAATTACATTGATGATATATTAATATTTTCAGAAAATTTTCAGAATCACTTAGTTCAAATAAAAAAAGTCATGTCGATCCTAAAAAAAGAAGGCTTCATATTGAAATTATCGAAATGTGAATTTGCAAAGGAATCAGTTAAGTATCTTGGACATATTCTAGGAAATAATACTGTGAGACCATACCACGATAATTTGAAATCAATCAAAGATTTTCCAAAACCTCAGAATAGAAAGAATGTAAGACAATTTTTAGGCAAAATAAATTTCTATCATAAATATATACCAAATAGCACAAAATTACTAGAACCGTTGCACAATCTTTTGAGAAATAACACACCTTTTCAATGGACAAAGGAAAATGACAAAACATTTCGAGACATAAAAGAATATTTATGCAAAAGTCCAATTTTAGCAATATTTGACCCAAACCGTCCCACATATTTATTTACAGACGCAAGTGGTCTAGGGATAGGAGCAATTATGAAACAAACGCAAGATAATGGACAGTTACATCCTGTTGCATATTTTTCTAAGAAATTGACTACAACACAAAAAAAGAAGAAAGCTATATTCTTAGAATGTTTAGCAATAAAAGAGGCAATTCAATATTGGCAACATTGGCTGATTGGCCTAAAATTCATGGTTATTTCAGACCATAAACCACTAGAAAATTTAAAAATAAAATCCCGTACGGATGAAGAATTAGGTGACTTAGTTTACTATCTATCCCAGTATGATTTCACTATAAAATACTCACCAGGTATAACGAACCAAGAGGCAGATGCCCTCTCAAGGAACCCAGTCCTTGAGTCTTTCGAAAACACAGATGAGGTCCTTCAAATAGTGAACATGAATTCGATCGAAGATCTCCACCAAAATCAGAAACAAAATGAACAGATATTCTCAAATGAAAAACACACAATTCAAAGAGGAGATCTTATATATAAAAAATTGAGAGGTAAAGAAAGAATTCTTGTGTCAGATGATTTTGGATTTGAGATGATAAGGAAAATTCATTTGAAATACGGTCATATTGGCGCAGGGCACATTGCCGCAAAAATACGCCCATTTTATTATTTTAAGAACATGGACAAATTAATAAGAGAATTATATAACGGATGTGAAATTTGCAAAAGAAATAAGTCTCGTAGAGGTAGAGAGATAGGCCTGTTATCCCAATTGGGTCCCGCGATAGAGCCCTACGAAATAATGTCAATCGACACAATTGGAGGTTTTTCAAATAACCGCTCCTCAAAGAAGTACTTACATCTTTTAGCTGACCATTTCAGTCGATTTGCTTTCATAAATCCATCCTCTAGACAGACAGCTAAAGACTTCATCAAATTATTAAAGCCTATTCTACGGACCCACAAAATAAAGATACTTCTGGCCGACCAATATCCTAGTATAACTTCTAGAGAATTTAAAAACTTTCTGCAAGAAAACGAGATAACATTAATTCTCACTGCAAGAGACTGTCCATTTTCCAATGGGTTGAATGAAAGATTAAATCAAACCTTGGTAAATAGAATCCGATGCAAGATACAAGAGGACAGAGACAGTTCATGGACAACTATTGCAAAGGAGTGTACGGAAGAATATAATAACACCACCCACAGTGTTACAAAGTTTTCTCCAGCATACTTATTGCTGGGAAAGGAAACATCTACATTACCAAAACAACTTCAACCTTTAAGAAACCTTCACGAAGACAGAAAACAAGCATTTATCAACTCTCAATACAACCACGATGTAAATAAGGCAAAAGTGGATAGAACAAGAAAAGAATATAGATTTGAGATAGGAGACCTGGTTTATGTAGAAAAGGGAAATAAAATAAATAGAAATAAGCTTGATTCAATTAGAGATGGACCATGTAAAATATTGAATAAAATATCAAACAGTATATATGAAGTAGAAAGCAAAGATAGGAGTGATACTAATTTATATCATATTAATAAACTGATGCCATATAAGTAGAAAATTCTACGAATTATCTCCCACAGGGGGGAGATGTAAAATAATAATTATATTATTTTAATATTCCTAAGTTGGTATTACAATAATGAGACGGAATTGTGTGTTAAGGTTATATAAATTAGATTTTATAAATTGGAAAACCATTAGTTATACTTTTAAGTTATTTAGTTATTAACAAGATAAGAATTGACTATAAAAACCAATTTGTTTTTAGGTAAGAATATATTATTGTATTTATTGTAATTATTTAAAATTTTTCTAATGTAATAAAATGTTTTTAGCAAACAAATCTGTCTATAGTCCATTTGATTAAACCTACCATCTTATATATATATATATATATATAATTAATTAATAATTATATATTAAAATTATAAAATATCTCTACATGTGAAATTTGGTGTGAAAACAATACCTTCCCTACCTATCATCGGTCGGTAAAAATTAAAAGTTAACCTTCACTAAGGGATCGTTTTTATTTTTAGGTATATTTCAAAATGTCTCATATTAATCAATATTTAAAATTATTTGAAAATATACATCGTTTTAGTTCCATTTACGACACCCGATAATAAAGAGAATAATTATACTTAAGTTTGTGTCATTATTTTGATTTATTTCTAATTTAATTCTAATATTAGTGACTCATTTCTTGAAATTTCTACAGTCACTAATGAACGCCACTTCAGAGGCGATCAATCGTGACCTAAATTATATTCTCTATGCTTATTCGATTTTAATAAAAAATGTTACTGTAACATTTGTAATATTTGTAACATTTATAGTTTTTGTCCTATTTTGTTTACAAATCCACCGAGATTATTTCCTAAAAAATTTATTTGTATTCAGGCCATTTTAGGTTGCCTTCAAATCTCAAATTTGAAACTTCAGATCGAAATCAACTTTTTTTTATATTCATATTAATTATTCTAGCTTTAAATGAACATTATCTAAAAACAATATTAAAATTAGGAGCGAGAATTAATAAAATAAATAAATAAACAAAAAATAAAAAAATAAAATATTCTATTTATTATTATGTGTGTGGTTTTGATAATTAATTACAATTTTTTTCACGGGAAATTTCAAATAATTTATATCTGATCAATTTTAATATTTTAAGATAAAAAAAAACTTTAATTAATGAATTGTGAATTTTGATTATGAAATTTTTATTATCTTTTGATTCGATATTTAATAAATCTATTATTATTTATTTTATTTTTTATATTAGTAAATGAAAAGGATTATAAGTTGGTATATAAATTTCACATATATATAAATGACTTGGATTTCAAATAGATCAGAAAATGGTGGGAGAAGAGATTGATAGTGACAGGGTATGAGATCCTAAAAGATCACTGGTTGCTTGTTTCCCCGATGGACAGGTAAGAAGCGACGGCGTTAGAGATGTAGCAAGCGCACCCGACTCCTGGTCAAAAGCGAGCCTTTTGGGGGGAAACTCGTTCGACCAGATTCGACCTCGAAACATGCGATCAACCACCTTATCCATTTAAAATGACGAGCAATGAAGAAGAAGATTTTGTAAAGAAAAAAAAACTCGATTAGATGTTCTTGATCTTTCAATTTTATCATTACTTTAATATATATATATAAATAATAAAAGAATGATATTGAATAGAAAAAAATATAAGTTAATAAATATAAGTTGACCTGTGGCCAGGCGCAGAACCGACCGACGGTTTGAAATAAATTAATTTCCAGCTACAGAAATAATTTCAATTAATTTAAATGTATCTATTAATGCAATAAAAAAACAGATATGGATATAACATAAATATTTTTAATTTTATTTTATTTGTAATATATAAGGAGGCGCTGGCTGTGATGCCATGAAGGCCTGGGTGACTTCATATAATTTCAAATTAAGAAAAAACTAATGAAGATGATTTTTCCCGACGATAAAACCTATACAAATGGAGATATGTAAAAAATCTCATGTGAAATTTGGTGTGAAAATAACCCTTCCATTCCTATCGTCGATCGGTAATACTACCACTTCCGGTTTCCAGATATACACCAAAAGTTGATCAATTCATCCTACTGATGCATTAAGTAAATATACCATATTTCATCAAAATCCGCTGAGCCGTTCAAGCTGTATACATCTATACGGACGGACGGACGGACAGACATCATGCTAAAAGTACATTTTTCTGTAAAGAAAATGCATGATTCGTGGAGATATGTAAAAATCTCCACATGTGAAATTTGGTGTGAAAACAATACCTTCCTTACTATTTTTACTAGTAAAAATTATTCTAAGCTAATAAAACTAATATATTCAAAAATAAATATAAACAAATTCTGAAATAATATTCATCAATTAATTAATTAATTATTTTTAAATCTTAATGTAAAGTCTAAGGGTTTTTGATTTGATCAAATATCTATCTGAGAATTAATTATTATTAACTATTAATTATTAAGTTTAAGATATATATATTAAATAAGTTCGTATTTTCGAAGGGTTAACTTAATTTGACTTATAAAGAAAATTAAAAACTCGATAAACATTCTAATAAATTATTTATTTATTTATTTTTTTGCATTAAGTTTTATTGTTTATTAGAAGTTAAACTTATTTTAACTAATATTAGGTAATTAAATAAATACATATTAATAAATATCTCAAATTTCAAGTTTTATTTTTGAATTGACAAGTTTTAACGCCTCAAGAGTCCAAAATAAATTTATCTACCAATCTGAGTGTCTCAAAGGAGAAATTTAAAATCGGTCTAATTTTGAAACACTTCATTGTTATGTTCATGGTTATGTAAATACCAGCAAACAGTGGCGTAGCTTGATCTATTACAGAGGTTCTTAAACTGTGGTCCGCGGACCCCTGGGGGTCCGCGAAGCCTTTACTGGGGGTCCGCAAAGCCATCGTACAGGTGCACGAGAAAATGATGAGTCGGTTAAAACTTTATTTAATATAAAAGAAGCGATGGCATGGCTTTGTGAGGAAACAGAGATCAAATACCCAAATTCAACGAAATGTGCAAGAAAACTATTGCTACTGTTTCCATCTTCATATTTAGCAGAATTTTCTTTCTTCAATATTATTATTTCTAATAAAATGTGTTCTACAATATGCAAAAAAATCGTTATTCACCAATCTCTGTTAGAAATATTCATCATATATCCTTGTTCTTATGAGATCGTAAGCCAGAAATTAACTAATAAAATGACGTAAAGTACCTAAAGTTGGAATGGGGTCCGTCAAAAAAAAAATTTTTCAAGTGGGGGTCCGCAGAGTACATAAGATTAAGAACCTCTGATCTATTATGTTGGGGAGCACAAGGTGGTCCGGGGAGAAAAAATTTTGACAAAATAAGTTATTTATTTATTCATAACGTTTAGACTCTACTTATACGTAATTTAAAGATGTTTTTTTTCTTTTGGGTTCTCAGTTATAAAACTAATCACTTTTAAATTTATTTTTTTGCACAATGTTTGGGGGGCACGTGCCCCCCCCCCCCCCCCCGGTCCGACGCCACCTTATTGTTTTAAGAAACTATAATATAATTATCTAAAATATTTACTAAACATTTTCAAATAAAGACTTGTGTAATCTTTAGTTTTAATAATAATTTAATTCTAAAGATAAATATATGGATTTTTTTTTAATAATGTTAAAAAGAATAATAATTCAACTAACATTAAAAAGATTATTTAAAAAATTACTATTAATTAATTAATTTATAGAATATAATTATTTAATTGAATACATATAAATAGGTAATTATTCCGAATGGTATCGAAAAATCTAAAACGTTTATATATTTCTAATATAAATATTATATTTATAGAGATGTTTATTAGTTTGTATGAGATTCTAAATTATTAAGCACTTTAATCTTGATTTGTAATATGTAAAGATAAAGAAAAGTTTTTAAATCAAATGCTTTACTGAAATATTGCAATCTGCTATTTTTAAAGAAAAATAATCATAATAATATATATTTTATGAAATAGTTTTCAGTATTAATCTATAAAAATTATGAGGTTTATTTATTACAAATTTTAATTAAATCATTTTAGATGTGATTATATAAATATATATAATATGAAAAAAAAAATTAAATTTGGTTATGTTATATATTATTATTAGTGAGAAGTGATAAAGGATATAAAAAAAACATAATTTTCTTCTTGAATATTATATATAAGTATTTGAAAATTACAAATCAACACTTTTTGAATCTATTTTTTTATTATTTTTTTTTTTTGTAAAAAATAAATTTTAAAACAGAAAAAAATATTAATTATCATACATCACCTATTAAAAATTAGTTTAGATTTAAAATTTGTATTTTTGTAATCATTTAAATCAATTTATATGAATTATTATTTCCACAATTAAATATATCTTAATTTCTAAACTGAGTGCTTTTTTTATAAATGAATAAAATAGTCAAATAATTGTATAAAATTAATAAAATATATATAATATATGTGTCTGTTTTTCGTTTTAAATAAATAAATTGAAAAATAAAATTTCAGGTAGATAATTAAAAGATTTTTCTTTTCTTGGGAGATATAAAATTAACTATTGTATGAATGAGTACTTTTTATAAGATTTTTTGCATATATTATAGAAAAATCACATAAATCTATTTTAATTAAAAAACTTAAATTTTTTAAATAAAATAATTATTGGTATTTTATAAAAATAATATGTCATTACTAGAGCTAATTTAAAATTCCAAATTAATAAATTCTATTTTTGAAGGATACATTTTATAATTATATCCAAGTATCTAAAGTAGTATTCAGAATTTTAGTAAAAGCTTGTATTTAATAAATGATAATTAGAATTAATCTTATTCTTAATTTATGGTTATTATAATTGAAAATATGTATATAGAAAAAGAATAAAAAAATTAAGATTTCCTAATAATGTTTTGTCAGAAATTATAAATTATATATATATATAAATATATTTGATCTCTAAATTCTTCTTTAATTAAATGAATTAAAATGATCCATATAAAAGAAAATATTTATTAAGATGAATGGCTATCGAATCTTAAAAAAATGCTGTGATTCATTCCGGCAAAAGTGATGAATTTAGTGAATATTTAAAGATAATCTTGAGTAATAAAATATATTTATTTTAGAAATATTAATAGAGAGAAATAAAAACAAATGTCAACCTAGAAAGGATTAAAAATATATTTATTATTTACAAATATTCTTAATAGTTCTATTATTATAGAGGCACATGAAACAAAGAATATACAAAAATTGATTTTTTTTTCGTTTTATTTATTTTCGCATCCGAGAGTATCTTATGGTTATGATAGATTTATTTTATATAAATATAAATAAAAATTATCTATTTTTTATGAATTTAAAATATAGAGATGAAATGAAATGGTAGAGTATTTTATGAGAATGACAGGAAGAAATGGGATGACACTTGATGATTTAAAAACTGATATTTAAGAGATTTCTAAATGAAAATGGTTTAGTGTTATCTATTATTAGATAATAGATGTGATGTTATTGATACGATATTACAAAAATATAAATCGTTTTATATAAATTAGATAAAAAAAAAACAATAATAAGAAGAAGGTGATTCTTAATCAAATGTCATTAATAACATTGAATCTATGTGATTGTTAGTTTGTTCTAGGTTGTAGGTGATGTCGTGATGACTTACCGGCAGCAGCGAAAAGCAGCAGAAGACACAGGTCCATGGTGAAGCCGACGGCGTCGGCGAAGGCGCCGCGGTGATTGCGGAGCGCTCGGTGGCGCATGTGGCCCTGCTACATGGCGACCTGACCCAAACCTCAGCAAGACACAAACAGAATTGAGTGATATAATGCAAACACTATTGGAAACACTCAACACACACCGTTCACAATAATGTCAAGAGAAGAAATATGTTTAAGTGGTTTAGATGTGATCTCTTCGGCAGTTGAATAAGTATTGACCGAATAAAACGCCCGTGTGAGCACATACCCCACTCTTCCTTTACCCCTCCTCGCATTGCGCTCAGAGCTCTCGCGGACAAAATCCAAACTAAGTTAAGGTTAGTCTTTAAAATTACAATAAATTTATTTAAAAAACAGAATTAACATAATTATATAAATTACGAAATATAATGGAATAGATTAAAAATTATATTTTCTAAATAGTTTTAAATTACAACAAATTAATATTAAAATTTATATACGAACGTTCACTTTATTTTTATTTTATTTAATTTGAATTTTATTAAATTTACATTTATCATTATGAGTTATTAAGTATTCAGATTTGATAATAACAATAATGTAGGGTTAAAATAAATTTATAAATATATATATAATTTATTTAATTAAAAATCAATGAATTGGATTAATTATTGTAAACAAAATTTGTTTATAAATTTCATGAACCCTATTTATTTATATTAAAATTAACAATAACAATGTAATATGTAGACCCATTATTTAAAAATTTAGCGCTACATTAAATAAAATTATTTATGAAATTTTAAGAAATTATCTTACGAATACAATAAAGGAAATTGGAATAATAATATTAAGCTTTACATATATATACTAATTCATATTTTACACGTAAATTGACAAAAATTTAATATCTTACCAATATATTACTAATTTGATCATTCATAAATCTTTTATTTATTATATATATATTATTTTCACTTTTCTTAAGTTAATAAATCTTTCTAATATTGTATGTTTAATTTAAGAGCAACTAATAAAGTTTTACAGTCAATCTTTAGCTAACATTG
Source organism: Labia minor (assembly GCA_963082975.1). Lineage (NCBI taxonomy): Eukaryota > Metazoa > Arthropoda > Insecta > Dermaptera > Spongiphoridae > Labia > Labia minor. Next base: position 7,099,533 of record OY720349.1, read on the forward strand.
GGAATAAAAAAACATAATGTAGCAATCATCCTAAATTTGATACAAATTTGAGTTAATTAAATAATTATTAAGGATGTTTAAATAATCATCTTATGATTCGAGAATATATATATATATTTATTAGTGTGTTTGGTTACAAAAAAATTCTTATATAATAAAACTTAGTATTATTTTTTAATAATGATAACAAAACTAATAATTATAATAGTTTAATGATATAAAATCACAATTTTGTAAGTTGTTTTTTTATTTCAAATGCCAATATTGCCATTGCAATAGCTGAATTAAGACTTTCAGTATTTGAATTTAAAGGAATATTTATCCTAATGGGACTAGCAGGTAAGGCTTCTTCTAAAAGTTGGTTACTTATGCCTTGTGTTTCACCTCCAATTACTAAATTTATTGAATTTTTACTCTTGAAGTCAACATTATAATAAGGTACTACTGGAATTTGAGATTTGATATTATCATCATTTGAAGTTAAGTTTATATTTTCAGCAAATAGAATTAATGAATCTGCATCTAGTAATGGATCATTTCTTGCATAATTTTTTTGAATTGGAATTTGAAAATGAGCTCCGGCACCACTACGAAGTACTTTATTTTCCCAGGGGTCAACACAACCTAAAAAAGAAAATATATATATATAAATATAAGGTATTAATCAATATTTTTAACAATTATAAAAATTATTTCAAATTAAATATAAAAAGTCTCATTTAAAGTATTCTTTTAACTTGATATAAAATATCTATCTTTCTATATCTTACTCTGATGCTAAACGAAACTCAAAAGTTATAAAATAAAATGTATACCTTTGGTTAGTTTGACTTGTCTACAAGAGGCAGCTGCAGCAGTACGCAAAATTGTTCCTAAATTTCCTGGATCTCGAATATTATCACAGATTATTGTCAAGGGAATTGAATTAGCAGGAGAAACTTCAATATTTGGAGTATCTAAAAATGCTGTGCACAAAAATTGAAAATTGCTATTTATTATATCTTTTATTCAGGTTTTATATGATTGATTTAGAAAAAATATTAAAGTTTTAAAAATTGAAATTATTATAGTTTAATTATATTAAAAAAATCTTTAATCTTACCAATTATTCCAGAACTTGTTACTACATCAGACCATTTTGATAATAATTTATAAGGAATCTTATGTAAATTTACTTTATCTGCAGGTAGATCAAGGGCTTTAATATCCTCTATTTTTGAAAAGAATAATGAAGATGGTAAAAATCCAGATTTTATAGATTCAGATATTAATCTAAATCCTTCAATCATAATTCGTTTTCTTCTTTCTTTTCCCTTTTTATAATTTATTTTAATTATTTCTTCGCTTTAGTGAGAGGACAAAATAAAAGAATATTAATATCATTATTATTATCAATATTTTATTTTATTTTACCATAAAAATGAATCATCCTTTGGTTTATCGAAAAGAGGTACTCCTAGGTTCTCAGCCGAATTTATTAATTTTTCTTTACGTTCTTCAGCTGATTTCTTTACCGGTTTTGGATTTCTTCTTCTTCTTGAAAAAGATTCTGTTAAATCTATAATTTCTTGTGATTTTGAAGAAGAAAATGTATGTTTTAAAAGATTCGATTCAATAGTCTTCATTGTAAAAAATGTTCTCATTAATGAAAACATAATGCAAATTTTGCAAAGAAATTTGGAATTAAATAACCTAAATAATCTTGGTTAAACTCTTAAATTATAAAGCGGATAAAAATGATAGTTTATGTGATTTTATTTTAAACAGTGAGGTTAAAAAAAATGTGGGTGATTGGCAATAATTAAATAAAATAATTAATTTTTTAAAATGAATCTTAAATCTTAGTCTTAATAAATAATTCATTAATTATTATTTATAAGTATTGTTTAAATGTTTTTATAATATAATACATTTTGTTATTATATTGGTATTATTGATCTTCGACACTTGTTTCAAAATTTATATTCATTTGACATTGACATTTGATTTAGATCTTTAGATATAATCTAATTCTTTTTGTCATCTAAAAAGAAATTAATAAACTCAATTAAATTAAATAAAATGGTATAATCAATTCTATAATATAATTAATCAAAAAAAAGAATATAATGTTATTTTTTAGGTTTTACCATCAAATGATTTATGTCCAAAAAACGTTCATCTTTTAAAAATTCTAAATATAAATAATAATGACACAGTAAATTATTCCCTTTTATTGTTAAAGGGTTGTATTTATTCCCAAGGTTCAAGATCTTTCAATTGTAAAAAAGATATTATAGCTACACACAATGAAACTTCTACTACTAAAACATGGAATGTTTTAAATTCTGAATTTAAAATCTGTATTCAACTGAGTGAAGGAACAAACAATATATGTCTATCATACTGTACAGTCAAAACAAATATAAAAATTAATTATATAATCAGAGATACAGAATATTCTGTACTACCTCTTTATATTATATGTAAGGGTCACGATGGAAAATTTTTGTCTCCCAAACATACAGATAATTCAATTGAATCTGCCTGCAAAAGAATTAATATAGGTCTAAGAATGATCCAAACTTTGACGGCAGAAAAAATTCATGAAATTTTTTCAGAAAGGAAAACATTTCAAATTGAATCAGAAATAAATAAAAAGTCTGAAGATTGTATTATTTTTAGAAGTGAATTAGAAGTGGATGATGCTTTAAAAATGAATCAAGAAAGTTTATGGGATTATTTTGCTAAAGAAATAATGCTTTCACCTTTAGCAAATAATAAGAAAAAATATTTAGCATTTCTCTCATGTACCTATTATGAACCAAATAAAGAAAAAAATAAAAAATTACAAACTCATAAAGAAATGTTGGAGAGGACACGAGGACATGCTGCACTCGGAGGAGGAGGACTTGCTTTATTTGGTTGTGGTTGTTTACATACATGGCCTGAAAATATTGATGACATTCTTCCAAAATTTCAAGATTCTACTTTAGTTGATACTTCTTATTTAATGAATGATAGTTGCTATAGGTCTCTGTTTTTATATTCAAATCATTTAAAATATTTTCTATTTAAGTTTATAAATGATTTTAACAGAGGTGTTGGTTTAAAAACTCCCAAATTGATAAAAAAAATTAACGAAATTAATTAGAACAATTTTTAATAAATAAATAAAATTATTTATTCTAAAATCACATAATGCATATGCATAAAAGTATTAAAATACCTTCAGTTTTGTTTTATTTAATTATATATTGAAAATATAAATCAAAATAGAGAATAGAAAAGAAATAAATTTGTTTTGCCTTCTTATAAGGTGTTATGGAAAGTAGAAAAAAATATATATATATGTTGGTTTAGGTTTCAGTTAAAGTTATATATTATTATGAAAAGTTATTTACGGCTTATTTTCACGTTCTATTGTAAGATTTGAGTACCGACATTTCAGCACTCATTTAGGAAATAACTCTTCATAATATATATATATTTAGCATATATTTGCCTAATAAATATTATATTTTTCAGAAATACATACGGAGGATGTTTTGCAACTACTCTTGGTGCTGTTTGTCATGAATTAGGGCATACTTTTGATTTGGGACATACTAAATCAGGGATTATGGGCCGAGGATTTGATAATATCGACAAAGTTTTCAATTTAACAAATTCTAAACAAAATTTTATTTCAAATGCTCAAATTTCTACTGTCAATATAACAAAAAATATTTCATTAAACTATTTTACTCCAATGCAAGCACAAATCACAGGAAAACGAAATGAAAACATTCAACCGACACTTAAATCAAAATTGACGTCTTTAAAAAAAAATATTTATGAAAATGATAATTTATTTTGGACTCAAAATTGTGCCACTATTTTATATTATCATAAGTATGAAATTATTATTTTATTTTAAGAAATCTAAATTATATTATTTAAAAGTTTATTAAAAATAAAATTTTATTTAAATTTAAAATGAGTACTATTTATAAAATTGGAATTATTATTGTGTTTAATTATTTTTGCAGATGGTTTAATAACATTGAGATATTAGAAGACAAAATTATAATTTTGAAATTTAACCCTACTAGGTAACAAATAATATTTTTATTTTATCACATAATATATATAAGTAATTAATCATTTTATTATAATTATTTCTAGAAATGAAGTAGAATCGTCTGAAGGACTTCGTATTATAGAATTAAGAGGAGATAATGGCCTTGTGTTAGATTATTGGAATTTTTTGGATGGGAAAGTATTATTTAATTTTATAATTATTTCTAAAAATATAACCAATTCTAAATCATTATTTGCAGAAGATTCACAAGGTACAATATTAAAATATAATTTTTAATTTTACAATTATTTAATACTAAGTGCTTTGAGAGTTATTTATACATTTTCTTTTAAATTATGTCTTAAATTTTCTTTAAAAAAAATCAAAATAATAAAAGTATTAGAAGTTGCTAAATAAAATTTATTGTTTTATCCAAAATTTATTTATTTTATTAAAAATGTGATTTTTATTTATAAGACAATTATTGTAATTAAAAAAGTTGAATTAAAAAAATAAATTATATACATTATTTTTCATTTTATTAAATGATGTTTACATTTCAAAATCCAATTAAAATAAATTCATTATATTCGATTAAACTTATAATATAAATAAATTATTTTATTTCAATTAATTAAAAAAAACTTTCTTATTTTAAAAATAATTATATTTCTTTGTTAATACTCTATATACATATTTTGAAACAAATTTTATATTGTTTCTTATATATTTAAAGAAAAGAAAAATAAAATTAGAATTTTCAAATCAACCATATTAGCAAAAACCTAACATACATCTTTGTCGTTTAGCATTAAAATAATTTAGAGGCCAACATTTTTTTCGAGTAGCAACTAAAGAACGATTGCAGTCATAATAAGCTCTACAATTATTTTCATCAGGAAATTTCCCTTGAGTTGGACATTGAAATTCCCCATTAGGTGGAGGCGTTGAACTTAAAGGAATATCCACACACCTTCCTAAAATTGGATCCCATCTTTGATTATATAGACATTCGTATAAATTGTGTACTAATTCTCCTGTTGGTGTTTGTGAGCAGACAAAGTATCTGGAAAAAATAGTTTTAGTTAAAGCTATGTGTGATTATTTATTAATAAAATGAAATAAAAATAAAAATAATCAAATTTTTACATTTTATTATTAAAAATTTAATAATAAATATATTAATTATTAAAAATAAATTTTCAGAATGTTTTGCAAATGTTATCTATGTGCATTTACTAATAAAATATTTGCATATAAGCATTCCAAAAAATGTGAATTGAAAAGATTAGATTGTAATAAACTTACTTATTACTACTTCGAGGATACATAGCAGTCTGTCCCGGTTTTTGGCATCTTGGAGGTAAAACTGCATTACAAATGGCTGGATCATATTTTAAGGAACAACTATTTGTCAAAGGATCGAATATATAGCCTTTTTCACAATTTTGCATTATGATACCACCGCCCATACATATATAGTATTTTTGGCAATCACATGGATTAGGATTAGGAAGGCTTGTAGGATTTGGGCATGTCAATCTTTGGGTAGAACAAGAAGGGCATAAACCAAATGGCTGGGAACAATCTTTTGTTTTTGGATTGCATTGTAAACCAAAAATGCTGCAATTTGTCGTAATAGATGGTTTAAAAATTCCTTCGTGGTCTTGACTACATGTAACTATCGAACTACAATCGTGACTACACGATCGTCCAGGAGAATAACAAAAATTTTCACCTGAATTATAATGAAATAAAGTAAAAAATATTAAAACTATTAAATGCATTTTATATGAATTCAAACGTAGAAAAAAATTATACTGAGCGAATTCAAATTGACTACGCATTTTATAATATTTCTTATCTTTGAGTGATTTTAAATTAATTAAATTTATTTATCATTTACAAATTCTATAGAATTCAGTTTTTCTCCTATATATATATATATATATATAAACAATTGGTAGTTTATCTTACGAACGTAAAAAAAATTCTCTAGAAACAATTACAAAATCAATTTCATTAATTAATATATTATCTTTAATTTTTATTAAATATCCTTGTTTATTAGATGACCTACTTCAAGATTAATAAATTTACGTATATCAATGAATTTTATTTCAATATATATAGTTTAGGTTTTTTTTTGAATAAATAATATAATTTAAGCTTAGATTTTCAATGATTCATACATAATTTATATATTATTTTAATAGGCTCTTTAATATTATATTATAAAATCGAATTTTCACAAATAATAATACTGTCCAAATTCATATTCAAATATATTATTTCTAATTTTTTTCTCTTTTAAAGTAATGTTTATTTGCTTGCGGTGGATGCGGCTGAAAATTTTGTTCTAATTTTTATAAGAGTCAACAGAGGTCAAAGAATTTGGACTATCAAACTCAAGTTAGAAATAGAAGTTGCAAGGAAATTCTCAAAAATTGTAACTAGTTTTTAATTTTAAAAAAGTAACTAATTTCAGAAGAAACCCTAAAAGGAAGATTAAGAAATATTTTTATTTTTATATTTAAATTAAAAAAAAAATATTTTTTCTTACAGGAATTTTCAGTATTCCCTTCCCAATATTATTAGTCTTTTTTTAATTTTTTATTATCTAGATTGAAAATGTAATTTGAATTTTTTATAAAAATTTATATTTTGTATTTATTTTTTTTTCTTCAAAAATTGAATGTTTCAAAATTCGAAGCTATGATCTTGTCCGATAACATATCGGTCCAGGGCACAGACCATCCGTCCAGGGGATTCTAAATACATATATATATATATATATAATTCTAAATATATAATATATAATTAGAATAAATACTGAAAAAAGAATAAATTTAAAAAAAATAAAAATTATAAAAAAATTTTATTCATCCGATATTCTTAAAGTAATTTTTCAGTATTTTTCAAAACTATTTTTCATTTCTTACTATTTTGAAATTCTAAAATTATAATTGAAATTATTTTTGAAAAATTTATCAAATTCCGCAACTTTTAATCATACATTTGGGAGATTTTTCCATAGGTCGTTAAAGAAAGTTTCAGACATCAGAATACCCCTCTTTCTAACAGATGAATACAAAGACAAATTCATAGCACGCCACCCATAGATAGTCTGTGCTGGTCTGTGCGCCACCCTCACTTATTCAATTAAGAGTCTAGCTAAATTTCAAAATATAAAAAAATCTCTGCCATATAATTAGTATAAATGAGGTAAATTTAACAAAATTGTCAGCTTTTTATATTTTCTAAACTAGTATAAATTTATTTGGTTTTAATTGCATATTATAGACTCGTCTTATATAAATAAATATATCTAAAATATATAAATATTTATTTTTTCTTAAAAAGTTTTCAACCAGACACTATCTACAAAACTTTAAAATGAGGTAAATTTTTCAATTGAACAATAGATGTCAGAAGTATTCATATTCAGTCATACAACATTTAAATATCAATTGAACATCAAAAATAATCGTATTTGAAGAAAGGAATCCTTTGAATTAACATCAAGTCAGTTGCATTTTAAAAAGATCCACGTCATTATTATTATTTTTTTTTTTGTTTAATCATGTATGTATTTTAGGGGAAATAAAATATTTACAAACGTGTTTCTATTCTTACTACTTAGTTTATTATTAAATTTAGTGTTATTTTGATTTATTGTTCAAGTTTAATTTATTTATTTTTTCTAATTGTATTTCAATCATTTGATTTGTTAATAGAAGTGAGTTAAAAATTTATAATTAAATAATATTTAACAAGGAAAAATATGTCACTCACTTCGAAAATTATACTGGCATCTTCTTGTTTAATAAGTGTTGGAATAATAGGTTACGTCCACTATAAACAAAATTTAGATAGGGAAAAACTTCATGAAGGTGTAATTCGTGATATTGAAAGACAACAAAAAAGGAAAACGGAAAATCTTTATCTTCTACAAAAACAGATTGATTTAACTAAACAACTACAAAAAGATGAAAATTTAGATTCTTTTTCGAAATGACTTTTCTATTCATTAATTATATAAAGACAACGTTATTTTATTTTAGTTTAATTAAACATTTCTATTCTTACATTCAATCAATAGTAATGACTAGAAAATTAAATATCAAAGTAGAAGATGGCGAAATTGATTTAAGTATGTGCGATCTTGATGAAGTTCCCGTTAAAGATCTTGTAAGTGATTTTATATTGATTCAATTTATAAAATAAATGCATTTGGGAAATAAAGATCATTTTTCAATTTTCAGGTACCTTTTACTAAAGCAAAAATACTTGATTTATCGAATAATAGATTATCAACAATTGGAGTAAGTTATTTTACTAATAATAATATTTTTGTTTTCTCTTATCTTTCATTATTCGTTTAATCAAATATTATTTAATTAATTACAGTGTTTATTGATAAAAATATAATTGAATAATTATTAAAAGAAATAAAGTAGAATAAATGATGAACAAAAAAATTTAAATATATTAATTTTGTATTATATTAATTTCTATTTTATTATTTTTTTTAGAAAAATTTCCCTTCACTTACTCATCTAACAAGAATTAATCTAAGTAAAAATCAAATAACTGAACTTCCTCGAAATTTTGGAGATTTAACATCTTTGCAATATCTCGATTTGTATAGTAATCAAGTATGTATTTTATTATTATTAACATAAAAGGTACTTATTTAATAAATTAATTATTTTAATCTTACTAATTTTATTTTTAGATTAATTATTTACCGCTCTCCTTTTGTCGTTTGGTTAATTTAAAATGGTTAGATTTAAAAGAAAACCCCTTATTATCAGCATTCGCTAAAGTTGCTGGTGATTGTGATAATGATGACGGATATAAAGAATGTGCAATAAATATGGTGAAATTTATGCAAGATATAAATTTAAAACTAGAAAAAGAGAAAGATGCAGAAAGGAAACAGAGAGCAATTCAAGCTAAAGGTCTATAAATTATATTTCTTCAAAACTCAATACCTATATATAGTTACAATTTATTATCAAACAATTATTATCAAATTCTATCAAAGTTAAATGGACATATTGTTATTATTTATTATTAGATAATTATTATGTTAGTATCTATTTATCAATGCAATAATATATTCACTCGTTTGTCTAAATTTTAATAATAAAAAAAATATATAAACAAGTCGGAACTCTTTTCTGTGTTAATATTTATTTATTAATTAATTGAATTTAACTAATATAACTTAAAAATTGATTAATAAAATTATTCTTTATAAAATATGTAAATATTTTAATTTTACTGGGAACAAAATTGTTAGTATGTTAATGGTTTGTAAAAGATTTGAGAATTTTAATATTATTTTAAATAATTGTGTGTTGGTTTGTTATAATATTGGAGGATTATGGAGCATGAAATTGTTTGATGTAATATCTTGAAACATATTATAAAATATATAAAGATAAGCGATTTCATTATCTAAATGAGAGGGAAAAGTAATCTCTTGCGAATTAAAAGAAAAATGCGTATTAAATGAGTATATATTACCAACCCAGATATAAGAATCATTTATATTTTAATTATTGTTTTTTTTATAGAAAATTATGAACAGAACTTGATCAATACTAAAAAAGACAAAAAGAAAAAGAAGAAAGCTGAAAAAATTTCACAAGACTCTACTGAATATAGTTCTGAAAAAATAAGTGAAACTGATGACCATACTACTAAACAAATACAACAAAGCTCATTCCGTAATTTAATAACATTAACTATTTTTGCATTTACATTATTATTCATTTATGCTTTTCTAACTTCTCATGAATTTTAAAATTCAATAATAGAGGTACCTTCCACATGCGGTGCTTGTGATTTTATATCTACAACTCATCTTACTGTTTTTTTTACTCATAATCAGAATTATTATATATCGGCTTTTTTAAAGATATATATCTATATATATATATTAAGTGCTTGCATGTATTCTGATAATTTTTTTTACTTTTAAAAAGGCATTTATTCAGAAAAAATGGCAATATAATTAATTAATCAAAATATTTTCCTTCATTTTCTAAAACTTTAACGCATCATTCTTGTATCGAGGCGATACCGTTTCGAAAGAATTATGTTGGTTTGGCAGCGATGCAATCATCGATCTATTTTCTTCAGCATTTCAAACCGTGTGCCAGCCAATCAGAACAAGTGGTAATCAAAATGCGCCATGCCTGGTGAGTACGCTGGGTGCGGCAGAACAATGTATCCTTCACAACTCTTGCAACGTGTAGCTAAGCGTTATTATGTAAGAGGATGAATGCGTCTCTTACTCGCTATTGCTGATCTTATTTGCGTTGTTCAATTTGTTCTGTTGACGTCGGGAGACATCTGCAGATACAGTTTCATTAATTTTAGCAGCTTGTAATAAACAATATTATATCCCAACATATGCACAGCAAGACTTTATGACCATGAATATTCCGCTTCGGTGTTAATGTGGATGGCTCTCCTGGACTAACTCACGACTTTTTGTGCTTGGGATTGTTGTAGTAGATCCTTTTTTCATCAATTCGTCACAGAAAACTCTTCTTTTTTGTCTGGCAAGCAATGAAACCGCGAAATTGCATGTCCAGTCATTTCGTGTGGTGGCCATTTTCCCTCCTTTTGGATTTTTTCCATTTCATGTAATCGCCTCGAAAAAGTTCATTTATCAACTGCTAAGCAATCTGAAACTTCTTTGAGAGTTTGAGCTGGATTTTCGTCGAATAAGTCTTGTAATTCATTGTCTTTGAACCTTTTTGTCAATGACATCGAGATCACCACTATTAAATCGTTGAAATCAAAAGCTTCAATTGGCATATGACGGAGCAGCATCACCATAAGTAGTCCATCAAGACTTCGGCAGCAGATTTCTTCAAATCAAATAACAAAAGTAATGAATGTCGAAAATGCAATTTTATGCATTCCATGAATAGCGTCTATATACATTTAATGACTCAATAATACTAAATGGAAAACTTAATTTATTTTATTTTTTAGTGAAATGTCAAAATCATCGAATTTAATAGTTAGGTTAGTTTGTTAACATTTATACTTTGCATCTTCACCAATAGAAGTTGCTTATACAAATACATGCAAGCACAAATTATATATATATATATATGAAAACTTAAAAATATAACTTCAAGTTATATTTCAAAAATTTCATGAAAAATAAGATATAAGCATATAATTATCAATCAATTATGATTCATAAAATTATAAAATAAATTTAATTCAATATAAATATTATATAGAAATATTTAATATCAAAAATGAGAATTTATATTGTTAAATACATTATAGTAGTAAATAGTAAAGTAGTTAAAATTTTGATTCAAATTAAAACATGATAATTAAGAAATTAATTTATAAAGCCATATTAAATGGTGAACAATTCTTTTTTATTTTCATATTTATATATTTTTATAAGTACACACACAGGCAAACCTCGTCTTATATTGCGTCGTTTTGTTTTAACATTGTAGTTTAAAATCTAATTTTTTTTTATTTCTTTATTTTAAACTTTTTCATAATAACATATGTAGTTTCAAATTTATGCTACTAAATTTTTTAAATTGAAATTTTAACATAGTAGACTGATATTTATGTGAATTTGTATTAAATTCTAAACTTGTTTCATAAAATAAACTTTTTCTTGTTTAAAAAATCTTTCGTTATAACATCTACAATGTTATACGAGGTTTGCTTGTATATCAATTTATAAATAAATAACTAACTTTATTTAAATGTTTCAGGAAACATATGGAACTACGATAATAATTATTGTTCTTTTCTCATTAAATTTCTTGGTTGGATTGGTATTTTTATGATATTTTTCATTCTTATTTTTAAATATGGAGCAGCAAAATTCATACCTTTATTAGAAGAATATTTTTTATTTTAGCAAACATTGGTTGCTTATTATATTGATATATTCAACGTTATTAATTGATAATATTATTCAAGGATTAATATTCTCAATTAATAACTTATATTTAAATGGAATTAAATTCAAATAAAATAAATAATTTTATATTTTTATACCATCGATTGATATTTGTTAAATAGCATACGGGATAAATCATATTATATTCATTTATGAATGAAATATATTAATACATAAATATAATAATATTCTTATAATATGATTCTCAATCTTTTTTTAAAAACAAAAATTCTAAATAAAATTATTAAGAAGTTAAATCAAGTTTGAAACTTTACGATAAAAAAACTTATCTAAAAGTGACTAAGAAATTCATCACTAAGAAACATATTTTTATTCTATAATATCAATTTGTAAATTTAGATTATTTAATAAAAGCTTTTTATAAATTATGGAGTTATTTTTATAAAAATATTCTAGAATATTTTGAAAAGAAAATTAAATTATTTATTTGATTAAAGTTTTTATAAGGAATAAAAATGTCTATTTGTATATCAGATTACAGTTAATTTAAATAAATATTTTTTCTAAATTAATAATTTAGCTTACATATAACTAATATATTTTTAAATAATTTATTTTAATATTCTAAGATTCTTAAAATAAATATCTATATTTGGGGATGGATAGATATTTTGTAAATCTAATAAGGAAACTATCAATTATAATAAATAAGAATTAATTATAGTATAATGTAATAAAGAAATAAAATTTTGATTATTATTTAAGGGCAAGGGGCTTACATTTTCAGGTTTGTTTTATGTCCGTCAAATCTGGGATGAGCAACTTTTTTATCAAAGGGCCAAACGAAAGTTAGAATTTCTTGGAGGGCCGCAGACAAAAAAAACAACTTAAATTATTAAACCTTCAATATTTAATGACATCTGCACATTGCTCAGAATTTAAAATTTTTTGCATCTTCGCGATTCATTATCTCTAGAAACCAAAAGTGACTAGAATTTTTCATGTCTGCCTGTCCGGAAATTCTCACGTTATATACTCAAAATTGGCTGAACCGATTTTGATGAAATTACATCACAATATTCTTGCATATCTCTATTCGTTCATAGGCTATAAATTTTTTTAATATCTAATCAATAACCGCAGAAATTAACTTTTTAAAATTTGATATGTAGACGTTCTTTTTATTGTATTCTTTGCGCTGATGAATCACAACATGTACATATAATCTTAAAAATTAAAAGAAAACGTAGTCACAATGTTAATGTTTTCAGTGTCTTAAATAAGTTAAAAAGGCCAATATGATTAATTGAAATATTGTAAATATTAGAAAAATATAAATATTATAAACATTCTATTTTTTTGTATTCCTTGCGCTGCTATATCAAATTTTTAAAAATTAATTTCTGCGGTTAATAAAATTTATAGCCTATGAACAGACATGAAAAAACAAATAAAAAACTAGTAACTTTTATTTTAACATTTCATGATACTTTTATGGTTACAAAAGAAAAGAGGGGTAAACAAATAATTAAACTCGAATGTATTATAAAGTATAATAATAAAAATATAGGAGGGGTAGATTTCAAGCTCCAAAAATTGCAGTCTTATCTGGTAGAAATAAAAATATGCCTTAAATGGTACCTAAAAGTGTTATTTTATATACAAGCATACATCTTCCCTAGAAATCTCTTGAAAATTTCACAAATTTATGTTGAGTAGTTTATGAGAAAATTATTTTACGAAACAGTGCAGCACGATCAGGAGGAAGTTCATTTTACTGTCATTTAATTCCCGCCAGAGAGCTGAGACAGAAAAATGTAATTACCTGCTTGTGGGGTTAATAACAAATTAAATAAAACTTTATTATAATTATACTCAAAATAGATTCAATAACTTAAATTTATTTTTAAAAAAATTCGCATTTGGCGCTTATAAAGTAAAGATTTGACTACCATTTAATTATTATGCTTATCACAGACCATCATTATTAAATATCTGACACGACATAACGGATGGTCTGTGATTTGACAAACTTGTTGAATAATCAGAAAAATAATATTTATCTATAAGAAAATTTTCCTTTAAATATAATATAGATAATTAAACAAATCTAACTAGTTAAATTCCATTGATAAGTTATCTCAGAATAAATTTATTTTTTCTTATTTTATTGATATCTCAGATAATAATATGAAAAAGGTTATAAATATAAACCCTTAAGTATAAGTATTTGTTTAGATTTTATCATTTAACTCAGAGTTTTGTTATAAAATAAAAATGAATACACTAGTTAATTTACTATTCTTTACTTTTTACTTTTTTACCCTATGCACGTCAAAAACTTATGAGCCAACTTGGGAGAGTTTGGATTCTCGTCCTCTTCCAACTTGGTATGATGATGCCAAATTTGGTATTTTTATCCATTGGGGAGTTTTTTCAGTGCCAAGTTTTGGCTCAGAATGGTTCTGGAAGAGTTGGCAAGGTAGCTTTTTATAATAAATATATAAATTTCTAAATAAGTGTGAAAGTTAATTAATCAACCAACAATGTTTTCTTTTTTCAAAACGTTTTAATACAAAATGGCGTCTTCGCTCTTTAAGAAATGACCAGAAACTTATTTTTTATACTTTAATTTAAGTCAATTTTAACATATTATATTCTTCACATATAATTATTTAAATATTAGATATCATTTACGTTAAAAGCAAATTGCATATTATAAATAAATATTTTGTCTAATAATCCTTTTAATTGTATCCACATACGCGTATTAATTAATATTTTATTTAAAATATTGAAATAATTTACGATTTTTTATTTTCTTTTAAATTAATTATATATTTGATGCATTTATTAGTATTAACAACTTTAAATTTATTAATTAGGTGATAAGAGTGAAACTTATGTAAAATTTATGGAAAAAAACTATCCACCCGGATTTACTTATCAAGATTTTGGACCACAATTTACTGCTGAATTTTTCGATCCAGATGCATGGGCTGAGTTATTTAATTCATCAAGAGCAAAGTAAATAAGCTATTACTTATATAAAATACTATATATATCAATAATAAATTAAATTATTATTAAAGGTATATTGTACTAACAAGTAAACATCATGAAGGATACACTCTGTGGCCATCTAAAGTTTCATTTGGTTGGAATGCTATGGATATTGGACCAAAGCGTGATCTCCTTGGTGCCCTTTTTTTAAAAATATTTTTGTAATAAAAATCAATTGCAAGCTTTAATAAATATTTTTTTCAGGGGATTTGGCAAATTCTATTAGAAACAAAACGTCGATTAAATTTGGCCTTTATCATTCACTTTATGAATGGTTTAATCCTCTTTGGTTGTCAGATAAAAATAATAATTTTTCTACACAAAATTTTGTCACAACCAAAACTATGCCAGAATTAAGAGAATTGGTACTATCGATTTAATTTCTAATTTCAATATTTTGAATTTCAATACTACTCTTATATATATAATATGTATCTTAATTAATATTTTATAAGAGTATAAAATAAAAATATATATTTATTTTTTTTAGGTGGAACTTTATAAGCCTGAAGTAATTTGGTCCGATGGCGAATGGGAAGCTAGTGATGATTATTGGACTTCTAAAGAATTTCTTGCTGATTTGTTTAATAAAAGTCCCGTTAAAGAAACAGTAGTAGTAAATGATCGCTGGGGAACGAATCTTCTTTGTAAACATGGAGATTTTTATACTTGTTCTGATAGATATAATCCTGGTATATAAATTTTAATTTTTGTATTAAATAAAAAGTTCTTAAGTGTATATATATATTGAATAATATTTTAGGGGTTTTACAAAAACACAAATGGGAGAATTGTATGACAATCGATAAACAATCATGGGGATATAGGAGAAACACAAAGTTTGAAGATTTTATGACAACATATGATCTTATAAAGGAATTGGTTGTTACCGTTAGTTGTGGAGGTATATTTTTTATATATAATAATAACCTTTCAAATATTAATGATTAACAGTAGTAAAATATAGCTTTTGTAAATTATATATAAGTGGAAAAAGGAAGTGCAAGCTAGGAAAGAATTAATAAATACATATAGATATTATTGTGTGTTATTTATAATTATAAAATAAAATCTTTTATTATTCTTTCCTAACTGCACTTGGTTTTCCCAATTATATAAAATGTTTAATTTTTTAAATATAAAAAACTTTTATATAGTAATTTAAATATATATTTAAGGAAATCTATTAATGAATGTGGGTCCTACAAAAGAAGGAACAATTATTCCTATTTTTCAAGAACGACTTATCCAAATGGGACAATGGCTTGATATTAATGGAGAATCAATTTTTAGTTCAAGACCATATCCTCCTTGTCAAAATGACACCGTAACTAGTTACGTTTGGTAGGTTAATTAAATGTTTTAAATAAAAAAATAATTGTGCTACTCCTATACTTATATTTTTTGTTTGTTTATTTTTACTTAGTTTGTGTTATTATTTAGTCAGATATATTCTATAATTATAGATATAATAAATAAAATTAATTTCTATTTTGGAACAATTTTCTACGTTCAGGTATACTAAGAAATCGGACGTCATCTATGCTATTTTATTAGAATGGCCTGAAAATAATATTGTCAGTTTGAACTGTCTTGACTCGAAAAATATATATGAAATATATTTGTTAGGATATGACACCCAACTAAAGGTATACAGTATAATTAAAAAAATAATTATTACAAATAAAATATTTTCTATTTTTTTTATTTTAGATAACAATTGGGGAAGATATTAAAGTGATTTTACCAGAAAAAAACTTAATAAAAGGAAATTGGGCATGGACTTTGCAAATAAATGAAATTAAGAGTTATGTAGAATTGTATTAAAAATTATAATCAAATTTCAATAGAATTTATAAAAAATATTTATATTTTTTCAATCTTCATAATTTGATTTATTTTATAAATTGGCAACTTCATAAAGATATGCTCCAAGCAATTTTGTCTGAAAACAAATAAAACAGCACATTATAATAATAATTTATTTTGAATCCTAAGAAATTAATTATACTTACTCCTCCAATGTAATTTCGAATATCAATTTTTTCATTTTGAGAATGTGCTCCATCATCAGAGGCGCCAACAGGAATAAGAAGCACGTTCTTATTAGTAGCTTGCTAAATTATAAATAATAATTGTTAATAACATATTAATCATTTTATTAATAAGATATATTCTCCAACTTCTGATAAAATGTTGGTATGATTTGAGTAGAAGAATTTTAAAGAAATGTAAATATTTTATCGCTAATGTTAAAGAGTTTAAAGAGGTTTAGAACAGATCCAATAATATCTTACTTGAAGAATTAATGTAACTGGAATAGATCCTCCTTCTCTTATCATGTCTGGTTCTACGCCATAAACATGTTTTGTGGCTAATTTTCCAGCAGAATAGTGAGGATGATTTGGATCTTCTACCCAATGTGGTCCTCCATGCTGCATTTCACACTAAAAATATAAATTTTATTAAATTAAAAGAAGCACATATGTATATAGAAGTAAATAATTACCTTCATTTTATTGTCACTTCCTCTCAATTTCCATTGTTTATTTATATAATCAACCACAAGTTTGGAAACTGATTCTGGCGTTTGATTAGGTACAATTCTTATAGAAAATTTCCCAATTACTTTTTTAGGAATGACAGTTTTGGCTCCCGGCTCATAAAAAGCTCCCTCTATTCCATGAATTGAAAGACTCGGAAAACGCCAACGATTCATTAAAATCTTAGCCTAAAAGAATAAATCATTTAAAATATTAAATGAAAATATAATATTTAAATTAATAATTAATTTTAACCTTGTCTTCGTTATGTCGCAGTTTATTTGCTCCAATACTCTTTTTATATTCATTTACATTGAATTCGATCTTATCATACATTTTTTCTTCTACTTCAGTAACAGGGCAAACCTCATCAAGAATTCCGGTAATTAAAATATTTCCATCTTTATCCGTTAAAGAATTAAGAAGATAAATCAAATCAGGCATAGCTTCATATCTAAAATATATTTTCATTAAATAAATATATCTACATTTCTACATATAAATATGTATCTTGCAAAAAACATATTTACACAGCTCCTCCAGATACTCCGCTATGAAGATCTTGAGATGCGCATTCAATTTCAATAAAAAAATAGCAAACACCCCTTAAGCCATATGTTAAACAAGGTTTACTGGTCCCTAGCCAGTAATTATCAGAAATACATACATAATCTACATCTTTAAAAAATGTATCTTTTCTATCAAGTAATAGATCATCTAGACCTTCACTTCCTGATTCTTCCATTCCTTCCAAAACAAACTGAAATTACGAATAGAAATTAATTAAATTTAAATTGATATATTTTTCAAAATATTTAAAATTTCCAATATTAATTAAAAGTAAAAACAAATGTAAAATAAATATATAAATTTAATATAAAAATATTCAAATTAATAAATACCTTTAAATTTACAGGAAAATCAATTTTAAGATTTTTATAAGCTTCAAGGGCATGAATCCAACATAACACTGGCCCTTTATCATCTGTAGACCCTCTTCCGAATAATTTACCATCTTTTTCAACAAGATCAAAAGGTTCTGTATCCCAACCATCTTCCTTTAGCGCTGGTTGCACATCAAGATGTCCATAAACACAGACAGTTTTCTTTTTCGGGTCATTTCCAAGAATTCCAAAAAGTACAGGTGGTAATTTAATCTTTTTCCCATCATGTAAAACCTGAAAACATAATTTTATTATAAAATTTTATTTCATTTACGTAGTAAATTTTTGTTATTTTAAATCATACATAAAATGGAGATACTCACGAACAATTAAGATCAAATATTTGACAATATAATTTTAATATTTTAATAATAGGTAAATAAAAAAAAAGTGCAAATTTACTAAATTAAATAAGAAATTATAATTTAAACAAGAATCATAAATTGGAACTCAAACTTTAATTTATTGGTAAATAAGAGAAATTTATTTAATCTTAATCTTAATTTAAATCAAGGATATATCCAAATTGAAGCCGGTGAATTTATTTTTAAAACTATTTTGTTGGATAGATTAAAATATTCTTATAAATTATTTTTTAATTTAATAAACATACTTGTTCTCCTGCTTCAACTAATTCTACTTTGGTACCTAAATCTTCTAATTTGTTTTGTGTCCATTGTACCATTTTAACAATTTCATTCCTTGATTGAGGCCAACATGATACAGACTGAATTGCGACTGCTTCACGTAAATTTGTTATATACTTTGCTTGATTAGTATCAATATATCTAAAAAAGTATTAATAAATAAATAAATATATATATATATATATAAAGAATAGTATAATACAAACTTAAAAAGTTTAATTAAAACTTCTGGAACAGCCATTTTGTCAATGGTTATTGTTCAAATGTCAAATTTAAACTATTCCAATAGGGAGAGATAATTATTCGTGATATCCGGTATTTGAAACTTGATATGATTATTTGAACTTCAATAAAAATTCATGATAATAATGATAAGAAAAACATAGTTGATAATATAAAAGTATCTTATATAATATTTATTATAATTTAAAACTTTCCAATAATAAAATATTTTTATTAATATCATACATTTTTTAAATGAAATTATGTTAAATTATAATTATAAAATTAAAATAATAAGCGTACCATGACCTAATGGCACTAATGGAATAACAGACCATTAAACTACAATCTGTAATTTGAAATTTAAAAATGTCCTTCTCTACCTTTCTTTTGCTTTTCAATTTTATCTTGGGCAAATTCAATTCATTTGATTATGCATTATGATAATACAAATACTTGAATACAATTTACCTCAATAGCACACAATGTTTTTACTCTATTTGGCTCAAAAATCTTATGAAGAAATTTCGCTTAAATATTTTCATCCTATAAAGTCATTGACCTTGTATTAAAGTATCCGTTTTATATTATTATTAATTAAATAAATATTTGTGATTATCACAGAAATAATCAAATTGAGAAATCTTATTTTTAGAATATTTCCTAATCACAGTATTTTTTTTTCTTTTTCTTTTTTCATGTGTTTATCTTTTTCTTTTGATTGTTTGATTAAATAAATTATCGTTGATAATATTCCTATTATATTAAATATTAATTCTTTTTGTTATTTGATATATAGTTATCTAAACTCGACTAACATGAATAAATAAAGTAGCTATCACTTTAAATATAAAATTTAATAATTAATGAATTAATTTCAAATATTTCTTGAACGAAGTATTCATTACTATCTCGCCAGAGATAGTATTGCGATGACGAAAATTTTCGACGTGGTGCCAAACATGCGCTGATTTAATAAATATTATTTATTAATTTTAATTTATAATTAATTAAATTTAATTTAAATATAATATATGTTATTTAATCCAATTCAAATTTGCAGATAGTCCAGCTTATTTTAATTAATGTAAACGAAAAGACATATAAAAACCAACCGGAGACCATTCTGGATTAGGATATATGCGCACATGAAGATTATCCGTTCTCAAAACATACAAAATTTATTCAGAATTTAAAATTCCCTATTCGCCGAGTACTTCCAACTTTTATTTTCAATTAGTTGACAGTATTTTTAATGCAAATACGCATTGTTCAACTAACAGTCAATTAAAGGTGTTTTTTTAAAGATAGTTAAGTAAGACATGTAGTTATATAATTATGTACAATGTAGGAAAAAAGTAAAAGCCTGGGTTGCGCTGTTTTCATGCAATAAACTGGTTGAGAATAAGATTGTCAATAAGATCGTTTCAGATTCATTTAAATTAATTTTCAGTTTCAAATTGTGGTAAAATTCAAAGATTTAATTCCCTAATATTTCTAATTTTGCATTTAATTCGTTTTATTTCCTACCAATATACTTGTAGATAACCACCAGGTCATCAGCAAAGTCCATTTGGTTTTAAATTTGTAAGAATTGATATATCTTTATCTTTTTTCGGAAAATATTAAATTATTCAAAGCGTTGTTTAATATGATTGTGTAGCAGTTAATTATTTTATTTAGGAAATGTTTTAATAACAAAATTTGGAATTTTATCTTTCCCACAGTTGATGTTTTATTATTTAAACTTTTACACACACACACACACAAGTTTCTCTTAACTCTTTGTCTGAATATTCCCTTAATATTTGGAAGTGACAAGGCTAATTGTAGGGAGAAAACGTTAAAAGAATAAGAAAGTATTAAGATTTGTTAATTTGTTTAAAAACTGGGAATATATTTTTAAATACTTAAATTTTGGATTAACCAATATTGAAATAAATGAAAAAAAGGCCCCTGTGTATCATTTGTACAAAAAAGTTTGCTCAAAAGACCGCAAATATCATGAAATCGAATAAACTTAAACGACATTTGGAAACACTTCATAGTGAGTAGGTCAACAAACCAAAAGAATTCTTGGAATTAAAATTAAAATCATATAAAAAGTAAAAATCATTTCTCCATTTTCAACATCCTATCTTTGAGATACTTGATTTTCTGATGTGGTTTCTTTGAAGACAAAATAAAATCTCGGCTATGTATAGAAAGAGAACAGAGAATGGTTAATTCTAATATTGAGTCTTCCTTTGAAAAACTTGGCTATGCAAAACAAGACCTCATATATAAGTCAGTAATCTATATATTTAAAAGACAGTTCTATCCCATACTCCTCCTAAACGACTTATGCGATTTGGGATATTCCAATGCCATTGGATAGCTCTCGGGCTAATCTATTAATAGCGTGAAATTCATTGGAAAACAATAAATACTTTTGGAGAAAAGTGAAAAAAATAATTTTTTTTTTACTTTTTATTATTTTTGAAGTCATTTGTGACGTTACATCCAGTGCCTCTTATATCTTATAATATTTTTCAATCTTTTGCGTTTCAATTTCTTTGTGTGTGAGGGCTCTCACACTGGTCCGCTAATATATAATTAATTTACTGATTAAATTAAAATATATTTTAAATAAGAGCACAAAAAGAAATGAATGTTTTATGTATATGGATTGATGAATTGAAACAAAATGGATGAAAACCTTTTACTACTTTCAACCAAATACTATGTACCACTCGGGGGTACAGGGGGCGGAGCCCCCGTCTAGGTGTGAAGAGCGCCGAAGGCGTTCTGAGCAGCTAGTAATTTTTAAATTTGTTTTTAATTTAGTTTCTTTTGATTAAGTTAATTTTGATTTAGTATATTGTTTTATTTTTTCACGCATATTATATATATATTTATTTATCTAAGAACATATTTATATTATCAATATCTACTACTCTCTGTTCAAATAAACAAAATTAGTTGTTTTTTTTTATTTGTTTTCTTTAACGTCACCACAGCCAACACTATTCAATGTATATGTGTGCTTTCCTTTCATTGTGTTAAACAATTTTTTTTAATAATATTATCTCTTGAATATTCTCACGTCCCCCACAGGTTGAGAATCGCTGAATTAAAGAATAAATAAAAAAATATTGGGTTGGTTTTAATTCTCAAATTGTTACCGTTAACGCACAAAATTTTCTAGTGAGGGTTAAATCAACAAAACTTTTGATTCATTATTTATCTTCATTTTTACTTTCTCGCCAGAGATTAGTATTGCGATGATGAAAATTTTCGATGTCAAAATTTTAATGTTTTTATACGTTTTGAAGGTTCCTGAATCATTTTCACTAAGGTTGAGAAAAATGTCTCTCTCTGTGTGTGTGTGTGTGTATGTATGTAGACAAGATTAAGCAAAAACGGTTTGAGCTAGAATCATGAAATTTGGTATACGGGCATTATTCCAAATTCGTAGTTTTCTATCAACTTTTGAGAAATGTAGCTCAACCGGAAGAGGGGCATTACCTACAACGTTTTGATTTTTACCCTCTAAAGTGACCGTAAAAATAAAGATATAGGTTTGATAGTTTTTCACATGATTAAAAATTGTATAAAACTGATATATATAAAATTTCAGCTTGATTGAATTGCTGAAAGTAGCGTAATTAATTTTTTAACACTGCAAATCTCACGCGCCAACACGTGACGTGGTGCCATCAACAAAGCGCCAAAAACGCGCTGGTTTAATAAATATTATTTATTAATTTTAATTTATAATTTATAATTAATTAAATTTAATTTAAATATAATAAATGTGTTAATTAATCCAATTCAAATTGCGAGATAGTCGAGTGGAGACACTCCAGCTTATTAATATTAATAATTGATTTAATATTTATCACTAGAGCGTACTCCATTCAAAAATTCCTTATTTTTCGATACGGCTATTGTTGGGCGCTATTTACTTTTTGTTACTATCTGTTTTCTTGATTAATACATACATTCTGCAATCTTATCAATGGACGGGAACATCAAATTGGCCGGGACGCAGAACCTTCACACCGTGACCATCCACGTCAAAACGGGTCGTCTGGGAAACCTAATTATAATCTAAATTATAATCAAAATTAATTTGTAATTTCTTCTAAGATTCTAAGATTTTTTATTCTTAAACCACTCATTATGGTATGAAGCATTTTTTACTTTCCCGCATACTTCGTATAAGGGAAGTATTGGAATATCGTCAAAAATTTCGACTTCGAGATTTCGATAGATCTTGACGTTTTAGACCTCCCTGAGTCGGAAAATACCATTTTTCGAATTATGTCTGTGTGTATGTATGTATGTATGTAATGTCTGTGAGCAAATTTACTCAGAAACTAATCAAGCTAGGACTTCGAAATTTGGTACACCGATATTATTCACAGTTTGTAGATTTCTATCAAAATTTCGTCTAAATCGGTTAACCGGAAGTGGTACTTTACCTACACTGGTTGCGTTTACATATCAAGTAAAGTACCAGTTTGCTTCGAGAAATTTGCTTCCTATTTTGTATATAGATTTAAAAATATGAAAAAAATTCAGATAACAATTTCATCATGATCTGACTACCGGAAGTGACATTTTACCTATACAAATAGCGTTAGGTGTAAATTATAAATATATATAATAGAGTGTTAAACCATTTTACTTTATAATTTAAATTAATTAGTTTGTTTATTTTTATTGTTGTTAATTATTTATGTTTTATCGTTCTCAAGATAATGGTTAAAAATAACTTGTAATTTAATCTATTCTTATAGGTATTGTATTTCTATATTATTATTTTATTATTTGATCAACATAACGGTCTCTAAGCAGACAAGACTACTAAACAAAACTTATCAAGCGTACAAGAAGATTATGAAAAACACTCAGATACCAAATATTTTTTATTATTATTAGTTATTGTTTATATAGTTTTTTTTGTGACATTGATTAGAATTAAAAATGATTATTTATGATTGCAAATTTTCAATATCTATTAAAATCGGATAATTAAAACAAATGTATTTATTTTATTTCAAAAGGCAATAAAATAATCATGCAGATTAAGCACTTTACAATGCAAATAATTATAATAATTTTAGTTTTAATTTACTTTCTCAATTATTCTATTTTCTAAATTGATAATTTTATTTATTACATTCATCAAGTTGATAAATTATAAAAAACACATTCAATTTACGCGGTGTTTTGTTACAAACTTCCGTTGATTCAAATTAGAAAACATGAAGGAGGGGTAAATTTCTGATTTGTGTATAGTTTATTCAATTCTCTCTATTATATTAAAATAAAATAAATTCAAATGGATGGTAAGCATATATTTTATATTTCCTAGTAATTATGTTTATTTGAACTCATTGGATATAATAGAATTCTTTAAATAGAAAATACTTCACTCTATGACATTTTAATTATCGACCTATTAGGTTATAAGACATTTTATTAAACTTATATTTCTCTTTTGATACTATTGTTTATTTATAATATTCATGTTTGTATTACTATATATTTATTTAATTTTATTTAATAGTTAATTATTTTAAATTGTTTTAAATTAAGTAGCAATTATCAATTTCATTCATAATTCCCAATAATTTTCAGATATCCAGTCTTGGTGGGAGGTGCCAAGTATTGCTCATTTTTGCTCACTTTTTCGAGCCGCTTTTAACCTTTTAGATTTTGATATAGAGGTATTTATAATAAACATATAATATTATATTTCAAAATTATAATACTTGTAATTTTTTTATAGGAACTAGAAGAAGCTCTTTTGACAGATGGAACTGAAGATCCCGGTAACTCTTTATTACAAGACTTGATTGTTCGACTCCTTTGTGGATGTTTGGGAAATTATGATATTTCTACTTTTAATTTTCAAATGTTTCTCCGTCGTTTATTTAGGAACAAATGTCAGGTATAATTAAAAATTAATTTCCCTATCATTTTTAAAATAAATATAACACAAATTTTTAAAATGAATTATCAAAAATTATTTGATTTTGTTAAGTAATTTATTTAAGAAAAAAAATATAAATGTAATTTTATGATAATTTATTTAGAATTTTTTATTGTGTGTATTAATAAATTCACTTACATTTTTTATCTTTTCAATTTAATTTCTTATATTTTTTTCATATACTCTTTTCTTTTGTAATTTCCTCACTAATTCTCTAAAATTATATTCATTCTTCGTGCATGTTGTTCAAATGAATTATTTATTCTTTTAATTCCTTAAAATACGATTGTCAATTGAAAATATTATTAATTTAATTCCCAAAAGAACTATTCTTATCCTATAAAGAATTTATGACTTCCTTTCGCTCTCTTTCATTCATTTAGTTTTAAAGGATGACCAGAATAAAATATTTGAATAATTAGACATGAGATGACATTTTATTAAGTATTCTACACTTCCCTCATATATAATTGATTTTATTTTAACTATATTTTAGGAATATGGCTTGAGAAACCCATTTAATTCAGATATTGATTTTCAATTTCTCCCTTTACGAACAAAAGTAGAAATTTTACATACACTATGTGATTTTCGATTGGATGCCGATGATGTACTTGAATTATTAAAGGTAATTAATTTATCGATATTTATTAATAATGTATAAATATGTATGTATATATTTTAAGTTTTAAATTTACACAATTTAATATTAATTACGATTTTATCTAATTCTCAATTGAAATAACTCTGTTTTTCATTTCATATAAAAGCATATTTCTATTCAAATTTTTAATTTAGGTATTTCCACAGTCAAGTCCATCAAAGACAAAACACTAAAAATAAAATTAACTAAAAGTTCAGTATCTTAACAAAATATTCATAAATATAATTTAAATTGTTTTAGAATTTAGAGGCAGATAGTTTAAGAGTTGAACCTTTGGGTTATGATGAAAACAATTCTACTTATTGGTATTTTTATGGTACAAGATTATATAGAGAAGATTATCCAAAAATCGTGAGTTATTTTAATTTATAAATTTTATCTTTTCTATTATTAATATTAATTTTTTTCTTCAGAAAAAGAAATTAAAAGATAAAAAAAAGCGTGATAGCATAAAGATTGAAGATAAAAAACGAATACCGAATGATGAATTATCTAATGATGATAGTGACGAAGAACAAGAAATTATTGGAGATCCAGTTTGGCAAGTTATTTGTTATACAAAAGAAGACTGGCAACGTGTTACTTCTTCTTTTCAGAACAGTAGTTCTAAAGTTGAGCAAGAATTATTTATTACCCTTGCACAAGATTTTTTACCGGAAATTCCTCGACTTTTTGAAGAAAAAGAACGTCTTCAAAAGTAAAATACATTATATTGGATATTTAATCTTTAAAGAAAGATAATTTAATTTTTTATATTAATATATTTAGATTCATTAACAAGATACGATACCTCATCAAATATATTTAGGATATTTCAAACAATGATTATATATATATATATATATATATACATCCCACTTTTCAAATTTAATACACCCTTCAAACCTATATTTTCAGCTCATCTGAGTATCTACCTTAAGACAACACAACATTTACACCATCATCTGACGATTCAACACTTACACTATTTATCATGGTAATATGCACATTCCCGATACTATATAAAAATATTTAACACTATAAAATAATAGAATTAACCAGTAAATTGTGAATTTGTTGATTAATGAAATAATTAATATCTACTTACTTTAAAATTATAATTTAGATAAAAAAAATTTAAATTTATATTCACAGAATAGGAATATTTATATTTTTCTTTTTACATGTCCCGTCTAATGTGACCTTTCGCATATTTAATAATTATAAAGATATCTTGACATGTATAAAGATGATGCATTAATTTCTAGCGCATTCCATACATATAGATAATAACATCTTTAATCTTATTTAATATTTTATTATATAGATATGAGAATGGTGCATATTACTTTAAACATTGAGGTGTCTTTATTCTTAATATGAATCTATAATAAATAAAAGAGAAAAATTTTGTACAAATCTAATCATAATAAAATTTAAATGACTGTTCGTTATAATTTATGTATTTTTTATATTTAAATTAATTTTAGAAAAAGACTTTATTTGCCAAGAAGGTATTCCAGCAGAATTGACAGATTAAAAAGATTAAAGGAAGAAGAGGAGAAAAAATTGGAGAAAAAAATTAAAATAGAAAGACAAGAAAAAAAGGATAGGTATTTTTTGAAAATTAATATTTTTTTTATTAATTAAATTATTTTATTAATTCTTATCTTCAATTTTTTTTATATATTTTAGTTTAAGAGACCGAAAAAAGGATAATGATGAACTAACTTTCGAGAGTAAAGAATCCCTAAATGATAATGATTCTGCCGATAATAAACCTTTATTGGAACCTCCTATAATGATTCCTGTGAGTCCTTTTGTTGGCCGACAAACAAATAATTCACTTTCAAGTGCTACTGGTAAAATCGTTATTCAAAATCGTCGAACAAAACTCAAAACATCGCAAATGTTTGTATAGATTTTTAAATGTTAAATTACGTAAATTAAAAATATGAAATTTAAATAATCTATTTATATTGAATGTTATAATTTTAGATTTCGTCAAACAGAAGAAGATCTACAAACAGGTTTATATAAAATTCTCGAATATCTTAAAAACCATGATGATGCTTGGCCATTTGCTGAACCTGTAGATGAACAATATGCTCCGAGGTTTATATATTTAAAATTATATAAATATATAAAAATCATAATTTTATTTAACGAATTTATTTAATCTATTATTTTAGATATTATTCTATTATAAATCAGCCTATGGATTTAGGACAAATGGAAGATAAATTAGATAGGGGAGAATATTTGTCTCTTTCAGCTTTCAAAAAAGATTTTCAATTAATAATTGATAATTGTCGACGCTATAATGGCAGTGATAATGGTAATAATATTTTTGTTCTATTATTTATATAATTAATAAGTGTGACAATAACGTGGTATTTGGAATACATGCTCTACCGAGGTTCACATTACAGAGTTCTAAAAAATAGTTAGGACCTACCGACTGATTCAATCTCCCTAAATTAAATTAGAGTTTTAAAATTTAAATTGAAAATCCTTTCTAAATTTGATAATCAATTTAATCAACTAATAATTTTATTATTTCAGAATATACAGAAATGGCCAGTAACCTTAAAATCGCCTTTGAACAAGCTGCAGGTAGATATCTAGAATCAGATGTTTCTTCCGATGAGGAAATAGCCATCGAATTTCATGATTCTCCACTTTCAAACTCTTTCCTTGACTCAACCAAAGAACTAATCCAAAATCAAAATAATCCTAAAAGAAAGAAAAAAGTTTCGCCTCTTAAAAATTCTCCATCTAAATTGCGAATGTCTCCCTTTAGAGATAGTAAGTCTCCACTTAAGGAAATCTTAAAATCTTCTCCTAAATCATTGTCACCAATACCTGATG
Organism: Labia minor; assembly: GCA_963082975.1. Taxonomy (NCBI): domain Eukaryota; kingdom Metazoa; phylum Arthropoda; class Insecta; order Dermaptera; family Spongiphoridae; genus Labia; species Labia minor. Next base: position 7,128,418 of record OY720349.1, read on the forward strand.
AACTTCTTTCACTTCCATCTTCACCAAAGGAAGTAAATAATACTTTGTCTCGTACTCTTCCATCACCCACTTTTTCAAATTCTAAATCACCTCCTAGAAAACATATGAAATCTCCAAACAGGTCAGAAAAAATACGACTTGCAGAAGGTTCATCATCTGAAAAACAGAAATCTTTATTTAAAAAACGAAATAAATCCCCTTCTAGGAAGAAAAATAAACAAACAAAAGTGAAATCTCCATTTCACCAACGTGCTCTTTCTCCGCCAAGAAAAAGAGTTTCTTCTCCTCTTCTACATGTGTCTACTTCACCTTCTCCATCTCCACCACCAAGTAAATCTACCCCTATTAAAAATTCTCCAGCGAAAAACAAAAGAGCAAATTTACGAAAGTCAAGACAACCAAAAAGAAGAAAAAATCCAGCTTCCGATGACTCAGATAAAGATTCCATTAAAATTGAACCAGAAGAAACTCCACCCAGTCCAATTCCTGAAGTCAAACCTACTAAAAAGCGAAAACCTCAAAATATTAAAGATACAGCTGCTATTGAAGCATTGGAAATTGCAACTGAACAAACTTTAAAGGTAATTTTGTAATGAATTATAAAAGTATAATTTCTCTTTATTATTTCTAATAAAATAAATATTTGTTTTAGGATATTAACAAATGGTTAGATGAAACTCCTCGTTATTCTGAGTTTAGTTCACGAAGTCCTTCTCCTAATCATAGTGCTGATGAAATTGATTCTCCAAGTAAAGCTTCTAATAAAATTGGAGCAATACCTAATTCTAACATCAATTCCTCACTTTTAAATAATATGAAAAAAGATAATCGAGGACTTCGATTAGAAAAACGACAAGGAAAAGATTCTTCATCAAAATTGAGAAAAGGAACTATTGATCGATTACAACCTGGAAAAAGTAAAGGCAATTTATTAGCGAAATCTGAAATTATAGCAATTGAAACATCAACTGGAGAAGGATCTGGTGAAGGAGAAGGAAACGGCTCTGGAGAAGGAACTTCTCTAAGTTTGGGATCTGTATTAGCAGCTGATATATTAAAACTTGATCCTGAAGCGGCCCTAGCAAAATCTCCAGCATCGTCACCATCACCTCAGCCTGAACAAGCAAAAGGTCTAAATTCAAATAATTCGGATTTATCATCCAAACCATCAACTAAACCTTCTAATTTAAGTGCATGGTTTAAAGCATTTGGAGCTCCTAAAAGAAAAGATGTATCTCAAAATGATGATAAAAGAACTACAACTAAAGTTCAAAGTCCGATTCGTCCAATTCAACCGCCTGTCAATAACCATCCTATACCAACACATCCACAAACAACAGTTTCAGTAAATCTTTCACAAGCATTATCCAGATCTCAGCCACCTTCTAATCCTACTCCTCATATAATTAATCATCCAGAAGAAGATAAAGATAGACCCTCGTCTACAGCTTCATCGGATCGACCAGATTCAAGAACAGGCGATTCAGGACCTCCTATTGAACGTCAAAGAAAAGCGAGCACTGGTTCTTCAGTATCTGAACGATCATCTTTCAGTCAGGATCCTGATTCTGGAGATTTGGGAGGATTTCCAGCTCCATATCCATCACCTTTACACCATTCTCCAGATGAATCCACTCTGGTAAATGAAAGTACCTATCCACCAGCTCCACCACCAATTAATGGTTCCCTTAGAGTGGGATTTTATCAAGATACTACTGTTACTAAATTAAGTCCTGAGAAAACATCTCCTCTTCCATACAATTCATCTCAAGGGAATTCATACAGTTCTCTCCCATTTTATGAACCTATAAAAACGGAACAATATCGTACCCAAGAATCTCCTCCTTTCTATGCTTCTTCATCTCAAACTAAACCAAATGTTTATCCTGTAAAAAAACGCGTTTATAATGAACCACAACAACAAATGAACGACCCTTCTAACCAAGGGTTTGTTCGAACTTCATATCAGTCAATGGTTGAACCATACCCAACATCCTTGCCTATGTATTCACAACCAAAGGTCCCAATTACAACATTTAATAGTTTAAATACAACCACCTCACCCCCAACTTATTCCCAATCTTCATACCAATCTACTTTAAATCAATATGAATTGCCTCATACGTCATTGTCTGAAGAACCTCATATACAACCAACAACTGAAACGATAAATGTTAAACCTACTAGAAAACGTAAAACAAAAGCTGCATTTCAAGAATACCAAAAAGATTCTGTGCTCCCGTCAACAAATCAAAAAGACTCCACTTCAATTACATTAAATCAAAAAGATACAGTGCCTATAGCACTTAAAACTGCATCAGTCGTGCCAGGTAGTGCTTTTAATTTTGGACCTGCCCCTCCTGGGCTTGCAATTTATGCTGATAAAGATACTTATCCTTCTTTAGGGTTTTTAGAAGATTATCGTTCACCTTCAAGTTTCTTTATTGCCAATTCGGAAGAAAAACCCAACTCTCATGCGGGGTTTCTTCAGAGCGGACAACCTCCTAACTTTGCTTATGGAGCTGGGCCGGCTCCTCCTCCCCCTCCTCCTGGACCTCCTTTATTTCAACATATTCTTCGTCATCAAGATGCTGTAATGTTACACCCTGGACTCTTAGGGGGGCCTCCTCCTGGATTTCCCCGTAATTATCCACCTCTTGATATTAGACAACAATTTGATTCATTAAATCGACCCTCCTGGCCCTAAAATCCAATTTAAAACTTAATAACCAAAGATATATATATAAATATTTTTTTTTAATTTTTCTTCACACCATAGAAGACAAAACCCTGATTTTTATTTATTATTCTCTTTTTTTTCTTTTTTTGTTTTGAAAAATTTTGTTTCAAAATAAAAATAGAACAATTTTTAAAACGCTTTTTAAGATAGATAGAATATTCTCTATTTTTTGTATAAAAAACAACAACACAAATTGATTATTAGTTTTATATTTACTTTTTATTTGATAGAAATATTATATTGATCTTATGAAGTGTTCTGATAAGAACCGTGTGAATATTGGTTTGACGATTTTTCAACAAGTGCCTTTCTTGTGACGTCAAACTATTTTTTTAGGAATGACAAAGAGCTTTAATTCATGTGATTTTAAAGTATTTTATAATTCATATTTTTTTTATTTTATTCAACATTATATGAATATAATCTCAAAGAATATTTATTAGATGTCAAACGACTCATTAACACCAGTACAATTAATCGAAGCCTTTACAATAATGTGCAATTAAGAGTTGTGATTACTAGATTTTAAACAAATAAAGATATTTGACGGAATATTTTTATCAGAACATTTCTAACCATTATATATTTTTTTTAATTGTATATCATTTACTAACATAGAAGATAAATTCTATTTAGACAATCCTTTATATAAAAATTGTAAAAATCATAAAAATATTTGATTAAAAATTTAATTATCTTAGAAAAAGCTTAAATTTAACAGGAGCCAGCTTAAAGCTCATATGTTTTTTTATATAAATTAAACTAATTTAAAGGAAAACCTCATACTAATGAAAAAAATGATTTAGAATGCATTATATTTTAAAATGCCAATGGATTATTTATCTTTATTTAATAAAGAGTACTTTTATTTATATAACATATATGTTTAATAATATATTTATTATTGAACAAATACATATATATTGTATATTATATTATAATATTTTATCAAGTAAAATCTCATTAATTTTATTAATCAAACAAAGAAATTACATATAAATATTTCTTTGTTTTTTTTTCCTCATTTTTCTACGAATATTAGAAAAAATTTTTATTTATATGCTTATTATTTTATATTATTGACCAATCAAATAAGTTGGTCCATAATTTCTTTATTGATTGTTTGTTCTGTTTTAGTTTTCTATTTTTCTATTCATTTGTTATTTATTAATATTTTACCAAATATTTATTTTTATGAGGTATTTTTTTAAATAACTTGCACTTAAAATGAAATAATATTAAAAGATTTACCTCCTTTAGAAGTATTTAATTTGTTCGTTCAAAGTATTATTTTACTATTCCATTATAAAAAAAGTTTTCTATAAATTTTATACTTTAGGCTGATTTTAATTTTTTGTTATAAAATATAAATAATCTTGAAATTTTTCTTAGCCTAACTTGTAGTTTAGTTATTAGTTAAAAAATTATCTCATATAAATGAAGAACAGTAAATATATTTTATTAAATTTTATATAAAACTCGGCAATAATGCAATATCAAATTTTATTAAAATAATATTGTACCCCCACAGAATGAATATTATAATATTCTTTTTTATGAGGTTTTCTTTATTTATCGACATTTACTGATATTTAATTTATATTTTTTTTATTTTTAATTTAAAATAACATTTATAGTTATAATATTTTAAAAATCAGTATTCTTATGATTTCTTTATTTTTTTTAACTATATATAAAACAAAATTATATTTTATTGAAATAAATTGAGTATTTAATATATATATATATATATATATATATAATGAAATATAATTGTAAATATATATTCTCACGCTTTCAACTTGTATAAATTAAATTTGAAATATGTACATAAATAATTATAATTAAAGGCCTTTCAATAATAATCAATTTGAAACAACTCATTTTTATAATTGGGTTGGGATTGGGAAATTGGGAATAACTGTCATTGTGGCAGTTGTAAAATAAAACAAATTGTATAAGTTGATTGTGTGAACGGACGGTATCAAGTATTTTATTAGCAATGAATGGCTCTATTAAAAAGAATAAAGAATGTAAAGTATATATTCTACATTCCTATTCATTATTATTTATTAAGAATATATTGTAAATATTCAAACAAATTAAAGATTATAGAATTGATCATAATTTATTTTATTTTTATTTTTAATATTCAACTTTATTTACTATTAATTATTTATTTTTACAGCAGTCCAACTCATTTGAAGTAATCTTAAATAATTATTATATCTGCATCTTTTAATAACTAATATGTTTTATGTCATCTGAATTGGAACAAATGAATCCTTCCGCCTTAATTGAAACAATTCAGGGGCCCATCTTAAGATTATATTTAAAATTCAAGTCACTTAATAACTTTACAAATAAAATTTTTCAAAATTCAGTACGTATTGTTTTCACACCAAATTTCACATGTGGAGATTTTTACATATCTCCACGAATCATGCATTTTCTTAACAGAAAAAAGTATTTTAGCATGATGTCTGTCTGTCCGTCCGTCCGTCTGTATAGATGTGTACAGCTTGAACGACTCAACGGATTTTGATGAAATTTGGTATATTCATTTAATACATCATTATGATGGATTGATGGAACTTTTGGTGCAAATCCGGAAACCGGAAGTGGTAGTATTATCGATCGACGATAGGAAGGGAAGGGTTATTTTCATACCAAATTTCACATGAGGAGATTTTTTACATATCTCCACAAATCATGCACTTTGTATTGGTTTTATCCTCGAGAAAAATCATCTTTATTAGTTTTTTCTTAATTTAAAATTATATGACGTCACAGCCTGGTCTTTCATATATATTCTAAATAAAATAAAATTAAAAATATTTATGTTATATCCATATCTGTTTTCTATTGCATTAATATAGATACATTTAAATTATTTGAAATTGTTTCTGTAGCTGGAAATCAATTTATTTCATCGTCGGTTCGGACCTGGCCACAGGTCAACTTATTTTTTTAAGAACCAAGTTGAAAAAATTTAGAAGAAACTGGACTAGATTTATGAATTAATTTGCATATATAAAAAATTATTTTGGAAATAGTTCCTCTACCTGAAAAATATACTGGAACCAAAGAAGGTTGAGATATATAAAATGTTAATTGTGGGTATGTAACTAAAGTATTACTTACTAAATTTTTTTTAGAATTAAAATAGAAATTCATACTAGAAAAGAATTGTTTAACGTAATTTGCTAAGAACACCACAAAGAAAAGCATAACTCATCGATATCTTCATGTACACTTACTATACCGTATCCCAACCAAGATAAGAACAATTCTTACCATTTACCCTCTTTTTTTATGAAATATATTTACATTAAATTAAAATTATATCACATTCGGCAAACAATTTTAAATTTAAATTGAACCATTTACATTAACTTGTTTGTTTTTTTTTCAAAATATGATAATTTCATTAATGAACTTCTTACTGATATATCTATAAATTTTTTTTTTAAATTTTCATTAAGATCTTTAAATAAAATTAAGCTTATTGATTTAATAGAATTAATAGAATTAAACTTATTGATTCGATTTAAGATGTAATCTAAAACACCACTAATTTTAAAAATTAATATTTGTTTATTTTATTTTATTTTAATATGTATTTTATTTGAAATAATTTGCAGTAGAGCGCTCACCTCTGCACTCCCCGCTCGCCCCTCTCCATTCCCCTCCGCCGCCTGGCCTCACCTCCTCCAGCCGACTGGCCGACTCGAACCCATTCGGTTCCCCTTCCCAGCCGAGTAAAAGACCCTAAGCCACCCTAAGCGGCATCTCCACTGAAATCATACCTTAATCAGTCGCTAATCAAGAATTAATTGTAATTTTATTATTTATTTTTATTAATTAAAAGGAAGATTAGTGAACTTAAAAAAAAAAAAATATTTCAATAAAAATTAAATTTTATAAAGTGCATTTTTATAATTTTTTATTCATATACCCAAATAAATTTATAAATTTTTCATTCCAATCTTTGAAAAGAATTAATCTTAAATATTCTATCAGATCTCATTAATTAAATTTTATTAAAAGTTAAATTAAAATTATTTAAATATTAAAAAATCATATACAAAATTTTATTTTTCTTTAAATATATTTATTGAAATATTTTTTAAATTTCAATATATATATTAATCCTATTGAAACTTATTTATTTAAAATATAGGAAGATGTGCTGATTATTTTCAAAATTCATATAATATAATTATAAATCAAAAAAATATAAATTTCTTATATTCATATAGGAATATATAATTTTAAATATTCTATATATTCTTTCTAATCTCATTATCGCTCACACCGTTCCTTTTCAATCTCCTATGTATATTGTTTTGTCAATTTCATATTATTATAACACTTTTGAAAAATGAATAATATTTCTATTACCTACACGTATATATCAATGAAACAGAATAAAATCTTCGTGAAATTAATAATATAATCATAATTACTTTTCTGATGTTTTCTAAGATATTTTTATTATATGTCTATGAAATGCGTATTATAACTTATTATAATCATGGTTCTATATAGGATGTAAAATAATTTTAGTATTTTAATATTTCAGAAATAAGATAATATTTTTAAAAATCGATACACTTTTTTAATCCTATTAATATTATTTATTTATTTCTATCTTATTTTTTTATTTCCTGTATATAATATAAATATCTAATCTTAATTATTTTTTTCTTTATCGAGGCGAGAGTGATGGACATCCATTCAAGTCTACGAGCTGTTCTTCGAGTTGAATCTGCGAGAAATATCAACCCTTTATTAACTCCGAGGTCAGTATTTATTATTAATTTTATTTTTAATTCAATTTAAATTTAATTTATTGATTATAAACGAATAAGTTATTTTTCTTCTTCTATTTCATGTTTCCATCTTCGTTCCTGCTACTGAATGTTGATTTGAATTCTTGATTATCTTCTCCATCCTTCATGACGATGAAATGATTGAAATACAGCTCTCCAAATGTAAGTAATCATCGTTATTTATTTAGCATGGCGCACTTTAAAATAGAAAATGTAAATATAATATTTAAAGTAAAGTTTAATATAATATAGAAAGTAGAATTAAATTACAATGATTTTTTGCTTTTGATAATATTCATTAGGAGATTATAGAGAAATATATTAAATTAGATGACAGAATTTAGCGAGATTAGGGAATTTCAGAGTACATCTTTCAAGAAGAAGCATTGATAAAGGAGGCAGAAGAGACGAAGGTATTTCTAGAATTAGTAGGTTTCGATGCGTTATACTGGGAGGGTGGCTATTTTTAGTTGTTAGGAATTTTCAGGTGGTTGCCTCCTACATCCATGCATGTTCTCATCCTACTAATTCATAGATTAGATTAGAATTAATAAATAAATAAAATGTGGGTGGATAAAACAAATGCCATGCTATTATTGAAGGGATGGATTGCATGAATTGCATGTCAGGTCTGAATTGTGCCATTTTGTATTACTGAGAGTGTATTTGAGGTGGATTGGATGAACGGGCATTCGGGAAGGTAATTCAGCACAGTTCCGAAATGGGATTAGCCTGAACAGGAACAAATTGTTGGTTACCTTTGGAGCGCAGGGCTTTTTCGATTAGCATGGGCCTCCCATGCCTATGGATGGAGGCTATGCACTCCCTTACTAGGTAGGTTTTATTTCAGGTTGCCCCGAATGTCGCGATTTCATTTCGAAATCCAAAAAATCAAAGGCACTCTCAGCGGATTCAAAGAGGCTACAGACCAAACGCCTTATTTTTTTTTAATCTTTTTTTTAAGGCAAACTTTCTTTATTATTATTTTTTCTAAATTTCGGAAGGCGAGGCTTGGAAGGGCTAATTTATGGGGAAAGGAGGAGGCCCTATTAAATATTCAATTGTTTTTTTTTAATTTAATTAATAATAAAAAAATAATTGAATATCGCGATTATTTTCTTTAACTTTTTATTTTCATTTTGAAATATACAATTTCATAATTTAAACTTGGATATATTTTAAATATTTTACTATATAGGTAGAATTAATTATTATTATAATTTCTCAATTTAAAATTAAAATGCAAACATCACAAAAAAATCATATATATTGTAAAAATATAACTCTTTTTCATTATTATATCTTTTTAACTTAGCAAATATAAAAATATTTTATTTTTTTTTATTATATAAATTATTTCATATGAATATAAATATATTGTAATCGAATATATCTATACTCAATAATAATTTAATATTAATAAATTATCAAATATTTTTCTTCTCATTGTACTGATAAATCATATTTGGAAAGAAATAAAATATAGTTAAGCTGATTTAAAAAATTAACTTAATGTATAATTTTTGTTAATTATAAACATGTGGTACAACTTATTTTAAATAAATAAATAAAATTAGATCTCCTAAAAATTTGTTTAATTTTGATAGATCAAATATTCTTATTCTTTAGCTGACTTACAAATCCCATACGATCATTTTGCTTATTCTTATGTGTATTCTGTCCCCCAGTGTCCACGCAAAAATTCTCCGGGAGATAAAAATGTCTCGGTTTACATAAATAATAATATCATCCGTGAATAAACCCAATATTATTCAATTTTTACCGACCGACGATAGTAAGGGAGGTATTGTTTTCACACCAAATTTCACATATGGAGATTTTTACATATCTCCACGAATCATGCACTTTGTATTGGTTTTATCCTCGGGAAAAATCATCTTCATTAGTTTTTTCTTGATTTAAAATTATATGACGTCACAGCCAGCTCCTCCTTATATCTTACTAGCTGCTCCGAGCGCCTTCGGCGCTCTCCACACCTAGACGGGGGCTTCGCCCCCTGTACCCCCCGAGTGTCCCTATTCTGAGCTATAACCATCTAACTCCTACCCTGTCCCATCTCTCTCACGTTCCTTCCTACATTGTCCACCCTGTTCCCAAGAGGTCATGCAATTCCTTGTTATGCAGTCTCCGCCATTCCCCGGTGTCCTCATCTTTCTTTGGCCCATAAATGCTGGGAAGAATCCTATTCTCAAATACTCTGAATCTATTCTCATCTCCCAGGGTTATAGACCTGCTTATGCTAGCCATGTGCCCTGTCGGCCCCAGCCTTCTCTATTTTATGACCTATAATTTAATAATTTTGATCCCCTTTGATAATAATTTCCAGATTGCAACCTCGATTTAAATTCTTTGCAAATATTATTCTCTTTGATACTAATTATTTTGTCTTATCACTATTAATTTCAAACCCCATCAATTTTCCTGCCTCGATTAATTTTTTTATGCTACTTTAAATGTTATTAATTTATTTAAAAAAAAATCAAAGTAAACAAAATAAAAATAAAATATAAAATTAGCATAACACTAAACTACTATAAAAATAATATTAAAAAATTATGAGATAAAATTTTCTTAATTAAAATGATTTACTCACATAATCTTAAAAATTAATAGTATTAAATTATAGCCGTAATGCGAATGTTTTCAAAGTTTAAAAGGCCAACAAGATCAATTGAGATATTGTAAATATCAATAGATATATAAAGCTGGTACAACCCCGGAATCAGCTATCGGCGAGCAGCGATCTCGAGAAGAAGTTTTATAAATAATTTTTTTAAAATTTTTCTAATTAAAAAATCGAAAATCGGGCTTCGAGGTCTGGTGGCCAGCCCCTTTGTGCTTCCGTGTAAAAAATTCCAGGTCCCTGCGTGCGATAGATTTGGCTGGAGCGCTCGGTCAGACAGATAGACAGACAGGCAGACAGACAGACACATTACACTTGCCTTTATTATTATAGATAAATAAAATAAAATTAAAAATATTTATGTTATATCCATATCTGTTTTTTTTTATATATATCCCCGATAGAAAGGAAACAAAACAATAGAATTACCTTTTTTTTATGAAGACAATATATATATATATATTATATATATATATTTATATTTATAAAATCTCATATTAATAAAAATTATTTATTTATACATATAATATAATAATTATTATTCAATAATAACATTTACTTAACATAAATGCATAAAATCAATTTTGGAAGATTAATATATTTGTTTGTTTTATTCAATTTGTAAATTTTCGTATAACTTTATCTTTTCTATTTCTCTTGGTATATTAAATAAATTAATCAAATTAAAATTACACTTGTATCCGCTTGATACATCGACTATAGAGGCTTGTAAGACCTAAAAAATAATAGAAAGCTATTGTTCCTGAAAATCGAAAGTGGGAGGAAATGGAAGGGGATGAATCCTTAATATATATTAATTTTGCTCGAAGGTTAAAAAGAGGAATTAATAAAATTACGATAGAAACCTCTTCACTTCTATCGCACCTGGAAATTTAAATGGACTGTATTAAAGGTCGAATGTTTAATATATTAGGGATTTGGAATTGAAAAAAGATCGCTAAAGAAAACTCTATAATCAACTTTTACAATATTTAATTAAATTAAAATTAGGTTCAATTAAAAACGGATTAATTATATTTAGGGTCACCTAAATATTTTTATATATCAACTTAAATCTAAATTTTAAATCTAAAATTAATATAGTTCAAAGTGTTCATAAGTGCACTTATCTGACCACCGGGAATTGAATTAAATGGGGGTTTACGCTGCCGTTCGCTGCCTGGATGTCTTCTCTGCTGGTTTCGCAATTGATCCAACGATCAATTGGCTTTGGACCCTCCTCGAGTTTCCAACGGGATGAATGGACCAGCACGGGTCCAAAGGTAGAGATGATCCCCTCAGGAATCACTGGGTTTGCCCCCTCGGAACAAACTCTGGAGCACAGGACCGGCGGCTGCAATCTGTAGCCTCGTCGACGACCCCAAAAGCACCGCGTTCGAGTTGTAAATTCGAACGGGTCGAATAAGGCGTCGGTGGGCCAAGGGGCCCCAGTAAGCAGTGGACGAGCAGATAAAAACACAGGCAGCAGCGACAGACAAAGGCAATGGCACTCGGGCGACAGGTACAACAGCAGCGGGCTTCCGGAGAGCTCGGCCTGTCTTTTTATATGTAGATAGTAAGGGAGGGGGGTGGTCAACCTCATGAATTTATGACAATAACAATTAAATATTTAAAACTATAAATTAAATTAACTTAAAAATATTAAACTACATTATATAATTAATTAACACTAATATTTATAAATATTAAATTAATTACTATTTAAACTTAGTCAGAGGGTGGGAATTCAAATTTATTTGAATTCAGGTTCCATGCGGAAACATCACTCCCCCCCTTGACGGACTGTCAAAATCTATTTAAATTTACGCTATCGGGTAGCAAAGTAATTTTGTTGATCGAAAGGTTATATTCTCCCCTCTCGGTCTTTATTTTAACCCCCTGTACCAAATTGTCCTTTCCTCGAAAGGTTTTAATGATTTTCCCCAGTTTCCATTGCAAGGGGGACACGCCGGAATCGGGTATCAATACCAATCTATTACGCAAATCACTAGGGTTCTCCCGAAACCACTTTTTACGAGATTGCCGATTGGTTGAATAATTTTGCCCAGGATCACGCCTAGAGCCAGGTAGCCTATTTTCCCCTACCCTTTCCCCATTGGACCCTTGTTGATATGAATTAATATATTTACAAGGGCCCATTAGAACCCACCCCAGGTGGGTGTCTTGCGCTTTTGGTAAATCCCTTCTAAATACTTTCGTTTTCGATTTCATTAGAAGGGGATATATTTCTGCTCCGAGAATTATATCAATGCCTGCAGGTATGTTAAATTCTGGGTCGGCTAATTTATTACCTGCCGGCAGTGTGAAAGGGGGTATCCTTACCTGTTGTATTGGCTGTTCACTTGTTAATTTTTCCAAAACAAGAGGAGCTATTTTATAATTTTGCGATGTACAGAAATGAGGGCTTAAAGTGAGCTGAACCTTCCCTTTTACTCTCATTGACCGGCCACTCAAATTGAATAGACTTGTAGAGGTCTTTTCAATTTTATGACCGAGTCGTTTCGCCATTGAAAGCGAAACACAGCTTACCTGTGCCCCACTATCTAATAGACACCTAGCCTTTATCAATTTTCCCTCGGTGTCTATTATCTGTACCTGCGCAGTTGCCAATAGTGATGGATTAAATTTATTATTATTACAACCCGCATTCGACTGCATTATATGCGTTTGTAATGCATCTACATTCAAATTAATTGGTTTATCCTCCAATTTATTGCTTTCTACATCTATGTGTAGCAATTTATTCAATTTTTTATTACACTGAGCGCAATGAGGTTTAAAACAGTCTGCCGCAGAATGTTTTAATCCTAGACAATTGAAGCATCGCTTCAATTCCCTAATTTTTCCCTTGCGCTCGCCAAGTGATAATTTTTTAAATTTATGACACTCTTTTAAGGAGTGTTTTTTTCCACATATGCTGCAGTCGAATGGGGGCCCGCCCATTGTATGAAAAATGCCTGCTTTTTTAAAATTTGGTTTTTCCCTTCCCTGATCTATTGTTTTATTGCCCTTTTCAATACTCAGGCCTGGCTGAGCTCCTAGGCAAGAATTATACCTCCTTTCTAAAAAGGCCAATATCTTTTTAATGCTCGGCAGTTCGAAATTATTATTTTCATAATACCATGCCCGCTTTGTTTCGTAGTCAACTTTCTCTAGAAGAGAGAAAGTCCAAAGAGGGTCACAGTCATCTAATTGTATTTTCAACGCCTCAAGATTGTTTAAAACGTTCTGAAACGTTGAAAATACTTTGAATAAACTATTAGCCGAATGTGAAGTGGCTTTAGGGATATCCATAATCCGCCCAATAAACCGGTACACGATTTCCGATTCCCTATTGTATCTATTATTGAGGGTGTCCCATACAATTTTGTAATTCTCACCCTTCATTGGATACATGCCCACGCATTCTAAAGCCTCCCCTTGCAAGGCTCCTTTTAAATAGTTTAATTTCTCGAGAGAGGATATCTCCGTTCGATCTCCTACTACTGATAAAAAGGTGTTTTTAAAACCCTCCCAATGCTCAATTTTTCCCGAGAATTTTGGAATCTCTAATTGAGGCAGACTTGGCTTTGCCGTAATTTTAGGCCTATCGCAAGTCTGCCTACGAGCCTCTAGCTCGTTTTTAATCTGCCTAATTTTTAATAACAGGCCACTCGACATGTCCAGAATCCGATTAATCATTTCAGTTGTTTCTTCATCTCCCAATGAAGCATCTGAGAGAACATCTGAGTTCACCTCGTTGATGCTTACATTGGAAGATTCCAACTGTACCAACCGAACTTCTAAAACATCCGAGTCGGCCTTACCTATATCCCCCAAGGCGGAAGCGATGGTGTGCACAGAACCTGCACATATATTTAATTTTCTGTTTAATAATTTAAATGCCCTCGACATTTTAAAATTTTTATTTAATTTTAATTAATCTCCCTGAGAGACTAAAATTATTTATATAACTATTAAAAGATCCTTTAAAATATTAATTTTAAACGAACCTTTTAAAACTTTAGCGACCTTTTTTCAAACAAAGGACAAAGAAAATGAATGGAAAGGAAATTTGCTATTGCAAGGGTCAGGTAACAAAATATTCCAACTGAATATAATGTTTATGGCAATTCTATTTCAAGAACAAATGCTTTCTTTTTAAACTAATATAAAATTATTTATATTAAATTAAAACCAGATAAAATCTTCAATTTTATCCGGCTATAGAAGGACCAAAAAAATTTAATGATGTATCCGCTTGATACATCGACTATAGAGGCTTGTAAGACCTAAAAAATAATAGAAAGCTATTGTTCCTGAAAATCGAAAGTGGGAGGAAATGGAAGGGGATGAATCCTTAATATATATTAATTTTGCTCGAAGGTTAAAAAGAGGAATTAATAAAATTACGATAGAAACCTCTTCACTTCTATCGCACCTGGAAATTTAAATGGACTGTATTAAAGGTCGAATGTTTAATATATTAGGGATTTGGAATTGAAAAAAGATCGCTAAAGAAAACTCTATAATCAACTTTTACAATATTTAATTAAATTAAAATTAGGTTCAATTAAAAACGGATTAATTATATTTAGGGTCACCTAAATATTTTTATATATCAACTTAAATCTAAATTTTAAATCTAAAATTAATATAGTTCAAAGTGTTCATAAGTGCACTTATCTGACCACCGGGAATTGAATTAAATGGGGGTTTACGCTGCCGTTCGCTGCCTGGATGTCTTCTCTGCTGGTTTCGCAATTGATCCAACGATCAATTGGCTTTGGACCCTCCTCGAGTTTCCAACGGGATGAATGGACCAGCACGGGTCCAAAGGTAGAGATGATCCCCTCAGGAATCACTGGGTTTGCCCCCTCGGAACAAACTCTGGAGCACAGGACCGGCGGCTGCAATCTGTAGCCTCGTCGACGACCCCAAAAGCACCGCGTTCGAGTTGTAAATTCGAACGGGTCGAATAAGGCGTCGGTGGGCCAAGGGGCCCCAGTAAGCAGTGGACGAGCAGATAAAAACACAGGCAGCAGCGACAGACAAAGGCAATGGCACTCGGGCGACAGGTACAACAGCAGCGGGCTTCCGGAGAGCTCGGCCTGTCTTTTTATATGTAGATAGTAAGGGAGGGGGGTGGTCAACCTCATGAATTTATGACAATAACAATTAAATATTTAAAACTATAAATTAAATTAACTTAAAAATATTAAACTACATTATATAATTAATTAACACTAATATTTATAAATATTAAATTAATTACTATTTAAACTTAGTCAGAGGGTGGGAATTCAAATTTATTTGAATTCAGGTTCCATGCGGAAACAACACTAAAAAGAATAAAATAATATAAATATAAAAAATTTTAATAAAATAACGTTTTTCCAATGGGCCAAAAAGAATAAAATAATTTTTCTATAAGCCTGACAAAGTTTATGGATGAATTGCTTCATATTCAACTAAAATCGTTGGGAGCTTTTAGTTTTCATTTGATTTCTATGCAATTAACTTTCTTATTCATATATATACATACATACCACACTAAAACACTTCATTAACAAGTAATATAATCATCCATTTTGCATTTGATTGATAATATGTAAATATAATAAAAATTATTTTAAATTTTGATACATACTTTGATATAAGTATATTACAGTGAAAAATAAAAGATTAATTTCTTAGTTCTTAAAATATCAATTTTATTGCATGATAAAAAAATTTGTCAGTTTGTGTTTAATAAAATTTTTATTATTACAATAAATAAAATTGTTCATATAAATAAATAATAAAACTAAATGCGCCCAACGTTTTTCGTTGAATATAAAGCAAATCATCCATAAACTTTGTCAGGCATATAGAAAAATTATTTTATTCTTTTTAGTCCATTGGAAAAACATTATTTTATAAATTTTTTTGATATTTATATTTTTTGATAAAATGTTAATTAGTCAGTTGTTTTATTTTAAAATTTACCGCCGCATACATATTTGTGAATATTTCAAATGTTTTCGAAGTGAATTTTAAATTAACTAAAACATATACAAATTATAAATAGATATTTGTTTTAAAGGGATTAGATATTCATTTTATCAAATAATTCAATAAAAAAACTATGTTGAAATTTTTGAAGTAAGTGTTTTTTTTTTCTATTCCTTTTTTCATAATTTTATAGTAAAAGAATTTTTATTTTTTTTTTGTATTTATATTTATTATGTATTATATTTTATAAATTATGTTGCAATCTATTTTAAACACCTTTCAAATGATGACACGTGTTCCACATTTTTCCAAATGACGTTTGTTTAAAAAAAAGGCCAAACATACCACAGTGGTTTGATATAATTTCTTAATAAACTGTTAACACCGATTCTATCTCTCTATTATTAGTATTTAATGCAATGGAAAACGAAATTCATCCCTTAACAAATAACCCCACCGAAGCATGGGGTGAAATTTCTAAAAAACAAAAAGTTTTTCAAATTAAAGTAAACCCCATTGCATCAGCAGTGCAAGTAGACAAGGTATTTATTATTATTATTTTTTTTTTTATTTATTTCTATGTATTATATATTTTTTAAAATTATAATTGATTTCTTTGTCAATGGATTAGGTGCGATTTGTTTGTATGAGTGATACACATTCATTAACCAATGAATTGCCCTTCTCTATCCCTGATGGAGATGTTTTTATCCATGCTGGGGACTTTACACGATGTGGTGACATTGAAGAAGTGATTCAATTCAATAATTGGATTGGTACGGTTGTGATTATTTTAAATGTTTTTTTTCCACCATTTCTAAATCATTTTCATTATCACAACATTATTTGTCATTTCCAGGCCAATTACCACACAAATATAAAATTGTTATTGCTGGAAATCATGAATTAAGTTTTGATCCAAAGATTGCTAGTTTTGTTAATAGCGATAATGAATTCAATTATTCTTATCTTTCATCTAGATTAAGAGTTCCACAAACCGAATTGTATGATGCTGTAAACGCTAAAAATATTCGTGAATATCTTACAAATTGTATTTATTTAGAAGATGCAGAAATAACCCTTTTTGGCATAAAAATTTATGGAACACCATGGTAATTAAAATGTTCAAATTAGTAAAAAAAAAAAAATTATTATGCTTTTAACTTGTTTTTAATTAAAGAAACTAATAAAATGCAAGTTTTGTAAAAGTAAAATAAAATTTATCAAAGATAATTATTCTAAAGTAAATTAATGAAAAAATTGTATAAGATTAAATAAATAATAGTAATTGATCGATTTTAATCGTTTACACTTTTTATTTATTTTTTTTCAATTAATTTATTAACTTAAATTATTAAAGCTTTGGTGGCCGTTTTTATTTATAAGAGAATTTTGTAAATAAAACCACATATTGATATTTGTTATTGTAAATTTATTCAAAAAAATACAAAAAATATTAAAAAATGTAGAGATAGTATTGCGATCACGAAAATTTTCGATGTCGAGATTTTGATGTTTTTATACGTTTTGAAGGTTCCTGAATCATTTTCACTAAAAATGTCTGTGTGTGTATATGTGTGTAGACAAGATTACTCAAAAACGGTTTTAGCTAGAATCATGAAGTTTGGTATACGGGCATTATTCAAAATTCGTAGTTTGAGAAATTTAGCTCAACCGGAAGAGGGTCATTACCTACAACGTTTTGATTTTTTTCCTCTAAAGATATATATATTAGATAGTTTTTCACATGATTAAAAATTGTATAAAACTGCAATATATAAAATTTCAGCTTGATTGAATCGCTGAAAGTACCGGAATTAATTTTTAAACACTGCAAATCACGCGCCAACACGTGACGTGGTGCCATCAACAAAGAGCCAAACATGCGCTGATTTAATAAATATTATTTATTAATTTTAATTTATAATTAATTAAATTTAATTTAAATATAATATATCTTATTTAATCCAATTCAAATTTGCGAGATAGTCGAGAGTGGAGACACTCCAGCTTATTTCGATTAAATTTACAATAACAAATATCAATATGTGGTTTTATAGACAAAAATCCCTTATAAATTTATTAACTTCTTCACCTCAATTAATGGTGTGAGGAAAGAAGAATTCTGTAACTATTCTGTAGAGTCTTTAAAATAAATAAATAATTTATTTTTTAACAGGCAACCTGAATATGGAAAATTAGCATTTAATCTCCCAAGAGGAGAAGAATGTTTAAATAAATGGAAAAAAATTCCTACCGATACAACAATTTTAATAACACATACCCCTCCGATTGGACATGGAGATCATTGTTGTACAGGAGTTCGTGCAGGCTGTGTTGAATTGTTAAATATTATACAGCAAAAAATACAACCAAAATATCATGTTTTTGGACATATTCATGAAGGTATTCGCAATTTTTAATTGATTTATAAATAAAAAAAAAAACTAATTTAATTAAGAAATTCTTGTGTATTTACATTAAAAACAAATTTAAATTTTATAATTGTTATTAATTTTAGGATATGGAATTACTACAGACGGGAAAATTATTTATGTAAATGCTTCGACTTGTAATATACTTTATCAACCTATTAATTTACCAATTGTGTTTGATTGTAAAATTCCTTCAGGATTTTCCAAAACTTGAATATTTTTATTTTTCAAAGTATATATTTAATATCAGTATTAAGATTGATTTCCTTATCTATTGATTTTTTTTATAATAATTATTTATTACTATAAATTAATTGTATAATAATAATTTAATATATTATTATAGATATACTCATATTCACAAATTAAAGTCAAAAAAATATAAAATTTATAATAATAAATTATGAAATTATGTTTAGTCATAGTAAATTAATAATTAATAATATATAGAATTTAGTATTAGAATAATTGAGTTAGTTAAAGCTATAATTTTGAGGATATGTTTGTTTCATCGTCAACCAAAGACTCATTATAATAATTATATCAATATTCTGATTATATATTATTTATTTGTTACTTATGAATGTGTTATTAAAAGATTTATTTAAAAAATATTTATAAAAAAAATTGATTGCAATTCAATTTTGCTTGAAATGAATAATTTGATATACATGACATTAAAGAGATAGTTTACGTTGATTTCAATTAAATTTCGCAAGGCCCCATTTTTTCCCCTATAGATTACACACCCATGACTTGTCTATTATTAAATTTCATATTAAATTAATAACATTGCAAATGGCTTGTCTTGGCAAATGCTATTTTCCTAAAATTGTCATTTGCGTTGGACATATATAAGACAAGAGTATATTAATAATAACTGGACTCGACATTTTATTCTGAGCCTATATCGACACAATATTCCAGAACAAACAGAAATTTTCATTCTAAGAAATATACAAACAAATCTTATTTATATATTATATAAAGATTGTTTAGTGAACCAGATGTTTTTATTTTATTTCTTGTTTAGAGGAATTTTGTGTTTTAAGGGAACCCCCCCTCCCCCCATCCTCCATTCATTCCTATTTAGTCATTTTTAGTTTCTGCAAACATGAATAAAAGAATATAGCGGGAAGTAAAAGCTTTCTTTTGTGTTAGATTCTTTTCTTTTTTTTCAAAGATTTTACATAGTCCAAACATGTGTTTTACAAGATAAATTATCTTTTTGTTCCAATGTCACTCTTTTTTACAATGAATTATTTTAGGGATAAAGAATAAGGAAAATTTTATTCAAAAAGAGACAAAGATTTCATATAGTATATATTTTAAAAATTGTTCTAAAAAAAGTAAAAACAAAATATTTAAAAAATGTAAATTAATTATTTATTAAGATAGCAACATTACATGATAACATGTATGTTTAAATTGTACAAGAATGTCTATGATACAAACAAATTCAAAGTTATATTTACTAAAAAAATAGTTTAAAATAGTATATTTCAAAAATAGATTAATAGATTTGTTTATACATACACATATATTTATTTTTATATTTCGACATTTATATAAATTTATTTAAATGATTTTTAAATGTTTATATTTTATATATATAGATATATATATATATATATTTATAAAAAAGAGATTCATTTTGAAATAATCAACAAAAAAGAAAAAAAAAATGAAAAAAAAAATTAACAACAATCCTTAATTATATGAGAGTTTCAAATTTGAAAGTTGATAAGTGCAAATCTAAAATAATTTTCTGGTTTTTTAATAAGGAACATTTGAAAAAAGATATGATACAGATTCGCCATTATGAGTACGTCGGACTGCTTCAGCAAACATCATTGATACATCAATACACTGAAAAGAAAATGTATTTTAATATATATTTAAATTTTTTAATATATATATATAAATAAATATAATATATAATACAGTAGAACCTCGATAAGTTAAAGTCCAAGGGAAACACAAAATATTTTAAGTTTTAGAGGTTTTAAGTTATCAAGGGTCTATGTTAGGGATAGTCGGATAGGTTAATATCATTTCTTTAAAGGCTAAATCATTTCGTTTCTTAAAATTCTCTAACCAGCCATTGCAGGCTTTAAAATTTTTGATTTTCAGCGAATTAGCGAACTCTTCAGCTTTTTCTTTCAGTATGGATCCACTAACGTAAACATACATTGTTCTAAATTAGGGAATTCGGCAATTTTTCGTCTTTTACATTGAAGACTTTCTGCTGATTCTTGTTTCTTCAAGATTTCAGCTTCTGTGGGCCAATACTGAGATTACTTAATTAAGTTATCGTGGTTGCGTATTTTAAGTTATTGAGGTTTTGGGCTCTGATGGGAAGGGAACATATTATTTTTTGAAGTTTTAGAAGTTTTTAAGTTATCGAGGTTCTACATTAATATAATATATATAAATAAACATATTATAAATATAAATGGAAGAAAGAAAATTCTAAATTGTATGATTAATATTTACCTGAATCTTAGGACAATCTTTCATATGTTGTTCCTGTGGAATTGTATTTGTCACAACAACTGCTTCGAAACATGCATTGTTGATTCGTGCAATTGCTGGACCAGAGAATATACCATGTGTGAGAATTGCATAAACTTTTGTTGCACCAGCTTCTAATAATCTAAAATTGAATTATCAAATACATATTAAATTAAAATAAAATAAAAAAAAAAATATTCAATAAAAAAATTAAGTAAATTACAGTTATTAAATAATAAACTAAATATAAACCAATAAATTAATAAACTGACTATGAATTTGAAATAATTAAATCTTTAACTACGTAAAATAAATCAAATAATATATAAATTTAAAGAATTTGTCGAGTGTTGGTTATCAGGAGTGAAATAATTAAATCAAAATAAATAAATAAATATTTCTTTTTGTTTTGTTTTCAGAAGCCAATGGGGTTAACTCCACATATAAACAAACTGAGAAAATGAAGCCCAAAGTCACAGTTTGTATTAAATTCAGAGTTATTGATTACAGAAAAATGTATATTGCATTGCAATATTAAGATTATCAAGTTCATTATTCACTTCATATGTTGCAGATTACCTTACATTACCAGCAAAATTTTAAAAATTGGAGTTAATTGGTTTGGCTTCTGGGTGGCTTATATATACATTACAAAGAAAATGAATAGAATCGATTTAAGTTTATTATATTATATATTCGGGTTACGTACTTTTCAGCAGCGTGGCAAATAGTTCCGCATGTATCAGCCATATCATCCACAAGAATAGCAACGCGATCTTTAACATCGCCAACGAGTACCATAGCAGCCACTTCATTCGCTTTTTTACGTTCTTTATGAATTAAAGCGAATTCTACATTTAATCGATCAGCTATAGAAGTCACCCTTGGAAAGAAATATAATAAATTAAATTATTATTAAAAAACAAATACAGTAGATGATATTATTTTCAAATTACTACTGTTACAGTTGGAAAAAGTTTTAAAAATAAATAAGTAATTTTTAAATGAAAAATAATAATAATTTATAAAAAATTGAATAGTTGAAAATTATGAGAAAAACATAATTTTCATTTAATAAAATTAAAACTCTGATTTAAATAAATTTAAATTGTTTTTTTATTATTATATATAAAATAAATAATAAAACCATATATTCAAAAAAGCAGAGAAATTGGAGTCGTCAATTTCTATTATAATTAACAAATTTATTAAATTTATTTAAACTTAAAAGTTATATTTACTAGTCACTTTATAATAATTTAAAAAAATTATAAACGAACAAATGCTAATTAATATTTTACCATTAAAAAAAATGTAAAAATATTATTGTTTTTACTATTAGAGATAGTATTGCGATCACGAAAATTTTCGATATCGAGATTTTGATGTTTTTATACGTTTTGAAGGTTCCTGAATCATTTTCACTAAGGTTGAGAAAGATGTCTGTATGTGTATGTGGACAAGATTACGCAAAAACGGTTTGAGCTAGAATAATGAAATTTGGTACATGGGCATTATTCAAAATTCGTAGTTTTCTATCAACTTTGAGAAATGGGTGGGTCATTACTAACGTGACCATTCATTTTTTTCCTCAAAACGGGACGTATGGTCACTTTAGTCATTACCTACCACGCGTTTTTATTTTATTTCCTCTAAACTGACCATAAAAATAAATATAAATGTTTGATAGTTTTTCTCATGATTAGAAATTGTATAAAACTGCTATATATAGAATTTCAGCTTGATTCAATCGCTAAAAGTACCGGAATTAATTTTTTAAATTTTTTAATACGTGACGTGGTGCTATCAACAAAGAGCCAAACACGCGAATTCATTTTTTAAATTTTTTAATTTTGATTTAAAAATGAAAGTAAAGGTTTTAAATTTAATATATGATAATTAATTAATTTAATTGAATAACAATATATTATATTAATAATTCATTAATCATATTTAATTATACTTCATTTATAATTTAATTAATTAAATTTAATTAAAATATAATATATGCTAATTAATCCAATTGAAATTTGTGAGATAGTCGAGTGGAGACATTCCATATTTTTTTTAATATTCTTATTAAAAGTTTCCAAAGAGCAAATAAATACCTTTTGGCGCCCCCAGCGTCAGGTGATACAATTATACTGTTCCTCCATTCATTGATATTCTCTTTGATCCATTTAAGAACTGCCGGTTCAGCATAGAGGTTGTCAACGGGGATGTCAAAGAAGCCTTGAATTTGGGAAGCATGAAGGTCCATCGTAATAATGTGATCCGCACCAGCAACGGAGAGCATATTGGCCACCAATTTGGCAGAAATTGGAGCACGACTCTGTCGAAAAACAAGCCCACGATACACACTCTATTACAAAGACCGATCACTAACACGGTCCATTTGCAACCATCGCCAACGAGGGAGAGCATAGATGATCACCTTGCTACGAAATTATAACTTTCAATACATCAAAGATTATCATAAAAAGTCAATTACGAATTATGCAAAATAAAAAAAAAATAAAAAAAAAAATGAATTGTTGCAAATGCACCATGGTTAGTGAGTATAGTAAATAAAAGCAAGAAAAAATAAATAAATAATAATAATATTAGAAGTAAATTCCGATAGCAATGAAAAAAAAAATCATAATTCAACAAAAGAATCAATTATCTTTTACTTTTAATTAAAATAGTTGGAATTTTCTAAATCGGAATTACTTCATAAAATTATCAAGCATAAAAAAAACATAATTTGTTATATAAATCTTTTCATGCACCTGAAGGAAACATTTTAATGTTATTTAATTTTGTTAATAAAATATCATCAGTTTTAACATTGAATAGAATTTTATAAAATAAAATTCAATATTTTAATTTCATCAATTTTCTTAAATTTTAAAAATAATAGAATATAGTTGGTTTTGCTAATCATAATTAAGAATGGAATAAACAGTAGGTATGACTATTATGAGTTTACGTGGTCAAAAAGAAACATCGACTAAAAGATTGTTTTGTTTTTTCAAATTATAGTTAGCATTATTCAGAGAAAAAAGGCACCACAGGGTGGGAGGTAGTGAAGCTGCCTCACATTTTCGTGGTTCCGGGTTCAAGCCCCGGGCCTGGCAAGGGAATTTCTCTAGCTGGGGTCTATGGGACGGAGTCAACCCAGACTCCGGGATCAAATTTGGGAAAACTACTTGATAGCGCCTCCGATCAAGAAAATC
The DNA here is from genome assembly GCA_963082975.1 of Labia minor. NCBI lineage: Eukaryota > Metazoa > Arthropoda > Insecta > Dermaptera > Spongiphoridae > Labia > Labia minor. The sequence goes on from OY720349.1 coordinate 7,152,798, forward strand.
AAGGTAAAGGTTGATAAGACCTGTTCTAGTGATCATAGGACACCTCATTGATATAATCAACTTGATATGCGTTGTTCTATGTAGGACGTACGAAAGTCAGAGTTTGTTTTTATTATTCAGAGAATTTGTTCATGCTTCCATATTTAAATTTAGAAATCTGATGATATTTATTATATATTTATATTATATATGAAGACCAGTTACATATTAAAGGTTTTATTTTATAAATTGTAATCATTTCAAAAATAATGCGAATAAATTTAAATTTAAAAAAATATTATTTTTATCATGCTAGGTTAATTAATTTTTTATATTAATAGTATGGATATTTCATTTATTGATATAAAATTCGAATTCCAAATTTGATTAAATATTGAATTATTTGTTTAATTAATTAGAAATTTAATAAAAATTTTTTGGAAAAATATTCTGTAAAATTCATTTTTTCGAGAAATCAAAGTAAGTATATATGTTAAATAATTGGAAAAGAAATATGACTATATTTACCTTAACATATTTTTTCTAACTTAAAAAAGATAATTACTATTTAATTTTAAAATATATATAATAAAATTAATTATTTTGAACTATTATTATTATGATTATATTTGATAAATTTAAATCAATTTAAATAAGAATAAATTTTATTTTATTAGAAATTTAAATAAACATTCAAATATTTAAATTGAGGTGTGGATAATTTATTTTAAAATATACTATATATAATACTATATAATTATGATCGAACTCTTCTAGTTAAAAGTTTGAATTAAATTTGTATGTTGTATTTGTATGTTTTGATTATTATGAGTAATTATTTATATATATATATATATATATTTATAAATAATTACTATTATATTTGAGATCGATGAATGTTTCTTATATTAGAGGGTTTAACCACCAGGCAGTAAGTAAAATTTGATAAAATTTTTATTTTAAAAGAAGAAATAAATAATAATTCATTGAAATGTAAAAAGCAAAATAAAAAAAGGATGGTGTTATATCAGAAGAATATACATTTCCGAACTATTCGAATTGATTGTATTTCGATATAATTTGAATTTATGTATACAATATATATATATTTATAAATATATATATATATATATCTCCTATCATTTGATTTGATTTGATTTTTAAATATCTTTACACTAGTGATTCCCAACCTGGGCGATCGACATCTTAAAGGGGGCGATTATTTGACGATTTTGGGGGGCGAAATCATTTTCAACTCTAAAAAAAAGGTAAGGTGATTTTGGATTTTATCTGTAAAATTTATAGGGGGGCGAATTATGAAGCCGGCCTTACGAAGTGGGCGTTTGGTCCAAAAAGGTTGGGAACCACTACTTTACATCATGAGTTTATACAATCAAGCTCTTGGCTTTATATATTCTATTGTATGTATTACATTCAAGCTCAATCAAATTCTATACAATTCCACATCTTTAATATTAAAACACAATTAAAACATTATTATTATATTTGAATATAATTTACAACTAATATTTATTATACAGAAGTTTTCACTAATAAAATTCAAAACTTAATTTTAGGTTGACGATTTTAGAATTAAATTAGATTTTAAGAAAAAATATAAAAAGAATAACTTTATTATATATGTAGATGTTGAACAAACTATTTAACTGCAATTCAAAAATGTTGTTAAAAAATAATTTAAAATATGATTTCCATCTCGTATAGAATAATAACTATTATTATTATTCCTTATATTTTTTAATTCCAAACCTTAATTTTTAATTTAATTTGACGGTTAGTTAAAATAATAATATTAATACTAATAAATAATATATATCCAAGACCTAAAAAACAAATTTGGTATTTCTGGATTTTATACTACAAGCACTAAAGTTGTAAATTATTAAAAAATAAATAATAAATTAAAGCTGAAAATTAATTATCATTTATTAATAGGTAGTCTGCTTCAATAAATTGAATTCAAAATTAAATTTAATAAAAAAAAAAAAAATAATAATTATGTTAAAAATTTATAAATATTAGATTTTCAATAAAATATTGTAAATAAAGAAAAAAAAACAAATGAAACCAAAACTGTTAGAATGAAATTCAAATAAAAAAAAATTCAATTTAACATCACGGGTAATTTTTGTACGAATTCTGAAGGAAAAAGGGAAGTCAAGTTATTGGCGATAAAAAAATGATATTGGTGAATTAAGTTTTGAAGTTGTACACACTTGCAGATTGCAAATAAAATACTCACTGTAGAGAGTTCTGGAACAAAATCCTGAAATAGTGTGAAATGAGGTTTATTAAAAGAAACACGAAGGGGATTTGTAATCGCTTATTCAAACAAATGAATTAATATTTAACCATTTGTTTTTTATTTTTTTAATGAGATAAAATTGTATGGCTATATTTTAGGTATAGTTTCTTGTTTGTTTATGATTAAATATATTTTAAAAATAAAAAATATATTAATACAATTTTAATCTAAATAATTTAAAATGAAACGTTTAACGTAAAAGGAACGTTTAAATAAAATTTTGTTTAAATACATATCTTACATATTTGTAAGAGGCACTGAATTATCTATTTCACCTTGAATTTATGCAACCCGGATCATCTCTTTATATGCTATTCATAATATTCCAAACATGTCTTAGGGGTTGCTTTATTTATTTATTTGAAGAAATATAAAAAGTTAACTTAATTATAAGTGATTCTAACCAAAAAATTTCAAAAATATATTAATAAATATAAAAAAAAACAACACACAAACATTTACTTATATTTATTCTTATATTGTATTAAGAAAAAATTCTAAGGTAATTATATACACTGGTCATGGATTTGAATAAAACTTTACCAGTGGGTTCCTTTTTTAATTCCAAATAAACTTTTCTTATACAATTTTTGCGGGTCGCTTCTGGTTTACGAGATAAAAATTATTAAAGTTTGCATATAAATACATTGATATTCTATTTAGCTACCATGTTTTATTAATTTGACCATCAGAGGGTCTCCACTAATTTTCTGGGGGGGGGGGGTTTCTTCAGTTCGGATTAGATATAGAAATATTAAAAAAATAATTAATTAAATAATTTCCCGAAAAAAAACCGAAAATAAGAAATAAGTAAATAATTAGTGAATTAGTCAATAAAAAATCACTTGACATGAAATCATATTTCGAGGTTCATAATAAGCTAATCTGGCAAAATTTAATCCTTTTTATCTCGTAAACAAGAAGCGACCCGCAAAAATTGTATGAAAAAAGTTTATTTGGAATTAAAAAAGGAACCCACTGGTAAAGTTTTATCCAAATCCATGACTGGATGACCGGTTTATATAATTATCAATTCTAACATTGAAAAAATTGTTATTAGATTACTTAAAAAACATATTTAGAATTAATGAGAAAATTTGATAATTATTTTATGAAGTATACCATGTTTTATTAAAGAAAAGTACAAAACATTAATTAGGGAAAAAAAATTTAAATCTAAATTTAGGTGTAAATAAAAATCAAATAACTAGAAGAGTTCATTTTATTATAAATGAATGCTTATAACAAGTTTTATTTATACCAGTATATTACCTATAGAAGCGAAACAAAATAGAAAAAAAAAATTGAAAAAGAAACTAGAAATCAATAATTACTTAAGTAATACAAATATTATTTAGTAATATTATTAAATGTAAAAACAAAAAAAAAATCTTTGATTGATGTTCATATAAAATATTTAAGACCTAAGATAACTAATAAGCTCAATTTAAAGTTAATTGAAGCATAATAAATAAATAGAATCAGTTTAGGTAGGGAAGCCTTGACAACTTTTGATACATTGATCTTTTATCATTCCATTTGAAATGATTCTTATAAAGCAATTATTAAAGAAGGACATTCTTTCGATTAACATATGAACTCAAAATCTCCTTAGAATTTTTATGAAATCCAAAGTTTTTCAACATGCAGGAAACCCTTAATACAGTGTTTTCCAACCTGTGGGGCGCCCCCCCCTGAGGGGCGCGAATGTATTAGAACCAATTTTTTTTTCCTAAAATCTATAATAATCTATAATATGTTTTTGCTTAATTGAGTGTGTGTGGGTGTGTAATGTGTATGTGTGATTTTCTAGTTCATTAAATAAATTACTATATTATGTGAGTATTTATGAAATTAGATTATTACAAGAATTAAGGGGACGCAAGATTTTTTTTTAAAAAAGGGGGGCGCCGATACAGAAAGGTTGGAAACCACTGCCTTAATAAAATATATATTAAATTAATAAATATTTTATCATTTATTTATATTTTTTTATTCTTCATTTGCTAAGAAACTATTAGCAGTTGTTAAATAAAATATTTTTTTAATAATCTTTAAATTATTTAAATAATATATATATATATAAGATATATATAATGGAAGATAAATAAAAAATTAGATTTTTAAACTTTTAAATATATTCAAAAAAAAAAACTTGTTATTTTATTTTTATTTTTTCAAGGTGATCCAAATATGAATGATTACCTAATGTTGATCAAAATTTCTAAATGTTTCTTTAATAATATATATTTATTAAATATATTTAATAACCACGGCAATCATTTTTTATCAATTTTAATAAATTTATATCGAAAATTTAAAAAAATAATAATTTAAAATAAAACTAAAGCAAGTTTTTTTAATAAAAAAAAAACATAATCAACTTGAATTTCGATTATATTTATATAAGATATTGAACTTAGTTTAATATTTAATAATATAATGTTAGTTTCCCAGATTTAATTTTAAATTATATAATTGAACTGATGATAACTATCAAGTGATTATTGATGACGATGGTCAAGCCCCTTGATCATAACAAGCCTTGTATCGAAATTACATGCCCCTAGCCTTTGACCCCTTTGGTCAACTCGAGATTAGTGTTTAGCAAATCAGACAAATCCAATTAAAATATTTATTTATGAGAAAGAGCAAATTGCAAAAGATTTTGATATTTCTATTTTTTTTGATTGTATAATAATATTTAACGAGCAAAAATTTGTGAAAAATAGATAAAATAATTAATATATGAATAATAATTTTTTTTATCTGATACATTATTAATTATATAATAGAATTTCATTAAAAAAATAATATAATCAAACAGAGAAAAAGTAAAAGTATTCATTTTCAGATAATATATATATATATTTATATATTGAAATTAAAGTTATTAATCATATAAAATTAAGATCATTGAAATATTTGGAAGAAATCTTTTAACTAATTATGATGGTAAAAATGGATAGGAGAAATTTTTAGAAAGTTTTTAAGGCCCTTTAAGAGGGAATTTTCTACCTGCTTGTCCACAGGTAAAAGATTCTATCTTTGGATAAAGAAAATGAAAGAATATATTTAAAAAAAAAGTTTTTTGTCCAAGTGAATGAATCAGTTGATTTAACAAAAAAAAAAAAAATGAATTGAAAAATATGTTTAGAACAAAAACATTTAGATTTATGAGATACTCAATTAAATCACAAATGAGTCGTTTTAGCACGTGGATTTTAATGTGATTTATTATTTTTATATACGCATCTAAATAAGTAGATTCTCGAAAAGTTTTTTTTTTTTGGATATTAAATAAATTGAACCCTTTCGATAGTCTATTGGATACACTGATTAAAAGGTTATCGAGCCTTTTCAAATTCGAAAATATTTGTCTTTTTTATAGATATGTTTTCTAATTTGATACTTTTTGTTTACAGATTAATCAATTAATTAAATTTAGTAGTGTTGATTGAATTGAGTGATAAATAGTAAACTTTAATTATTTTTTTAAATAAAGAAAAAATTATTTCTACACTGGATTGAAAAAAATAATATATTTTATGGTGTTATATCGTCTCGAGGGAAATGATTATATTATGTATATTAAAAAAATAATGAAATATTAATAAAATATATAAAATATGTTATTAAAGAATTTAAGTGAAAAATAATGAAATATAAAATAATTAAGAAAAGGGTTATTTTAAAAAAATGGGCTGAGTAAAATATTTAAATATTTAAAAATTGTTTTTTTTTTAATATTTTTCTAATTATTAAGTGAATTCGTATCATGTGAAAATATAGGATTAAAATATACATTGGTAATATTAATTTTATTATATAAATATTACGGAAAAAATAATATGCATAAAAAACATTAATATGTTTCAATAACATTGGAAATAATTTTATCATTGATTAGATTTGAATCAAAACTTATCATTAGTTTGTTTATGTATATAATATTGATAATAAATCACATGGGTTTCAGAAATTTAATGAATATTTCAACTTTCTATAAATTAAAATTTTTTCAAATGCATTTGTTTTGTTTTGTTTTTTTTAAATAACTTGCTCTTTCTCCAAAATGCTTCATTTTACCCAATTTAGTGAGTATATATCCTAACCAAACAAATTACCCGAAATTTCCACTCGTTGGATTTCATAGGTACAGGTTTAGGTCCTTTGTCGTCAAGGCCGGCCTGATTTTAGCAAAATCAGAACATAGAACATGTGAAAAGATATCCGAAACCAGAAAAGAATTTTCGATCAATGAATTATATTATTATTATTCTCGGCAGTGTTTATATATTATAGTAAATTTATGTAATTGATGCCGTAAATTATTAAAAAAAAAAAAAAAATATAGAAAAAGTTATAAAGAGAAAAAAAAATAAAAGAAAACTAACATTCCATACCTTATCCTTCTTGTCTTGTCTGGCATAAGGAAAACAGGGAATAACAGCTGTAACTCGAGAGGCAGAGGCGATTTTACAAGCATTTATCATTATAAGAAGCTCCATTAAGTTGTCATTTACTTCACCGCTTCCACTCTGCACAATGTAAACATCTTCCCCTCGGACTGATTCTCCGATTTCAACACTATAAATATAATACAAATAATTGTTTTAATTAAATCACTTAGAAAAGACAAAATTAAATTATGTGTATATATATATATATATATATATATATATATATATATATAAATATTCACCATGTTTCCAGATTACTAAACTTCTTCGTAACGACTTTTCCTAAATCGATACCTAGCCGGTCAACAATTCTTTGTGCTAAATCAGGATGCGAAGTGCCGCTAAATACTTTGATGTTAGGCATTCTGCTGCGAAGAATTACACTTGGTTTTTCCAAGTTAGCTCTAATCAAACACTTTGCTCGAACTGGATCCGATAATACGGGCATCACTAAAGAAATAGTTTATAGCCAATGAGATCAAAGTAAACACGTTTCCGGCCCCACAGCGCCTCTCACTATCCAACGACCAACTTTAGAATCAAATCCCAACTTCTTAATCAAGAAAACTAATTCGAAATTGTAAAAAAAAATTCCGACATGATTTCAAATTGTTACAAATTCTAAGAATTGATGATTTTTTAAATCATTTTATATTTGTATGGAATTGGAAGACTCCAGTCCACATAAGAATTTGTCATTTGCTATGTTCTAAAACTTTATGAAACATGGCGAACATAGCGGCTCAAAGAATTAGGAGAGAATTTAAAGAGGTTATAAGAAGTGAAGAGGTATTGAAAGAAAAAAATTTTATTTTCCACAAAAACAATTCAAATTTTAATAATATATACATATGTATACATATACATATATATATATATATATAATTATTCTTGCTTATAACTAATTTTGTTTTTAATCAATTAAAAATATAAACAATTGCATATTTTTAAAATAAATATTAATTAAATTATTTTATAAAATATCATTCAATTTACTCAGTTTATTAATTTAAATTTTGTTTATTATTAATATAAAACATAAAAACTTACCATTTTTGTTATTTTGTAATTCCATTTTTAAATTCTTATATTCAACTAAATTAAAATGTTAACATTCTTTTCATCTCATAAAGGTCTATAGGTCATTGATTATTTTATCAATTTATATAAATGACGTCAAAATAATAATGGTATAAACATATGATTTATTTTTATTAATTAAATATATTTTTTTTCTAGGTTGCTAAATGTGCTATTAAATTGGAATTGGTAAATGATACATTTACAGAATTGAAAGGTGAAATTGCTGGTCCGCCTGAAACCCCATATGAAGGAGGAACCTTTATTTTAGAGATAAAAGTTCCTGAAACATATCCATTTAATCCTCCTAAGGTTGTTAATTATTTATTAATATTTGTAATTCTTAAATTAAATCTTATTTTTTTATTATTTAGGTAAGATTCATTACACGAATTTGGCACCCAAACATTTCTTCAGTTACAGGTGCTATCTGTTTGGATATCCTCAAAGATCAATGGTGAGAATTAATTTTCAAATAATTTACTTTTTTACATTCTAAATAACTACTAAAATTTATTATATAAATAAGATATTTAAGTGATAATATTTTACTTATCAATGATGGTTAAGAGAAACTGGATTAATATATGCCCTATTTTATTTTTAAACTCAAAGATTTGACTATATCATTTGTTTATTAAAAACAAATTCTGAAACTCGAATATAATGATATTGACATAACAACAAACACACCTCAATTTAACGAAAATAATAGATATTCTTGATTAACATTAAAAGACTAATCAATTTTTTATATATCAAACATCCATTAAATGAATTATATTCGAATTTGTAATAAATTTATTTAGATTACAGAAAAGATTGGAATATATTTATATAACTTTAAAATAATATATCTTGCAGTTTGGTATTTTTATTCTCATTTAATATAAGTGTACAATCGAATCCAAGTTGAAATGGTGAATTGTGAGTTATTAAACAACAAACCTCTTCAGGTTCAAAAATTAAACAAAAATTGAATAAATAAAAAAATTATAAATACATAGGAAAAAGGATATAACAAAAAAACATCTACCACTGTGGCACTACGTACTCGAAACCACATTCCTCCAAGCCCATCCAACTACTATTTTATGGTTGGTCTTCCAATCGGCCTCCCTACAAATATATCTTTCTCTAGTCTATCATCATACATTCTTGCTACGTGTCCTGCCCATCGCAACCTTCTTGATTTTATTAATCTAACTTTGTCTGGAGATAAATAAAAGTCATGCAATCCTTCTTTGGCCCATAAATATCGCGAAGAATCCTATTTTCAAATACTCTAAATCACTTCTCGTCTCCCAGGGTCATAGGCCATCTCACACACCCAACTGCCAAAATAATAGTTTTAATTTTGATTCCCTTTGATATTAATTTTAACGAGATAAGCTCCTTAACTGCATGGATAACAGGCGTTATCCGATTGCGACCTCGATTGAAATTTTTCTCGAATATTATTATCATTAATTATATATATATTAAAATTATTTAATTAATATATTTAATAATTGATTAAATATGTTAATCCATTATTATTTAATTAAAGGGCTGCCGCAATGACACTTCGAACTGTTCTTCTTTCTTTACAAGCCCTTCTTTCTGCTGCGGAACCTGATGATCCACAAGACGCCGTAGTTGCCAAACAATTTAAAGAACATCATGAAATGTTTACTCAAACTGCAAGGCATTGGACTTATGTTTATGCTAATGGTAAATTGATTTTTTTAAATTTTTTATTAAATAGTTTTATTTGTAAGAAAATATATTTAGAAGAAAAAATTCATCAATTTTGACTTTCACATTATTAATCGTAGTTAATTAATAAATATAAAATATGAACGATATTGATATTAACTTTAGGGAAAAAAAATTTAAAAATGGAATATGAATTGCATGTCCGTGATCAACTGGTTATAATTTTAATTATTGAATTATATTAAACAAAATTAATATAACTTATTAAATTACGACTAATTTTAGAAGGGCTTAAATTGAGTTCTAAATGGTTGAATTAAGTCTACATAAAACAAAGAAAATTAATTTTATTTTATTTTCAGGACCACATAAAAATGCTGAATTCGACCAAAAAATTCAGAAACTTACAGACATGGGAATTGATGAGCATAATGCAAGAGTAGCACTTTCATCTTATAATTGGGATTTAGAAAGAGCAACTGAACAATTATTCAGTTAAGATCATTTGTATTGCTCTCAATTAAAATCAGTGTGATATATCATGTATTTGTGGCACTTGTATTTAACAATTTGAAAAATTTTATTTGGTATATTTATCAGCTGTGATGACAGATAAAAATGAGGATAATTATTTCGATCTTGAATCAATATTTATTTAAAAATTAACAAACCTTTAATTAAAATTATATATAAATTAAACATTTCAGGAATTTAAATATTTTTATATTAAATTTAAAAAAATTACCAAGTGTCACCGGCACCATGTATGCATTTTAAAAGAAAAGCACTTATTATTCAAGAAAATAAAAATGATGGATCTCCAAATGAATGGGCATTGAAATCAATTTTAGGGATCGTTTGTTACGGAGAAACAAATTATCTTTTTATTTTATTTAATAAGAAATTTAAAGACAAAATAAAAAAAAATACAATTCAATTGTTATTATAAAAGATAAGCAAATAATCCAACTAATTTTTCAGAATGTTATTTTATTTCTTATTTTCGATTTTTTAATAATATCATCAAAATCAATCATGTGTCATTTTATTAAAAAAAAAATTAAAAAGTTTTGTTCCTTAGCAACAGCCAGCCAGCCACTCATCACATAAGAATATAAAATAGTGAAATTATCTCGATATATTAAGATTTCAAAATTGCTTTTATATTTTTAAGTGATAAACATTTTAGTGACTAGTGATTTATAGAATAATTATTATGTAAATTTTAAGATAACCATTTTGAAGTAAAATAAAAAAATATATATTTTTTACATTTGAGACAAAGACCAATAAATTATATATATATTTAATACTTTAAAATGATTAAACATAAAATTAAAGATTAGATTTAATATAAAATAGTTTTTATTAAAAAATTATATATTAACATAGTCCTTCAAAATTATATAGATAGAGTGATTTTTCAGAAAGAGTTGCTAGATATCTCATATTATTTTTTTTAAATGATATCATATCATAAAGAGGTGCTGAAGACGAATAATCTATTATTTTTTCATTATTATTTAAACTCCAAATTGATATTGTTCCTGTACTTTCTTGATCAGCAGCCACAAAAATATCCTCTTCATTTGAAAATTGTGTGGATCTAGATAATAATGTTTGGCATGTACTGCCTAAAAAAGTTTGTTTCAATTCAAATAATTGTTCTTTTTCTTCTTGTTCTTCTGATATAAGGGATAATAAATTGTGCCTTGCATGTGGATATTTAACAGTTGGTCTTGTGGAGAGCAACAAATGTTTAGATTGGTTATCATAATGCATCGATGTAAAGGGTCCATCAATAGGTATTTGTATCTCTTTAACAGAATTTCCAATATATTTATAAGCATGGCAAGAATTTAATGTACATGCAATAAATCCTCCATTTCCAAAACTTGGAGTTGTATATCGATTTATGGACTTAACTGAAAGGACGCCCGACACATCATCATCATTTGAAAACTCTTGTAATTTAATCTTAAGATTCCTTAGATCATATTGGACCACTTTTCCCAATTGAGTTCCAACATAAAAATAATTTAGATTGTTAAAATCCCAGCTACAACTCCACAAAGGTGTATCAGTAATTAAATTCTGCGGCCGACTATTACTACAAATTGTTGATATTTTAATAGATTTATCTAAAGACACCGTCAAAAGCATATCTTTCATTTCTGGGTGAAAAACGAAATCTCTAATAGGTTTCATGTGTAAATGAATATATTGCATAATTTGAAAATTATCAACACTAACTTTTCTTATACCATATCCTGGAAAAACTTGATTTGTTGAGGCTTGACTTGCAATTAATAAATTACTCCAGGAATTGAAGTCTAGTATTCGACATCCTGGTTGATTAGATAACTCGATAGAATTTTTCAGTTTCAATGTTGGAATGTTTTCCGGACAGTTAATTCTGGAATTTTTTATAAGTGATTCAAAATCATGAATTTTCTTTTTTAAATGAATAATTTCTTCTTTCATCTGCTGATTTACTTCTAATACATGATTTACTTGACTTTCAACAGCTTCCTTTTCGGCTAATATGTTTTTTAATTTGTTTTTATATTCTTCTAATTCACTATTATCTACAGTTGAAAGTTTTTTAGCATAAAGCAGCCTTATATCTTTCATTGAAGCCTTAACATTACATTGAGGGCATCGTTTCTGAGGCCCAGTACAACTCTTAATCCATTGAATTATACATTTATGACCAAATAAATGACCACATTTTAATGAAGATAATCGATGATCACCACTACTAGTCCAATTATCGAGGCAAATAGGGCATAAAGTTCCCTCATCCTCAGTGTCACTAGAATGAGTAAATTTTGCACGTTTCGGATCTAAAAACAAAAATAAAAGAAATAAGATTAATTTGAGTTTACAGAGAACGGCAGATTTCATTTTATTTAATAACAAAGTATTTAATAAAAGTAAAATATATATTAATAATATATTTATTTATAAGTTCTGGAATTGAATTGAATATTATATTACATATAGATCAATTATTTATCTTAATTTCCAAAATGTATCCTTTAAATTAAGTTTTAAATAAATTTATATTTCTTATTTATATGTTGTATGTAGAAAAGATATAGAAAATGTTAATTAGAAAAATTGGGGAAAAATCAAACTGAATCGAATTAAACAAAAAAAATTCAAATATTAGGTTACGCAGACGACTTAAATATAATAGGAGATTCGGCAATTGCAATTAAAGATAGCGTTGAAAAATTAATACAAGCAGGAAATGATGTGGGGCTAGAAATTAATAATGCTAAGACAAAGTATTTAGTAACAGAGAGGAATAGTATTAACACACAAAATCTTAATATACAAGATATAGAATTTGAAAATGTAGGAAAATTTAAATACATAGTTTTTCTGTAATAACGAAGGATAATAATATTCGAGAAGAGTTTAAAGCGAGGTTGCAATCGGGAAACGCCTGTTATCATGCAATAAAGGGGATTATCGCGTCAAAATTATTATCAAAGGGGATCAAAATTAAAATATATAAAACAATAATTTTGCCGGTTGTATTATATGGATAGGACGCATGGTCTATGACCTTAGGAGACGAGAGTAGATTAGAGTATTTGAGAATAGGATTCTGCGAAGCATTTATGGGCCAAAGAAAGATAAGTTCACCAGGGAATGGCAGAGACTGCATAACGAGGAATTGCGATGGGCAGGGCACGTGGCTAGAGAGGAAAGTATAGAGAAAAAGACATTGGTGGGGAGACCGAGTGGGAAATGTCCGCTTGGAAGACCAAGGACGTGGTGGGTGGACAATGTAGGAAGGGACGTGAGAGAGATGGGAGAGGGCAGGGATTGGAGGGTTGTGGCTCAGGATGAAATTTGGTTGCTGTGGCCAAGAACTTTTGAGTTAGATAGATAAGTTTATTATTTTAGTATAATATCTATAAAATTCATTTGATTTGAATCAGATGTTAGTGTTAGTGTATTTTAAAAAAAATTATTGATGTAAATTTTACCAGAATGCTCTTCTTCGGAATTATAGTCAGATTCGTGTTCATGTAGATTCTCAATATTTGAAGAAACTGACAGAGAAGATTGAGATCTGCTGCTTTCTGTGCTTACTGACGAAGGCTTAAATATAAAATAATAAATATTTATTTATTAAATATTTTTATTTCTTCTCAAATTAAGTTTGAGTTTTATTATATTACAATTAAATGTGAAAGTTGTATGATACACATTCCCACAAATTTATTATTTAGAAATATAATATCATGAGTGAAAGAAATAAATACTAATACATTTATAATATAATTTATAATTAATATTTTAGCTAATAATTTACAAACTATAATTTTTGATTAATTCCTTCAAGTTAAAATATTACATAATGAAATTAATAAATTAAGAATGACAAAATGGTTTATTATTATTATTTAAACAAGGATTAATTTTGTTTTATGAAATAAGATTATCCCTAAAATGATTTTTCATAATATAATAAATTTTGAGTTCCTTAGAAGCACAGAAATAGATTAGGATATTGTATATTTTTTAATATAATTGTTTAGACACTTCGATACACTGGTATTTAATGGAAATCCTCATCAACATCTAATAACTTTATACTAACCATTTTATTTTCATTAAAAGATAACATAATTCATATAAATAGTACAAAAAACTCAATAATTAAATTTTGAAATATTTCTATATTTTTAAAGATAAATTACCACCATATTATGAACTCTTCAAAAAATATTTAGAATTCAGTTTTTAACTTTTCAGTTAATTATTTGTTCATATCAAGTATAACTGGAAAAGTCTTGAATGAAAAACAAACAGTAAAAATATTGTAAATATTATAAATATATAGAGAAACTAGATATTTATTAATATTAAAGCAAAAAAATATTTTGAAGTTGATATCATTGGAATTTGTAAAAAAATTTATAATATATTAGATTTAAAAAATTACCTCGGTCAAACTTTCTGGTGTCTCGATTTCATCATCGAAATTAGAATGTAAATCTTCAAAGGAATCTGCTGACTCCATAGCATAAAAAAATTGTGGGTTAGCTTGAAAAAAACTAGTTACACTTTCATCTGGTTATAATAATTAAATGATTAGATGACTAAATGCATAGATACAATTTTTAAGGTATATTGTCTTACAGTTTGAGCTTTGGATATGTTCTTCTATTGAAATAAAAGTATACAAAGACATGTCAACCTAAAACTATTTTAAAATATTTTAATGAAATATATATTTAATAAATTGTTATATTATAAGAAGTAAATTATTATATATATAATAACACCCCAGTTATATAAAAGAATTAGATTGAGCACCTTTTCAAAACAAAAAAATTTTATAGAATATCATTTCAAAATAAACAAAATTAATTCTTTAAAATTCAAATAAGGTTGAATTATAGATATATGTGAACTGATGAACACTTCACAGAGATATTGTGTTAAATTAGTAATGAAAGCAAATGAGGCAAATATAAACGAATAGTTATAAAAATCAAATTTTTATTAAATTATATATAATTTATTAATTATATATATATATAATTAATAAAATAATTAAATATATATTTAATAGAAAATATATTAATTTAAGTATTTTCTATATTTATTATATTATTATATTCTGACATGCTTTATTTATTTTTTTCTCGTTAGGACTTTTAATGAATATAAATATAAAAATCAATATTAAATAAATAAATTTATGAATTAATCTTATTTTGTAATATAATAAAATTAAACTTTCAGAAAACGAGTAGAGGGCGAAAAAGAAGCGGGAATCCCCAAGGCATTATTTGTTATCGGAGTTACAAATTATATACATTCTAAAAGATATATTTTCTAATTTCTTTATTTGTACTTATCTGCTATACCTTCATTTGATAATCAGAGCAAAAGTAGAATGTCCGAAATATACCGAAATAGATTAATTATTCCTTCATTTTGGAAACAACAACCTCAACTTTGGTTTATACTACTGGAGACCAAATTCGCATTGGCTGGAATAACTGATTCGAGGGTAAAGTTTTTCCACGTTGTAGTCAATCTTGGAGAGCAGGTAGCAATGACAGTCGGTGACTTAATCCTCAATCCCCCATCTGAAAACCCTTACGACTTAATAAAGAAAGTATTGATCAGAATTTATGCAACTTGCAATACTAAAACGATCAGTTCTCAAAACTCTTCCCAATTCTTTAACAATATGGAAAACATCTCTCAGTATATCGGTCAGTTTGGTTCTTCCACTCTACCATTAGATAAAAATGAGAATTCTTATCTCTACTGTAAGTATCCTTCATTCAAACTATCAATTCGACGTCGATTGGAGAACCGGCTATTTTTGTTATACAATCTCATCTATCAGATTAACATTGAAAACAAGAAAAGAATTGCAGATGACATCAAAAAAGTAAAAAACAAATTATCATCCAATGCTCGCAGGTGGTATTCTAAACTAATCTTCAGTAATATTGACTATTTCAATCGCTTCTTCGTCGCAACAGTAAGTATTATATTACATACATTTCTGAAAAAAACTATGATCTGTATCTGGTAATTGCCATGACTATGTCAAAATCAAACCTCTATCAAAACTCGAAAACAAAAGAAAAAAAAATGACATTTGTCATTTTATATTTGTGATTCCCATTGATTTCAGGAATTACCTTGTCATATAAATTGTGCTGAACTTTTAGAGTACACTAAAAATTTCGAAAATATATTTATTAACTAATGATATATATATATATATATATATAAACACTATTAGTTTAATTTTAAACTATTTAATTAATTACTTGAAATAAAAAGTTTAATCCAACAAGCATTAACATGAATGTATAAAAACAAATAAATCAAGATTTAATACATTTTTCTAACTAGCTTTATAAATATATATATATATATATATATATATATATATATTTGTTATATTACTATTTTATTAATAAATAAATATTTATTGAATATAATTATTATTATAATTATTTTTTTTGAAAGATAATATAAATCTTAATTTTTTCCAAGTGAGATACCTGGTGGTGAAGTAACAAACTAGATTTGTTGGGAGAGAGTAGTTATATATAGCAATACTTTCACTAAACGTGTCGAACAAAAATGATTTTACAGTTTCCGGGCGCTATCTTCATTTATATATTCTAGTAGGTCAGTTGACAATAGTATCTCAATTCTTATAAATCAAAACGATTTAAAAATAAATTCTTTGCATTTTTATCATTAGTTTAAAATCATTTTCTAAATATTACAATCTCAATGACGTAAACATCAATAGCATAAGCTTTTATTTAATTTTTATAAACATTTATGAAGAAATTATCATAAATAGATATAGTTTTCATTTATATTATATCATTTAATATAAATAAAAAATATTAAAAAATTCGCCTTTTAAAGACCACACCCATTTCAAATTCTTGATGCCATGCTTATATATTTATTTCATATATTTTTCTAATAGTATTAATAGTCACTCATTATCATTAGTTAAAATTATGTTAATTATTACATTAGTTAATATTTATAATATTAATACTTACTGACGATATTATATTATAACTTTAATTTAATAATGTTTGATATATTTTTTTTTATAATATTTTTTTTTATATTAATTATATTTATTCATTTTTTTATCCTAAATGTAAGTTATTTTTTTAATTTTTTTTTTTTTTTTTTTACTAATAACGACATCTTTAACATTATCCTTATATAGTAATAGTTGAATGTAATTTGATTTAATTTAAACATATTCTCGAATTTAAAAATCTTTTTATTTAGTCACCAAAATTTTAATGATTGTTAATCACTTTCAGTGATTAAAATAGATTTTAAATTCATTTTTAATTAATATTTCTGCATCTACTAATAATAATACTAACATGATAGTGTAATAAGGTTTTTTCTAATTTTAACTTGATCCTGTTCCAAAAGATTCAGACTGCCCTCTCTAGAAGACACAAGCTAATCTGGCCAAAAGCCAAAATTATAAAACAGCGTTCATTTATTATTATACTATTATAATACATTTTTATTTTTTTAAGTCCCATAATTTTTTACATTTTAAATTATAATATATATATATATATATATTGACTTATCTATCTTATTTTTAATTATTATTTATTCGAAAATTTCAATATAAATAAAAATGTGCTTGCAGGGGATGGTTTGCGTATACGAAGAAGATTCCAGTGCACTATGCATCATCAAGGATATGACATCTTCATCTACCCGCAATCAAAATGATTCTAAAAAATATTATTCTTCTTCAACTACCGTAGAAGAATTATTTAATGATCTTGCAAATAATTATAATTATGAACCCGATAGTTTTGAACTTATTCTAGAATGCGATGAAGATAAAAGGGTATTTATTATTTATATACTTTTAATGAAATATTAATCACTATTAAATTAAATTAAATTAAATTATCTAGAATTTTATTCTTATATTTCAATTTTTTTATTTATTTTTGCTATATATATCAATAGAACTTTTTAATTAAATAGAATAAACTAATTAATTTTTAAACTTAAAAAAATCTTTTTTTTTTTGTCACTTTTAAATATTAACAAGTACTTTGCAAATTCCTAAACCAATATTATAACATTTTTTTTATGAATCTTTAAGTGTGTTTATTGAGCAAATGGTTTGTTTTCCATCTCATTAAACTGAACATATATAATTTAGATATTTATTTTATATATAATTTTAAGTAAATTTTTTTCTTAAATATCCCTTTCCTCATCCATCCTCCTCCCATTTACTTTAAGCCTCTGTTACTTCATTTTCAAATTCTTTTTTGGTCTCATCACAAATAGTATTTAATTTTTTTTTTATTTTATTAAATTGAAATTAAAGTGAAACGAGTTAACTTCCTTTCTTAGCTTATCTGTCAAACTAATTTTATAGAAATTATTTTAAAATAAATGTCAGTAATGGCATTACAGTTGAGGATATTTTTGAATTTAATTATTCCATTTTATATTAAAATTTTTATTAAATTCTTATTAAATTATAATCCAAATATCAATAATAAGATTAATTTTATTTCAGAATATTCATTTTTATATACATTTTTTTTTATATATATTTTTATAAATATATTTTAAAATTAAAAATATATTTATTTTTAAAGTCCTAATTTCGTTGTTTTCTATTCCCTCAATACCTAGTGCCCTTTAATATTTTCCCTACGACTCTTAATAATATTTTTATTATGTAAATTTCACCTAGTTTTATGATTCATAATTTCTTCTCACCTGTTGCTGGGTCATTGAAAAATATTATCAGTCAACAATTTTTTTTTTATTAACATTTATTTAACATTCGATTAATATTTAATATAAAAATTATTAAATTAATATAGTTTTTTTTTTTTTTTTTTTAAATAAACCTAAACTTAATTTATTTTCTGTTTTGTTTTAAATAGGTAATTCTAAACGATCATAAAGAAAAAACCATCCAAGCTGTCGGTGTAGTTTGTATGAAAGGTTTTGAAAATATCGTAATGGTGAAAGATAAACAAAATCAACCTCCAAGAGTACTTGCAGCTACTCCAGGTGGCGGAGATGGGTCAGCAGGTGAAGACGATATGCTTCTTGGTGCATCAGCTAGTCCTACAGCAACAACAGCTGCAGATTTCCCAAGCGCCTCACATCAAAATCTTCCCAGACTCCCGTTAAATTCTACTTCTCTGCCTGCACCATCCACTACTGGAGACTTCAATAGTTTTTCTAATTCATTAATTAAAACGGGTTGGTAAAAATTACTAATAAAATTTTAAAATAATTCTATAATTCCTATAACCCCGAGAATAGTTTAAGTTTTCTAAAAAGATAAATCTTCCATCTTACTATCTTTATCTTTGGCGCACTCGTAAGTTCTTGACTGAAATAACAATATTACTTCAACTGTTTCTTTCCATTCCTAATTCTCTTAAGAACATTTTTTATATTATTTTCCAATTGCATACTTAAACAAATATTTCATCAATTCCCAAATTAATCTCTCCATAAATAAATTTCTCGGCCATATTTGCTAAATAGTCATGTTTTCCACCCTTCGAAACCTCCTCCAATTTTGACTCTAAATACATTTGAAGATACATAAAGGTTTTGTACAAGGATCAATCCAGAAATAAGATTCTCATCAGTTTTACAAATAGACAATATTTTACAAATTGTTCATTCTCTTAGGGATTTATTGCTGGAAAATAGAAACTTTTTTCTATTTTTCTACCTAATTGCCATCTTTTTCTACGCGTTTTTGTAGACGGTGCTCCAATAACTGTATCCCATTTTCGTAGTACTTCGTTCTAAAATCGTTGACCACTCAAGTATTCCATTAACTTGTGGAACAAGAGATAATCACTCGATGTGAAGTCCTGACTGTCGGTCTTCCACTCTTCTGTTCTTTATCGTGGGCTGCCTTTCCACCGGTACTAAATTCCCTCCTCCACTTTCGAAATTGGATTTACTCTTGTCAACTGACGATAAATAAATATCTACAGGTGGAGTCCTTTTGACCTTTAAAAAGCGAATTACTGAACGAATCTTTCACTTGGTGGGGGCATCAATTAGGGCCTACATCTCGGACGGCTACTGAGCCAAGATTGAGCAACACAACGAAATGCAAGTGGGGGAACTGCGTTGTAAATTTCTATGAAAATAAACAATGACGTCTAATTGTAAAATTGATTATTTCTGGAACAACCCTTGTGCATAATCTCTATGGGTTAATCTTTCTCTACCCAAAATTTATTACAATATTTATTATTATTTTGTTTGTTTTTATTTCTTTAGGTTATGTTGGTCTTGTCAACCAAGCGATGACATGTTATCTGAACAGTTTACTTCAAACCCTTTACATGACACCTGAATTCCGAAATGCTCTTTATAATTGGCAATGCACTGAATCTCAAGAGAAAAAATCTATACCCTTTCAACTTCAAAAATTATTTCTATTACTTCAGGTATTTATTTACAAATCATATAACTAATAATAATTATTAGTTGTTTAAAACACGTTCCCGTCGGCTCCATAATTTGTCTATTTATTTTATGTAGCGGCTTGAGTCACCGGTGGTACATGCTGGCGGGAACGTGTTAACCTTCGAGCGGATTTACATTTTATTTTAACAGTATTTAAAGTAAAAACAATATTTCACCGAAAAAAATCAGAGTTTATAAATTATGTAATTTTTGTGATATAATTTTGACAATAATATAACCAGGAGCATTTCTTCCAGGCAGATAAGAAGTAAATTAAATTAATACAATTTTAAAATTTGCAAGGCTACTCACATTTCATTAGAAAATTAACAAATTTTCCTAAAATTTTACTTTAATATAATTAAAAACTTAATACTACCATCAACAATTTATATGTGTCCATATTTCTTTTATTTTCAAATCTTTTTTTTAATAAAATGTTTTGGGAAAATCTCAATTTTTGAATATAACACATTTTTTTTTTAGTTTACTTCAATAAACTGACTTAGTCTACTAAAATTTTTTGATAGATGGAGGACATCTAAACTTTTTCTTTGACTTTCTGATGATCAGATTATTTCATGCATGAGAAACTTAAGATAACCCCTCTATCTAGAATCTACATGATTGTTAGAGAAATAAATATAGGAAAAAATTAAAATTATTCTATTTTTTTGTATTATAAAAACAGACCTCAGAAAAACCAGCAGTGGAAACAACAGAATTAACTCAATCTTTCGGATGGAATGCTAAAGAAGCCTGGCAACAACATGATGTCCAAGAACTTTGCCGTGTTATGTTTGATGCTCTTGAACAAACATTCAAAAAGAAAGAACAATCCGATCTTATACTGAAATTATATGAAGGTAAAATATCAATTAATTCTAGTCATTTCTCTTTATTATATGACAATACATATAAATATGCTTAATTATTTAGGTAAAATGATTGATTATGTAAAATGCCTTGAGTGTGGAACAGAAAAATCGAGGGAAGATACGTTTCTTGATATACCTCTTGCTATTAGACCATTTGGAAGTGCTGTGGCTTATGCTAGCGTAGAAGAAGCATTGCAAGCATTTGTACAACCAGAAATTTTGAATGATAATAATCAATACCATTGTGAAAAATGTAATAAAAAATGTGATGCTCATAAAGGCCTCAAATTTTCAATATTTCCTTATCTTTTAACATTACATTTGAAACGATTTGATTTTGACTCTTCAACATTTCATAGAATCAAATTGAACGACAAGTATGTATTTAAATTATTTTACATTTTTCGATAACATTGAAATATATATATATATTTAGTATGTAATGATTTAAATTAAAAATTAGTGTGATCACTCAAGGAGTGTTTGGTTGAACATCAAGCTATAATTTTCAGAAACATTCTCATTTCTATTAAATACTACCTATTTCTTTGGATTACAAATTATAATAAATAAGATTGAATAATAAATTTGATTAGTTTATTTATATTCAATAAAGTTTCTTTCATATTTCCAAAACTACAATAAGATAATTGCTCACTGTAAAAAGAAAAATATAAAATGAATTGGTAATTATTTAATGTCAAAATCTTAAACAAACAAGTAAAAAGGACAAAATATTCCAAACTATAATCTCTCTCTAATATATAATATATATATATAACACTTCTGATTCTATTGATAAATATTATCGATCTATCTATCTCTGTGGCTCTACGGAACTCGAAAGTTCTTGGTCACAGCAACCACATTTCTCCAAGTGTCCGTATCCTGAGCCACAACCATCCAAACCTTAACCTCTACGCCCCACTAAAGACGCTTTAAGCTGACGTCTCCCCACAAATATATTTTTCGCCAGTCTTTCATCTCTCATCCTTGCCAAATGTCCTGCCTATTGTAACCTTCTCGATTTGATGACCCTGGAGATGCATAGAGATCATGCGATTCCTCATTATGCAGTTTCCGCCATTCACCAATGACGTCCTCTTTCTTTGGCCCATAAATGTTGAGAAGAATCCTATTTTCAAATACTCTAAATTTACTCTCGTCTTTTCAGAGTCATAGACCATGCCTCACACCCATATAATATTTGTTTTATATATTTTAATTTTGATTCCCTTTAATAATAATTTTGACGAGATAAGCTCCTTTATTTATTACAATAACAGGTGTTACCCGATTGCAATCTTGATAGATAAAATGTAATTATTATTATAATCATATAAAAAATCATCTTAATGAAAATAATTATAAATATTAGTGGCGTAAAGGAACTCGAAAGTTCCTACAACAGTCCCTATCCTGAGCCAGCTATTCCTAGCTCTCCCAAATCACTAACATAAATTATTAAAAGTTTAATTTTTTTAAATTAATATTTTTTATATATATTTTTAGAGTTGTCTTCCATGAAACTTTAAATTTAAATAGTTTTGTGGCTTCAAATGACGTTGAAAATGAAAATGGTTTATCAAATGCAACTAGCAATTTGCCAAGCACAGGATGTGATCCGGTTGAAGTCGGTATAGTGGATGAATCAATTGTCAAATGTGATGATTCTAGTACTACGGATAGTGGAAGTGCACTTGATGATGAAAATTCTCAAGGCCCAGAAACTTCTGTACCAACTGCTTCAATACCATCTCCAGAAACGATTGCAGATTCTCAAGAAGATGATGAAGGAATTGATGTAAGCAATGGGGCATCAGCTGCTGCTGGAAACTCTCAAATGACGGAAAACGATATAAACCAACAATTACTACAAGGGCCATATATTTATGAATTATTCTCTATAATGATTCACTCAGGCAGTGCCAGTGGAGGCCATTATTATGCCTATATTAAAGATTTTAATAAAGATGAATGGTATTGTTTCAACGATCAATCTGTTACAAGGGTGTGTATTTTTAAAATATTACTTATATTGCACATATTTTTATAAATTTTGATTTGAATTTTATTCTTTCAAGATTACACAAGAAGATATTCATAAAACTTATGGAGGCGGTTCAATTCGTCCTTATTATGGTGCTTATACAAGCAGCACAAATGCTTATATGTTAATGTATCGACAAATCGACAAGAAACGTAATTGTCAAGCAATGACTGAGAATGAATTTCCTCCTCACCTTAAGGTTACCTAATTTGATATAATAATCTCTAAGGAGTATTCATGATTAATTTATAAATATTCAAATTTTATTTATTATCTTTTTTTAAAAAAAAATTAATTTAATAAAACCTTTTATATTTAACTTTGGATTCAGTGACATTATAGTTTTGGTCACCACTTTAGAAGCTTTTATGAACTCAAACAATCTAGTGGAAAAGTTATAAGATAGTCAATTAACAAATTTGATTAAGTATATAGTTTAATAATCTTGTAGGGGAATTTTCATTAATCCATTTGGAACTTTTAAAAGGAAAACATAAGCCATAATTGAAATTAGTTTTTTAAGATGTGTTCCTAAAAATTTATTTATATTATGATAATTTTAATTTTAGGAACTACTAAAAAATATACAAGAACGAGAAGAAAGTGAAAAAAGGTGGAGGGAAAAAGAAATTCATATGCCAAGTATAACCGTTTTATGTCGTTACCCAAATAAAGATAAAATAACTGAGAAAAAAATTCGTGTTAATAATAATTCTACTTTAAAAGAAGTCACCGACCAAGCTTTTCAAGTATATATTTATCATGAAATAAATATTATATATATTTTTCTTTTATATTAAAAAATAAATATATATATATTAAATTTTAGACCTTTAAACTCGAAGATGTGACTAGAGATAGATGTCGTCTTGTATATTTTGACAGAAATAATGATACAATTGAATGCAGTTTTGAAAATCGAACAGAAGATTCTATTCGAGATTTTATTCATTCTTTGGGCACTAAAGATCTTCTTTTAGATATTCGTTCTGAATCAGAAACATTTAAAATCTATCATCCCGGGGGGATTTTAATTAAAGTGTATATAGTTAATTTGGAAAAAGAAGATCTTGATGGGCCTTATAATATTCGAAGCAACTATGAAGAAAAAATTGGCGACTTCAAAAAGCTATTATTGACAGAATTACCTAATGAATTAAACTGTAATCTTAGCAATCTTCAAGTTGTTATTGATAAACGTCTTACAAATGATGCAAATGCACTAAATTTAGAAAGTTTCACAAATAATTGTAAGGTAATTGTATCTTTATTGCTATATATTTAAGTATCCTAAGAATAAAAAAAAAATGAAATTTGACATAATTAATAGATAATCAAAATTCAATTAAAAATAGAAAATACTTATAATTTTTTCAGGTCTTTGTAGCATGTACAGATGAAGTTTTAAATAAACCTTTTGAAGAAACATTTTTATATCAACTAATTGAGAGATTTGAACATATCATTACATTACATATTACATTACCACCTACTGATAAAGGTATATATACATATGAAGTAACATTCTTGACTAGACTAACAACTATTCTATTTGAGGACACGAAATAGAATGAATTTTTTATTATTCTTATTTAAAGAGGTACATTTAAGAAATTTAATTCTGAGAAATATGTTAATTAAAAAATAATTTAATCTTTCTTAAAATTAGAATATATTAAATTAGTAATTTTGGAATATGTGAAAAAGAATATTATTAAGTATACATATAATGATCTATAAAATATAAAAGAAGTTCTTTGAACTGCCAAAATCCACTCTAAATTATATTTTCAACTACATACCAAAAACTAATTTCTGGTTTATGAATATATCAATTGAACGGTGTTTTATAGATTATGTACAAATATGGATTAATTATAAAATATAGAATAGTAGTAAAATAATAAATAATCCAGCTCAGACATAAATTATTTATTATAAATTATTTACGATGAAACCTGCATTATTTTAAAATATACTCTTCAAAGTATACATTTTTGAAATTACAGAGCGGTTGCTAGGTAAATCATGGACTATTTTATTATATGACAAAAATTAATTCAAATAATATTAATTTTTTATGCCAATATATTTTGTCATTTTTATGGCCATAATTAAAACATATTAAATAAATAATAATCTATTATATATTAATTTAATATCTTTTATTTATTTATAGCCACTTTGGATAAGCTGAAGATTCCTCCTTTAGTTACCGACATCGTTACTCATGAAAATGGTGGTGGGGGAGGTGATAATCCTCAGCAGTCAGCCAATCTTACCATACCAACTATTAATGAAGGTGATGATGAAATTACTGGGGCAACAAGTGGTGCTCAAAGTGATCAAAGCGCTTCTGAAGACAGTAGTCTTACAGACAGTGATAGAACAATTGTAGGAGATGCTCCAGAAGAATGCGATGGTCATGTTTTAAGTCCATCTAACTCTTCGCCAGATGAAATCACCTCAAGAACCTATCATTCTTTAATAAAGGTATGCATTTAAAAATTCGCAAAATACCTTAATGTTAGATAAATCATTTTAGAAAACCTTTTTAACATCTGAATCCATTCTCGTACCAGTCTTTTTTACCATAAAAATTATATATTCATACCATGTGTTTGTTCATTATAAGTAAATTAAATAAACGTTAATAATAAATTATTAAACTATTTAATAAAATATTAATTATAAATCAATAGATAATTGAATCTCTATACAGTTTATATAATTTATTTTTCAAAAATATGATTTCTCATAATTTAAAAACACAAAACCAACTTATCCATAAAATATTTGATCATTTACATAATAAAATGTTTCTTTTTCAATCTTTACATATGTTTTTTGTAGTCTTCTGAAAATTGGGACGACGATATTACGTTACCAACAAATTCTTTCAAAAATTATTATTTAAAAATCACTCCTTATAAAGAAGTTATTGGAGATGAAGAAATTAAAAGTGGGTATCTTTTTATTTATTAATTCATATAATATATTCATTTATATATATAAATATATATATATTTTTTTTAGAATTGAAAGTATTATTGGATAAACATATTGTAATATCTAAATTACAAAAAGATATTGAAAAATATGTTGGTGTTTCCTGTGAACATTTTAAATTATATAATAATAATAATCCTCAAAAAAATTTAGAACATCATTATTCTTTTAATAATTTTAAAAATGAGGATCGTCTTATTCTCAAATTAGATCGTGTTCCTTTAATTGGTGAATTTGAGGGGAAAATTTTTTATCTTCAACCAAATAATCCTGAACCTTCAAAATTTCTTTTTACAAAGATCTTAAGCGCATCAATGACGGTCCTTGAAGCTAAAGAAGAAATTCTTGAAGAATATAAAACTCAATTTGCCAAAGATATACCTTTAAAAAAGTAAGTTGAATAATTTAACTTTTAGTTTATCAGCATATAATTAATTTTTCTCAGTAATTTTTATTTGTTTCATTTTGTCTATTTATTAAAAATTAATTAATATTCAGAATATTACATTAATAGAATAGAACAAAAATATATAAAATAAATTATATTCTCTCACTCAACAATTTGTAAATGTTGGTTGGTTGCATAATTTATTAAAATTTCTGATTATTATTATCTAAATATATTTAGCTTTTTTTTTATAAATTTATAATGATGCTCCGACAAAGTTAAAATTACACATCCATGATCCATGAAAATCTAAATATTAACAACGATCATTTAGATTTAATACATTTGTCTTTAAAAACAAAATTAAGATATTAATGAAATTTAATATCAATTTGTAATTAATTTATTTTTTGGATTTTAGGTGTCGATTACGGAAAAAACTCTGGAAAGATCCTGGAAAAGTTTATTTAGATGATCAAAAACTTGACCTATTTAAAAATTGGGAATTTTTTATTCAGGTAACTTTGGTTATTTTTTATGATTTTTTTTCCAAAAATAAAAGAATATCAATATATTATACTTTAATTATTATAATTTTAAATTTAGGAATTACCAGAAGAAGATTCGTTCACCAAAGAATCCCAAGTCATTACATTTATTCGTCGATGGAATCCATCAAAGTACACACTTGGATCTTATGATGAAATGATCCTTAATGATAGATCAGATGATATTAAATTACAATTATCAAACATTAGTAAAATTCCAGCTGAACATATTGAATTTGCAAAATTAACTAATTTCCCATGGCCTTTATCTGTCATTAATTTACATACAGATCATACATGGATTTCGGAACCGTCAACTTATGAAGAATTATCTGACAAAAAAGAAATCATCTGTTTTTTATATCGTGATAAGCGTGAAGAACTGAAAGAACTTACGTCTGAAGAATACAATGAATTAAAATTAAAAGAGAGTGGGCGAAGTTCAGTAAGTTCTACATATTCACCAAGAAGAGAGATAGGGCTCAAAATTCAAATAAATTAAGGGTATTCTAACAAAATATCAATGAAAGAAAAGGCCAAAGAGTCAAATATCCTCAACTAAAATTCAAATTATCTTTTTTTCCCTGCGTGAAATTTCGCTAATCAAACGCATTGTCTTCGCTACGCTCTTTGCAATTCAGTGATAATCATAATTATATTAATAATAATAATAAATATTAATAATATTAATAATAATAATAATGAAACAAATATTAATTCAATAAATTATTATTAATTCGTGCTAAAATTTTAAGCGATTCTCGACAGGGTTTTCTGCAGATTATTAAATCTTTAAATAAACATTATTTTCTCAACTTGATGAATTCCCTCCAAAAAAAGTATTGTAAATAAATTTTCTTGGCACTATGAAAATATTTAATAACATTATATAAATCAATTTTTCATTTAATTTATTCATCTTATAAAATTTTTAATTATAAAATAATATATAATGTGTTTGAAGTTACTTTGCCAATTAAATAGTTTAATGAAAACAAAAAACAATATACCACCGACTAATTTTTTTTAATGCTTTTATTGCAAAATGGTCTTTAACTGTTCCTGTTTTGTTTTAATATTTTTGTTGATATCGAAACTAAGACGACATTTTTCAGAGTGAGTCAATAAAATGTTAACCATTGCTCTTATTAAGACGCTCTTGTATAAAAATATCACATAAGTTTGTCAAGATATTTATTGTCAATAAAACTAAGCAAAAATGAATATTCAAACATTTTTTCATATACCTTTTCCTTTTTTAGTATAAATCTAAACAAAAATGGGAAATTAATAATTTCTCCCTCTTTAAATTTATATATTTATATATATGGGGCACCTTTGACCGTGGGATACCTTTAAACATCACTCCAATCGAAGAGAAAAATAAAATATTGGTATCCAACAAACTAGTTGCAATACTCTTTTCCATGGACCCAAATCAGTTCAGTGAATGGTGTTTGAAATATTTTTAAAATTGTCAGGAACTTGTATTTAAATAATAATATTTAGTTCTTTTATTGTAATGAAGCTTATTTTTAACTGTCTTTGGTAGGTTTCTTGCAAATGTTTTTCTATAACTATGCCTTTTTATCTTCAATATAATTCTCTTTATGTTGAAGTGGCATGTTAAATTATTTTTTATTAAAATAAATTGAGTAGGCTTGTTGTCTCGGGTACTATTGATCCATTGACATGGGCCAATTGAACCTGAACACTTCACTGATCCTGTAACTGTTACTCGTGAGAGTATTTGCTCTTTGCCATCGACTTCAAGAATTCAATAATCAGAAGAACAATAGAAAGGATGTAAGAAATGTAAATCCTACATTTAACAAGTACGCTAGAGAAGCAGAGACTTGTAGAAGAGAAGAAAGAGAAAGAAGATAAAAGAAGAAAAAGCAACTAGCCGGTATTGTACGGAAAAAACTACGCTTGTGCGTTGACGAGATTGAAGAAAAAGAAGAAGAAACTACTGTGTATTCAGATGACGACTTGTGGAGTGGAAGCATCTCAATTATTGAAAGAATTTTCAAAAGGGACCCTAACCCCATGTGCAGTTGACTTTTTTCTTATAAATTTGACAAGAAAAAAACACTTTTAAATACTTTATAGCGAAAGTAATAAAAACCAATTACAGATTATTTAATTAAACGAGATTGGATTTAATCTTTCATTAAATGGGCTTGTTTATGAAATTGTAGATAATTAAATAGTTGGAAAAGTGAAACCTATCGAGAAGAAAAGAATAAGTTGTACCGCAGGTTTATTTGAATTGAAGTATAAAAATAAAAAAAATACAATCTTCGTTATGTAAACTCACTTGAAATGTAATTTTTAAAGTATATTATTTGGTTCATTAGTGTATTTTTAACTTGATTATAAATTTTTTGAAATTATTTTATATAAATTTGTTTTGGACCACTGGTGGCCCAAACATTGTTCAAAGGTTCCTCCGACACATTGTATCATAATTAAAAGGAATTTAAGTGGTTTATCTATTTTATCCCATTGACAAATGACTAAGGCTAACAACAAACCACATAAAAGTAGGTTAAAATTAATTATTTTGGTAAAAAATAAAATAAATTCTAAAAATTATTCAAAGATGTACCATTCGACCCAACCTATGATTATTATTTATGTATAATTAAATAATTTTATTGTTTTTAATTTGTCTTTTCTCTAGAATTAGCAGACATTATATATTCATTATAGTTATTTAACATTTTCAAGATTATATTATTATAATCCTTAGAAATAGATAAATTTGTTTCTTAATCATTTATCAATTCTTACTAAGAAGTAAAAAAAAAACCTCTGACTTTGTACGTCCTACGCAAGTACAACGCCTATCAAGCCGGTTATTTCAATGAGGTGTCCTATAATCAGTAGAACGGGTCTTCTCAACCTTTACCTTGATTTTCTTTATCAAGTAGCTTTTCCCCAATGTTGTTCCCGGAGGCTGGGTTGACTCCGTCCCATAGACCCCAGTTAGGGAAATTCCCTTGCCAGGCCCGGGACTTGAACCCGGGACCATGTGAATGTGAGGCAGGTTCGCGCCTTCAACCTTGTAAAACAATTATTTATAAATCAGAATCTTATAATGCAAATAAAGAAAATGTATAGAAATTTTGAAAAATTTAAATAATTAGGTACTACAATCAGGAATGATTATTGTCTTAAAAATATATAAAAATGGGTATATAATGTTCACAAATGTAGTTAGAATTATAAAA
This sequence comes from Labia minor, assembly GCA_963082975.1. Taxonomy (NCBI): domain Eukaryota; kingdom Metazoa; phylum Arthropoda; class Insecta; order Dermaptera; family Spongiphoridae; genus Labia; species Labia minor. The sequence goes on from OY720349.1 coordinate 7,183,490, forward strand.
TACTGAATGTTAAGATAGGCAGGACATTTAGCTCGAATGTAGAAGAAAAATTAATGAAAAGTTTATTTTTATGTAAATTAATCGGAAACAATAATCAACTGGAATAAATAATAAAGAGAAAAATTATGATCTAATGGAAATTAAGAGAGGATAGGAATTGGATGTAACTGACTCAATTATAGGAACGGTGAAAGGAAAAGTTTTGAGGTTTTAAGTCAGTTTCAGGCTTTAGACATTTTTTGACTCTCTCTTTCTAATAAGAAATTGAAAAGATAAAATTTGTAAAATAATATATAAAGCAAAAGTAAATATATAGGTAATGTCAAAAAACTAAATCGAACTAATTTTTATTTTTGTATATTAAAAGATATATATATAACATAGAACAATGGTGTGCAAATGCTTTTTATATTTTAATAATTTTTCTTATAAAAATATTTTTCTTTTTCATTACTTTTTTAAAATTTCGAAAGGCGAGGCTTGGAAGGGCTAATTTATGGGGAGAGGAGGAGGCCCTAATTAAATATTCAATTGTTTTTTTATTTAATTAATAATTAAAAAAATAATTGAATATCGCGATTATTTTTTAATTTTAATTTTTCTTTTCTTTTTGAAATATACAATTTATAATGTAATCTTTGATATCTACGAGGGTGGGGTGAAAAGTTTCCGGCCTGACCAAGAAAAACGATGTTTTTAAATTTACGATGTCAGCTGAACGTGTGCGAAATATTTTGCACAACCATTGGAATATGGAAAGCTGTGTGCAACGTGGGTGCCGCGTTTGCTAACCAAAAACTGCATCGAAAAACCATTTCTACCGACAATTTGGCGGTGTATACCTAATCCAAACGAATTTTTGCGTCGATTCATGACTGTTGATGAGACTTAAATTAAATTTAATTAATAAATTAATTAATTAATTAAATTAATTAGAACACCGATATGAGAAATGTATCAGTGTTGATGGAGATTATGTTGAAAAATATAGCAAAAAAAAAAAAAAATTTAAAAACATCGTTTTTCTTGGTCAGGCCGGAAACTTTTCACCCCACCTTCGTATCTTTTAAACTTTTTACTATTTATGTTGAATTAATTATTATTATAATTACTCAATTTAAAATTTAACTTCAAACACCAAAAATATCTTATTACTATGTTATAAATATATATTTTTTTCTTATTCTTCTTTTTAACTTATCAAATATAATAATATTTTACTTTTTTTCATTGTGAAAATGTAAATATATTATGTTATCTAATATATCTATATTCAATAATATAATATAATATTAATAAATTATTAAATATTTTTAAATAATATTTGGAAAGAAATATAATATAATATTAATAAATTATTAAATATTTTTAAATAATATTTGGAAAGAAATATAATATAGTTGAGCCTATAGTCTTAGAAAAAAATTAAGTTAAGGTTTAATTAATAAAATATATTAAACTCTTATTTTATAATTTAGTGCAGAGGTTCTTAAACCTTTGTACTCCGCGGACCCCACTTGAAAAAAAAATTTTTGACGGACCCCATCCCAACTTTAGGTACTTTACGTCATTTTATTAGTTAATTTCTGGCTTACGATCTCATAAGAACAAGGATATATGATGGATATTTCTAACAGTGATTGGTGAATAACGATTTTTTTGCATATAGTAGAACACATTTTATTAGAAATTATAATATTGAAGAAAGAAAATTCAGCTAAATATGAAGATGGAAACAGTAGCAAGAGTTTTCTTGCACATTTCGTTGAATTTGGGTATTTGATCTCTGTTTCCTCACAAAGCCATGCCATCGCTTCTTTTATATTAATTAAAGTTTTAACTGACTCATCATTTTCTCGTGCACCTGTACGATGGCTTTGCGGACCCCCAGTAAAGGCTTCGCGGACCCCCAGGGGTCCGCGGACCACAGTTTAAGAACCTCTGATTTAGTGAGATCAGGGCATTTCAGAAGTAATTCCTTTTGAAGTTGATAGAATTAGCTCATATATTAAATGTATTACAGTAGAACCTCGAAAGTCCAAGGGAAACACAAAATATTTTAATTTTAGAGGTTTTAAGTTATCAAGGGTCTATGTTAGGGATAGGCGGATAGGTTAATAACATTTTTTTAAAGGCTAAATCATGTCGTTTCTTAAAGTTCTCTAACAAGCCATTGCTGGCTTTAAAAGTTTTAATTTTCAGCGAATTAGCGAATTCTTCAGCTTTTTCTTTCAGTATGGGTCCACTAACACTGATGATTTTGTTTCGACATTGTTTGAACCACGTAAAATTGTTTTAAATTATGGAATTTAGCAATTTTTCGTCTTTTACATTGAAGACTTTCTCCTGATTCTTGTATCTTCAAGATTTCAGCTTCTGAGGGCCAATATAGAGATTACTTATTTAAGTTATCAAGGCTGCGTATTTTAAGTTATTGAGGTTTTGGGCTCTGATGGGAAGGGAACATATTATTTTATTGAAGTTATAAACGTTTTTAAGTTATCGAGATTCTACTGGATTATATTTATTATTATTAAACTTCAAAAAATATTAGCATTAACATTTGACTAGACTGAAATCCAAAAGCGCGCGGACACTCTTAACGAATAAAAATCCTAAAGTGGACATGTTGAGACCATAAAGTGGACACAACTATTTTTACACCTTCATATAGTAATATTGATATATATTTTTAGGTATTTCGTTTTGTTTTTATTCTCTAAATTAAACGAATTAGAAATATTTATTTATTTATTTTTATTTTCATTTCATTTATTTACATTATTTTTTTTTATCGATTTAAATTAAACAAAATATACACCTTTGTTTTATTATAAAAAAACAAATAAAAAATAATAATAATAATAATAATAATAATAAAATAATAACATTCATTCTAAATTCATATATAAGATTGACTAGATAATTATGATAAAGATATTTTAATTAATTAAAATGTTTTCATCAAAATAAAATTACAAAATTAAATTATATCAATTTTTTTCAGTTGTTTATTTTAATATAGTGGTTCTCAACCTTTTTGGACCAAACACCCACTTCGTAAGGCCCGCTTCATAATTCGCCCCCCCCCCCCCCCCATAAATTTTAACAGTTAAAAATTCAAAATCATCTTACTTACCTTTTTTTTAGAACTATAAAAAAAAGGGGAAAAAGTCTGTTCGCAAAATCATCTTGCCTTTTTTTTAGAGTTGAAAATGATTTCGCCCCCAAAAATACTATCGCCCCCCAAAAATAACTTATCGCCCCCCATAATCGTATAGAAAATAATTACCCCTTTAAGATGTCGATCGTCCAGGTTGAGAATCACTATTTTAATATATAGTACCTATACTATTATACTAGTACGTTTATGCTCGAATAAATTATTTTACTTTACTTTTTAATATAATCCAAAATTTTTTTATTTTTTTTGGAATGCATATTAATTAATTTAAATATCCATCAAACACACACACACACACACACTTTGACCTATAAAAATTGCACTGTAAAAGAGGAAACACTTGTAAGTTTGATTCCTAAAACCAACATGAATCACACATAATCGGAAGGGACAGTAACAGTTTCATTAATTGCCGCCAGTCGCGGAACGGTAGGGGGTTCCCAACCAACAGCTTCATATGTCCTATCTGGAGCTGATAAATCCGAATAATATGCACTACTTGGGGCAGATGAAATTAACACATCTGGTTCCACATCGGAGCCAGTATACGCTGTGTTTTGATATGCCGGTGAACTGGAAGATTCGCGATCCAATTCAGCATAAAGCGCCTCCCCAGGGATTTCGGGCGGCTGCCCAGGATAAGGCTCTTCGATTGTATAATGATTGGCGGTGGCTGGTCGAACCTGAGGCGCTGGAGTAGGGGGTGGTCGACGAGTCCCTAACCAGGACCATACACGGCCACCTCCCTGCTCAATTCCAGGATTAGGCCGATGAGGTGGAAGATGGACTCTTCTTTCCTCCAAAGGTAGACTAGGCGCCTTGTCCTTTTGACGGGAACGGGATTCGGCAACCGGCGATGTCCCATTTGATCTTGAAATCCACGACCAGAACAACCCTAAAATTAATAAGAATAATAAAAAAAAAAATTAATACCAAAAAATAAAAAAATAAATAAATAAAAAATATTTAACCTAATTTTCTAATAAATACAAGTAATTTCGAGAGGAAAATTTTTCGTTATTTTGTTAGTAATCATATCTCTCTGAATAGTATCTGTGCATTTTAGATGTATATTTATTAGATGTATAGTCTTTTGATGTACACTTGATATAATAATAATAAATACTTTTTTACCCCCTTGGTATTATAAATGAACTTGGTATTTGTTTAGTCTAAACGATGTATGATGGATTTGGATAAAACTTTACCAGTAGATTCCTTTTTGATTCAAAACAAACTTTCCTTAAGAAGTATGTGGCGGTCGCTTCTAGTTTACAAGATAAAAATTATTAAATTTTGCATATAAATCCATTGATATTCTATTTAGCTACCATGTTTTATTATTTAACCACCAGAGGGCTCCACTTTGTTTTTATATAAGTTCGGTTTGGATATAAGATTAAAATATTAATTAACTAAATAATTTTCCTATATCCAAACCGAACTTATTAACCCTCCCCACCCCCTCCGAAAATTAGTGGAGCCCTCTGATGATCAAATAATAAAACATGCTAGCTAAATAGCTGGTAAAGCTTTATCAAAATTCATCATACATCGGTTAAACTAAACAATTACCATGAACTTATATTAAGAAGAGCTTCTTCAATCTATAAACTATGTATATATCTATTTTCTGCTTTCTTCTTTAGATCATTTTTTTTTCTTTTTTTTTAGACCTATAGTTAATAAATACTATAGAAACACGGTGGCAAAACAGTGGCTCGTGAGCCACATTTGGCTCTTTTCGAGTTTATTGTGGCTAAATTAAAAAATTTAAAGTCATGACACAAAAGTGTGCCCACCCCAACTTTAAAATTTCATTTCATTAATGCATGAAATAACTATTAATAATTTTAAATTTTAATTAAAATAAAAAAAAAAAAAACTAAATTCATATTTGCTAAGGATCTTTATTTTCTGTGGTGATTAATTATCATAAGATTGATTAAAGATTAAGAATTGTGTAAATAAATAAATAAATAAAAGAAATTAATTTCTCGATTGTATTAAACCAATCGTAATCTCAATTTTAAGTGGTGTCATGCGAAACTAAAGATTGACTAAAAATGTATTGTGAGGGAAACTGAAAAAGAGACTTGGCTTGTTTTTGTAATAAAATCACTCAAATGAAAAATGTTCAATGATTCATCAAATTTTTATTTTTAATTTGATCAGACAGTGATTTATAAAATACTTTATACACATTTTAAAGTCTTTTTTCCACAAACAGGGTTACCTTGAGTTTTTTTTTTTTTTTTATTAAATTTTATATTTTTTTACGTTTCATACTAAAATTATACAAATTATATATCTTATAAATAAAAATTATTCTAAATTATTTAACATAATTTCAAATTAATTGTATATATCTATCTATATATATACAGTGAACGCCCTATATAAGCAACTCATTATCATTATCTTATTGGTGAAAAGTTGCTTACAGGGAAAAATTGTATTTAAAGCACAAAAATATTAATTAATTAATTAATTAATTAACATAAACTAACAGAAATTCTATTCTAATTAACAAATATTAACTTCAATACTGGCTGTGCAAAACACAAACATATTACAATAATAGAATTTTTTACAATTTGAGGTTATTTTATTATGAACAGCTCTCAATTGAAAGATTAAGCATTAAAAAAAAATAAGTTGCTTATACAGAACAGTTGAACTAAAAAAAGTTGCTTATAGAGAGTGTTCACTGTATATACCATATATATAAAATTTGACCTATATTCTTTTTAAGCAAAAGACCCTTTAATTTTTTTTATGAATAATTTATTAAAAAATTGAATATGCATTCTTATTTTATTAATATATAATTAATTAACCTTATGAATCAAGTTTAGTTTCATAAATGTTTAATTTTTATAACATTTTTTTTTACATTCAAAGTTAACGAGTTTTGGATTTTAAAATCCAAAAGATGAAAATATTCTTATAAATGTATTATATTAAGATTATATTTTTAAAAATATACACTTACCAGGAGAAGATTGTTGAGTCTTTATTCGGCTGTAACAAACCAAAAAAAAAACATTAAATACACAAATTTATAATATTTGTATATAATGTAATCAGTGATGTATTGGTAAAATAAGAAGTAAGGGAACGCATAGTGGGAGCAATTTTTTCATATAAGTTTTTATTTTTTCTTATTCTTACTATACAAAAAGTATTAACGAGCACAAAAAAAGAAATTCTAACAGTAGAAAAAGTACTCGAACGCGATCCAGTTCTGAAAAAAGGTAAGGGAACGTCGTTCCCCCGCGTTCCTCTCCCAATACACCACTGAATGTAATACATTATAATATTTATTTATTTAATTTTAAGAATCAATTCTATCATAAGGATATATAGGTTATATACTTAAATATAATTAAAATATTATCATAAAGATAAATAATATTTAACGTAATTTTTTTTTTGTTTTTATTTAAAATAATATTTATTTAATTGAGTAGAATAAATTCTAAATATTATGATAACAAAAGGTGAATTATTATGTTTTGAATGTATTTTGTATTTACAACGTTTAATGATCAATAGAAATAAGAATTGAACGTTTCCTTTTAAAGAAATTCTAAAGAATTTTCCTTTCTTTTCCTTTGGAGAAGAATAATAATAATATGACACCCACCTGCGACAGTGGAGGGCTGCAACCATGACGACAGCCCCGATGGCTGCAGACACGACGGATACAATGGCCAAAGTGAGCGCCCAACCTAACTCTGGACCATACTCTGAAAAATTCACAAATGTTGTTCAGAATTTGTCAAAAAGAATAATAATCGATTCTATTACGTTTATAAAGGTCTTTTCTTATTCAACAAATTCTATTCATAAGATTCTATAATAATAAAAGATATTTAAGTACAAAAAAAGCAATTAGAAGCACTCTTCGAATCTCCCCCCCCTTCTTATAATTTTTTTGTGATTATTTAAGTTTAAATTTTAATTTTTTAAAATTTATTTTTTTAATTTCTTAATTTAGTGTTGGTATAACTAAATTATAAATATTTAAAATAGATTGGAAATCAATTAATTTAATAAGATATATACAAATGTTACTTTTGTTGTTTGTTTTGTCTATTGAGAAGAAAGGAGCCCCATTTCCGTTGTTTTTTTTTCTTATGTTATAATACTTATTATGTTAGATGATTATTATATAAATTACTTGCAATAAACATATCTATTATACAATATTATCTATTGTGAAACTTCTAGGAATATATATTTATTATTATTTAAATCATTTATTTATTTTTCCATTGACATAATTATTTCCAATTTATAAATAATTAATAGAAGTATCTGGTTTACCGAGCCGCTGCTCTGTACTTTAAAAAAATTATTTCATATGAATAAAATGAAAATTATGAATATTTAAGATTAAGACTATTATTTAAAATAATATAAATATATTAAAAAAAAATTATAAAATAACGTTTTTCCAATGGACTAAAAAGAATAAAATAATTTTTCTATATGCCTGACAAAGTTTATGGATAAATTGCTTCATAATCAACGAAAAACGTTGGGCGCATTTAGTTTTATTTATTTATATGAACAATCAAGTCAAATTTTTGTAATAATAAAAATTTTATTAAACACATAAACTGACAAATTTTTTTATCATGCAATAAAATTGATAGTTTAAGAGTTAAGAAAATAATCTTTTATTATTTTTCACTGTAATATACTTATATCAAAGTATGTATCAAAATTTAAAAGAATTTTTATTAAATTTACATATTATCATCAAATCCAAAATGGTTGATTATACTAGAAGAAATAGTGTTACTTGTTAATTAAGTGGTAATTATGTGGTATGTATCTTAGTATATATATATGAATTATAAATGTATATAGAATAATGTACGCATAATGTGTTCATAAAAAACGGTCATTCTTTTCTTGTTTTTTTCTCTCGGGGATATATATATATATATAATAAGCGGGAGTGTCCTCCCCTAGACTTTCCCGCAAATAAATAGGTATAAAGAGTTGTGAATGAATATTTAGAATGTGTAAACTTGGTACCTAAAAATATCCATAGGTGAAATTTGGTGTGAAAACAATACCTCCCTTACTATCGTCGGTCGGTAAAAAAGAAACGCTACTTGTATAGGTAAAATGTCACTTCCGGTAGTCAGATCATGATAAAATTTGGTATCTGAATTTTTTTCATATTTTTAAATCTATATACAAAATAGGAAGCAAATATCTCGAAGCAAACTGGTACTTTACTTGAAAGGTAAACGCAACTAGTGTAGGTAAAGTACCAGTTCCGGTTAACCGATTTTGACGAAATTTTGATAGAAATCTACAAACTATGAATAATATCGGTGTACCAAATTTCAAAGTCCTAGCTTGATTAGTTTTTGAGTAAATTTGCTTACAGACATTACATACATACATACATACATACATACATACATACATACATACATACATACATACATACATACATACATACACACACACAGACATAATTCGAAAAATGGTATTTTCCGACTCAGGGAGGTCTAAAACGTCAAGATCTATCGAAATCTCGAAGTCGAAATTTTTGACGATTCCAATACTTCCCTTATACGAAGTATGCGGGAAAGTAAAAAAGGACCTTTTCTCTATGCCATTTGAGGGAAAGACCACCCCTACTTCATCGACGCTAGTGAAGATTAATAAGAATTCATCATTAATTTTAATGCTATGAAATATATTTTTAAATACGTTCAAAATGAAAATCTATCCTGAAATCAATATTTATGTTTCAGAATCCGTTGAAAAAAAATTAATCGGAGCAATGGAGTTTGTTACTAAAAGTAATTAATCGCTAATTAATTATAATTCAATTATATTTCTGCTATACCTTCTAGGGATCCATTGAAATATCTATAGAAATTTTCAAAAGTCTATCTCAATAAAAAGTCGATGAAAAATCGATTTCAATTTGTCAAAAGGTCGAACAGACAAACAGACAGACAGGGAGACAGACGCCAAGTGAAGTTAAGAAAAACGTTATAATAAATAAACTACAAAATATATGAAACAATTAAAAAATAATTTAAAAGAACATAAATTAAAAAAAAATAGTTATAAAACATACAGTCTGTAAACGTAAGTATTAATGCACAGAAAGACTAGAAAAGTATGGCCTGTGGATATAACATAATATATATTTCGTAATTTGTGATTACAAAATATTAAAATAAATATTGTTAATTTTTTTATTTATAATATTTTGTATTTAAAGAAGCGCTGTCCGGCGTTACTCGGCGCCATTTTTTTTTATTATTAAAATTCCTATTTTAAATTAAGAAGAAATTAATAAAGATGATTTTTTCCCGAGACTGAAAGCAATACAGATCGATTTTTCTTTATAAAAATTATCTATGGTGTGATTTTCAAAAAAATCCTTCAAGTCGTTTAATATTTCAAAAATACAAATATAAATACAAATAAAATACAATTTTTGCTAGTATAATAAGATAAGATATATTTAAATGATTTTTAAAGATTATATATTTATATATATTTGGTAACAAGTTTAGTTTCTGTCTTTTTTTGTCTTGCTTTATGAATTGATATTAATGGGACCATTTATTAAATGTAACCTATTCTCATGGTATTTGTAAGCGATTGTCCGAATGACAGGCAGCCTGCCACCAGTCCTTAATAACCATGGGGTTCTTTGAGAGAATCGCTAAGGGATGGTAGGAGTAGGTGGAGGGAGGAATTTCTCCCACTTTGCCTCTACGCTAGATTATCTTTTCTTTTCAAAGAAATTTAGTTGGACATTGACAAGTAAAAAAAAAGAGGATGTGAGTTGAAGGGAATTTTTCAATACGATTAGTGCCAAGGGACATGAGTCCCTTTGCGGCAAATTAAAACTCTGCAAAAGATACATCAATCTATAGAATCGAACAACATGGATGGCATGGACGATTTTAAAGTTTAAATTATTTTTATTTTCCAAGGGGTTTTTATGTTAACTCTTAAGAAAACAAATTCTATTGATACAAATTTAAATCGATTAGTTGCAGATTTTGTATTCTAAACATTTTCAACGGACAAATTTTAGATTTCCATTTTTAAGAAAGAAACCTTTTTCAGTAGAAAAATTAGAAAAGGGAAGGTTAACGAATTGATGCCACCAATCGATTCTCCCAAAAATTATATATATATATAGGTATATATTTGTATGTTTTGAAATATTAAACCTCTCAAAGGATTTTTTTTAATTCACACCATAGATAATTTTTATAAAGAAAAATCGATCTATATTGGTTTCAGTCTAGGGAAAAAAATCATTTTTATTAGTTTTTTTCTTAATTTAAAATAGGAAATTTAAATGATGTCAGCAACTATGTCAAATAGCATTTCCTTAAATACAAAATATTAAAATAATATAAAAAATATTTATGTTATATCCATATCTGTCTTTCAGTGCATTAATACGTTCTTTTATAATATTAGTTTTTCTGAATTTAAAATAGAAAATGTAAATGTCGTCAGCAAGTACGTTAGACAGTGCTTCCTTAAATACAAAATTTATAAATATAAATAAAATAAAATTACGAAATATATATTATGTTATATCCACAGGCCATACTTTTCTGTCTTTCAGTGCATTAATACCTATGTTTAAGGGCTGTATGTTTTATGATTATTTTTTTTTTTTAATTTATGTTCGTTTAAATTGTTTGAAAGGCTGTTCAGTAAACCAGGTTCTTATTATTATTAAATTTTTAGATTTTCAATTGACAAAACTGTTTTTTTTTTATTAACAAACTTTTTAAAAAGATTCAAAGTTGAAGTTTATTTTCGGCAACATTTAAAATAAACGTACCAAAACTATCAGAGTCATTCTAATTTGGAATATACTAGTAAATGCAGTGTAAAGCATGCAGTTTAATGCATTAAAATATTTTTGTTATATAATATATATATTGATATTTCAAAATTTAATTTGTAAAATAACTTATGATTGTCAAAGAATATGATACTCAAAATGTCTCTTGAATATACTTTAGATATATAATGAAAATTTGGTGTCAATATCTAAACATTCTGATAAAATTTTTTTTAATCATTGAAACAAAAAAATCGGATTCATTTTTACAGAATCATGTTCCACTTGTTAACAAATATAACAAAAGTACAAGAGTATGGATACATTGATAACAACGATAGGAATGACAATAAATTAGACTTATATTTTTTGTATTTTTTTCAATAAAAAAAAAAAAATAATTAAGAACAATCAGTGATGTATTGGTAAAATAAGAAGTAAGGGAACGCATAGTGGGAGCAAAAAAAAAAAATCCTATTTTCAGCAATTTATTTCAATATAAGTTTTTATTTTTTCTTATTCTTACTATACAAAATATTTACGAACACAAAAAAGAAATTCTAACCGTAGATTTAAGTGGGAGTTGTTGGGACATTAAAAAGTACTGGAAAGCATTTCTTTTCTGAAATTAGCTGGAGTGTCTCCACTTGACTATCTCGGAATTTGAATTGGATTAATTAACAAATATATTATATATTAATTAAATTTAATTAATTATAAATTATAAATTAAAATTAATAAATAATATTTATTAAACCAGCGCATGTTTGGCTCTTTGTTGATGGCACCACGTCACGTGTTGGCGCGTGAGATTTTCAGTGTTAAAAAATTAATTCTGGTATTTTCAGCTATTCAATCAAGCTGAAATTCTATATATAGCAGTTTTATACAATTATTAATCATGTGAAAAATTATCAAACATATATCTTTACTTTTACGATCACTTTAGAGGAAAATAAATCAAAACGTTGTAAGTAATGACCCTCTTCCGGTTGAGCTACATTTCTCAAAAGTTGATAGAAAACTACGAAATTTGAATAATGCCCATGTACCAAATTTCATGATTCTAGCTCAAACCGTTTTTGAGTAATTTTGTCTACATACACACATACACACACACGCACAGACATTTTTCTCAACATTAGTGAAAATGATTCAGGACCCTTCAAAACGTATAAAAACAACAACATCGAAAATTTTCGTGATCGTAATACTATCTTTGGCGAGATAGTAAAAAGGTAAGGGAACGTCGTTCCCCCGCGTTCCCTTCCCAATACACCACTGAGAAAAATTAAAATTTATTAATATAATATATTTATAATTTTCTATTTCTATTTTTTATATTATAGATTGAAAAATATTTATTTTTCAATTAAAATATGTAATATAGGCAAAATGATATGATGGATAATTATAATCACCTTGTGAAAAATCAAAGGTATTGGCGCTATCGGCTCCAAGTCGAGCCCAGGTACAAAGGTCACAGGTGGTGAGTCCATCCGATTCCACCTGGTCATCAAGAAAAGCGGGTCTAGGTGGTGGGGGTAAGAAAGGTCTCGACCAGAATTCTTCTTCATCGGGTAATTCCCAGGATGAGTCGTCTTGTGTTGTTCCACCAAACCACTCACCATCATCCCCCTGTAATATAGAAAACAATTAAAATTACAAACAAATTAGAAAAAACAAATCTAATTTTATTTTATTTTTTATACAAATTATAATTATAATTCAAAGATTATTTATCATTGGTGAGAAAGAATATTTTTTGGTGATCATGATTATATAAGAAAATTTATGAAATTAATTATTTTATTTAATTCCTAAAATTAATTAAATATTAATATAACTTGTAAACGAAGAAGGAGGGGGCAGGAAGTGTCAAAGAAATGTTACATGAATGGATTGGCAAAACTAATAACAAACTCTTATCTTACAAAAATAATGAAAATATTTTAATTTAAAAATTTTCCTTATTAAAATTAATTTATAATATAATAGAATGGATGTGTGTGTGTGTGTGTGTTCAGTGATATATACTTCCCCTTCCTTAAATATATAAATAATGGATCTGTATTCGGAGTTTTCGTTTTTAAAAGAAGTTTTGGAAGAAAAAGTTACTAGTTACAAGTTACTTTTTCTCAAGTTTATTTATTAAAATAATAAATACTAGAGATAATACAGAACAGATTACAGTGTGCTATTAGCAACAAATCATGAAAAGGATTTGTTGAGGTAAAGTACGTATGAAGTACTGGTAATTATATGAATTATATATAATCAATTGCAGGTAATCGATAGGTGGTTCCTGAGTAAATAAAAGTAGGTAATCAATTAATGATTCTTAATGAAACAAATGCAGAGGATTCACAATGAATCCCTGAGCAAAAGGGCAGAGCCTCCGGCCTTTTAGTGAGTTGTCTAAGAACTGGCTTTGAGATCGAGAAGCCGTCTTTTATAATGAATTTAGTGTTGTGCTTGCAGAAATCATGACGTCATGAATTCTGCTGGTGTTGCAGGAACTGAGTCTGTAACTTATATATATATATAAGTAATTATTTTATTTATTAATATATCTTTAGAAATCAAATCAATTTCAAAAAATGTAAACATTGTCCAAAGATTTTAATTCCTTATTTTTAAATAATAATTATAACTTATAATATTATAAATGATATTATATTATAAAAATGTAATTTTTTTTTGATTAAAAATAAAATAAAATTTGAAATAAAAAAAAAATAAAATCGGGATAATATTTTATATATATATATATATATATTTGTGTATGTAAGTACTACAAGAAAATATAATCTTATTTAAGAAGAAATAAAAAATTGTATTAATGTTATAAAAAAATAATAATAATATATAAATATTTATTGATTGAAATTATTTTTTGATTATTATTGTTTGGTTTAACATTTATAATAAATAAAAAAAAAACGGATCAAGGTAGAGATAGATTTATATTTACCATAAATAGTTAAACTATGTACCTATAGCAGTGAATCTCAACCACTGTGCCGCGGTACTTTTATGAACCTCGAGATTTTCAAAATGTACCGCCAAATTTTACAAATGTAATGTTAAAATTAAGAAAAAGTACTTATTTATTTTATATGTATGTAAAAAAAAGGTAAAATGTATTTGCGATCAGGCTCTTAAACATTTCCGATTTTTCAATATGGCCCTAAGTATGATTATTACTAAAGTGACCAACCGTCCTCCATTTGCAAACTCTGTCTTTCTTTTGTAAGTGTCCTAACTGTCCTTCTTTTTGATATCTGTTCCGTTTTTTGAAATATTTAGGACATTTCGTAATTTTTTCAATTTGCTTCTAAAAAAAAGGTAAAATGTCCTAATTTGGTGTTTTCAAAATATGGTCACCTTATTATTCCACCTATCATTTTCTTTGTGTGCCTCCAAATTTTTAAACCGAAAAAAATGTGACGGGGGTTAAAAAAAAGGTTGAGAATCACTAACCTATAAGTTATATGTACCTACTTATCTCTCAATTTGAATATATACAATATATATATCTTGTAGTTTACAATTCTATCCATTAATACATTTTCAATTAATTGTTTTGTTTTTTTTGTTTTTTTCTTGGCTTTTTTGTTATATGTATTTTTTTATCAATTATTTTCATTATTTTTAATTATAATAGTAATGTTTATAGCAGAGGAGAGTTCAATAAATAAATAAATAATATTAATTATAAATAACTGACTTATTTTCATTATATATTTTATTATTTGCTAGTTTTACTGATTTATTTTTTTCAAAAAAATTTTATAGAAAGTCATTCTTAACAAGGTTCAAAGAATAAAAAACATTTTCTGGATTTATTCTATTTTATGGCTATGCAAATTTTCTTTGTGAAAACAATTATTCAAATCATTTCTACATAAAATAAAAAAAAAAAAAATAATACTTTTAATAAATTGAGAATTTTCATTAAAAATACATAATAACACCCACATATTTCAAATATTAATGTCTTTTATCAATTATTATAATCATAATATAGACACATTATATTTTAAGACACAATGTAAAGATAAATGGATTCTTTCTTTGTAGAACAATAAATAATACAATTGATATAATAAATGTATCTATTCATGAGATTATTAGTATATTAGTCAAACAATTCTTAATTATATTATGTAGATTTTTATCAATCTCTCTCTATCTATTTCTGTGCCTCAACGGAACTTGAAAGTTCTTGGCAGCAGCAACCACATTTCTTCAAGTGTGAGCTACATCCATCCAAATCCTATTTTCTCACAAATCTCACTTCCGTCTCTCTCTTATTTCTCTTCTGACGATTTAAGCACCTTTACTGCATGATAACAGGCGTTACCCAATTGAAACTTCGATGTAAATTATTCTACGTTTTGTATGTTAAAACTTTGTGTGTTAATACTATTCCATTCTGTTACTAAATACTTTGTCTTAACATTATTAATTTCCAGCTCCACCTCTTTTCCTGCTTCAATTAATTTTTCTACGCTATCTTTAATTACACTTGCCGAATCTCCTATTAGATTTAAGTCGTCTGCGTATCCTAATACTTGAATTTTTTTGTTTAATTCGATTCCGTTTGATTTTTCCCCAATTTGTCTAATTACATATTCCAGAACTAAATTAAATAAAATTGGTGATAATGCGTCTCCTTGTTTTAACCCATTTCGAATTTCGAAACTTTCTGACAATTGATTCGCGCATCTTACTCTTCCTTTATAAATTTGAAGATCAAGATTTGAAAAAGTTTATCCGAATCTATTGAGTCTTACAATTAGTTATGCTTTACTAAGGTCTACAAATAATTGGTGAACAGAAATATTGAATTCGCGTTTTTTTTCTCTATTTCATACATGTATTTCAAATATTTATCAATAGTAATAATTATAGTAATAATAAGAAGGATAATTACACAAAAATAATAATAATAATAATAATGATTAAATGTTAATAGTTCTCTCTCAATTTTTATTAAATGATATTTTTAAACGCCTGAAAATTTGACTTAATTAAAATATTAAAATAAAAAAAAATACTAAATATATTTCTCAAAATGTTTAGTTAAACATAATTTAAAAAAAAATGGAGGGAATTTCTCCAATGGCAGGTGTATTTTTCCATGAAATTAAGTTATTACTTTCGGCTCGATACAATAATAAAAGGTTTCTTCAACAGCGAGTTGGCTCCATTCTCTTCGGACATTATTAAGTAATCAGAGAGAGAGAAAGATTATTTTTTTTCTCTTTTTCCCTTTCTCATCCATAATTTATTATTTTTTATTTGTACTGCTCATTGAAAACTTATTATCAACCATCTAACAAAATAAAAAAACTAAAAAATATTTTTCTAATTTTCAGATATGTGATTAATCAATTATCTTTTTAGTATATAATAAGAAATAAATACATAGTCCTATTAGTATATGATTGATTATAATTTAGATAGTTAATTTAAGAAAACATTAAGCTAAATTTAAATATTTGATATTATTATTAATATAATATCTATCTCTGTGGCTCTACGGAACTCGAAAGCTCTTGGCCGCAGCAACTCTATTCTGAGCCACAACCCTCCAATCCCTACCCTCTCCCATCTTCCCTTCCCACATTATCCACCCAAGGTATTCAAAACGGGCTTTTCCTACTCGGTCTCCCCACTAATATATATTTTTCGCCATTCTTTCTTCACCCATTCTAGCCACGTGCCCTGCCCATCGCAG
This sequence comes from Labia minor, assembly GCA_963082975.1. NCBI lineage: Eukaryota > Metazoa > Arthropoda > Insecta > Dermaptera > Spongiphoridae > Labia > Labia minor. The sequence goes on from OY720349.1 coordinate 7,200,284, forward strand.
CCTTCTCGATTTTATAATTCTAACTATATCTGGAGATGCATAGAGGTCATGCAATTCCTCGTCATTCCCCGGTGATCTCATCTTTCTTTGGCCCATAAATGCTTCGCAGAATCCTATTCTCAAATACTCTAAATCTACTCTCGTCTCCTAAGGTCATTAACCATGCCTCACACCCATATAATACAACCGGCAAAATAATTGTTTTTGATATTATTATAATTAATAAAAATATCTGTTATAAATATATCCAAGGAAAAACTTTACATTTTTTATTTTATTTTTATTATTAATATATATAAAATAAATTTTATGTCACTATTAGCCACTTCTTTTTACCTAATTTTTTTCTGTGGAGTACTTATAGTTAGTAATGTTATAATAAATACAATAACTATAAACTATAAATATAAATTTTACATTGGAATGTTGTTAAAAAGTTAAACAAGACTTTACAAAATTTCTATGCTATATTAATTAACATTATTTCAATTGTATAATAATATTTTTAATTATTAAAAAAACAGCATACTTATTAAAATTTTCAATAAAATATATATTCATATTTTACTAATAAACAATTACTTATGTAGTTTTAAAATTTGAAAAAATAAGATATATACTTATATATATTATTCAATTTTTTTTAAAAAAAATAAAATATTAATATACTTATATGAATGTAAGTCGATTTTTAAATAACGGATTTTATTTAATTTTATACGAATAAATTAAATTATAAGTTATTTGTTATACATTAAATATAGTACGATAAATTATAAACAATTAAAAACTAAATTTAAAAATTTAAATTATGTTTAAATTATAAAATAGAATCCAGCACCTCTGGTGTTCTTTCACACAAACACATTTTAATATAATTATGTACATAAATTTAAAAATAATATTTTGATAGAGTTAACTAATCATTGTCTCACTCAATAAGTATCATTTAAAAATCATATCAGATGTAAAATTATCTATATTATATACAAACAAATAATAAATCAATTAATAAATAATATGTAAATAAATATAAAAATGGCATTGAAAAAAAAATGAACCATTTCAAACTTAAATAATAAATAATCATCTTAAAATTTAATTATATCGAATATTAAGCTATATTAACTATATATCTCAAGAGATTCTTGGCAAAATGATCATTTGAAAATTAACATTCTAATATTAATAATTATTTAAATTATTTTTAGTCACTGCCTTTTTGAATAAGGAATATTTCTAAAAATAATCAAGAATATTTTTTAATTTTAATCAAAATGAATAATGATGATATATAACTAAATTAAATTAACGATGGTGAGTTGATTAAAGATTATTTATTTAAATTAGTTAAATAGTAACTGATATCTCTTTATGCTTGTTAATTGATTTTATATTAAAATAAGTTGAACTGTGGCCAGGCACAGAACCGACCGATGTTTGAAATAAAGTAATTTCCAGATACAGAAACAATTTTAAATAATTTAAATGTATCTATTAATGCAGTGGTTCTTAAACTGTGGTCCGCGGACCCCTGGGGGTCCGCGAAGCCTTTACTGGGGGTCCGCGGTCCTCGGAAAAAAATCATCGTAAAAATATATACATATATAAATATTTAAAGTTCATTGTGTAACTATATCCTCCTAGAGAATTACGGCTATAATTTAATACTATTAATAATACTATTTTATTTTATTAAATTGATAATTATGTCAATTAATTTTTTGTGAATAAATAAACATATATAAAAAACTATATATAAAATTTGAATTTTCATCCATTCATTCATTTAAAATCATTTTTCGATTGTTCCTTTAAAATAACCCCTCTTAGGGGCTCGGAAGGGGAGGCATATAAGGGAATTTTCTTTCACTTTGTTATTGGGGAAAACCAGGGGAGGGGACAGTCTTACCCGGAAAAACCCAAATTGTCAGCGTCCACTCTGGGGTTTTAAACAGTTTTAAAGCAAATGTTAATTATAAGTTCATTTCTCAACGAGTTGTATCTTTAAATTATTTTTATTAATGTTAATTATAAGTTCATTTCTCAACGAGTTGTATCTTTAAATTATTTTTATTAATTTAATTAATTATAATTAAATTATAGCTAATAATAGTTTATTATAGCTAATAATTTTTTTTAATTTTTAGTGTAATTTGCATGATCATTATTTTATAAAAACACTAAACACATTTTGCAATTTCCCAGAAAGGCTGTTTTTGAGAGTAAGTATAAGTTAGTTTTATGAATAAAAAATATTTATTTTAATAATATTTTAGAATCAAATTACGAAATTAATAATATTTTAGAATCAAATTACGAAATTAATAATATTTTAGAATCAAATTACGAAATATATTTATTATATAAATTAATATTCATTTAAAATGATATTAAATCATTTATTTAAAATGATTTAAAACATTTATTAAAATGATTTAAAACATTCATTTAAAATGATATTAAAACATTCATTTAAAATCATATTAAAACATAGCTAGTAAATAATAATTCGTTATATTTATATTATATTTATATTATATTTATATTATTGTAGTTCAATGTTAATAAATTACTCCATAAAATGGATCGTTGGCTACAAACTGGTTCAACACAGAAACGGAAAGAATCAGATGATGAGGCATCAACAGCAAACTCTACCAAGAAACGCAAAACTAGAAAATATTCGGATGATTATTTATCATTTGGATTTACTTATATTTGCAACAATGATGTGGAAAGACCAGTCTGCGTTCTATGTCAGGAAAGTTTATCCAATGAAAGTATGAAACCTGCTAATCTCAGACGTCATTTACAAACAAAGCACAGCGAGCATGTTAGTAAGTCTATCGAATTTTTTAAAATGAAAAAAGAAGAACTTAATTCAAGTCAGAAATTGATGGTAAAGACGGGATCTGGTGGTATGAGTAAGAAAGCAGTAATGGCATCATATGAAGTAGCTCTACTTATTGCTAAAGCAGGAAAGCCGCATAATATAGCAGAGCAATTAATTCTTCCTGCTACAAAAGTAATTACAAATATAATGTTAGGAACTAAAGCATCAAACGATATAAATTTGATTTCATTATCAAATGATACGGTTAAGAATAGGATTGAAGACATGTCATGTAATATAAAAGAAGAATTAATATCGAGAGTGCGCAAAAGTCACTATTACTCATTACAATTGGATGAAAGTACTGATGTCACTAATAATGCCAATTTGTTAGCTTTCATTAGATATGAGTTTGAAAATCAAATACAAGAAGATGTATTGTTTTGTGATTCACTACCTTCACGAACGACAGCTAATGACATATTTAACAGTTTGAATAATTTTATAACCGAAAATGAAATAGAGTGGCCAAAATGTGTTGGAATTTGCACTGATGGTGCTCGTGCAATGTCAGGTACAAGAACTGGATTGATTGCTCTTATTAAAAATTTTGCGCCTCAGGTTGTTTGGAATCATTGCTGCATTCACAGAGAATCATTAGCAGCCAAAAATATGTCACCAGATTTGAAAAGAACATTAGACGAAGTAGTTAAAATTGTCAATTTCATTAAGGCTCGTCCACTTAATTCCAGAGTTTTTAAAATTTTGTGTGAGGAAATGGGTAGTCAACATACACATTTATTATTACATACAGATGTACGTTGGTTGTCCCGCGGGAAAGTACTCATTCGCCTTTTTGAGCTTCGAGATGAAATACGATTGTTTTTAATAGATGCGCATTTTGAACTGACCGAATGTTTCAATGATTTTATCTGGTTAGCTAAGGTGGCTTACTTGACTGATATTTTTACAAAATTGAACGAACTTAATTTGAGCCTGCAAGGTACTGTTGTAAATATATTTAAAGTTGAAGATAAAATAGAAGCAATGATTAAAAAAATCGACTTGTGGTCGAAACGCATCCAGAACGGTGTATATGAGTCTTTTCCAACTCTCAATGATTTCATAGAAAGCTCCAGTGAAAAATTGCTTAATCAAACGCGTCAATTATTTGTTGAACATTTAATTACTTTGAAAAGCAACTTCAGGAAGTATTTTTCTACTCCTGATCCTTGCAATAACTGGATCAGAGATCCATTTAATATGGAAATTACAAATGCTAAACATTTATCTGCACCTGAACAAGATATTCTCGTGGAATTATCATGTGATACAACTTATAAACTAAAATTTAACAAAACTGAATTGAGCAACTTTTGGTTACTTCTCAGGTCAGATTATCCTGCGCTTGCAAATAAAGCACTTCAACACTTGATTCCATTCTGCACAACATATTTATGCGAACAAGCTTTTTCGGTACTATTTTATATTAAGTCTAAATATAGAAACAAATTAAATGTAGAGCCGGATCTTAGATTAAAAGTTTCCAATATTAAGCCAGATATTGAGATTCTTGTTTCAAGAAAACAACTGCATACATCTCATTAAATATGTAAGTTATATTTAATGAGATAGATGCAGTTATTTTTTAAAATATTTCTTATTTAATATTTTCTGAAAAAAATTATAAAATATTTATATGAATTTAATGTAAGTACCCATTATAATTTGTGAGATTTGTTGCTATGACAATGTTTGTATTTTCTTTCTTCAATATTATAATTTCTAATAAAATGTGTTCTACAATATGCAAAAAAATCGTTATTCACCAATCACTGTTAGAAATATTCATCATATATCCTTGTCCTTATGAGATCGTAAGCCAGAAATTAATTAATAAAATGACGTAAAGTACCTAAAGTTGTGATGGGGGTCCGTCAAAAAAAATTTTTTCAAGTGGGGGTCCGTGGAGTACATAAGTTTAAGAACCTATGTATTAATGTAATAAAAAACAGATAGGCATATAACATAAATATTTTTAATTTTATTTTATTTATAATATATAATTAGCCGGCTGTGACGTCATGAAGAGTTGGGTGACATCATATAATTTTAAATTAAGAAAAAAATTAATAATGATGATTTTTCCCGAGGATAAAACCAATACAAAGTGCATGATTCGTGGAGTCATGTGAAATTTGGTGTGAAAATAACCCTTCCCTTCCTATGGTCGATGGCTAATTCTACCACTTCTGGTTTCCGGTTATACACCAAAAGTTGATCAATCATCATACTGATGCATTAAGTAAATATACCAAATTTCATCAAAATCTCCACATGTGAAATTTGGTGTGAAAACAATACCTCCCTTACTAACGTCGGTCGGTAAAAAGAAAAAAAAACTATTATAAAATAATATATTTTTAATATTTTCTTTTACAAATGAAAATAAAATAGAAATATTAATAATTAAAATATTTTATTTATTAAATTAATTATTTTATAAATTAAAAAAAAAAAAATTAAATTAAAATATAAAAGCAAACAAACAAACATGTTTTCTTAAAGTGCAATCGAAATCCTATAACATGTTTCAAAAAATGATTTGCGTTTTCCTATTTATTGAGGTGGAAGGTCAATACATCATTCTTTATATTGTTTTTGACGATGAGTTATAAGATTCTTTTAAGAGATAGATTTATTGAAATGTTTTAAATATACATAATAACTATGCATAATTTTCTTTCATTCACAAAATCAATATATCTTTAAAATATATATATATATGCCTGATTGTAAATTGTTTTCAACACTTGATTTTTTTATTTAAAACATTTATTTATTTACATTTATAAATTAATAAATAAAATTACTGTTAATAAATTCGTTCTTATTATTACTTGATTATTGTTTCTTTCATTACCGACCGATGATAGGAAGGGAAGGTATGTATTGTTTTCACACCAAATTTCACATTTGGAGATATTTACATATCTCCATGAATCATGCATTTTGTTAACAGAAAAAAAGTATTTTTAGCATGATATCTGTCCGTCCGTCCGTCTGTCCATTGTGTGTCTATATAGAAAGTGGAGGTTTACAAATTATTAATTTTATATTCATTGTCGGAAATTTTTTGTTACATTAAACTAACTGGTGAAATAAAATTATGATTTATTTTTATATAGTCGGTCGGTTCTGTGCCTGGCCACAGTTCATTTTTGTTTTTTGTTTTTATTATTTCATAAATATGCTTTAATCTCTAAAAAAAATATTAATAATTATATATAATTATAAAATCAGTTAAATAATGATTGATCAATAAGATGTATAAAAGATAATAAGAAAACCATTTTAAAATATTATCAAATATTATAGTATCTACAATTAATAATATATTAGAAGAAACATTAATAAATAAATATTTATATGGTATATAATATATAATGAGTCTGTGATAAAAGTTCAAGGTATTATTTTAAGTGAAATTACTCTGGTAATATAAATAATAGCACCATCACAAAATGCTCATTAGAAAGGTGACACTTTGGACGGGTTTTTTTTGAAATTCAAAAGCAAAAAGCGGGTTTTCAGTCAACCCATGTGTTTTGTCTAAAAAAATCGCTTTGCTGCGCCCAAAAATCATTTATAAGAACTCATTTCAAGTCTTTAATTATTTTATTTTTATTGAGAATTGTGAATTAAATAATTTTATTTTAAAATTAATAGGTTGACTAAAAAAACTCACTAAATTATATTATCTTGGTTTTTATTTTTAGTTTAATTTACTCAATTATTAATTACTACTAAATTTTAAGTAAAACACATATTTTCCGACAATGAATATAAAATTTATACCTTGTAAACTATCACTTTCTGCTTTCGGATATACACCAAAAGTTGATGAATTCATGCTACTGATGCATTAAGTAAATATATCAAATTTTATCAAATCTATTCGGACTCAACGGACAGACAGACGGACGGAGAGACATCATGCTAAAAATACTTTTTTTCTGTTAACAAAATGCATGATTCGTGAAGATATATGTAAAAATTTGGTATTAAAACAATACCTTCCCTTTCTTTTGTGGGTCGGTAAAAAAAAAACAATATATTTAAAATTAGAAATTCAGTAAAATCTTTCATTTATATTTAAAACAATAACAAATGAGAAATTAAAATTCCACAAATTTTTAATAATATTTAAATAATAGTGCACACATTCATTCACTCTGTAAAATTGAATTAAAGGTGAGTTAAAAAAAAATTGAAAGTTACATTTTGTCTATTATTCTCTCGTTAGATATATTAGATAATTATTTTTATTTTTTTAATGTAAAAATGGTTAATGATATTTATTTTAAATAAATCAATGTTTTTTTTGTTTTGTTTTTTTATATTAACATAGATATATTACAAATAATAATTAGGTTTATATATATACTCCTGAGTATATTTATATTGTATAAAAATCAATAAATTCATATTAACACAAATGATTTATTTTGCCATTTCTCATGTTAACAAACTTTCTCGTTTATTTTTTATTATATAGTACTTAATTTGATTTAGAAACTAGGCAAGCAATTCATTCCTAAATAGATTCTATGAATGTCCTTATATCAATAGCTTAGCCTATGAATAATGAATGAAATTAAGAAAACATTCATCTTTTCGATATTCAAGTGGGCAGGTTATCCAGGCGACGCTCGATAATGTCATATTTTTTTTTTACTCAATCAGTGCATAATGAAATCAATGAATAATGCTTGTTTGCCTTTTTTAATATATGATTTGGGATAATCCCTAACTGGTTGTCACACACACACACACATACACACACATTTAATATTAAATAAATAACATACTTGAATTCTAATATTTGATAATATATATTCATATTTTAATAATATTTTTTTTTGTTTTTGTTGAATTAATAACATAAGTAATTAAATTCTTAGTATCTGCTTCACTGAGCCACCACTCAGCCATTAAAAAAATTATTCCTTATTATCAGATTTGGCAAAATTGGAAAAATAGTCATAAAACAACTCTTAAATATACTTATTGAAAGACAGAAAAGTATGACCTGTGGATATAACATACATGTAATATAAATTTCGTAATTTGATTTGATTTATATTTATAATATTTTGTGTTTAAGGAAGCGCTCAGTCTGAAGTAGTTGCTGCCGTTATTTAAATTTCCTATTTTAAATTAAAAAAAAACTAGACTAGTATAAAATATGATTTATTTATATATATATATATATATATATATATATATATATACGATTATTTTGAACCTTTCCTTTTTTTATTATATTAATTTAAACATAAAATAAAATTAAAAATGCTTTCGTTTGTATTTAATATTATATGTATATAAATGATATATTAAGGATTTATAATATTAAAATTATCTACCTTAATAATTTAAATTATTTTTAATATTAATATTAATAATTTATTTTTTAATTAGATAACAATAATATTTATATATATATAAATATATATTCATTTATTTATTGAATAATATAATAATAAAATGAAAATATATTTTATGATAAAGTTCAAGAAAAAAGTATTTCTAGAACAAATTTGCGTGGATAAAATATTTTTCTTTCGGAAACCGATAAGCAAATCAATTCCTTGGAAAAACGATAAATAAAAATAAAAATAAATATTTTTAATATTTATATTATTATTATTTTTATTATTCAGTTTGCTTAGGATGATGAAACAGAAAAGACACCAATTTGGCTGTATGAGTGATGGTAAGTTTTAATGAATTTATCCATTCTTTTCAATTATATTATTTTTTATTAATATTAATTAATAATAATTATTCGTTTTTATACCTATATATATATAAAATAATATTTATATAAATGGATTTGATTGCATTGCAATATTTTTAATGGTGTGAATTTCAAAAAAGTGGTTTGATATTTCAAAAATACAAATATATTTACAATTTTTGCTAGTATAATAAGATAAGATATATATATTTAGGTATATTTGTTATATTTTAATAAGAAAAAAGAAATAATCTTAATTATAATTTGAGAAGAACAGATTAAAATGATTATATCGTAGTTTAATGATGAATCGGATTGCTTTAAAGAGAGAAATACAATAAATCTTCTCCTGATTTTATAAATCAAATTTATAATTTCTTAATTTCAATTTTTAATAATCACATCAAAATATAAGTAATTTATTTTTAATATAATACAAATTTTTCTATTATGTCATTATAAACAAAAGTCTTGTAGTACTATAAATATAAATATTAATAAAGAAACTAAAAGAATTCAAAATATTCGACCTCCTTTTATCTAATCTTATAATTTAATGATAAATTTACAATATACTAGCTTCTCAGAGTGCCTTCGGCGCTCTTTGCACCTAAACAGAGGGTCTGCCCCTGTACACCCGATGTAATACATAGTAATTTGTTGAAAGTCTGATTGCGAAAGGTTTTAATTTATTTTAATTCAATGAGTATAATTTTTCGTATACCTTATCCTTCGGTCATGACGGTTCTAATGATACCCGAACCATTAAGATCCATAAAGCCGTTTAGAAGGAGATTATGATTGCGTAGTCGTTTAATTATAAAGATATTATAAAATTAGCTGGAGTGTCTCCACTCGACTATCTCGCAATTTGAATTGGATTAAATAACATAATATATTATATTTAAATTAAATTTAATTAATTATAAATTATAAATAATAAATATTAAACCAGCGCATGTTTGGCTTTTTATTGATGGCACCATGGCACGTGTTGGCGCGTGAGATTTGCAGTGTTAAAAAATTAATTCTGGTACTTTCAGCAATTCAATCAAACTGAAATTCTATATATAGCAGTTTTATACAATTATTAATCATGTGAAAAATTATCAAACATATATTTTTATTTTTACGGGCACTTTAGAGGAAAAAAAATCAAAACGTTGTAGGTAATGACCCTCTTCCGAATGAGACTACATTTCTCAAAAGTTGATAGAAAACTACGAATTTTGAATAATGTCCATGTACCAAATTTCATCTTTCTAGCTCAAACCGTTTTTGCGTAATCTTGTCTACATACATACACACACACACACATACACACACATACACACACACACACACACAGAGACATTTTTCTCAACCTTAGTGAAAATGATTCAGGAACCTTCAAAACGTATAAAAACATCAAAATCTCAACGAAAATTTTCATGATCGCAATACTATCTCTGGCGAGATAGTAAAAATACAACGAATTATTTGGGATTCATTATTTTATAAAATATTTAATATAAATTTGATAATAATATGTATATTTAATTTAAAAATTATTTCTAGATAAAATAAATACTTACTTAATAAAAAATCTAACCTAATAGATATATGTATTATATATATCTATTATTTGTTCTCTTGATATTAAAATTGAAAATTTTATAATTAATACAATATTAATAAAAACCATAAATTATAAACTAGTTCTATTATAATTAATAATAATATTTGAAAACATTTATAAATAAATTTCACCTAAGTTCGATAGATATTTTTTATTAACATGTAAATTTTTTAAAAAAAAATTATGATATACCGTTATACATATATTGTGTGTATTTGAGAGAAATTTTCCAAAAACATCATCTACAAAAATATACCTATATAAATTTAAAAAAAAAATAAATAACACTTATTTAGTTCTAACCATAACCATTAAAAATACAAGATATTATTATTTATAAAAAATTTATGAATTACAGTATAAATGATTGATTACATAAATTCAATAATTTTAGATTTTTTTTCTATCTAAACTCAAAGTATTAATTAAAGGCGAAAGAAATATCAAAATGAATATTTTAATTTTAAATAGACATTTTGTTCCGAAGGGTTCAAAGTGAAAAAAATTCAATGCCTAAAGGCAAAAAAGCTTCTGAAATACACCTTCCACTGTCTAATATTCAAGTTCAAATTATGGTTTCCTATTAACCAACCAAGAGGCACCTTTAAATAAAAACAAATCTTTATTTTAATATGATATTTATTAAAGTACAAAATACTTAAAATAAAAATGAAAATAAAAGTCATTATAGATGAATAAATAATGACTTAAATGTTATTTTTGTGTGTGTTTTTGAAAATAATAAATATAAGTGAAAATTATAATAATAATAATTTTGAAATAGAAGACTTTGAAGAGAGATTATTAATTAGATTAGAGTTTTGCTCCCACTATGCGTTCCCTTACTTCTTATATTACCAATACATCACTGATTAACAGGTTACTTATTAGAAACTAAAAAAAATATAAATATTTTACTAACTGGGTAGGCAGAAGTAAAAATATTTATTCTACAATAACAATTTTGATAATTAAAAAAAAAATAAAAACAATTTTATTTTTTTTAAATAATTGTTATAATATATCTCCTAAAATTATACATTTTAAATAATTATCAATTGAAGAAATAGATTGTAAAATAAAAGGTGCTTACATGTATTTTGATCAGTGACATCTATTGGTTAAGATGCAAAATATCAATGCAAACAAACTAACCTATCTATTAAATCCGATGGTTTTGACATTTCTCGACCTAAAATAACCCATTTAGTATTATTGAGTTATCCAGCTTATATAGACACTAAACATGGAGGGCTCAAAATTACATTTTCGACATTCATTACTTTTGTTGTTTGATCTGCTGCCGAGGCCCATCAAACACTTTTAGAAACTTATGATGATGAGGCTCCGTCATTGTCAGTTTTGTTTCAAAAGTGCTGATTTTGATGACAAATAACGGCCTGGAGGATCAAAAAAGCCAAAAGACTAATAAATTGCAAGATTTATTAGACGAAAACCCAACTCAAACTCTCAAAGAACTTTTAGACAGCTTAGCAGATGATGAATCAATTGTTTCGGGACGTTTACAACGTCTTGGGAAAGATTTAAAATTCACTTCATATTTTACCAATACATCACTGCTAATTATTTATATATAAAAATAAAAATTATGGTTTGTATATATGGATATATATAATTGGATCTTACCACTAAATAAAATATAATAATATATATAATATTTTATATATTAAATATATAATTAAATAAAATAAAATTAATATTATACTTTTTCTATTCAGGGCCGTCCTAAGATTTTCGGCGCCCGTGGGCTCCTAAAATTTTGCGCCCCTTTTCATAAGAAATTACACAGAATGGTTAGTAAAAATATATAAACTAATAAAAAATGCCGCCCCCAGAAGGCTTGCGCCCTAGGGCTATAACCCAATTAGCCCATGTGGTTAGGGCGGCCCTGTTTCTATTATAAAATGAAAATATTTAAATAATTAAAATATATGAATATGTTTTGTGAAATAAATTATTTTTATTTCTAGCTTTTAGTTGATTTAAATGATTTCTTTTATGTAGACATATCATTTCGATATGCATAATCTCTTCTTTATTATTAATAATAATTCCTACTACTTCATCAACCTCATCAGATAAAATTCCATCCTGTTCTTGGATTGGTTCTCTTTGAAGATTGAAGTAAAATAAAATTTTTTTCTCTTTCTCTCCTTTGAATGACAACGAAAGATAAAAGTAAAAAAAGGTAATTGTTCAGTCTAACCGATGTATCATGGATTTGAATAAAACTTTACCAGTGGATTTCTATTTTGATACTAAACCAACTTTACTTAAAAAGTATGTGGCGGTCGCTTCTAGTTTCATAGATAAAAATTATTCAAGTTTGACAGATAAACTCACGAGTTATGAATGTAAACAACCATTTAATATTTTATTGACTAATTCACGATTTATTAACTTATTCACTAATTTTCGATTTTCATAAGTTCGGTTTGGATAATACCTATATCCAAACCGAACTTATAAAAAAAGAAAATCGTGAAAATTATTGGAGCCCTCTGGTAGTCAAATAATAAAACATGATAGCTAAATAGAATATCAATGAATTTATATGAAAAATAAATCTGCAACGGATCGTTATGGGAATGGATTTGATTAATAAAAATAATATGAATATAAATAATAAAAATTAAAAAAAGAAAAAAAAAAAAAGAAACTAATAATTCGGACAAAGTGGTTGGTGTATGTATCCGAAGTGAATGTTGGGTGTTGTGGGGGATACACCGGGCGGGGCTTGGCTAATGACGGGGCGGTGGGTGCCTGAGTACTTCGTGGCTGCCCCGGGCCCCCTTGGTTCCCCATCCCGTTGATCCCCCGGCCCCGGGCCCCTCATTATTTCAGCTTGGGAGGCGGAGCTGACCGTTGGCCTTGAGCTGCCACCAACTCCATGAGATGTCTTCATCGGCCTATTCAACTTACAGGGAGATCCCTTCGGCCCGACCCGAAATTTAATACATTCATTAGCAACCTTGGCTAGTTCAGGTGGCATTGTGTACACCCCCCCCCTCCCCCCAAATATGACACCCTCAAAATATAGAAACCTATAATAATAATTTTTATTTTTATTTCAAGCTTTCAAGTTCAATGTACTGAACACTACGATAATAAATAGTATATATCAGTGATTCCCAAACTGTGGGATTCCCAAACTCCCTGTGGAGCCGCGAAAAAATTTCCTAATACTTGAAATTTTCGATTATTTTTAAAAAATTTTCAATTTGTCTCTAAAAAAAAAACCGAAAAAGTTTGGGAACCACTGGTATATATTATAATATATATTTTAAAAAACTAAAATAAAGAAAAATTAAAAATGATTGATATCTTTTTCAATTAATTGCAAATACTTCGACATTTTGGGAAATAAATCATAAGGACAAGATTAATTATATATCTCGATGTGAAATAAAACTATAAATTCAAACCCGGAAGAGTAACCTTTGACACAATAATAACAAAGTCGATCCATCTAAATAGGATATATTAATTTTTATTATAGTAACAGAGAAATTGTATAGTATAATACGAGGCCTGTTCAAAAGAAATGATGAGTTTTATATTTTCGCGGGCTCTCTACATTTGATTATCGAAATTTTTTTTTATTTTGTTGGTACACATATGTTGGAATTATTAGCCAAATGGATTAGTAGTTTGTTTTTGACTACTGAAAAAGTTAGTCACGTTTTGGGTGTTCTTCGATTTTTTCCTTATCTCATCAATTGTGGTAAAACGCTTTCCTTTCATTGGACTCTTCAATAGAAAAAAGTCGGAGGCAGCCAAATCTGGTGGATACGGTGGTTGAGGCATGATTACGGTGTTGTTTTTGGCCAAAAAATCACGAACAAACAATGATGTGTGAACTGGTGCATTATCGTGATGCAGAATAAATTATTTGTTTTCCCCCAATTCTGATCGTTTCCTTTTTTTTAATTAAAAAGTTTTACTTAAGTCTAATTTTTTAATTCCTATAGTTTTAAAATATTTCCAGAATACGAAAAGTTATTTGAAATAATATATTTAAACTTAGAAATTTCGTAGGTAAAAATTTTTAAATCCTACTAACTGTGAGGAATTTACTTATATTAATTGGAAAGAAAGATAGAGAAGGGATTAAATAAATACGTGTTTTATTATTTTAAATTTAACCCTTTCTCATCACTGAAAATTTCAATATATATATATACGAAGGATTTCGTTATTTTCCCCTATAAAATCGTAGATAAAAAAATTTTCAAAATTTTATTTTAAAGATTAATATTATTTTTACTGATAATTAAATTTACTTTTTTTATATATATATAATTATAAGAAATAGGCAATATTCTAAAAGTTTCATATTTTTGAAAAATATAAATTTTATTTTATTATTTTTGTAAAATTATATTTCAATTAATATTTTATAAAATTCAACGAAAAAAAAGTTTTAAAAAAGATACAATGATTTATAAAAAAAATATTTGTTAATATATTCATCATTATTTGCAAAAAGTCTTTTAAAATATTCATTTTTAATGATTAAATCATTTTTGGTTGTTAATTATATATAGGATATATTGTCATGCATATACTAAAACTTAAAAATATCTAACAAAAGAGAATTAAGATAAGAAAATTTAAATTTTATTTGTCTCTAATCAGTTTTTAGTATCTTTAATACCTTCATGCAAAAGATGTGTAGTCATTAAGGATAAAAATTGTACATATAATAATATATGTTTTAATGTTTTTTTTTTTTGTATGATTTATGTTCTTCCTCTTCCTAATAAGTACATTATATATATCTTTAGAAATTATTTTTTATTCATAAGAAATAAAATAAAACAAATGAAATTAAATATAAATGTAAATGTATTGTAGATCAAGAGTTATTATATTATAACATTTTATTTCCTGTCCATTTAAAAAAGTATATATAATTTTATCACTAAGAAGAAATTTGTACTATTATAATATACTTAGTACCTGGAATACCGTGCTATCGCTCGACCCTTTAACAAATCTATACAATTTATTAATATAAACTTTAAAAATTTTATAATTTTTTAATTATTTATTATTGTGTAAAATGGATTTTCTAAAAATAACCCATCAAAAATCTGTTTCATAAAATGGTACAAAATAATTATTATAACTTGGTTTTCATTTCAAAATGAAAAATTTATTCATATTTACTTGATAAAATATTTGATCTTATATTATATATGTTGTTATATTAGATGGCTTCACTTTTATATTTTTCAAAATATTATAGCAATACCTTATATACTGTTTCAAAAAAAAAGGATTACTACTGATAATAATATAAATTCTGAAATTATATTGACACCTGTACTTGTCTATATTTTAATTAAGAAGAAAAGAGGTTATATTTTTTTCTTTTTATTTAGAATAATCAAAAATCATTTATATATTATTAGATACCAAATTTATTCAACAATTTATTTGAAATAAGATAATCTTGAATTATCATTTTAAATGAATTTCAATTAAAGATAAAAATTATTTTTAGTTTCTTAGTTTATAATTGTTCATATGAATTTATTATAAGTTGATTACTTCTTAAATAATTTTTTGTTTTGGGTGGAACCATAACAGATCGATTTTTCTTTATAAAAATTATCATTTCTGTGAATTTCAAAAAAACCCTTAGAGCGATTTAATATCTTAAATATATATATATATATATATATATACAATTTTTGCTAGTATAATAAGATAAGATTGAAAGTCAATTTTTCTAAATTGATTTTGATGCTATTAGAGAAAATGAAATCATAAATAATAATATTGTGGTTCAAGAATTGTAATATTTTAAATTATAAGACTGCAATGAGAAGGAATATAAAATTAGACAAGAGAATATGAATTGGACTACATTCACAATTTATACTTGTACTAGTACATTTTCTCATGAAGGAAAAATATCTTTACTTATTGAATTTATAGTATTTTGACATGATCGATTGATTGAATAAAAAATAAATTAGTTTTTTTTATATATTTAATATAAATGATTGAATAAACAAAATTTCATAATTTTTGAATTGAAATTCCATGAGCTAAAACAAAATTTTCCTGTCAAAATTATAGGTTTATGATGAATGACTATTAAAATGAACTTTCCTGCTTATTTTTTTTTTCTTAACTAACTTTCCAACATTTACATCATTAACTAAAATAATATTTGTCATAAAATATTTGACTACATGTTCTTAAACTAACACCTGCTCAACTTTTTGCTGCGGGTCAAAAAAAAAAAAATTTAAATCATCTTTTTCATTGGTTTGAAAAGCAGCCCTGAATGGACGATCAGCGGATGATCCTCTCCAAACGAGTTTGAATTGAATCTAGATTCATTATACTTCCAACAACAACAAAAAAAAAGATCATCTTCTATCACCCTTACTTATATGCTATACAAGCCCTAAAATGTCTAACACTTCTAAAATATCCACTTCAAAAGAAAAAAGATTAATTTTTTTTTTTTTTTTTGGTGAATACAGGTATCAATTTTGTTTTATTTTGTAATTTTGTACACATTATATAAATTCTTGTAAAATTATTTCACTATCGTTTATATACATATAATCGTTAAAATAATATTTATATTAATTTATTTTTAAATAAGCTATTTTTTGATGTATAAATTCTCAAATTTTTCCATTTATTTTAGTTTCATTCATCATGAAATAAAAAACATAACTGTTTCTATTTGTAAGGGTAGTGTTGTTGTTGTTGTTGGTGTTTTTCGATAGAAATAATCAAAAAAGGCCCAATTTTATTGCAACAGGTAAAGCTAAAAAATCAAACATGTATTCATTGGTGAAAAGTTTATTTAACACGTTCCCGCCGGCACCATAATTTGTCTATTTATTTTATGTGGCTACTTGTTAAATGATAACCAACAGTATGGTAGGAAGTTACAATAGATTTAGTAGAAAATAAAATTTGATTGAAGATAGATGACTAAATTTTTTAAGTTTTACAGATAAGCTGGTTATGAACGTCGAACTATGATGTCATTAAGTAATGTTTTATTGACTAATTCACTAATTATTCACTTAATCCTAATTTTCGGTTGTTTATCGGTTTGGTTTGGATATAGCAAAATTATTTAATTAATTTTTCTATATCCAATTTGAACTGAAAAAGACCCTCTGCTGGACAAATTAATAAAACATGGTAGCTAAATAGAATATCAATGGATTTGTATGCAAATTTTAATCATTTTTATCCGATAAATTAGAAGCGACCCGCAAAAATTGCATAAGAAAAGTTCATTTGGAATTAAAAAAGGAACGCACTGGTAAAGTTTTATCCAAATCCATGACATAAAGACTAATTTGAATAATTACCATTTTGTGTTTATTATTACCATAAAAATAGATAGTAAATAAATAAATTCATTTGAAACGAACATTTTACTTTTTACTTAACTATTATTATTATATCTATTTATTTTATTATAGTTATGAAATAATTCCCCCCACCCAAAAGGTAAACATAAACTTTTACTTAAATAAATAAATCAATTATTTCAAAAATCTTTCATTCTCTATTCTCAAAAGATATACATTTTTTTTTATTAATGTTCGTTTAGGTTAGGAACATTTTGTTTATAAATACAAGTTAATTCCGTGTTGTTTAGTTAGTTATTGAGATTGGAATGTTAACGTTGTGTTTGATCTCTTAAAAGGTATCCTTCTACTGAACATGTCCAAACTTTACTAAATACTATATTAATAAAAAGAAATTAAGGTAATTGTTTACAAACCGGGAAGCTTCAGGGATTTTGATGAAACTTTGCCAGAGGATTCCTTTTTTAATTTCAAAGAAACTTTCTTTAAGCAATATTTCTCGATTTCTTCTAGTTTACAATTATTAAAATTTGCATATAAATCTATTTACATTCTATTTAGCTACCATGTTTTATTAATCTAGCCAGCATAGGGCTCCCCTAATTTTCAGGGTTTTTTCAGTTCAAACTGTCAAACTTTAATAATTTTTAACTAGTAAACCGAACCAAAAAACCGAAAATTAGTGAATAAGTAAATAAAACATTACTTAAATGTTGAACATTTCGACGTTCATAACCAGCTAATCTGTCAAAATTAAAATTTGTTTATCTCGTAAACTAGAAGAGACCGAGAAATATTGTATAAGGAAAGTTTCTTTGAAATTAAAAAAGGAATCCACTGGCAAAGTTTCATCAAAATCTCTGAAACTTCCCCGTTTGTAAACAATTACCGAAATTAATATTAAAAAGATGATAATGATTATGATGATGATGTAAAAATATATTTTATATTTTACTATAATACATAAATAACAGTATGAAATTTATTCCCTATATTTAAATTTTATCTATACATTAAAATGACATATTTTTTTTTTAATTATTTTTCTATTAATTTATTTATTTATTGTAAAGATGAAATATAAAAAAAAAATAGGAACGAAATAATTTAATCAAATTTACTTACTTTACTATTGTTTTCATAAAAATAAATAAAAATTATGGATATATTTTTTTAGTTAAATTTAGTTTTAATTTAATAAATAGAATATATGTATGTACTATATTTAATAATTACATTCTTAATAATTATTTTTTTATTTTATTTATTTTCGAATATATAGTTAAATTGGATTTAAATAAAATAATTAATTAATTTTTATTTGTCATCTAATCCAATTTACAATAATAATATTGTTTCACTTTTCACATACATACCATATATCATACGTATATATTATAAATTTTCATATTTTTCTCTCTCAACCAATAATAACTATAAATTTTCATTCATGGAATTTTATAATTAAAAGGTAAATTTTTTTTTTATCTTATTTAAGATTTGTCAGGCGATGATAAAAGCGATTGATTAATGGCGATGGAAATAAATATTGAATTTTTTTTTATTGAAAATTTAATAATAGACTGGGTAAGTCATGTATATTTATTTTTACTAGTATAACAAATATATATATATATATATATATATATATATATATATACAGTGGCGTCGGGCCGGAGGGAGGGGGGCACGTGCCCCCCAAACCTTGTGCAAAAATAAATTTAAAAGTGATTAGTTTTGTAACTGAGAACCCAAAAGAAAAAAAACATCTTTAAATTACATATGAATAAATAAATAATTTATTTTTTGTCAAAATTATTTTCTGGAGGAGACCCCCGGACCACCCCGTGCCCCCCCCCCCAACATAATAGATCACACTACGCCACTGTATATATATATATATATATATATATATATATATATATATACGAATGTATAAAGATAAATATGCTAATGGTTATTATCCTTGATTGGTCAATAATAATGGCCATTTATCATTTTTCAGTATAATCATTTGTGTTATTCAGGAATTAGTTGTTTTTTTTAAATAAAATTTTACAACTCAAAGTTATTATTTTAATTTTTTTTTTTTAAAAAAATAAATTTATGAAAGAAAATCTAATATTAATCATTTGAATAATAATGATCATACTTGTATCATTTATTAATAAATAAATAGTTAAATATTATAAAAACGAGTAGTATCAAAGAAGAATATTTAAATTTATTTCAAATTCAAATGCACATGCATTGGTTCCATTTGTTTTAAAAATAGATAATAGTACATTTCTCCCACAATCTTCAATCATATTTATCTTCCATATCCCTCACATCGATCTGTATACCTCTATGTTTTAGTTTATCTACTGTTTTCCAATTGGTTTTCTCATAAACAAACAAGATGTTGTCCAAAATACATACATTTTTCAATTTAATTTATATCTTAATTTGGGAAATCAAAACGGGCATTACAATTTTTTGTTATTTAATCTTTGCTATTTATCTTTTCAATATTCCAATTAATAAGCAAACAACGGGTATATTTTATTGATAATTCAAAAAATATTTTATTTTATTTAAAAAACTAAAAAGCCATTTTCCTTAATTCTATGGTAGATATGAACAGTAAAATAATATTTTTATAGATTTTTAATACTCTTCAATAACAATTTTAATATAAAAAAACTTTTTATCACAAAATAACATCTACTACCTTAATTTAAATTATTTTTAATTTTTGTTATTTTCTGATTATAATAGTTAGTAAATTTTATTGTTAGATTTTATAAAAGGTGTAGGTATTTTTATTAAAATTTTACAATTCAAATTTTCAATCAAAAAGAAGAAAGAATACATAATTGATAGAAAAAAATGAGCTGTGGCTAGGCACAGAATCAACCGACGATTTGAAATAAAATAATTTCCAAACAACATTATTGGTATATACTTATATATCAAGTATCAAATAAAATATTTTTAAAACTTGAATTAAAATTATATTATACTTGACTTATATTTTTACTTTAATTTCTCAATTATTAATTACTACTATATTTTAAGTGGAAAAATTTCCGACAATGAATATAAAATTAATACTTTGAAGTTACCACTTTTGAGATATATACCAAAAGTTGATGAATTTATGCTATTGATGCATTAAGTAAATATACCAAATTTTATCAAAATCCGTTGAGACGTTCGAGACGTAGACGTCTATACGGACCCACAATGGACAGACGGACAGACATCATGCTTAAAAATACGTTTTTTCTGTTAACAAAATGCATGATTCATGGAGATATGTAAAAATTGGTGTGAAAACAATACCCCTTGCTATCGACGGTCGGTAAAAAAATTATTGAAAAACCAAAACACTTTTCATTGAATGGTGTCAGTTAAAAAAGAAGGTACTATAAATTCATTTATTTTTTAAAAATACAATATTAAATGATTCATTTGTTATACAAGAAATAAAATAATATGTACATTGATGATACAATATTTAGTTTATAATATATTCGTTTATATGTATTTTATTTATCTAATTAAACCATTAAAAATATAAGAGGCAATGAAAGGGAAATTAATCATGGATAGCCTTTTGTTTAGAGACCTTTTTTTTCGACGTGTGTAGTTTGTTTCCTCTTTGAAAAGATTTACCCATCAATTTAAAAATCAACTACTTTTCCTTCTTTTGTTCATTCTTCTTTAAAAGATTTAAAAAGACGAATTCCTTGGCGTAGAATCTACTATACTATTTTTTTCAGAAGTCACGAATGTTTTCTCCCATAATGAAAACTATTAACAACTCAAACTAGATGGGTGTTCTTTAAGAGATTTTCAGTACACCCCACATCCCACACAATTAATATTACAATGCCAATTGAAAGTAAAAATAAGCTGGAGTGTCTCCACTCGACTATCTCGCAATTTGAATTGGATTAAATAACATAATATATTATATTTAAATTACATTTAATTAATTATAAATTATAAATTAAAATGAATAAATAATATTTATTAAACCAGCGCATGTTTGACTCTTTGTGATGGCACCATGTCACGTGCTGGCGCGTGATTTGAAGTGTTTAAAAAATTAATTCCGGTTCTTTCAGCGATTGAATCAAGCTGAAATTCTATATATAACAGTTTTATACAATCTTTAATCATATGAAAAATTATCAAACATTTATCTTTATTTTTACGGTCACTTTAGAGGAAAATTAGCTGGAGTGTCTCCACTCGACTCTATCTCGCAATTTGAATTGGATTAAATAACATAATATATTATATTTAAATTACATTTAATTAATTATAAATTAAAATTAATAAATAATATTTATTAAACCAGCGCATGTTTGACTCTTTGTTGATGGCATCACGTCACGTGTTGGCGCGTGAGATTTGCAGTGTTAAAAAATTAATTCTGGTACTTTCAGCGAATCAAAAAAGCTGAAATTCTATATATAGCAGTTTTATACAATTTTAAATCATGTGAAAAACTATCAAACCTATATCTTTATTTTTACGCTCACTTTAGAGAAAAAAAAAATCAAAACATTGTTCGTAATGACCCTCTTCCGATTGAGCTACATTTCTCAAAAGTTGAGAGAAAACTACGAATTTTGAATAATGCCCATGTAACAAATTTCATGATTCTAGCTCAAACCTTTTTTGCGTAATCTTGTCTACATACACACACACACACACAAAGACATTTTTCTCAATCTTAGTGAAAATGATTGAGGAACCTTCAATTCGTATAAAAACATCAAAATCTCGACATTGAAAATTTTCATGATCGCAATACTTTCTTTGGCAAGATAGTAAAAAAGAAATTGAACAAGAATAGATTACTACATCCATAATTAATAATTCTTTGAATATTTTATCATTTATAATTCAATTTGGTTAATTTCAAATTATTAATCATATTTAGTTGATTAAAATAAGAAAAGAAATCTGTGGGTAGTTTTCATTATAGTATCTATATTTTAATTATCTTAGTTCTTTTCTTTAGAATGATTTAAAATTCATAAAGAAAAAAAAAATAGAGATATTCTTAGTTGATTTCCATTTACAGTAACACCCATTTCATTAATACTTTAAGAATGTTCCCTCATCTATCTTGATAAATGACATTTCAAATTAATATCAAAGTAATTTATGTCAAAATTTATTTTCTTATCATCACCTAACATCATATTATTAAAAGAGAATATCATATTTAATTTAATCTTTGAATATTAATCAAATGTAATACTTATCTAATTTATTTAATGAAATGGTTTTTTTATATATATATAGTAATTTAATATATATATAATAATTCTTAAAATAATTATAAATATTTGAATTTAATGGATTATAATAAAATTCTCAAGTAGAAACATCGTGTAAATTAATTTATTGGAAATTTTTGTATAATATATTATACCTTTCTACTAGTATATAACTATACTATATACGAGGGTGGGGTGTAAAGTTTCCGGCATGACCAAAAAAACGATGTTTTTAAATTTTTTTTTTATTTATTTTTCAACATTAAAGATAGGTGAGACCTGTACGATGTCAGCTGAACATGTGCGAACTATTTTGCACAACCATTTGAACATGGAAAGCTGTGTACAACTTGGGTGCCGCGTTTGTGCTAACCTTAGACCAAAAACTGCTTCGAAAAACCATTTCTAGCGACAATTTGGCGCTGTAGACGTAATCAAATGAATTTTTGCGTCGATTCATAACTGTTGATGAGACTTAAATTAAATTAAATTATTTTTTAATTAATTAATTAATTAAATTAATTAACTAAATTAGAACAACGTTATGAGAAATGTATCAGTGTTGATGGAGATTATGTTGAAAAATAAAAATATAGCAAAAAAAAAATTTAAATCATCGTTTTTCTTGGCCAGGCGGGAAACTTTTCACCCCACCCTCGTACTAACTATTTTATAGATTGTTTTAAAATTTAAATGTAAATATATATATATATATATATATATATATATATATATATATATATTACGATTTATAATATTTACTACAACCTTCTTCTCAGCAAGATTTTATAATATAATATATGTTATTTTGGAAAAATTGTATTAATTAAATCAGGGCGGTCTAAACTGCGGCCCAAAACCCTTTGAGATGCCCAAACGCAAATTAAGAAAATATTTAAATTTTTTCAATATGGTTCTAAAAAAATAGGTAAAATGATTTTGGGATTCGACTTTTAAATATTTCCCACTTTTTAAAATTTTTCAATATGGTTCTAAAAAATACAAAAAAAATGGTAAAATGATATTTATGTGCGGCCCAGTATATATATATATTTTTTTTTTGCAATGTGGCCCACGAATGGTCATAGTTACGACACCCCTGAATTAAATAATATTTTTTTTATTTTTTGAACCCTAAAAAGTGTTTTTAATCTTAAATTATTTTTAATAGTATATACTTAATGTCATTTTGTATTAGATTATTTTTTTTTTTATTGAAAAAATCATATAAGTATATATAAAACGTATAAATTGTAAATGTTAATATTTTTATATAGTATAAGTAAAGGGAAAAATATATTATTAAATATAAATATCACATTAGAAAAGAATTTTAATAAATAATTTAAATTTAAAAAATTGAATTGATTTATCTGCTTTAAATTAAAATAAAAAAAAATATAGCTAATTAATATAATATATTTATTTGTCTAATGAATTTATTATTATAATTTATCACATCGTTAATGTAGAGAAATTTGGCAATTTATCCATTTATTTTTAACTAAATCTATTTATGTATATATAGCTAAATCTAAATTAATATAAGTATTGATTTTTAGTTTATTTATTATATAATACTTAAAATTAGAATAATTATATTTAAATCTTTGTTTACTCAACTTTAATAATATATCAATAGCAAAATAAATGCTTATTAGAAGAATTAAATTATGAATGTGATAAATAAATAATATAAATATAGAGGGTGACCATATTTCGAAAACACCAAATCAAGACAAACGGTTTACCTTATTTTTAGATGCAAATTGAAAATATTTTGAAAAAAAGTACGAAATATCCTAAATATTAAAAAAATGGGACAATAACTGTCCCGAAGATTTTTTCGGGACGCCGGGACAGAGCACCTAAAAACGGGGCAATCTCGGAAAAACTGGACGTTTGGTCACCAAATAAATATATAATATAAAGCCATTAGTCTTTTTGCTATAGAATCTAATTTACCTAAAATTAATATGTAAATTGTGTAAAAAGTATTAAATTTAAAAATATCATACCATACCATAGTATACATCAGGCAACATACGGCCCGCGGGCCATATCCGGCCCGCGTAACTAATTTATGCGGCCCGCGAGTAATTTTTCAATATTTACGTTTGCCTGACACTTAAATAGTATTAATCAAGTAATTGTTTTTATTATGATGTATACTATACATCATAATAAAAACAATTACTATTTAAGAATGATCCTAAAACAGTCAGGTATAGAAATATATATTGTGGGTATTATGAGCTATAATTTTTCTAGAATTTATACATATTATTTTATTTTCTAAAAAATTTTGAACATCATTTGAATTCTAAAGCTTATATACTAATGAATGATTAAGAAAGGTTTATTTTGTT
Organism: Labia minor; assembly: GCA_963082975.1. Classification (NCBI taxonomy): domain Eukaryota; kingdom Metazoa; phylum Arthropoda; class Insecta; order Dermaptera; family Spongiphoridae; genus Labia; species Labia minor. The sequence continues at coordinate 7,225,571 of OY720349.1, forward strand.
TGTTTAATGATAATATAATTTATTTCTATTTCAATTATTTTTTTAGAAATTTGTTTAAAATTGTATTATAATTGAAAACATTCCATTATAAATCTTGTAGCTATCTTCATCATGGTTGACTTTTATTTTCATAAAATTATTATACTATTAATTTATAATTTATTATATACATATGTATATGTATATTTTATAAGTAGATACTTCTTTTCAAATTTTTAATCTCTAAATAGTTACAACTATAATTATTAAACATTTTATAGAAAATTAAAAAATTTTTAAATATGATTTCTCATTTTATATCTAAATAATCAATTTTTGAAATTTTCATTTTAGATCTATTTTATATATTTATAAAAATCACATATTATTTTAACAAAAGAAATTTAAAATCATTTTTCAACCAATAAAGTTATTCTCTTTCAGTTTCGTTTACTACTTTCTTTTCACAGTCAAAAATGATTTTTTACCGACCGACGATAGTAAGGGAGGTATTGTTTTCACACCAAATTTCACATGTGGAGATTTTTACATATCTCCACGAATCATGCATTTTCTTAACAGAAAAAAGTATTTTTAGCATGATGTCTGTCCGTCCGTCTGTCCGTCTGTCCGTCCGTCCGTATAGATGTGTACAGCCTGAACGGCTCAACCGATTTTGATGAAATTTGGTATATTTACTTAATGCATCAGTGGGATGAATTGATCAACTTTTGGTGCAATTCCGGAAACCGGAAGTGGTAGTATTAGCGATCGACGATAGGAAGGGAAGGGTTATTTTCACACCAAAGGAGATTTTTTTATATATCACCACGAATCATGCACTTTGTATTGGTTTTATCCTCGAGAAAAATCATATTTATTAGTTTTTTCTTGATTTAAAATTATATGACGTCATCCAGCCATTCATGACGTCACAGCCTGGTCTTGCATATATATTATAAATAAAATAAAATTAAAAATGTTTATATTTATTATTTATGTATGCCTATCTGTTTTTTATTACATTAATAGATATATTAAAATTATTTGAAATTGTTTCTGTAGCTGGAAATTAATTTATTTCAAACAGTCGGTCGGTTCGGACCTGGCCACAGGTCAACTTATTTTAAACAGTGATGTCATTTTTAAGATTTTCAATTTTTTTTTAAATTAAATCTATATACTTATATATTAAAAGTTCATATAATATTGAGAATATTATAAATAATTTTAATAATATAATTTTTTTTCTTAGTTTGGTATATAAATTATTAGATGAATTTTATAATAATTAAATTTTGAATTAATTTAATTTAATCAATGATTTTATGTCCTTTTCTATAAGTACTTTTAATAATAATAAAATTTTAGTTCAAAATTAATTTATATATAAAATTTTATTGTTGAAGTCTTATTAAATTAGTTAACATTTTTTTTTTTGACTAAATGGACTTCAAATTTCAGCATCTTTAGACAAAAAAAAAAATGAAAAATTGATTGGAAATAGTGGAACATTTTCTTGTGATTTTTTATTCAGTTTTTGTTTTTTATAAGATTACGATGTAGTGCATCGTGGAGGGTCTTGACGCACCTTGACAAGATTAACTTTCACACGTAAAAACATCATCTGACACTAACATTGAGAAAAACAGATTGTAAAGGGGGTTCTGTGGGTAGAATGCCGCGACTGATTATTCAAACCGGACCAACTTTTTTTTTCTTTAAATATTTAATCATATTTATCATCTTAGAAATATTAAATTAATCTGTTATTTTTTAACAAAAAAATAAAATATATATGGAGAGTTGTTAAAATAAAATTTATTAAAATTAATTTTTAAAGAGATAAAAATAATTAGAATCAACATTTGCACTCATTTTTTTATAAGATGGTATAATTTTTACCGACCGACGATAGTAAGGGAGGTATTGTTTTCACACCAAATTTCACATGTGGAGATTTTTACATATCTCCACGAATCATGCATTTTCTTAACAGAAAAAAGTATTTTTAGCATGATGTCTGTCCGTCCGTCTGTCCGTCCGTCTGTCCGTCTGTCCGTCCGTATAGATGTGTACAGCCTGAACGGCTTAACGGATTTTGATGAAATTTGGTATATTTACTTAATGCATCAGTGGGATGAATTGATCAACTTTTGGTGCAAATCCGGAAACCGGAAGTGGTAGTATTAGCGATCGACGATAAGAAGGGAAGGGTTATTTTCGCACCAAATTTCACATAAGGAGATTTTTTTACATATCACCACCAATGTATTGGTTTTATCCTCGGGAAAAATCATCTTCATTATGTTTTTCTTAATTTAAAATTATATGACGTCACCCAGCCCTTCATGACGTCACAGCCTCGGGTAACGCCGGCAACGCCGGCTACTTCAGCTATATATTATAAATAAAATAAAATTAAAAATATTTATGTTATATCCATATCTGTTTTTTATTACATTAATAGATATATTAAAATTATTTGAAATTGTTTCTGTCGCTGGAAATTAATTTATTTCAAACCGTCGGTCGGTTCGGACCTGGCCACAGGTCAACTTATTAATTAGTAAAATTGAAAATAGTAAAAATAAATTTTTTTTTCATTCTCTAACTCTAATACAACCCTGGCCAACACAAATGACTCGATGGGCCTCTTTGATTAGGAGCAATGCTAAAGGGGCCGCATTTTATGGAAACGAATTTATAAACTTTACAATGTATTAAAAAACACTGAATACTTTCTTGATGCTTAATGTTTAATGTTTTTATTTATTATTTTTCGGCTACTTTTTTTTTTAAATAAAAATAATAATAACAATTTAAAATAAAAAAATATTAATTTTACTATTATTTCTAACAATTTTCTTCCTTTTTATGGAATCAAATATGTAGTTTAAAAATTGTAGGATATGTTTTAAATAAGAAACTGAATTAATTATAATTATTTCAATTATATTCTCTGTTTTTGAATATACAGACGAGAAATGAAAGTTACAAAAGAAATATAAAGTTAACTGGCAGGCCGCACAATTTTTCACAGTGGGCCACATGCGGCCCGAGGGCCGCGGGTTGGCCAGACCTGCTCTAATATTATATTTTAAGTTTTATATGAAATTTTATATTTCATAGAATAATAATTGACAACTATGAAATCTATAATTCATCATGAACCCAATCAACCTTTAGTTTTATTTATTTAGTGTTTTTATACCAAAAGTTGGAATATTTATATTATTAAATTCGTTTTATAAAATTTGTTAAAAAACTTTTTGGTAATTGTTGAATTTAACCCCGTGAGGTAAGGGAGGTTAATTACTTTACCAAACTTGTTTCATTAAATAGTCACAATCATCCTTTCTTAGAAATTTGCATGGGCATCTTATATTTTTCTATATATTTTTAGATAAAAAAGATTGAAATTTTAACATGTATTCCATTTAACCTTTTTTGACAGCTATATTGCGATTATAGGTGCTGCCCTCTAGAGGCCAAATGGTTGAACCAATCTATAATGGCAAGATGGCAGTCAAAATAATGTTAAATGGAATACATGTTAAAATTTCAATCTTTTTTATCTAAAAATATATAGAAAAATATAAGATGCCCATGCAAATTTCTAAGAAAGGATGATTGTGACTATTTAATGAAACAAGTTTGGTAAAGTAATTAACCTCCCTTACCTCACGGGGTTAAATTCAACAATTACCTTATATGGTATTATTAGACATTCATTTAACTAGTTTTTTTATTTTAATATTTTTGTCTTTTTTTTTACTATTCCAAACAAAGAATATTCCAAATGAACATATTTCCTCCTTTATATATCATATTTAGCATTAAACGAAAAAATATTATAATAAAATAATCTATTAAAGGTTTCAAATACATTAATTAAAGTTTTAAGTTTTTTTTTATTTTGTTTTTGTAAATCGTATATAATATCTATATAACTTTAAAGTAAAGTGTTAATTTGGTAAAGCACCCTCTTTGAATCATAATAAAATATTTTTTATTTTAATTTATATTTAATGATACTAAAAAAAATTAAATCATAAAATAACTACTTATTTTATTAACTTATTTCTTATTAAATAGTTTTTTATATTATACATAAAATTTTTCTTGTAGTGCATATCAATAGTATATTAAAATTCTGTTTATTTATTTCTAAGAAAAGGAACTATTTGATAAAATTTTCGATTTAAGTAAATAAAAATAACCGCAAAACTATTAGATCGTTTTTTTTTTTCATGATTCCTGTTCTTTCAAAACTGACTTTTATTCTTTTTGATGTAAACAATAATGCAATTTTCGTGGTCTCAGGAAACCGATCTCACCTCTTATAAAAGCCGAAGTGAACGGAAATTGTGGTCTTTTCTTATGTTTGGTTGGCGTAATATTATTAAATTGCCTAGAGACTTTAATAAAGCCCCGACTTAGTTGAGAGAGGCTGCAGATGGCCACGATTTCCATCCTGTAGCTCCTCACAGAGAAAGAAAGGAGATATCATTATCATCAAAAAAAACACAATCGCGTGTCCTGCTCAGTTCTTTTCTATCAGATAGAGTTATCTTCAGGAGTTAATTATAATAGTTGGGTAGAAAAAAATTAGGGAGAAAAAAGAATTCTCAATGTAAAAATCAACATTTTAAATTATATAAATAAATAACAAAAAAAAAAAAATAATAAATAAATAAACAAATAAATAAACTACGAATAAAATAAAATATATGAAAGAAACATGAAATGGATATTAAATTAAAATAATATATATTTAGTACAAAAATAATAAAATAAAATTTGAATTAAAATGTTTTATTAAAATAATAATAATAATAATAATAATAATTTTTAAATAGACTTTACCATTTAAAAAAATTATTAAATAATAATTATTATTATTATTATTGAATAAAATAATGTATTTAATTAAAATAATTAAAATTAATATTAATTAATTTTCATATCAATAAAAATTAAATGAACAAATGAATTATTATTAAATTGAATTTTTTTTTTTAAATGTGATGACTATTCTTTATAGTCGATTAAGAATTATTAAAAATTATTTCTAAGAAATTGTTATATAATTATATTTGAAACCTCCAAAGTATTATAATTACTCAAACCTCTGACTTTAATTGAAACATCTCTCCAACTTGGTCTGACAATTATAATTATTTTTCTTTATTTATTATAATTATTATATGTGTATAATCTATGTGGATTTTATCATTTTGACAATTCATTAGATTTGATGGCAAATTATTCCTACTCTAAATCTATAATTTCCTTTTGAAAGTTATATCTAAATGATATTCCAATGGGAAGCCGGGTTATATTCATCGAGAATGATATGCGGAATGCCGGTCTCTTGGCTCTACTCTCCAGGCTAATGACGCGTTGCCGAGCTTTTGCCCCGTTGATTGGCAAAGCGTGAGATGAGAAGCGAGTAATGAAGTGTGAGCAATTTCAGCCCTTCTTCTTCTTCTCTTCATCTTCATCATCTTCAGCGGCCAGGTTGCTTGCCTGTTCCAACCGCTTCGCTAATGACTCAATCCGGAGAGAGCTCCGTTTCACAAACACTATCTTTAGAGAAGGAAGAATGGACCAGAGGCGGACCCGAAATAAATGACAGGTGATCGGAAAAAGGTCATCTTCAACACTATGAAATTATTCTATCAACTAGATATTTTTAATTTTATTTTTTTTTTATAATATCCATTTCATTTAAAATTAAATTATCTATTAAAAAGAGACTTGAATGCTCATCAATGATTTTCTGGATAATAGATTAAAAAAAAAGTTGCTTCAAAAGTTTATTTTTAAATAGTCTAACTATATAAAACACATCTGGGAATGCTAGAAAGCATTACTATTAACGAACTTTTATTCATATCTATCACAAAATTGCATAAATAAATCCAATACATATATTTATAATTATACGCTGAAAATATGGGAAATTTTCAACTTTGACCGTCGATTTGATCGATGTTCCCAACCGAATTTTAAAAAACCAAGACCACTTTACAATTCCACTTTTTTAAGTTCTACTCGAATCTAAAATCAAAATTAAACAAATCGAAAATTTTTGGCGACAGACACACAGACATAGATTTTATAAACGTACTAAGTACGTTGACAATTTTATTATATTTTTTTGAAATTTATTTGTTGTTATTATTTATTTATCATAATCATATATAAATTTGAAATTAATTTTCTTTTAGCCAAAAATTAGTAAAAAGAAAATTCATATTTAATAATGATACACAATTATATTTTATTTTATAATATGAGTAAAAACAAGTTTTTATTAAATAAATAATTGATATTCATATAATATTTTAATAATTCAAATTATGTTTCCATTTAGATAAGTATAACATTTAATTATTGATTCTTTATATTTGTTATTTTAATAAAATGTGATTGGAGATTTGAATGCGCGATATGTTGTGTCAAAGAATGGATTGAACTCTCTTGCTCTCTCTGTATATGTCAATTTTGTTAAGCAACTCACCTCGTTCATGTCCGAAATGATGATGCGTGGTCAATATTTGTTAATTACACTAGTCACTTATCACTCGTTTTATTTCCAACAACCCCCCTTCATGGCACTAGAAGCACACAGCACAACGTGAGCCCTGTCAAGTAGTTAAGCACACTCGCTCCGATGAGGGAATCCAAAATTGACAGGATGTTGCACTGACAAGCGAACACATGCGACTGGACTCGGTTGGGACCCGAGTCCTCCACTTCCACTGACGGAATGTGCACCGGAGCGGCGCGAACCAATGGCGGTTGCCGAGGTGGTGACGTCAACGTTTCTGGACAGGTTGCAAGGACTTCGAGGTGGCCCGACGGTCTGTGGGGGGCAGAGCCGAGAACCAGCCTCTGAAGATGGAAGACGAAGTACGGGGGGAGAACTCGGGGAAAAAAGAGCTGGCCCGCCGCCGGCCGGGCAGGTTCCCAAGCAATACACGGGGCACCGAAAGCAAAACACCCTTCTCCTCGCCCGCGCAACCCTCAGCCCCGCCTCTGATTGATTCGTTAATAACTAACAAGGGAATGCTTGTTAGACATCGGCGTACCAATCGCCAAAATGAGAAATCTATATTTCTATCCAACCATTGTTCTCTTTCAAAAGAAAAAAAAAAAAAAACTACACTAATGCATCTTTTTCATCTTTTGGATCATGCTCTTCTTCCTTCTTCTCTTCTACTTTCACTTATTATTCTTTGATTATGAATATATCATAGAGAAAAAAAAATTCAAACACGAAACGTTAACAAATTATTCATTAAAAATAATTAATAAATAGTTTAGAAATTTAAAATTTTATATTTTGAAATTCCTATTTATTTATTTATTAATTATAGATGAAAATCTCATTAATATAAATAATTAAAAATATGCACTTTCCAATAAAGAAAAGAATATAGAAAATTGTTTTAATTTTAGTATATAATCATATTAAAAATAATATTGAATATTAAAAAAAAAAAAAAAAAAAAATTATAAATAAATTAGTAAAAATTGTCTTGGAAGCTATAATGTAAATTTTTTTCAAATACATTAGTAGTTCTGAAATTATTTTTTTTTAATTTACTAGTAATTTGATCAAAAAGCACATTTTTACTAAACATCACAATCTTTGAACAATTTTTCCAATTCTTCTAAATCTAATTAAAAATTATTTTAATTATAATTCCTAGAAATAAGAATAATAAATAATAATATGCAATTTTTTATTATGAAATTTTAATAGTTGAAAATAAATTAATTTTTCTTTTATAATATCAATAAGAATTAAAAAATTTCACTTATTCCTTCATTATAGATTCTTAAAATTTATTTTATCATAAAATTGACAGAATTAATAATTTTTTTTTTTAAGAATTACAATTTTTATGATGATTACACTTTATGTGTACATGTGTGTGTAAAAGTAAACTGTAAACATTGAATGGAGTTTAAAATGGAATTTAAAATTGATGATTTTATTTTTAAAAAATCTGGAGTGTCTCCAGTCGATTATCTCGAATATTTTCCATTGGATTAATTAACATATATTATATTAAAAATAAATTTCATTAATTATAAATTATAAATTAAAATTAATAAAAAATATTTATTAAACCAGATCTTTTTTGATGGCACACCTCACGTGTTGGCGTGTGATTGCCAGTCAACGTGTTAATTCCGGTACTTTCAACTATTCAATCAGGCTGAAATTTTATATATAGCAGTTTTATACAATTTTTAATCATATGAAAAACTATCAAACATATATCTTTATTTTTACGGTCAGTTTAGAGTAAAAAAATAACAAGGTGGTAGGTAATGATCCTCTTCCGAATGAGCTAGATTTATCAAAAGTTGATAGAAAACTACGAATTTTGAATAATGCCCGTGTACCAAATTTCATTATTCTATCTCAAACCGTTTTTGCGTAATCTTGTCTACATACATACATACACACATTCACAGACATTTTTCTCAACCTTAGTGAAAATGACTCAGGGACCTTCAAAACGTATAAAAATATCAAAATCTCGACATCGAAAATTTTCGTGATCGCAATACTATAGTAAATATAATCTTCCTAAAATTTAATTAAATTTAAATAATAAAAAAATAAGTAAAACACCAAACATAGTTTATTTGTATTGATAATTTAAAGAAAATAATGAAAACATAATTATTGAATATTTCAATTAATTAAATTGATAATTATTAAATATTTTTCCCCTTTAACACACAAATTACATCATTATATAGAGTTTTGGATTTTTTCTTCACATCAATCAATCAAAATCCGAAACAAAAAAAAATTAGCTGGAGTGTCTCCACTCGACTATCTCGCAATTTGAATTGGATTAAATAACATAATATATTATATTTAAATTAAATTTAATTAATTATAAATTATAAATAATAAATATTAAACCAGCGCATGTTTGGCTTTTTATTGATGGCACCATGGCACGTGTTGGCGCGTGAGATTTGCAGTGTTAAAAAATTAATTCTGGTACTTTCAGCAATTCAATCAAGCTGAAATTCTATATATAGCAGTTTTATACAATTATTAATCATGTAAAAAATTATCAAACATATATTTTTATTTTTACGGTCACTTTAGAGGAAAAAAAATCAAAACGTTGTAGGTAATGACCCTCTTCCGGTTGAGCTACATTTCTCAAAAGTTGATAGAAAACTACGAATTTTGAATAATGTCCATGTACCAAATTTCATCATTCTAGCTCAAACCGTTTTTGCGTAATCTTGTCTACATACATACACACACACATACACACACACACACACACAGACATTTTTCTCAACCTTAGTGAAAATGATTCAGGAACCTTCAAAACGTATAAAAACATCAAAATCTCAACATCGAAAATTTTCATGATCGCAATACTATCTCTGGCGAGATAGTAAAAATTGACAATATTACTACTTACTACTACCATTCATATATCAATGAGAAACTGTTTTTTTTCTTTATTCCAAAATTACAAATTAAATTTTATGAAAAGAGAAAAAATAAAAAATTCTAAAATAAGTATTATAGATTCATGAAGTATTGATCTATTAAACCAGTGATTCCTAAACTGTGAGCCGCGGCTTCCTGGGGAACCGCGAAAAAAATTTTTAATACAAACTTTTGAACATTTTCGATTATTTTTAAATTTTTTTCAATATTGTTCTAAAAAAAAAATGATTGATCAAAATCATTGAGTTAATTTCATAGAATGTAAAAATTGCAAGTTTAATCTAACACTTTTCTAAAATTTTGCGATGCTCTGAAACATTTCAGATGGTGGGAAGAAAAGTTTTCCAATTTTTCAAGAGAGTAAAAATTTATATAAAAATCGGATGTATTAAGGGAGCCTCGGAAAAAATCCAATTATTTAGGGAGCCGCAAACCAGAAAAGTTTGGGAACCTCTGTATTAAACTATTAAATTAAATATAAAAATTTAAATAAATTTAAATAATATAATTATTTGAATAATATATTCATTATCATCATTGAGTTAATTTCATAGAATGTGAAAATTACAAGTCTAATCTAACACTTTTCATGATGGATTTTCTAAGATTAATTACTACAATTTATTTACATATTATATCAGTATTTTTTTCTTCATAATACTTGTTTTTTAAAAATTTTAATTAACAGTATAATGATTAAGAACGATTACATTTACAACTATTATATATATATATATATATATATATATATATTGTTTTAGTAATTATACGAGGGTGGGGTGAAAAGTTTCCCGCTTGACCAAGAAAAACGATCTTTTTAAATTTTTTTTTTTTGCTTTATTTTTCAACATTCAAGATAGCTGAGACTTGTACGATGTCAGCTGAACGTGTGCGAAATATTTTGTACAATCATTTGAATATGGAAAGCTGTGTGCAACGTGGGTACCGCGTTTGCTAACGTTTAACTAAAAACTGCTTCAAAAAACCATTTCTACAATTTGGCGCTGAAGGCATAATCCAAACGAATTTTTGCTAAGATTCATTCACTGTGGATGGATTGTAATGAACAGGGAGGAAACTCCTCAAACCAAGATTCAAACTTTTTTGTTGTAAGTTTCGGGAGTGTATGGAAGAATAATGCTACTAATACTGCTAATGATACTTTTAAGTGGTATAGAGATTCACGTTTACGTTAGTAATCCATCCCATGATGGTATAACACAGTACTAACAAACCTAACAACAAAGATAACAAATCCTAACCAAAACCTACCCCATACTTGACAATAGGAAAATAATAACCATGCAGTTAAATCATTTTTTTATATGTACTAAGAGAAAATAATGAAATAATTTAAAAATTGAGTTATTTGGTGGTCAGTTTTTATTTATTTAATTTTTTTTTTTTTATTTTTTTGTTTTTTTTTTCCTTTGTGTATTTGTATCGGGGCATCTCTAGCTTTCCGATTGGTCACGGAACAAAAAAGGCACTATCAATCATCCTTCATTCCCATGACCACAAGTGACTTGTTTCCTGAATCTGTTTTTATTATTTTTTTTCTGTGACAACTTTGGAGAATCAATTAATTTCATATAAATTTATAATAATTAACAATGAGTTTGTCGTTTAATTTGAATATTAAAAAATATGGCCTATGTCGTGTATAAGAATTAATGAAATTTGTTTATGGCAGTGTTTAGTTTGAAATCAGCATGAAAATTACAAGGAAAACTTATAAAATTGGACTTGTATTAGAAAATTTCATTTACTATTCGATATTCGTCCCTCTATCACTAAAAATATATCTAAAGTTAAATTAGTAATTAAAAATTGTGAATATAAAATTTAATATTAAATATAATTAATTAAAATATTATTGAAGAACAGATAATTTTATCATTATATTTTATATACCATATATTATAGTTGAATGAATTCAATAATGTGGCTTGAATAAGAAAAGAAAGGCTTACAAAAGAAGTTTGTTTATAATTAAAAAACTTCGGTTAGGATTGCAAATATAATGGTAAATAGAAAGAAATTAGGAAAAGGTAAAAATTAGGTGGAACTGGCCCATGATCAATAAACAGATTTAACTATCAAACATTAAATAAAAAAATCTATAATAAATTTATTTAGAATTTAAATTAGAATTCAACTTCACACATTAAGGTTTACACTCTTAAATTTCATTTATTGTATTGTAATTCATTATAATTTATATTTTAATATGTATTATAAGCTGCATCTTGATTTGACATGATTTAATAATGTATTTATTTGTATTTCACATATTGCATAAATGAACTATATATATATATTAGATGTATATTATATATTATTTATATCTTCCTCTCTCTATTGAAGGTTATTTAATTACTTTAAGTAAATCTTAATAAAAAAGAATATATTATTCCAATGATTATTATATTTATTATTTTTTTTATCATGAAAATTTTCGATGTCGTGATTTTGATGTTTTTATACGTTTTGAAGGTTCCTGAGTCATTTTCACTAAGGTTAAGAAAAATGTCTGTGTATGTAGACAAGACTGCGCGAAAACGGTTTGAGCTTGAATAATGAAATTCGGTATACGAGCATTATTCAAAATTCGTAGTTTTCTATCAACTTTTGAGAAATGTAGTCTCATTCGGAAGAGGGTCATTACCTACAACGTTTTGATTTTTTTTCCTCTAAAGTGCCCGTAAAAATAAAGACATATGTTTGATAGTTTTTCACATGAATAAAAATTGTATAAAACTGCTATATATAGAATTTCAGCATGATTGAATCGCTGAAAGTATCGGAATTAATTTTTTAACATGTTGACTGCCAATCACGCGCCAGCACGTGACGTGTTGTCATCAACAAATAGCCCAACTATTATTTATTAACTTTAAAATTTATAATTTAATTTAAATATTATATGTTATAATTAATTCAATACAAATTTGCGAGATTGACGAGAGGAGACACTCCAGATTTTTATTTATTTATTTTATATTCTTCAATTTTCATTTAATGGGCATTTGAACATGACTTTAAAATCTCTCTTAGGAAGACTTCTTGCTTACATATAAGTAGGTTAAGAACACAGACTGATAACAATTTATTATTATTACAAAATATTATTACAATATAGATCATATAAAAATTTTATTGTAATGTGTTCATCTATAAATTTTATTTGATTTAAATTAAAGAGCTCTTTCAATTGTGAGATGAATATTGTAAATTCAGTGATGTATTGGTAAAATAAGAAGTAAGGGAACGCATAGTGGGAGCAAAAAACAATCCTATTTTCAGCAAACTATTTTTTTCCATATAAGTTTTAATTTTTTTTTATTCTTACTATACAAAAAGTATGAACGAACACAAAAAAGAAATTTTAACAGTAGATTTAAGTGAGAGTTGTCGGGACATTAAAAAGTACTGGAACGCGTACCGGTTGTGAAAAAAGGTAAGGGAACGTCGTTCCCCCGCGTGGGAGGGGATCTCCCAATACACACCACTGTGTAAAGTGTTTAACTATCAAATGCGATGATGATCAACTAGTGTCTAGTTGTCTAGTTAATAGACAATATTATTTATTTAATTTAATGTTTAAATTCCAAAGAGATTTAGATAAAAAGAAAAATTGAATTTAATAATGTTTCCTTTTTTTTTTATTTTTGTTTTATCATTCAGAAAAATTTGTGTAATATTATTTAAATTGTGAAAATTCTTTTGTATTTTTTTTTAATAACTTTGTCTTCTAAATAATGTTTGTTGCTAAACTTAAGATGTTAAAAAATATTTAAAAAAAAAAAAAAAAATAAAAAATAAAGTTTCAACTCATCATCATCATCCTATGAAAATAAATAATAATAGAAAAAAAATTCTTATTTTGTTTTGATTTACGTTACATCGCATTTTGTCACGACTCGGAATTTCTAGTTTGTGTCCCTCCCCCCTCCCTTCGCCATTACTGCAAATGGCCAATTGAATTCTGATTTGATCCCTTCCCTCTTAAACGATACAGAATTATTTGAATACGTTGACCATAGAAAGTGCTTTCTAAAATTTCTTTTGTCCTTTCGGAAATTGATGATCAAGTGGAAGAAGATGCTGATTTAATCATGTTTACTTGGAACATAATTTGGGATAATAATAATTAAAATAAAATTGATCAATCATTAAAATATTTTTTTTTTATATTTTTCATTCCTATCATCATTGAAATTATTTTTAGATTCAACTAAGAAAAAATAAAAATTAAATTCTTTTCTATTAAAGGATACACAAAAAATTATCGTGGATTTTAATTAAAAATAATATAAAATACCAAAATATCTCACTCATTTAATTATAGAGGATATATCTCTTCTTAAGTGTAAATAATGTGACGGATATGAAATGTTTACATGCAGATTTTATTCCAATGTTATTATAATAAGTTTTGTTCTGCGTTTTGACTAAAACAAGCAATCGTTGAAATGTGTAATCTCTCTCTGATAAGAAATATTTTCCGACAATGAATATAAAATTAATACTTTGTAAACTATCACTTCCGGTTTCTGTATATACACCAAAAGTTGATGAATTCCTGTTACTGATGCATTAAGTAAATATATCAAATTTTATCAACATCAGAATCAGAACTGTTCAAGCTATACATGTCTATTTGGACACACAATGGACAGATGGACAGATGGACAGACATCATTCTAAAATACTTTTTTCTGTTAATAAAAAATTCATGATTCGTGGAGATATGTAAAAATATTCACATGTGAAATTTGGTGTGAAAACAATACCGTCCCTTTCTATCGTCGGTCGGTAATAATACAGGGTGTCCCAAAATGAAAGAACAGATTTCAATTTCGTATTACAGACAATCGGCTCTTTCATTTTGGGACACCCTGTATATAAATCATGTTAAAATAAACATAATCTTTAAGTTTGCCTAAAATTATAATATTTGCATATCTTAAATTTGGTACTCCACCAAAGAATAATTGTCGAAACAATTCTTCCAATTGTTACAGATTTTATGGGTTCTATTGAATATTAAATTTGTATTAATTACTGTTTCGTCATTTGTGTCGCAAGCAGCAGGAAAGAGCAGTTCAGAGGATTGCACTTTGCATATCCCTGTCATCTAAACAATTTTCTTGGTATATTCTTGGTTTTTGCAATCAAATGATCGAACATTGTTCATAGTTTATTTGAGAGGCATGACTAAATATGAGTGAAAGTTGTTACTGAAACGGAATTTAAAATGAAAATTCACCAGCAGAAAAACTTTCAATTTAACACACGGCAACAATAAAGTAATCTTTAGGTTTAAACCATGCTTGTCTAAAGTGCGGCGGCCCAAAACCCTTTCAGATGCGGCGCAAACGCAAATTATGAAAATATTTAAATTTGATCATTTCTTCTAAACAAAATTAATGGTTGAAATCTTTTTCATATTCATTTATAATTTGATACATATATCTAATTCAAATAAAAAAAATACAATAAAAAAAAATCTGAAGTGTCCTCACTCGACTATCCCGAAAAATTTGAATTGGATTAAATAACATATATTAATTTAAATTAAATTAAATTAATTAAATTATAAATTAAAATTAATAAATAATATTTTTTGAACCAGCGCATGTTTGGCTCTTTGTTGATGGCACTACGTCACGTGTTGGCGCGTGATTGGCACTCAACATGTTAAAAAAATAATTCCGGTAGTTTCAGCGATTCAATCAAGCTGAAATTCTATATATAGCAGTTTTATACAATTATTAATCATGTGAAAAATTATCAAACATATATCTTTATTTTTACGGTCACTTTAGAAGAAAAAAAATCAAAACGTTGTAGGTAAGGACCCTCTTCCGGTTGAGCTACATTTTTCAAAGGTTGATAGAAAACTATGAATTTTGAATAATGCCCGTATACCAAATTTCATGATTCTAGCTCAAACCGTTTTTGCGTAATCTTGGTTACATACGTACACACACACACACATACACACACACATTTTTCTCACCATTAGTGAAAATGATTCAGGAACCTTCAAAACGTATAAAAACATCAAAATCTCAACATCGAAAATTTTAGTGATAGTAACAAGAAGTTATTTTATTTTAATAAAACTATACATTAAAATCTTTCTATAAGGACATTGTCAAAACAGTGTTAAAAACAATGTTTATTGTGAATTAAAATGAATGAAGTAACTATTAGACATGTCCTTATGGAGAGGTTTTACTGTAGTTAATTTTATTTCCATTTGTTGAAAAAATATTTATGTGCCGCCCAGCATAATTTTTTTTTTTGCAATGTGGCTCTCGAATGGTCATAGTTTACACACCTATAGTTTAAACTAAGCATAGTTACTAATCAGGATGCATAATTTTACTAAACCCAAAATTCATGTTTTTATATTTAGAAAGCTTTTGAATTATTCTTAAATAAATGGACTGAGAACTTCAAAACATGATAGAACTGAAGAAAGTTTGTATATATATATTATCATTAATGTAAATTTACACTTGACTAAATAAGGGAGCGCAGGCTCTAATGAACGGTTCAATTTTGGAGATTTCCAATCTAGTAAATATTTGAATTGAATTAAGTTAGTGGCTTACGCACTCACCAAATATATCATTCATTTATATAGAATAGATATATAGATAATAAGGTGACCATTTTTTGAAAACACCAAGTCAGGACATTTTACTTTTTCTTTTTTTAGAACCAAATTGAAAAAATTTTTTAGAAAAAATTCGGAAATGTCCAAGAAAACGTTTGACCTTTTTATTTAGAGAGACAATTTTGAAAAAAATTCAAAAAATTACAAAATGTTCAAAAGCTTAGTCCAAAAAACGATTGAGCTTTTTTTTTTAATGTCCTAAATATTTCAAAAAAACGGAACAGATATCAAAAAGGAGGACAGTTAGGAGGGCACTTACAAAAGGAGGACAGAGCTTACAAAGGGAGGACTGTCCTCCCTAAAGGTGGACGGTTGGTCACCTTCTAGATAATCATATATTTATAAATTAAACAAGTATTTATCATTTAATTTCTTAAAATAACACCAATTTATTTTCACACTTATATTTACTAAAGAAGAAATTATATTAAGCTATTATCTCATTAATTAAAATCATTTAAACAAGAATTTTTTAATGTAATAATAATTTTATTTCTATTTGCCTGTCCTTTTCTTACTATTAATTTGTCTGTTGCCTCTTGTAAATATTTTTTATACCTATCTTTAGATCATCAGTCCATCCGTCATGCGTTAGTTAAATATATTAGATAGAGAAGTAGAGAAGTATAAAAAAAA
The DNA here is from genome assembly GCA_963082975.1 of Labia minor. NCBI lineage: Eukaryota > Metazoa > Arthropoda > Insecta > Dermaptera > Spongiphoridae > Labia > Labia minor. The sequence goes on from OY720349.1 coordinate 7,242,388, forward strand.
ATACTCTTAAATCATGATTTTACAACGCCTCAGTAGAATATTACACTACAGACAGTGAAATTCTAATTTTCTTCGTCACAGGATGAATGTAATTAATTTATCATTATAATTTTGGTACTGGTTTTTTTTATTCTCTATTTTTATCCGTTGAAAGGTAAGGGGGAAATTTAAAAAAAAAAATATCTTGTTAAGAATTAAAGAAATTTTTTTTTTCATCTTTATTAATTTAAAGTAAATATTATATATTGATGTTTGGTTTAATCTACAGTGGTGTATTGGGAGGGGAACGGGGGGGGGGGGGAAGACGTTCCCTTACCTTTTTTCAGAACCGGTACGCGTTCCAGTACTTTTTCATGTTCCGACAACTCCCACTTAAATCTACTGTTAGAATTTCTTTTTTTTTGTGTTCGTTAATATTTTGTATAGTAAGAATAAGAAAAAATAAAAACTTATTTGGAAACTGAACTTTTTTTTGCTATGCGTTCCCTTACTTCTTATTTTACCAATACATCACAGATTATCTATATTCTTTGTATTAATTAATAATTTTATTGATTAAAAATAAAAAACAAACATTTTTATAATTTGATTACATATCGTATTAATAATATTTATAAAAATGAATACCTACATTTAATATATAAATTTAATCATTAATAAATACATTAAATTAATACGAGTAATATATAATACTTGAAAAGATTGAAATTGACATTATTAAATAAAAATTTGTGAAAATTATCAACAAAAAAAATAAATTTTAAGTTACAAATTTATTTATTTATTTTTTAATGTTTAAATCTAACCATAATTATATTTAACTTGGTCTTAAGGATGGATGAGATAAGCTTCGCTCCCTTGAAAGAAATATTCCAGGTGTTTTTGCTTAAACGTCCCTGCCCCAACTCCATCCCCCAGGAATTAGGGTGGTATAGAAAAAATTAACTATATATGATAATTCGAATAATTCTTTTACGTAAAACAATAATATTTCTTATAAATGAAATGATTTCAATATTGAAGTGTAAACTAAAATAGAAAAATAAATTAATAAAATAAACCCTTTTAATATACACGCTTTTTAATCAAAATTACCCTCTATTTTATGAAAAATATCTACATTAAATTAAAATTATATCACATTCGGCAAACAATTTTAAATTTAAATTAAACCATTTACATTAATACGCCACCTCCTTGTTTTTTTTTTTTTCAAAATATGATAATTTCATTAATGAACTTCTTACTGATATATTTATAATTTTTTTTTTAAATTTTCATTAAGATCTTTAAATAAAATTAAAATTAAGCTTATTGATTTAATAGAATTAATAGAAGTAAACTTATTGATTCGATTTAAGATGTAATCTAAAACATCACTAATTTTAAAAATTAATATTTGTTTATTTTATTTTATTTTAATATGTATTTTATTTGAAATAATTTGCAGTAGAGCGCTCACCTACCCACTCCCCGCTCGCCCCTCTCCATTCCCCTCCGCCGCATGGCCTCACCTCCTCCAGCCGGCTGGCCGACTCGAACCCATTCAGTGTGAGTTGGTGTGAGTGCAAGACTCGGAGCGGCCTCTCCACTGAAATCATCCCTTAATCAGTCGCTAATCAAGAATTAATTGTAATTTTATTATTTATTTTTATTAATTAAAAGGAAGATTAGTGAACTTAAAAAAAAAATATTTCAATAAAAATTAAATTTTATAAAGTGCATTTTTATAATTTTTTAATCATATACCCAAATTAATTTATAAATTTTTCATTATAATCTTTGAAAAGAATTAGTCTTAAATATTCTATCAGGTCTCATTTAAATTAAATTTTATTAAATGTTAAATTAAAATTATTTAAAAATTAAAAAATCATATACAAACTTTTATTTTTCTTTAAATATATTTATTGAAATATTTTTTAAATTTCAATATATATATTAATCCTATTAAAACTTATTTATTTAAAATATAGGAAGATGTGCTGATTATTTTCAAAATTCATATAATATAATTATAAATCAAAAAAATATAAATTTCTTATATTCCTATAGGAATATATAATTTTAAATATTCTATATAAGTATTCTTTCTAATCTCATTATCGCTCACACCGTTCCTTTCCAATCTCCTATGAATATTGTTTTGTCAATTTCATATGATTATAACACTTTTGAAAAATGAATAATATTTCTATTACCTACACGTATATATCAATGAAACAGAATAAAATCTTCGTGAAATTAATAATATAATCATAATTACTTTTCTGATGTTTTCTAAGATATTTTTATTCTATGTCTATTAAATGCGTATTATAACTTATTATTATCATGGTTCTATATAGGATGTAAAATAATTTTAGTATTTTAATATTACAGAAATAAGATAATATTTTTAAAAATCGATACACTTTTTTAATCCTATTAATATTATTTATTTATTTCTATCTTATTTTTTTATTTCCTGTATATAATATAAATATCTTATATTAATTATTTTTTTCTTTATCGAGGCGAGAGTGATGGACACCCATTCAAGTCTACGAGCTGTTCTTCGAGTTTAATCTGCGAGAAATATCAACCCTTTATAACTCCGAGGTCAGTATTTATTATTAATTTTATTTTTAATTCAATTTAAATTTATTGATTATAAACGAATAAGTTATTTTTCTTCTTCTATATTTCATGTTTCCATCTTCGTTCCTGCTACTGAATGTTGATTTGAATTCTTGATTATCTTCTCCATCCTTCATGACTATGAAATGATTGAAATGCAGCTCTCCAAATGTAAGTAATAATCGTTATTTATTTAGCATGGCGCACTTTAAAATAGAAAATGTAAATATAATATTTAAAGTAAAGTTTAATAGAATATAGAAAGTAGAATTCAATTACAATGATTATTTGCTTTTGATAATATTCATTAGGAGATTATAGAGAAATATATTAAATTATAGGACAGAATTTAGTGAGATTAGGGAAAACAAATGCCATGCTATTATTGAAGGGATGGATTGCATGAATTGCATGTCAGGTCTGTGCCATTTTGTATTACTGAGAGTGTATTTGAGGTGGATTGGATGAACGGGAATTCGGGAAGGTAATTCAGCACAGTTCCGAAATGGGATTAGCCTGAATAGGAACAAATTGTTGGTTACCTTTGGAGCGTAGGGCTTTTTCGATTAGCATGGGCCTTCCATGCCTATGGATGGAGGCTATGCACTCCCTTACTAGGTAGGTTTTATTTCAGGTTGCCCCGATTGTCGCGATTTCATTTCGAAATCCAAAAAAATCAAAGGCACTCTCAGCGGATTCAAAGAGGCTACAGACCAAACGCCTTATTTTTTTTTTAATCTTTTTTTTAAGGCAAACGTTCTTTATTATTACTTTTTCTAAATTCCGGAAGGCGAGGCTTGGAAGGGCTAATTTATGGGGAAAGGAGGAGGCCCTATTAAATATTCAATTGTTTTTTTTTTAATTTAATTAATAATAAAAAAAATAATTGAATATCGCGATTATTTTCTTTAACTTTTTATTTTCACATTTTGAAATATTCAATTTCATAATTTAAACTTGGATATATTTTAAATATTTTACTATATAGGTAGAATTAATTATTATTATAATTTCTCAATTTAAAATTAAAATGCAAACATCACAAAAAAAAAATCATATATATTGTAAAAATATATCGTAACTCTTTTTCATTATTATTTCTTTTTAACTTACGAAATATAAAAATATTTTTTTTTTTATTATGGAAATTATTTCATATGAATATAAATATATTGTAATCGAATATATTCTATATTCAATAATAATTTAATATTAATAAATTATCAAATTTTTTTCTTAATATTGTACTGATAAATCATATTTGGAATGAAATAAAATATAGTTAAGCTGATTTAAAAAATTAACTTAATGTATAATTTTTGTTAATTATAAACATGTGGTACAACTTATTTTTAAATAAATAAATAAAATTAGATCTCCTAAAATTTTTTTTAATTTTGATAGATCAAATATTCTTATTCTTTAGCTGACTTACAAATCCCATACGATCATTTTGCTTATTCTTATGTGTATTCTGTCCCCCAATGTCCACGCAAAAATTCTCCGGGAGATAAAAATGTCTCGGAAATAATAATATCATCCGTGAATAAACCCAATATTATTCAATTTTTATCGACCGACGACACCAAATTTCACAAATGGAGATTTTTACAGATCTCCACGAATCATGCATTTTGTATTGGTTTTATCCTCGGGAACAATCATCTTCAATAGTTTTTTCTTAATTTTAAATTATATGATGTCACCCAGCCCTTCATGACGTCACAGCCAGCTCCTCCTTATATCTTATAAATAAAATAAAATTAAAAATATTTATCTTATATTTATATCCGTTTTTTATTGCATTAATAGATAGATACATTTAAATTATTTGAAATTGTTTCTGTAGCTCGAAATTAATTTATTTCAAACCGTCGGTCGGTTCTGCGCCTCTTATTTAATTAGTAAATTTATTTTATTTGATATTTAATAAATAAAATATAAAATTATTCTTATTAATTTTTTTTTCCTCTTTGATATGTGAATGGCATCTTATTCCTGTTTAATCTAATTTGTAATTTATATATATAATTAACTAATAAAGATTAAAGAAGATAATTTTTAATTTTAGATAAAAACACTTATTATCTAAAGAATTAAAAATTGAAACAATAAGATATAAAAATCATATATATTATATATCCTGTATTAAAAAAAACACATCTCTGGAATTTACAAAAATTTAATTATTATCTCTCTCTTTCTCTCTCTTGAGTAAAATAATTGGGTAGGAAGGTGGGGGGGGGGGGGGGATGTTAAAAAAAGGATGAATGTCAAAAATTCATGAAGTATCCAATTGGAATTCGAAAAGTCGTAAAGTTTTTCTCTTATCTTTCGAATTACGAAGGGAGTATTTATACAGGGAGCTTGTTAACCTCCAAACCGCTTTCAATAAAACATGATTATCCTGATTGAATAGAAAATTTCATTTCCCTGCTAGATTTATTAGAAAATAAAATCCCTAATTCGACTGATAAAGATCAAACTTCGTGCCATTGTATCCAATCCTTGTCTTTTTTTTTATTCTTATTTTTATTTTATTTTTGGTATTTATTTTCTCTTTACTCTTTTTTTTTTTCTCATCAAAAATGTCACTCGACTCTTCTTTTTTTTTTGTTTTTGTTCCCCCCACCCAATTTTTTCGACACGTGTTGTTTAAATTGTTAGGGTTCGGTTGTAATCAAGGCATTAGAGACTCATTCAGCGGCGCCCGCGGTCAAGTAATTCTGTTCCATTAAAATTTCACGAGATAAATATTATAAAATATATAATGTCTTATTTTTTGATAATATGCTAACGGCGTGGCTGCATGCGATCCAAAAGATAGTTGTATAAATATTGACCAAGCAGTGGCTGGTGCACTCCTTGTAAGGAAATCCGCGTTTCTCCTATCATTACATTGAAAACATTAAAAAGAAAAAAAAAGATAAGAGCAACCAAGAATTTTATTATCATTTCATTCTTAACCAAATCAACGGACAGCATAGTATAGATTTTTTTATTAACAGGTTCTGTAAAATATGTTAATACAAAGAAAAATATAAAGACGTTAATATTTCTTTTCCATTAGAAATTGTTTTGGAAAGACTTGAGGGCCTATACTTACTTGTTTTTCAAATCGGGTTTCCTTTTAAAGAAATCCCTTCGATTAATAGCACTCGAATTTTTTAAAATCTATGATAGTATAAAATGCAACATTTTTTTTCTGATATAAATGCGTCCAAAGTTTTTCCTTGTATATGAAGCAACTCATCTATAAACTTTATCAGGCTTATAGAAAAATTATTTTATTCTTTTTAGTCCATGAAAAAAACTTATTTTATAATTTTTTTTTTTGTATTTATATTATTTTATTCTTTTTAGGGCAATTTTAATTCGATAAATTTATTTAATATAACGAGAGAAATAGAAAAGATGATGTTATATTAAAATTTCCAAATTAAATTAAAGAAAAAATAAGTTGACCTGTGGCTAGCCGCAGAACCGACCGACGGTTTGAAATGAATTAATTTCCAGCTAGAGTAAACAATTTCAAATAATTTTAATGTATGTATCTATTAATACAATAAAAAACAGATATGGATATAACATAAATATTTTTAATTTTATTTTATTTATAATATATAAATAGGAGCTGGATGTAACGTCATGGAGGGCTGGGTGACGTCATATAATTTAAAATTAAAATAAAACTAATGAAGATGATTTTTCCCGAGGATAAAACCAATACAAAGTGCATATTCGTGGAGATATGTAAAAAATCTCCTCATGTGAAATTTGATGTGAAAATAACCCTTCCCTTCCTATCGTCAATCGCTAATACTACCATTTCCAATTTCCGGATATACACCAAAAGTTGATCAATTCATCATACTGATGCATTAAGTAAATATACCAAATTTTATCAAAATCCGTTGAGCTATTCAAGCTACACATGTCTATTCAATGGGCAGACATCATTCTAAAAATACTTTTTTCGGTTAAGAAAATGCATGACTCGTGGAGATATGTAAAAATCTCCACATGTGAAATTTGGTGTGAAAACAATACCTTCCCTTCCTATCGTCGGTCGGTAAAAAAAGAAAAGGTTCTTTCTCCTAAGCCATTTGAGGGGACACCGATCCCTACTTCATTAGCGCTAGACCTGATTATGAAGAATTCATCATTAATTTTAATGCTATAAAATATTTTTAATTACTTTCAAAATTAAAATTTATCCTTAAATCAATATTTATGCCTCAGAATCCGTTGAAATAAATTAATCGGAGCAAAACAAAAGAAAATATTAATCTTTTAAAAATTATTATAATTATATGAAGTAAATGTTATTATTGAAATAATGTGTTTTTAAAATATATTTATTATATTTAGTTTTTATGTTATAGAATATGACGATTACCTTAATTAAGACCGATTCTACAGCTTCTTTATTGGTAATATTATGGCTAGGATGGATGGCTATAATATATTGATAGTGTGAAGTACATATGCAATTCTTATAGCACCTTATAGCTTGTGCACCAATACAATTTTTTATGTTAACATCTTCGTTGTTATGACGTAATTATTCGTATATCCTGCAGCAAATTCGGTCTTGGTTTATTTAATTTATAGTCAAGCATCATTCCTTTGCATTTTCTTGTTCTTGTAATTTCGAGATGGGAACTACAAATATTGTTCAGTTAAATTTAAACAACGATCGATTAGGCTTTTACAAACTTCATTACAAACTCGAATGATATAACAAAATATTTAAAAGTTAATTAAAAAAATATATATACCTACGTATACTTACTTATATATATATATATATATATTTAACATTTTTAAAACATTTTCAATGATAAAATTGCTAATTTTAATTTGGTTGTTCAATTTTGCTGCCACACCCACTCATTTTCTATTCAAATTAAAACAACTTTGTTATTTTTAATCTAAATTCAATCAATTTTCGATGTTACAATAATCAATCAATTGAATAGATTAATTATAATAAAATAATAAAAAAATAATCATGAACTTTGAAAATGACGATAAAACATGATTTTTTTTTATTAATCATTCTTAACTATGCATATTATTAATATAAAATTGTAATATATAGGAATATGAAATATTATTTAATTGCCTTTATTGAAACCTGAAAAGAAACTGTAATATATACAAATTTATTCTAATTTAGGTAATTGTTTAGAAAACGGGAAGCTTCAGGGATTTGGATGAAACTTTGCCAGTGGATTCCTTTTTACTATCTTTATTTGAATTTAGATAGTATTGCGATCATGAAAATTTTCGATGTCGAGATTTATATGTTTTTATACGTTTTGAAAGTCCCTGAGTTATTTTCACTAAGGTTGAGAAAAATATTGCGAATGTGTGTGTGTATGTATGTAGACAAGATTCCGCAAAAACGGTTTGAGCTAGAATAATGAAATTTGGTATACGGGCATTATTCAAAATTCGTAGTTTTCTATCAACTTTTGAGAAATGTAGCTCAACCAGAAGAGGGTTATTACTTACAACGTTTTGATTTTTTTTTTCCTCTAAAGTGCCCGTAAAAATAAAGATATAGGTTTGATAATTTTTCACATGATTAAAAATTGTATAAAACTGCTATATATAAAATTTCAGCTTGATTGTATAGCTGAAACTACCGGAATTAATTTTTTAACATGTTGACTGCCAATCACGCGCCAGCACGTGACGTGATCTCATCAACAAATAGCCAAATACCCACTGATTTAATAAATATTATTTCTTAATTTTAAAATTTATAATTTAATTTAAATATAATATATGTTATAATTAATTCAATTCAATATTTCGAGATATACGAGTGGAGACACTCCAGAATTTTTAACCTTTTTATTGAATATTATTAGATAAATATTATTAAAATCTGACAGATAAATTAGTTATGAATGAGCAGCCGTTTATTATTGACTAATTTGTTTAGATTGCGCCAAATTGTCGGTAGAAATGGTTTTTCGAAGCAGTTTTTGGTCTAACGTTAGCAAACGCGGCACTCACGTTGCACATAGCTTTCCATATTCAAATGGTTGTGCAAAATATTTTGCACACGTTCAGCTGACATCGTACAGGCCTCAGCTATTTTGAATGTTGAAAAATAAAGCAACATTTGCTGATGCGCGAGAGAGTTAGTCTAATTTAACTGACTGAATGACAAAATATTTATTTATACTTAAAAAGTAATTAAGTGAACTGTAACGATAATCCTATTATTTTTAAAAAGTAGTTAAACATCATTTTTTCTAATTGGATTATCATAAAAAATAATAATTAAACAAAACTCGAATTTATATAATGATTTGTAGTTATGTAGTTATAAAGGATTAGAATTTAATATAACTCCTGCAAGGTATGAGTATCACAAATTCCGGTTGTATTTTTCATTTAAACAATAAAATAAATGTTATTTAAAAAAAAAACTATTATAATATTATTAGTCTAAGAAATGTTTTCTTAAAAAAAATCCCCCAAATTTTTGATCTTTGTCCAGTTGATAAAGTTATAAAAGTATTAACTTAACATAGAAAAATCTCTGATTTATAGAAAATAAAATAAAATAAAAAATAAAGAATATTAAATTTCCTTTTTCAATTACAAGATTAGAAAATTATTTTTAATATATATATATATATATCTTATATAATAAAATTCTCGTGTCACAAAACTTTGAAATGATACTCCTCTGAAACGGCTGGACCGATTCTTATGAAATTTTTTATGCATATTCAGTAGGTCTCAAGGCATGTCAGACTTCTTTTATTAAACCGCTAATTGCTAAGGTGTGTCCAGGGGGTGCTAATTAATTAAAAATAGTTTAGTTACCAAACTAGATCATAGAGGCACTGGTGGCGATAATTTGACATTTGCTCAGAATTTAAAAATTATTGTAATATTAAATTATATTATATATTATTTATTTTAAATTCTAATATTCAAATATCAATTTAATTATATTAAATTATTAAAACTTTGGTGGTTGTTTTTATTTATAACGGCATTTTGTAAATTAAACCACCTATTGATATTTGCTACTTCTGCAATCGAAACGTTGTGTATATTTTTGTATTTTTTGAATAAATTTACAACAACAAATATCAATATGTGGTTTAATTTATAAAATTCCGTTATCAATTTAATTATTATTCAATTAAATAATTTATTCTAAAAGTTCTCATTTTAATTTATTTAATAAAATATTTAGATTATATATAACTTAATTTTTATTTATTCTTTCTATATATTGGAATATTTCTTCTTTTCTATTTGAAAGTGAGAAAGCTTAAAAAAACAGAATATATTATTTTTAATGTTTTATGAATACAAAAATATTTTCAAAACGTAAATTAAAATAACTAAATTATATTATTTTTGATTTTGTATCAATTATTATTACAAATATATTTTAAGTGCAAAAATGATTTCTTGGTTAATTAAAATATGTTTTTTAGACAAATGATATAAACGAGATGTTTTAAATTTATGTCTTTTTTATATTGAGTATTTTTTTAAAATTAAAATTTGTTTTAAATCAAAATTATTGTATTCAATTATATTTTTTTATTAATAGGCTTCTTTTTTTATTTTTAATTTTTAATAAATTCCCTTTTTGGATATGATATTAATAAAAAATAATATTAAATTATATATAAATTTAAAAATTAGAATATTTGAATTTTTTTAAATTTTAACACATGTAATCAATCATATGCATAACGAATGGAAAATTTTGAAAATCAACTTGGTATTAAATTCAGAACAAAATACTGATATATAGAATATAATAGACCATTCGAATATAATAGACCATTCGAATATAATTTAAAACTATTTCTCTCTTTCTATTTTAAATTTAAAAAAAACGGAGTGTTAAGAAATTAAGATACCTGGATAGGTAAATGGGCTGGAAGAGGAGGTAATTTATAATTTTCTTCTTATTCAGATTGAAATTAATAGTGATAAGAAAAAATATTTAGTAACAAAATCTATATACAAAATGTAGAATTTGAATATGTAGAAAAATTGAATGTAATCACGAAGGATAATAATATTTGAGAAGAATTTAAATCGAGGTGGTAAGTAATCGGGAAACGCCTGTTCTCATGCAGTAAAGAGGCTTATTTCATCAAAATTATTATCAAAAGGAATCAAAATTAAAATATATAAACCAATTATTTTGCCTGTTGTATTATATGGGTGGGACGCAAGGTCTATGACCCTGGGAGATGAGAGTAGATTCAGAGTATTCTTTCCAGCATTTATTGGTCAAAGAAAGATGAGGTCATCGGGGAATGGCGGAGACTGCATAACGATTAATTGCATGACCTCTATGCATCTTCAGAAATAGTTAGGGTTATAAAAGCGAAAAAGCTGCGATAGGCAGGGGACGTGGCTAGAATGGGAGAGGAAAAAGATATTGGATTGGAAAACGTCCCCTTGGAAGACCAAGGAAGGGACGTAAGAGAGATGGGACAAGGGCTCAGGATAGGGACACTTGGAGAAATGTGGTTGCTGCGGCCAAGAACTTTCGAGTTCCTTAGAGTCACAGAGATAGATAGATATAACATATACAATAATAATATATATATCATAATTAATTTAGTGATTAAATTAAAATATATTTTAAATAAGAACACAAAATGAAATGAATGTTTTATGTAATATACTGATTGAAACAAAATGGATGAAAACCTTTTACTACTCTTAACCAAATACTATGTACCACTCGGGGGGTACAGGGGGCGGAGCCCCCGTCTAGGTGTGGAGAGCGCCGAAGGCGCTTGGAGCAGCTAGTATATATTTATATATATATATATATTAAGTAATATACTTATATATAAATACTTATATATTTATATCACAGAAAAAAAATTTTCTTTAAAGAATTACTTCGTGATTTCATCGATCGTTTGAAGGGATCATGAAATAATTGATAAAAAATAATATTGAAATAATAAATTAAATTTTCATGAGAATACATTTTCAAAGATATAAAGAATAATAAAAATGTTTCAGGTTAATTAATGGAAAATTGGATGGGAAAAAAAAAAAGCAGAAGAAGTTTTACATCGCTTCTTCTTTTCATAATCTTGGCCCAGAGAAAGCAGCAACAGATTGAATGGTTAGCATCGCGTTGCAAAGAATTCATTTTATGAGTGCAATTTGTACGTGTACGATCCCTAATCCAACTTTATTGAAATGCCTGTTGTTGTCGAATGGATTGTACTTGTTCCATGGGCACGTCTTCTAGCCATTGGTGCCCATCTGGGAGGGTAATTAATCATCGGGATTAATCACGAGCGTGATAGGAGGTGAGCCGAGAGCCGGCAGAGCGTGATGCTAATGTCTCTATTGGATGGAGGCTGCGGAAACGGACAATCGCCTCAGGCTTAGGATCATCACTGGATTCATTTCTCTCTCGATTTGATTCATTCTCCTAAATTAAAAGCGAATTATTTATCGAGAGTCGGAAGGAGTCACATTTTCAAATACATTTTTCCACAACCACACACACACACACACACAAATATACACCCTCCATTCCAAAAGAAACCGAACTTTTAAAAAATAAATAGTACCACTAATGCCATCTGTTATAATATTTTACCCGTAGATGGCTTAGTCCCTTATTGACAATTGGTATAAATTTCATGACATTTGGATGCATACAACAAAAGTTATTGCGTTTCAAATGTCAGTGTGTTTTGTACATCGGTCGGAAAATGAGTTTCAAACAAAGAACTGCAATTGATTTTTGTGTTAAACTTGGTAAAACTTTTATTGAAACGCACCAAATGCTACACAATGCATATGGTGATGATTGTCTATCCCGAACGCAAGTTTAAGAGTGGTTCGGGCGATTCAAATCGGGTAGAGAGACGCTGGATGATGACGAAAGATCAAGCCGTCCCAGAACCGGATTATCAGAAGAAAATATCGAAAAAGTGCGTGAATTCATCAAAAATAACAAAAAAATTTTACTTGGGCGTCATAAAGCGTTTGCTGGCAAGAATTCGTCGTATTCGGCCAGAATATCGAGAAATCGGCAGTTGGACTCTTTTGCACGATAATGCACCATCACATCGATCGCGACTTGTAACTGAATTTTTGGTCAAAAATCACGTTATTCCTTTGCATCATTCGCCCTATTCACCAGATCTGGCTCCGTGCAACTTCTATCTGTTCCCTAAACTGCATTTGGCGATGAAATGAAAGTGGCACGCATCGATTGAAGCCATTGAGAAGGCGACGACCGACGTCCTAAAGATCATTCCAATAAAGGACATGGAAAAGTAGTTTATTAAAAGCTTGTTTTGTTATTATTAAATATTGAAAAAAAATAAAAATAAAAACATTATGACGATTTGAATAAAGTTATTAATTTTATATTTAAACATTGTGTTGTTTTGTAAGTATTGGAAACAAAATTTCCTATAAATTATTATTATTAATCAATCTCGTGCGGATAGAAGCCGCCTGTCCCTCGAAGGAGAGTTTTATGCCGCTGGCAGCATATGATGCCGGGAACGGCTAGTATATATATATATATTTAAATGTATATATAAATGAACAATCTATCTACAATATTTATGAAAGCGACATGAAAATTGAACAGTCATGAAATGTAATAAGAGAATGTAATGTAATCGAATGTGAATATTATATAGATATCATAAAAGAAGACATTTATTTTATCCAATGATTTTTTTTACGCATATAATATAAATCAAAATTAAAAAAAAAAAAAAAAAGAAAAGAAGAAGAGATCGTTTGTGATTTTATCTTCAGGCTGTCCAACCATCCGCCGCCCACTGATCGATTGATTCTTGAAAATCATTCATTTGGAAGGTGCAATTAACTCGATTGATATCAATTAAAAAAAAAAAAAAATCAATTGGATTATTTTCTTAAGAAAGCAAATTTTTCTGTTGGGAGATAAATTTAAGATATATATACATATATATATAAAAATCAATCAATCGATTTTTAATGAATTTGTTTATATAAACATGATTAGACAATAGCAATAGTAATTAATCTGAAAAACTTAAAACGAAAATAGACAAACACAATAAAACAAATACTAATAAATAAAAATAAGCTGGAGTGTCTCCACTCGACTATCTCGCAATTTGAATTGGATTAAATAACATAATATATTATATTTCAATTAAATTTCATTAATTATTAATTATAAATTAAAATTAATAAATAATATTTATTAAACCAGCGCATGTTTGGCTTTTTGTTGATGGCACCACGTCACGTGTTGGCGCGTGATTGGCACTCAACATGTTAAAAAATTAATTCCGGTACGATTCAATCAAAATTAAATTTTATATATAGCAGTTTTATATATTTTTACGGTCACTTTAGAGGAAAAAAAATCAAAACCTTGTAGATAATCATCCTCTTCCGTTTTAGCTACATTTTTCAAAAGTTTATAGAAAACTACGAATTTTGAATAATGCCCGTATACCAAATTTCATTATTCTAGCTCAAACCATTTTTGCGGAATCTTGTCTACATACACACACACACACACAGACATTTTTCTCAACCTTAGTGAAAATGAATCAGGAACCTTCAAAACGTATAAAAACATATAAATCTCGACATCGAAAATTTTCGTGATTGCAATACTATCTCTGGCGAGATAGTAAATATAAACAAACAAATAAATAAATAAATAAACAATAAAAATACATTTATTAAATTATGAGAATAAAAATTAATTGAAATTGGAATTTATTTGATTATAATTTAATTATTTTTAACCAATTTTATCAATAACTTATTAATAGGAGTGGTGTATTGGGAGGGGAAAGCGGAGGAACGACGTTCCCTTACCTTTTTTCAGAACCGGAACGCGTTCCAGTATTTTTTTATGTCCCGACAATTCCCATTTAAATCTACTGTCAGAATTTCTTTTTTTGTGTTGGTTAATATTTTTTGTTTAGTAAGAATAAGAAAAAATAAAAACTTATATGGAAAAAAATAGTTTACTGAAAATAGGATTTTTTTTTGCTCCCACTATGCGTTCCCTTACTTCTTATTTTACCAATACATCACTGACTAATACAGACTCTAAAAAAGATGGAAATATTTTACTAACTGGGTAGGTAGAAGTAAAAATATTTATTCTACAATAACAATTTTGATAATTAAAAAAAAATAAAAACAATTTAATTTTTTTAAATAATTGTTATAAGATATTTTACACACACACACACACATTTGTCTCAACCTTAGTGAAAATGACTCAGGAACCTTCCAAACGTATAAAAACATCAAAATCTTAACATCGAAATCAAAACTATCCTTGGCGAGATAGTAAAAATGAAACTGAATTAATTATTTATATGAATTTATTAAAAAGCAAACAAGCAATAGGTACACCTAATCTAATAAAATGAGATGAAAACATCACATTTTTCTTTTTCTTCAAGTGTTGCTGCCATGTCCGCTCCGGACGTTGTGGCTATGATCATATTTATTGCCTGCTGCCATGTTTGGAACAATTCTACAGAAGAAAGACCATAGCGAAGGTAGATTTTGCTATCTCTATTCTTGCTTTCTCTGTCTCTCTCTTCCCTATCAGATTGCCACAGGTCGTTTAGGCTATTTTCCACATAAATGAGGTTTTGTTCAAAAGAAAAGGTGAATTATTTTGAAAAGTATTTATTTATTCATCACAATAGCCATTTTGTCCCCTTCAAAGTAATTCCCCCAGATATAATGCGCTTATGCCAGCGCTCCTTTCAATCGTTGAAGCACTTCTGCTTTTCGGTATGGCAATCAGCTTTTTTCCACCTTTTCCCCCTTTATCTCATCAAAAGCGGCAAAACGCTTTCCTTTCATTGATCTCTTCAGTTTTGGGAATAGAAAAAAGTCGCAGGGAGCCAAATCTGGTGAATACGGTGGTTGAGGCATGATTACGGTGTTGTTTTTCGCCAAACATTCACAAACAAGCAATGACTTGAATCGTGATGCATAATCCATGGTTTGTTTTTCCACAATTCCGATCGTTTGAGACGTATTGCTTCAAACTTCCTTGTAGTATTCCTTATTAACAGTACGACCCGTTGACAAGAATTCATCATGCACCACGCCATTGGAATCGAAGAAAACAGTGAACAAAACCATTACATTTGATCGAACTTGACGTGCTTTTTTCGCACTTTTTCACCACTTATAAACATTTTTTGGAGACAAAGTAGACTCGCCGAATATCAAGGTCAACACTTTAAGTACGTTGGAGCACTTTATTCCATTTTTAAAACAAAATCTAATACAGATTCTTTGGTCCATTTTTTTTAAGTAAAAAAATCGAAGAACACACAAAAACTGTTTTTCAATTGTCAAAAACAAACTACTAATCCAAAATGGCTGATAATGTCAACATATGAGAAACATATGTGTACCATCATAACAAAAAAAAAAAAAATTTCGAAAATCGAATATACACAACTCTCGAAAATACAAAATTCTATTAGGAGCTGATGTTCTGCTTATTAGTCTTCCTGATATGAATATCTAAACGTATTGCTGACTCGATCCACTCGATATACTCCATTTACTCCAATTCCAATTTTAAAATCATCCAATGCCTTCGAAAAGATTTCCTCAGAATATTTGTTGAAGGGTAACGTTGACAGGACGCAGCCCTGCTGCACTCCCTGGCTTATCTGAATTTTCTGAATTCTATCAGCTCCTCCTTCACCTTCACTTGTCTTGTCTGGTTCCAATACTAAAGGTTGATGATAATTCTCATGTCCTTGTCATCAACATCCACTCTTTGAACTGCCTCAATCATACTTTCACCTATTACACTATTATCTGGCGAGATAGTAATA
The DNA here is from genome assembly GCA_963082975.1 of Labia minor. NCBI lineage: Eukaryota > Metazoa > Arthropoda > Insecta > Dermaptera > Spongiphoridae > Labia > Labia minor. The sequence goes on from OY720349.1 coordinate 7,258,890, forward strand.
TCTCTGGCGAGATAGTAATTATTGTATTAACATTAAAAATATTGAAATAAAAAATAATAGTTTGATTTAATAAATTAAAATATTATAAACATTTTTATAGTGAGAATTTCTCAGGGAGGTAGGGAGGTCAGATAAGCGACAACTTTTTTTTATTCCAAATGTTTTCTCCCTAGTTGTGACCTCAAGAAGGGCTGGGTGACGTTTAAATTAAGGAAAACCTAATGAAGATGATTTTTCCCAGAGATGTGATCAATAAAACTCAATTTTTCTTTATAAATACTATCTTTGGTGTGAATTTCAAATAAATCGTTAGAGCGGTTTCTGAGAACCCATTTACATATATATACACAAACAAACAATGTTAGCTAGCATAATAAGATTAGATTAGATGTGAGTTATGATTAAAATAATACAATTTGTTAATTGTAATTTTCATTGGCAAGGAAAAATTATTAATATTAAAGAGTATGGTATAAATAAGATATATACAATATATTAAGAAAAAAAAGATCATATCATGGCATAATTTGAAGCTTAAAATGAAGATCAATGAAATTTACTTTTTTTTACAATATATCTTATATTTTGTCATGAAAATTTGTGAAAAATGGATTCAATTAATTTAAAACACATTCCAAATAGTAGGTGCTACTAGTGAATAGAAAAAAAACAACTTAAATAAATAAAAGAAGCTTCTTAACGTAATGCAATCCGTGTCTGACTCAAATGTCATACAATTTGTCTTTTAATTCTAATCCAAATTTATTCATCTTTACTACTAAAAGAATATCATTTATCTCTTTTGATGTGAAATAAGTTAGAAACCTTATTTATAAAAAAAAAAAAAAAAATTATTAAATTTAAATTTCCAACAAAGAATAAAAAATTTAAAATCTTTCATATTTTTGAAAGATCAAATTCTGTGAATCCTGTAAATGGAATAATATAACAACATTGTATCAGGGAGGTAGGGAGTGACTAACGCTTGTTTTAAAGAGTGGGGTGGGGGGTGGTAATTTGTATTTAATTGTTTTTTATTAGATTTTAAATTTACTCATTTTCAAGGGTATATAATAAGCTCATTTTTTCTCATATATTATACTATCAAAAATTTAATATACTTTTTCTATTATGACTTGTTTTCAATTTATTTTTTAGATACAAACCTTACTTACCTAAAAATCCAGGTTTTTTGAATGTTATATTAGTAGCTGGTCATTATTTATTTTTAGGGATTTCAATAAATGTTTTGACCTTTCCAAAAAAATCTAAAATACATTAATAAATATATTTTTTGTTTATATTTTATTTTTTGTAATCGTTTTTCCATTTAACTAATGATAATTTCTTCTTTTAATTGACTAATTAGGAAGAGAATGATTGCCGCAACATTTATTTTTTTTTATAGATATATGCATATCAAAACGACCTGCAGTTGAAATAAAATAAAATTTAAAGAATTTTGTCAAAGGAATGAATAAACCAAGAAGATTTTAGAATTTTCTAAAATTATAAGATGCCACATTCAAGGAAGATATCTTTGTTAGTTACAAATATATCAACTTGTAAATTTGTAAAGGTTTGAGTTATTTTTGAAAGGAAAAAAAAAGAAAACTTAAAAAATTTTCAATAAAGTTTTATGGTACATATCTAGATTTTTAGAGAAAAAATCTGGATTGTCTCCACTCGACTATCTCGCAAATTTGAATTGGATTAATTAACACATATATTATATTTAAATTAAATTTAATTAATTATATAAATTATAAATTAAATTTAATTGAATTAGATTAATTAATTTAAAAAATTTAAATTTACAGTGTAGTATTGTTAATCAATTAAATTAATATTAATTATTATATATTAAATTTTAATTTAAAAAATTATAAAATATTAAATAAATAAATCAAAATCTGGAATGTCTCCACTCGTCTTTCTCGCAAATTTGAATTGGATTAATTAACTTATATATTATATATTTAAATTAAATTATAAATTAAAATTAATAAATAATATTTTTTGAACCAGCGCATATTTGGCTCTTTGTTGATGGCACCACGTCACGTGTTGGCGCGTGATTGGCACTCAACATGTTAAAAAATTAATTCCAGTACTTTCAGCGATTCAATCAAAATGAAATTTTATATATAGCAGTTTTATACAATTTTTAATCATGTGAAAATCTATCAAACATATATTTATATTTTTACAGTCAGTTTAGAAGAAATAATCAGTGAAGGATTTTCACGCGTTAGCGTGTGACTGGCTTCTGAGACTGAACACCTCAATATTTATGATAAAAAAAAAATATTTTCATTTTTATGAGAAAATTAAGATTTTCAAATTTAATTTCGAATTTAATATTATATAATATATATATATGTATAAGTGAAGAATTTATACTATAAATAATTTTTTCTATTAATATTAGTAGAACAAATTACTTATCGAAATTATTTAAAATGGTATATTATACTAATACATCTTTTTTTATGTTTAAACCGTGGCCATTAAAATTGTTTATGCTCTTGAAATATATTTTCGGTGTCCCAGGTATTAATATTACCAGCCAAATCCAATAATAATGAATCATTTTTTTAACTTAAGTACCGAACCAAGGCTCAGGGTCCCGGTATATATTATAAAAGTGCAATGTGAGTATGTTTTGTGGAGGTAAAGGTTCTAAGGAAACAAACATACTATCAACAATGCTCAGGGCCAGACACTCAAGTGCTGCGGAGTTCATTTGCAATCCCCATGTTTTTCCCACGGCCAATTATATGTTGCATGTTGTGAGTATGTAATTACACAAATTGGGAAAAAATCACTCGAAATGCAATCAAACAAAAAAATTGAAAAGTTAAATAATAATATTTTAAATAAGAACCCAAAAACAAATAAATATTTTATCTAATATATACTAATTGAATATTTAGTATATAATATTTTATAATAATTACCGGAGTATAATAAATTGATAACGTCATTTAATTCTCCTATATATCGAATCGAATATAAAGATAAATCTTCTACTAAACATTGTGTAAAAAAAATCAAATATGAATATAATATAAATATTTTTAATTTTATTTTAAGAATATATATATATATCTCACAGGCGGTGGGTGTGACGTCATCCATATATTATAAATTTGAATTAAGAAGAACTAATAAGGATGTAGTTTTCCAGAGATGTGATCAATAAAACTCAATTTTTCTTTATAAATACTATCTCTGGTGTGAATTTCAAAAAAATCGTTAGAGCGGTTTTTGAGAACAATGAAACAAACAAACAATTTTTACTCGTATAAGAAGATAAGAAAGATATGTATAAGTGAAGAATTTATAATATAAATAATTTTTTCTATTAATATTAGTAGAACAAATTACTTATCGAAATTATTTAAAATGGTATATTATACTAATATATCTTTTTTTATGTTTAAACCGTGGCCATTAAAATTGTTTATGCTCTTGAAATATATTTTCTTTTTATAAATTTTTTTTTTTTCTTGATAAATTTAATTTTAAGAATCATTTCAAATTATAAAATATAATGAATATCTTTTTTTTTTTTTTTTTTTTTTTAATATGATTATTTTTATACTTTGAAATTTCATTTTTATACTTTATGTATTTGAATTTATATCCGTATAATTTGGTGCGTGTTTTTCAAGCATATTATCTTATATTAGTCTGTCATGAGAGTTGAATCTTTTATAATTAAGTAATTATATGCCTTGGATTCGCGTAAGTTTTACACCTCGTCCAATCATAAATCGCGTTCGGTGATTTAATACAAGAAGAGAGGCTTTTACCGTTGCAAATCAATGCGAGCGCTCGCTACGAATTTATCCGATCGAGTGGGAAAAAAAACAAAAAAAAAAAAAAAAAATGAACGCTTGGAAAGTTTTATAGAAAAACAAATTGCCCCGGTTGTTTAGTGATCCCGAAAAATGATAGCTTAAATAAAATGGTTGCAGATTCTAGGCGTGATGTCAACGAATGCTCTTGATGACTGGAAAACAAGCTCTTAAGTCAAGATAAGCAAACGGGTGATGGAAATTATAGATCAATGACAAAACCAATGACTTCCAATGTTACCTGAGCAAATTGTTCATTTTTGATGTCGGATAAATTCTAGTCAATTAGTCTCCCAATCTATCGATATCTTTTCGAAATAAAGAAAATATCTTAAAGAAAATTAAATGATTAAATTATATTTTTGTTTATTAGATATACTAAATGATTAAAATTATATATATATATATTTTAATTAAAAAAAAACCCTCTCATTTTTGTACATCCTACGCAAGGACAACGCCTATCAAGTTGGTTATATTAATGATGAGGTGTCCTATGATCAGTAGAACGGGTCCTATCAACCTTTACCTTGATTTTCTTAATCGGAGGCGCTACTTTTTATCCACTAGCTTCCCAATTTTGATCCCAGAGGATAGGTTTACTCCGACGCATAGACCCCAGCTAGAGCAATTCCCTTGCCGGGCCCGGGATTTAAACTCAGGACCACGAGGATGTGAGGCAGCTTCACTACCTCCCACCTTGTGGCGCCTCATTGGACCGACATTGGAACATTTCATTTATTTATTTATCTATTTAATTCTAAAAACGATGAACTCACATAATCTTGTTTGTTTATTAAATCACTATTTTTTTTTTCCTTTAAAGGATATAAATTTTCTGATAAAGTATTAAAACATTTTATTTTCCAAAATAAAAACATATTTAAATATGTAATAAATGTTTTTATGATTCGGCGTTAAGAGGTAGTTTGGGATCATGAAAGGATAGATGCTGGAGATGATCTTTTACAAGTTCTGATGATGGTATTAACAAAGATCGAAACATCAGCCTAGTGGACGTTAATTAAATGAAATAATAATATTCGGTTTTTCTTCTTCTTCCTTGATCATACATCAAACAATTTTTTTAATAATATTTTTCTAAAAAGTACTTTTCTAGGATTTTATTTGTATAAATTTATAAAATCTATTTCTTTAAAATATTTCGTATATACAAAAAAAAAATCTCTAACTTTTGTACATCCTACGCAAGGACAACGCCTATCAAGTTGGTTATATTAATGATGAGGTGTCCTATGATCAGTAGAACGGGTCCTATCATCCTTTACCTTGATTTTCTTAATCGGAGCCGCTACTTTTTATCAAGTAGCTTCCCCATTTTGATCCCATCCCGGAAGCTGGGTTTACTCCATCGCAGACCCCAGCTAGAGAAATTCCCTTGCCAAGCCCGGGGCTTGAACCCAGGATCATGAGAATATGACCGAGCTATCCTACCTCCCTTGACTCTGTGGATTTTCATTTATATAAAATAATATTTATTAATTTATTTTTTTTAATTTAATTATTATTATTATTTAGTTTAATTTTCACAGAGAAATTTTAGGTAAAATATATGAGGAGAAATCAATGTGGATTTAGACAAAATCAATATTAGATCCAATCTTTTCGTTGAGACTTATGATATTGTATTATACAAGAAATATATTATTAGAGACGAAATGTTGAGTTAAAATTTATTTGTAGAGGATGGACACAATAACTTTATAATATTTTAATTCATTAGGTCTCAATCCATAATTTCGTATGCATTAATAACTCTAAATTATTATTAAAATTAAAATCTATAAAAACTATTATATATATTTCCGGTTGTTTTATGAATGAGTGTTTTTATTAGTTTGGGAAGAAGAATAGATTTAAAGTAACATTTTTTTAACTTAAAAAAGAAGAAATTAAATATCTAAAGAATTGAATCTATTAATTAAAATAGATAGAAATAAAAAAAAATGAGCTGTGGTCAGGCACAGCACCGACTGACAATTTGAAATAAATTAATTTCCAAACAACATTATATATATACGCGGTGTATCTAAAAAGTTCGGTGAATGGTATGATAAAAACATTAAAAAGAGAATGTTAATGTTAAATACCTTAATTAACCTTCAAAATAGTTTCCACTAGCCACATCCCACTTCTGACAACGTTCGTATAACGCTTGAAAACTGTTGGAGAAGTCTTGATGTGGAATCGTACTCAGAATAGCCGTCACAACGTTCAGGCCGGCAACAGAAAACACTACTTACTGTGTGTTTGCTACTACCCAATTCTTCGGCTATTAGTTGCAGAGTCAATCGCCGATCTTTTGTTAGCATCTCTCGTACACGTTCAGTGTTTTCTGATGTCCTGCTTGTGGATTGCCGGCCTGAACGTTGTGACGGCTATTCTGAGTACGATTCCACATCAAGACTTCTCCAACAGTTTTCAAGCGTTATACGAACGTTGTCAGAAGTGGGATGTGCTAGTGGAAACTATTTTGAAGGTTAATTAAGGTACTTAACATTAACATTCTCTTTTTAATGTTTTTATCATACCATTCACCGAACTTTTTAGATACACCGCGTATATATATAAAGTATAAAAAAAAATATTTTTAAAACTTGAATTAAAATGACTAAATTATATTATCTTGGTTTTTATTTTTAGTTTAATTACTCAATTATTAATTACTACTATATTTTAAGTGATAAATTTCCGACAATGAATATAAAATTAATATTTTGTAAACTACCACTTCCGGTTTCTGGATATTCACCAAAAGTTGATGAATTCATGCTACTGATGCATAAAGTAAATATATCAAATGAATCCAAATTTTATCAAGCTCTGTACGTCTATACGGACACATAACCGATAGACGGACAGATGGACGGTCAATATATCATGCTCAAAATACTCTTTTCTGTTAACATAATGCATGATTCGTGGAGATATGTAAAAATCTTCACATGCGAAATTTGGTGTGAATACAATACCTCACTAACTATCGATGGGGTCGGTAAAAATAATGATACAATCGTTTTGAATCATTTATTCATTATTTTATTATTATAAGAATAAATTTATTTGTTCTTTAACTTAATTGCAAATCATAAATATGTACAGGCATTTTATGAGCATAATTAAAGAACATATTACTGTTTAATTCACATTTCTTCACACTCGTTTAGTATTGTAAATCGCCAACGGATTCTCTGTTGCTGCTGTCGATGTCTATGAATAAATAATGAAGAAGATTCAAGTCCACCTTGAAGAGCGGGTCAATTGCAACATTGCAATGTTGAAAAATTATATTTCCAAGTGGATCTGATCTAGTTAGCATCCATGTCCTAACCCCCTAGCATGGGGAATAGATTCCATAGACAGAAGAACAGAAGAGAGGATGGTGGTGGTGGTGGGGGAGGGGGAGGGGTGATGGAAAGGAAGACTGGGTAGCCAAGCTTTAATTAGTGCCCGTGAAGGAACGCTAACGAGCAGCAAAGCAACCATCCGGTCTCGCAATTCAAGTTCAGTTGATATCTCTATCAGAAACACTCGGCTCCAAGATCGCTTCGCTCTAACCACGGTTTTTCATTCTTGGTACTTTTGTCAAGCCACCAACGGTTTCATTAATTATTTATACAGTATCGCCGACTAATTTACGACAAGAACATGTAAATATTCCACATTACGAATTGATTATTCAACCAAATTAAAAGAAAACATTATTAAATCTATTTGGTGATAATAATTTATTATCCATGCTTCAAATAGGCATTGTTAAGTGGCTCATTTTAATTTCACTCATATTTAATCAATAAGCCTGAAGAAGAATCATAGGACAACATTTTTTTCCGTTTGCATCTATTCATTTGGACGTCATTAGAATTTATTAGATGGAATATATTATTATGATTTATCTGCGTATATAAAATATACACATTGAATTATTTAAATACATACAAGTGTATCAATTTAAAAATTATTCTCTAATATCTTATTTAAATTATAATAGTTTTCCTAAAGAGGCATCAATATCATTATCTGAAATTCAATTAATAGAACTAATCATAAATTATAAGAAAATAAGCTGGAGTGTCTCCAATCGACTATTTCGCAAATTTGAATTGGATTAATTAATTATAAATTAAAATTAATAAATAATATTTATTAAATCATCGCATGTTTGGTTCTTTGTTGATGGTACCACGTCACATGCTGGCGCGTGAGATTTGCAGTTTTAAAAAATTAATTCTGGTACTTTCAGCGATTCAATCAAGCTGAAATTCTATATATAGCAGTTTTATACAATTTTTAATCATGTGAAAAACTATCAAACATATATCTTTATTTTTACGGTCACTTTAGAGGAAAAAAAATTTAAACGTTATAGGTATTGACCCTCTTTCGGTTGAGCTACATTTCTCAAAAGTCGTCAGAAGACTACGAATTTTGAATAATTCCCTTATACCAAATTTCATGATTCTAGCTCAAACCGTTTGAGCGTAATCTTGTCTACATACACACACACACACACACACACACACATACACATACACACACACAGATATTTTTCTCAACCTTAGTGAAAATGATTAAGGAATCATCAAAACGTATAAAAACATCAAAATCTCGGCAAAAAGAAGAGGTTTTTGTGGCGTATTGTGAGTGACGATGAAAAGAGTTAAGTGTGAAGGATTCACAGTTGCAGCTCAAATATGAAGTTCTGCCGCACCCATCGTACTCACCAGACAGAGCACTTTCTGATTACCACGTGGTCAGATCGATGCAGTATGGCTTGGCATGAAGAGAATTTCGAAATACTGAATAAGTGCGAAAATGGATTAATGATGATAAAAAGTTGTAAAAAATGATGAAAAATATATTGATATATATATATATATTGTACCAATTTGAAAAAATGATCGAAATACATGTAAGGACCTAATACATTGTAGAACAACATAACCTATGCTGAATAATAATATTTATATAAATTTGTATATATGTTTTCCATATGCTGCCTAACGTTCTCCATATTTAAATGGGCACAAATCGAAAATTATTATGTAAAATTATTTGAATTTCAAAAGAACCGTTGTTATAACAGCTCTCAAAACAATATATAATGTTTATAAGGCTTAAGTGTGAAGTTAGAAGCAAAAAAAGCAAATTAGCCCTCTGTCGAGAACAAACGAAATTACCTTCTGAACAACCTAATAGAAATCTATTAAAGTAAACTACTGATAAGTAGTATAATTAAATGCTTAAGAGCTATTTGTCATTTATTCATCATTTATACATATATTTACATTTAAATCAAAGAGTTTTTATTAAAGTGTAGGTATAGATTTAATTTGACAGGAGCATAGCCAAAGTAAGTATACAAATACAATATTTAAATTCATAGGTATAATATAATAGTATTAAAATAATAAAGATCTTTTAAAAGTTGTATATTTTACATAATTTTTTTAAGATTAAAGTACCTTATAAAATAAATCATGTCAAGAGAAGATTATATGTATATGCTTGACTTTGTGATAACTTTTCTATAACTACATAAATTAGGTACTACATATATTCATGTTTTATTACTATCTCGCCAGAGATAGTATTGAGATCACGAGATTTTCGATGTTGAGATTTTGATGTTTTTATACGTTTAGAAGGTTCCTGAATCATTTTCACTAAAGTTGAGAAAAATCTGTGTGTGTGTGTGTATGTATGTAAGAAAGATTACGCAAAAACGGTTTGAGCTAGAATCATGAAATTTGGTATACGGGAATTATTCAAAATTCGTAGTATTCTAACGACTTTTGAGAAATGTAGCTCAACCGGAAGAGGGTCATTACCTACAACGTTTTGATTTTTTTACCTCTAAAGTGACCGTAAAAATAAAGATATATATTTAATAATTTTTCACATGATGAAAAATTGTTTAAAACTGGTATATATAGAATTTCAGGTTGATTGAATCTTTGAAAGTACCAGAATTAATTTTTTAACACTGTAAATCTCACGCGCCAACACGTGACGTGGTGCCATCAACAAAGAGCCAAACATGCGCTGGTTTAATAAATATTATTTATTCATTTTAATTTATAATTAAATAAATTTAATTTAAATATAATATATTATGATATTTAATCCAATTCAAATTGCGAGATAGTCGAGTTGAGACACCTCAGATTTTATTTTTTACTTGCAACACTTCAGTTCATTAAAGTTTCTTATCCACGATTGAAGTAACACCTGCAAAGAGTATCTAAAAATTATATACTTACATAAATGAGAGAAGAGATACTTACCTAGTTATTTGTTTCAAATTCTATAAATATAAAACAATTCAATAAATGTATAGTATAATACATAAATACGAAAACAAATAGTTTACGTTCCTTAAAGAAGAATTTCAAATATCGTGTGAAAGTTTTCTTATATATATATATATATATATATAATGAATGTATAGGAAAAAATTCTACTTTATCACTATGTCTAACAAAACCGGTTCATTAAATAGAAAAAACTTCATGTTTATTGATTAGGGCTATTTACAAACGGTGAACTACTTCATGAAGAAATTATTTAAAAATAAATGAAAAATATTATATTTTTTCTATATTTATTGAAATAAAAAATAAATGATACTAACAAATTATTATCGTATTTTATTAAAAAAAAAAGTGAAAAAAATAAATTAATTTTTAATTATAAAATAAAAGAATTTGAATTTTTGGATAATTTATTTGGTTTAATATATACTTATATATAATAAATTTTAATTTTTTATTTTTATATCTTGAAATTACATATAAATATAAATGAAAAATTATTTCCTAGTTATTACTATCTCGCCAGAGATAGTATTGCGATCACGAAAATTTTCGATGTTGAGATTTTGATGTTTTTATACGTTTTAAAGGTTCCTGAATCATTTTCACTAAGGTTGAGAAAAATGTCTGTCTGTATATGTGTGTTGTGTGTGTGTGTGTGTGTGTATGTAACCAAGATTACGCAAAAACGGTTTAAGCTAGAATTATGAAATTTGGTACATGGGCATTGTTCCAAATTCGTAGTTTTCTATCAACTTTTGAGAAGTGTAGCTCAACCGGAAGAGGGTCATTTCCTATAACGTTTTGATTTTTTTTCCTCTAAATGCGCTGATTTAATATATATTATTTGATAATAATTAACTTATAATTAATTAAATATAATTTAAATATAATATATGTTAATTAATCCAATTCAAATTGCGAGATAGTCGAGTGGAGACACTCCAGCTTATTTTTCTTTGAATTGGCATTGTAATATTAATTGTGTGGGATGTGGGGTGTACTGAAAATCTCTTAAAGAACACCCATCTAGTTTGAGTTGTTAATAGTTTTCATTATGGGAGAAAACATTCGTGACTTCTGAAGTCGAGTGGAGACACTCCAGCTAATTTTTATTTGTTTTTGTGATATTTGGAGGTACCATAGTCGTGGTACGAGCCGGAGATGTAATTATGTTAGTTTCATTGCTAGTGCTAGTGATTTTTCAAAGTTTCAAAAAACCATAAGTCACCATTCAACCCGAAATACCAATTGACTCTGGATCATATTATAGACTATGACCCAAAAAATCTTTTAATTTTAATAGATTATTTGATATAATATATAAGACATATTACTTATATTTATAAAATACTTACATATATACAAGAGTGGGGTGAAAAGTTTCCGGCCTGACCAAGAAAAACGATGTTTTTAAATTTTTTTTTTTTTTTTTGCTATATTTTTCAACATAATCTCCATAAACACTGATACATTTCTCATAACGGTGTTATAATTTAGTTAATTAATTTAATTTAATTTAAGTCTCATCAACAGTTATGAATTGACGCAAAAATTCGTTTGGATTACGCCAAATTGTCGATAGAAATGGTTTTTCGAAGCAGTTTTTGTTCTAACGTTAGCAAACGCGGCACCCACGTTGCACACAGCTTTCCATATTCAAAGGCTTGTGCAAAATATTTCGCACACGTTCAGCTAACATCGTACACGTCTCAGCTATCTTGAATGTTGAAAATTAAAGAAAAATAACACAAAACAAAAAAACTTTAAAAACATCGTTTTTCTTAGTCAGTCCGGAAACTTTTCACCCCACCCTCGTATATGTTGAAATAATCAAATATTTTTTATTTTTTATATCCATTCATAATATGAAAACTTTTCTTTTAAATACAATACAAAAATCATTTTTATAATTTAGACAACATAATAAAAATGTTTCTATGATTATATATATATATATATATACTACATATATATAAGAAGAAGAAAACCATGACAGAAAATTATTAATGTTTTTTTTTTATATGTAGATGAATTTTAAATATTTTCAAGATCCCTTAAATAAAAAAAAAAATAAAAAAATATTTTCTTTTGAAGCCAATTAAACTGAAATCATGTTATTGTTCTGAATGAGATAACACATGTTAAATAAATTAAATTAATATTAATATTTCTATGTCGAGAGTGTACTATTCATTATGATAATTTCGTGCACATCACATCAAACCATTCATTTCTAATGTCTTCTTTGCACAATTCCCGGCCGCAATAATAACCTGGGCAGTCATGGAGAGAATATTCACATTTTTAACTGTCAGAAGAAAACGGCAAAATTAGCTGGATACCTGCCTCTGGTTAAGTTCAAAAACATTCATAATAAAATTACACTACAGTTAACGATGAAATCACTAATACCTACATATTATGTAGTATAATATAACAATTGATCAGAAAATAAAAATAAAATTTTTTATATTTAAATGTCAACGTTTCAAATATGCACATCTTGAAAAATAATAATTTTTGAATAAAGTTTCGATTTTTAGTTTGATAGCACAGTTTTTGTTATTTTCACATATAACGGTGCTAATAACAGGTATATAGATAAGAAAATTTTAAAGTATCACATCATCATCATCATCGTAAATAATCTTTGAAAATGCGCACTCGAAACGTCGTCAATTAAATATAATTTTTTTTTTATTTTTCTCTTTTCTACCTGAAATACTATTCCTTATTTTCTAATTATATATTCTACAGCTATAAATATCAAACTATCTTAAAAAATTTATTTTTAAAAGATATTTTTATTTGGTAAAAATTCTAAAAATAATGTTAACTAAAATTTTAAAAATTACTTAATGGCATGGCATTTTTTATTATCTCGCCATAGTATTGCGATCACGAAAATTTTCGATGTTGAGATTTTGATGTTTTTATACGTTTTGAAGGTTCCTGAATCATTTTCACTAAGGTTGAGAAAAATGTCTCTGTGTGTGTATGTGTGTATGTATGTAACCAAGATTACGCAAAAACGGTTTGAGCTAGAATGATGAAATTTGGTACATGGGCATTAATCAAAATTCGTAGTTTTCTATCAACTTTTGAGAAATGAAGCTCAATCGGAAGAGGGTCATTACCTACAACGTTTTGATTTATTTTCCTCTAAAGTGACCGTAAAAATAAAGATATATGTTTGATAATTTTTCACATGATTAAAAATTGTATAAAACTACTATATATAGAATTTCAGCTTGATTGAATAGATGAAAGTACCAGAATTAATTTTTTAACATTGCGACTCTCACGCGCCAACACGTGACGTGGTGCCATCAACAAAGAGCCAAACATGCGCTGGTTTAATAAATATTATTTATTAATTTTAATTTATAATTAATTAAATTTAATTTATATATAATATATGTTAATTAATCCAATTCAAATTTTCGATTTAGTCGAGTGGAGACACTCCAGCGTATTTTAAATACTTACTTTATATTGAAAATCTATCTATCTATCTCTATGATTAGACTTCCGAGACCTTTCGTTTTGATAAAGATTGCAGAATTTATATATTAATACAAAGAAATAAATAACTTGAAAAATAAATGTTGAAAAAGCCCAACATTGTTGATTTAACTCTCATTTGAAAATTTTGTGGGCTTACGATAAGAATGATTTAATAGTTTTTTGTTGTCACAATTATAGAGTTGATTATCAGCTTGTATTTTGACCAAATCTTTAAATTTGTCCAATTTTAAAAAAAGAAAAATTATATATCTCTCTGAAACGATCTATAACGATAATAATCTTTAAAGTTCAAGTAGTCCCCTCATAAATCATTTTAAAGTAATTATTTTATTTAATTTTCTACAATTTTATTTGTTCAAAAATAAAAATATTTTTAAATATTGGTGTCAATCACACAGAAGGGTAGGTTTCAGGAAGAACGTATAATAATCAAGGGAGTAATTAACGATTTCAAATGTTTTAGAAGTATTATGAACATCAACACTGCAAAATATTTATCCGGAAAAAGTCCATAAAAAATAAAAGAGAAAATTAGTTTTTTGATCATATGTGGACATTTTATATATGAAACAATAAGCATTATTTTATTATTAAAATTTATTAACTTTCAACTAATATATATATATATATATATATATTAGTTAAACGATTATTTTTTAATAAACTTCTGCAAGTGTAACATGTATAATTTCAATTCAATCGTATCAAATTAGGTGTTTTACATTTGTTTCCAATACTTCCTTTTATTATAAAAGATGAATGAATATTTATTTGTTTAGAAACTAACTAAGAGAGGAAAAAAGAGAAGGAAAGAGAAGCAAGACTGGTATATTAGGTGATATTTTTCGATTAGCTTGAAATTCATTTAAGACAAATAAGCATAAGGAATCTGCACGTGGTAATTTATATGGAGAGGGGGTAAAAAAAACGCGAAAGGTAAAAAAAGGGATTCTGAGGGGCCGTTCAAGCCCACGCGCGATCCGCCTGATAACAGGCATCTTAATTGTTTCATAACGAAAGCCGCACTGACTGCATGATCGATTGATTGCGATGGGCCAAGTCGATAGCCTGATGGGGGCCCTCCACAGAAAAGAAGGCGGCCCCTGGACTTCTCCGATGCCTATCGGCCATTGAATAAACAAAACTTTATTTATTTTTCTTTTCGAAAAGACCATTCCATATCTGTAACGTACATCTCTAACTGGGATAATGATTTAATTAAACGAGAGTGCTAATGGATTAATCAGGAAAATGTGGAGACTTGAATGCCCGAATAGGCAATGGACTTGGCTTAGCCTCTTTTCAACGTGGTTCACTGTTTTTGTTGTTTCACGCTTTGCTACCTGAGTTGTGGCACTTTGGAAATACTTTTTATTTTTAAACATTCTTGACGCTTCTCATATTAGAAAGACTTTTCATTTTTTTTTGTATCTATATAATTATCACTAAAATCTTAATTAACTTTATAAGTACCTAAGTATAAAAATGGTGGGTGTGTCAACAGGTATATATATATATATATATATATATACCAATATTCATTGAAGAAATTTTGTTAAATTTGATTAAGAATTAAAAAAGTAAAAGTAAAAACAAAAAAAAAAAAAAATAATGTTTACACTGCATTGCGTAAATATATTTATATTTATATCATAATTATAATTATTTAGTCAATAATCATTATGATTTCTATTAAAGTAGATATTATCATTAAATATGAATTAAAAAAAAAAAAAAAAATTGAAAAATATAAATAAATTATTTCTTATATACGATTGAATAGATAAATTTCGAATAACAGCAAATTAGAATTGATTAATTTTTTTTTTTTTAGTTATTTAAGAAACTTTTATAATCTTGATAAATTTATTTCATCGAATAAAATATGTTTTGCTTTTAGTATCAAAAGGATCTTAATATCAAAATTTATCTTTAATACCTTTTTAGTGTATAAGTATATAAAAAAACTTTTCATTAAAAATTTAAAAGTGGTTTTCTTAGATTACTACCTTTTAAAGTTACATGAAATGAGTTGGATCAAAAAGATTTATAGTTACTAATAATATACAGGGCAATATAATTAACCCATTCAGTAATAGTATGCTTGCTTTGTAAAATCGAAACCATTATAATGTATCTATTATTTCTTTAGAAGAAATCATGAAATCAAGGATGATATCTTTAATATCAATCTATAAAATGTTCATTGTAATAAAAAGAAATGTTTTTATTTTACTCAAATAATTTTAATAAAAAAATTAATCCATTTTCAAAAAAAAAAAAAAACTTTTTAATAAAATTTCTAAAAATACTAATATGGTCATTTGATAAATTATATCGTAGTATAAAGTTCAATACTGTAGAGCAGTGGTTCTCAACCTTTTTTACCGACCGACGATAGTAAGGGAGGTATTGTTGTCACACCAAATTTCACATGTGGAGATTTTTACATATCTCCACGAATCATGCATTTTCTAAACAGAAAAAAGTATTTTTAGCATGATGTCTGTCCGTCCATATAGATGTGTACAGCCTGAACGGCTCAACCGATTTTGATGAAATTTGGTATATTTACTTAATGCATCAGTGGGATGAATTGATCAACTTTTGGTGCAATTCCGGAAACCGGAAGTGGTAGTATTAGCGATCGACGATAGGAAGGGAAGGGTTATTTTCACACCAAAGGAGATTTTTTTATATATCACCACGAATCATGCACTTTGTATTGGTTTTATCCTCGAGAAAAATCATATTTATTAGTTTTTTCTTGATTTAAAATTATATGACGTCATCCAGCCATTCATGATGTCACAGCCTGGTCTTGCATATATATTATAAATAAAATAAAATTAAAAATGTTTATATTTATTATTTATGTATCCATATCTGTTTTTATTACATTAATAGATATATGAAAATTATTTGAAATTGTTTCTGTAGCTGGAAATTAATTTTTTTCAAACCGTCGGTCGGTTCGGACCTGGCCACAGGTCAACTTATTTATATAGCGACCCCCTCCTCCATATAATGAAATATATATTAACCGTAGATGTAGATGTAATATCGCACTATTTTACAATGTAAATAAAATAAGGATTAAAGAATACATACCCATTCATTGCACATATATATAATTTAATAATTTTAAAATTTTATTTATAATGATTCAAAAGTATCAGATCTTTGCGACCCCCTTTCAGTAGTCTCGCGACCCCCTTGGGGATCGCGACCCACAGTTTAAGAAGCCCTGCTGTAGAGCAGTGGTTCTCAACCTTTTTTTTTTTTACCGCGGCACACTATTAACAGTTTAAAAATTTGGCAGCACACAAACGAAAACATTACCATATTGGAATAAAGTGGTCTCAAAAACGTTTTACCTTTTTTTTAGAACTATTATATATTGAAAAAATTTAGAAAAATGCCGGAAATGTTTAAGAGCCTAGTCTCAAAAACGTTTTACTTTTTTTTTTTTTTTAGAACCAAGTGGAAAAAATTTAGAAAAAAAAGTCGGAAGTCATAATCTCGTGGTACACTGGTTGAAAATCACTGCTGTAGAAACTACTCATCTTTTGATATTTTATATAGAAAGGAAATAGTAGAGTCTTTTGTTTGTTTTAAAGTTTCAACTCTCATCGATAACTTCGTATCTGTGCTACCAACTTTATAGATTCATTTATAATATTTTATTATATTATACATAGTATTTTTTTTTTATTATTATTTTTATTTTTGTATTTGAATACATTTAAATGTTAATTTATAGTAAGAATTTAATAGAAAAGAATTTTAATTGCATAAATAAAAGGCGCCAAACTTGTCTGGGCTAAAACTACGGTGATGTATATTATATACACATATACATAAACATACATTAAAATAAAAATAAACTCTTCAACATAATTGGTTTTGTCATTCCATTTGGTGGGTCCAAACCTTTCAAAGTACCGTTGCGATGTTTGGTTATATCTTTCTATTGCGGTTGTTGTTGGTGTTGTTGTTTTGTGATTCTTGTTGTTCTAAACTTAGGGATACCACTTCAACGGGTTTATGTCAACAATCCCAAGAGAAGGACTTGAACATTTTATCTTAAAACAACAACAAATAATAATAATAATAATAAATGAAGAAATTTTTATTTTTCATATTTAAATACCAGACAATTTAACAAGCAAATTAGAACATTTTGATTTATCAAATTAAATTTATCTTATATTTTTATTAAAAAAAAATTTAATCTTTGCAAACATTAACTTACCATATATAATATATATAAATGTAAACATATTTTCATATTTGAACTTTATTTATAGTATTAAATATTTAATATTAAATATTATAAATGAGTGTATATCTTTGGACAATAACAAACTATCAAAAATATAATATAAACTAGACGAACCCGTTGCAAACGGTGTTTGCAATTTAAGTTTAAACTGAATTTGTAACTAACTTCATAATGTTACAGACATCACATACATACATAGGAAATTATTATTATAGATAATTTTGAAAACATTTACAAAAAAATATAAAAATATTTTAATTTTAAATCACTTTCAAATTTATTTTTTCTTTCTTCTTATGGATCGTAATTGGAACTAAAACTAATTTATATAATATAAATATAAATATATTTTTTGAATTTTATTATAATTATTAATTAATAATATTTTTTAAATATAATAATCTCATATATCTATATATATTTTATAAATAACAAAATTATTTATAAAAATATTTAAAAAAACCAATGTTTTTTTTATAAAAATGAAATTCTTTTTTTAAAAAAAATATAAAAAAAATATATAAATTGTATTTTACAGAAATCTTATTTGCTGCTTTGTCTTCTGATGAGCAGTGGTGTATTGGGAGGGGAACGCGGGGGAACAACGTTCCCTTACCTTTTTTCAGAACCGGAACGCGTTCCAGTACTTTTTCATGTCCCGACAACTCCCACTTAAATCTACTGTTAGAATTTATTTTTTTTTGTGTTCGTTAATATTTTGTATAGTAAGAATAAGAAAAAATAAAAACTTATATGGAAAAAAATAGTTTGCTGAAATTAAGACTTTTTTTGCTCACACTATGCGTTCGTTCCCTTACTTCTTATTTTACCAATAAATCACTGAAAAGGGGTACATACAGGTGGTGCAGAAAAAAATCATGTCAATTTTGTGCCACGTTAGTTACTTTAAAAATATTTTTTTATAATTTTGTGGCACGGATATTGAAAATGGTTCGCCATCCCTAGGCTACAAAAATAAATAAACCTATTAATATAATAAAATTTGAAAAATTTAAGTTATAATTTACCAATATAAAGGTTGTCCTATGTATGTAAATATTAATATGGCATAAAAATAAATAAGTAAATTTTTAATCTCATACTGTTATAATTATAATTGAATTGCATACTTTTTAATAATTTAAATGAAAAAGGCACGATCTAAACCAGTGATTCTCAATCTTTTTTTTACCCCGGCACACTTTTAACGGTTTAAAGATTTACCGGCACACAAAGAAAATGATAAGTGTAATAATCATACCAATTTTTACCTTTTTTTTTTTGCTTTCTAGAACCATATTGAAAAAATTCGAAAATGTTTAAGAGCCTGATCGCAAAAACATTTTACCTTTTTTTTACATATATATATATAAGTACTTTTTCTTAATTTGAACTTTACATTTGTTAAATTATAAAAGAGTGGTGTGTGTGTGTGTGCTTGTGGTTGGTTACTACACTTTTTCCTCTTTAATTTTTTTTTTTTCGTTTCAACCTCGAAAGGTGTAGGCTAATGATTGAATAAATGTATTCTGACTTTATTGGGGCCATTTGCCAAGGGGCGCCCGAACATCTTAATTAAAGCGGTCCCACCAGCCAAATGCATTCATTAAAACTATTTTACATTTATTCACTCTATTCATCAATTATTTAAAGCAGGCGTCTCTCTGTTGTTGATTTAAATTATAATTTATCAATCAGCCTGTGCATATATTATACATTGCGTCGTGTACAATGATAACAAAAATTGAAAGACGTGTCGTCTTATCTGGAGATTGGAGAATGGAATTCGACTTTTGGCCCAAGCAACCACTTATAAAACTCAAATTACATACAGATTAGCTTTTTTTTTTTCGTGTGAATCAGCGATTTAGCTGGCGGTCATTGAATAGTCGAAGCGCGCGTTCACCGATTTCCAACCTATCTATAATAGACATTGACATATAATAATAAATATCGAAAAGGTACATTTTGTTTGGTGGCAGAAGGTCATTAGCAACTTAAGGTGCCTTCACAAAAGCGGTTCCTCGAAATGTCTTTTATTCAAGCGGTTACTTTGCATGACTCCAACCGAAAGAAAGTCATTACCTACTATGTTTTGATTTTTTTTCCTCTAAAGTGACCGTAAAAATAAAGATATATGTTTGATAATTTTTCAAATGATTAAAAATTGTATAAAACTGCTATATATAGAATTTCAGCTTGATTGAATCGCTGAAATAAATTTAATCTAATTTAAATTTTTAAACAAGTTGATTGCCAATCACGCGCCAGCACGTGACCTGTTGTCATCAACAAATAGCCAAACACCCGCTGGTTAAATAAATATTATTTATTAATTTTAAAATGTATAATTTAGTTAATTAAATTTAATTTAAATATAATATAGGTTATTTAATCCAATTCAAATTTGCGAGATAGTCGAGTGGAGACACTCCAGATTTTTTTAAGATTTAAATTAAATTGCATTAAAAATTCAAAGAAAAATTAAGAAAAAACTGTTGAATTTATTTTCCATTCATAGGAAAAAAAAAACCTAATTATATTATGATTATAGAGATACAAATTGACAAATCAATTAATCCCCTCTAATTAATCCTTATATTATACTAATTTCTTCATATCTATATTCTTGATTTTTTTTATTTTATTCAATTTTTAAGCAATTTTAGCAATTAGAGTCATTAATGTCATCAAGGTTGTATAATATTATATGTAATTTATTATTGATTTATAATTGTTTTAATTTAAATAATAATTTGTATTATAAAAAGAAATTTAATAGAAATTAATGCAATAATAATCTTGTATTTATGTAAATAAATCAGGCATCAATAACACAAACTTTTTATTACATTAATCCTTCAAGGGACTTAATGTTCCAACAGGTGCAAAGGGTTGATTGTTTATTTTTTGAAAAGAAATTTATATCCACTCTGGTATCCCCTTTCAAAATGTTTTTTTTTTTTTTATTTAATTATCTTGTAAATTACCTTATGGTAAACTAATCATTAAAAACGATTAAAATTCTTAAGATGTTTTTATCATCATCATACTTTCAATTGTCATTAGTCAACACTTTAAATTTAAATAAAAAAAAAAATACAAGTTAATCTCTTTTACCATAGAATGAATGTGTCAGTGGATAAAATACAAAAGAATGTATTAAGTTTTTTTTTTGTCATTTAATAAATCTTTAACTTGTTAAAATAATTAATAATTCATTAAATTCTGATTTATTATAATTATTATCCATTCTTAAATTCTGGATTCAATTGCTTTAACTAGAATTTGTTTTATTTTAATTTATTAAAATTTTTTCTCCCTTTGTTTGTTTCTTCATTTTTGAGCACAAACATTACTTTTGAACTGAAAATCCATCAAAAAAAAAAAAAAAATTGATTTTTAATTAAATTTTTTTTCATACGCTTTTTATTAACTTGACTTTTCGAAACGTATATTGAAAGTCGATGACAAATTAATAATCAAAAAGAAATATTTTGAATTTTTCAAAAATACAGATTTTTAAAATTTGTGAATTTAAATTATTAATGTTAATACAATGTTACAATTGATATTTATATTTTCAATTTTTTTATATTTTCTATTTTCTATACATTTTCTATATAATGTGCTTGTGTTGTTCTGTGATTCCGAAAAGAACTCAGTGACGCATCGTACACGGCAGTATGCATATGGCTTAATAAGCCACTTGCATAATCAATGTCAGCTAGAAAAAGTCTAGAAACTTCGCGAAGAATCTAATACATATATGATCGAGAATAATTGATTTAAATAGTAGTCAATAGTGCAATATTATTATATATGCCCAACAAAAAAGTGTGGGGCGCATATAATAATATTAAATTCTTTACCTACTATTTATGCTAATATGCGCCCACGCTATTTTTTTTGGCATTTGTAAAGGATAATATTCAAGGTTTAATTCATATTTCATTTTCTATTTTTTAGGGCATTTTTAATTAAAAAGCGTGTATATTAAAAAGTTTTTTTATTAATACATACATTTAAATAATTTGAAATTATTTGAAATTGCTGGAAATTAATTTATTTCAAACCGTCGGTAGGTTCTGCGCCTGGCTTGATTTTCTTGATCGGAGGCGCTATCAAGTAGCTTTTCCCCAATGTTGTTCCCGGAGGCTGGGTTGACTCCGTCCCATAGACCCCTGCTAGGGAAATTCCCTTGCCAGGCCCGGGACTTGAACCCGGGACCATGTGAATATGAGGCAGGTTCTCTACCCACATACCCAAGGCGCCTTTAAAATATAATTATTAACTATTAATTAAATATAAATTAATATTTATTTTCTTTTTATTCTAGAGAATTCTAGATTATAAATTGTTAGAATATTTGTTAGTTAAGTACTCGGGTAACATATTTTGAATAAATATAATATATAATAATTTTTGATATAATATACACATATGCTTGACGGTTAATATTTTCCAAAAAAAAAAAAGAAAAAAAAATTAACCTGTATTTTTCTTTTTATCTTTCACATGCTGTTCTTTAAATTACTTTTTGATTTAATAACTTAATTTAGAATTTTTAGATTATTTTGGACACAATTTTTTCTATTAATACCAAAAAGAGGTTAATCGTTTTTTTCTTTCTTCTTAACTATATGCTATGCTATCTAATTTTTATATACAATTAATTTTAATAAGAAATTATATTTTA
The DNA here is from genome assembly GCA_963082975.1 of Labia minor. Taxonomy (NCBI): domain Eukaryota; kingdom Metazoa; phylum Arthropoda; class Insecta; order Dermaptera; family Spongiphoridae; genus Labia; species Labia minor. The sequence continues at coordinate 7,281,603 of OY720349.1, forward strand.
ATCTTTTACTTAATTTGTTTTTAATATCCCATCAAATGTCTTTATTGCATTTTTCATTTGAATATTTAAATTTCGGTCATCCAATTGTTTTTTTTTTTTTTTTAATGAAAACCTGTGAATAAATTAAACATCTCAGTTCCAAATTCCCCCTCCCTATCCTGATTTTTTTGTTAATAACCTGTATCTTTATTAATCTTGGTATGTGAATATCATTTCCCTCTCTTTCAATTATTTTTCCTTGTTAAGAAATCTTAATTAGAAGCCTATCATGTATTGTAATTAAAATATTAGCTTCAGGAAACTTTAAATCATTGATCTATCATCCACATTGATTTCCCTTCTTGCTACATGCTACTTCTCTTCTTACCTATTATATTATCATTGTTTTTTTTTTGTTTTGTTTTTTTGTGAAGGTTATTATTGCCTCGTGAAAGGCTCTTCTAATTAAGGCACTAATTAGCAATCTGCTTTCAGAAAGATTTGGCACCTAGAAGGTGCAACGTTCGTGACTCGGGACAGAGTGAGTGTGTGAGCGAGATGAGAGAGAGAGAGAGAGAGAGAGAGACTCTCTCTTTCTTTCCTTCTTTCTTTCATTTTTCTAGTTTGGGGTTTTTTTCAATGGCAATATCTTCATGCAATACCATTTTAACAATCAGTCTATGAGGGTTCTCCTTTCAAAATTTAATAGAAACGGAAAAGGAAAATTTTTTAGTCTGTGGTCATTCTTAACCATATTGCTAAAGTTGTTTTTAAGAATACTGGGACATCCCCTTTAAAAATAAAATAAGTTGACCTGTGACCAGGCGCAGAAAATTAATTTCCAGCTACAGAAACAATTTCAAATAATTTTAATATATCTATTAATGGAATAAAAACAGATATTGAGATATAACATAAATATTTTTAATTTTATTTTATTTATAATATATAAGGAGGTGCTCAATTCAGTTGATCAATTCATCATACTGATGCATTAAGTAAATATACCAAATTTTATCAAAATCTGTTGAGCCGTTCAAGCTGTACACATCTATACGGACGGACGGACAGACATCATGCTAAAAATACTTTTTTTCTTTTAAGAAAATGCATGATTCGTGGAGATATGTAAAAATCTCCACATGTGAAATTTGGTGTGAAAACAATACCTCCTTTACTATCGTCGGTCGGTAAAAAGATAAGAATTCTCTGCCCAAGTGATTTCATAATTTTTTTTAAAAAAAAACAAAAAACTATGACTCTTGTACGTCCTACGCAAGGACAACGCCTATCAAGTCCGTTATATTAATGATGAGGTGTCCTATGATCAGTAGAACGGGTTCTGTCAACCTTTACCTTGATTTTCTTAATCGGAGTCTCTACATTTTATCAAGTAGTTTCTCAATGTTGATCCTGGAGGCTGGGTTGACTCTGTCCCATAGAGAAATTCCCTTGCCAGGCCCGGGACTTGAGCCAGCTACGCTAACCTCTCACCCTGTGGAGCCTTATTTCTTAATTTATGTAATCTAATATCTGTATTATATATACCTATCTTCATTGTATATCAATTGACTAGAAATCCATTTTTAGAAAATTTAGTTATTTATATTTTATCATTCTCTCTCTCTCTCTCTCTCTCTTAAAATCAAGTTATATACTGTTTCTTATTTATAAATTAATTATAAGTGATATTGATTTTTAAATTTTATCAGTGAATTTTTAAACTTTTCTAAGTTATTCATTTATGAACTGTATCTATAACTGTATAGGGAAAAGTTATTTAAAAAAAAAATAAACTATTTGATGGAAATCTTGGCTGAAAGCATTTCTTATCATTTGTAAATTTTTGCTAATACTTTCTGTTAACTTGGTATCTTTTGTCATTTATGTCAACCCTTTACATGACATTTTCACAAAAGCTTTTTCTAATTGACAATTCAAGTGGAAACCTATGCTTTACAATAGAAAGTAACGGTTGACTATTTCGGGTCACCCTTCAAGAGATCAATTTCATGTCATTCATTGAATTTTTCACAATTCAAATTGAAGTGGTTTCTGGTTAATTTATTTTCCATAGGATATTAAAACAGATACATTAATGGGAATTAAAAAAAGTATGTCAATGATTTTGTTTATTATTAATATCAATATAAACTTATAAATATAGTATTAGTAATACGAATAATATTTATTATAAAATGAAAAAAAGAATTATTTCTAAAATTTAAAAATATTGTAATAAGTTAAAACTTGTTTTTGTTTTTAGCGTTTATTTAAAATTTAACCAATCTATTATGATGAAGGGCAAAGAATTTGTTGACGCTTCTGTTTCCAAGAAGTTGATTTGCTCCAGGCAAAACGCACCCTTATTTTAACAGCTTGGAGACGTTTGGGAGTGGAGGGAGGGGTTCTTATTTGAAACAGTGGGGCGTCAAAAGGAAGAAAAAAAAATAAAATAAATGTTAAATCTCTAATTGAAGAAAGGTGGAACCACTTCATTATAAATGAAATATTTTCTTTCTTAAACGACTTTTCTTTCCTCCACTCTCTATCCCCCTCCCCATCTCCCCCTACCCTAAACACATATATATTCTTTAATTATTAGTTGAAAGATTTATTTTTAAACCCACTAAAAATATACATAAAAATAATTAAAATATTGTGCCAAGGGATAAAAAGTAATTATCGTGTTTACAAATCTATATTTTTATAATTATTATAACGTTTTTATCAACTTCATTCTATGTCTCTCTGTCTGTCTGTCTGTTCGCACTTATGACAAATTGAAATCGATTTTTCATCAACTTTAAATCGAATAGACTCTTTTTACCGACCGACGATAGTAAGGGAGGTATTGTTTTCAAACCAAATTTCACATGTGAAGATTTTTACATATCTCCACGAATCATGCATTTTATTGACAGAAAAAAGTATTTTTAGCATGATGTCTGTCCGTCCGTCCGTCCGTCCGTCTGTCCGTCTGTCCGTCCGTATAGATGTGTACAGCCTGAACGGCTGAACGGATTTTGATGAAATTTGGTATATTTACTTAATGCATCAGTGGGATGAATTGATCAACTTTTGGTGCAATTCCGGAAACCGGAAGTGGTAGTATTATCGATCGACGATAAGAAGGAAAGGGTTATTTTCACACCAAAGGAGATTTTTTTATATATCACCACGAATCATGCACTTTGTATTGGTTTTATCCTGGAGAAAAATCATATTTATTAGTTTTTTCTTGATTTAAAATTATATGACGTCATCCAGCCATTCATGACGTCACAGCCTGGTCTTGCATATATATTATAAATAAAATAAAATTAAAAATGTTTATATTTATTATTTATGTATCCATATCTGTTTTTTATTACATTAATAGATATATGAAAATTATTTGAAATTGTTTCTGTAGCTGGAAATTAATTTACTTAAAACCGTCGGTCGGTTCGTTGGCCACAGGTCAACTTATTTATTCTAAATATGGATGATAATATAAGGTGAGGGGGAATTATTTTTCTTTGATTTTCCATACTCATGATAACTTTCTATTAATTTAATTTGAAATAAATGTGACAAAATTTGAATTTTTCATTTAAAGACAATTCTATTTAATTTAATAATTGTATCGATATAATCATTATATTAATTTAATTATAATATTTTAAGTTTATTTTCATATTTGAATCATTTTTTACATACAATTTATAAGGAATTAGAAGTCATAATAGATCAGGTCCCAAATTTTAATAATAAAATATTAGGTGACTTTAATGCCTAAATTGGAAAATAGGAAATATTAAGGGGTAGGATGGTTGTAGCTCAGGAACTTTCGAGTTCCGTAGAGCCACAGTGATAGTTGTGTATAAATATAAACTAAAACCAAGAAACGTAATATATATATATGAAACTTTCTCTACTTTTAAAATATTTAATTTTCTTAAACAGGTCACACATTTTATTTTTTTTTTTTTGTTTCCAAAACAACCTAGTACAGAGGTTCTTAAACTTATGTACTCCGCGGACCCCCACTTGGAGAAATTTTTTTTGACGGACCCCATCCCAACTTTAGGTACTTTACGTCATTTTATTAGTTAATTTCTGGCTTACGATCTCATAAGAACAAGGATATATGTTGAATATTTCTAACAGTGATTGGTGAATAACGATTTTTTTGCATATTGTAGAACACATTTTATTAGAAATTATATTGAAGAAAGAAAATTCAGCTAAATATGAAGATGGAAACGGTAGCAATAGTTTTCTTGCACATTTCGTTGAATTTTGGTATTTGATCTCTGTTTCCTCACAAAGCCATGCCATCGCTCCTTTTATATTAAATAAAGTTTTAACTGACTCATCATTTTCTCGTGTACCTGTACGATGGCTTTGCGGACCCCCAGTAGAGTCTTCGCGGACCCCCAGGGGTCCGCGGACCACAGTTTAAGAACCTCTGACCTAGTAGATTGAATTATTCACTTGAGGATGTTAATTAATAATACATAAACGAGACAAAATATTTAATTCATTCCATGTTGATATTTTTTTTCGCTCATATATATATATATATATATATATATATATATTATTTTATATATTATTTTTATTGACAGATAAATAAAAAAAAAAACCTAAAAAATATAAAATTTCGTAAATTTTTAGAAATATATATTTATTTCAAATTGATATCATGTTGTTCGAAGACATTAAGAATACTCGACAATTTTTTTTTTCATATTGACAATGTGAAATGAGCAATTCTATTATAGTATAATATAATCATTGTACCCGAACATATATGATAATTCATTAAAAATAAAAATAACAATTTAAATACTTATTTATGATAGATCAATAGAGATTTATAAATCTTTTTACAAATTAACTATTCATGTATCATAAATAAATAAAAAAAAAAATGAGAAAGGCATTTATTAAGAGAGAAATCATTTTAATATTATTGCAGATTTCACCTTGGTTAAACCAACTGACGGAAGCAGAACTGAAAATTCTTTTGAAAAATTACAAGCGATAAGTTTAAATTAAGCTATTTTATTCTGAAAAAAACATCTTCCAGCTGTGATGGAGAACAGTTTTATAACATGTCCATCTATTATTCAGGAACATTTGATAAGCAAGGGGTAAAATTATCACTCCCTCAGGCATTTTTCAATTGGGTATTAGAATACCAAAAATAAATAAATAAATAAAATTGCTATGATATAAGGATCCATGAGGTATACAATTTAAAATTTCATTTACCAAATTTATTTCGGTTAATAACTATACCATAATTTATTTATTACAATACACGATGCTTAAAATTATATTCTTAATTAACATTTCATTTGAAAAAATAATTATGTAGAATATGATAACTGGGAAATTTGAACTTTAGAAATATATGTACAATATACATCAGGGGTTCAAACTCGCGGCCCGCGGGCCGCATACGGCCCACGTCAACTATTTTTGCGGCCGGACTTTTTTAAAAAATTTTCAATTTGTCTCTAAAAAAAAGGTAAAATGTTTTTTTGCGGCCCGCCTAAAGTTGAACCTTGTTTGTTTGGCCCAAGTGTACCTATGAGTTTGACACCCCTGATGTACATACAATAAATAAATATTAATGCATTTATGCTTTTATTTTATTTATTACTGTTTGTACAAAGTAATATATTTTGTTGTGTTGTTGTTTTAATAGCTAAACGTATATTAGAAACTAAGATAATTTTTTTGTTTTAATTAGTTAAGTACTACAATTATTAAATTTAAATTTAATTAATTAATAGACAGTTTTCATTTCTTGTGTATACGAGGTCTTTTCATAAGAAAAGGCGAATTTTGAATTTTCACTGGCTGTGTATATCCGATTATCGAATTGTTTTTTTTTTGATTTGTTGATACACATATGTTTCTCATATATTGCCATTATCAGCCATTTTGGATTAGTAGTTTGTTTTTGACAACTGAAAAAGTTAGTCACGTTTTTATGTGTTGTCCTACAAACAAATTTTAAGTGCTAATTTTTTTTAAGTGTTTTCTCAAAGGGATTTATTTTTAATATTAAATAATATTTAGAAAAAAATATAACTAGTTCATTTTTTTATAATTTATTAAAATCTCCACTCGACTATCTCGCAATTTGAATTGGATTAAATAACATAATATATTATAATTAAATTAAATTTAATGAATTATAAATTATAAATTAAAATTAATAAATAATATTTATTAAACCAGTGCGTGTTTGTCTCGTTGATGATGGCTTGCGCGTGATTGGCAGTCAACTTGTTGAGATAGTAAAAAAACAATTTTTTAATTTAAAAATAAAATTTAATTTATTTTTTCTTTTTAAAAATGATCTGATGAAGAAGAATTTCATTTAATATCACTTTAACATTTTCTGATCTAGAAAAATGGGTATTGATACTAAATTCAACTCATAAATTGTAACTTTTGTCTGAAACAGTCAGTGTTATGTTAGTACATCAGTAAAAGGGCTATTTATGGTTTTTGCATACATGGTTGTAAAAACAACAGTTGTTGTTATTGAAAAAAAAAATAAAATAAAAAAAAAAAATAAAGCTCATTAAGTGTACATAAAATTAAATATAAAACGGCAAAGTCCAAAGGCGATGGGAAACGAATTGAAAGAGTGATGATCTTAATTTATATTAATCATCTATTTAAATTTGGAAATTCGTTGGAATGTTTAATAAAAAAAAAAAAAAAAAAAAAAAGAAGAAGTATCCTAACATATGATAATAACTTATAATTGGATAAATAGTAGTAGTAGTTGCAAACCACGATTAGGACCAACCCTCGAATCGAATCGTTGATATATCGAAGTGTCATAAATCACTTTGAACTTAAAACCTGTTATCTGATAAACGAATCGAATAACGGTGCATTCGATTAAGGCCCGTTTGGAAGTTAATTCTTCCAGTGAATACCAATCGAACCGTTCGCAGGCAATATATCAGTGTAAACGTGAAAATGTTGTACAGACATCAGAAATCATACCATTTTTACTATCTCGCCAGAGATAGTATTGCGATCACGAAAATTTTCAATGTTTTTATACGTTTTGAAGGTTCCTGAATCATTTTCACTAAGGTTGAGAAAAATGTGTGTGTGTGTATGTTTGTGTGTAGACAAGATTACGCAAAAATGGTTTGAGCTAGAATCATGAAATTTGGTATACGGGAATTATTCAAAATTCGTAGTTTTCTATCAACTTATGAGAAATGTAGCTCAACCGGAAGATGGTCATTAACTACAACGTTTTGATTTTTTTCTTCTAAAGTGACCGTAAAAATAAAGATAGAGGTTTGATAATTTTTCACATGATTAAAAATTGTATAAAACTGCTATATATAGAATTTCAGCTTGATTGAATTGCTGAAAGTACCAGAATTAATTTTTTAACACTGTAAATCACGCGCCAACACGTGACGTGTTCTCATCAACAAAGAGCCAAACACGCCCTGGTTTAATAAATATCAATTATTAATTTTAATTTATAATTTATAATTAATTATATTTAATATAAATATAATACATGTTATTTAATTCAATTCAAATTTGCGAGATAGTCGAGTGAAGACACTCCAGCTATAATTTCTTTATACATTGTAGTATATATCTTATAAATAATACCATACTCTTTAATAATGGTAATTTTTCCTTGCCAATGAAAATTACAATTAAATGTGAGAAATTGTATTATTTTAATCATAACTCTCATATTTTCTTTATGTACATTTGTTTTTATTTTTTAAATGTATTATTTCTATGATTTTATTGATTATTTTTGTTTTTTGAAATTCTTCATTTCAGTGATTCAGTAGGACAGCTGAAACAGTACAATCAACGAATTTACCCATTTTCTATTAAATAATATTGAATAATCCGAAAATATGTTATATGAATAACATTAGTGAAAATAAATAAATGATAGTAATGTGATGCGACGGCCTTTGATAGGTGCAATAGGAGAAAGTATGATTGAGGCACTTCAAAGAGTGGATGTTGATGACAAGGACAGGAGAATTATCATCAACCTTTAGTATTGGAACCAGACAGCACAAGTGAAAGGGTCAGGTCATTAACTACGACGTTTTGTTTTTTTTTTCCTCTAAAGTGACCGTAAAAATAGAGATATAGGTTTGATAGTTTTTCACATGATTAAAAATTGTATAAAACTGCTATATATAGAATTTCAGCTTGATTGAATCGCTGAAAGTACCGAAATTAATTTTTTAATACTGCAAATCTCACGCGCCAACACGTGACGTGGTGTCATTAACAAAAAACCAAACACACGTTTGTTTAATAAATATTATTTATTAATTTTAATTTATAATTGATAATTAATTAAATTTTTAATTTAAATATAATTTATTATGTTATTTAATCCAATTCAAATTTGCGAGATAGTCAAGTCGAGACACTCCAGCTAATTTTTTTTCTTGGAGCTTCAAAAATTTGAACGAAGTAAAAAAAAAAATAAAAAATATGTATTTATTGACCGGTGATTAATTGATTTGTGATGTAGATCGGTTTTGGTGAACATCACGCTTGCTTGCTCTTTCACTTCCCTTCGGACCCTCAGTAGCATTCACGATTTGGACATGGCCAAATATTTAAATTTAATGAACAGCTATTTACATAAATTCAATATTTATCAATCGGATGAAAGAAAGAATCGATAGTTTTAATGGATTATGTGAAGAATGAAATTCAAATATATAAACAAAAGAGATTACATTTCACTAATTTCTAATAGTGACTGTTTAACTTTCGATTGGTTCATTGGAATTTCATTTTTTTTTTCTCTCTCCTATTAAACCCTTTCGTTCTGACTAGGCATCTTGGCTAAAATAAAAAGCGCCCATCCTTTTAAAAGTTCTTGACAGAAAAAAAAGTCAATTTAATTTCAGCTACTTGATGCTAAGAATATTCAAAGAACATGCTATGAAAGAGAATTTTTTTTTTTTTTTCAACTCAAAAAATTTATTTTTTTCAAATTTCCTATTCATTACTAAAATTGATAGATTATACCATTTTGACCTGCTTAAATTGATCTACATAGTTATTTATCAAGAATATATTAACAAGATATACAGTCTAAATTCAATATACCTATATTTGATCTAATATATATTTTCATAATTAAATAAGAATAAGCTGGAGTGTCTCCACTCGACTATCTCGCAATTGAATTGGATTAAATAACATAAAATATATTATATTTAAATTAAATTTAATTAATTATAAATTATAAATTAAAATTAATAAATAATATTTATTAAACCAGCGCATATTTGGCTTTTTGTTGATGGCAACACGTCACGTGTTGGCGCGTGAGATTTAAAAAATGAATTCTGGTACTTTCAGCGATTCAATCAAGCTGAAATTCTATATATAGTAGTTTTATACAATTATTAATCATTTGAAAAATTATCAAACCTATATCTTTATTATTTCGGTCACTTTAGAGGAAAAAAAATCAAAACGTTGTAGGTAATGACCCTCTTGCGGTTGAGCTACATTTCTCAAAAGTTGATAGAAAACTACGAATTTTGAATAATGCCCAGGTACCAAATTTCACGATTCTAGCTCAAACTGTTTTTGCGTAATCTTGTCTACATACATACACATATATTCGCACTCACAGACATTTTTCTCAACCTTAGTGAAAATGACTCAGGAACATTCAAAACTTATAAAAACATCAAAATCTTTGTGATCGCAATACTATCTCTGGCGAGGTAGTAATTAATGTTTATTTATTTATTTATTTATTTATTACATATCATAATTTGTATAATTACAAATATTTCTATATCATAAACAAAATAATTTAATTTCTGGTTCTAAAATTATTAAATTATTTTTCTTTTTTCTTAAATTACTACAAAAAAATTGGTTATTAATCATCAACATCAAGTATTTAAATTTGTATTAATTTTATTTATCAATAGTATATAATAATTTTAATTGTAAATATAATATAATAATATAATATGAGGGGGAATTATTTTTCTTTGATTTTCCATACTCACCATGATAAATTTCTATTAATTTAATTGAAATAAATGTGACAAAATTTGAATTTTTCTTCAAAACGTATAAAAACATCAAAATCTCGACATCGAAAATTTTCATGATCGCAATACTATCTCTGGCGAGAAAGTAAATTAGCTGGAGTGTCTCCACTCGACCATCTCGCAATTTGAATTGGATTAAATAACATAATATATTATATTTAAATTAAATTTAATTAATTATAAATTATAAATAATAAATAATAAATATTAAACCAGCGCATGTTTGACTCTTTGTTGATGGCACCACGTCACGTGTTGGCGCGTGAGATTTGCAGTGTTAAAAAATTAATTCTGGTAATTTCAGCGAATCAATCAAGCTGAAATTCTATATATAGCAGTTTTATACAATTATTAATCATGTGAAAAATTATCAAACATATATCTTTATTTTTACGGTCACTTTAGAGGAAAAAAAATCAAAACGTTGTAGGTAATGACCCTCTTCCGGTTGAGCTACATTTCTCAAAAGTTGATAGAAAACTATGAATTTTGAATAATATCCATGTACCAAATTTCATCATTCTAGCTCAAACCGTTTTTGCGTAATCTTGTCTACATACATACACATACACACACACACACACACACACACAGACATTTTTCTCAACCTTAGTGAAAATGATTCAGGAACCTTCAAAACGTATAAAAACATCAAAATCTCGACATCAAAAATTTTCATGATCGCAATACTATCTCTGGCGAGAAATTAAAAAATGTTAAAAATATTTAAAAATTTCTTTATTAACTCTATTTATATTTATATTTAAAAAACTTTGTTCCAAAATAAAAAAATGGTTTCTCAAATGGTCGCCAATCAAAAAAAAAAAGTTTCTCGTAATTTTTTTCTTTACCAATTCTAGCCGTAATTCTAGTGTATATGACTATGATTGTAGATTCATTGATGTCTTGAAATTCCTCGTTAGAGAGACTCAAATATTCTCTAATGATTTAATCTTTCTTCGCCCATAAATTCTATTTTCAAATACCATAAATCTACTCTCGTCCTATTATCTACTATCTTTCGTAATCATAGAACGTAAGTATTTATTTCTATATATTTTATATTGCACTAGATCTTGGTCGTTCGTAACAAGTTGGCACATTTATTTGAGAATTAATTATTAAATCACAATTTTAATGAGAATTTAATAGACTCTGAAACCCTCGTCGTTAGTTTATTAATAAGCCACATACTTGATTTATGTAAATATATGATTTTTATTACAATTCTTTATAAACAAAAAAACACTTTTTAATAATTGTATATATATATATAATACCAGAGTTGATCTATTATTTATATATACAGAAATAAAAGAATATTAATATTTAAAGATTCTAAACCATTCATTGTATTTTAAATATATTTTTTTTTAATTAATTATTAATTTCCATCAATGCATTATATATATATATATATATATTCCACATCTCTCTCTACCTTATTATAAAAAAAACCCTCTGAATTTTATACAATCTACTCAAGAACAACGCCTAACAAGTCGGTTATATCAGTAGAACGGGTCTTATCCAACTTTACCTTGATTTTCTTGATCGGAGGCGCTACTTTTTATCAAGTAACTTCCCAATTTTGATCCCTGACGCTGAGTTTACTCCGTCCCATAGACACCAGCTAGAGAAATGCCCTTACCAGGCCCGGGACTTGAACGCGGGACCACCAGAATATGAGCTAGCTACACTACTTCCCACCCTGTGGCGCCATAAATAGTCTATATAAAAATAATATATTTAAAAATTAAAAGAGATAAGGGAGGAGAGGTAGCGATTTTCTCTTTTAAATAATATTACCAAAAACATTTTTATAAAAACTAAAAAAAAAAAAAAAAAACAACTTAGATAATTTTAATATTTTATTTTATTTCAACATATTAACTTTTTTTAAAATAGATAATAGTAGATAATATATGTATGTACAATTAGATTTTAAATAGAGTTGCGTTAAAATAAATTACTTAAATATTTTTAATAATTATAAAATAGAAAAAAAAAACACTAAATTTTGAAGAATCTTTACTTTCTTTATTTATTCAGAGAAATTTCTAGTAGAAATGATATATGAATGTAAGTTAAAACAAAATAATTAATATATTTATAACATTTAATACCCTATAATTACATATTTATGTTAGATTAAAATCAAATTTGAACATTTGAAAGAGTTTAAGTGAGTATGCAAAAAAATAAAAAAAAAAAAAAAACAAATCTCCTCAGGTACCTGCTTTAGAATATGACGAGTGATGTTTATCTCTTAAAAAAAAAGGTTGAAGTTCTTCTGGACCATTTTCCAAAGAACTCTCGTTCTAAGCCACCACCCTCATTCCCAAATTCTCCTCTTACAAGCTTGTCAGATAAAATAAACCAGATAACCACAGTGAAGAAAAAAAATAGTGTTTACATATAACTTTAAGGCATTTGCAAAAAAAGAGGCTCCAATGATTCAAATGATTGTTCTTTTGTATATTTATTTAAGAAACGTTTAGGAAATTCTAGTGAAATTCTTTTTATTATTTTTTTATAAAATCCTGTTGACATTTTATATTATAAACTTTGTTAGAAATTTATACAATCTTTCGTGAACTTTAGAGATATACAATCAAACTAACAAGTAAATACTTTTTCTTTCTTTTTTTCTTTAAATGGGACACCAACACACAATCAATCGTTTCCATGTAAAAGAAAAGATAACATTGAAGATGATTATTTTTCTTTTATTGTGATTAGGAGATGTTTTTGTTTTTCTATATTAAACTAAAAGTAACAAAAAACTATGACTTTTGTACGTCCTACGCAAGGACAACGACTATCAAGTCGGTTATATCAATGAGGTGTCCTATGATCAGTAGAACGGGTACTATCAACCTTTACCTTGATTTTCTTGATCGGAGGCGCTACTTTTTATCGAGTAGATTCCTAATGTTGATCCCGGAGGCTGGGTTGACTTCGTCCCAGAGACCCCAGCTAGAGAAATTTTTTTGCCAGGCCCGAGACTTGAACCCGCGACCACGAGAATGTGTGACAGCGACGCTAGCCATCACATCCTGTGGCGCCTTCCCAATATTAAACTAAACTTAATGAATGTAAGTAAATATTATAAGTATTTATTTGTGTGTTTTTAATTTGAAAATGGGCTTTTCAAAAATCAAAAATTTAATATTAAAAAATATATAAAAATCAACTTTTTTTTATATTTAGAAATCATTTCACAAAATAAGAAATCAGGAAATACGATAGATATATTTTGGTTTCATTCTTTTTTTTTTTTTTTTTTTTTTTTTTGTATCTATTAAATCAGGAATTTGTTAATTTCACACTGAATTTTGAATCTCTTATTCAATACGATATATTTTATTAAAAGAGTAAAAAAAAAATTATGAAGTTATTTCAAAGATCAGTTTTATTTTATATTTACCATAAGAAATATTTTTAACGAATTAATTTTTTTTTAAATTTTTTTTTAATTTATATGGTGCGAGAGCGTCGGCAACTGATTAAAAGTCTAATGAACCGTTCAAGATCATTTCGTTCCTCAGATTACCATTTGAAATTAATCACTATTCCCACAAATACGATCATCAATATTATTATTAATATTAACAAATTTCAATATTCAATCCCTAGAGTCGCCCCCCCCCCCCCCGCTCACACCATACACATTCAACAACAACAACAAAATACCTATCGTGTGTGAATAACATCAATCAGGAGAGTTTAATAAAATTTAAAGAGATTGTATAACCATTTTATGCCTTTTATCCCTTTGTTTAATTAAATATTTTATTTTCAAAATTTAAAAGATCAAAATTGTCAATCATATATTTAATATGAATATATTTGAATATCATACTTCGCATTCATTAATAGAAATTGTAGACAATAAAGGAAAGTGAAATAATGAAATCGTCATAATAAAATGCATAACTCTTCTGGCTGTGCCTCATCATAATCAGAACTATACACTATCATAAAAATTTCTATGATTTGAGTGTAAAGAAATTTAAAAAAAAGTCGTTGATGGACAACTTTAATTAATTAATAATAATTTTATTTAATTTTATTAATAAAGATTTTTATATAAATCCTAAATTAATTATTTAAAAAATTCATAAGTTATATATGACGTAGAAGAAAGTAAGGTGAATGATTTGTTTCAGTATACGATTACAAAGAATGAATGTTGATTGATATTTTGTACTCATAGAATATACTGTTACAAAAGCAAAAAAATGCACAAAATAAAAATAATTAATTAATAAATAAATGCATGGCAGGTCAATAAGTCCGTGAATTTTTAAATTTCCCGTCCCTTAAATGAGATGACAACCATCGGCTGACTCCAGTCGAAATTTGAACCAGCTGGGTTTCCATTAATAGCAGACTTCCTGGTGATTTGAAAAGAAAATGGGAAAAAGTGAATTTCCATGAAAATCCATGAATTGGGATACTCATCCGCCCTATTCTCTGGATTTATAATATTAAAAAAAACCCACTGACGTTGTACGTCCTATGCAAGGACGCCTCTCATGCCGGTTATATCATTGAAGTGTCCTATGATCAGTAGAACGGGTCCTCTCAATCTTTACCTTGATATTTTTGATTGGAGGCGCTATCAAGTAGCTTTTCCCCAATGTTGTTCCTGGAGGCTGGGTTGACTCCGTCCCATAGCCCCCAGCAAGGGAAATTCCCTTGCCGGGCCCGGGACTTTGACCCAGGACCATGTGAATGTGAGGCAGGTTCGCTACCCACAGGCCCAATGGCGCCTTTTCAGCCTTATATATATATATATATATATATATATATTATTAAAAGTAATTATTTAATAAGGTTAAATGGAGATAAAGCATTGATAAATATTCAAATTTTTTCTGTTTTGAATAACTTATTCCCAAAATGGAGTCCAATTAAACGGAGCGAATGACAAAATATTTATTTATACTTACAAAGTAATTAAGTGAACTGTGACGATAATCCTATTATTTTTAAAAAGTAGTTAACCATATTTTTTTTCTAATCGGATTATCATAAAAATAGTAATTAAATAAAACTCGAATTTATATAATGATTTGTAGTTATGTAGTTATAATATGGATTGGAATTTAATATAACTCCTCCAAAAGGTATGAGTATCACAATTTTCGGTTATATTTTTCATTTAAACAATAAAATAAATGTTATTTAAAAAAATACTATTATAATATTATTAGCAATTATTAGTCTAAGAAATTTTTTCTTAAAAAAAAATCCCCAAAATAATTTCGATCTTTGTCCAGTTGATAAAATTATAAAAGTATGAACTTTACATGAAAAACATCTGATTTATATATTGAAAATTTATTAAATTTATAGTTAATATTATTATTATTATTTTCGTTTGGACCATCTGGGATCACGCAAAGCTCCCACTTTCTCCTTATACATACATACTATCCCTTTGTATGTTCTTCTTTGTTTTGCCAGATCTTCTTGAAGAGCAATTATCTGGATTTTCTGCCGATTGAGTTCCATTATTAGATTATGTAATTTTCCTGCTTTTTAATAAGGGTATTGATGTTAAGTGTGCCCATATATGAACGCCGACTTCATGTGTAGAAAATTGCCACTATACACGCACTCCTAAGCTGCCTCCTAGTTAATATTAATTTAAATAAAATAAAATAATTTTTTATTCAAAACCTGTGTTTCATTCAAGAAGTCACGGACTCATAAAATATCAAACTTGAATCAAAAAGTTTAAAATCATAAATGAAGTAATAATATCAATAATCATCATCATCATCATAATATAATATCATAAATTTATGAAATTTATAAATTAAATTTGATTCATATAGTACGACCAGTCGTATAATTTATATAAAACTAAAAAACAAATTTTTATTTAAATATATTTTTATTCTGATCTATAATAGCTAGCAAAAATCAAATAAATAAATTGAAAAATAAAATCTTATTAAAAATGTAATTAATTTGTTTTTGTGGTCTCATGAGCAATAAATATTGATTTATTCAATTACCTAAATTTTATGAAGTATGAGAATTTCTATTATTAATTTCTATTCTATTATCTCATCACCCAATCACTTCCAATAAAACTAGCATAATGTATTTATGTATCAACTATAAATTATATTTGACAATTCGTAATCCAGTTACATCCATTAACAGATAAGTGATGTGTTGTGGCAAATTCATTTGGAATCAACAAACTAGTCATGTTTGTAATTCATGCAATCCAATCGTTCGATCCGCTCATACAAGCGTTGCTCGATTACAAAATAATAAATCAAATTTATCTTTGTAAGAGAGCAGATATATTTAAATTACATTAAAATTTCAAGACGAATTGGTATATTTTTCCATTATTTATTTAATTATATATTTATTTTTATAAAAAATTCTCTATAACTCTAATAATATTCTATAAATTCCAATAATAATGATTTTATATTACTAATTTTAATTAATTATAATCTAAATAAAAAAAAAAGTAAGTTGATCGACAATATTGTATTAATACAATAAAAAACAGATATGAATATAACATAAATATTTTTAATTTTATTTTATTTATAATATATAAGGAGGCGCTGGCTGTGACGTCATATAATTTAAAATTTAGAAAAAACTAATGAAGATGATTTTTTCCGAGAATAAAACCAATACAAAGTGCATAATTCGTGGAGATTTGTAAAAAATCTCCTCATATGATTTTTTTGATGTTAAAATAACCCCTCCTTTTCTATCGTCGGTCGGTAAAAAAGGATGTGGAATTGAAGAGTTATATGTTCGGTTTTAATGGTTAAAATTACTAAAATTACTGAAAAATAATTGATTAATTAAACTAAAAATAAAAACCAAGATAATTTAGTAATTTTAATTAAAGTTTTAAAAATATTTTTTTTTTTGATATTTTGTATATATATATACAAATAATGTTGTTTGGAAATTAATTTATTTCAAATCATCGGTTGGTTCTGTGCCTTCTCTGTTTTATTCTAATAAATAACCAATTTACTAATTTATTTTATTTATTTTCTTAAATAAATTAATAAATACCATATGGTTTTACTTAGGTTTAATGAAAAATTTAACAAAAAACAAAAAATAATTCAGTATTCTTTTATCAATGTCAAAGATAGAAAAAACCTTAGAAATTAGTGTTTTTTATTTTTTTATTTTTGAAAAAAATTTTAAAGCTTTGTCATTGTTATTAGATTTTTATTTTTTTCAAAATTAAAAAAAAAAAAAAATTAAAATGAATCCAATTATTTTTATTAACAAGAATTTTCTAAAACAAGTGTGTTTTTATTCAATGTCATCATCATCATCATTATCATCATGATATAAAAAAAAAAATTATAATACTTATTTTTATTTATTTGTAGCAAACCGGAGATTCTTTAAAGAAAAACACAAGTTTTTAAGAAAATTTCATGAAAATTGATTTGCCCAAAAATCAAAAAAAAAAAATAAAATAATTCAGAAATTTCGATTTAACTGATAAAATAAATCAAAATAATCTATAAATAAATAAATAAATAATTTTAAAAGTATTTCCTACCAGGATTTCTTTATTTTATTTGATTTTATTTATTTTTTGCAATGCTTTGAATTTTTTATCTGACATTGCAGGTTCATAGGTCATTTATGGCGTGATTAATATTATTGATATATTATATTTACAATATGTTTACTCTGAAGATACCTGAATTCAAGAATCCATGTCCCATGTTAGAGATAGCGAACTTTTGGAAAATTTGAAAAATTTCATAGCATGCACTAAGACAAAATTATTTTTTTAATCATTCTAACTTTTTTCAATAGAAATTAATTAAAATTAATTAGAATTAAGTAATTTATAATTTATGATAAAAATTTATAGTTGTCTACCTTACAATTAGTTAATATTAATATATTTATAATAAAAATTAATATTTTCAGTAAAAAGTATATACGAAATGAGGCGCCACAGGATGGGAGGTAGTGAAGCTGCCTCACATTCTCGTGGTCCTGGGTTTAAATCCCGGGCCTGGCAAGGAAATTTCTCTAGCTGAGGATTATGGGACGGAGTCAACCCAGCCTCCGGGATCAAAATTGGGAAGTTACTTGATAAAAAGTAGCGCCTCCGATCAAGAAAATCAAGGTAAAGGCTGATAGGACCCGTTCTACTGATCATAGGACACCTTATCATTAATATAACCAACTTGATAGGCGTTGTCCTTGCGTAGGATGTACAAAAGTGAGGGATTTTTTATTTTTTTTTTGTATATATACGAAATATTTTAAAGAAATAGAAATTATACATTTATACAAAGGAAATCCTAGAAAAGTACTTTTTAGAAAAATATTATTAAAAAAATTGTTTGATGTATGATCAAGGAAGAAGAAGAAAAACCGAATATTATTATTTCATTTAATTAACGTCCGCTAGGGTGATGTTTCGGTCTTTGTTAATACCATCATCAGATTTTGTAAAAGATCATCTCCAGCATTTATCCTTTCATGATCCCAAGCTACCTCTTAATGCCTAATCATAAAAACATTTATTACATATTTAAATATGTTTTTATTTTGGAAAATAAAATTTTTTAATACTTTATCAGATGAAAATTTATATCTTTTAAAGGAAAAAAAAAGAAATAGTGATTTAATAAACAAACAAGAGATTATGTGAGTTCATCGTTTTTAGAATTAAATAAATAAATAAATAAATAAATGAAATGTTCCAATGTCCATTTGCATTAACCTTATTAACGCTTTCATATATATATATATATATATATATATATATATATATATAAAGCAGTAAAAGTGAATATAAAACGGTTTGTTTCTAGTTTTTATCGTTTATTGAAGTGCGTAATGAATAAATAAATACTTGTACTTTTTTCTTTTTTTTTTTTTAAATATTCATCAGAAGAACATAAATAACATTCCGCAAATGAAAGAACATAACAAAAAAAAAAAAAAATTACATTAAACTAGTAGAAAAAGAAAGAAAAAAAAAGGGGGGAACTTTTCGAAGATCGCACGCATATTTTCAAGCTTGGTTTGAGAAAAGAAAAATAAATAAATAAATAAATAAAGACAACGATTGTTCAAGTATTTAAGTACATCTTCGCGTCTTCTTGAAAATGTTGGCTACGCCCCTAATAAAAATTCATATTAAATACCTTAACTAATAGATGTTCGATTCCCTGGTCACTTTTGTTCATTGTTCCCAAATGACATTTCAAATTGGTTTTCCCTTTGCGCGGTGTTGGATGTTTCGATACCAATCAGACCATCTGGATACCGTACGTGGATGGGTAGGTGGGTGGGTGGGTGACGTTCGTGCATTTCCATAGAACATGTTCTAGGCGGGTCGGCTGTTCAATACACTCCGCGATAAACGGATCGCGTTACTCTTTTTTTTCCGATTCCCAAGGCTTGGGAGGACGACGACGACGACGAGGACGACGTAAAGGCAACCAACCACACGACGACACCCTTAAGCACACACCTCAGGTGGCCCAATACATTAATACATTAACAAAACAAAACAAAACAAAAACAAAAAGCTGGAGTGTCTCCACTCGACTATCTCGCAATTTGAATTGGATTAAATAACATAATATATTATATTTAAATTAAATTTAATTAATTATAAA
This sequence comes from Labia minor, assembly GCA_963082975.1. NCBI lineage: Eukaryota > Metazoa > Arthropoda > Insecta > Dermaptera > Spongiphoridae > Labia > Labia minor. The sequence goes on from OY720349.1 coordinate 7,301,362, forward strand.
TTATAAATTAATAAATAATATTTATTAAATCAGCGCATGTTTGGCTCTTTGTTAATGGCACCATGTGTTGGCGCGTGATTTGCAGTGTTAAAAAATTAATTCTGGTACTTTCAGCGATTCAATCAAGCTGAAATTCTATATATAGCAGTTTTATACAGTTTTTAATCATGTGAAAAACTATCAAACATATATCTTTATTTTTACGGTCACTTTAGAGGAAAAAAAATCAAAACGTTGAAGGTAATGACTTTCTTCCGGTTGAGCTACATTTCTCAAAAGTGGATAGAAAACTACAAATTTTGAATATGGCTTATGTACCAAATTTCATCATTCTAGCTCAAACCGTTTTTGCGTAATCTTGGTTACATACATACATACGCACACACAGTCATTTTTCTCAACCTTAGTGAAAATGACTCAGGAACCTTCAAAACGTATAAAAACATCAAAATCTCGACATTGAAAATTTTCGTGATTACTATCTCTGGCGAGTAAGTAAAAAACAAACAAAAAATAAAACGCAAATTGGACTGTCGAGTTCATTTATAAATGACCGATGGAACATTCAACCTCTTGATCGGATTTCATGTAACAACCGAGTCCTCTGATTGGAACACGAAAAGTCCAATAACCAACCAAGAGATGATTTATTTAATTTCATTTATCTTAATATATAACCAGTTGAACACACTGTTAGAATTGGATTGCATTCGAAATGAATCATTCATTCATTTAACCAGTTAAAGATAAAATTTGTAAAACTTGAATTAAAATTAAATCAAATTTAACACCACATAGAATTTCTAAAAGATTGTGTATATTTGTTGAAAACTGAATGGATTTCGGTAAAAGATTGAATTAAATCAATGATTCCATTTAATTTAATACAAAATTTTATTTATATTAAAAATTTGAGAATTAATCATATTCTATTGGTATAAAAAAATATTTTTAAAACTTGAATTAAAATGACTAAATTATATTATCTTGGTTTTTATTTTTAGTTTAATTACTGAATTGTTAATTACTACTATTTTCCGACAACGAATATAAAATTAATAATTTGTAAACAATCAGTTTCCGGATATACACCAAAATTTGATGGATTCGTACTACTTATGCATTAAGTAAATATACCAAATTTTATCAAAATGAGTAAAAAACAATAAAACCGATTTTTCCCATAAATCAGATCAATCATAAAAAATGTTAAGATAAGAAAAACATATTTTATATATGTAGTACATATATTTGTACCTTAAATTTTTTTTTAGTATTATAAGATAAGAATCGAATAAAATAGATATATAGATTTTTAAGAAGGGCTGATAAAATTTCTTTAAAAATTTTATAATTAAAAAATAGTGAATATACATAGCTAGTATTTTTTTATATAAGTATATTTAATCAATAAGTTAATAATTATATAAATTATATACAATTTATAATAATTATGTATTATATATCAATGTATTATAGGTATAAGAGTTTTTTTTTAAAAAAGAAATCATAAATTTCATCTTCATCAGTGTATGATAATCTTCGTGTGAAATGTCCACACTGAGATCGTCTTCTTACGATTTAAATTGGATAATAATTGCCAATTTATGTTTTATAATAATTAATTAATTAATAAGATTAATAAGATTAATTAAAATAAATAAACGCAAAATATATATGAAACAATTTCAAATAATTTAAAACAACATAAATTAAAAAAAAAAAATAGTAATAAACATACATCCTTAAACGTACGTATTAATGCACTGAAAAACAGAAAAGTATGGCATTATGGCTATAACATAAATATTTTTAATTTTATTTTATTCATAATATTTTCTATTTAAGTAAGCGCTATCCTGTGTGATATTTTTTATTATTATTAAAATTCCTATTTTAAATTAAGAAAAAAGTAATCAAGATGATTTTTCTCGTGGCTGAAACCAATACAGATCGATTTTTCTTTATAAATATTATCTATGGTGTGAATTGGAATTGGAGCGGTTTAATATTTCAAAAATATAAATATATATATATATATACCTAATTTTCGCTATAAGCAACACTTCTGAAATCATTTATTCCAAAAAGTTGCTTATATCGTATATATAGACTAAATTCATTTTTACCTTGTAGATTCTCAATTATTAAGAGTAAAAAAAAAAATTACAATTGAAATATTGAAAATATAGAAAAACTTAAAAGAAGTGAGGTTAGAATTGACAATTATGTCAGTTGCTTTTATTGAATAAATACTTCCTAAATTGCTTATATCAAGTGGTCCTTATAACGAGAGTTACTAATATCATGGGTTGCTTACATCGAGAATTCACTGTATATATATATTTGCTAATAATATAATAAGATAATAATAATAATAATAATAATAAAATAATAATAATAATACTAATAAAAAAAAAAAATATAATAATAATAATCTTTGTTAGATAGTAGTTTGAAAAATAGAATAATGATAGTTGTGTGTGTGTGTGTGTGTGTGTGTGTGAATTTCTGTTTGAATGTCCTTTAATCCAGTTATCTGATAAGCGTAGAAAAGGTCCTAATTTTTTTTTTGACATGTTTAATTGAGGCTGATGGAAGTTGTTAGATAAGAAAATGGTTTTCGAATAGAGAAATTGGTTCAGCAAGTGGTCTTGGCTTGGTGTGGAACGCAATCGACGGCCACCCACGAGAGCCGTTTTGCAAGAATTAACACAACGCCGCGAAATGATTTATATCAATCGGCACCAGACTATTTGAACGTTTCTCCAACTGGCTTTTACTTTTCAACAACTCACCGCTCATTTATTATCAAGCTGAATTTCTTTTTATCTTTCATTCTTTTTGTGTTCCTTATTCTTTTCTTCTCCCGTTTCTTTTTTTTCTTCTGGTTTACCGCAGGCTGTAACAAAAACGGATGCAGAATATTCTCCAAAAATTCCCTCTCTCCCCCCCCCTCCTTCAATCCAAAAAAAAAGACCTCACTTGTGAGGTTTTTGCACTTTCTGGAGAGTTGAAACGGAGCGTGAAAACGACACACATCCGACGACATCCATTTAGATTGTCACCTGGCCTGTTGCATTTGGGAGAGGGAAGATCACAAATACCGAATTGTCCAAACCACCCTCCGACCCTGTCCCTTTCTTTTCTTGGGGACACAAATAGCGTCTTTGAAACGTGACATTCTGTCCGATCATTCTTCTATTGTAACTTGAACCGGTGTTAGCTTGTAAGAATATACTCAAATTTTCCCTTAAATATCTCTATCATTCAATTAAAACGATGCCCAGCTGCAGTGAGGGGATTAAGCTACGATGAATTTGTAAACATCGAAACATACTTGAATTAAGTATTTACCAATCTCCTTGAATTATGGATTACAAACATAAAATACAAAAATTTATATACTAAATGCATTCAAATGAAAATTTTATAGAATATTTATTATCGAAAAGAGGAATGAAAGATCGAAAGATGCTAAGAACACAAATACATGATTTATTATGAAAGTGATGTACAAATATTTTCTTTTAAATCATTATTATCATCATTATCATTATTTATTATTGATTTAATATCTTCTATAATAGTAATTTCCGTCGTATGTATGTATCTATGTAAAGTCTGTAACATTATGAAGTTAGTTACAATATCAATGTCAATTAATTTGTAACTAACTTCATTTTTTTTTTTTTAAATTTTGTTTTGAGAAATTAAATAAGTGTCAAATAAAAAAAAAATAAAGTTAATAAATAATTTTATATTTAAACATTGTGTTGTTTTTTAAGTATAGTAGAACCTCAATAAGTTAAAGTCCAAGGGAAACACAAAATATTTTAAGTTATCAAGGATCTATGTTAAGAATAGGCGGATAGGTTAATAACATTTTTTTAAAGGCTAAATCATGTCGTTTCTTAAAATTCTCTAACCAGCCATTGTTGGGTTTAAAATTTTTGATTTTCAGCGAATTAGCGAACTCTTCAGTTTTTTCTTTCAGTATGGGTCCACTAACACGGATGGTTTTGTTTCGACACTGTTAGGACCACGTAAACTAACATTGTTCTAAATTAGGGAATTCGGTAATTTTTCGTTTATTACATTAAAGACTTTCTGCTGATTCTTGTTTCTTCGAGGTTTCAGATTCTGAGGGCCAATACAGAGATTACTTATATAAGTTATCGAGGTTGCGTATTTTATTGAGATTTTGGGCTCTGATGGGAAGGGAACATATTATTTTTTGAAGTTATAAAGGTTTTTAAGTTACCGAGGTTTTAGTTGTCGAGGTTCTACTGAATTTGAAACAAAACCACGCTTTTTTGTTGGACATATGTAAAGGAGAATATTCAAGGTTGAGACAGAAACTGTTGTTTCTAAAAAATGATCATTGGTATACGAAAAAAATTCTTTTCAAAGAACTATTTAATTAATTATATGAATTAAATTATACTTCAGTGTAATATATTTTTTAGACAAGTTTATAATTTAAGATGATTGTGTAGATCAGTGATTCTCAACCACTATGCCGCGGCACTTTAGTGTGCCGCGAGATTACGAGGCTCTTAAACTTTTTTTTTCTAAATTTTTTCAATTTGGTTCTAAAAAAAATGGTAAACGGTTTTTGGAACCACTTTTTTCAATATGGTAAACTTTTACACTTAACTTTTTCTTTGTGTGCCGCCAAATTATTAAACCGTTAAAAGTGTGCCGCGGTAAAAAAAAGGTTGAGAATCACTGGTGTAGATGGACTGAATATATGGTTAATATTAACTTTATATATTATCTTTTATATCATATTTACCCAAATGATATCCTTTTTTTTATTGATGGGAATAAAAGTAATTTTTAAGGATTAATAACCAAAAAATAGTAAGTATTATTTATTTATTTATTTATACCAATAATAATTCATCAAGTGACAACAAAAAAATGGATGAAATCTTCTTCATACTAAATAACTCGTATATGAACAATCCTAATATATGCATTCATTCGGTATCCCTTCTCTTCCGTTAAAAAAAAAAAAAAAAAAAAAAAAATAATAATAATTTTCATTCTGAATGTCCACATTAGGCTCTTATGATAATTTAAATCTAAATTTAATTCTTGTACTCACAATAAATTCTCCATCATCGTTAAATAACTCACTTTTGTTAAGTTGAAATATGTTTAGCATAATTAAAGTGTTAATGGACATGGGAAGGCGACTGAATGACTTTTATTCGATTTAGACAATCGCCCGACCCAAGGGAATTCTTATTAATATAAAAATTACTTGTAAAACTGAATTCATTTAGATATTAATATAAATTACTTAATTATATATAAGAAGAAGCGGTTTTTAATCTTTTTTTTTTTAAAAAAAAAAAAAAAAAAAAAATTAATCAAAGATCCCATAAACAAAGTTCATTTTCATTTTAATGGTGATGCAGAATATTTAAGAGAGGGGCAATTTAAGTAATAACAACCGGATTGAATATTTAATGAAATTTAATGAAATGAAAATACCTATTAGCACATATACTTAATACAAAATTAAAAATTATTACATTTATTTATTTATAAATTAGAAATATTTAATAAATAGGACGATAGGAAGGGAAGATATTGTTTTCACACTAAATTTCACATTTGGAGATTTTTACTTATCTATTAACCGAAAAAAGTATTTTTAGCATGATGTCTGTCCGTCCGCCCGTCCGTTGAGTGTCTGTATAGATGTGTACAGCTTTAACGGCTCAACGAATTTTGATAAAATTTGGAATATTTAAATGCATCAGTACCATGAATTCATCAACTTTTGATGAATACCCGGAAACCGCAAGTGGTAGTTTACAAATTATTAATTTTATATTCATTGTCGGAAAATTTTCCACTTAAAATATACTAGTAATTAATAATTGAGAAATTAAAGTAAAATTATAAGCCAAGATAATATAATTTAGTCATTTTAATTCACGTTTTAATGTCTATACGGCCACACAACGGACGGGCGCACGAACGGACAGACATTATGCTAAAAATAATATAAAAAGTTTTTCCGGTTAACAAAATGCATGATTTGTGAAATTTGGTGTGAAAAAAGGACATTTTTTTAAACATTTGGTATGATGCTATTAATTATAGAATCATGTATTTTAAATGTATACCTAGACAACATAGATTATAAAAAATTTATCTCTACTTTCTCTCAAAACCAATTTTTAAACTATAAACTAGTACTATAACTTAATTTTTTAAACATAATTTGGATAACCTATAGTTATTCATTAATTATTTTTTTGTTATTAACATTTATATTAGATATGTTTGTTTTCAATAGAATATCTATTCATTTTTCGTTTAAGTGAAGCAATACGACTTAAACGATCGGAATTGTGAAAAAATAAATCATGGATTCTACATCACGATAATGCACCATGAGGTGTGACATCATTGTTTGTTCATCATTTTTTTTGGCCAAAAGCAACACCGAAATTATGGCTCAACCACCGTATTCACCAGATTTGGGTCCCTGTGTCTTTTTTCTATTCCCAAAGCTGAAGAGACCAATAAAAGGAAAGCGTTTTTCCACAATGGATGAGATAAAGTCGGAATCGAAGAACGAGCTGATGGCCAATCCGAAAAGCGCATTTCAGATGGCATTATATCTGAGGCGAATTACTTTGAAGTGACCAAATGGATATTGATGAATAAATAAATACTATACGAAATAATTCAAAATTCATCTTTTCTTTTGAATAAACCTAATATAATCGGGTAATGGAGATCAATCTTTTATAAAATTTGAAAAAACATGAATTCAAAGTGTAGTAACAGTTTAATAATTGAATTTTTTGTTTAATTTACAACAAATTTTATTATATATTTATGTATGTTGGTACATATTTGTAATTTGTGAAAACTTCTGGAATTGATTATGAATGTTCAAATTTATTAAAAAGAAAAAAAAAATGATGAATTTGATTTTTAACAATGAATAGAAACCACATTTATCATCATTTGTGGTGAATTTATGAATAACATATTTTTTTTTTGTAAGCAAGAGAGAGAGATTCCATTTAGGTGAAACTTGATAATAAATTTCACTGATTTGAAAAATGAAATTCAGCGATACGTTGTAAGCACCTGCGGGCCTTTAAACGTGTGGGTTGGTCCAAGTTGAAATACAAAAAGGGCTGCTCCTCACGAGTTGGATTGATACCGGAGGGCTGTCGAGTCAAATGCTGGGCGAGTCCTCCAGATAACACGACATTCGTTATGTTTGTTTTTCGTTGTAGGTATGTCAAAAGAAAAAAAAGATCATTTGGCGCAACAACCTCTCACCAGAATAATAAATAATACATTATAATTTAGATTTATTTCTATGTTTATAAATATTGGTTATTTGATTAACATTAATAAATAAATAAATATACATAATGATTCGAAAAAATACAAACACTTATATTTTGGATACATTAAAAATAAAAAATCAAATTTATATAGTTTATATCAAATATAGGGTAAAGTATACAGTCATTAGCCCCGAGGCAGTCATTGGCCCCCTATAACTAAAACACAAATAATAAGAGATTTTTACTATTTCGCCAGAGTATTGCGATCACGAAAATTTTCGATGTTGAGATTTTGATGTTTTTATACGTTTTGAATGTTCCTGAATCATTTTCACTAAGGTTGAGAAAAATGTCTGTGTGTGTGTGTGTATGTGTATGTATGTAGGCAAGATTAAGCAAAAACGGTTTAAGCTAGAATCATGAAATTTGGTATACAGGCATTATTCAAAATTCGTAGTTTTCTATCAACTTTTGAAAAATGTAGCTCAACCGGAAGAGGGTCATTACCTACAACGTTTTGATTTTTTTTCCTCTAAAGTGACCGTAAAAGTAAAGATATAGGTTTGATAATTTTTCAAATGATTAAAAATTGTTTAAAACTGCTATATATAGAATTTCATTTTGATTGAATCGCTGAAAGTACCAGAATTAATTTTTTAACACCGCAAATCTCACGCGCCAACACGTGACGTGGTGCCATCAACAAAGAGCCTAACATGTTCTGGTTTAATTATATTATTTATTAATTTTAATTTATAATTTATAATTAATTAAATTTGATTTAAATATAATATATTATGTTATTTAATCCAATTCAAATTGCGAGATAGTCGAGTTTGACACTCCAGCTAATTTTTATCCGCAATTTGCCCAGATATGCATTAAAAACTGCTAGGAGTTGCTTAAGGGGGCCAACGACTGTATACTTTACCTTAGGTATACATATTATATTTTTTGGAAATTTACAAAAACCGATCTTTTCAATTGCATTATACATATAAATGTATGTAAAGTAATATATAAAGTATCATCTAAATTTCTAAATCATAAGAATCAATAAAATTTTCGCCAGTATCTAAATAAAATATTGATTTTTATTTTATTGAAAATCATAATTAAAATTAATTATAACTTACAATTTTATTTACATTTTAAATTAACATTGCATGATAAGAATAGTTAAAATAGGTAAATATTCTATTATTTGTTATGAAATGTAGATTCCTTTTTACTAGCATTCTATAATTTTACAAAGCATCGTTAATTCGATATTAATTAATGAATAGTGACATTTAAAAGATGATATTCGCCGCCATGTTTGTAAACGGAATGATTCGAATTCAAATCTATTATTTGCATTAAGTGATTATTTACTTATTAGTATTATTTATTACTCCCTCTCATTAAAATATCATTGGAATTAATCAATATTGTACGAATAATTCATGAAATGAAAAATTAATTTTTAATAAATTTAAAAATAATATCCTGGGTAGCGAGTAGATTCTTTTCTAGAAACCCAGTAGAAAAGAATTCTATTTCAGGGATTGGCGTCCCTGCCCTCACGTGAGCTCATGATTTCTTCTAAATCCCTCTTCTACCTGGAGGAATCATGTCCTTTACCCGTTGACTCCTTTTAATCCATTCCCTTACTCTTACTCTTCCCCCCCCCCTCCCCTGACCATTCAAAAAATTAAGTTTATTTGGATGAATGAGAATCCCTAGCATAGATTCATTAAAAAGAAAAAAATATTGAAATCTTGTCCCTTAATAGGAGACTCTTTAGAGTCTCCTATATATATTTGAATTAACCCCCGACTAGCAAAACCCTCTAAATTCACAAGTGAGACATGTCTTATGTACCTCTGAGAGGACCCACCTCTCCAACGCGCTTCACATTAGTAGAAAACTTGGAACTCATATTTATAGAACGCTTTGGAGAATTAAGAAATACCAATCAAATCAATGTTTTTCATTTTATTAAAATTTTTGACTAAATCTTGTAAATTGTGACCAAGACCAATTCATTGACCATAATTTTAGCCAGATTCTAAATAAAATTGATTTTTTGTATCATTAAATGGAAATTTTTAATTAATCTTAATATCGGTTTATTTTTACAGTTCAACAAAAATCTTGCCTCATAACAACAGATAAAACCTATACGAATAGATTCATCATGAAAAGTAGATTCATTTCCACTTCTATTATATAATTTTACGGTGCTTCGTTGATTAAATATTAATTATTGAATTTTGACAGATTGAAAAGATTTGCCGCCATGATGATTCCCCCGCCATCTCCCCTCACCCCCACCCATCCTCCCTCCTGGCCTGCCTGTCTACCGGTGTGCTCGAGCGCAGTCATTCCCATTCCCTTTCGAGTGGAAGACGTTGACCGGTCTCACCACCGAATCATCCCTCAATCAAGAATTAATTGTAATTTTATTTATTCCTATTAATTTAAATGAAGTTTAATAAATTTTAGAAAAGATTCAAATAAACATTTAATTTTATAAATTATAGATTTATAACTTTTTACTGATATATTAATTATATACGATTTATAAATTTCGCCGCCATGTCGATTGGCTTTGCTTATCAGTGACCTTGAAGGGGACAGCATAGCAATGCTGCATTGCTTACCCCCAATGGATGAGTTTCAACTGCCTTTGACTTTATTTTCAAAATAAATTGTATTATTTCGCATTCATTAAATGAAATTAATATACAAATTAATTATACTACGACAAATAAATTAACACGAATTATTTTAATAAATCGATTTAACCAAATTTTCCCATTCATTCCTTTTTTTTGTATTTCAACATTGAAAAATTTCTCCTGCTATATTCTATATTTCTATTTTCATATTTTATATTCAAAAATAAATAACTTAAAATAAGATAATTATTACTTGAAAAAAGGAAGGAAATAATTTATTGATTTTATTTATGAAGAAATAAGAAAAAATTGAATATGTTTCATTAAATGAAAAATTAATTGTTAATAAATTTAAAAATAATATCATGGGTAACGGGTAGATTCTTTTCTATAAACCCAATAAAAAAGAATTATATTTCAGGGATTGGTGTCCCTGCCCTCACGTGAGCTCATGATTTCTTCTGCATTCCCTCTCCCATGGAAGAATCATATCCTTTACCCTTGGACTCTTTTCTTGCTGTTTCCTCATTAGTATACAGTCGTTGGCCCCTAACCAGTCATTGGCCCCCTATCACTAAAACACAAATAATAAGAAATTTTTATTTTAAAAATTGCGCTATTAACTATGGTTATGTAATCGTTGGTTGTATGGTTGTATAATCACTATAGAATACCTAGACCAATAACTATAACACGGGGGGGGGGTCAATAACTGTATTTTTTTTTAAAGGTGCTTATTGAAAATGTCATGAGAAAATGAGTTTTATTTTTATTCATCAAAATGCTCATCGTGTCTATGTTCTACAAACCTAATTTGACACAGATTGTTCCGCAATTTGCCCAGATATGCATAAAAGACTGCTTGGTGGCCCCCAACGACTGTATGCTTTACCCTATATACACGTATATATATAAATTTTAATTTTTCTCAACCTTAGTGAAAATGATTCAGGAACCTTCAAAACGTATAAAAACATCTAAATCTCAACATTGAAAATTTTCGTGATCGCAATACTAAAAATTATTCCTTATGAACTATGAATATTTAAGATAAAGATTATTATTTAAAATAAATAAACGACAAAATATATGAAAGAATTTCAAATAATTTAAAAGAACATAAATTAAAAAAAAATTATAAAACATACAGCAAGTATGTATTAATGAACTGAAAGACAGAAAGAGTTACCGGGTGCCATTTTTTTATTATTAAAATTCCTATTTTAAATTAAGAAACAACTAACAAAGATGATTTTTCCTGAGGCTGAAACCAATACAGATCGATTTTTCTTTATAAAAATTATCTATGGTGTGAATTTCAAAAAAATCCTAAGAGTGGTTTAATATTTCAAAAATACAAATATATATATAAGATATATGAAAATTGTGATTAAATATTAATGAATAGAATAATTATAAATTGACAAATAAAAATAAATTCAACCAATAAAAACGAAATTAAGATTTTATTAAAAAATATTAGATTTATAAATATGAAATTGTAATTATATGATTATTCTCTCCTACAAGAATACATTTTCAATAAAATTCCTTTTAAAAACGTAAAATAATTTGGCGTTATTTTAATGTTTTATATTTTTTACTATCTCGTTTTGATGTTTTTATACGTTTTGAAGGTTCCTGAATCATTTTCACAAAGGTTGAGAAAAATGTCTGTGTGTGTATGTATGTAGACAAGATTGCGCAAAAACGGTTTGAGCTAGAATGATGAAATTTGGTACATGGACATTATTCAAAATTCATAGTTTTCTATCAACTTTTGAGAAATGTAGCTCATCCGGAAGAGGGTCATTACCTACAACGTTTTGATTTTTTTTCCTCTAAAGTGACCGTAAAAATAAAGATATATGTTTGATAATTTTTCACATGATTAATAATTGTATAAAACTGCTATATATAGAATTTCAGCTTGATTGAATCGCTGAAAGTACCAGAATTAATTTTTTAACACTGCAAATATCACGCGCCAACACGTGGTGCCATCAACAAAGAGCCAAACATGCACTGGTTTAATAAATATTATTTATTAATTTTAATTTATAATTTAATTAATTTAATTTAATTTAAATTAATATATGATATTTAATTCAATTCAAATTTGCGAGATAGTCGAGTGGAGACACTCCAGCTAATTTTTTGTTTTTGTTTTTTGATTTTTTTTTTTGTCATTTAATATGAGTTTTTGAATTTCTAACCACTCGTTTGAATAAAAACACCTGCTTAGTTATTCAAACATCTATTTTGTAGTTACGAATGCTAATTTATTTCATTAAATAACAGTCAGTTGATTTTTTTTTTATTATTTTTATATTTTTTTTTTATATTCAAGAAATTTTAAATATCATCTATTATCAATTGTAAATGGTATTTTCTGTTTCTTTAATTAAATGAGAAATAAAAAAAAAAATATGGAAATTATCTCGTATATATCGATTCAAGGTGATCAGATGAAAATATCTTTAGTTAACATTTTTTTCGGATTAAAGACCCCAATTTAACTTTCATCACGATTTTTAGATAATACTAATCTATGATATTCCATTAAAAATATAAATTTATCTAAAGTTGTTGGTTTTTATGTTTATTGTGTGGAATATCTATTATATCTCCATATATCTATATCTATATCTATATCTATATATAATTTTTACTGCATTTGTGCAAATTAGATATAACTCTTTCATTTCAGTTTAACTTATTTCTCAAGCTGAAATTATTTCAAGATCAAACTATAATATTTTTCATTAATTATCTAATAATTTTTTGTAAGAATTCTTAATCTTAATCAATGCAAATGGTATTTTTATAAATGTATAAATTTTCTACTAGCGTTTAAAATGTTTTCTTTTAATAAAATAATTAATGTAATGTCAACTATATCTGAAATAATATAAAGAGAATATTATTAATAAAAATAATTTCAAATACATACCAAGTTGAAATAAAATGGCATAGAAGAGGTCAATTTTTACCGACCGACGATAGTAAGGGAGGTATTGTTTTAACACCAAATTTCACATGTGGAGATTTTTACATATCTCCACGAATCATGCATTTTCTTAACAGAAAAAAGTATTTTTAGCATCATGTCTGTCCTTCCGTCCGTCCGTATAGATATGTACAGCTTGAACGGCTCAACGGATTTTGATGAAATTTGGTATATTTACTTAATGCATCAGTGGGATGAATTGATCAACTTTTGGTGCAATTCCGGAAACCGGAAGTGGTAGTATTAGCGATCGACGATAGGAAGGAAAGGGTTATTTTCACACCAAAGGAGATTTTTTTATATATCACCACGAATCATGCACTTTGTATTGGTTTTATCCTCGAGAAAAATCATCTTTATTAGTCTTTTTTTTATTTAAAATTATATGACGTCATCCAGCCATTCATGACGTCACAGCCTGGTCTTGCATATATATTATAAATAAAATAAAATTAAAAATGTTTTTATTTATTATTTATGTATCCATATCTGTTTTTTATTACATTAATAGATATATTAAAATTATTTGAAATTGTTTCTGTAGCTGGAAATTAATTAATTTCAAACCGTCGGTCGGTTCGGACCTGGTCAACTTATTATTATAATAAGTTGACCTGTGGCCAGGCGCAGAACCGACCGACGGTTTGAAATTAATTAATTTCCAGCAATTTCAAATAATTTCAAATAATTTTAATATACCTATTAATGCAATAAAAAACAGATATGGATATAACATAAATATTTTTAATTTTATATTATTTATAATAAATAAGGAGGCGCTGACATCATGAAGGGCTGGGTATATAATTTAAAATTAAGAAAAAACTAATGAAAATGATTTTTTTTTTGTTTTATTTTATTCTAATTACCTAGAAATTATTGTTTAGTAGGATTTGAGTGGTGTTGAGTGGTGTTGAAGTAAATGAATTCAATTGGTGTGGTCCGGCATGGGTTACCGGCAACCGAAAAAGTTAGCGGTTCTATTCAAGCTCGTTTTTTGCGGTCTCTTTGATTTCAAGTGCCAGCAATTTGTCTTATTCTTATTTCTTGAAAGATCCCATGATCTGCTTTAAGAAAAGTTTCTTTTGAAATAAAAATGACCCAAACTTGTACTCTTATTTATATCTTTTTGAAGTATCGTTTACAAAAACATTTTAATATAATTTGTAAGTTGTTTTGTGTGTGAATTGGGTTTTAGTAGAAAAAAAAGTGTATTCTAAATTGACTATGGAGTACTGAAACAGAGTTTTTTATTTTATTTTATAAATACTTTTATCTATAGAAAGAATATAATGAATTTTATATTTTAAATAAAAGTACCTTGTTCACCGAGAAGCCGTTCAAATAATTTAAAAGAACATAAATTAAAAAAAAAATAGACATAAAACATAAAGCCCTTAAAAGTACATATTAATGCACTGAAAGACAGAAAAGTATGGCCTGTGGATATAACATAATATATATTTTATTTATATTAATAATATTTTGTATTGAAGGAAGCGCTGTCTGTCGTAGTTGCTGACGACGTTTAAATTTACTATTTTAAATTATTTAAATTATTTTTAAATTAAGAAAAAACTAACAAAGATGATTTTTCCCGAACCTGAAACCAATACAGATCGTTTTTTCTTTATAAAAGTTATATATTGTGTGAATTTAAAAAATAATCCTTTTAGAGCGGTTTAAAATTTAAATAATACAAATATATATATACAATTTTTGCTTGTATAATAAGATAAAATGTGTACTTAATTATTAGTAAGTTTTCATTTAATAATTATACATTTTTATTTTCTTTTATTCTTATTTATTAATAAAAATTAGCTGGAGTGTCTCCACTCGACTATCTCTCAATTTGAATTGGATTAAATAACATAATATATTATATTTAAATTAAATTTAATTAATTATCAATTATAAATTAAAATTAATAAATAATATTTATTAAACCAGCGCATGTTTGACTCTTTGTTGATGGCACCACATCACATGTTGGCGCGTGAGATTTGCAGTGTTAAAAAATTAATTCTGGTACTTTCAGGGATTCAATCAAGCTGAAATTCTATATATAGTAGTTTTATACAATTTTTAATCATGTGAAAAACTATCAAAAATACATCTTTATTTTTACGGTCACTTTAGAGGAAAAAAAATCAAAACTTTGTAGGTAATGGTAGGTAAAACCCTCTTCCGGTTGAGCTACATTTCTCAAAAGTTGATAGAAAACTAGGAATTTTGAATAATGCCCATGTACCAAATTTCATTATTCTACCTCAAACCGTTTTTGCGTAATCTTGTCTACGTACACACACAATTTTATTTATTTATTTATTTATTTTTTTATTTAAAAGTTCATTAATATATTTTTTTTAATTAATCACTTGATATTTTCCAAAATTACTCTTTAACGTTTTTATTTATTTATTTATTTATTTATATTGTTAGATTGTAAGTCATTACGACTATAAATATATTTTAACATAAAAATGTACTACTATATGACTGGTAGTCAGGATTGAAGAATATTTTAGTCAATTGACACACACACACACACACACAGACATTTTTCTCAACCTTAGTGAAAATGATTCAGGAACCTTCAAAATGTATAAAAACATCAAAATCTCAACATCGAAAATTTTCGTGATCGCAATACTATCTCGTAAGATCAGATAAATTGATAAATGATGAGAAAATGCGTGAAACAGATCTCTCTCTCTTTCTCTCTCACCAATTAATTTCATCAATTCTTGAAATGAATGTAAAAATATAAATAAAAAATAATAATATTAATATTTATTATATTATATTATTTTCCAAAATATTTGCCATGTCAATAGTTAATATCACTTTCTAATTTTTTTCATTTTTCCTTTTATAATCAAATAAATCGTAGATTTATTTAATTCTGTTGACCAATTTGGTTTTGTTTAGCAAATTTTTCAATGAAAATTCATAATCATAAAAGTCAGATGAATTGATTTGTTTTATTTTCAAGTATTTTATTAATACAAAAACTTTTCTTTTAAATTAGACTAGAATAAAATATGATTTATTTATATCTACCTTTTCTTTTTTACTATCTCGCCAGAGATAGTATTGCGATCACGAAAATTTTCGATGTTGAGATTTTGATGTTTTTATACGATTTGAAGGTTCCTGAATCATTTTCACTAAGGTTGAGAAAAATGTCTGTGTGTGTGTATATGTGTGTGTTTGTGTGTGTGTGTGTGTATGTATGTATGTAACCAAGATTACGCAAAAACGGTTTAAGCTAGAATCATGAAATTTTGTACAAGGGCATTATTCAAAATTCATAGTTTTCTATCAACTTTTGAGAAATGCAGCTCATCCGGAAGAGGGTCATTACCTACAACGTTTTGATTTTTTTTCCTCTAAAGTGACCGTAAAAATAAAGATATATGTTTGATAATTTTTCACATGATTAAAAATTGTATAAAACTGCTATATATAGAATTTCGGCTTGATTGAATCGCTGAAAGTACCAGAATTAATTTTTAACACTGCAAATCTCACGCGTCAACACGTGACGTGGTGCCATCAACAAAAAGCCAAACATGCGCTGGTTTAATATTTATTATTTATTATTTATAATTTATAATTAATTAAATTTAATTTAAATATAATATATTATGTTATTTAATCCAATTCAAATTTGAGAGATAGTCGAGTGGAGACACTCCAGCTAATTTTTCATTATATTAATTTTAAAATAAAATTAATTTAAAAATGCTTTCTTTTGTATTTAATATTATATGTATATAAATGATATATTAAAGATTTATAATATTAAAATTACCTACCTAAATAATTTAAATTATTTTTAATATTAATATTAATAATTTATTTTTTAATTAGATAACAATAATATTTTTATATATATAAATATATATTCATTTATTTATTGAATAATATAATAAAATGAGAATATATTTTATGATAAAGTTCTAGAAAAAAGTATTTCTAGAACAAATTTGCGTGGATAAAATATTTTTCTTTCGGAAACCGATAAGCAAATCAATTCCTTGGAAAAACGATAAATAAAAATAAAAATAAATATTTTTAATATTTATATTATTATTATTTTTATTATTCAGTTTGCTTAGGATGATGAAACAGAAAAGACACCAACTTGGCTGTATGAGTGATGGTAAGTTTTAATGAATTTATCCATTCTTTTCAATTATATTATTTTTTATTAATATTAATTAATAATAATTATTCGTTTTTATACCTATATATATATAAAATAACATTTATATAAATGGATTTGATTGCATTGCAATATTTTTAATCATATTTGAAAATAAAATTAATTAATTGGTTTTCTTTTTTTAATATTAATATTATTAATGAAATTTGGATTATTTTTCATTTTTACTATCTCGCCAGAGATAGTATTGCGATCACGAAAATTTTCGATGTTGAGATTTTGATGTTTTTATACGTTTTGAAGGTTCCTGAATCATTTTCACTAAGGTTGAGAAAAATGTCTGTGTGTGTGTATGTGTGTGTGTATGTGTGTGTGTATGTATGTAGGCAAGATTACGCAAAAACGGTTTGAGCTAGAATGATGAAATTTGGTACATGGGCATTATTCAAAATTCATAGTTTTCTATCAACTTTTGAGAAATGTAGCTCAACCGGAAGAGGGTCATTACCTACAACGTTTTGATTTTTTTTCCTCTAAAGTGACCGTAAAAATAAAGATATATGTTTGATAATTTTTCACATGATTAATAATTGTATAAAACTGCTATATATAGAATTTCAGCTTGATTGATTCGCTGAAAGTACCAGAATTAATTTTTTAACACTGCAAATCTCACGCGCCAACACGTGACGTGGTGCCATCAACAAAAAGCCAAACATGCGCTGGTTTAATATTTATTATTTATTATTTATAATTTATAATTAATTAAATTTAATTTAAATATAATATATTATGTTATTTAATCCAATTCAAATTGCGAGATAGTCGAGTGGAGACACTCCAGCTAATTATTTTTACAACTTAAAAATTTACTTAATGTATTTTAAAAGTTTTTCAACAGTGATTAACAATATTAATTTTATTTTTACATTTCGATCGGTTTATAAAATATAATAATTAATAAATAATTGATGAGGAACATATAATATTGAGAAAAACAAATGCAGATGATATATATTAAATAAAATTTGCCTCCTAACACCTGCAAAGGAAACTAAATTCGATTTTTTTTTTCTAAATTATGAAATTTTCTGATCATTTGGATATTTTTCATAACATTGAAATCTTAATATAATCCAATATTTACTATTTAAACAATGCAATTATGATAAAATATTATATATAAGGTAAATTTCGTCTTTTTGAAATTTGAAACTTTCAAATTTCAAAAAGTAAATTTCATTCAATACTGATGGGTTCTATAATCTTATAATTAAGGGTTAAAAATAGTGACGAAATTACCTTCGGTGACGAAATTTCCCTCCTTTACCTTAATATAAAATAAGCTGGAGTGTCTCCACTCGACTATCTCGCAATTTGAATTGGATTAAATAACATAATATATTATATTTAAATTAAATTTAATTAATTATAAATTGTAAATAATAAATATTAAACCAGCGCATGTTTGGCTCTTTGCTGATGGCACCACGTCACGTGTTGGCGCGTGAGATTTGCAGTGTTAAAAAATTAATTCCGGTACTTTCAGCGATTCAATCAAGCTGAAATTCTATATATAGTAGTTTTATACAATTATTAATCATGTGAAAAATTATCAAACATCTATCTTTATTTTTACGGTCACTTTAGAAGAAAAAAAATCAAAACGTTGTAGGTAATGACCCTCTTCCGGTTGAGCTACATTTCTCAAAAGTTGATAGAAAACTATGAATTTTGAATAATGTCCATGTACCAAATTTCATTATTCTAGCTCAAACCGTTTTTGCGTAATCTTGCCTACATACACACACACACACACACAGACATTTTTCTCAACCTTAGTGAAAATGATTCAGGAACCTTCAAAACGTATAAAAACATCAAAATCTCAACATCGAAAATTTTCGTGATCGCAATACTATCTCTTACGAGATAGTAAAAAAAATTAAAAATTAAAATGATTGTCTTAATATTTTTTTTAAATAATTAGAGCACATCTTACATAAATAAATACATATTAGGAAAATAAATAATGTGTATGGTTAAACTCTTATTTATTAATAATCCTTTAGCAAACCATTTATCAACAACCCAACAAACTTGTATCTTTGTTTTGTTTTGTTGATTTGTTAATATCACCTGAAAATATATTTTTCATTCTATGTTTTAGAAATTTATTAATTTATTAATGTTATATATATATATATCGTTGAGAAAAGAGATATGTATGTGTGTGTGTGTGTGTGTTTGTGTTTTATCTTAAAGATGCGGTTATAACCTCCAAGTTTTATATTCAGAGTCTCATACCCCCCCCCTCCCAATTTTTATTAACCTGACTTTTGTAATTGGATTTTAATCCACTTCTGGTTGAGGATTTCGCTCAAATTTGAAACGTCGATGTCACTTCAATAATCAAAAATTAATATTTTGAATTTTTTAAAAATACAGATTTATTAAAATTTGTGAATTTAAATGATTGATGTTAATACAATGATACAATTTATATTTATATTTACAATTTTTTTATATTTTATATTTTCTATACATTCTCTATCTAATGTTCTTGTGTTGTTCTGGGATTCCGAAAAGAACTCAATGCCGCAAAGTAGTCAATAAGGCAATATTATCCTTTACATATGCCCAACAAAAAAGCTTGGTGTGCATATAATAATATTAAATTTTTACCGACCGACGATAGTAAGGGAGGTATTGTTTACTTACTACTTATGTTCATATGAGCTCATGCTATTTTTTTTTGGGCATATGTAAAGGATAATATTCAAGGTTTAAGTAATATTTTATTTTCTATTTTTTAGGGCATTTTTGATTAAAAATCGTATATATTAAAAAAAGTTTTATTAGTTTATTACTACTCTATTGATAAACACTATATAAAAAAATACTTTATTATAAACTTAAATTGCTATTTATGAGAAATTTCTATCAAAAAAAGTTTTTTAAATTTCTTTGTTATATTTTCAAAAACGATTAAATGTCAAGTTCTTGAGAAGATCATTTTTATAATTTTTATCCAATTTTTCAATATATAATAATAACATTTTTATTTTGTTTTGTATTATAAAATTAAATATATTTGAATATTTTTTTTTTTTATAATGAAATATGTAACTTTAGTATGCACTAGTTTAACAGAAAGAATTCTATTTTCAAAAGTTTCATGAAAAGTTCAAAGAACTTGGACTGTGTTTATCTATTTTTAAATCTTTAAGAAAAATATGTAAACATTTTGATCAAATTCGCTATTTGTTTGTTGTTGGAATATTTGGATCATCGGTGTAGATCGCGGAAAAAATGAAAAATTACAATTTTCAAGATTTAAGATATTAAAAACGTACTAAATTCTATCAAGATCTTAACATCAGAAGTTTAAAAATATTTTTTGAATTTCTCACTATTTGTTCTTTACCGCAAGCATTTTATATTTAACATGAAAACAAAAAAGATTTTAATTCATTTTAACAATATATACCTACATTTTGCTATATATATATATACGAGGGTGGGGTGAAAAGTTTCCGGCCTGACAAAGAAAAAAATTTTTTTTTTGCTTTATTTTTCACCATAATCTCCATCAACACTGATACATTTCTCATAACGGTGTTCTAATTTAGTTAATTAATTAATTAATTAATCAAATTTAATTTAATTTAAGTCTCATCAACAGTTAAGAATCGACGCAAAAATTCGTTTGGATTACGCCTACATCGCCAAATTGTCGGTAGAAATGGTTTTTCGAAGCAGTTTTTGGTCTAATGTTAGCAAACGCGGCACCCACGTTGCACACAGCTTTCCATATTCAAAGGCTTGTGCAAAATATTTCGCACACGTTCAGCTGACATCGTACAGGTCTCAGCTATCTTGAATGTTGAAAAATAAATATAAAAAAATTAAAAACATGGTTTTTCTTGGTCAGACCAGAAACTTTTCACCCCACCCTTGTATATATATTATATATTTGATATTATCCCCTCCTGTGTGTTGTACATATATCGAATTAATATAGGTATGTATATATTAGGTACATATATTGAAATTGATAAACACCAAATGAATATAATAAACTTTTTAATAATATATTAAGAAAATATTTCGGCATTTATTTTCTAAAATTTTATTAAGAATAAATTTTCGTTTTAAGATAGACGAAGAAGATATGGGTGAATAAATATAAAACCATTTTTATTACACTTCAGTTGATAGATAAGATAAGATATTTTTTCTTTTTCATTCAATTTTAAACCGAAATATTTTTCCCTTCATTTTTTTCAAATAAATTAAAATAAAACCAAAAAAAAAAACATTGCTTATTAGTTGAATAATTAAGATGTATATTTTATAATCATTTTAATATATTACTATAAAAAAATAAATAATTGCTGTTTAAATCATATATATAATATCATGTTTTTTTTAAATAGACCTAAGTCCTTTTTAATTTCAAGAGGTGAAAATTGAATATGATTTTTATTTCTTTAGATTTTATTTCCCTTTAGCACCTTTCAGGGACCCCATTTAAGACTATTAGAGCCTCTCTATATAAGGATTGAATGGATTATAGAGACGACGGGCCTCATAAAACCTCCAAGATAGTATTTGCTCAATTAACGCTTATATATACCATATATATATATACAGGGTGTCCCAAAATGAAAGAACAGATTTCAAAGAATGTCTCAAAATGAAAGAGCAGATTCCAATGAGTGTCCCAAAATGAAAGAGCAGATTTGTCTGTAATGCGAAATTGAAATTTGGTCTGGCATTTTGGGACACCCATTGGATTCTGCTCTTTCATTTTGGGACAATCTTTGAAATCTGCTCTTTCATTTTGGGACACCCTGTATATATATATACCATATATATATTATATCATTCATCTTTTTCATTAAAGATCAAAGTACACAATACCTATCTAACACAATTTTTTAAAAGTATTTTAAAATTTATTTATTCATTAGTAATTTTATTGAATAATTTGTAACTAAATAAAATTTTAATATTTCTATTTAGTTATATTTTATATTCATTTACATGATAAGGTTCTAAAGCGGATTCAACCGTTGATTATACTTAATAAATATCCATGTGAAAAAACGTTGATTGACATTTTAAGCTACTTTAATTTTGTAATTCATTGATTGAAAATAAATTATTAAAATATTTACTTGATACTACTACCCGTCCATTAACTTTTCGATTTACATTATGTAGGTTCATGAATTAAATGTTATAGCTATCTATAATTTTTTTAAAATTTTTTTTTGTTATTTATGAAAAATGAAAATATGAAATATTTATAAATGAATAAGACAATATTAATTAATCCTTGAATCATTTTTACTAAAGTTGACAAAAATGTCTCTCTCTCTCTCTGTGTGTGTGTGTGTGTGTGTGTGGACAAGATTATGCAAAAACAATTTGAGCTAGAATCATGAAATTCGGTACACGGGCATTATTCAAAATTCGTAGTTTTCTATCTACTTTTGAGAAATGTAGCTCATCCGGAAGAAAGTCATTACTTACCATATTTTGATTTTTTTTCCTCTAAAGGGACCGTAAAAATACAGATATATGGATGATAACTTTTCACATGATTAAAAATTGTATAAAACTGCTATATATAGAATTTCAGCTTGATTGAATCGCTGAAAGTACCAGAATTAATTTTTTAACACTGCAAATCTCACGCGCCAACACGTGACGAGGTTATCAACAAAAAGCCAAGCATGCGCTGATTTAATAAATATTATTTATTAATTTTAATTTATAATTGATAATTCATTAAATTTAATCTAAATATAATATATTATGTTATTTAATCCAATTCAAATTTGCGAGACAGTCGAGTGGAGACACTCCAGCTAATTTAATATCGTTTTGTCACATTTCTGGAGATGATCTCAAAGAAAGAGATTTAATCAATTTTAATAAAATAATAAAAATCACTAAACTCACTAAATATAGTGTTCAATTTTCATTGATCATTGATTTATAAATAGAAAAAAAAATATCTTATTATATCTTCTTTCTTCAGAAAAATAAATACAATATATAAAGATTTCTAAAAAAAAACCTTTTATATTCATTCTTTTATAAATCTTTAGAGAGGTGAATATTTTCTATTTGTTAACACATTGACTATTTTAATGCTTTATATCTTTCACACAACTATGTGCAAACTTTAATATTGCTTTTGGAGATGAGGAAAAAAAAACTTTGTTTATATTCTATTAAATTAAATAATAATAAAAATGATAAATTGCTTGTAAACATTAATTATGAGTTTACATTAGCATTCCTATGGGATATCCGTTGATTATATTTTGATTTACTGATTATTATTATTATTATTATTATTATATTGGAGTATTCTACATACATGACTATATATGTATCTTATATATCATATATGTTGTCAAAATTTATAATAATTTTTCATTTTTACATTAAAAGAAATATTTTTTTTTCTCTTTATGTTATTGGATCATTTAAGTCTGCTTTTAAAATAATTAATTATTTGTGAAGAGGAATTAATGATCTCTCTTCTATTACAACTTTACTTAAACAGACAAGCTATTTGAATAAATCATGATTATACAGGCAGTGGTGTATTGAGACGGGAACGCGGGGGAACGACGTTCCCTTACCTTTTTTAAGACCCGGAACGCGTTCCAGTACTCTTTCATGTCCCGACAACTCCCACTTAAATCTACTGATAGAATTTATTTTGTTGTATTCGTTAATACTTTGTATAGTAAGAATAAGAAAAAATTCGCTGGAGTGTCACCACTCGACTATCTCGCAAATTTGAATTGGATTCAATAACAAACATATTATATTTAAATTAAAATTAATTAATTATAAATTATAAATTAAAATTAATAAATAAAATTTATTAAACCAGCACATGTTTGGTTCTTTGTTGATGGCATCATGTCACGTGTTGGCGCGTGAGATTTGCAGTGTTAAAAAATGAATTCTGGTACTTTCAGCTATTCAATCAAGCTGAAATTCTATATATAGCAGTTTTATACATTTTTTAATCATGTGAAAAAATATCAAACATATATCTTGATTTTTACCGTCACTTTAAAGGAAAAAAAAATCAAAACGTTGTATGTAATGACCCTCTTCCGGTTGAGCTACATTTCTCAAATGTTGATAAAAAACTACGAATTTTGAATAATGCCCCTGTACCAAAGGTATTTGATTCTAGCTCAAACCGTTTTTGAGTAATCTTGTCTACATACATACATACATACATACACACCCACACATACAGACATTCTTCTCAACCTTAGTGAAAATGATTCAGGAACCTTCAAAACGGATGGATTAGGCCTCATAGATAATTGGAGAACGAATCTTATCTAAATAATTATATTATTTTGCTGATCTTCTTAACAGAAAAAAGTATTTTTTAAAATCCAAATTGAAAAAATTTAGAAAAAACTGGACTAGATTTATGAATTAATTTGCATATATAAAAAAATATTTTGGAAATAGTTCCTCTACCTGAAAAATATACTGGAACCAAAGAAGGTTGAGATATATAAAATGTTAATTGGGTATGTAACTAATGTATTACTTACTAAATTTTTTTAGAATTAAAATAGAAATTCATACTAGAAAAGAATTGTTTAACGTAATTTGCTAAGAACACAGCAAAGAAAAGCATAACTCATCGATATCTTCATGTACACTTACTATACCGTATCTCAACCAAGATAAGAACAATTCTTACCATTTACCCTCTTTTTTATGAAATATATTTACATTAAATAAAATTATATCACATTCGGCAAACAATTTTAAATTTAAATTGAACCATTTACATTAATACGCCACCTCCATGTTTTTTTTCAAAATATGATAATTACATTAAAGAACTGCTTACTGATATATTCATAATTTTTTTTTTAAATTTCATTAATATCTTTCAATAAAATTAAGCTTATTGATTTAATAGAATTAATAGAATTAAACTTATTGATTCGATTTAAGATGTAATCTAAAAAATCACTAATTTTAAAAATTAATATTTGTTGATTTTATTTTATTTTAATATGTATTTGATTTGAAATAATTTGCAGTAGAGCGCTCACCTCTGCCCTCCCCACTCGCCCCTCTCCATGCCCCCCGCCGCCTGGCTGACCTCCGCCTGCCGTCCGGCCGAGTTGAACGTATTCGTTCCCCTTCCCTGGTGAGTGTGAGACCCGGAGCGGCCTCTCCACTGAAATCATCCCTTAATCAGTCGCTAATCAAGAATTAATTGTAATTTTATTATTTATTTTTATTAATTAAAAGGAAGATTAGTGAACTTTAAAAAAAAAATATTTCAATAAAAATTAAATTTTATAAAAGTGCATTTTTATAATTTTTTATTCATATACCCAAATAAATTTATAAATTTTTCATTCCAATCTTTGAAAAGAATTAATCTTAAATATTCTATCAGATCTCATTAATTAAATTTTATTAAAAGTTAAATTAAAATTATTTAAAAATTAAAAAATCATATACAAAATTTTATTTTTCTTTAAATATATTTATTGAAATATTTTTTAAATTTCAATATATATATTAATCCTATTAAAACTTATTTATTTAAAAAATAGGAAGATGTGCTGATTATTTTCAAAATTCATATAATATAATTATAAATCAAAAAAATATAAATTTCTTATATTCAAATAGGAATATATAATTTTAAATATTCTATAAATTCTTTCTAATCTCATTATCGCTCACACCGTTCCTTTCCAATCTCCTATGAATATTGTTTTGTCAATTTCATATTATTATAACACTTTTGAAAAATGAATAATATTTCTATTACCTACTCGTATATATCAATGAAACAGAATAAAATCTTCGTGAAATTAATAATATAATCATAATTACTTTTCTGATAGATGAAGATATTTTTATTATATGTCTATTAAATGCGTATTATAACTTATTATAATCATGGTTCTATATAGGATGTAAAATAATTTTAGTATTTTAATATTACAGAAATAAGATAATATTTTTAAAAATCGATACACTTTTTTAATCCTATTAATATTATTTATTTATTTCTATCTTATTTTTTTATTTCCTGTTTATAATATAAATATCTAATCTTAATTATTTTTTTCTTTATCGAGGCGAGAGTGATGGACACCCATTCAAGTCTACGAGCTGTTCTTTGAGTTGAATCTGCGAGAAATATCAACCCTTTATAACTCCGAGGTCAGTATTTATTATTAATTTTATTTTTAATTCAATTTAAATTTATTGATTATAAATAATAAGTTATTTTTCTTCTTCTATTTCATGTTTCCATCTTCGTTCCTGCTACTGAATGTTGATTTGAATTCTTGATTATCTTCTCCATCCTTCATGACTATGAAATGATTTCAATACAGCTCTCCAAATGTAAGTAAGAATCGTTATTTATTTAGCATGGCGCTCTTTAAAATAGAAAATAAATAAATAAATAGAATATTTAAAGTAAAGTTTAATAGAATATAGAAAGTAGAATTCAATTACAATGATTTTTTGCTTTTGATAATATTCATTAGGAGATTATAGAGAAATATATTAAATTAGATGACAGAATTTAGTGAGATTAGGGAATTTCAGAGTACATCTTTCAAGAAGAAGCATTGATAAAGGAGGCAGAAGAGACAAAGGTATTTCTAGAATTAGTAGGTTTCGATGCGTTATACTAGGAGGGTGGCTATTTTTTGATATATATATAGTTGTTATGAATTTTCAGGTGGTTGCCTCCTACATCCATGCATGTTCTCATCCTACTAATTCATAGATTAGATTAGAATTAATAAATAAATAAAATATGGGTGGATAAAACAAATGCCATGCTATTATTGAAGGGATGGATTGCATGAATTGCATGTCAGGTCTGAATTGTGCCATTTTGTATTACTGAGAGTGTATTTGAGGTGGATTGGATGAACGGGCATTCGGGAAGGTAATTCAGCACAGTTCCGAAATGGGATTAGCCTGAACAGGAACAAATTGTTGGTTACCTTTGGAGCGTAGGGCTTTTTCGATTAGCATGGGCCTTCCATGCCTATGGATGGAGGCTATGCACTCCCTTACTAGGTAGGTTTTATTTCAGGTTGCCCCGAATGTCGCGATTTCATTTCGAAATCCAAAAAATCAAAGGCACTCTCAGCGGATTCAAAGAGGCTACAGACCAAACGCCTTATTTTTTTTAATCTTTTTTTTTAAGGCAAACTTTCTTTATTATTACTTTTTCTAAATTTCGGAAGGCGAGGCTTGGAAGGGCTAATTTATGGGGAAAGGAGGAGGCCCTATTAAATATTCAATTGTTTTTTTTTTAATAAAATAATTGAATATCGCGATTATTTTCTATAACTTTTTATTTTCATTTTGAAATATTCAATTTCATAATTTAAACTTGGATATATTTTAAATATTTTACTATATAGGTAGAATTAATTATTATTATAATTTCTCAATTTAAAATTAAAATGCAAACATCACAAAAAAAAATCATCTAATCAAAAACATACCTGTTAAAAAGGGGGCCAAGTTCCTATCGCCTATTTGTTTGCCTAAAAAAGGGTTCAAATCCATCCAATGCCAAGTTTAGATGCACTTCAAAATCCTTCATAATCATTTTTATCAACAGCCTGATCCACTGGTAAACATTTGGCATTCCAAAGAATCGCCACCACACCCAGTCCTCCGCCTCCTGCATCCAGGCACGCCACTTTATTCACGTCAACGGTCCATCTGGCCGAAATTCACTTTACCATACACCCAACTTAAAATATGGTATAGTTGTTAAAATACGTAGGTACATGGTTTAAAATATCTAAAATTATAATACTTACAAATTTGAACTTGGCAGGTTTTCGTGCTGTACAAAACACTCAGTCCCACACCAAGTCCTCCGCCTCCTGCATCCAGGCACACTACACGCCACTTTATTCACGTCAACGGTTCATCTGGCCGAAATTCACTTTACCATACACCCAACTTAAAATATGGTATAGTTGTTAAAATACGTAGGTACTTGGTTTAAAATATCTACAATTTGAATACTTAGAATTAGCAGGTTAATTTATATATTTAAATAATAAATATAATTATACAATTAATCTAGTGTTACGTACAGTACGAAAACCTGCCAAGTTCAAATTTCTAAGTATTATAATTTTAGATATTTTAAACCATGTACCTACGTATTTTAACAACTATACCATATTTTAAGTTGGGTGTATGGTAAAGTGAATTTCGGCCAGATGGACCGTTGACGTGAATAAAGTGGCGTGCCTGGATGCAGGAGGCGGAGGACTGGGTGTGGTGGCGATTCTTTGGAATGCCAAATGTTTACCAGTGGATCAGGCTGTTGATAAAAATGATTATGAAGGATTTTGAAGTGCATCTAAACTTGGCATTGGATGGATTTGAACCCTTTTTTAGGCAAACAAATAGGCGATAGGAACTTGGCCCCCTTTTTAACAGGTATGTTTTTGATTAGATTTCAATACTTTTTTTTAAGAAAGCTTCCTATTTTTTCCTTTTTGTGCCGCGCCCGTGTCCATTCTTTGCCTTTGAAGTAATTTTGTGTTTAAAAAAATTGCAAATTTTTTTAAATTAAAATTATATTTGTTTATATATTAAATATAATAATTTTATTTGTTCTTTTATTTTATAGTTCTGAATTTCCAACTTGTATTGAATAATAAATAATTAGAACTATTAATATTAATTGAAAATTATATAGAAACTGTTAAGTTATAACAATAAAAATAAACAAACATTAATTTAAATTGTAAAGTAAAATGGTTTAACACTATTATATATATTTATAATTTACACCTAACGCTACTTGTATAGGTAAAATGTCACTTCCGGTAGTCAGATCATGATGAAATTTGGTATCTGAATTTTTTTCATATTTTTAAATCTATATACAAAATATGAAGCAAATATCTCGAAGCAAACTGGTACTTTACTTGAAAGGTAAACGCAACCAGTGTAGGTAAAGTACCACTTCCGGTTAACCGATTTTGACGAAATTTTAAAAGAAATCTACAAACTGTGAATAATATCGGTGTACCAAATTTCGAAGTCCTAGCTTGATTAGTTTCTGACAAAACCAATGAATTCGTTTGAATTCGTTAAAATCGCATTGATATTCGATTATAACAACTCAAGCTTGACCGATTTTCTAAATTTCATAATTTTTTGTTAACCTACTTATAACACACGACCTGTATGCCAAATTTCATAGCGCTAGGACAATTGGAAATACCCTAAGAATTTTGTTGACCAATCAGTGAATCAGTTCCAAAATAAGCTATTTTCACAGGGTCATATTTCAGGATCTACTGAAGCTATAACTATGAAATTTGGCATACTGCTTTAGTTCTAGTATATGACTACGTAGGTAAAATTTTATCTCTGTACTTGCAATAGGCACTGAGATACAGGGGGGTCAAAAGTGACTCCAAACCATTCGTGTAAATATACTTACGGCATGCGCGCGGCTTGCTGGAACTTGGCCGGCGCACTGCCGTGCGCATAGATATATATTGTAAAAATATCTTATTTCTTTTCACCCCACCCTCGTATGCTATTTATTTATATGCTTATACCATTATTATTAATTTAAATTAATTAAATTTATTTATTATAATTAAAATGAAAGAAATATTTATTAAAGCTCATTTATTTATTAATGAATTTATTAATTAACCAATAATTATTTTAATAAATAAATAAATAGAATATTAAACCTAATCTAATATACAAACTTATATTATATGTTAAACAATATAGAAAATATCATAATTCTTTTCTTATATTTTATTTTAATAATCTCGTTTATCAACATTCATCCAAAAAATGATAATATTTCATTTTATTCTATCTTTAACGGAAATGTCAATTTTAAATTAAAAGAAACATGCTGAATTAGACACACACAAAAAAAAAACAACGAAGATATAATTAATTTCATACTAATTTAAAAAATTTTACAGGAAATATTTATATTTTTTATTTTTAATTGAGATGTAAATGTAAAAAATATTAATAATAATAAGATCACTTTAAAAGATATTGAGGCTGCCGGCAAGGTTGCTGGTAGATGAATAAAAAAAAAAAAAAAAAAAATAAAATAAAATATTTTGTTTCTTCCCAAAGAATTAAAATCAAGTGAGCCATCCTATAATTTTCAAAACAAGGTCTTCTCTGACACTCCAACGATAGAAGCTGCTTGGTGTGGCACCTCGTTAAGAAATATTCGTACTTAATGATCACAAAATTAAAGGACTGGAACACTCTGTCCACCTTTAAGGATTTTACTCTATTATTAATATACAATTAATACTTTTAACGCCATCCTCTTTAGAAAGGATTGAGTTATTTAAATTGGGAATGATAATTAAGAAATTTTTAAAAGAGGAGTTTAAAAAAAAATAATAATAATAATAATAAAAGTATAAATGAAATTATTATTTTAATTATTTTATTTATTTAGTTAATTTAGATAAAAAAAAATTTCGTTTTTCTGAACTATTAAATATTATTATCATTTTTTTTAATCGCTATTTATTTTTGAACTTTAGTAAAATTGACTTATACAAATTCTTTTATAATACAGGGTTATCGAAAAAGGTGGACGGGATTTTGTTGTACAACTATTCAATAAATAAACACGAAATGAACGTGAGATTGAGTTGCATTATAAATATTTTGAGTAGCATTTACATGAAATACTTGGGCGCATGCGCAGTCGCCATCTTACCATTACCGTGCGGCTCGACTGAGACGCCATGACTACCTAACAGCAGAAAGCGCAGAGTATATTAATATACATCACTACGGAATTAAAAACATCGTTTTTCTTGGTCAGGTCAGAAACTTTTCACCCCACCCTCGTATATATATGAGATATTATCCCCTCCTGTATGTTGTAGATATATCGAATTATTATAGGTATGTATATATTAGGTACATATTTTGAAATTGATAAACACCAAATGAATATAATAAACTTTTTAATAATATATTAAGAAAATATTTAAATAATAAATATATAAACTTTTTAACCCCACCCTCGTATATTGTATATTGTATACGATGAATAATTTCAAAATTTATTCATTAAAAATAAAAACAACTTAAGTCATTAATAACTAATTTTTACTTATATATAATGGGTTTATAGTATAAAAATAGTATATGTACAATATAATAATTATACAACATTGATAAATAATCATTAAAGATATAAACACCTGCTTGGAACCTTAATTATTATTAAAAAAAAAAAAAAAAAAAAAAAAACTATGATAAATCTTATATTATAACTACAAAACACATAGTACAATAGAGTCAATTATAAAGAGATAAAACGGGGATGAGGTTCCGACAGGAAAAGGGTAGTTTATTATTATGCTCAGCATGAGGTTGGATAGGATAAATTCAACAAAAATACGCCGCCAAAAGGTAATGTGAATGAACAATCCACCTGTTAATGAGAAAGAAAATTAAGTTAATACTAATAGCTCTATGAAATTCGAATAAACTTTATATTAATATTAAATACAATTAACTGAATTTAAAAAGTAGTATAATATCTCATAATAAATAATAATTTAAAAAAAAAATATTATCACAAATCTAAAAAACTAATTTAAAAATTTCTTCAGTAAACCGGTACTTCCAGTTGGTTAATTTGACAAAAAAAAAGTTTCTATCAGAAATTTAATTTTTAATTTTTTTGAATTTTTACCGACCGACGATAGTAAGGGAGGTATTGTTTTCACACCAAATTTCACATGTGGAGATTTTTGCATATCTCCACGAATCATGCATTTTGTTAACAGAAATACTTTTTTCGGTGGATATGTGTGAAAATCTCCACATGTGAAATTTGGTGTGAAAACGATACCTGCCCTTCCTATCGTCGGTCGGTAAAAAAGAGTGACTTCCTCTTACAATGTGGGATTTCCGAAATCCCTCTTACAATTTATAATTAACTTGTAAGCAGTGGTGTATTGGGAGGGGAACGCGGGGGAACGACGTTCCCTTACCTTTTTTCAGATCCGGAACGCGTTCCAGTACTTTTTCATGTCCCGACAACTCCCACTTAAATCTACTGTTATAAAACTTTTTTTGGGTTCGTTCATACTTTTTGTATAGTAAGAATAAGAAAAAATAAAAACTTATATGAAAAAAGAATAGTTTGCTGAAAATAGGACTTTTTTTTTGCTCCCACTATGCGTTCCCTTACTTCTTGTTTAACCAATACATCACTGCTTATAAGATGGAAAAAATTGATTGGATATAATGTTTTCTCAAGATGATATATTCAAATTCAGAACAATTAGTTTAATATTTTTAAATTTTTTTTTTCTTATAAATATTTATATTGAGGTTATGTTTAACAAAAATGGTTTGTTCAATGGTTTTGGGTGTCGTTTTCTTAAATAGACAAGTTAAAATGCTTTTTGGATTAGGCATATGACAGATGGTTGTTTTAGAAAAGATTACAAGCTCCAATTTAAAAGAAGAAAAATATTTCTTTTCCATAATACAAGCAGTTTAAGATAGCCATGATTCCAAAAACAAACAAACATTAAAATCAGTCTCATCAAAAAAAAAAAAAAATAATCCCTTCTTTTCTTGTTGTATTTTAATTAGGCAGGAAAAAAAAATATCTCTGTCTTTCTTTCTTTCAACATTGTAATCTTTTGTGAAACATGATTCATGTCTCAATGCAATTTATAGAACCTGTATAAATAAAAAGTATTGTAAGAAATAAAAGTAGATTTGTAGTTGTTTTTTCGTTTTTTTTTTTTTTATTCTTGATACGATATTCTCACATCCAGTTTCTAAATGACAAGAATGTTTTTAGGAATTTGATGTTTGGTATGGTTTGATTTTTTATTTTAGTTTATTTTATTTTTTTTTTTTCATTCAGGAGATTTTATTTCTTTACAACTCTTACAACGATTGTTCCGTATCATTGCTCCTTTCACAGGCTCAACACGATGCTCGACTTTGGCTGCCACTTAAGTCTTGTTTTTCTTTCTTTTTCTTTTTTTCATTTTTTTTTTTTTTTTTTATCGAGATAACATTGGCAACCTCGTCTCCTCGCGCACCCCCCCCCCCCCGCTAGAGAGCCCCATCGTCAGCCCCTCGTGTAAAAACTTGTAATTAGCTGGCTGCTTGCGCCAACTAATGTCTTCATCCCGAGCCGGCTAATTGGCCCCAAGGTTCTCTTCCTCAAAGGAAGGAGACAATTGCCTGAGGAAACAAAGCAGGATCGGGGTAGGGGGGGGGGGTGTCGGGTGGGGAGGGGGAAACAAACATCAGTCTTTAATTGAGGCAGCCATCAGTCAATTAATAACCGTCTGATTGAACCAAACACGAACGAAATGCTTTTAATAAAATACCTTTGAACTGTTTCAACATCAAACCAAAAGAAATCATTGAATGAAAGGGTCCTCTTAATCTTTTTTCTTATTCAACGCTTCATTGGGTGGTGGAGGTAGCTACAATTCCTTTCGTATACGGGGTTTCCTCAAAAGGGTTGATTTTCGAAATAAGCAAACACTAAATATCCTTCACCACGCCATATCCCCCTCACTTTTAATCTTATTAAGATATAGGTAATAATTTTGGAAATTTTCTTAAATAATTTATTTTAAAAATATAAATTATATTTTTATTATTATATGCCACAGGATAAATGTTTTAATTCAAATTGATATTTGACTCAACTATCCATCAAATAGCCAACATTTAGAAAATTATATATTCTTTACTAATCTAATAGTTATCATTTTAATGAATTGAAAAACTTTTTGAGATGTAGAGAAACTATCCGGTTTATAGATCATTTGACTTTTGGAATGCATTTTTATGCAATAGGTTCTAACAAAAAAACTATCTTAGCACCTAATCTGGAGTGCAATGGCATCTGTTAGACAGCCAGAAAGAAAAAGAAATCATTCTCTTCAAGTCCTGGGCATGGCGCGCTTAATCTAATTTCACCTGTCAAAAAGGCATTAACTCGTGCTCCCCACTTGAGAAAGTGTCTCTCGAACACCTCAATACATCTCCTTGTCTACACTTGTCTCATATCTTATATTTTATTTTCATTAATAATAATAATAATAATAATAAGCTTATATTTATTGTATTTAGTATAAATTTTTTACAAAAATTTATTGAAATCTCTTAAACATTTTTCTTAAATATTTTTAGTGCTTAAATTTAAAAATAAAAAATAAGTTGACCTGTGGGCAGGCGCAAAACCGACAGTCGGTTTGAAATAAATTAATTTCTAGCTACAGAAACAATTTCAAATAATTTTAATATATCTATAATATTAATGCAATAAAAAACAGATATGGATATAACATAAATATTCTTAATTTTATTTTATTTATAATATATAAGTAGGAGCTGACTGTGACGTCATGAAGGGCTGGGTGACGTCATATCATTTAAAATTAAGAAAAAACTAATAAAGATGATTTTTCCCGAGGATAAAACCAATACAAACTGCATGATTCGTAGAGATATGTAAAAAATCTCCTCATTGTGAAATTTGATGTGAAAATAACCCTTCCCTTCCTATTGTCGATCGCTAATACTACCACTTCCGGTTTCCGGATATACACTAAAAGTTGATCAATTCATCATATTGATCCATTAAGTAAATACCCCAAATTTCATAAAAATCCGTTGAGTCGTTCAAGCTTGTACACATCTATACGAACGGTCGGACGGACGGACAGACTTCATGCTAAATGATTCGTGGAGATATGTAAAAATCTCGACATGTGAAATTTGGTGTGAAAACATTAACTCCCTTACTATCGTCGGTCGATAAAAATGTAAAATTTGTGAAAGTCTCTCTCCACAACTGGAGAAGTGAAAGAGAAGAATCTCAAATAAATAAATAAATAATACTTATGCCAATTGAGATTAATTCGTTAATTCAAATTTTGAATTTATTTGATTGTAAGTATTAATATTTATTATTTGAATTAAAAAAACAAACAAAAAAACAAAATATTAGATTTTAAACTACATATTTATTATTATAGTTAAAAAATACCATGGCAAAGTAAACTTTTAGAGAATTTAAAAAAAAAAATATTTAAACTGAATAATATTCTTATATTTTTTTAAGGATCCCCTTATGGATCCAAATTCATTTCAGTTATCCAATTCAAATTATTTTTATTTTATATTTTATTTAATATAAGAGGTCTATTCAAAAGAAAAGGTGAATTTTAACTTATTTCGAAAAGTATTTATTTATTTATCAATATCCATTTTGTTCCCTTCAAAGTAATTCCCCTCAGATATAATGCACTTATGCTAACGCTTCTTTCAGTTGTCGAAGCACTTCTGAAATGTTCTTTTTAGTATGGCCATCAACTCGTTCTTCGATTCCAAATTTATCTCATCAATTCATTAGTCTCTTTAGTTTTGGGAATAGGAAAAAGTCGCAGGGAGTCAAATCTGGTGAATACGGCGGATGAGACATGATGGTGGTGTTGTTTTTGGCCTAAAAATAACGAACAAACAATGATGTGTGAACTAGTGCTTATTGTGATGCAGAATCCATGATTTGTTTTTCCACAATTCCGATCGTTTGTGCCGTATTGCTTCACGCGAACGTTGCCATAATTTCCTTGTCGTATTACTTATTAACAGTACGACCTGTTGGCAAGAACTCGTGACGCACCACGCCATTGTAATCGAAGTGAACAAGTGAGCAAAACCTTTCCATTTGATCGAACTTGGCGTGCTATTTTCGGTCTTAAACATTAAACAATAAACATTTTTTTGAGACAAAGTAGACTCGCAGAATGCCACAGTCAACATTTTAAGTGTGTTGGAGCACTTTATTCCTGACCACTGATATTCCTTCCGTAGCTCATAACTAATTACTACAATACCACCCACTTGGGCTTAACTTGAATAATTTTTAATTGTCTCCCTCAAATTTTTATTATTCTTCTCTCATTAAGTATAATTTCCATTTTTATTCATTATCTTTTTATGACAAATTAACATTAAATAAAACTAGACTATTCCACTTATTTTAGGTATCATATAATTTGAGATTGATAAAGAAATTGTATAAACTTTAATAACCATTAATAAAAATAAAAATTGGAATTTTTCTAATTAGTACCTGTAGAAGAGTTAAGAATTCCGTCTCTTTGTATTTAAAAATAAGAACAACCTTTTCAAAAGAGAAAATGCGAGGAAAGTAATAAAAAATAAAAAAAAAAAAAAATAAAAATTTCAATAAAACTGTTGAATAGAGAGAAGAACAGAATGTCATTGAGAGATCGGAATGGCCGGCAGGTTTTTGTGTAATGCAGTGAGCCGTCATTCGAAACCACTAAAAGCTTAATCAGTATCAGAGCCGCGGGGCTGGAAGTCTGGAAGAACTATCTGCATGAAATCTGATCAGAGGGAGACGTAATGTGACAGCTTACGGGCGGCCCAACAGGATTCTGTCGTTCTTTGATCGCATTGCAATCGCGTTTCAAGTTAAGCACATACCCACGCAGTGAAACCAACACACGATCATCTACAATATTAATTTCTTTTTAATTTTAATTGATATCCGCAACAATACTTATGCTAATGCAATCAACTACTTAGATGGTACCTTTCCAATTATATTCTATACTACTACTACTTCTACTACTACTACTACTACTACTACTACTCTCGTTTTAATTAATATTTAAATTGACTGTAACCTTGCAGAGAATATTATTATTTTGATTATTTTTAGTAGTATTATTATTTATTTATAATACAATTATTGTATTTGAGAAAAAGATATGGATACAAAAATGAAAAAAATAAAATAAATAAATAAATTAGAAAAATTCAATTCTATTATAATTATTCATTTGTATATTATAATTTTAAATATTTAATATTTACCTTTCCAATTAAATTCTATACTACTACTACTACTACTACTATTACTATTACTACTACTATTACTACTACTACTACTACTATTACTATTACTACTACTACTGCTACTACTACTACTACTACTACTACTACTACTACTACCACTACTGCTACTACTACTATTACTGCTACTATTACTACTACTACTACTACTACTACTATTACTGCTACTATTCTACTACTACAACTACTATTACTATTACTACTATTACTACTCTTTCTTTTTAATTAATATTTAAATTGACTGTAACCTTGCAGAGAATATTTTTATTTTGATTATTTTTAGTAGTATTATTATTTATTAATAATACAATTGTATTTGAGAAAAAGATATGGATACAAAAATGAAAAGGTAAATTAAATAAATAAATTAGAAAAATTCAATTCTATTATAATTATTCATTTGAATATTATAATTAGAAAATTATTTAATATATGAAAATATGAATAATAACATTCTCTTATATATATCGTAAAAAAAAAGAAAAGAAAGAAAGAGAGATTTTCTTTCTATTTAAGTATGATTTTATGTATTATATGCAAAAATAAATGAATAAATTCTTCATTTAATATCCTAGTTTTTTTGACTCACCGATTATCAATTTTCGTAGGTGGTGACCAAAGTTGTCTAAAGAAATTTATTGTATTTATAATAAATATGTTTATATAGTAGCATCTAGTTGTAATAGAATAAAAATAAATTTTAATAATAAGATATTTGTAATCATTTTAAAAATAAATGGAAAAAAATATTTAGCTATAAATAATAATAACAAAGAAAGAAAACTGGAGTGTCTCCATTCGACTATCTCGCAAATTTGAATTGGATAATCAAACTTTTTTTCTATATTTGGAAATTAATTAAAATTTTATTCTATCCGATCATAAGATTTAAGGTTTTTAACATAATTATAAAATAAATTTAAAACCTTTACGTTCATTTTGAAGTCAAAATTTAAAAAATTCAGGTACTTTCAGTGATTCAATCAAGCTCAAATTCTATATATAGCAGTATAGTTTTATACAATTTTCAATCATGTGAAAAACTATCACGAGGACAAAAATATGAGCTGTGGCCAGGCACAGAACCGACCGACGATTTGAAATAAATTAATTTTCAAACAACATTACATATATATATACAATATAAATAAAGTATAAAAAATTTTTTTTAAAACTTGAATTAAAATAACTAAATTATCTTAGTTTTTATTTTTAGTATAATTAATACTATTATTATTTATTATTATTTATTATGATTTTTCATTACTATATTTTAAATGAAATATTTTCCGACAATGAATATAAAATTAAAACTTTGTAAACTACCAC
This sequence comes from Labia minor, assembly GCA_963082975.1. NCBI lineage: Eukaryota > Metazoa > Arthropoda > Insecta > Dermaptera > Spongiphoridae > Labia > Labia minor. Next base: position 7,339,912 of record OY720349.1, read on the forward strand.
TGCCGGTTTCGGGATATACACCAAAAGTTGATGAATTCATACTACTTATACATTAAGTAAACATACCAAATTTTATCAAAAACCTTTGAGCCGTTCACTATATACGTCTATACCGACACACACAATAGACAGACTGACAGACATCATGCTAAAAATACTTTTTTCTGTTGACAAAATTCATGATTCTTGAAGATATGTAAAAGTCTCCACATGTGAAATTTGATGTCAAAACAATACCTTCCCTTCCAATCGTTGGTCGGTAAAAAATGAAAACGTGGTAGGTAATGGTCCTCTTTCGAATATGTTACATTTCTCAAAAGTTGATAGAAAACTAGGAATTTTGAATAATGTCCGTGTACCAAATTTGATGATTCTTAGAGAAAATGATTCAGAAAAATAAAAACAAATATTATTACTAATCCGATATGTAAGATTATTTATTTAATTATGATGAATTATGAATTATTAATAAATTAGTGGTTCATGAATTGTAACATTAATCACAGTGGATGTGTAGTGATAATTGACCAATCACTGTAGAATTGTTTTTTCCCCTGATATTTGGAATGATATATAAAAAATTTAAATCAAAAACATCTAATAGTTTTTGGTCTTTGAGATTTTTTAAAATCAAATAAATAATTAATTAAATAATTGATAATTGTATTAAATCATTTTTGATTATTATTTATGATAAATATAAATTAAATTTTAATTATTTCTTTCTTTACATTTTACTATATTCATCATTCACAAATAAATATAATATATTGTATTCAAATATCCTGTGACTTTTGTACGTCCTACGAAAGGACAACGCCTATCTAGTCGATTATATAAATGATGAGGTGCCCTATGATCAGTAGAACGGGTCCTATCAACCTTTACCTTGATTTTCTTAATCGGAGGCGCTATCAAGCAGCTTTCCCAATTTTGATCCCCGAGGCTGGGTTGACTCCGTCCCATATACCCCATTTAGAGAAATTCCCTTGCAGCTTCGCTACTTCCCACCCTGTGGCGCCCTATTTATTCAAATAGCACTCACTATAAATATTTTATAATTATTTCAAACTAAATTTCAATCCCATTATTATACAGATAATATTTTATAAGTCAATATATTTTTTTTCTATCAGAGGAATTAACCAAAATGGAGAGAAAAAATTTGTATTTTATAACTTGATCAGCATTTTTGTTGATGAAGACAAAATTAACCTCCCGGGGCACCATCTCGCCTAAATTTAATCCAGTTTTTATAAGATTTATAATCAAAACATATGTGATTAAAAAAAGAAACTTTGTGTTTTACTTAGTATAATGGTAATTCATGTTTTTTACTTAATTAATGTAATTATACTAGCCAAATTTATCTATTTTATTTTATAGGTTTATATCCAAAATAAATTTATGTCTATATGATGCTGATTTTTATAAAATTCAAATAATATTTATTAATGAATTTTTAAGTAGAATAGGAAATTCATAAAAGCTTTTTCATTTCTTTCGATTAATAAATATCAGTTATTTTGTTGAAGTATAAATATTATACTTTCATATGGTTTAACCATTTTAATCAGTGTAATAACAAAACATAATTACGTTTTAATAGTTTTTAATATCATTCATTAGATGTGTTTTATTCTCCATCAATAAAACATGAAGGTTGCAAAGATTTTTGGCGTTTTCTAATCGCCTAAACCAGTGATTCTCAACCTTTTTTTTTTACCGCGGCACACTTTTAATGGTTTAAAAATTTGGCGGCACACAAAGAAAAAGATAATTGTAAAAATTGACCATATTGAAAAAAAGTGGTCCCAAAAACGGTACCATATTGAAAAAATTTAGAAAGTCGAAAAAAGTCGGAAATGTTTAAGAGCCTCATAATCTCGCGGCACATTGGTTGAGAATCACTGGTCTAAACTATAAACTGAGGATTGTAAGTAACAAGTTTCATTGAAATTGAGACTAGTATTGAAGTACAAACACTTTCAATATTAATAATAAGTTTATTGAATCAGTAGGGTGGGTAGGTTAATGGGGTTGTGCACTTGAAAATTTTTCTAGGTAATTAAATTCAAAAAATATATTCTAAATGTTCTGGTAGAAAATAGAAAATTCATCAAAATAGGCTCTTATGTTCTATTTATATATTTATATTAATACCTAATCAGAATCTTAACCATGTCTCAAGAACGCTTGAGTAATATTTTCTAAAGTAGGCATTTGTAAAAAAACTTTATAACTTTACAAAAGGTCGACATAGGTATGTAATTTAGGAATTATATATTCTTATAATTCAAATTATTAAAAATTCTACATTATATTTATTATATTATATTTATTATATTACCAATTATATTATAATATAAATGTACATTAAATGCAAATTAAAGAAAAAAAGTTTTAAAAGTTAATTTAACAACGTTAATAATTAAACAAAAATAGACTATTCAGGAATTATGAAAAATTTTATGCAATATGAGGAGTCGTTGGTGAAAATCGTTTAAGATTCTATACTATTAATTTATTTATTTTATTAAAATATATATTTCTGTTTTGTTTTTTTTATCTTAAAATTTGATTTGATTTTAAAAAAATTTAATATTTAGTATCATTTTTTTTAAATATAAATAATATAATTTCTAAAGAAATATTAAGAAAAATTTATTGAACACTCTTAAGTTTGTTTTTAGATTAGTTTGAATAATATACCTAACTCTTGATGTCATAAAAAGATATAATTCAAATTTTAGTTATTGAACGAAATTCTTTTCTAAGCAGATGTTCCAATTTTCCGATATAAATTAATATTAGGTAGATATAATAATATATAGTTTTTTAGAATTGTGCAAACTATTAAAACGATAGCCTAGCCTTTGGTTGATTTTTATTATTAATTATAGAGTTTTCAAGACTTCTGTTTTCAGATTAAATTAATGAAAATTTGAGGAGGTACGAAATTTCTTGTATCCGCCCTTTTTTTTCTACCCTACCAAAACCCATTTGGACAGGTGAGGCTTGTTTTCCTGGATATCTTAATTTCTCTCGACACATTGTCTATTCGCTCATTTAATTCACTCACGCAATCTTCAAAAAACAGACCATCTCCCTTGTTTCAACTGAACTTGTTTCGCTCGAATGATATTAATGATGAAGATACATTAGATTCATACGAAACAAGATTTTAAATGACTTCTTTTACCGAATAGAATGCATTAGAAAAATATTTGAAACTATTTCTTGTAATTTCATTGATGCTAAATGATCATGTTTGTTACATCGCGGCTCTTTTGATTGGAATTAGAATTGTCAGAACACATTTCATTTCCAAGATAAATAATGTATCCGTTACGATAATTTATCGAAACGATTGATATTTAAAGTACTTGTAAAAATTAATAAATAATATATATGTGTATATATATATATATGAAAATCTTCTAAATTTTGTAGTCATAATTAATTAATAGCTTTATAAACATAAATTTATGTTAACATCATATGAATTTATTTATATTTTTGTTTTTCTTAAAAAAAAATATTTTACATTTTACTCACAATTAATCAATTAATAATAATAATAATAATAATAAATATGTAAGCAACTAAACTTGAAAGTTTTTGATTACGGCACAACTTCCTTCTTTAATTTAATTTTATATTATAATTGACTCTAATTTTATCAGTCCGTCACATTCTCTACGTACCAATCGGTCATTTTGCATTTGGGCTTATAAACTATGTATAAACAAACTACTTACTTGATAGTCTTTCTTCACTCATCCGCGTCATGTACACCTACTGTCTGTCCATTGTAACCTATAATAATATTTATGTCTAGTTTAAAATATACACAGAGGTTATTATATAATAATTTAAATAATATTTAAAAATTTTATAAAAAATTTAAATTTAAGTGATCTCTCGTCCTTAAGTTCAAAGGATTAATTCTATAGAATAACTTCGAAACAACCATTTTGATAAAAAATAGGTTAACCATTTTTTTTAATATAAACAATGTAATGTAATATTATAAAATAAAATAAAAAAAAAATTTGCTTTGGCTAGGCACAGAACCGACCGGGGATTTAAAGTAAATTAATTTCCAAACATTATATATCTTATCTTATTATACTAGCAAAAATTGTATATATATATATATATATATTTGTATTTTGGAAATATTAAACCGCTCTAAGAATTTTTTTTAAATTCACCTATTTTTTATAAAGAAAAATCGATCTGATTTGGTTTCAGCCTCAGGAAAATCATCTTTGCTAGATTCCAAATATAATACGGTTAATGCGGCCATTTTGTTTTTGTTTTTTGTTTTTTACTATTTTCGATGTTGAGATTTTAATGTTTTTATACGTTTTGAAGGTTGCTGAATCATTTTCACCAAGGTTGAGAAAAATGTCTGTGTGTGTGTATGTGTGTATGTATGTAACCAATATTACGCAAAAACGGTTTGAGCTAGAATCATGAAATTTGGTATACGGACATTATTCAAAATTCATAGTTTTCTATCAACTCTTGAGAAATGTTGCTCAACCGGCAGAGGGTCATTACCTACAACATTTTGATTTTTTTTCCTCTAAAGTGACCGTAAAAAGAAAGATATATGTTTGATAGTTTTTCACATGATTAAAAATTGTATAAAACTGCTATATATAGAATTTCAGCTTGATTGAATCCCGGAAAGTACCAGAATTAATATTTTAACACTATAAATCACGCGCCAACACGTGACGTGGTGTCATCAACAAAGAGCCAAACATGGGCTGGTTTAATAAATATTATTTATTAATTTTAATTTATAATTTAATTAATTTAATTTAATTTAAATTAATATATGTTATTTAATCCAATTCAAATTTGCGAGATAGTCGAGTGGAGACACTCCAGATTTTCTTAATTTAAAATAGGAATTTTAATAATAAAAAAAATGGCTCCGGGTAACGCCACACAACGCTTCCTTAAATAAAGAATATTACAAATAAAATAAAATTAAAAACATTGGACTGACGAACAGACAAACAGACATCAATCTAAAAATACTTTTATATAAGTTTGTTTTGTGAAAAATTGCATGAGAAAACAAAAACTATAACATATATAAGTAAATGTGATAAACAAGTAATAACACAAATGATTTTAAAATAAAAAAAATTCTGAAAATGGCAAGATATTTCTGTTTTTGAAAACTTTCCAATGGCTTCTCTTTATATTTTTATATCAAACGAACAATCTTAATGAAGAAGTTATTTCAATGGTCCTAGTAATGATATATATACCATGTAATAAATTCATTCAAATGATTATAATCAATAAATCATGAAATCTCCTCTATGATGTGGAATTTTACTTATATAGTCGTTATAAAATTTTTATATAAATGGAAGAAAATGGCTACTTTTTTTTAAAAAAAAAAGATTTTCTTTAGTCTGTTTCAGTCATAATTTATTCCTCGACAGAACAATACAATAGTTAAAACACTAATGCTTCAACTAAATAATTACTGTCCAAATCATAATTTATTTAATTAAAAATGTTTTTTTACTTAATGACTTTATTAGATTTGTGAAGCGTGACTTGAAAAAATAGGGGGCTGGGGGGGGGATGGTAAGGTAATGGAGGAGATCAAAAGAAGCAATGGCCTCAATAAAAAAAAAAAAATTAAAAATAAAATCATTTCCTCTAAAATGATTAATATATTCATGTCCATTTTTTAAAATATGGAGTCGTGAATTTTTTTATTTTTATTTTGAAAATAAAAAAAAAGAGGATCATTCATTGGAATATCCAAATTTTTTGAAAGATAAATATCAAATGCTCGCTAAACGTGAATATTTTAATCCACCTGATGCTTATCTAGATTCTGTTTTTTTTTTGTTTTTTTTTCTTTTTACTTTCTGGTAAAATACCTTAAAGGGACTCTGATACATAATAATAAGATCAAAAGTAGATTGGAATCTAAGAAAATAAAAGAAGAAAGATTACTGGTAATAGGAACAAGATCCGCTTTCAAATTGCCTATTACTGTCTCTCTTAAGAAACTTCCTTTACATTTTTTCAAAATACAATTTAAATATATATACATAAATGTATTTATATGTTCTCTTTAATATATGTACTTAGATGATAAAATTAAAGTATAAATAAAATAAAATGTTTAATAATTACAATTTTATAAAATTGTAAAGTATTCACAAAGTTAAGAGTGATATTGTTTTTTTTTTTGTTCTGAAAATAAGGATAAAATTACAAAAATTTAAACATATCTCTCCACTCTTATTATAAAAGATTTTTATCATTTTAATCTCAAAGAAGAAAATAGGTAGAAGATGGGGGATTATAAAAAAGAAAAAGATAATGGAAATACTTGTTCTGATAAAATATAATTTTACTTTTTTTATTCAAAATACAAAAAAAAAATATAGTATTTATTTTTCAAATTTCATCAATACAAATTTTAAAATTTTTTAAGTATTATAAATTTATATATTTATTTTTACCGACCAACGATATGTTTTCACACCAAATTTCACATAAATATGAAACTTTTATGAGTGAAAAGTATATATTTTTAATTTGTTAATTTAGAAACCTGTTAGTATTTTTACAAATTAAATTTTTAGTTATTAATTTCTTTTCAAAATTATCATGGGGGCCTATAATAGGAAAGATGCCAAAAAGAGGTGATTTCGCTTTTTTTTTGCTCTTCACCATGGGGTAATATCAACTTACACAAAAATATTTTAGGGTAATGATTAAAAAAGTTCCCCGACCGCAATACTATATCATTTGTTTACATTTAGTAATTTTTACTATCTCGCCAATTTTCGATGTTGAGATTTTGAAGTTTTTATACGTTTTGAAGGTTCCTGAAGCATTTTCACTAAGGTTGAGAAAAATGTCTCTGTGTGTGTATGTGTATGTATGTATGTGTGTAGTCAAGATTACGCCAAAACGGTGTGAGCTAGAATAATGAAATTTGATATACGGTCATTATTCAAAATTCGTAGTTTTCTATCAACTTTTGAGAAATGTAACTCAACCGGAAGAGGCTCAATACTTATATCGTTTTGATTTTTTTTCCTCTAAAGTGACTGGAAAAATTAAAAAATTATGTTTGATAGTTTTTCACATGATTAAAAATTGTATAAAACTGATATATATTGAATTACAGCTTGATGGAATCGCTGAAAGTACCGGAATTAATTTTTGAACACTGTAAATCTCACGCGCCAACACGAGCCAAACATGCACTGGTTTAAAATAAATATTATTTTTTAATTTTAATTTATAATTTATAATTAATTAAATTTAATTTAAATATAATATATTATGTTAATTAATCCAATTCAAATTGCGAGATAGTCGAGTGGAGACACTCCAGCTTATTTTATTTTTGATTAATTTAAATGAAATAAGTTTGATAATCAGAAAACAATCAATTCTCTTCAATTAATAAAATAGATTTAGCAAATATGTAATTTAATTGTAAATGTCATATTTAAATATATATATATATATAACTTTCTCTTTTTAGTTTATTTGGTTGGTCATTATTAATTTAGTATAGGTAGATAGATCTATGAAAATAAATAAATTATTAAAATGTTGTTGCTTTGATGCAAACAATAGTTTAAAATATATTTGGTTTGACATGTAGAATTTGAGTAGAGAAAACCCCCCGTTGAGCTACAGATGGTTGAATAGAAAGAAGAAGAAGGGGAGAGGGGGAAGACAATTTTGATAAAGGCCTGCTGAGGTCCAATCCTCCTTCGAAATGACTGTAATATCATCTTTGTTTGATTTATAACGACACTAGAAATTTTCCTGTATTTTTCAGCAAACGCCGACCAGACCGAAGGGCCATAATTACTGGTTCGTTTGCGCGCCTTGTTAGGCGCCTCTCCTTTCGACTACAACACGCCCAAAGGATTCATACGTCATTATATTGAGCCGTCATTAGCTTATTTAGGCTGAAGTCAATTTCAGCCCTGAAGTGGACAAGAAAAGGGGTCGTTTGGGGAGGGGGGAGGGTGGAGGGGAGGGGGTGCTGTCTGTCAATCAATGCCAAAAAGGCTCTTTTTCATCATCTGTTTCTTCAAAGGCGGAAACAAAGAGCAACTAGACACGAGCTTGAGAAAATATTTAAAAAGTTAATCAAGAAAGAAAAAAAGAAAGGATGAAAAAAAAGAAGGAAAAAAAAACGGTGCCGCCTCTTTTTTATGCCCAATTTCAAATTATCACCTTCGACCATTAATATCATAATCAAATGGAAATTTTATATTTCCAACGATCGACTGACTGTAGGATGCTTTCAATTTTGTTAATAAATAGCTATCATATATTATCATTTTATTTCCATGCATTTCATTCGGATTGAAACAAAAAAAAAAAAATTGTTCCTACATTTTAGTCAGCTCACTTGAGTTAATTTATATGAAAATTGCTAAAGAGCAAGATTTCCTAAACAGGAATAAGATAAATGTTGATTCATAAATTCATTTATTAATATTATTATTATTAAGATTTTTTTTTTTATTTTAATTTATTAAATTTTAAAAATTTTAACAATCTAATGTTCGTTTAATGCAGTGATTCTCAACCTTTTTTTTTGTTTTGTTTTTTACCGCGGCACACTTTTAACGGTTTAAAAATTTGGCGGCACACAATGTGTAAAAGTTTACCATATTGAAAAAAAGTGGTCCCTGGTTTACTTTTTTTTTTTTTTTTTAAATTTTAAAAAGTCGGAAATGTTTAAGAGCCTCATAATCTCGCGGCACATTGGTTGAGAATCACTGGCCTAAACTATGAACTGAGGATTGTAACTAACAAATTTCGATGAAATTGAGACTAGTATTGAAGTACAAACACTTTCAATATTAATAATAAGTTTATTGAATCAGTAGGGTATGTAGGTTAATGGTTGTGCACTTGAAAATTTTTCTAGGTAATTAAATTCAAAAAATATAATTCTAAATGTTCTGGTAGAAAATAGAAAATTATAAAATTAATATAATTAAATAATATAAAAATAGGATAAGTAGATATTTATATATTTATATTAATATCTAATCAGAATGAAAAAAAAAGTGGTCACAAAAACGGTTTACTTTTTAGAACCAAATTGAAAAAATTTAGAAAAAAGTGGGGAATGTTTAAGAGCCTCATAATCTCGCGGCACACTAAAGTGCCGCGGCACAGTGGTTGAGAATCACTTGTTTATTGAGAAGAATCTTTAGGGTAAAGAGAAAAACAAATGATTATATATTGATCATTGGAAATAAATAAAAAAAAACAAAAAAATTTTCAATAAATCACGATGGATTAAATTTAAACATATTTAATGAAGAAATTCTTTTAACATATAATTAATAATTTTAAAATTTTTATTTATCAAAATTTTCAGTATTTTTCAAAAAATAAAATAATAATAAAAATAAATAATATTTTAGTTTACATTTACAGGCTATGCATATTTAAGTTTATTTTAAGTTTAATATAATAAAATAATATAAATAAAAATTTAAATATAATATGAATGTCAATGATATTTTTTTATATTGGAAATTTGATCTTTCATTTTCAAGTTTTTAGTGAGTTATGATATGACAATTGATTTCAATTCCAGGTAAAGAAATTTATTTATAGATTAAAAATTAATTACTAATATTAATTTAGATTTTAATAAACATAGTTCACTATTCTTGTATGTTTCTTGTTCACCGAACCGCCGTTCTGTCATTAAAAAAAAATATTCCTTATTATGGGGTTTTTCTGGTAATATTAATACCTGATTCACCGCGATGACGTTCAAATAATTTAAAACAACATAAATTAAAAAAAAAAAAATAGTCTTAAAACATACAGCCCTTAGACGTACGTATTAATGCACTGAAAGACAGAAAAGTATGGCCTGTGGATATAATATAATATATATTTCGTAATTTGATTTTATTTATATTAATAATATTTTATATTGAAGGAAGCGCTGTCTGTCGTAGTTGCTGACGCCATTTAAATTTCCTATTTTAAATTAAGAAAAAATTAATAAATGTCCTGAAACAATTTCAAATATTTAATTTAAAAGTTAAATAATTTAATAGTTATAATTATTTTAAAGCACTGAAATACAAATATGGATATAACATAAATATTTTTAATTTTATATTATTTAAAATATTTTGTATTTAAGAAAATGCTGTCTGACGTAGTTACTGATGTCATTCAAATTTCCTATTTTAAATTAAGAATAAACCAATACAGATCGATTTTTCTTTATAAAAATTGAGTTTCAAAAATATCTTTCGAGCTGTTTAATATTTCAAAAATACAAATATATACATAACTATATCATTTTTGCTAGTATAATATGCAAATGTAGAATAACTAAATATTGGTATTTTTTCTTTTTCTTTTTTTTTTGAAATAGAAAAATGTTTTAAATTAATATAATATATATAATTATAAAATATAATATCAAATCTGAGCTTAACCATGTTCATCATTACTAAGAAAATATTATTAATAGAAGAATATTACAAGTGAATAATAATTCATATTACTAAATATAATTAAAAAACTAAAATTTTTTTTATTAGGTACTTTATAATCCACTTTGAAATTTGGAAATATTAATTTATACTGATTTCTCATAATTGATCTAAAAACACGAAACCCGTTTATTTATTACCTTTTTTTTAATAAAAGGAACCATCCTATAAATAACCATAATTTTTAAATTTTCATGGATATATTTTTTTTATTTTCAAACCATTAAGATTATTTCCAAATGGAGAGTCTTCCTGGGTTAATCTCACCCTAATAAATGTTACCTTTTTTCAACCCTACGTGGCCATAGAGTATCTGACAAATTATTAAAGTTGTTTTTTTACAAAATTATATTTAAAAAAAATCTGGAGTGTCTTCGCTCGACTATCTCGCAAATTTGAATTGGATTAATTAACATAAAATTTAAATCAAATTTAATTAATTATAAATTATAAATAATATTTATTAAACCAGCGCTTGTTTGGCACTTTTTGGAAGACACTAGGTCACGTGCTAGCGCATGATTGACAGTCAACAGGTTTATTTTTTTTTTGCTTTTTCGGAATATATCACCATTTAGCCAGCTTTCTCAGATTTGTTTATTATTATTATTATTACTATTATTATTATTTTTAATTTATATTTATATTTATATTTATATATCGATGCACTCGGCGAGGTTTGAACCCTCGAACTCGAGTCGGCGGACCGGTCACTATAACCTCGCGGCTAAGCTCCCGGTCCAGTCAACAGGTTAAAAAATTTAAAAAATTTATTCTGGTGCTTTCAATCAAGCTGAAATTCTACATATTAGCAGTTTTATACAATTTTTAATCATGTGAAAAACTATCAAATATATATCTTTATTTTTACTGTCACTTTAAGGAAATCAAAACGTTGTAGTTAATGACCCTCTTCCATTTGAGCTACATTTCTCAAAAGTTGATAGAAAACTACGAATTTTGAACAAATTTCATTATTCCAGCCCAAGCCGTTTTTCCGTAATCTTGTCTACATACAAGCATTTTTCTCATCTTTAGTGAAAATTACTCAGGGACCTTCTAAACGTATAAAAACATCAAAATCTCGACATTGAAAATTTCTGGCAAGATAGTAAAAATAACAATAAAATATAAATATATATCCGAATCTTAATTTAATTTTTTAATAACCCGATTAAATAAAATTAAAATTATACAAATTCATGATAAATTAAACAAATATGATGAAAATCATAATATTAAATAAAATATTAAATATAAATATATTTTTTTTATTAAACATTATTTAACTAATTCAGTACTTACTATTTCTAATTTTAAATTAATATTTCAATTTCTTAATAATTGATAAATCCATATTGGTTGAGAGAAGGGGGACGTTTCGAAGGCTTTACTTAATAACCTGTTTGAATTTTGCTACCATCACTTGACAGCAGCAAAAGTTTCTGGGCAAATGCCAAATCCTGGGTAAATTTTTTCCATGCTGGTAGGGTAACTAACTACTCCTTTATTTTAATAATACTTTTATAGGCCAGCTTCTGAACACAGACACGATGGAAATTAAAATACCTGTTAGTAGTAAAGTATTCTAATATTTATATAGTAACTTTTATATGGTCAAACGATTATAAGATTAAATAACTATATATAATAATTAAAAATATTGGTGCAAATATAAATATGTACAATTCAGGCAAAAATTTTGGCAAAATATCAGATAAATAAATTATTATTACTAAATTTGATGGCAAAACAACGAATCGAAGACTGATTGAATGATAATAGGGATATATTTTAAGGAATTCTTATGACAATTCTTACGACCAAGAATTCAATTTTAAATAAATATAATAATTTAGTTTTTAAAATATATAAATATTTTGTTATTCAATATGAATATCACTTTGAATTTTACTTTATAAAAAAAATTGTAATACTAATTAATTTTAATGTATGAAAGAAGTATTACTTTGTAGTTTAGTCATATTGAGTTTTATTTATTTCTTTATTTATCCGATATTCAATGTTCAAGTAAATGAGTTTTGGAATAGTTTATTAATTTATAACGTAATTCTTTAAAAAATGGGAAACATCGGGTATTTGGATGAAACTTTGCCAGTGGATTCCTTTTTTAATTCCAAATTTCTCGGGCTCATCTAGTTTACAAGATGAAAATTATTAAAATTTGCATATAAATGCAATGATATTCTATAATATTTAACTACAATGTTTTATTCATTTGGCCAGCAGTGGGCTTCACTTATTTTCGGGTGTTTTTTTCAGTTTGCTTTGGATATATGAAAATTAAAAAATAAATTAATTAATTAAATCATTTTCTTATATTTAAACCTAACCGAAAGAAACAGAAAATTATTAAATAAGTGACTAATTAGTTAATTAGCCGATAAAACATTATTCATCATTCATGCCTAGTTTATTTGTCAAACTTTAATAAATTTTATCTCGTAAACTAGAAGAGACCGAGAAATATTGCATAAGGGAAGTTTCTTTGGGATTAAAAAAGGAATCCACTTGCAGAGTTTCAACCAAATCCCTAAAGCTTTCCGTTTTTAAACAATTACCATTCATAACGTTAAAAAGTTAATAAATAATTAAATAAAAAAAATGGATTAATTGATAATAATATAAAAAAACAAACATCTTAGATATCTTTTGTGTAAACAAACTATCACGTGTTGGTGCGTGAGATTACAGTGTTAAAAAATTAATTCCGGTACTTTCAGCGATTCAATCAAGCTGAAATTCTATATATAGCAGTTTTATACAATTTTTAATCATGTGAAAAATTATCAAACATATATCTTTATTTTTACTTTAGAGGAATCAAAATCAAAATGTTTTAGGTAATGACCCTCAAGAATTGATAAAAAACTACGTACTACGTAATGCCCGTATACCAAATTTCATAATTCTAATTCAAACCGTTTTTGCGAAATCTTGTCTACATACATACACATACACACAGACATTTTTCTTTACCTTAGTGAAAATGATTCAGGAACCTTCAAAACGTATAAAAACATCAAAATCTCGACATTGAAAATTTTTGTGATCGTAATACTATCTCTGGCGAGATAGTAAAAATCAAAAAACAAAAACAAAATGGCCGCATTAACCATATTATATTTGGAATCTCATAATAAATAGGATTGCGTGCATAACGAGGAGCACTTCACAACTAACCAACCAACCCCCCCCCAACACACACACACACACACACACACACACACAAATAACCAGTTTATACGACTGCTCTACAATTATAGCAGCTGGCACCTGAGGGTCCTCGACGCCCCCGACGCCCGGCAGGGGACTGTGCCCCCCCGCAGCAGTCACACCTCTTCCACTTCAAAGGCCCTCGGCGTCATTATTATGTATTAGATTCATAAAAAGCCCGAGCAATTAGAATTCCACGTTTACCCTCCACGATATCCTGTTATTAACAGAAAAACATGGTCGCTTGATGTCTTATTCAAAAACGTTCATCAGGTCCTTCCAAAAAAATCCAATTTTTTTTTATAACGTTTTTCTTAACTTCACTAGGCGTCTGTCTTTCTGTCTGTCTGTTCGCTCTTTTGACAAATTGAAATCGATTTTTCATCGACTTTTTATTGAGATAGACTTTTGAAAATTTTTATAGATATTTCAATCGATCCCTAGAAGGTATAGAAGAAATATAATTGAATTATAATTAATTAATTGTAATTAATTAGCGATTAATTACTTTTAGTAACTAATTCCTTCTGTATTGCTCTGATTAATTTTTTTCAACAGATTCTGAAACAAATATTGATTTCAGGATAGATTTTCATTTTGAACGTATTTAAAAATTTTTAATAGCATTAAAATTAATGATGAATTCTTATTAATCAGTTGTATCGCCAATGAGGAGGGGTTTCTTCCCCTCAGATGGCATAGAGAAAACATCTTATTTTTTACCGACCGACGATAGTAAGGGAGGTATTGTTTTCACACCAAATTTCACATGTGGAGATTTTTACATATCTCCACGAATCATGCAATTTCTTAACAGAAAAAAGTATTTTTATCATCATGTCTGTCCGTCCGTCTGTCCGTCCGTATAGATGTGTACAGCCTGAACGGCTCAACGGATTTTGGTGAAATTTGGTATATTTACTTAATTCATCAGTGGGATGAATTGATCAACTCTTGGTGCAAATCCGGAAACCGGAAGTGGTAGTATTAGCGATCGACGATAGGAAGGGAAGGGTTATTTTCAACACCAAATTTCACATGAGGAGATTTTTTACATATCACCACGAATGTATTGGTTTTATCCTCGGGAAAAATCATCTTCATTATGTTTTTCTTAATTTAAAATTATATGACGTCACAGCCTCCTTATTATGATCACGGGCAACGCCGGCTACTCCAGCTATATATTATTAATAAAATAAAATTAAAAATATTTATGTTCTATCCATATCTGTTTTTATTACATTAATAGATATATTAAAATTATTTGAAATTGTTTCTGTAGCTGGTAATTAATTTATTTCAAACCGTCGGTCGGTTCGGACCTGGCCACAGGTCAACTTATTATACATTGTATATGTCCACGATAGAAAGGAAACAAAACAATAGAATAACCTCTTTTTATGAATACAATGTGTATATACATTTATAAAATCTCATATTAATAAAAATTATTTATTTATAAATATAATATAATAATTATTATTCAATAATAACATTTACTTAACATAAATGGATAAAATCAACTTTGGAAGATTAATATATTGTTTTGTTTTATTCAATTTGTAAATTTTCCTATAACTTCATCTTTTCTATTTTTCTTGTTATAATTTATTAAATAAATTTATCAAATTAAAATTGCACTAAAAAGAATAAGATAATATAAATATAAAAAAAATTTATAAAATAACGTTTTTCCAATGGACTAAAAAGAATAAAATAAATTTTCTATAAGCCTGACAAAGTTTATGAATGAATTGTTTCATATTCAACTAAAAACGTTGGGCGCTTTTAGTTTTCATTTGATTTCTATGCAATTAGCTTCCTTTATAGAGCTATTATTCATATATATACATACATACCACATTAAAACACTTCATTAACAAGTAACACTATTTCTCTAGTATAATCAACCATTTTGGATTTGATTGATAATATGTAAATTTAATAAAAATTCTTTTAAATTTTGATATATACTTTGATATAAGTATATTACAGTGAAAAATAATAAAAGATTAATTTCTTAGCTCTTAATCTATCAATATTATTGCATGATAAAAAAATTTCTCAGTTTATGTGTTTAATAAAATTTTTATTATTACAAAAATTTGATTTGATTGTTCATTTAAATAAATAAAACTAAATGCGCCCAACTTTTTTAGTTGAATATGAAACAATTCATCCATAACTTTGTCAGGCTTATAGAAAATTTATTTTATTCTTTTTAGTCCATTGGAAAAACGTTATTTTATAAAATTTTTTTATATTTATATTTTTACAAATCTATTTAGAGATTTATTCTATTCAATATATTAAAGTATTAAAACGAATTGGAAATTTCTCTATCAAATACCTTTTACATTTGCCTATAAAAAGTAGTATGAGGAAATTTATAGGATATGAAAAGAGCAATTCTAATGGTGCATATTAAAATTTTCGGCATGCTGTTTGGGCTTGTTTGGTTGGAAGAGAGTCAGGTTAATCTCGTCCAGGTATCACGCTCTTTGTCCGCTCGTAACCAGAGAGACCTTTCGTTATTTATTTGCTGGTCGCCGAGGGCCTTGTCTGAATGTCAATAAGAAAAATACCTCACTGCCATTCGTTCATAACAATTATTTATTTTGTTAATGATCACTAGTTAGTTCCAGTCACTTTTTTATTTATACATTTTTGTTTTTTTTTTCTTGTCGAGATGTCGAATGAAAGAAAAATTTTATCTCGATATTTGATTTTCAGTTTGCTATTCAAATTCTTTTTCCAATAACCATGATTCTTATATGATAATGATAATTTATAATAATAAAATGTTGTACAATTGTATTTCTCTCTTTTTGGATCTTCCTCAATATTTTATTTTCTCTTGCTTTTTTTTTGCATTTTTATTATTATTCAATATATATAAATATAATGAGGTATGTTCAAAAGAAAAGGTGAATTTTGAATTATTTCGAAAAATATCTATCTATTTATTCATCAATTTTGTAAAAAAAAAAATGAATTAAAGAATCTGTTCAATCAAATGTGATGGTTTTGCTCACTGGTTTCTTCGATTACAATGGCGGAGTGTATCAGGAGTTCTTACCAACAGGTCATTTTATTATTAAGGAATAATTCAAGAAAGTTATGCAACGTTTGTTTCAAATGATCGGAATTGTGGAAAAACAAATCATGGATTCTGCATCACCATGGACCATGATGTGTGACATCATTGTTTGTTCGTGATTTTGTTTTCCGAAAACAACACCGTAATCATGTCTTAACCACCGTATTCACCAGATTTGGCTCCCTGTAACTTTTTCCAATTCCCAAACCTAAGAGACCAATGAAAGGAAAGCGTTTTGTTACATTGGATGAGATAAAGTTGGAATCGAAGAACGAGTTGATTGTCAGAGTGAAAAGCGCATTTCAGAAGTTCCTCGGTGATTGGAAGAAACGCTGGCACAAGTGCATTATATCTGATTGTGAGGGGAATTAATTAGAAGTAGACAAAATGGATATTGATGAATAAATAAATACTTTTCCAAATAATTCTCCAAATTCACCTTTTCGTTTGAACAAACCTCATATGAGCAAACTAAGCAAAGAGAAATTCCCAGTGGTCAAAATAATAAAATCCCGTGCAAATTGAATGATTGCAATATCTATAATTATGGAATCGGATTGGTTTAATAAATTGAAACTCAAAATAATATTAGCAAATAAGTGAGCCTTTTGTACAGTAAATCTAAAATAAGATTTATTTTTATACAGAAATTAATTTTTTAATAAAATTAATTCCAACAAATTATAACCTATGAGTGAATTATAATAAATTAGGAGTGGGAGTTTTATTCCAAAATATCTAACCCCTGAAAGTTCTCTTTTTGCTTTTTAGAAAGTTAAATAATTAATTGAATTATTGAATTGACTATAATATTTAATTATAATATGAAAATTGCATAAAAGTTATCAAATACATAAAAATTAAATATTATATATATAATTCAAGTTTGAAAATTGCCAAAAAATATTGAATCCACATCCACGAATCATGCACTTTGTTAACAGAAAAAAGTATTTTTAGCATGATATCTGACCGTCCGTCTGTCCGTCCGTATAGATGTGTACAGCTTGAACGGCTCAACGGTTTTTGATAAAATTTACTTAATGCATCAGTATGATGAATTGATCAACTTTTGGTGTATATCCGGAAACCGGAAGTGGTAGTATTAGCGATCGACGATAAAAAAGGAAGGGTTATTTTCACACTAAATTTCACATGAGGAGATTCTCCACGAATCATGCACTTTATATTGGTTTTATTCTCGGAAAAAATCATCCTCACTAGTTTTTTCTTAATTTAAAATTATATGACGTCACCCAGCCCTTCATGACGTCACAGCCATCACCTCCTTATATATTATAAATAAAATAAAATTAAAAATATTTTTGTTATATCCATATCTGTTTTTTTATTACATTAATAGATATATTAAAATTATTTGAAATTGTTTCTGTAGCTGGAAATTAATTTACTTCACACCGTCGGTCGGTTCGGACCTGGCCACAGGTCAACTTATTTTTTTTGAATACTATATTTAAGACTCTTTGGAATTAATTCCATTTCAACCATTTCCACGTTTCATAATAATTTATTTATTATTATTCAGTATAATATCTTATATATAAAATTCTCGTGTCACAAAACTTTGAAAGAATACTCCTCCGAAATGGCTGGACCGATTCTTATGAAATTTTTTATCTATATTCAGTAGGTCTCAGGGCATGTCAGACTTCCTTTATAAAACCGCTAATTGGTAAGGTGTGTCCAGGGGGTGCTAATTAATTAAAAATAGTTTAGTTACCATACTAGATCATAGAGGCGCTGGTGGCGAAAATTTGACATATATATAAGTCCTAATAGGAGACTTGAAAAGAGGTATTGTTCGTAGGTCGGCGGGTTAGCGCGTCTTATGACTTTGCACCCTCAGTTCGAAACTCGCAAAGGCACATTTTTTTTTAAGTATTATATATTTTTTTTACAAATTTATTAATTTTTATTATTATTATTTTAATATTTTATTAAATAATTTTATTTTATTAAATTAATAATTATGTCAATTAATTTTTTCTGCATAAATAAACATATATAAAAAACTATAGAGATGGGACAGGGTAGGAGTTAGATGGTTATAGCTCAGAATAGGGACACTCGGGGGGTACAGGGGCCGGAGCCCCCGTCTAGGTGTGGAGAGCGCCGAAGGCGCTCGGAGCAGCTAGTATATATATATATATATATATATATTTTTGAAAATTTTTTTGAATAAGATTTATACTCTGTTCCTCAAACATTATACACAATTGGGTTACGTTCAAAATATTATTATTAATTCTAATAAAAATAAATAAATAATGTAAATAATATAATTTAAACATAAGATGTGTGTGATTTATTTATTTATTTTTTTTTTATTATTTTTTTATAATGTGAACAAAGACAAATTGATGGAAATGTTATGTTTGATTATATTTATATAAGTATACTCGTATATATTTTTTACGTACTGCATATAAAAATAAATTCAGAAATTTATAAACTGACTAGGTATATTTTTCTTCAAGGCTTATTATTTCTTTTCTCTGAATAAAATTCGTGTAAGCTAAAATGTAAAATATCATCTATTATTTCTTTTTATATATTTTGTCTATATATGTCCACGATGGGAGATGGGAGATGGGAGATGGAAGAAAAAAAAATCGAATGGTGCGCCTATTGCATTCATATGATCATCTTAAATATCATAAATAAGTTGGCCTCGAGAGTTGGTTGAGTTTTTTTTTTTTTCGCTTTCTTTTTCTCGAATGGCGATCGAAAAATTCGGCCGGTAGAATTTCGACACGCGGCTTCTCGGAAGCACTGCGGGAGACGAGATGCGGATCAGAAGAACGGACTCCGGCATGGAGCTCCTCCATCCTGGATAATTGAGCTGTAAGCAGCCTGAACGATGACCAAGGAAATCAATCAAACAGAGAACAAAGGGCGTCGCTTGTGCCGCCTGATATCCTGTCACCCAACTCCTCTTTAATTATTTTCTGTTTTTTTTTTTTTTGTTTTTTTTTGCGAAAATTCTGGTGTCAAGTCTTTTGGTTTATAAGTGTACGGACAACACACATACTCATCCATAAATTGACAGTAATTAATAGTTTAAACAGTAATTAATTTGTTTGTCAGGATAACCATCTTCTTTCGTTGTTTCATTTTGGAATCTTCGAACAATAAAAGCCATTGTGGAAAATCTATTTGGCTGCAAACATTTATAGTTGTTTTTTTTATATATATCTTTACTTATTATCAATCTAGATTTTAGAATGAATGTCAATTGATATTTTTACCAATAAAAATTAGCTGGAGTGTCTCCACTCGTCTATCTCGCAATTTGAATTGGATTCAATAACATAATATATTATATTTAAATTAAATTTAATTAATTATAAATTGTAAATAATAAATATTAAACCAGCGCATGTTTGGCTCTTTGCTGATGGCACCACGTCACGTGTTGGCGCGTGAGATTTGCAGTGTTAAAAAATTAATTCCGGTACTTTCAGCGATTCAATCAAGCTGAAATTCTATATATAGTAGTTTTATACAATTATTAATCATGTGAAAAATTATCAAACATCTATCTTTATTTTTACGGTCACTTTAGAAGAAAAAAAATCAAAACGTTGTAGGTAATGACCCTCTTCCGGTTGAGCTACATTTCTCAAAAGTTGATAGAAAACTACGAATTTTGAATAATGCCCATATACCAAATTTCATGATTCTAGCTTAAACCGATTTTGCGTTATCCTGTCTAGATACACACACATACACACAGACACACACACACAGACATTTTTCTCAACCTTATTGAAAATGATTCAGGAACCTTAAAAACGTATAAAAACGTCAAAATCTCAACATCGAAAGTTTTCGTGATCGTAATACTAGCTCTGGTGAGATAGTAAAAATAAGTTGGCCTGTGACCAGACACAGAACCGACCGACGGTTTGAAATCAATTAATTTCCAGCTAAAGAAACAATTTCAAATAATTTTAATGTATCTATTAATGCAATAAAAAACAGATTGGATAGAACATACATATTTTTAATTTTATTTTATTTATAATGTGAGAGGCGCTTGCTGTGACGTCATGAAGGACTGGATGACAACATATAATTTTAAAATAAAAAAATAATTTTTAAATAAGAAAAAATTTATAAAGATGATTTTTCCCGAGGATAAAACCAAAACAAAGTGCATGATTCGTGGAGATATGTAAAAATCTCCACATGTGAAATGTGGTGTGAAAACAATACCTTCCCTTCCTATCGTCTGTCGGTAAAAAATAAAAATATTGAATTAGAAAATATTCAATCATTTATATAATTAAATAATAATAATAATAATAAATAATTTTATTTATATCAATGATATTTAAAAAAAAATGTTAATTCCGAACTTGTAATAGAAATGCTAAAATTCTGATCCACACATAACTTCAGGTGAATATTACAAACACAAAACTAAAATAAATTGGTAATTGTTTACAAAACGGAAAGCTTCAGTGATATGGATGGAACTTTGTCAAAGGATTCCTTTTTTAATTTCAAAGACACTTTCTTTATGAAATTTTCTTCTAGTTTACTTGATAAAAAGGATTAATGTGAACCAGCTCACACATCATTGCTTGTTCATGGTATTTTGGCCAAAAACAACTCTGTTATCATGCCTCAACCACCGTATTCACCAGTTTCGGCTCCTTGAGACTTTTTCCTATTCCCAAAACTGAAGAGACCATTGAAAGGAAAACGTTTTGCCATATTGGATGAGATAACGTGGGAATCGAAAAACGAGCGCTGGCATAAGTACATTATATCTGAGGGGAATTACTTTGAAGGGGACAAAATGGATATTGATGAATAAATAAATACTTTTCCAAATAATAGAAAATTCACCTTTTCTTTTGAACAGACCTCGTGTGTATATATATTTATATATGTACATCGATCCATACTTCATTTATTTCTATCGCACAAATCACATATTACACATTCATAATTCTTTTTTTGTTTTTATTATTATTATTATAAATAATTTTATAATATAAAGGTATTTATTAATTTTTACTGCATTCTTGATATAAAAATACTATACATACATTAATTAAAAATAATTAAAAGTAAATTGTATTTTTAGTGTAGGAATAAAAAATATTTAAATTAAAATTTTATTTTTTAGAGTTATCAATAGCATTAACAGTCATCAATAATTTTTTATTTTTTTTTTTTTTTTAAATATTCAAAAGGTTGAATTGCCAAACAATTCGTTTTATTAAACCACTTTGTTTACATATTTTAACTTTACTTTACGTAATTTCAAACAAGGATATATCCTCTTCGTTTTTATCGTTTTTGTTTTATTCTCATCTCTCTTTGGTTCCTTTTTTGGATTTGTTCAGTGTCTGTTTCTCCATAATCAGCCACTTAAATAAATGACAATGAAATTATACATAAATTCCTTCCTATTCGATTAAAACATTGTTTTAATCTTGTGTCAAGGGAAATAAAAGAGTTTCGTATTGATTTGTTTGAATTCTTATAGATATTTTCATTTTATTAGTGGCGGTATTAAGCATTAGTCATTTTTATGTTAATTAAAGTGATTTATTATTCATGAATTCCCATTTGATATAGCAAATTTATTATTTCACAAATTTCTTCTCTAACAACAGATAATAAAATAATTATACTGAATTATAAACGTGAAAAGAAAAAAAAATTAATATAATATATAAGGCGCCACAGGGTGAATGCTAGCGCAACTGGCTCACATTCTCGTGGTCCCGGGTTCAAGTACCAGGCCTGGCAAGGGAATTTCTCTATGGGACGGAGTCAACCCAACCTCCGGGATCAAAATTGAGAAGCTACTTGTTAAAAAGTAGCGCCTCCGATCAAGAAAATCAAGGTAAAGGTTGAGAGGACCCGTTCTACTGATCATAGGACACCTCATTGATATGACCGATTTGATAGGCGCTGTCCTTGCGTAGGACGTACAAAAGTCAGAGGTTTTATATATATATATATATATATATATATATATATATAATACTAATATAATAATTTATTATCAGAAATGGCTAATTAGTTTTTAATGTTTTTTCTTTCTATCCATGAAATATAATATAGAAGAAGGCAATGAAGAAAGGACCCCTAAAAACGACATGGGGATGTTTTTTTTTTGGGCTGGGCAACGTCTCCAATGATGATAGGCCCTTGTCATTTATGGCCTTCCCACTAAATTAAGTAAGATTTATGAATAGGAAAGAAAAATGAGAAATTTGAAAAAAGAAAATGTGACACTTTAGGTTCAGCTAAAAGAAAGATGTCATTGAATTGAAAAATTGTCATTCTCTCTTATTATCTTTCAATCATTGCCTATTTTATCTATTATTATAAAACAAAAGAAAAAAAAACAATTGAAAAGGAGAAAAACAAAAACAGAACATAAAAAAAAAATATTAAAAAGAAATGAATGTCTATTTAGCCTGAAGGGGAGGTGTAGAGTTGCTCCTCAGTGATCAATTTATAAGCCCATTTAACACTTAACACTTAATTTAAATTGACATTGTTGATTAAGATATAATCAATGAAAGATACTAATTTTTCTTTGAAAATAAAAAAAAACTAAATTAAATTCACATTGAAATTATTGGATCATATATAAAGATATACAAAACTTATTCTTTAAATATATGTAAGATAATCTTTTATCAAAAAAAAATATTCATTTTGCTAAATGGTTATATTTAATATTCACACAATTCATGTAAAAAAATAATATCTACTTATATATAAATTTGGTAAATTATTATTGAAAAATTTTCAATTTTCAATTACATTGAATTAATTATATTCTTCTTCTACTTCTTCTTCTTCTTCTTCTTCTGTATATGTGCATGCAACCTGTTCAACCAATATCTTTCTTTTCCTTTCCCATGTTCAGACGTCGTGATGATAACCCTCTTTCCATCTTTTCTTAGGTCTTGCTCGACTTCTGACCCCTTCAGGTCGATTGGTAGCTACGATCTTGGAGAGTGGCATCTTCTATTCTGTCCACGTGAGAAGACTAGCATTTCCTTATGATTTCCTGGAGTTCATTTATTTCTCTTAGGTGTTCACTGTGGATCCTATCAGACAGTGTTTGTCATGAAAAGCCCTTACAATCTTCTCTGGAGTAATTGTTTTGTGACAGTTGTATCTGCTCTTGACTCAGCCCCATAAGTGACTATTGGTCCAACACAGGTTTCCTAGATTCGCAGCTTACTTTCTGAAGTGATATACTTGTTCTTCCATATAAAATTGTGTAGACATCCAGACACTTTAATTCCTTTGCATGCACTTTGTTTTGGAGATGGAGACTTGCATGTTAAGTCTAACAGAGTTGTTGGAGAAGTCGTCTAAAAGAAGCTGAAGGTCGTTCTCAGTTTCTGCTAAAAGGACAGCGTCATCGGCATAACATACTCACATACAGATAAGGAATGGTTCCCCATTTTGTATCCTAGGTGTTTGGGAAGGTTATCAATTATGTCATCCATTATTATGTTGGATAACATTGGGTTTAGTGCATTTCCACTGAATATATTGATGGGTTCTGATGTTTCGTGGTCGGACTTAATACACGTTGAGTTGCAGGTGTTTAGATTTTGAATACTTTTAATAATATTTGAAGGAACCCCTCTCTTAATATTCAAATTGAAAATTTTCTATTATAAATTTATTTATAATTTATTAAATAGCTAATCACTTATTTTGAATTATATTAAATATTATAATTTTAATAAAATGACAAGTAATAAAATTTATCTCTTAAAATTTATAATAAAAGAGTGAATCTAAATGAAACTTCATATAAAATTCATGAATTCTAGGCTGAATAATAATAATAAAAAAAAAAAAAAAAATTAATACACACTTATTTCAGAATACATCTATAATTTAAGATAACATTACGAGATGTCTATTCAACATTTGTTTAAACTTTTCAAACAACAAATTTTCTTTTACATTTTCGTTTTCTGACTTAACTTTTAAATTTAAATTTAATTAATTTACTTGTATGTACCTACATTTAGTTATTTTGTTTTTTTTTATTTTGTTTCAAGTATTATTTTTAAAGCTTCGGTGTAAAACTTGTTTACATTTGTCAGTCTGCCTTTGGATGAGGACAAAAAAAAATCATAGACAACAGATTAGAGAATTAGAAGTTTTATTCATATGATCAACGATAATGAATTGCCTGTATTATTATCATGTGTAAAGTTATTTATTTATTTTTTCACTTACTCTTGGAAAATTAATTTTAAAAAAATTTATATATTTCTATCAATTTATCTGTTTTATCAACTTTGAAATTCTACACAAATACGAGGTTTGTTCTAAAGAAAAGGTGAATTTTGAATTAATTATTTCGAAAAGTATTTATTTATTCATCAATATCTGTTTTGTCCCCTTCAAAGTAAGTCCCCTCACAAATATAATGCACTTATGCCAGCGCTTCTTCCATTTGTCGAAGCACTTCTGAAATGCACTTTTCGTTATGGCCATCAGCTCGTTCTTCGATTCCGACTTTATTTCATCAATTGTGGCAATCATCAAATGTTATTTCATCGGTCTCTTCAAATAGGAGAAAGTCGCAGAGAACCAAATCTGGTGAATACGGTGGTTGAAGCATGTTTAAGGTGTTGTTTTTGGTCAAAAAATCACAGACAAGCAAAGATATGTTAGCTGGTGCATTATCGTGATGATGATGATTTGTTTTCCCACAATTCCGATCGTTTGAGCCGTATTGCTTCACGCAAACATTGCATAACTTCCTCATGATACACCCCGCCATTGCAATCGAAGAAAACATAAAAATACGTTCATGGCTATCAATATCTTCTCGGCCTTCTGTAATGTGCTTGTACTACTTATAAACATTTTTAAGTAAAAAATCGAAGAACTAACTTTTTCAGTTGTCAAAAACATACTACTAATCCAAAATGGCTGATAATTTCAACATATGAAAAACATGTGTGTACCAACGAAACAAAAAAAAAGTCGATAATGGAATGTACACAGTCCGAGAAAATCAAATTCACCTTTTCTTATGATAAGTCCTCGTACATATACGTTTGAGAATTTAGATAGAAATAATAAATTAGACAACTCCAATCTCCTCACTTTTTTCCTCAATTTTTTATAAATTACAATAAATATTTCTTTCTTTTACTTTTAAAGAATATATAGAAACATTTTAAATTTTTTTCTTTTTTTTTCAAAATAAGTGATGTTAATATTTTATTGATTGTTCCTATTTATCAATAATATCTTCCTTAGATATATTTAAATTAGAGACTCTGGAATAATGAAATCGATACGAATCCAATATATATCTGGCTGTGCCTCAGTGATAACAGCTCTATACATCATGATCTATGAAATAAAAGCAAATAAAGATAAACAACGAAAAACAGATGAGAAATAATATTTAATAATATCAAAAAATAATCTCGTTTTTTTAAGATAAAAAAAAAAAAATCGGTGCTGATCCGATTTGAATTTTGTATTTGATGATATTATGATTTAATTTTATTAATACTATTAAAAAAAAGTGTATGTTTATTTGGTCTATAAAGGGATTTTAGATTTTTTTTATTTTAAATATTTTTTTTTTAATAAAAATTAAATTAAGATCATTTAAATTTATTTATAAGACCGGTTAAAGGATTATTTTCAAAAAAAAAATTTAACTGATATGTGATTGAGATTATATAGATACCATTCCATTTACCTTCCTTAGGATATAAATATTTTTAAAACAAGTTTTTATATCATTACAATATTATAAAAAAAAAATCAATAGTACAAATTGATTTTTTTTTATTATTTTAAATAAAAATCTCTAGTCAAGCAATTATTACAATGGTGAAATTTACATTTACATGTAGTTTTATTTCTCTTTAATTATTAGAAAATTTTGTTTAATAATAATTCAAACTTTTAAAATGGAAAGTTAATTTTTAGCTTGATTATTAGAATTTAGAAAAGAATTATTACATAAAAAGTATTTTAGCATCATGTCTGTCCGTCTGTCCATTGTGTGTCCGTATAGACGTGTACAGCTTGAATGACTCAACGGATTTTGATAAAATTCGGGATATTCACTTAATGCATCAGTAGCATGAATTCATCAACTTTTGGTGTATATCCGGAAACCGGAAGTGGTGGTTTACAAAGTATTAATTTGATAATCGTTGTCAGAATTTTTTTCTTAAAATATAATATTAATTATTAATTGAGTAATTCATCTAAAAATAAAAACTAAGATAATTAATATATAATTTTCATAATTTTAATAGTCATTTTAATTCAAGTTTTAAAAATATTTTTTTTTATACTTTATATTTATAATGTTGTTTGGATATTAATTAATTTCAAATCGTCGAACTGTGCATGACCACAGCTCCTTTTTACCGACCGACGATAGTAAAAGAGGTACTGTTTTCACACCAAATTTCACATGTGGAGATTTTTACATATCTCCACGAATCATGCATTTTCTTAATAGAAAAAAGTATTTTTAGCATCATGTCTGTCCGTCCGTCTGCCCGTCCGTATAGATGTGTACAGCCTGAACGGCTCAACGGATTTTGGTGAAATTTGGTATATTTACTTAATGCATCAGTATGATGAATTGATCAACTTTTCGTGTATATCCGGAAACCGGAAGTGGTAGTATTACCGATCGACGATAGGAAGGGAAGGGTTATTTTCAACACCAAATTTCACATGAGGAGATTTTTTTACATATTTCCACAATTGGTATTGGTTTTATCCTCGGAAAAAATCATTTTCATTAGTTTGTTCTTAATTTAAAATTATATGACGTCACCAAGCCCTTCATGATGTCAGCGCCTCCTAATATCTTATAAATAAAATAAAATTAAAAATATTTATGTTATATCCATATCTGTTTTTTATTGCATTAATAGATACATTTAAATTATTTGAAATTGTTTCTGTAGCTGGAAATTAATCTTTTTCAAACCGTCGGTCGGTTCTGGCCTGGCCACAGGTTAACCTATTTTCTATCTTTTCGGTTTATTTTCATATTTTGGTCCAAGTTAGTGGAGATCACAAAGTTCCAACGTTAGGTTTTTGAATTCCTTTACGAGAAGATAATCTTGTAACTCTCTTCTATCGACTTTTATATTGATTTCACTGTTCTTTGAAATTCTTTTCTTTCTATTAATGATATTAATATAAACATATATCATAAAAATAAATGAAGATTAATAATATTATTTATTAAAGATCGTTTGCCGTAGATGATATAAAATATCACTAATGAATGAAGAGAGAAACTAAAATTCATGGAATGCTCTTTTCTTTTGATGACCATTCCATTGATGACCATGTTTTCGTCGTCTCGATTATATATATTTTTTTTCTTCTTTTTTTCTTCTTCCTTTATCCTCTTCCTCCAGCCGTCCGCCACTTTTTTTTTTTATCATCTGTTGGTAGTCAGTACGGATACGATTTTAAAATATAATGGTAGTCTGGACGATTTAGAGGCCCCTTGTGACAATCTGAGTGAAAAAAAAAAAAAAATAAAATAAAAAAGGAACAGCCGAGACCAATGCGGTGAACAGAGAGGCAAGTGTCGGCGGCGAGTTGTTTATGTCCAGGTTGGTTTCGTGTAAACACTCGGTGCACCGGTCAAATTACACTTGGCAATACTTTGGAACTGTTTCTTCGGGAATTTCAACAAGCAGACGAATGATACGACTCATCCACTCTGTCTATTTAGCAACACTATCCTGTTTAATAGTGGGAAGAAGAAAAGCGTTGGGTGAGGGAAGGAGAACGAAAGAGAATGAATTGGATTGGACGATGAAGTAAAAAAGAAAAAACAACTTTTTGTCAATTCCACTCTTAAAAGGCAACGAAACTTTTCATTAAATGCTCGTAAGATTAACATCGAATACCCTTTTCTTTAAGAAAATTTACTTTCCTGCTGAAGTGAAGAGCTTCAGTTGGAAATTTATTATCCATGTTTGTCCTTTTAAATAGAACTATTGGTGGAATTTACGAATGTGGGGATTAAAAATAAATAAATAAATAAATCGTCCACATGGCTTTTGTTTCAAGAATCCAAAAAATATGTTAACGAAGAAAAATAAAAAAAGTGTTGTCCTGTTCTGTCAGAATCACTGCTAGAATTCTTGTCAATCATAGGTTTTTGTTTAATTTAATAACACTTGGATAAATAATCAGTGAAATGAAAATAACAAAAATGTTTCATTTCGTACAATGATATTTAGTATATAGTTTGTTTGTGATTTTTGTCGGTGAAAATTTATATTTTCTCAGTTGCAGATAACTTATAAATCGGTCCACTCTAATATAATATTAATGATTAATAATGTTAATTTATTTATTAAAGCTTTTGTGGTTATTTTGATAATTATTAAGGGAATTTTTATTAAAAGACCACATTATTTGTATAAAATTATTTATTAAATTAAAATAATTGTACAACGTTTCGACTGCTTATTCTACAGTCGTTTTCAAGTAACCGTACGCTTGCTCCGATTCAAGCGGACTGATCCATGATGGGACACGTCACCTCTTATATAGGCAGTGATATTGGCGCCAATTTTTGGCTCCAATTTTTGCCGCCAATTCTTTCTACATTATCTAAACAAACGAAACACTTCATATTGAAAATAATTGGTGGAAAATAAAAATAAAAGAATCTATAGAAATTAATAATCATCCCAACAATATTAATAAAGAGAATGGATATAGACTTAATAAGATGTGGAACATAGTGTTGAATGAGTAGAATTTGTCAGATCGAATGAAATATAATTAATCTAGTGTGTATATATGTATATATCTTGATTATATATAGAAATAATTTACTATCTTTATTATAGAGACATAATGCACTATCATACTTCTTGATTGTAAACGCTTGCTTTGACAATGGCTGCTGACTTCATGGTGAGATTAAGAATTGGCGGCAAAAATTGGCGCCAATATCACTGCCTTTATAAGAGGTGACGTGTCCCATCATGGATCAGTCCGCTTGAATCGGTTACTTGAAAACGACTGCCGAATAAGCAGTCGAAACGTTGTACAATTATTTTAATTTAATAAATAATTTTATACAAACAATGTGGTCTTTTAATAAAAATTCCCTTAATAATTAATGTTAATTTACTTTAATTAATTAAAACGATTTCATATTCTGGTAGATTATTTATTTTTATTTTCATTTATTTATTCCAGATATTTCTAAAGAGATTCAGGTGGACCACTTATGGATCTATGGAACTTTGAATAGGGTCTAAAAAGAACCTGAGGAGGCTTTTGATTGAGGGTCGATGGCGAAATTTCCTCTTTCAATTAAACTAGTAAATAAAGTAAAGCAATGGCACAACCAGGATTTGATCCTGGAGGGGGGGGGAGGGATGTTTGACTAGCCGCTCCACCTTCCTTTGGCGGGGTCCCCCCCATCAAAGACAAATTTTCATTAAAATTTGAATATTTAAAAAAGTTTTGTAAATGAAACACTGATTTTACAAAATCTGACAAAAAAAAATTTAATTTTGTATTTTATTTACTCGTATTCACAGTTTTAGAAAGAAAATATTTTTTTCCAGCTATAAGTAGATCATTTTAGCTTTCCTCATGGATTGAGGATAGCTTATAACGATGGTCGGAAAATTTAAAAAAAAATTTGAGATCTCCACTTTTCAGACGGTTCTGAATCTAAACCTGCAAAAAAAATTTTTGATCTGGCCGTTCGTTACCGAGATTAAGTCTAAACGAAATGAAATGTCTTGAAATTTGATCTTTAGATGTTTTACTAAGTTATAATTTAAGAATTTTTTTTTCAAATAAGGATTATAATTTTTCTTTTCTATTTGTAATATAGTACATCATGTACTGTACATAATATATAGCAATTTGAAGGGGGGGGTTAAAACTCTAACAAAAAACCCTGGTTGCGCCACTGAATAAAGGATTTCTTTATGAAATAAAAAATAAATCAAAGAGTTAATATAAACAATTGGCAACGATCCTTAGTAGTAGTATTTATTCATTTTAATAAAAATGTCAATTTTGTCCTGTTTTTAACAAACTAAACTAAATAAGTAAAGTGAAAAATTTTATAATAAAATGTTGAAAGATCGAAATATTTGTATCTTTTCTGTCACTAAAGAATAATTGTTACTGGAATCAGTATATATATATATATATATATATATAATAATTTTTTTATCATCTTACTTATTTCTGAATACATAATATTTGTAAAATAAAGAATTAGAAGCAGTGCCAAATCTAAAGCAGAACCGACCGACGGTTTAAAATAAATTAATTTCCATCTACAGAAACAATTTCAAATAATTTAAATGTATCTATTAATACAATGAGGGGGCAGCATGGCTGAGTGGGTAGAGTACTAAATTTCTACACAGGAAGCCTGAGTTCGAATCCAAGCATAGAACTCAAGATTATATATTTATTTAATAAATATAAAAAATTTAATTAATTTAATTCAATTTAACATCGGCTGCCCCCACCGAAGAAGGCAAGGGGAAACCACTTCGGTCAAATTTTCCCATGAACACCCTATGACTCCTGTGGAGTTATTAGGGCCACGACATTTCCGCTAGAAAGTTATCGACAACGAAGAACGAAGAAGATTAATACAATAAAAAACAGATATGCATATAACATAAATATTTTTAATTTTATTTTATTTATAATATATAATGAGGAGCTGGCTGTGACGTCATGAAGGGCTGGGTGACGTCATATAATTTTAAATTAAGAATAAAACTCATGATAAGTGCATGATTCGTGGAGATATGTAAAAAATCTCCTCATGTGAAATTTGGTGTGGAAACAACCCTTCCCTTCCTATCGTCGATCGGTAATACTACCACATCCGGTTACCGTATATACACCAAAAGTTGATCAATTCATCATACTGATGCATTAAGTAAATATACCAAATTTCATCATAATCCGTTGAGCCGTTCAGGCTGTACACATCTATACGGACGGACGGACGGACAGACATCATGCTAAAAATACTTTTTTCTGTTAAGGAAATGCATGATTCGTGGAGATATGTAAAAATCTCCACATGTGAAATTTGGTATGAAAACAATACCTCCCTTATTATCGTTGGTCGGTAAAAAAAAGTTTATTATACAAATTCATTTCACAAATAGTATATTATATTATTAAACAATCATTTTACTTTTATAAAGTGTAATATTTAAAAGTAGAACATTTTTGTACAGGATATTTACAAGATATACAAAGATATTCTCAATTATATATCAACACTGACGAAGGTAAAGGGGACGCAGCCCCTTGTCTAGGTGAGAACAACGTAGCTAGTAACAAGTAAAATTGACTGGTATTTTTAAATAATTCATTTAACTTATTTATTTAAAAATAAATATAAAAAAGGTAATTCGATTAGTAAAAAAAAAAAAAAAATTTTCTAAATATATTAGAAATAAATATTGTCAGTCAGTCAGGCTATTATTGTGTACTATCAGTACACAGTCAGTGATGTGTTTTTCTAACAATTTACCTGTTTTACGTATCTAAAGTGTAGTAAACATACAAAATGCAGCATATTAAGAAGATCTTTAACTAGAATTAATCTTAAAATTTTATTTTTTTATTCGATTTAAGAACTTATTAATTCAATTTTATTAAAAGTTAAATGAAAATTATTCAAACATTAAAAAAATTAACTATAAGATTTAATTTTTCTTAAATATAACTATTAAAATATTTCTTTTAATGGAAATCATCTTGAAAGGTGTTAGTAATTTAATATATTAACAAAAATAAAATAATATTTTTAAAAATCATATTAATGTTATTTATTTATTTTTATTTATATAATTTTTTATTTATAATTTTTATTTATTTATATTTATTATTAATTTCTTTGTTTTTTATTATTATATCTTATCTAATGTATTGCTTAATTTCTCATTTATCCAGGCGAGAGAGATGTGACATCAATTCGAATCTTTGAATTGGTCTTCGAGTAAGTATAATCTGCGAAATATATCAACCCTTTATTATCTCCGAGGTTAGTATTTAATATACATATTAATTTGATTTTTAATTTAATTTATATTTATTTATTTAAAAATTTCATAATCTAATATATGTTATTTTTTGTTTCTATTTCATGATTCAATCTTCGTTCCCGCTACGCGACGATGATTTAAATTCTTCTTCTTCTTCTTCATCCGTGGTGATGATGATGATGATGAAGAAATGATCTACAT
This sequence comes from Labia minor, assembly GCA_963082975.1. Taxonomy (NCBI): domain Eukaryota; kingdom Metazoa; phylum Arthropoda; class Insecta; order Dermaptera; family Spongiphoridae; genus Labia; species Labia minor. The sequence goes on from OY720349.1 coordinate 7,373,121, forward strand.
AATACAGCTCTTCAAATGTAAGTAATCATCGTTATTTATTTAGTTTAGCACATTTTAATTTTAAAATAGGTTTAAATTTTATTAATTAATTTAAATGTAAATGTAATATTTCAAGAAAAAATTAATAAACATAACATAATAGTAAGTATAATTGAATTTAAATAGATTATTTTTTTTTTAATATTAATTATAGAATATTATAGAAATTATATTATAGAATTTAGTGAGATTAGGGAATTTCAGAGCACATCTGTGAAGAAGGAGCATTGATAGAGAAGGCAGAAGAGAGAAAGGTTTAGAATTGGTAGGTTTAGGTTCAGTTGGGGGGACTAATATTTGGATTATTTTATTGATAGATATTTTCTTCAGATTGCCTCTTGTTAGTTCCATCGAGGTATGCATGTTCTCAACTTACTAATCTATAGATTAGATTAAAATTAATAAATAAAAAAGTATGGGTATGGGGGGGGGGGGTAATACAAGTGGTATGCGTTTATTTAAGGGATGGATTGCATGAACTATATATATTATATGGGTGTGAGGCATGGTCTATGACCTTAGGGGACGAGAGTAGATTTAGAGTATTTGAGAATAGGTTGCTTCGCTGCATTTATGGGCCAAAGAAAGATGAGGTCGATCATATTCAATTTTTCTTTTAACTATTAATTCAATAAAAAGAATCTTATTTTCAAATACTCTAAATCTACTCTCGTTTCCCAATGTCATAGACCATGCCACACAATACAACCGGCAAAATAATTCATTTATATAGTCAAATTTTTATCTCCCTTGATAATAATTTTGGCGCTACATTGCCTATGCATTTTCCGATTTCAATCTCCTTTTAAACTCTTCTCGAATATTATTATCCTTCGTGATTACAGAACCTACATAAGTATTCAAATTTTTCTACATTTTTGAATTCTACATTTTATATGTTAAGACTTTCTGTATTAATACTATTCCTCTCTGTTATTAAATACTTTGTCTTAGCACTATTAATACTATATAATTTATTTATTTTATTTATTTATTTCATTTAAAATTTTCCAAGTGCCATTATACGCATTTTTATATTTTCATTGTATCAAATATAAATGAAACTATTTACCATCATTAATATTTATAGTAATAGTATTAAAAAGATAAATAATTTTAATAAGTTTGTCAAAAAATATAAACTTGTATTGATTACAACTGGAAACTCGTTAAACAAGGTACCATATCCATTTACATACACATCAATGAACAATTTCTGAAATTGAATCTTTTGTGATGATATAACAAACACAATCTAACTATGTTACAATTCTAATCATAATTAATATTAAATAAATATTATATTATACTTTAATATACTCCTACAAATTACTATTCATATATTTTTATTGATAAATATTATAAATATTATTTTTTAAATTTGCAAATAGGCAGATATTTGTAGTATTAATTCTGGTGTATAACTTTCACACACATTTACCTTATCACGATATATTTTACATTTTTTTTACTATCTCGCCAGATCACGAAAATTTTTGATGTCGCGATTTTGATGTTTTTATTCGTTTTGAAGGTTCCTGAGTCATTTTCACTAAGGTTGAGAAAAATGTGTGTGTGTATGTGTGTATTTAGACAAGATTACGAAAAAACGATTTGAGCTAGAAAAATGAAATTTGATTTACGGGCATTATTCAAAATTCCTAGTTTTCTATCAACTTTTGAGAAATGTAGCTCATGCGGAAGAGGGTCATTACTTACAACGTTTTGATTTTTTTTCCTCTAAAGTGACCGTAAAAATAAAGATATAGGTTTGATAGTTTTTCACATGATTAAAAATTGTATAAAACTGCTATATATAGAATTTCAGCTTGATTGAATCGCTGAAAGTACCGGAATTAATTTATTAACACTGCAAATCACGCGCCAACACGTGACGTGGTGCCATCAACAAAGAGCCAAACATGCGCTGATTTAATAAATATTATTTATTAATTTTAATTTATAATTTATAATTAATTAAATTTAATATAAATATAATATATTATTTTATTAGTTCAAATTGCGAGATAGTCCCGTGGAGAAACTCCAGCTTATTATAAAGAAAAATCGATCTGTATTGAGTTTCAACCTCCTGAAAAATCATCTTTGGTGTTCTAATCTTAAAAAAATAGTAATATTAAAAATAAAATGACATCATAATAATTACTTTGTCTTAATTTATTATGTTTTATCAAAAAAAAAAAAAGAAAATTATATTGGAAATAATTATTAAATGAGATAATTTAGTATAATTTAGTAAGTATTTTGTTGTATGCAATTATTTTACTTTATGATATTTGTGCGATCATCAAATGATCACTGAATGATTAAGGCTGCTTCACGGTTTTACATTCATATCAGAAGCGATGTATCATGAATCTTTTTTTTTTCCCACCTTTTTTTTTCAAATTGAGAACCACTTGTAAAGGTGGAGAATGTTAGTCGCCTTTTACGTACATTGAAAGCATTCGAGCAGGGCATCCATAGAACAAGCAACTTAATCAAGGCATGCTAGTGGAAGGTTTCACACACCATCTTTGGTATTACCTTACAATATTATTATTATTATTATTTATATGAAAAAAGGCAACAAAAAAGAGAATAGTGACTTGAATAAGATTATGAATAATGTCAAATTTTAAACACTCTCTTTACAAATTAATTTTAATTAATATAACTATCCATCTTAGTAGTGCTTCAGAAGTCAAAAATTACTATCATTTCTTTATACTATACGAGGGTCATTCAACAAGTACTTAGCTTCACCGCCCGATGGCGCTGATATTACAAAAGAGTAATCATGTAGTACATTCTTTTACTAGTTTTCTGTCAAAGTTTAAGTCAATTCCCTTCACTAGTTTTGTTTTGACACCCTTTGGAAGCGAGCGTGTCGATCACTTGTACAAAAATGGAAAAAGAACAATATCGTTTGGTGATTAGATTCTTATTTTTGGAAGGGAAAACGTGCAGCGATACTGTCTACGGTGACTCTTCTCCTTCGATGGCGACCGTCAAAAATTGGTACGATATTGTTCTTTTTCCATTTTTGTACAACTGATCGACACGCTCGCTTCCAAAGACTGTCAAAACAAAACTCGTGAAGGGAATTGACTTAAACTTTGACAGTAGGCTAGTAAAATAATGTACTACATGATGATAAAACTTTTTTGTGATAGCAGCGCCATCGGGCGGTGAAGCTAAGTACTTGTTTAATGACCCTCGTACACTCTCAACTCACTTAATCACTCCACTTCTCCTTTCTCCAAATACTTATATTTTCTGCTCACCGAGCCCTTGAATTATTAACCAGTTATTTCTCAATTGGTCCCCCCTCAAACAACTTTCTCATCAGTTTTTCTTCACCCATTCTTGCCACAAATTCCACTCATCTCAAATGATCGATTCTTATTCTTACTATACAAAATATTAACGAACACAAAAAAAGAAATTCTAACAGCAGATTTAAGTGGGAGTTGTCGGGACATGAAAAGGAACTGGAACGCGTTCCGGTTCTGAAAAAAGGTAAGGGAACGTCGTTTCCCCGCGTTCCACTCCCAATACACCAATGACTTTAATCCTTTTTAAACTAAAGCGACACGCAAAAAATGCAAAAGAAAATTTTATTTGGAATTAAAAAAAGGAACCCACTGGTAAAGTTTTATCCAAATCCTTGACAGGATAATTACCCTAATATCTTTTAAATTTCTTAATGAAGAAATTTATTTTAATGTTATCACCTACAATGAATGAAATGCAAATAATAATAATAATATAATTATTAGATTCTCATACAAAGAACGTTTTTCTTTTATCTAAATGTCAATAAATAAAAAATATTAATTCATTTCTAATTTTTCTTATATGAGCTCGGATAGGTATTTTGCACAGAGACCTTCTATTAAAAAAGACAGACAGATGTTTATCATTTTCATCTTATATACGCATTACTTAAGCTAATCATTTTATTATTAATATCTTTTTATTGAATTTCAGTAAAAAAAAAAAATAAATAAGTAAATGTATCATAAAAGTTAAGAGGATTTTATTATTAAAGTAGAAAGTTTTTCCTTTCAACCTAAAAGATATTGGATTTCATTCAAAGTCATGAATCCGTAAGTCATTTCTTTATTTATTATACTTACACAAAAGATGCTCATCATTTTTTTTAAGAAAGAATTAAAAAAAAAAATCCGTCATTCATTCAAATGGATCAGTTTTTCATAAACTAGTGAAGGGAATTTTTAAAATTCATTTAAAAAAATCCAAAATATTCATTTTTTAACATTATAAATAAATACGAGGTCTGTTCAAAAGAAAATATGAATTTTGAATTTTCACGGGCTGTGTATATCCGATTATCGAATTTTTTTTGTTATGTTGGTACACATATGTTTCTCATATATTGATTATCAGCCATTTTGGATTAGTAGTATGTTTATGACAACTGCACGTTTTTGTGTTTTTCGATTTTTTAGAGAATCTATTTTAAATTTTTTCGTTAAAAATGGAATAAAGTGCTCAAACCCACTTAAAAAGTTGAGTCTAATTTAAAATAATATTTATAAGTGTTTATAAATGACCGACAAGAGCACGCCAATTTGGATCAAATGTGAAGGTTTTGCTCCCTGTTTTCTTCGATTACGACAGCGTGGTGTTTCAGGAGTTCTTGCCAACAGGTCGTACTGTTAATAAGGAATACTACAAGTTATGCAACGTTTGCCTGAACCAATACGACTCAAATGGAATTGTGGAAAAACAAATCATGGATTCTGCATCAGGATAATGCACCAGCTCAAACATCATTGTTTGTTCGTGATTTTTTGGCCAAAAATAACACCGTAATCATGCCTCAACCACCGTATTCACCAGGTTTGGTTCCCTGCGACTTTTTCCTATTTGAAGGGACCGATGAAAGGACAATTGATGATTGCCACAATTGATGAAATAAAGTTGGAATCGAACAACTAGCTGATGGCCATAACGAAAAGTGCATTTCAGAAGTGCTTCGACGATTGGAAGAAGCGCTGGCATAAGTGCATTATATCTGATTGTGAGAGGAATTACTTTGAAGGGGACAAAATAGATAATAATTCGAAATAATTAATTCAAAATTCAACCTTTTCTTTTCTTTTATTTTACATATATATATAAAGAAAAATTCATTTTCAGAGATAGAAACTCTTTCACAAAAATTAAAACCTACTTATGTTCACAATTTTTGGGAAACATACTTTTATGCAATCACAATTAAATATTTTTTTATATAAAATGAAATAGATGATAAAAATTTTAAAAATTATTGAAAAATAATTATTATAAATAATAGATATAAAAAAAAATCTTGAAAATGTCAGATATTATTGGTAATTAGTTACCTGTAGAATTTCAAAGTGGATAAAACAGATAAATTGATAGAAATATATAAATTTTCGAAATAATTCAAAATTCACCTTTTCTTTTGAACAAACCTCTTGCATAGTATGTATAAGTAAAATCCAATGTTCATTAAAAGAGAATAATTAGCTAATTGCGTATATATTAATTGTAACCAATGGAATATTTATATTTTTTAGATTTCAAAATTTCTGATAATTTTATTAATAAATTTTTGTTAATAATTAATTACATAAATATTTTGTTAGTATAATTCTTTGTTTCAAATTTATGATAATTCTTGTAATTTCTTTTTTTTATATATAAGTCATTTCTTTACATAGAATGCTTCTCTGCAGATATTATTGATTTTATATGTGGTACTTCCTTGACTAACCTGTTACTCTTGGACTCAGCAACCCTCTTAAATATCATCTTTCAAACAAGAGGGTACCTATATCCACTTAAAACCTAGAAAAAAGGAAAAAAAACTTTTGACCTTCTTAGATGTCAAATAGAACAACGATCCTGGGTATCAATAACATTCGAGATAGGTTAGCAGTTTTAAGTAAAGTCAAAATATTCAAAGCACCAGACCGCTTGGGAAGGAAAATAACACCTTTCACAAATATAATTTGTTTATTTAAAATAAAGACATATAACATTCATTATTATATTCTGTGAATATTTGTTTTATTATTATTTTGAATCAATATAATCAAATAATTTTTTCCTATGGCAATTTTATAAGTGATACAAATATTAAATTTGCAAAATTATATCCTAATTTAGATGTATTAATTAAAATTATTCTTATTACCGTAGTAGTTGAATAATCCAAGATCAATAATTTAATATAAGATTAATTAATAATATTTTAAATAATTACAAATTATTACCAAAATATAATAAATATGAAACAAAAATAAGCTGGAGTGTCTCCATTCGACTATCTCGCAAATTTGAATTGGATTAATTAAAAGATATATTATATATTTAAATTAAATTTAATTAATTATAAATTAAAATTAATAAATAATATTTATTAAACCAGCGTGTGTTTGGCTCTTTGTTGATGGCACTACGTCACGTGTTGGCGCGTGATTTGCAGTGTTAATAAATTAATTCCGGTACTTTCAGCGATTCAATCAAGCTGAAATTTTATATATAGCAGTTTTATACAATTTTTAATCATGTGAAAAATTATCAAACATCTATCTTTATTTTTACGGTCACTTTAGAGGAAAAAAAAAATTAAAACGTAGGTAAAGACCCTCTTCCAGCTGAGCTACATTTCTCAAAAGTTGATAGAAAACTGAATTTTGAATAATGCCCGTGTACCAAATTTCATTATTCTAAAGTGAGATATTTTTCTCAACCTTAGTGAAAATGATTCAGGAACCTTCAAAACGTATAAAAACATCAAAATCTCGACATCAAAAATTTTCGTGTTCGCAATACTATTTCTGGCGAGATAGTAAAAAATGTTTAAAACCTTATTTTAAATTTCTTTCTACTCAAAGAAATATTTATTTTATTACAGTGAACGCTCTATATAAGCAACTCAAATGAACCAATTTCAATAAAAAAAGTTTCTTATTGGGAAAAGTTGCTTATATGGAAAAAAGGACTATAAAAAATACTTACCTTCTCAAAAATAGTTTTGCTTATTTTTTTTTACTAACTAAACTTTGTTACAATAAATATAAATATTTATTCTAATTAACACAAACATATTCTAATAACATAGTTTTTTTACAATTTAAGGTTATGTTGTTGTGAACAGCTGTCAACTCAAATATTTACCTTTAAAAAAATACATAAGTTGCTTATTCAGAACAGTTTAATTAAAAAAGTTGCTTATATAGAGTGTTCACTTTATTACAATTGTTTTTTTGTTTTTTTTTTGCTTTTCTTTATTTTTCTTTAATTGAATATTTTAAGAATTATGTTATCATTCAAATTATACATTATATATATAAATTATGCTTTTATTGAAAAAAAAAATAAATTATCCTTTTGTAAAACAGAATCATTAGTTATAATTTAGATACACAATTCAATATTATTATTATTATTATGAATATTGAGTTTTTGCTTCTTATTTATTAGATTTAGAATCAATTTTTTTAATATCTATAAACGAGAAATTTGATTGCAACCTCCTTTAATTCTATTTGAAGTATCATATGAGTTTTCCTACATAAAACATTTGTGAATCCTAAACATTTTACAAAATAGCCTTAATCTTTGGATATTCAAAAGCTAAACTATTTAAAAATAAACCGAACATATAATTTGGTTGAACTTTCATTAATCCATTAAATTCAATATAAAGTTTAGTAAAATGTAATTTCTGATCAATTTAATGTATTCATTCATCCATCCATCCAATCCATCCTGTAAACGTTCAAGAAATATAATCAAATTTTTTTTTATTATCAAATTCCAGGTTAGAGATGGAAAACAACGTTGGAGTGAAATATAAGAAAGAATCTATTCGATTTTTCAATTCTTAGCCGCAAAGTTCAAAAAGCGGCATCGGGTTTAGCGGCTAAGAGGCTTTGTGTTGTTTGTCCGGTGTTGGGTAACTAACAAAAGTCTTTTTGATAAGTGAAAAGTGTTGCCGGTAGGTAGGTGAAAAACTTCATGGTTTAATTTTCAAAAAAATTTGTTTTTTTTCCATACTCGTATTTTGACATGGATATCAAAATTAAACCAAAACCAATCGGGATATTCTTCTTTTCAGATTTCAAAGAAGGAAGGGGGGGGGGCGAAGGTGTTAGCAAATCGGAAGACGATTGGTTGCCGATAAATCCACGAGTTGTGTCATTTATTAAGGTGACAAGGAGAGAGAGGAGGGGGAGGGGAGGGGGATCGAGGTGTAAGGGCAGTGCACAATGGCGTAGTGTGTCTTTGGTGGGGTCAGCACGAGAGGCGACGGACAGACGGACGGACAGACGGTCGACCGGAATGCTGACCCGAAGTGGAGGCGGGCAGCCTATGACCCTCGGCCCACGCCGTCCCAAAGCAAACAAAGGCCTAAAAACAATGCATTGACGAGAATCCCGGCCGGTCGCTCTTTCTAATTTTATATTCATTAAAAACAGCCAGAAATCTCACTCACCCGAACTTAACAGACACATTGCTTCAAACATTTTTATTTTTATTTTTTTCAACACTCCATCAAGAATACATAATAACAACAAATAAATAAAAAGAAAAAAATAAATCTTCATATTTTTCATCAAAAACAATTTTCATTATTATTAAATTTTTATTTATTTATTTATTTATTTTTTCTTTCATTTCAATAGATCAATGAAATTGGAAGGAAAACAAAACAAAACAAAAGAATTGATTTGAACTTTTGTTTTTTTTTTTTTTTTTTGTTTTTGTTTTTTACAGTGAAATGTTAATTTTAAAATGAAACGAGTATAAAAGTATAAAAGTGATTTATTTTACTATTTTTTAATTATTTTTATTTTTTTTTTTCCAATCTATCTCTCCTCTTTTACTGTATTTTCTTTAATTAAAAGGATATAGAGAAGGTAGTTATTGTGTCGAATGAATGCATCTCTATATTGAAAGCCCGAAAGCACGCAAAGGATTTATCAATTTGAAATTTATAATTACTATAGATAAAAAAAATTATTCCAATATCTGAATATTAAAATTTTTTCGATAATATATTAGTACTACTCGGTACTTTAAAAAATTTATTCCTTATAAACTATGAATATTTAAGATTAAGATTATTATTTCAAATAAATAAACGACAAAATCTATGAAACAATTTCAAATTATTTAAAAGAACATAAATTCAAAAAAAACAAAAATTGTTATAAAACATACAGCCCCTAACGTACGTATTAAAGAAAAGTATGGCCTGTGGATATAACATATATATATACATATATATATATATATATATATATATATATATTTCATAATTTGATTACAAAATATTATTAAAATAAATATTTTTAATTTTATTTTACTTATAATATTTTGTATTTGCCCGGCGTTACTCGGTGCTATTTTTTTATTATTAAAATTTCTATTTTAAATTCAGAAAAAAAACTACATTGATAATAAATATGGTAAACATAATATAGTAGGCAACATTATTGACAGACTTGTATAATGATGATTCTTGGTTAAAATCAACCTTCAATAATGACATTTTAGCAATTATAAAACAAATTGTTTTTTTTTTTTGATACACCGGAGGCTTATTGATGGTTGAGTTACTAAATCATTTTGAAGTTTGGGAAGGAACTTGTTTATGGGGAGACCGATTGGGAAGGCAGACAATTTAATGAAGAACGTGAAGGAGATGGGAAAGAATAGGATTTGGATGGAGGTAGCTAGTTAGAAATAGGGATGGACTTTCACAAAATCACAGAAATGTTTTGAAATTATTATTCGGATTTCTTTAATAATATGTATAATATGTAATGATAAGTACCGGGACCCCGAGCCTCGGCTCGGTACTTAAGTTAAAAAAAATGATTCATTATTATTTGATTTGGCTGGTAATATTAATACCTGGGACACCGAGCTCTCGCTCTACCCTTTAAAAAATATTGATACACAATTCTTTAATTATTTATTACAATTATTAAATGTTACACATTTGCATCAATCTGATTAAAATTAATGAACTTGTGCTCCTCAATAATACATAAATATATAATATATAGGTACATATATTTTTTTTCTATAGTGTTTTTTTGAAAAACTGTTTAGCGCCCCAAGTGGTTATAAAACAAACTAAAGACAAAAAAACGTGCTTTGCAGCTTTTCGGAATTAAAAAAGCAAAATTGGCAGTCGTGGGACTGGCCGACAGAAGTGAAAACTTCTGCGTAAGAAATTTTAAAACAGACGAAATTCGCGCTATTTCACGAGAAAGATGAATTTCATATGCATGTATATATATATAACTTATATATTATTTTAAACATATATTTTAAACAAATTTGTAACTTATATTTATATATATATAAATACACAACTTTGTTTAAAATATTGCAATACGAACTGTTTTATAATTCTTATCTCTAACATAAAATATATATTTATTATGTGAAGTTCATTTCGTATAATTTTGATTATATATGTATATATGAAATGAACTTTACATAATAAATATATATTTATATGTTAGAGATAATTTATAAAACAGTTCTAATGACAATTCAAATTTCGCGCTCTGTTATAAAAAATTTGAAAGCAGATGGTTTCATGGTGTTGGTCACGATCACGCGAGTTCTATACTTTTTCCCCATCCCGCAAAAGTGCTCAACGCCGCTAAAGAAGTTTTCACTTCAAAAATTATTTAATATTTGGAAATATATCTGACTTATAGAAAAAATGAATATTAATTAAAGAAAGAAATAGTTTTTAAAATATCCTGAATAATATGTAACAATTTTCAAGATAGAAATTTATTACAATATTACAATTATTAACTGTTGCATCATTGCATCAATCTGATTAAAATGAATGGAACTTCGGGTACTCAATAATAATAAATAAAATAATATTAATAAATATATTGAATAATATTTTATTGAAAAAATATTAAAACTTATAAAACTATCTAAAACTTTATTAATAAAAGAACAATGAATAAATAAATATAGAATAGTAATTTATTAAAAAGTAAACAATAGATAAAAAGAAAAAAAAATAACAAAATCATTATTTTCATTTTTAAATAACGATTCACCCGGCGAGTTTCGAACCGACGAAATCCACTCGTTAAAACATCAGTCCAACCGCTGGACTATATGTATTTAGATAAAAAATTGTCATTTTTTTACTGTCTTAGCAGGCAGTATTAAAAATTTTGACGTTTTCCATATAATATATAATTTTCAATTAAGAAATTAATAATGAAGCTGTATGTTTCAAGAGATATCATCAATAAAACTTAATTTTTCTTTATAAATACTATATCTAGTGTGAATTTGAAAAAAATCGTTAGAGCGGTTTTTGAGAACCATGATATATAGATAAATACATATATACAATTTTAGCTAGCATAATAAGATAAGATAGGCTTACTTAAATAAAAACTATTTTACAAGTTATAGGAATAAGTACATTTTTAAAAAATTTTTTTAAATTTTTAAAAACAAATACTACTTACATATTACAAAATTATTGATTTTTTTTCGATCTCATATATGTAGGCCAGGGATGGCGAACCTAAAATTTCATGGCACGCATAAAGACAAAATAACTTTTTTCAATCAAAATGAATTAAAATTGAAGAATTCACATTAAAATTACAATTTATGAAATATGAAGTACTGAATATTTATTAATCTATCTTAAACCTGTGAATTGTAAATTTTATTACTAAAATATCTCTTGAATTCCCTCGCAATATAAAAACATTCATGATAAATACAGTGTATACCGTTTGGACTTCTATTCATGTCATTGCGTGTTGTTGACGTACAAATTGCATTGTTCAGGATTTCAAAAGTTTTGCAAATCTTCACTCTTCATGACCTGGTGAACCAAATATGACTTGTATTTTTCATGTCTGTCATTTTATCGGTCTGTTTGTTTGGGAAATTGGGAAATTATAAAATCCAAATACCAGAATATATGCTCTTATTTTAATGTATGCTGTAAATTTTATCAATATTTATTAAAAAAAAAAAGAAAAATTATTTTTTTTAAATTTATATCAAGCCTAACAAAGTTTTACTTTGCCCATAGGTAGGGTGAGCATATTTCGAAAACACTAAAAGAATTTTACTTTTTTTTTTTAGAGCTATATTGAATGAAAAATCGAAAATAAGAGCCAAACTGATTGTAAGTAAACGTTCGTCGGACCTAAATATTTAAAAACCGGGATAATAGACTGTCCCGAAGACATTTTTCGGCACCTAAAACCGGGACGTTTGGTCACCCTACCCATAGGAAGGTTGAAAAATAGTGCCTTTTTCTAGAATTTAACATAGCATTGTGAAAACATGAAAATGTAAGTGCTTCACGGATATACATTTTGCATTTTGGTCATTATCTACAACTAAAAACTACAAACCTAAATTAATTAAAGAATTTCCATACAATAAAAATAAAAAAAAATAATAGACAATCAATTTTTTAGATTCACATCAACTAATGTCCTCTCCTATTGTTTATATTAAAAAAAATGCTGGAGTGTCTCCATTCGACTATCTCGCAAATTTGAATTGGATTAATTAAAAGATATATTATATATTTAAATTAAATTTAATTAATTATAAATTAAAATTAATAAATAATATTTATTAAATCAGCGTATGTTTGGCTCTTTGTTGATGGCACCATGTCACACATGTTGCCACGTGATTTGCAGTGTTAAAAAATTAACTCCGATACTTACAGCAATTCAATCAAGCTGAAATTCTATATATAGCAGTTTTATACAATTTTTAATCATGTGAAAAACTATCAAACATATATCTTTATTTTTACGGTCAGTTTAGAGGAAAAAAAATCAAAAAGTTGTAGGTAATGACCCTCTTCCGGTTGAGCTACATTTCTCAAAAGTTGATAGAAAACTACGAATTTTGAATAATTCCCGTATACCAAATTTCATTTTTCTAGCTTAAATCGTTTTTGCGTAATCTTGTCTAAATACACACAACACAAACACACAGACACATTTTTCTCAACCTTAGTGAAAATGACTCAGGAACCTTAAAAACGTATACAAACGTCAAAATCTCAACATCGAAAATTATGGTGATCGCAATACTATCTCAGGCAAGATAGTAAAAATGAATTTTAAATATAAAGAAAAATTTTAAATTGATATTATTGATACTTGAATGTCCTATTCACAATTTGTAATTTAAAATAAGGAAAATTTTAATTTCTATTACCATTCTTATAATAAACTCATCTTTGCAACTAGCTTCTGCAATTGAAGAGAATTTCAATATTAAAGATTCCAGTTATTGTTCAAGATCAAGTTATTTACATTGGCAATCCATGTTATAAAAACGACACTGGAATGGTTGGTTGGTTCAATTATCAGTGTACCCATTTTATTGGTCGGTGCCCATCGAGTTAAGGACCCATGGAGTTAAAGCTTTCCTAGCGGGCTCAATAAAACAAGCGAGAAATCGTTTTATCACAGCTGCTATAAATGTGTAGCCCATTGGATTCAATTAAGTTCCAGTTTGGAACACCGGAAAGTTCCTAAAAGAAAACAATTGGCTGAGAGCGAGAGATCATTTTGATTGGTGTTCGAGTTTATTAAAATCGATTGAAACAGGATTAAAAAATCCTTGTTTGATTCTTTTTTTTGTAAAGAATTAAATTTAAATTACATACCAGATTACAATCAAAATTTATAATTACCCAAAAATTTCCCAATAAAAGAGGTAATATTCTTTCTTTCTTTTTTTTCTTCTATTTTTTTTAATGAAGTTTTAAATTCTTAATTAAGAAAAGGGAATATCATAAATTTTATTTTGAACATTTCATTTTGTCTGAGCTCAATAAAGTCAATAAATAAACAGGAAATGAATGTCGAATGGTTTGTTTGGTGCTTAATCATGTCCAAACATAAATCTCATTTCATTAAATCCAACCAAAATACAAATAAAACTGATGTTCATAGGACTCAATTGTAAAATAAGCTGGAGTGTCTCCACTCAACTATCTCGCATATTTGAATTGAATTAATTAACATATATTATAATTAAATTTAATTTAATTAATTATAAATTAAAATTAATAAATAATATTTATTAAATCAGCGCATGTTTGGTTCTTTGTTGATGGCACCACGTCACGTGTTGGCGCGTGAGATTTGCAGTGTTAAAAAATTAATTCTGGTACTTTCAGCGATTCAATCAAGCTGAAATTCAATATATATCAGTTTTATACAATTTTTAATCATGTGAAAAATTATCAAACATATATCTTTATTTTTACGGTCACTTTAGAGGAAAAAAAAATCAAAACATTGTAGGTAATGACCCTCTTCTGGTTGAGCTACATTTCTCAAAAGTTGATAGAAAACTACGAATTTTGAATAATGCACGTGTACCAAATTTCATTATTCTAGCTCACAACGTTTTTGCGTAATCTTGTCTACATACTTACCTACTATTTAACATATATATCAGGTGTGGCCAAACTTTTAGCTTTTAGGGGCTACTTTTTCAATAAAATATAGTCTGCGGTCGACTATGGATATTGGCAAATAATTTTAAAATTTTCGAAGATAATTAAAGAAGTCATATCGCCGATTTTAATTGCAAACCTCCACTTTTGGTCAAAAATTACATTTATTAGAAAGAGAAAAACACCTTACATTGGCTATGAAACACCGCTATTATGCACATATTTAATTGAAATCACTTGACAAGCAAAAAATTTATGAGTTTTAAGAAAGTTATCTATTTATTATGGAATATTTTATATTTATTTTTGATCAACGAATAAAAAAATTAAAATATATAATAAAATGCTAAAAAATGGGAAAAAATTATATATTATTAATTATATAGTCAAATACTAAAATATAGAAAGGTTAAATCAATAATATATTTATATATGTTCTTAGATATATTAAAGATATATTAGTTTTAATTATTATAATAATATTAATAAAAAAAATTTTAAATGGAAGGGCTGTTATTTTTCATTTAAATTTATAACTTCAATTAAAATAAATACTTCATTTTGGAATGGATATGAGAGGAGGGGGAGGTAGAGCCGAAATTTGGGTAGAGTAGAGTAGTCTAGGACTAAACGGTATTTTGAGAAAGGGAAGCCCTTGGATAAAAAGTATATAAATTATCGGGATAAGATAAATATATAAATATATAATATATAAAAGATGTAATAACAATAGGATGATTATGATCTAAAATTATTTTTTATAAATTTAAAAATAATATCCCGGGTAGCGAGTAGATTCTTTTCTAGAAACCAGTAGAAAAGAATTCTATTTCAGGGATTGGCGTCCCTGCCCTCACGTGAGCTCATGATTTCTTCTAAATCCCTCTTCTACCTGGATGGAATCATGTCCTTTACCCGTTGACTCCTTTCCATCCATTCCCTTACTTTCACTCCCCCCCCCACCCCTGATTATTCAAAAAATCAAATTTATTTGGATGAAGGAGAATACCTAGCATAGATCATTAAAAAGAAAAAAAATTTGAAATCTTCACTTTTATAGGAGACTCGTCAGAGTCTCCTATATATATTTGAATAAACCCCCCTTCGGGGGGTTTATTCAAATATATCCAGATCACGTCAACCCTTCGACTAGCAAAACCCCTTATAATCACGAGTGAGACATGTCTTATATGACTCTGAGAGGGCCCACCCCTCCAACGCTTCACATTAGTATAAAACTTGGAACTCATATTTATAGAACGCTTTGCAAAATTAGCAGAAACACTTCTATTCAATTGGATTCAGTTTATTCAAATTAATAACAAAATTTCATAAAAAATGAATAAAAGTAAAAAGATAGAACAGAATTTTCGCCAGATTTTCAATAAAATGGATTTTTGGTGAAATATAAATGAAAATTATAATTAATTTTTATTTGGTATCATGTTTACACTTGAAATAAACATTTTCTGATAACAATATATAAAACGCATATCAAAATACTCGTTATTCAATGTAGATTCATTTTCACTAGCATTATATAATTTTATGATGCTTCCTTAATTAAATATTAATTATTGAATTTTGACAGATGCAATGTGATTTCGGCTGCCATGTTGAATGACGTCGAATCTTTTGATTAATTATATTAAATGATTATTCTTTGCATATCTCTTCTCTCAATACAAGATTATCTTTGATTCTTGTATTTCTTGTATTATAACTATTTCCATGATCATTTTTCTTTGTTTAATCAATATTTAATGAATAAAGTCTTTGCCATGTATTGCTTGTGGGCTGAATTTTCGTAGCCTTCAAGTGAATTTCTTTCATATGTTTTAATTAGTTGTTAAAACAGTCGCGCCGGATTGGATGATGGCTAGTAATTCTTTTGTCTGAGTTCAAATCTTTCAATTTGTTTATTTTTTATAATTTTATTCTTTATTTATATTTTTAATAATATAATTATAAATGTTAATATAATATTATTTAAATTAATTATTATGAATATTAATTAATTTTATTAGTATTATGTTAATTAATTAATTCCTTAGATAATAAAAATAAAAATAAAATTAAAATATATATATACATATACATTAATATTTATTTATTTATTTTATCTTATTTTTTCAAATCATCCCTTTTTAGATTTCAAATCGATTCTATCACTAATTTTGAAAATATTACTTTTCTTATAATATCTAGTAAATCATTTATTAAAAAAATTTTAAATGGAAGGGCTGTTATTTTTCATTTAAATTTATAACTTCAATTAAAATAAATACTTCATTTTGGAATGGATATGAGAGGAGGGGGAGGTAGAGCCGAAATTTGGTTAGAGTAGACTAGTAGTCTAGGACTAAACGGTATATTGAGAAAGGGAAGTCCTTGGATAATAAGTATATAAATTATCGGGATAAGAAAAATATAAATATATAATATATAAAAGATATAATAACATATAGGATGATTATGATCAAAAATTATTTTTTAATAAATTTAAAAATAATATTCCGGATAGCGAGTAGATTGTTTTCTAAAAATGAATATTGAATATTGAATTTTGACAGATTGAAAAGATTTGCCGCCATGATGATTCCCCCGCCACCTCCCCTCACCCCACCCACCCTCCCTCCTGGCCTGCCTGTCTACCGGTGTGCTCGAGCGCAGTCAGTTCCCATTCCCTTTCGAGTGGAAAACGTTGATCGGCGTCACCACCGAAATCATCCCTCAATCAAGAATTAATTGTAAATTTATTTATTCCTATTAATTTAAATGAAGTTTAATAAATTTTAGAAAAGATTCAAATAAAAATTTAATTTTATAAAATATAGATTTTTAACTTTTTATCATCATCATGCATTGGAATAATAGTTAATAATTCTTCTGTAACCAACATATATATATATATCATCGAAAACCATTCGAATAAAAACACATAATTGTGCAGTACCGATAAAGTCCATAGATTCGTCAAACTGCAATGATAATAAAACGCATTTATTAATATTTTCATGTAAAATGTCTTCAAGATTTCGGCTCATTCCTTCTGTTCTACGCATAACTGTATTTCGCGATAACGACATATTTTTGATTGATGTCATTATTTCAGATTTATTTTTAAAATTCTGAAACAATTCTCCAGCTTTAATGAACGCCTCTTTCCATATTTCCCCAACTTGAAACGGTTTGTTGTGTTTAATCAAAGTTTCAGCAACTTTGAATGAAGCAATCGTAGCTGTCTTCGAATTTGTATTGTATTTTGAAAAACTATTTTGTTGTGCAGTTATTTGTGCCTTCAGTTGTTGCACTATTGCTTTTCTTAACGCATTGCCACGTGGATAATCTTCTTCGTAATTTTTATAATTTGTTAGATAATGTCTTTTAACGTTTTCTTTCTTAGACAAAGCTACTGTTGCATTGTAAATAAAACAGATACATTTACATATCTTTCATCATAGTAAAGAAATAATCTTCTTCCCATTCACTGTGATAATGATACGTTTTTTTCCGGCTTGTACTTGGATTATTCATTCTAAAATAACAGGGTTAAATATTATTTTAGAATTTACCTACTAAAGATATTATTACGGAATATTTAAAACAATAACTTCTTTTCTCTATCACTGACTGTCACTTCACTGGCTGTCACTTTACAATCTCTCTAACACACACTGATACTGATATGCGCCCTGACTATGTTCGCTACAGAGAAAAAGCAATTTGAGACACACGGCCACACAGCTACCAACTAGCGCCGACAGAGCGCGTTCAGTATTACTACATTGTTTATCTTATCAGGATAAATATAAACAGTATGTGTATGTTTCACAAATAATTTATTATTGTAAGATTAAATTATAGAATTAAGAATTTCAAAGATTTATTTAAGTTATAACAAATTGTCCAACTTTGGCTTCGCGGGCTACTTTTAAAGCCTTTGCGGTCGACGTGTTGGCCACCCCTGATATATATTATTACATTGAATTATAAACCTGGTAAAGTTCGATGGAATACGGAATAGTAATTATTTATTTTAATTAATATATTAATTTATTATATTATTCAGATATTTATAAAGAAAAAAAAATCAAAATTTTACTCCACAAATTTAAAAATACTTACTAACCAAAAATGTAAATCTAAATAAATTTTTATTTCGTTGTAAAATGCAATCAATTCATTGGTTAACGGACCATTTCTAAGCATCTTTTTTTAATCATTATAAAATCTAATTATCTTACTTTTATTTGTATACTAGCTGCTCCGAGCGCCTTCGGCGCTCTCCACACCTAGACGGGGGCTCCGCCCCCTGTACCCCCCCGAGTGTCCCTATTCTGAGCTATAACCATCTAACTCCTACCCTGTCCCATCTCACTCACGTTCCTTCCTACATTGTCCACCCTGTTCACAATTGGTCTTCCACACGGACGTTTTCCAATCGAACTCCCCACCAATATATTTTTCCTCTCCCATTCTAGCCATGTGCCCTGCCGATCCCAGCCTTCTCTATTTTATGACCTATATCTAGAGATGCATAGAGGTCATGCAATTCCTTGTTATGCAGTCTCCGCTATTCCCCGGTGTCCTCATCTTTCTTTGGCCCATAAATGCTGGGAAGAATCCTATTCTCAAATACTTTGAATCTACTCTCATCTCCCAGGGTTATAGACCATACCTCCCACCCATATAATACAACAGAAAAAATAATTGTTTTATATATTTTAATTTTGATCCCCTTTGATAATAATTTCCCGATTGCAACCTCGATTTAAATTCTTTGCAAGTATTATTCGCTCTGATACTAATTATATTTTGCATTATCACTATTAATTTCAAACCCCATCACTTTTCCTGCCTCGATTATTTTTTTATGCTACTTTAAATGTTATTAATTTATTTAAAAATAAGTTGACCTGTGGCCAGTTCCGAACCGACGGACGGTTTGAAATAAATTAATTTCCAGCTACAGAAACAATTTCAAATAATTTTAATATATCTATTAATGTAATAAAAAACAGATAGGCATAGAACATAAATATTTTTAATTTTATTTTATTTATAATATATAGCTGAAGTAGCCGGCGTTGCCCGTGATCATAATACGGAGGCTGTGACGTCATGAAGGGCTGGGTGACGTCATATAATTTTAAATTAAGAAAAACATAATGAAGATGATTTTTCCCGAGGATAAAACCAATACATTCGTGATGATATGTAAAAATATCTCCTCATGTGAAATTTGGTGTGAAAATAACCCTTCCCATCCTATCGTCGATCGCTAATACTACCACTTCCGGTTTCCGGATTTGCACCAAAAGTTGATCAATTCATCCCTCTGATGCATTAAGTAAATATACCAAATTTCATCAAAATCCGTTGAGCCGTTCAGGCTGTACACATCTATACGGACAGACGGAAGGACGGACGGACGCACGGACAGACATGATGCTAAAAATACTTTTTTCTGTTAAGAAAATGCATGATTCGTGGAGATATGTAAAAATCTCCACATGTGAAATTTGGTGTGAAAACAATACCTCCCTTACTATCGTCGGTCGGTAAAAAACAAAGTAAACAAAATAAAAATAAAAGATTTATAAGAGATAAGATTATAAGAGAGATATTATAAGATAAGATTTAATAATATTAGATCATATTTATTCAATAGTTTATTTTGAATAAGATATTCTTTAATTATCATTTTAAATGAATATTAATTAAAGAAAGAAATTGTTTTTATAATATCCTAAATAATATGTAACAATTTTCAAGATAGAAATTTATTACAATTATTAAATTTTGCATCATTGCATCAATCTGATTAAAATGAATTGAACTGGGGTCCTCAATAATACAAACAAACAATTTTAGCTAGCATAATGAGATTAAAAAATAAAAAATATATAAACTTACCTGAAAATAATTAGATATTTATTTAATAAAATTAAATTTTTAAGTAAATAAATAAATAAAATCAAAATTCAAAATTAATCAAGTAAAAAAGGCAATTGAAATGTTTTAAATTATCTAAAAAAAAACAATTATTAATATAAAAATACAAATAATATGATCAAAAAATAAATAAAATTAAATTAAATAAATAAAACGTTTTAAATAGAAATTAAAACTAATTGATATTATGAAAAACAATTTTAAACAAATGTATTTAATTAAATTATTAAATTTAAAAAATATTAAATGATATTTAGCTTAAATATAAAAATTAAAATAAAAAGAAATTACTTAAAAAAATTAAAACTATAATAATAATATTAAAATATATATAAAATTACCTGAAAATAATTAGATATTTATTTGATAAAATTAATTAATTATCTTATTATTATTTATCCAAGTAATATCATCTATTTCTATTCGACACTGAGAAGGAAGGGATTCACAGCACAGAGCATCCTTACAGTCACAGTCAGTAGAGAGTAAAAAAAATGAAGACCGCCGTTTTTTAAAATAATTAAATTATTTTATAGATTATAAAATAAAAATTATTGTATTAACATTAAAAATTATAAAATAAAAATTATTGTATTAACATTAAAAATATTGAAATAAAAAATAATATTTAGTTTGATTTAATAAGTAAAAATATTATAAACATTTTTTGTGAGAATTTCTCGGAGTGGTAGGGAGGTTAGATAGGCACAACTTTTATTCCAAATGTTCGTCCTCCCTTGCTGTGACGTCATCAATAAGAAAATGTAAAGAAAAGGGCTGTTTTTAGGGTTTTCCCGACAATTATTCGATTTTTTCTCGCCGGAAAAACCATCCTTGGACTTCAACGAACATTTTAAAAAAAGAATTGTCAAAATTGGTCCAGGCGTTATTGAGTGATGCAATTACGAAAGTCATTTTTATTTATAAGATTTACGATCTTTAATTTGAAATAAAAATAGTTAATTTTATTGAAAAAAATATACCTGTTAATTAAAGTAATAATCAAGATTTGATTATAAATTAAATATAAAAAGATATAAGAGTATATCTACATCTACATAAATATACTCATACCATATAGCTGGTATACATATGTAAATAGAAGAATTGATGTGGAAATAATAAAGTAAATTAAATATTATTATTATCAACCTTCCTTTCATGGGTCTCTTCGGTTTTGGGAATAGAAAAAAGTCGCAGGGAGCCAAATCTGGTGAATAGGGTGGCTGAGGCATGATTACAGTGTTGTTTTTGGCTAAAAAATCACGAACAAGCAATAATGTGTGAGCTAATGTATTATCGTGATGATGATTTGTTTTACCACAATTCCGATCTTTTGAGCGGTTTTGCTTCACTCAAAGGTTGTATAATTTCCTTGTAGTATTCCTTATTAACAGTACGACCTGTTGGCAAGAACTCACGATGCACCCCGCCATTTTAATCGAAGAAAACAGTGAGCGAAACCATCACATTTGATCGAAATTGACGTGTTCTTTTCGGTCACTTAAAAAAACATAAATATTTTTTTCAGACGAATGCCACAGTCAACTTTTTAAGTGCGTTGTAGTCAATTTTTAACGAAAAAATTTAAAACAGATTCTCTAAAAATTCGAAGAACACATAAAAACGTGACTAATTTTTTCAGTTGTCAAAAACTACTAAAAATAAGTGTAAGTGAAAATTTTTATATAAAATTAAAGATTTCTAAATATATATCAATATAAATAATGATAATTAATTTCAATCTGATTTAGGTATGTTAGAAACATTATTTTAATATTTTAATAAGAAAGTTATAAAAAGGGAATTTTGTAAATAAAACCATACCAAACTTATTAAAAAAAAATACAAAAAATAGACAACGTTTCGATTGCTACTTCTGCAATCGTTATCAAGCGACTGCAGAAGTAGCAATCGAAACGTTGTCTATTTTTTGTATTTTTTTTTTGAATAAATTTACAATATTAAATATCAATATGTGGTTTTATTTACAAAATTCTCTTATAAACAAAAACAGCCACCAAAGCTTTAATAATTTAATATCTACGAAAGTTTTAATAGTTTTGCATTGATAAAAGAACCCAACCCAAAGAAGGGTTTGGAATGAATAAACTTAATATGAAACAAAGATTTGAAATAACAACTCAGTACTTTTTATTCAACATAGTGGACAAAAGACCCACATCAATCGATACTGACAACTTTGAAATTAATCATTCTTATGTTTTAATAGCATCGTCCAGGTTAATTACATTTCTATTATGAAAATAAAATGTAACATAGTTTAAGATTTAAAAATTCCATCCTGATATTGCCTATTAATCCTCTTGGAGAACATTAGTTTTCATTTTTTTTTTTTTTTTTTTTTTTTTTTTTCTAATTAAATAATTCTATTCAATCTTAAAAACAAGGCTTTGATTACTAAACTACGATGATTTCTTAATCAAGAGAATTAAACATCTGATTCATTCATTTGAAATATTCCCAAATGTGGATAATCCCCCTCTCCTCCCCCATCTCTTCTTCTCTTCATTTCTTAATTAACTACCTTGTCATCTTTAATCAAAGAACCCTCTCTTGTAATTTATCTAATCACATTAGAATTTTAAACTTAACAAGAGAATCTATTTTTCTAATTATATTCTTATAGTCACATATTTATATAAATTGAACAAAATATACCTAAGTTTAAATATTTCTTTACATCTAAATTTATCAATAAACATTAATAAGTAATCATTTTTAATCACCTTATATGAATAATATAAAAATCCCAATGATATTTTCTAATATTAAAAAATATTCAAAAGAAAATTAATTAATTCAACATACATACAATACATGTTTTTATTATAGAAAATTCCCAGAAACATTTATGTGACTTGTTCATTATCTATACAACTATACCAACCCAAATATTTATTGTAAATGTAATTACGAATTTTTTATTCATATAAGTATTATTACTGGTTAGTTTGATATGACGTCCTAACTTTGATGTTAGAGAGAAAGAGAAGGAATTTGAAATGATTAGAAAAATAATACAAATATAAATTTTTTTTATAAAATAACGTTTTTCCAAAAGAATAAAATAATTTTTCTATAAGTCTGACAAAGTTTATGGATGAATTGCTTCACATTCAACGAAAAACGTTGGGAGCATTTAGTTTCATTTATTTATATGAACAATCAAGTGAAATTTTTGTAATAATAAAAATTTTATTAAACACATAAACTGACAAAGTTTTTTATCATGCAATAAAATTGATAGGTTAAGAGCTAAGAAATTAATCTTTTGTTATTTTTCACTGTAATATACTTATATATCAAAGTATGTTTCAAAATTTAAAAGAATTTTTATTAAATTTATTTATTATTATCAATCAAATTCAAAATTGTTGATTAAATAAGAAGAAATAGTGTTACTTGTTAATGAAGTATTTTGGTGTGGTATCTATGTATAATATATATGAATTATAGCTCTATAAAGGAAGTTAATTTTATAGAAATCAAATGAAAACTTAAAGCGCCCAACGTTTTTAGTTGAATTCATCCATAAACTTTGTCAGGCTTATAGAAATATTATTTTATTCTTTTTAGTCCATTGGAAAAACGTTATTTTATAAATTTTTTTTATATTTATATTATTTTTAATGCAATTTTAATTTGATAAATTTATTTAATATATTTAAAAAGAAAAAAAAACGTTATAACAAAATATATAATTATTGAGTTGAATATATAATATAATATAATATAATTAAATAAATTTATGAATATAATAAAAAATATATCAAAATACGTATATTATTTTGTTTTTTAGACTTTTATGTACTAGAAAATCAATACAATTTTCTATTTAGATTCATTGGTAAACAAAAATATACATAATAATTGGAACTGTAAAATGAAATTTAAATGTATATTAATTAAATTAATCAATATTATTAGAAAATTCTTGTACAAAACAGAGCATCAATTATTTAAAAATATATAATTTCTTAAATTTTTATAGATATATACCTTTATAAAATTATTATAATAACTTAAAATAAGTTTAGAAAAGAGAAAACAATAAATAAACAAGATAAAGGATATGAGAGGGAAATGAAACTATGACTGTTTAGTATCGTTCAATGAATTGCAATCTAAAGAATGAATTTTCTATTTTGCTTAGAGCAATCGAAAATTCTTAGAAGCCATCGCTATCCTTCGTTAACGGAAGAATAATGTTTCTTTCCAATACGTTTATAGAAGATGTTGATGAACTCTTTAAAAAGAAAAAAATAGATCTTTTTATTATATATAACTATATACAAAGTTTGAAAGAGAAAGAAAGGAATTTATATATATATATAAATAGGTAAAATATATTATTAAAATCGTTTTATCTTAATAATAACGTTAATAAATGAAAATTAACAGTTGAATTCAATTCTGTTAATTTATTAATAATAAATAATCCCACTAATATTACATCTTATTACATCTGATAATCACTAATAATTTATTTATTAAGGGAATTTTTATTAAAAGACCACATTATTTGTATAAAATTATTTATTAAATTAAAATAATTGTACAACGTTTCAACTGCTTATTCTGCAGTCGTTTTCAAGTAACCGTACGCTTGTTCCGATTCAAGCGGACTTATGTATGTTGGGACACGTCATCTCTTATATAGGCAGTGATATTGGCGCCAATTTTTGGCTCCAATTTTTGCCGCCAATTTTTGGCTCCAATTTTTGCCGCCAATTTTTGGCTCCAATTTTTGCCGCCAATTCTTAATCTGAACATGAAGTCAGCAGCAATTGTCAAAGCAAGCGTTTACAATCAAGAAGTATGATAGTGCATTATGTCTCTATAATAAAGATAGTAAATTATTTCTATATATAATCAAGATATATACATATATACACACTAGATTAATTATATTTCATTCAATCTGACAAATTTTACTCATCCAACACTATGTTCCACATCTTATTAAGTCTATATCCATCGTCTTTATTAATATTATTGGGATGATTATTAATTTCTATAGATTCTTTTATTTTTCTTTTCCACCAATTATTTTCAATATGAAGTGTTTCTACATTATCTAAATTTATTTTATGTCCTGTTGTTAAGGCATGTTCTGCAAATGCTGATTGATTTGGATGTTTCAATCTAATGGCTCTCTCATGTTCAGACAGTCTTGTAGAAATCTTTCACCAATGTATACTTTTTTACATTCACAAGTTACCTTATAAACTCCATTATTTTCGTTTTTAATTTTGTCTTTTATATTTGAGGTGAGAGAAGATATTTGTTTATGTGGTTTATATGTTACTCTGATGTTGTGTTTCCTCAATTTTGACGCTATTTTTTCTGTTGTTCCTTTTATATAAGGTAATGTTATTTGTGATCTGTATATTGGTTTTACATTTTCATTTTTGATTTCTGTCTTTTTTGTGTGTGTGTTTTTCTGAATTTCCTAATTTCATATTCCGAGAAGCCATTGTTTATGAAAGCTTCCTTCAATCGTTGTTTTTCTTTTTTAATGTTTTCATTTGAGCATATCTCTTCGGCTCTTTTGTGCAGTGTTTTTATCACTCCATATTTTTGTGATGGATGCTGGTGGGAATCTGCGTGGATATATCTGTTGGTATGAGTTGTTTTCCTGAAAATATCAAAATTTAATCTATTCTGTTTCTTTTTTATTAATACATCAAGAAACGGTAACTCTTCATTTATTTCCCATTCAATGGTTAGTTTTATATTTTTATGTAAATTATTTGCTGCTTCTACAAATTCAACTAAACCAACCATGAGGCCAAATCATCAAAATAAGAAGACTTTGGCTTAATACTATTTTTTTGTGAGTTGTGTAAATTTATGAAATAGCATTTGTTTAGAACAGCTTTTAGCTGAAATTTAACTTTTATCATAGTTTTGATAAAAATTAAACTTTTATCATAGTTTTGATAAAAATTAAACACATTACCAGGTACTCGACCGGGTCGTAGTAATTGATGTACCCATTACATCTCTTATATGGAATGTTCAATGAGTATACAATTACATATACGAGTATTTATATCGATAGTGTCATTTGTATATGTATTAAACAGGGATATTATATTTTATAATTGTTCACACATTTATATTACCATTATTATATTATATTTAACTTTCTTCGATACTTTGTAAAAGAAATCGAGTAATTCAATTTTAAACTGGCTTAGGAGGCAGAACACCTCAACACGCGCCAGCGCGTGTTTGGCTCTTTGTTGATGACACCACGTCATATGATGTGGCGTGATATTTCAAAGTGTTAAAAATTAATTCCTGTACTTTCAGCGATTCAATCAAGCTGAAATTCTATATATAGCAGTTTTATACAATTTTTGATCATGTGAAAAACTATCAAACATATTTTTATATTTTTACGGTCAATTTAGAGGAAAAAATAATGAAAACCTGGTAGGTAATGATACTCTCCCGAATGAGCTACAGTTCTCAAAAGTTGATAAAAAACCACGAATTTTGAATAATGCTGGTATACCAAATTTTATTATTCTTGCTCCAACCGTTTTTGAGTAATCTTGTCTACACAGACACACAGACATTTTTCTCAACCTTATTGAGAATGACTCAGGGACCTTCAAAACGTATAAAAACATCAAAATCTCGACATCGGAAATTTTTATAGGGAGATAGTAAAAATCAAAAAAGAAAACAAAAAAATTTGTTTTTATAAATTAAACTAATGATTAATTCAATC
The DNA here is from genome assembly GCA_963082975.1 of Labia minor. Taxonomy (NCBI): domain Eukaryota; kingdom Metazoa; phylum Arthropoda; class Insecta; order Dermaptera; family Spongiphoridae; genus Labia; species Labia minor. Next base: position 7,400,402 of record OY720349.1, read on the forward strand.
AGGTTTATGGTTTAAGTCTTTGGTATATATTGTAATATTAAAAAATAATTTTGTTGATAATCCAATTAAATTTACTAGTAGTAAAAATATTACAATTGTTTTCAGTTTATATGATATATATATATATATATTTTTTCTTCAATGTTTATTCAATCATTAAGGTGAGGTTTAATAAATATAGCCCTTCGGCCTGATCTCGCACAGCTGTAATTTGATCCTGAGTTAGTTAGATAAGCCATCACAAGAGAATACGATATAATAAATGATTCTTAAGTAAAGGCGTTGTGGGCGGAAAGTCCGAGATCGTATTTTAATGATTACGCGATGTGTTAAATAATTCTTATAAGAAAGCAATGATTCTTCTCTTTTCAATTTTGGTATGCTATATATATATATATCGATTCTACTTCCGTTTATCCAGATTTGATCTTGAAATGAAATTTAGTAAAGGTTTTCATTTATTTATTTATTTTTTTATTTTGTTTTTGTTGATATTTCTTTGTTTTCTAAATGGGGTTATAAAACAAAAAATATATATATATTGGTTTTGAAAAAAAGGGATTAGATGAGATAAGCATTTTGAGGATATCATCACTCAAACACAAAAATTATATATAATATATATTTTATAAATTTTTTTGTTGGTGGTTTGTTTATTATTTCTATTTAAATGTGTGTGTGTGTGGGGTTGTTAAAAAAAAGAATCTTTTAAATGTGATTTTGTAAAAATTATTTTTCTTGGTCAACATTGAATTCTATTAGAGTGGTAAGCTGTTAATACTAATTAATATATATATATATATTTTAAAAATATCATTAATCCTTAAAAAAAAAATAAAATTTATTTATTTAAAAATAAATTTATTTTTGGAAAGGATTATTATTGTAAGACGTTTCCCCAGAAGAGAATAGTTGTTGAAAAGAGACAAGGGCATTCGTTCGTGGGCTACCATCGAGAGAAGATGGACTTTTCAGGAAGAAAAAGAGGACCACCAGTACACTCGGTCGTCCACGGACTATTGCTTACAAAAGGACCGGCTACATTATTAACAAAATATTATTTTCCAAGAAGGATTGTTTTTTTTTTTATTTTTTTAATCAAAAAATTAAAAAAATTGCTTACCCACAAATATTGGTTTATTTATAATTTTTATAAAACGTCTTTTTTCTTTTTTTTTATAAAAAAGAATATAAAAAAATTACTGTATATAATTTTATAATTTAAAATCTTTACATTTAAATCTTTAAAGGTTTTAAAAATTTATATTTAAATATCAAATATAATAAATCTTATTATAAATTTTTATTCTTAATAATAAATTTAATATTTTTTTTCTTTTTTTGTAGTCCAGATCTCCAGGGCAGTTCACGCCGATTCAAAGTCCACCATTTTCCATTACACATAGGAGACCAACCCTTCTTTTCAATGCAATATCCACCCCTATACAAAAAAAATCATTACAATATATAATTGAATTTATTATAAAATTCGTTTCATTTAAATAATCTTTTAATTTAGAATTTCCAAGATAGTAATAATCTACATGTTTACTTAAATATTTATTTATTTGTTGATTAGCTTAAATGATACAAATTATACTATATATACATACATAATATTTGGAATTAGTTATACATTTAAATATTCAATTAAATATATATATACATAGATATATTATATTTATTATTAGTACAAGGCACTTTTGGGCACATATTATTATAAGTTTAATAAGCCACCCCAGTGCCGCCCTAACCACAGGGCTAAATGGGCTATAGCCCCAGGGCGCAAGCATTTTGAGGCGGCAATTTTTTATTTGCGATATAGTCAAAATTTATTTTTCATTTTATTAGTTTTTACTTATTTTTAAATTAAAACACTTAAAATATTAAACTGATTTTTATTTCTTTCAAATGTGCTGAAAAACGATAGATAGAGAAGGGCAACGCGAAATAGGAGTCCCGACACCCTTTTGTTTCAGTCGCATTTGAACTGTCGGAGCTGTACTGGAGTTAATATAAGACCACCAATCATATAATAGTTCCGATCAAGTTAATAGTTCTAAGGATTAGACTAAAAACTGATCGGAACTGTCATTATTGAGATAATCCTCTCAAATCTGGGTAAACATTTATACCCAACTTTTAAATAAGTGACTTTAAAGAAAAGTTACAATAAAGATAACAGTTTATTATAAAAGTAATAAATAGTTTTTTCTAGTTCTGACACTTTTGTTTTGTATAACTTTTCCGACTCCCATTTGCCATTCTGTTTATTTTCTTAGGAAGAAGGGCGCATTATTTTTAGTAGCCCATGGGCGCCGAATTCCTTAAGACGGCCCTGAGCCACCCTGAATATTTACAATGTTTATGTATTTATTTATACTTTCATGTTAATCACTTTAAAAAAAGAAACTGAAATGTGCAAATAACATAAAGAATTCATTAATTAAAATGTTAGGGGGAATCAAGAAAAGGTAAAAGATTTGTTAATTTTTATCGACCGACAATAGAAGGGAAGGTATTATTTTCACACTAAATTCCACATGTGGTGGTTTTTACATATCTCCACGAATCATGATAACAGAAAAATGTATTTTTAGCATCATGTCTGTTGGTCTGTTCGTCCGTCTGTCCATTGTATGTCCGTATAAACGTGTACAGCTCAAATGGCTCAACGGATTTTGATAAAATTTGATATATTTACTTAATGCATCAGTAGCATGAATTCATCAACTTTTGGTGTATTGCCGGAATTTTTTTTTATTACATTAAACTAACTGGTGAAATAATATATAGGTATATATGTAATATTACTCTATTATTTTAATATTCCCCGCGCACGGATGGTGGCGATCTAAGTGGATAGAAAAAGAGGAATTAAAATTTTTATATTTATATTTGTATTTGTGTATATAAATAGTTTAATTTGTGATATAATATTCCTAAAAGAATCTTAAAGAATCAATATTTAAATAAACAAAATATAATAAAAGGCTTTAAATGTTGTTTCTTTTGGTTTTCAGATTGAAACGCAATTGAGTCTTTTATTTCACATATATATAAAAAAACAAACTTTACCCTAATTCCTACGTAAAATCATTCAAATAGATAGATCATATTATATATATATATATATAATGTTTTTTTTATTATTTTTAAATCGTGGGTCGATTCTGTGCCTGGTCCCAGCACATTGATAAATTTGTGCTTTTGGTTGGTAACTAATACTACTAATTCTTATTTTTGGAAGGGAAAACGCGCAGCTTGGATGGTGTCTACGGTGACTCTTCTCCTTCGATGGCGACAGTCAAAAATTGGTACGATATTGTTCTTTTTCCATTTTTATACAACTGATCGACACGCTCGCTTCCAAAGGCTGTCAAAACAAAACTAGTGAAGGGTATTGACTGAAACTTTGACAGTAGGCTAGTAAAAGAATGTACTACATGATGGTAAAACTTTTTGTGATAGCAGCGCCAGGGTGGTGAGTATAAGTACTTGTTGAATGTCCCTTGTAGAAAAGTTTTAAGAATATTTACTAGTAAATAATTTAACTATAAAATTATGTAAATACTGGTATCTCTCTCTCTCTCTCTTTTTCTCTCTATTAATTACTATAATAATCGGATCAATTAATTTCATCAGAGAAAAAAATTCTTAAAACTCAAAAACACATAAGAAACGTATAAACTTACATTTTAATTAAATTTGTTAAAATAATTTATATCTTATATTTTGTTTTTCTTACTATTCTATTATCTCTCTATTCCATGTATATTTTATTTAGCATTAATTAAATAATTGAAATAGCAAATTAATTAAATAGTAAAACATGAAGCAAATAATAGTCATTCCGTTCAATTTACTTTACATTGATTTTTAATTTGACATTTCTTATCGATAGATTAAAAGTCTATGATTATTTTAATGGAGTAACTAATCTTATTAATCTTTTATTAAGTGTCCCATATATGGAAATGATTCAAATAATATCGCGTTGAACGCAATTAATTATTTCATATCAAATGTTAAATCAGAAATTTAATTTTAATATTAAGTTGCCTATTATATTGGAACATGTATAAGTATATAGTATAGTATCAAGATCAAAAATTAATTCACAAAGTTAATTTAAATAAGAAAAAAATTTTAGTTTTAATTTTAAAATTTATAAAGTAATAAATATTATAAAGCATATTATAATCAGTTTTATTTTTCTACAAAAATTTAATTATTTATAAATTAAAAATTAATATATTATTACTATTATTAATATTTATATTATTATATATTAATCTAAAATTTATCTTATTAAGTAAGTATATTATTATATATCTTTCTGTCTTTCTGATCTTGAAAATTGTCCGCATATTATTTTTTTATATTTTAAAAATAATTTTTTTTTTTAATTAATATTCATTTAAAATTATAATTAAATTATATCATATTACAAATAAATTGTTGAATAAATTTGATCTAATAATATTAAATTTTAAGTAATATAATTTAATTAAAATTAGGATTTTTAAAATAAATTATAAATAATATAAATGATATTTGATTATCTTATCTTATTATGCTAGCTAAAATTGTATATATCTATATATCTATATATCTATATATCTATATATCTATTTATCTATAACCATTGGTTCTCAAAAACCGCTCTAACGATTTTTTTCAAATTCACACTAGATATAGTATTTATAAAGAAAAATTGAGTTTTATTGATCACATCTCTTGAAACTTACAGCTTCATTATTAATTTCTTAATTGAAAATTATATATGGGTGACGTAAATGGCATCCATTTTGAAATTTTACTCCCGCCTTTTTTTAATTTTGTATTAATATTTTTTTTATTTATATTTAAAATATTTTAAAATTTATTATTTAATTTCGAAATAAAATTAAAAATATTTATTTTTAATAAAATATATATATATATTTATTAATCTCTCTCAAAAAAAAAATAACAACAAAATAAAAAATGGTTTTGAAATAATTTTTTTTTTTTTTTTAATCTATTATTTTTTAATAAATTACTATTTTATATTTATTTATTCATTGTTCTTTTATTAAATTTAATATTTATTAATATTATTTATTATTTATCGATGACATATGACATTCATATTGAAATTTTACTCCCGCTTTTTTTTTAAATGATATTGTATTAACATTTTTTTATATTTAAAATATTTTAAAATTCATTATTTAATTTCGAAATAAAATTAAAAATATTTATTTTTAATAAAATATATATATATTTATTAATCTCTCTCAAAAAAAAACAACAAAACAAATAAATGTCTTTGAAAGATGGTAAAAATATCTTTGTAATTATCAAAATATCATAGACCAGCGGTAAGAACAATTGTTTTTACTCCCCGAGTTCGAAGGATCGAAACTTTTTATCTATTTTCGTGATTTATTTATTCATTGTTCTTTTATTAATTAAGTTTTAGATAGTTTTATAATTTTTAATATTTTTTCAATAAAATATTATTTAATACATTCAATAATTGTAATAAATAATTAAAGAATTGTATATCAATATTTTTTAAAGGGTAGAGCGAGCTCGGTGTCCCAGGTATTAATATTACCAGCCAAATCCAATAATAATGAATCATTTTTTTTAACTTAAGTACCGAGCCGAGGCTCGGGGTCCCGGTATACATATTTATGTATTATTGAGGACCCCAAGTTCCATGCAATGATGCAACATTTAATAATTGTAATAAATAATTAAAGAATTGTATATCAGCTCGGTATCCCAGGTATTAATATTATCAGCCAAACCCATTAATAATGAATCATTTTTTTTAACTTAAGTACCGAGCCGAGGCTCGGGGTCCCGGTACTTATTATTATTATATGATAAATAAAAAGAAGAAATTAAATATTTCTCGAAAGAACTGAGCGATTGTCTCCTATCATATTCCTTTTAATTAAAATTGTATTAATCATTTTTTTTATACGAGGGTGAGGTGAAAAGTTTCCGGCCTGACCAAGAAAAACGATTTTTTTAAATTTTTTCAAGATAGCTGAAACCTGTACGATGTCAGCTGAACGTGTGCGAAATATTTTGCACAACCATTTGAACATGGAAAGCTGTGTGCAATTTGGGTGCCGCGTTTGCTAACGTTACACCAAAAACTACTTCGAAAAATCATTTCTACCGACAATTTGGCGCTGTAGGCGTAATTATTTATTTATAAATATAATATAATAATTATTATTCAATAATAACACCTACTTAACATAATTACATAAAATCAATTTTAGAAGATTAATATTTTTTTTTTGTTTCATTCAATTTGTAAATTTTCGTATAACTTCATCTTTTCTATTTCTCTTGTTATATTAAATAAATTTATCAAATTAAAATTGCACTAAAAAGAATAAAATAATATTAAAAAAAATTGCCTAGAAATCAAACTAAAACTAAAAGCGTCCAACGTTTTTATTTGAATATGAAGCAAATCATCCATAAACTTTGTCAGGCTCAGAGAAAAATTATGTTATTCTTTTTAGTCCATCAAAAAAACGTTATTTTATAAAAATTTTTAGGTTTTAGATAAATGAAAAACGAATGTTTACAATAAATTCTATTAACTTCTTAATAGCTGTTTTAATTTAAGAATTTAATTGTGATTCTAGCAAATGAATTTGGAGTTGTGTTAAGAATTGTACATGTCATATTGGATGTTTAAAAAAAAAGTCAAGTTGCAGATGTCATCATGTCGGATGTTCTGGTTGGTCCGTATCTATCCGAAAGGGCCGTGTCATTATATCCCAGGCATGTTCATCCATCTTGCACGGCATGTCTCCAATCCGACGGCCTATGCTTCACAAACCGATTGCTGTCAAACTGTCAAGCGTCCCGGGAAAAACGCACTCGCCACTTCAATCAGCCCGGGGGAGTAAAGAAAAAATACAATATTTCAACAATCATGTCCGGGTAGAAATATAGACTCAAGCCTTTAACTTCAACGATTTGTTAATGTCTATCAGGTCATAAAAAAAAATTAAAAAAAAAAAAAAAAATTGTAAGAATTGAAACATCTACAGAAGCAGATGTGTTCGAGTCCAATTATCGACGGCATTTTTATAAGCTATTATAGTTGCATCGGTTACCTGAAATATAATGACTCTATTATTATCGGACGAAGAAAAGTTGGAGTTAAAACGCTCTGTATATACTTCTTAAATAGATATGAATGTTTTCGTGGGATTACAAAAAAAAAAACAACATTAATTTTCACTTTCCAATAAAATATATAGAATTATTTAGAAAAAGTCTGGGAATAAAAAAAAAATAATATTAAATGATTTTAAATAATATTTAGGATAAAATAAATTGGTTTAAATAAAATATAAATTTTTTAATTAATTTATTATCATTACTTAAAAGACAAAAAACTAAATAAATAAATAATAAAAGATTGGACCATTATATATAATTTTGATAATGTGAGAAACAAAAATTTAAAAATACAATAAAAAATTATATATAAGATTAAATGTATGAGAGAGAGTATTAGAAAAAGACACTAAATTATTATTATTTTTTTTAATTATTTGGTAATTTATAGTATAGGTAATTATAAGCAAGTCTATTTTTTTTCTATTTATTTTTATATCAACGCAAATTTTCTAATTTCTATTTTTTAAAGTGTTTTACAAATATCTCTAGCCCTCTCTCTCCTTCTGTATCTATCTAATCTTATTATGCTAGCTAAAAAATTGTATGTATATATATTTATGAAATATAAGATATATATATATATATATGTAAATGGTTCTCAGAAACCGCTCGATTTTTTTGAAATTCACATCATAGAGTGTATTTATAAAGAAAAATCGAGTTTATTGATCACATCTCTGGGAAAAATCATCTTCATTAGTTTTTTTTAGTTTAAATGTTTATGACGTCTCAATTATTCATGACGTCACAGCCAGAGCATCCTTTAATCTTATCTTATTTTATAAATAAAATAAAATTAAAAATATTTATGTTATATTCATATATGTCTATTATTGGATTAATAGATACATTTAAATTATTAAAAATTGTTTGAAAACGTTTAGAAGAGTTATCTTTATTCGATATAGGAGAATTAAATGACGTCATCAATTTCGTCATTCAGCTTCTCCGTAAATAATCCGTACAATTATGACTCTATAACGTCAAAATTTCCAGACAGACAGTCATGAAAAATTCTAAAGTCACTCTTGGATTCAAGAGGTATTTAAATTCACAGCAATGTGCAGAGGAAAGCCTTTTTATCTATATATACATATAAATAAATCAAAATTACGAAAATATATACATTTTATATCAACAGGTCTACTTTTCTGTCTCCAGTGCATTAATACGTACTTTTAAGGGGTGTATATTTTATGACTAATTTTTTTTAATTTATTTTGTTTTAAATTATTTGAATGGCGAGTCAGGTATTATTAATATTGAGGACCCCAAGTTCCACTCATTTTAATCAGATTGATGCAATGATGTAACATTTAATAATTGTAATAAATAATTAAAGAATTGTATATCAATATTTTTTAAAGGGTCGAGCGAGAGCTCGGTGTCTCAGGTACTATATATATATAGTACCTGGTTCATCAAGCCGTCGGTCGGTCATTAAAAAAATTATTCCTTATTTTCGGGTTTGCCTGGTAATATTAATACCTGGTTCACCGAGTCGCCGTTAAAATAATTTAAAAGAACATAAATTAAAAACAAAATTGTCATAAAACATACACCTCTTAAAAGTACCTATTAATGCACTGAAAGCAGAAATGTATGGCCTGTGGATATAAAATAATATATATTTCGTAATTTGATTTTATTTATATTTATAAAATTTTTGTTTAAGGAAGCACTGGAAGTTGCTGACGACATTTAAATTTCCTATTTTAAATTAAGAAAAAAATAATAAAGATGATTTTTTTCCCAGACTCAAACCAATACAGATCGATTTTTCTTTATAAAAATTATCTATGCTGTTAATTTCAAAAAAATCCTTCGAGAGGTTTTATTATTTCAAAAATACAAATACTTATATACATTCAATTTTTTAGTATAATATATATATCTGATCCATTTAAATGAATATTTAATTATTATTAACTTAATTATTAATTCATTTACTTATCCTTTCTAAAATTCTAAATAGATGCTGTATTTTCAAAGAAAAGAGAAAAAATAAAGTTGTTCCGATAATATGGGAGAAAATAAAATTAAGAAAATACGAGTATATGAAATGATGCAAGCAGAAATGTGATTTTGTTGATTCTAAAAAAAAATCAATTAAAATGTCTTCATTTATGTTTATTCAATTATTTATACTAAATTATTGATGTTATTTTTGTTGAAAATAATATCCTTAATGTCATTATCAACTAGACAAGATATAAAATTTAAAATTTAGTATTTAATTAACAAATAATATTCAGATTTAAATAAGTTTTTGGATTTTAAATATTTCTCATTAAAAAAAAAACGAGAATATTAAGTGGATAATTAGAATAATCAAATTGATTCAATTTAAAAAAAAATATAATATATAATCTTATATCTATAAAATATTTGAAATTTATAATTTTTATTATATATTTTTATTTTTATAGGTTATAAAGAAAGATCAAAAAAAAATATCCTGCAGTTTATGTTTGTCTTAAAAATTTTATTTTAGGTATATTACATAATTAGATGAATTCCGAGGAATAATCATAATTGGCTCATCCTAGTCGATTCAACTGTTATTTTTACCTACCGACGATTGGAAGGGAAGGTATTTTTTTGACACCAAATTTCACATGTGGAGTTTTTTTACATATCATCACGAATCATGTACTATTTTGTTAACAGAAAAAAGTATTTTTAGTATGATGCCTCTCCGTCTGTCCGTCTGTCTAATGTGTGTCCGTATAGACATTTTGAACGTGCGTGATCGGCTCAACGGATTTTAATAAAATTTGGTATATTTACTTAATGATGCATCAGTAGCATGAATTCATCAACTTTTGGTGTATATCCGAAAACCGGATGTGGTAGTTTACAAAGTATTAATTTTATATTCATTGTCGGAAAATATTTCACTTAAAATATAGTAGTGAGTAATTAAACTAAAAATAAAAACCAAGATATAATATAATTTAGTCATTTTAATTCAAACTTTAGAAATGTTTTTTGTATAGTTTATATATATATATATATATATATATATATAATGTTGTTTGGAAATTAATTTATTTCAAATCGTTGGTCGGTTCTGTGTCTGGCCACAGCTCATTTTTACTATCTCGCCAGATAGTATTGCGATCATGAAAATTTTCGATGTTGAGATTTTGATGTTTTTATACGTTTTGAAGGTTCCTGAATCATTTTCACTAAGGTTGAGAAAAATGTCTGTGTGTGTGTGTGTGTATGTATGTAGACAAGATTACGCAAAAACGGTTTGAGCTAGAATGATGAAATTTGGTACATGGACATTATTCAAAATTCATAGTTTTCTATCAACTTTTGAGAAATGTAGCTCAACCGGAAGAGGGTCATTACCTACAACGTTTTGATTTTTTTTCCTCTAAAGTAACCGTAAAAATAAAAATATATGTTTGATAATTTTTCACATGATTAATAATTGTATAAAACTGCTATATATAGAATTTCAGCTTGATTGAATTGCTGAAAGTACCAGAATTAATTTTTTAACACTGCAAATCTCACGCGCCAACACGTGCTATGGTGCCATCAATAAAAAGCCAAACATGCGCTGGTTTAATATTTATTATTTATAATTTATAATTAATTAAATTTAATTTAAATATAATATATTATGTTATTTAATGCAATTCAAATTGCGAGATAGTCGAGTGGAGACACTCCAGCTAATTTTGAATTATATTTGTTAATATCATAATCATAATTTCAGCGATTTAATCAAGCTGAAATTCTATATATAGCAGTTTTATACAATTTTTAATCATATGAAAAACTATCAAATATATATCTTTATTTTTACGGTCCCTTTAGAGGAAAAAAAATCAAAACATTGTAGGTAATGACCCTCTTCCGGTTGAGCTACATTTCTCAAAAGTTGATAGAAAACTACGAATTTTGAATAATGCTCATGTACCAAATTTCATTTTTCTAGTTCAAACCGTTTTTGCGTAATTTTGTCTACATACTCACACACATACACACACACACAAAGTGATATATTTTTCTCAACCTTAGTGAAAATGATTCAGGAACCTTCAAAACGTATAAAAACTTCAAAATCTCGACATCGAAAATTTTCGTGATCGCAATACTATCTCTAACGAGATAGTAAAAAAAAGATCTTAACTACAATCTAATAATAATAATGATAATAATAATAATAATAATAATATTAATGTACAAATTCCGGAATATCGCATGCATTCTCTACCGCAGTGATTCTCAAACTTACACACATAAACACACACACACACACACACAAATGATTCAGGAACCTTCAAAACATAGAAAAACATCAAAATCTCAACAAACGAAAATTTTCGTGATAGCAATACTATCTCTGATGAGATAGTAAAAAAAAAGTTTTCATTGACAAGATCCATTTCATGTTTTTGAACAATGCTTACTTCTAATATTTCACTTGGTAATCAGTTAACCGACAATTTTAAAGAGAATGCTTTTAAATATTTTTTGTTTTTTTTTTTTGTTTTTTATAGTTGACATCCCAAACGTTCTTGGATATGCATGGTATTCTACCGGTGTTGATTCGGGCGGCGATCCAGACAAATGTCAACAAACAAAGATTATTTTCCTGGATTTATAACACCCATCGGTGACGCCCTAACCAGTAACCCTTGTCCTATTGATTGGGCCGCATTTGAAGAAAACTAACCAAGACAAATATAAAGAAAAGATTCAAGGGTTTATATATATATATATATATTGAGATTGTTATCTTGTTAAGGAATCCATGAACGCCGCTTCCACGTTTGGATCGACGACGAGATCGTTGCACGAGATTGGAGACAGATTCTAGCATAACGAACCAAGAATGTGGGGTCATCATCGCTTTTTAAGGGTTTTTAAATGGACACAAATAAAGCAAAGGGCTATCGTGTTAAAATAGATAAGGGCCAGGACATAACAGGTGATCGGGCTTGTTAACGATTGGTAGACCCTTTGAGAATTTTAATTGGGATTAAATGAATGAAGGACTGGTAATTTCCAAATTCGGTTTCGAGCAAAAAGGAGCAGCAATGGCCAACCAAGTCTGGTGGGCCCATTCATTTCTCAAAAACTACCCAATTCTTTTTGATTTACGTTAAAATTAAAATCGAATGCCAAACATGTTTGTTGATTGAATATCTTATCGTGGAAATAAAATCTTCCAAGTGGCTTTAAACGTCTCAGTCTGGTTCTCCGATGTAGAGAAGAAAATGAGGGAGTCGTCTCGACATTTACATATATTGACCGTTCGGTCCAGCAGAAAAAAAAATAAATGTTATTTATTTCATAATTATAGAAAGAGGAAAATCAACCTTTCACAGAATTAAAAAATATAGACATGTAGGAAAATCTTCATAATAATAAGAATAATTAAATTAAATTCAACTAGAGGGTCTCCACTCGATTATCTCGCAAATTTTAATTGCATTAATTAACATATATTAGATTTAAATTAAATTTAATTAATTATAAATTAAAATTAATAAATAATATTTATTAAATCAGCGTATGTTTGGGTCTTTGTTGATGGCACCATGTCACACATGTTGCCACGTGATTTGCAGTGTTAAAAAATTAACTCCGATACTTACAGCAATTCAATCAAGCTGAAATTCTATATATAGCAGTTTTATACAATTTTTAATCATGTGAAAAACTATCAAACATATATCTTTATTTTTACGGTCACTTTAGAGGAAAAAAAATCAAAACGTTGTAGGTAATGACCCTCTTCCGGTTGAGCTACATTTCTCAAAAGTTGATAGAAAAATATGAATTTTGAATAATGCCCATGTACCAAATTTCATCATTCTAGCTCAAACCGTTTTTGCGTAATCACACACACAGACATTTTTCTCAACCTTAGTGAAAATGATTCAGGAACCTTCAAAACGTATAAAAACATCAAAATCTAAAAATCGAAAATTTTCGTGATCGTAATACTATCTCTTACGAGATAGTAAAAATATAGACATGTAGGAAAATCTTCATAATAATAATAATAATAATAATTAAATTAAATTCAACTAGGGTGACAATTTTTAATTTATAACTCTGTAAAAAATACTGAAAGAATCTTTTATATTTATTTATTATTAAATATAAAAAAAAATTAAAAATTTTCATTCTATCAAATAAAATAAGATGACCTGTGGCCAGAAGCAGTGCCAAATCTAAAGCAGAACCGACCGACGGGTTGAAGTAAATTAATTTCCAGCTACAGAAACAATTTCAAATAATTTTAATATATCTATTAATGTAATAAAAAACAGATAGGCATAGAACATAAATATTTTTAATTTTATTTTATTTATAATATATATGCAAGACCAGGCCGTGACGTCATGAATGGCTGGATGTCGTCATATAATTTTAAATCAAGAAAAAACTAATAAAGATGATTTTTCTCGAGGATAAAACCAATACAAAGTGCATGATTCGTGGTGATATGTAAAAAATCTCCTCATGTGAAATTTGGTGTGAAAATAACCCTTCCCTTCTTATCGTCGATCGGTAATTCTATCACTTCCGGTTTCTGGATTTGCACCAAAAGTTGATCAATTCATCCCACGGTTGCATTAAGTAAATATACCAAATTTCATCAAAATCCGTTCAGCCGTTCAGGCTGTACACATCTATACGGACGGACAGATGGACAGGCGGACAAACGGACGGATGGACAGACGGACAGACATCATGCTAAAAATACTTTTTTCTGTTAAGAAAATGTATGATTCGTGGAGATATGTAAAAATCTCCACATGTGAAATTTGGTGTGAAAACAATACCTCCCTTACCGTCGGTCGGTAATTATGATTTTTTATATTCTAGGTAAGTGTAATTAGGAAGAAAGGAAGAAAGGAAAAGAACTGATTAATTCTAATATGTGAATGTAATATATTCAAATGAATAATAAATGAATTAAAGAGAAGAAAGATTAATTTTATTTTTCATACTCTTATAAATAAGTTGACCTGTGGCCAGGTCCGAACCGACCGACTGTTTGAAATAAATTAATTTCCAGCTACAGAAACAATTTCAAATAATTTTAATATATCTATTAATGTAATAAAAAACAGATATGGATACATAAATAATAAATATAAACATTTTTAATTTTATTTTATTTATAATATATATGCAAGACCAGGCTGTGAAGTCATGAATGGCTGGATGACGTCATATAATTTTAAATCAAGAAAAAACTAATAAATATGATTTTTCTCGAGGATAAAACCAATACAAAGTGCATGATTCGTGGTGATATATAAAAAAATCTCCTTTGGTGTGAAAATAACCCTTTCCTTCCTATCGTCGATCGCTAATACTACCACTTCTGGTTTCCGGAATTGCACCAAAAGTTGATCAATTCATCCCACTGATGCATTAAGTAAATATACCAAATTTCATCAAAATCGGTTGAGCCGTTCAGGCTGTACACATCTATACGGACGGACGGACGGACAGACGGACGGACAGACATCATGCTAAAAATACTTTTTTCTGTTTAGAAAATGCATGTTTCGTGGAGATATGTAAAAATCTCCACATGTGAAATTTGGTGTGAAAACAATACCTCCCTTACTATCGTCGGTCGGTAAAAAGAGAACAATTTTAATAAATATCTGAATACGATCGATTTTAGTAGAAATTTTCTCTAGATTAGTGGTTCCCAACCTTTTTGGACCAAACTTCCACTTCTTATGGCCCGCTTCATAATTCGCCCCCCTATAAATTTTAAAAGATAAGAATTCAAAATCATCTTACCTTTTTTTTACCGACGGACGATAGGAAGAGAAGGGTTATTTTCACACCAAATTTCACATGAGGAAATTTTTACATATCTCTACGAATCATGCACTTTGTATTGTTTCGGGAAAAATCATCTTCATTAGTTTTTTCTTAATTTAAAATTATATGACGTCACGCATCCCTTCATGACGTCACAGTCAACGCCTTCTTATATATTATATTAAAATAAAATTAAAAATATTTTTGTTATATCCCATATCTGTTTTTATTGCATTAATAGATACATTTAAATTATTTGAAATTCTTTGTGGCCACAGGTTAACTTAAAAATGTTTAAAAAGCCTGATCGCAAAATCATCTTACCTTTTTTTTAGAGTTGAAAATGATTTGATTTCCCTCCCCCCCGACCAAAAAATAACTTATCGTCCCCCAAAATCGTATAGTCAAATAATCGCCCAGGTTGGGAATCACTACTCCAGATAAAATATATTTTTCTTAAAACAGTTCAAAACGTAGATCTACAAAATGTAGTCTGAAATTCATCAAAGTTATTACATTAAAAAAAAAACAAATTATTAAACACATCAATTTGAAAATAATAATTGTATTTATAAGGGCTCAAATTAATTATTTTAAAAATTATTATTTTAAGATTTCGATTTACACGGTTTTGTCCGGAACCAATCTTCCATGTAAAACAAGGGACAGGTGTATTATTATATAAAAATAAGTATTCATTTAATATATTTTAATTAAAAATTAAATATTTATTTGTAGATATAAAATAATAGTAATTTTTTTGAATAAAAAGTTAAATTTATTAAATTTACACTGAAAATGATGAAGTTTATATTATTTCAATTAATTTGATTGAGATATTATTAAATAAATACTTACTAATTTTTAAAGTTTTAATTTTAACTTGTATGTCTATTTCAAAATTCCAGTTAATTTCTTCTTTGATTTTTCTTTAATAAACTAAAAAAAAACAAGAAATTAAAATAAAATTGTTTTTTGCATAATTAATTAATTATTTTTTTTTATTAATAAAAAATTAACTTATTTTACTTGAAATTATGTATAATTAATTATTTCTCTAAACCTAATGATACAATATTTCTAATTATCTTTTATACTTAATTTGCAGTTTATTAGAACATTAATAACTCGTGGAAATCTTTGAAGCATAATACTAGTCATTATCATAATATAAACTAATGGCCTTAATTTATGACGTTTACTTTGTTACGACACTTAAAACATTCTGAAATTAAGAATAATTATCTATATAACAAAAATATAACAAACCTTTACATCTATCAATAACTTTTATCTCGATTTGAAATCAATTTAGTTTCCTTTATAGGTATTTACTTACTGACTGTTAATCAAAAAAAAAAAAAATTACTGATACTTAAATGTAATTAAGACAAAAGTTATGAGAAAATAGAAGGTAGTGTAGTTTGTTCTATAATATTTGATCCCACAGGAACAAAATTGTTTTATGAAAATTTTACTGATCATTGTTTGATATGTTCTTTTTATTAGATAGAAAATAAAGTTTAGTTTTTTTTTATATGTCTAAGTTATTTATTGGATGAAAATTTTTTTTTTTGAGTTTTTATAAGTATATACATATACCTGAGGCGCCACAGGGTGGGTGGTAGCGTAGCTGGCTCATATTCTCGTGGTTCCTGGTTCAAGTCCTAGCTGGGGTCTATGGGAGGGGGTGAACCCAGCATCCGGATTCAAAATTGGGAAGCTACTTGATAAATAGTAGCATCAAGATAAAGGTTGATAGGTCCCGTTCTACTGATCATAGGACATTTAATTGATATAACCGAATTGATAGACGTTGTCCTTGCGTAGGATTTACAAAAGTCAGAAGTTTTTTTTATACATTTATCTAATATACTATATTCATTGAAAGCATATTTATACTAATCAGGTATGAATACACATTTTGGGGTAAATCCAACACGATAATGTTTATTGTCCCCTATCATGAATAAGAATGAATAGTCCCCGGAGGATTCCAAATGTTGTATGATCGAAGCGTTGTTTAGATTTAAATCTAAACAACTATTCTAATTAGTTGGTTTATTCTGTTGTTCTGTAAATCCTATTGTTACTGCTCATGCCATCATCATCTATTTTATTTACCCGTGTTAATTTAAAAATCCTTTAATAAAAAATAAAAACAAATTGGATTTAAATTTATATTAAAGAACCACATTTCCAAACAATTAGAAGGTGGACCACATGGAATAAATGGATAAAGAAAGGCTAAAGAGAAAATTATCAACTAAAATAATAATAATTAATAAACGACCATTGGGCGAACAAACAATATAAATGAAGAAAATAGCAAGCAATTGGTTAGGGATATATATATATAATTATATATATACAATTTTTGCTAGTATAATAAGATAAGATTTAAATGCAGTGGCATACCTAGGGGGGTGCGGTGGGTGCGGTCCGCACCGGGCGGCACTTATCTTGGGGCGGCATTTTTTATATTTAGTTATAGTTGTAAAAAGCAACTTATTCATTTCATATGTATTTTTTTTCTTTCTTAAATAATAAATGATTATTATGATTATTATAAGTTTACTATTTGATTTATATAAATTATGATCAACTATATGATTTCGAATATTATTCCTTGGTGTATATAAATGCATTTTAGTATAAATTTTGAATTCTATAATTCCAAGAACAGGATAATAGTTTTATTTTATTTTATTCATTAAAATTCGTTGAATTCGTAAACGCATCTTTACGATTTTGTTCAGCAATTTTTGCAAACTAAAATTTTTTGATATCAGTTTATAAATGTCATTTCTTTTGAAAAGTTTATATGATCACTTTGAAGTGATATACCAATATTTTTTTAAATCATCGATTTTTCTTTTGAAAAGCAGGGCCGGCGGAAAAAATATAAATATAAATTTTGAGAGCATTATACACGATTTTTCTAGTATGAAAGCTAGAAGAGTAAATATTATATTATTATGTTTACGAGTGCATACAAATATGTGTAAAAAAATTTACTCTCTATGTATTAATTAATATTGATTAAATAACTTAATAATTTATTTATGTGCATTAATTTATAAATACCACTATTTGATTGACTTATAATAAAAAGGGCGGCAAACTGGAGATCGCCCCGGGCGGCAAAAGTTCTAGGTACGCCACTGTTTAAATGTCTTTTTTTTAATTAAAACAGTCATTGGTTACTTACTCATACGGCAATATTTGGTCACCACTGTTCAGGAATGTATTAAAATTTTATTTGTACTTTTAATAATATAAATTGGTTCGGAATGAGATTTTGAAAAAATGATATGATCAAAGCAGGTTACTAAGAATGGAGGGGGAAGGGTTAATTTGCAGAGAGAGCAACAATCTCTTATAAACCAGTTGTTCCATTTATTTCGGTGTTCTTTTTTTTCGATAAGAGCTTATCTAATGGCTGAAATTAAACCTGATGAGTTTGAAATGTGATTAAGTTATAAATTTGAAAATTTTATTTGTTTATTTATTTTTTAAATCATATATTGATGCTTAAAAGAAATGAATTTAATGTTATACACAATGAATGAACGAATGATAGATCATATATCGATATTTATATACGATTATTTATTGATTTTAATAAATTTTTAAAATGAAAAAAAAAAGAAAAAGTAATTCGAGTTTCATTTTAAGATAATAATCAATCGATCGAAGTTAAAAATGCAAACTGGTCTTTTTATTTTTTTTAATTAAATTATATTTATCGATGATATATCCCAAAGATTATTCTCACACTAAATTAAATTAATTCAACAAATTTTATAGGGTAATCTTTATCTAGTCACGAGATCAGGCAACAGCATTCTAATAACTTATATTTCAATAGTAAAAAAAAATGTTGCTCTATAAAATTTGGATCGATTTCTTTTAAATTAATAACATTTATAACATTTGAAATTGTTTTTCTTTTTTTTGGGGGAGGGGGAGGGGAGAAGATGGAATAGGTAAAATAAAATTCAGGTTTCTTTTTTTTATTTTATTCTACAATATTTATTTAAATTATGAATACATAATTTATATATTATATAAAATACATTAAAATATTTTTTTTATGTATTACAATTTACAATTATCTAGATTATCCAATTAATTTTCACGGATAAAGCAAAACCCCTATGACATAGGTTCTTAAACTTATGTACTCCACGGACCCCCACTTGAAAAAATTTTTTTTGACGGACCCCCATCACAACTTTAGGTACTTTACGTCATTTTATTAATTAATTTCTGGCTTACGATCTCATAAGGACAAGGATATATGATGAATATTTCTAACAGTGATTGGTGAATAACGATTTTTTTGCATATTGTAGAACACATTTTATTAGAAATTATAATATTGAAGAAAGAAAATACAAACATTGTCATAGCAACAAATCTCACAAATTATAATGGGTACTTACATTAAATTCATATAAATATTTTATAATTTTTTTCAGAAAATATTAAATAAGAAATATTTTAAAAAATAACTGCATCTATCTCATTAAATATAACTTACATATTTAATGAGATGTATGCAGTTGTTTTCTTGAAACAAGAATCTCAATATCTGGCTTAATATTGGAAACTTTTAATCTAAGATCCGGCTCTACATTTAATTTGTTTCTATATTTAGACTTAATATAAAATAGTACCGAAAAAGCTTGTTCGCATAAATATGTTGTGCAGAATGGAATCAAGTGTTGAAGTGCTTTATTTGCAAGCGCAGGATAATCTGACCTGAGAAGTAACCAAAAGTTGCTCAATTCAGTTTTGTTAAATTTTAGTTTATAAGTTGTATCACATGATAATTCCACGAGAATATCTTGTTCAGGTGCAGATAAATGTTTAGCATTTGTAATTTCCATATTAAATGGATCTCTAATCCAGTTATTGCAAGGATCAGGAGTAGAAAAATACTTCCTGAAGTTGCTTTTCAAAGTAATTAAATGTTCAACAAATAATTGACGCGTTTGATTAAGCAATTTTTCACTGGAGCTTTCTATGAAATCATTGAGAGTTGGAAAAGACTCATATACACCGTTCTGGATGCGTTTCGACCACAAGTCGATTTTTTTAATCATTGCTTCTATTTTATCTTCAACTTTAAATATATTTACAACAGTACCTTGCAGGCTCAAATTAAGTTCGTTCAATTTTGTAAAAATATCAGTCAAGTAAGCCACCTTAGCTAACCAGATAAAATCATTGAAACATTCGGTCAGTTCAAAATGCGCATCTATTAAAAACAATCGTATTTCATCTCGAAGCTCAAAAAGGCGAATGAGTACTTTCCCGCGGGACAACCAACGTACATCTGTATGTAATAATAAATGTGTATGTTGACTACCCATTTCCTCACACAAAATTTTAAAAACTCTGGAATTAAGTGGACGAGCCTTAATGAAATTGACAATTTTAACTACTTCGTCTAATGTTCTTTTCAAATCTGGTGACATATTTTTGGCTGCTAATGATTCTCTGTGAATGCAGCAATGATTCCAAACAACCTGAGGCGCAACATTTTTAATAAGAGCAATCAATCCAGTTCTTGTACCTGACATTGCACGAGCACCATCAGTGCAAATTCCAACACATTTTGGCCACTCTATTTCATTTTCGGTTATAAAATTATTCAAACTGTTAAATATGTCATTAGCTGTCGTTCGTGAAGGTAGTGAATCACAAAACAATACATCTTCTTGTATTTGATTTTCAAACTCATATCTAATGAAAGCTAACAAATTGGCATTATTAGTGACATCAGTACTTTCATCCAATTGTAATGAGTAATAGTGACTTTTGCGCACTCTCGATATTAATTCTTCTTTTATATTACATGACATGTCTTCAATCCTATTCTTAACCGTATCATTTGATAATGAAATCAAATTTATATCGTTTGCTGCTTTAGTTCCTAACATTATATTTGTAATTACTTTTGTAGCAGGAAGAATTAATTGCTCTGCTATATTATGCGGCTTTCCTGCTTTAGCAATAAGTAGAGCTACTTCATATGATGCCATTACTGCTTTCTTACTCATACCACCAGATCCCGTCTTTACCATCAATTTCTGACTTGAATTAAGTTCTTCTTTTTTCATTTTAAAAAATTCGATAGACTTACTAACATGCTCGCTGTGCTTTGTTTGTAAATGACGTCTGAGATTAGCAGGTTTCATACTTTCATTGGATAAACTTTCCTGACATAGAACGCAGACTGGTCTTTCCACATCATTGTTGCAAATATAAGTAAATCCAAATGATAAATAATCATCCGAATATTTTCTAGTTTTGCGTTTCTTGGTAGAGTTTGCTGTTGATGCCTCATCATCTGATTCTTTCCGTTTCTGTGTTGAACCAGTTTGTAGCCAACGATCCATTTTATGGAGTAATTTATTAACATTGAACTACAATAATATAAATATAATATAAATATAATATAAATATAACGAATTATTATTTACTAGCTATGTTTTAATATGATTTTAAATGAATGTTTTAATATCATTTTAAATGAATGTTTTAAATCATTTTAATAAATGTTTTAAATCATTTTAAATAAATGATTTAATATCATTTTAAATGAATATTAATTTATATAATAAATATATTTCGTAATTTGATTCTAAAATATTATTAATTTCGTAATTTGATTCTAAAATATTATTAAAATAAATATTTTTTATTCATAAAACTAACTTATACTTACTCTCAAAAACAGCCTTTCTGGGAAATTGCAAAATGTGTTTAGTGTTTTTATAAAATAATGATCATGCAAATTACACTAAAAATTAAAAAAAATTATTAGCTATAATAAACTATTATTAGCTATAATTTAATTATAATTAATTAAATTAATAAAAATAATTTAAAGATACAACTCGTTGAGAAATGAACTTATAATTAACATTAATAAAAATAATTTAAAGATACAACTCGTTGAGAAATGAACTTATAATTAACATTTGCTTTAAAACTGTTTAAAACCCCAGAGTGGACGCTGACAATTTGGGTTTTTCCGGGTAAGACTGTCCCCTCCCCTGGTTTTCCCCAATAACAAAGTGAAAGAAAATTCCCTTATATGCCTCCCCTTCCGAGCCCCTAAGAGGGGTTATTTTAAAGGAACAATCGAAAAATGATTTTAAATGAATGAATGGATGAAAATTCAAATTTTATATATAGTTTTTTATATATGTTTATTTATTCACAAAAAATTAATTGACATAATTATCAATTTAATAAAATAAAATAGTATTATTAATAGTATTAAATTATAGCCGTAATTCTCTAGGAGGATATAGTTAAACAATGAACTTTAAATATTTATATATGTATATATTTTTACGATGATTTTTTTCCGAGGACCGCGGACCCCCAGTAAAGGCTTCGCGGACCCCCAGGGGTCCGCGGACCACAGTTTAAGAACCACTGGCCTAAATAATACAAAACACTAAAATACCCGTTACAATATTTTTTTTTATTTTGATTAAACTAGCAGATTAATTTTAAAGATATTTTTTTATTTTTCAAAAATATGTCTGGTGAAAGATTACTATACACTAAAATCAACTTTGTTACTTTATAAATAAATTTCAAAAATTTAAAATAAAAATGAATCATCAATCACAGAGATCTTATTTATCTCTAACAGGTGATTATTTTTTTTTTCTCCCTTAAATTGAAGGCGAGTAATTCTTAATGATGGAGCCCTCTTTTGGTGGTTAATTGAACTTGGATTACAGATGTCAGTATTGGTCATTGGTTCATCGAATGGACTTTGCTATGCTCTAATTTCCTTTCATATTAAATATTTGTAGGAAAAAATAAAATAATTATTCAAGCCAAGTCATTTGTTCTATAACTTGCATTTCATAAGCCTTATCAATCAACTGAATATTTTTAAAACTGCCACTTTTTATCAGTTACAAGGGTGAAATTTCCCACCATCCTTAATTAATTTATATAAATGTAAGTATTATAACAAAAGAAAAATTTGTTTTGTTTTTTTTTTAAATAAAATAAATAAATAAATATAATTCTTAAATAATGGTAATAATATTTTTTTTTATTTTAGATGAAAATTATAATCTTATGCACCCTATTAGGGGTAGTTTTTGCCCATAACACTCCGCCAACGGTAACTAGGTTTAGAAACTCCGTTTCGGAGGAATTTATAAACTTAATCAATAATGCTCAAAGTACTTGGAAGGTATTTATTAATCGCCTCTAATTCAAATGATACCCTATTAATTGATTATTATTAATTTTTATAAAACATATCTATTTATAGTAAAATATTCTGAGATTTTTATTAAAAAATAAAGATTTAATGCGCATTAAAAATTTTTAATTTTTTTTTTTTTATACAAGAATATGACGTTTTAATGTATATTTAATTTTTATTTATTTATTTATTTTTTTTTACACTTATTAACAATGCAAAATAAGTATATTTTTGAACAACCCCAAAAAAAAAATTATTTTATTACATTTTTGAGATGATAATTAAGATTAATTAAATTTTGTTACACTTGAATTTATCATGTGATCATGAATCATTTTTTTTTAATGATTTATGATGATTCATTTACTATTCAATACGAATTGTATATTGTATTATCGGAAACAGGTCATTTAAAATTTAAAAAAAAAATCAATGAATTATTTATGTCAACTCACAATTTAATCGGAATATTAACAAATGTGTGAGTCGTGTTAATCAACGCCCTACCCTTAAAACATTTTTTTTTTTGGACACTTGGAATCCAAGTTTGATTAAACTAATCTTATTCACATTCATTAGTGTATAATTAACGTGACCATTTATTTTTTTTCCTAAAAACGGGACATTTTTTAATTTTCGGTATTAGTTTAGGGAGGCTATGAAGAAAACGTATATTTTTTATTATTTCTATTTATTATAATGAAAATAACTGAAAAATATAGTAAATAATATAACAATAACTTAGAATAATAATATAATAATAAATTTAAAATAAGGGACAAGCTACCTGAAAACGGGACTGTCCCGTTCAAAACGGGACGTATGGTCACTTTATGTATAATATATAATTTTTAAAACTAAATGAAATTATATGCTGAAATTCGATCATTGCTCATTTTGTTCCGCGTACCTACCCAAAAACTTTTAAAGACAATAATGTTATTATAAAAAGCATAAATATTTATATATATTTATTAAATTCTATTTATGTAACTTTTATACTTTATATTTATATAGAATTATTATCCTCAATTAATGAAAAAATATATTTAATTTCAAATTTTAAAATTAATAAAAACTTAGATGGAAGATGAGAATATACATAATTTATGATGATTATATTTAAATAATTATAAATAAGATTGTAAATAGTCAGAGTAGTATTATCATAACGTTTTAAAAATATATATAACATCTTTCAAAAACAAAAAAATACATTATGATTTTTATAAAAAATAAAGATTTTCATTGGGCATTAGATTGGTATAGAAAAACTTTTAAAAAATATATCTAGGTATATTTACACTTATTTTAAATTCAAATAATTTAGAAATATAATATTTTATATAAAAAATAAGTTAAAAACTATTTAATCAATTCGGGGAGGGGGGGGGTCTAAGCTCTCTAAATGAGATAAGAAATTATATAAATTTGGAAACTAATCAATAAACTTTTTAAAACAATAATGTGAAGATTGTGCAGGATTAAAATTGGATGTAATACGCGACTGATATGTACCCGTTTAGGATTTTTTAAGTTAAATGCACACAACAAAACTCCCATTTGAAGATAAATTTAGTAGAAAAGAATATAATATTATATAAAGATACAAAAATATAAAATTTTATGTTGTTTATTTGATATCTTATCATTTTAATAATATACATTGAACTTTTGATAATCTTAAAATAATTTATATTTGTAGAAAATTATCATCGTTTATTTTTATTATTTTATGGAAAATTGACAAGTTATTGATATAAAATCATAAATATTTATTTCAAAGATATGAATGGTAAAATGTTTAACAAACAATTTACTGTTGAATCACAATCTTTTTTTTTTAAAAAAAATAAATATTATAATTTTAATAGATATTAGTATTTGTAGATTATCTACAAATAATACAATGTTTCAACGAGAGTTGTGTAACAGTCCTTTATTTTTAAATCGAAAATATTATTATTATTATAAAGGATTGGAAGAGAAAAAAATTATTATTTAGAAAATTAAAGTTTTTTAAAAAAAAAACATTTATATGTATGTCTCTATTATTAAGGCTACCATTTTTTGAAAACACCAAGTTAGGACATTTTACCTTTTTTTTATAGAACCAAATTGAAAATAATTTTGGAAAAAATTCGGAAATTCTAATGTTCAAAAGCTTAGTTCCTTTTAAGGAAATATTTCCGCCTCTGACTATTATGGTCTAATCAATTTATTAATGTATCCCTTTGTACAAGTGGATAATAATTGCCACTATGACACGATCATTCATATAATATAATATAGTATATATATGACAATAAATTGAATTTTATGTAAATATAAATATATACAGAACATAACGAAAATGAAAATAAATCCAAGGCATTAAATATATAAATAAATATTTAATTTTTCTTTTATTATAAAAATATAATAGAGTGACAGGTCTAATAATAAAACATCTATTATAATTTATTTTGCTTAATTATATAAATCAAATTTTCTTCTCAATGTCATTCATTAGAATTATTTACTGTTTTAGAGATCTTTCATCCATTTTTAATTATAAATAATACCTTTTTTTATAATTATCCCTTAAATAAATAATAGTTTTCTTTTTGTTTATAGGCTGGTATAAACTTTCATCCTGACACTCCATCAAGTTATTTTAAACAGCTTATGGGAGTACTTCCTGATTCTGATAAGCATAGGCCTCCTGTCTTACGCCATGTTTTTGGAGAAAATGCCCCACTTCCAGAATCCTTTGATTCTCGTGAACAATGGTCTAATTGTCCAACAATAGGAGAAATTAGAGATCAAGGAAATTGTGGTTCTTGTTGGGTAATTAATGTTTTTTTTTTTTTATTGTATATGGGAATGGACAAAATAATATGAGCAACGTGCAATATATGTACCTTAGTTTTAATTGTGTAAATAATATAAAATAAATAAAGAAAATAAAAAAAAAACTAATAAAATTTGTTTTAAGAGAAAAGAGAAGCAGAAAAGTCAAAGACCAATGAAAATTAAAAAGGATTGTGGCCATACATCCTAATACTTCCTTGACAACAGTGTTAAACAAATTCAACACTTGAGTAATACTGTTTCATCAAATCTAACATTCTTATGTTAGGTGGAATGCAATAACAAACGTCAACGCTAAGCTAAAAAAAAAAAATGGTGTTCCATCATAAAACCTGAACCTATGTCGGGTTTACTTATGAAAACTCCCAAAAAAGCCTGCAATCTGGACTGCCTGATTAAGCATGATGAGATTTTGTTAAGATTCCTCTTATTACTATCAATGTATATTTCGACGTCCACAATAATGAAGTTCTGGATATTCCTAACATATTGCACATTACAAGAAAAAAAATGCCATATTTTAAAATGTTAATGTGCCCAAATGCACAGCAAAACAGTTTAATCAAACATTTTCCTTGGCCGCCAGACTTCAATATAAATGTACCTTTAATGACAAATCTATTCCGCAAAGTCCAGCTGTTATTATATAAAACAAAATGTGACTCAACACCAATTAAATGATTAAATATTTATTGTCTCTAGATGATATATGTATATTATTTTGTCTAAACCCTGCATATATATTTATTTATATTTATAAAATAACTATTTATATATTTATAAGGGAATTTTGTTAATAAAACCACATATTGATATTTTTTTTATTGTAAATTTATTCAAAAAAAATACAAAAAATACACAACGTTTCCATTGCTACTTTTGCAATCGAAACGTCGTGTTTATTATTATTATTATTTCTTTGAAAAATTCCCTTATAAATAAAAACAGCCACCAAATCTTTAATAATTTAACTATTTATATACTTATCACTTAGGCATTTGGAGCAGCAGAAGCGATATCTGATCGTATATGCATTCATTCAAAAGGTGAAATTAATTTCCGGGTCTCTTCTGAAGATCTTTTAACATGTTGCTCGTCCTGTGGAATGGGATGCAATGGTGGTTATCCAGGTGCCGCTTGGGATTATTGGGTTAAAAATGGGTTGGTTAGTGGAGGAGCATATGGATCTCATCAGGTAAGATATAAACAAATAAAATAAAAAGAAATATACAATATTTTATTGCATTATTAATATATGATGGTTTTTTTATAATATATCAGGGTTGCCAGCCATATGCTTTTCAACCATGTGAACATCATGTAAATGGTACGAGAATGCCTTGTTCTGGTGGAGAGGGAAAGACTCCGGAATGTAGACATTATTGTGAAAAAGGATATAGGATTCCTTATAAAAAAGATTTGCATTATGGTAAGTGGATATATATATATATATTGTAAAGGTTTTCTTGGGTTTATAGGGGGAAAGGGAAAGGGGAAAGAATGAGGGGTGTGATGTTTGTAAAAAAAAGGGTGGGGAAAGAATCAATTAAAAAAATTAATATAAATAAATTTTTTTATTTAAATTAATATTTAATTTAATTTAAATTAAATTAATAAATTTAGAATTAATTAGAAGATAATTAATTTTGATTTTAATAAATTAATAAATACATTAATTAATTTTTTTATATTCAAATCAATTAGTAATTATGATTTAAATTACTAATGAGGTTTTAAAAGATAATGAAGGTAGGAGAAGTGAGGGGGGAAAATATGGCGTCCTTCTAATTCGACGAGGGTTGTGAATAAAGGAGGTAATTTCAATTTGTGGTCCAGATAAAGATGTAGCACTCAGATAACAGTGATTCCAGCGTGAAATAGAGAAAGAGTTGTACAATGGAAGAGAGTGATTAGCTTATTAGATGTGAACTTTTATAAATTTTATTATAAGTAAAATAAATAACGTTAGAAAATTTTCTTTTAAGAATCTTTGTTATTTTAAGCAATAAATCGTATTAATTAGTTTTACAAATGGTAATAGAAATAATATCAATTAGTAACAAGAACTTAAATTATAATAAAATAAAAGGAAGGAAATAAAGTCTTATCCGTGTCGTGGTGTGGAAATGGCGGCTGACATATGATGTCGTGATGATTTCCAAGAGGTCCAGATGAGTAGATTTTGTGAGGATCGAAAGAACCAGGTTGTCTTGTGTCTTCACGGGTTGAGATCACTTTTTTCCAATTTTATGGAAAATTAATTAAGGAAATAATATTTTTTTGTTTTCTATTTTAATTCCAATATTTTAATATTTTGTTTGGAAAAGAATGAGAGTTAAAAAGCATTTAGAAACGCATACATTATATAAAAGTTGATTGAGCAAAATAGAACACGTCTGTTCTCTCTGGTGTCTCGATAAAGAATAATTTTTACAACAATATCTATAAACAAAATCAACACTCGGATAAATTAACTCACACTCTCACATAAACACACACAGACAGGGAGTTCTTCCGTCTCTTTCTAATTTTATTTACAAAGTTCTATTTTAATTAAATAATTTATTTTATAAATTAACTAATTATATCTCTAAGTGAGATCAAATTTCAAATTCTTACAACTAATAAATTATATTATATTTAAACACATAAAAAGAAAGGGATAGAGATATTGGCATTAATAAAACTTAAATATAAAATACAGAAATACTTAAAATTAGGGACTGAATTGAAAATATCAGTACAATATATATATATAATATTATAAATAAAGATTTTCATGATCCTTAAAATTATTAAAATATCTCACAATTATAACCTAAAATTATTATTATTATTATTATTTCTTTGAAGAATTATTTTTAAAAGTAATCAGCATACAAGTAATAGCATAAATTTATCTCTTCTTTATTTCCAAAAATTCAGACCAATGGATTCTCCACAATGCTCATTCGCCTTTATTATTCTAGATCCAAATTATATATATATATATATGTGTAGGAATTCTTTAATCGTTTAATAAACAAAAATTATAAAATTAAAGATAACAATTCAAATTCTTAATAATTATTTTTGGATCGTAATTCTTTGAAAATCTTTCTTCTCTTCCGTATAGTCTATCTACCAATTCGTTAATTAATCAACAACTGATCTAGTTTTTCTCCTGCCTGGTGACGTCATCCCACATATAAATATATATATTTTAAAAAATTTTTAATCTTTTCATTTCCAACAATCCTTAAAGGAAAGAACATAATTCATTAAAATAATCTCCAAATCCTTAAACAAATTTAAAACAAAAAATATTTATAAATAAAAAAAATTAATTTTATTTTTTAGGTAAAAGTTCCTATTCAATTATGAATGACGAAGAACAAATCAAAAAAGAGATTTTCTTAAATGGACCAGTGGAAGCTGCTTTTACAGTTTATCAAGATTTTCTCAATTACAAATCGGGAGTATATCAACATGTTTCAGGCGACCCCCTCGGAGGACATGCAGTTAAAATGATTGGTTGGGGAGTTGATGATGATACTCAAGCTCCTTATTGGCTTATTGTAAATTCATGGAATAATGACTGGGGAGATCATGGTACCTTCAAAATCCATCGAGGTGCCGATGAATGTGGAATTGAAAGTCAAATTACAGCTGGAATCCCAAAGGATTAAATCAAATGAATTATTTTTAATCATTTAAATGTGATTTTCTTTCCCTCTAAAATGATATATAATTTGTAGAAATATATATTTTTTTTTTTATTATTAGTTATTATTTGTTGTAATTTTAACACAACCAAAATAAAAAATACCCAAAGATATTTTTCTAAATAGAATTTTAATTTATATATATAGATTTATCACACATTATACCTTTAACTTTTCGTATTGTCATAATAATAGTTATTATGCTTATATAATTGTTATAAATAGATATAAATATGTTTTTAATCAATAGCAACAAATGTATATACAATGGAAATAGATATTTATGAAAAACCATCAACATATGCTAATGATTATCGATGCCCACAATTATCAAAAAGACCTAAAGGGGGTAACAAAAGAGTAAGTCAAAAATTATCGTCAATATTTTATTTTTAATTTTTTTCATAAATTATTTAACTCTTATTATTATTAAAGTTATACTACGAGCCTATTAACCCACCGCATCCTCCACCAGAAATTCGTGATAATGAAACGTTATTTAAATATAAATGTACAGCTAAAATCCCTTTTCAACTTTATTTATTACCTAAAGATATAGTAAAAACGAATCCAAACGATATTATTGATTTTCCTGTAAGTTCAAATTTTTATTTTTATATTTTATTAAAATAATTACTAACCATAAATATTTCTAAATAGTAAATTGGAATTTTATTTACTAAATAAAATCTAATTTATTGATTATTTATTTATATTATTCAATGGAATATTTAAATTTTAATATTGTTTATCGAAATGCCATATATAAATTTTTGAAAAATAACAAATTTGGTAGCTTTATTATCATGTTGTTTTTCTTTTAAAAATTAATTTTTATAATTTAAATTTTAAAAATTGTTTTAAAAAAAAAGAATTTAAATTACAAATATTTATATATTTGTATAGTAAATTAATATTTTTCACTTTTCAAATGTGTGAAAATCAAATTTATTAGAAATACCTAATTATTTAAATGAAGAATAAATTAAATATAATAAAATGATTAAATAGAATAATTTAATAAATAAGTATAGAAATTTAATTATTCTTTATTTAAATAATTACTTTTAATAAATTTGATTTTCATAGGTACATTTGGAAACTGAAAAATGTTTATGATACAAAAAACAACAATATATATATATAATTTTATTATTTAATTAATAAATAAAAGTGTAATATCAAGACGTAACATTAATTAATTTTTCCTAAAAATACAATAATTATAATGTATAATTTTTTTTAACTATTAATTGTTTGCAAATATAAATTGATAGAAAACTACCGTTCCAAAAAGATTAAAAGTTCCTCGACCTATTCATAGCGTGAGTCCTGCTGTGTCTTTTGAAGAAGCTGAAGAATTATTAGGTAAAGATGTGAAGACTATGTTAACGAAATACACTTATACCACATCTCGAATGAAAGATAGTGAAGAAGCAAATATTCAAATTGATATTAGAGAGATTCCTAAAACAACTTTAGAAAAAAAAAGCAATCCAGTAAACACATTTCGAATATTTTTATTAATACATCAATTTATTAAATTTATTTAATATCGGTATAGATGAAATTTGATGAATCCATTCATGAGCCTCTTCCTTTAGGCTGGAAACAAGCAGGAAAAAGATGGGATGAACTTCAAGCAAGATGTCTAGGTAATCCAAATGAAAAATTTTGGAAAAAGCATGCACCTCTAGTAAGGTACTTTATTAAAACATTTTATCCATTCATTAATATCACTGATCATATTAAATGAGGTATCAACTTAAATTTAAGGAAATTTTTTTATCTCTGACTTTTGTAAGTCCTACGCAAGGACAACGCCTATCAAGTTGGTTATATCAATTAGGTGTCCTATGATCAAGGACCGTTCTGGTCCCTAGAGAAATTCCTTTGCCAGGCTCTGAACTTGAATGTGAGCCAGCTACGCTACCTCCTACCCTGTGTCTCTTTAACTTTAAGAAATTCATTCAATAAATAATTTAAACAACAATTATATACTATTATAAAATTATTTGAGCAATTGTAAAGTGACGAATATAAATAACTTAAATTAAATTGATATTAGATAATAAAATGGCCTACAAACTTGAATTGTCTCCCAGCATCAGTTAATTACGATTTCAATGGACTTAAATATAACAATAAGTATATTATTATAAATCTAAAAAATATTGTTCATTTCCAAAATTTAATTTCCTAGACAAAATATAAAATATAGTATTTAATACTTATAAAAAAAAATAAAAATAATAATTATAAATAAAGAATATTATTAATTGTAAGGATAATTTTTATCAAATTTTAAAAAATAATTTCATTTTCTTTTTATTTTTTTATACTATATATGCTTATATTTATACTATTTAATTCTTTATAGAGTGAACACAATGACTGATTGGAAAACAGGTATTGTCCCAGAAGAAACTTTACGCAAAGTAAATGAATTATCTCAATCAGGTCGTTTAAGACAACCTCACGAGATTATGGTATCTGGATGGACAGGCTATAAAGTAAAATTACCAATTACTGTTCCGCTAGAAAAGAAAGAGAATTTGCAAAAATAAATATCTAATCAAATAAAAAAAATAACTTTTTAATTCATTTTTTAAAAGAAATTCATAAGAATCAAAAAATTGAATGAATAATTTTTTTAATTATATAAATTTTCAGGTATTTTAAACTTGAACTGAATAGTTTCATAAGTATATAATCAGAAGAATCTAGATTAGTTTTTTTTAAGTTCATCAAAATTTTTTTAGTTGATATTTATAAAATAAATTTTCTCTTTAAAGATTATCTTTATATTATAAAATTTATAATTTACCTTAAAAATTTTATTCTAAAAGAAGTATTGTTTATCATTTTTTATTTATATTATATTTTATTCTTAAAAGAAATGATTCTTCTAATAACGATAAAATTTTAATTTTCCCACCAATAGTTTATATTTCAAATGGCGATTTTTCCAAATTGTTTATAATTTAACCAGGGAGGTAATATAACCAAAATATTTAACTGTCAAAATTGAACTACTTTTCTTATATAATTAGGAATTATTTTATATTTATTTTTAAACACATTTTTACTTAATGGCACATAATAATACATAAAGTTTATTTTAAATTATTGAAAGATAATGTCTGAAAAAGTTATGCAAATGGAAGAGCCTATTGAATTCGAGAAAAAAATTATTAGAAGACGAAAAAAACAATTATATAAAAATATTCGAAATCAAATGGAATTTTATTTTAGTGATGCTAATCTATCTAAAAATAGATTTATTGGTCAATTAATTCAACAAGACCCTTGTAAGTATTCTTTTTCTGCTTAAAAAAATAAAATATAAATATATTTTGTTTGATATATTTTTTAATAGTAAATTTTAATTTCATTTAAAATTTTTCAATTATAATTATGAATAAATATCCAAAAATAGTTATTTCTAGTTATAGGGTTACTATAAATCGAAAGAAAACTTAGAATAGGAGATTCAACCACATAAGAAATATATAATATTTAAATTATATTAATATTTTCAATTCCTTCAAAATATAATAACCAAACTTAAAAAAAAAATAATTTTAAAAATACTGTGAGCCCCGAAATTAAATAACATTTTTTTTTATTTAAAAATGATGACTATTTTATTTTTTATTACAAGAACCTCACACTATAAATTGATAGATTTTACCCGGTTAAATACTATGCCATTAATTGTAATCTTTTTTACGAAACAGGAATCTGAAAAAATCACAATCTTTACATTTTCTTCTTTTTTTTGTTTTCTATTTCAGGAAATAATTATTACTCATTAAATATTTCGAAAAAAATAATAAAATATTTTTTTATGTTTTCATTTTCACTTAATATGATTATTTTATTAATAGAATTTCATTTTATAGTTGTAGATTTAACAGTATTTATGGGATTTAATAAAATAAAAGCTCTAACATCAAATATTGAAGATATAGTTGGAAGTTTAAAAAAATCTACTTATTTGAAATTGAATGATGAATGTACCAAAGTTGCACGAATTACTCCTTTTGAACCAAAACACGACTCAGATGAATGTACTATTTATGTTGTAAGTATATTTTATTGATTTAATCCACTAAGATAAAAATTGATTAGTTATTTAAATTGTAACCTTTGAAATGTATAAATAATTGTTTTATTATATAATGAACATTAATAATAATTTTTTAATTATACTTTGATTAATTTTTAGGAACAACTTCCACCTGATGTCTCACATGAATGGTTGAAAGATAAATTCTCTTCATTTGGTGAGGTTGTTTATGTATCAATTCCAAAATATAAAACTACAGGAAAAATTAAAGGATTTGCTTTTGTTGAGTTTGATTCTATTGTATCTGCACAAAAGGCTTTACAAGAATATATTTCAATGGGTTGCTGTTTACCTTCTCAAATGTTACCGGAAGAATTATGTAGTATAACTGCCTTTCAAGAAGAAGAGAATCAAGAAATTAATGAAACTCAATTAAAGAAGGAGGAAGGTGAAGAATTAAATAATGAAATAAATGAATATAATAATAAAGATGAATTACCACTGGAAACAAATAAAAAATTAAAGAAAAAATTAAAAAGGAAAATAGATGATACTTCTTTTGAAGAATCATCTTCCAATAAAAATGAAGATTCAGATTTTGTAGAAGACAACAAAGATGCAAATAAACGTCAAAAAGTAATGGAAGAAGACTCTAACAAAGAACAAAATAAATCGTTGGAAGAAGAAAATCTTACAAATGTGGAGAAAGATGTAGAAGAAACAGAAAATAATCCAGAAGGAAAAGAAAACAAAAAGAAACGCAAAAGAAAGAAAAAGAAAAAAATGAAAATGCAAATCGAAGAAAATTTTAAATTACAAATAATGCCAAAGTATTATTCTTTTTATTTTTTTTTCACTCATTGATATAGATTATATTATATTATTTATAATTAATTCTTAGTACACTTTCAAAATTATTTTTAAAATTTTCATAATTTAGTAAAACTTATTTTCTCATTCATTGATTAGATTAGTCAATACTTTTATTATATCTATATATTAAGTGGTTTTTTCCGAAAATCCAAGTTAACAAATTCAAATCAAGTTATTGCAAAATTATGATAAATTATGATATCGTATAAATATTTTAAAATTAATTTGACTGAAATTTTTATGTTTTTAGAAAAGAATGGAAAAGACTGCGTAATAAATATCTTGAATTACAGAAAAATAAAATGAAAAATCTTAAACAATATTTAAATAATGTAAAATGGGCCAATACCCCACAAAATAATCAATCCAAAGAGAACCCGAAAGAAAAAGAGGAAAAAAATCCTTTTGAATTTATTCCAGGTGTTATATTAAAAGTTACCTTTGATGAACCTATAAAAGATATTAAAAATTTTAAAGTAAATATTTATTTATTTGTTTGTTTGTTTAAAAATTGAATAATCAATTTTAATTTCTTCATTATAATTTTAGTCGGAAGCTCATAGTTTACAAGATATTAAATATATTGATACTTCTGAAGGGGCTAATGAAGCTTATATAAGATTTTCATCTGGCGAATCAACTTTAAATGCTTTTGAAAAAAAAGTATGGGAAAATATACAAATATTAGAAGGTAAGAAAGAAATGTACCCATATTCGGATTATTTAAAAAATTATTAAATTAAATATTGAAAAATATTAAGGTGTTGAATGATATATAATATATATATATAATAAATGGAATACTCACATTAAGTGATTAAATTAATTTGATTGTTTTTCAAATTAATATTTTATGCATAATTTATTTATCTATTTTATAAAATGAATTTTAAAAAAAAATATTTTTTTTCTAGGTAAAGAAGAAAAAAATTATTGGGAAAAAATGAAAAAAGATCGCGAAGAGAGATTTCAAAATCGTATTAAGCCTAAAATACGTGGACGTACAAAATTATTAAAAAGAGCAGAAAAAGCTTTAGGAAAACATATACGTTTTGATTAAAGTTAATATTTTATTATAAAATAGAATAATAAAGAATCTTTAAAAGAATAAATATTTATATTAAATGTTTATAAAACATAATTGTAAATATATTTTTTATTTAAATTTTTTTTTTATTTTAATTAATCTCATTTCTTAACATTTCGAACCTTCTTTTTTTTCTATTGAAAAAACAATGATAATTTCTTTTTAGTTCATAACTTTTTCAACTCATTTCATAAAAGATTTTCAATCATTCAATTTATTGTCCAATCAAGATATAGTACATACTTAACAATTTTATTTTATTTATTATTCTCATAACAATTTTCAGCAAAATGGATTCCTTTATTTATTTTCGATTTTTCGTGTATTTTTGCTTTTAAAGGATCTCCTAATAAAATTTGATCTTTAATTTTGTGACATTCTTCTTGTTTCAACTCTAATTCACATTGTATATTAAAATTCTAAAAACAATTATATTTATCCCAATTACAATTAAATGAATAATGAATAAAAATACATAAAAAAAAACATTGATAATGTCTACCTTTAATAATTTTGCGACTGTGATATCTTCTCTTTCAACATAAGCTTCAATTTTAGACATTCGTTTTGTTTCTCCATTTGTAAGTTCTAATAAACTTTCTTGTAAAGTTTTTATCCTTTTTAATAATTGGGCAACAATATTTTGACGACGTTGTGTTTCAATTTCAAGATTTAAATTCCACGTCTCTTCCTTTATAAATAAACATTAAATTTTTAAAAAATAATTTTATGAATTTTATAATTTGTATAAAGTATATGAAATATTTACTTTATTATTTTCTATTAATTTCAAGAACCATTTTCTATCATATTTATCTGCTGATAATCTTAATTTTAAATCGTTATATTTTGTCATTAGTTCTTCAATTTTTTGAAATAATTCATCTTCTTCTGGTGAAAAATCTTTAAAGAAGATCTCATGTTACTTTTCTAATTACAATTTTTTCTATTTCTTTTCTATTTTAAATTAAGCACTACACATACTTATTTTATTCAATCATTTTGGTGATTTATTAAACTTATAATTATTTAAAAATAATTTTTTTTAAATATCTATTTCCTTGCAATATTTATATATGTTTTGTATTTTTTGTGTCGAACAAAAACTTTTAAACCTAAAATATTTATCTTATTGAAAACTAACCATTTATTTGATTACACGTTGAAACGAAATGCGAAAAAATCTCTTCATAATTTAAGGTATCATTATTAATCAATTCTTCTCCATTATTTATAATTTTTTTTAATAATTTATATGCATTGTAAAAGGCATAATCCAACTTAATGGTTGCTTTATCATCTTTTTTTAAATATTCACAAATCCATTTATTTATACTATTAAATTCATTCAACATTTCAGTGATATTCAATTTTATTCTTGTAAGCTGTTTATCATAAGATAATAAGCTAAAACAATATATATATATATAAAAATATTATATATATAGGGAAGAGAGTTGGGGGGGGGGGGGTCACAGTACACTTTTAACATTTTATAACTGAAATTAACTCTTAGATTTTGCAGATGTAAGGAAAGGGCATCATAATCAAATTGCCAGGCACAGAACCGACCGACGGTTTGAAATAAATTAATTTCCAGCTACAGAAACAATTTCAAATAATTTAAATGTATCTATAAATGGAATAAAAAACAGATATGGATAGAACTTAAATATTTTATTTATAATATATAAGAAGGCGCTGAGTGTGACGTCATGAAGGGCTGCGTGACGTCATATAATTTTAAATTAAGAAAAAACTAATGATTTTTCCCCGAGGATAAAACCAATACAAAGTGCATGATTCGTGGAGATATGTAAATATCTCCCCATGTGAAATTTGGTGTGAAAACAATATCTCCCTTACTATCGTCGGTCGGTAAAAAAATATAAGAGAATGGACTGGGATCAAGAATAACGGGGAGTTGTTCCATTTGGTGGCGGATCGGAAGGCGTTTTCCAAAGTGATCCCCAACATGTGGGTGATTTGACAAGGCAATGGTATGAAAAAAATTCTGTGTTTATTAGTTAGTTAATAATTGATTCCTAGGTTTATAAATAAAGCAAAATATCAAAAAATCAATCATATCACTTGAAATGATTTTGTTTTTGTTTTTTTGAAAAAACAATTCCAAATAAATTGGAATGCATATAATTAACTTTTCATATTTATTTTTAAATGTCCTAAGGTGAGCCACTAGGTAGGATAGTACAACTTGGAACAAGATACAAGTCTATTAAACATTTTTTTTTTAAATTTTCGTATAATTGATAAAAGATTTGAGGGTTATTGAATAATGTAGGGTAAGGTAAAGTTTTGAAAATAATTCATCAATAGGAATATATGTATAAACATTATTTTTCTAGTATTTTCAAAGATTGCTATATTTATTGTGATAATTGGGATATTGGGAGAAATTGATGAAAATTCATTGATATATAAATTTAATTTTAACGATTTAATATCATAATATAATTAATAAATTGAAACATCCATGCATTTTTAGAATGAATAGTTGAAATTTCGAAAAATAGGTATAGGTATAACACAATAAGTATTTTATTATTTAAAAATATATTTAGATATTTAAATGTAAAAACAATCCAAATTACTTGTGAGCAAAGTTTTCTAATTGTATTTCTACTTCATTTATAAAATTTTTTAATTCATTAGCATTTTCGAACTTCTCTATATCTCTATCTTCAACCTGGATTAAATTAAATTTTGAATATATATAAAAACTTATTTTTTTAAATAAATATTTATATAAATTTGTCAATTGTATATAAAATTCAAAAATATATACGAGGTTTGTTCAAAAGAAGAGGTGAATTTTGAATTTTCGAGGGGTGTGTTCATTCGATTATTGAAATTTTTTTTTGTTATGTTGGTGCATATGTTTCTCATATGTTGACATTATCAGTCATCTTGGATTAGTAGTTTGTTTTTGACAACTAAAAAAGTTAGTCACGTTTTTGTGTGTTCTTTGATTTTTTACTTAAAACAAAATCGATCAAAGAATCTGATCTGTATTAAATTTTGCGTTAAAAATGGTACTCCAACGCACCTAAAATGTTAACTTTGGCATTCGACAAGTTTATTTTGTCTCAAAAAAAAAATGTTTATAAGTGATTTACAGAAGGCCGAGAAGTTCGATCAAATGTGAAGCTTTTGTTCACTGTTTTCTTCGATTACAATGGCGTGGTGCATCATTTCTTGCCAACAGGTCGTACTGTTAATAAGGAATACTACAAGCAAGGAAGTTATGCATCGTTTTCGTGATGCAATACGGCTAAAACGATCGGAATTGTGGAAAAACATATCATGGATTCTGCATCACAATAATGCACCAGCTCACATATCATGCTTGTTCGTGATGTTTGGCCAAAAACAACACAACCACCGATTTCACCAGATTTGGCTCCCTGTGACTTTTTCCTATTCCCAAAACTAAAGAGACTAATGAAAAGAAAGCGTTTTGCCACAATTGATGAGATAAAGTTGGAATCGAAGAACGAAAAGCGCATTTCAGAAGTGCTTCGACGATTGGAAGAAGCACTGGCATAAGTGCATTATATCTGAGGGGAATTACTTTGAAGGGGACAAAATGGATATTGATGAATAAATAAATACTTTTCGAAATAATTCAAAATTAACCTTTTCTTTTAAACTAACCTCGTGTATATATATATATTATTTATTGAAAATAATATTCAAATTCAACAATAAGTAATCTTACTTGTGTAGAAACAAAATTAGTGAGATTGTTATGTAAAATAAGTAGAGCTACATCATGTACAATATTTTGTATGAGTT
This sequence comes from Labia minor, assembly GCA_963082975.1. Classification (NCBI taxonomy): domain Eukaryota; kingdom Metazoa; phylum Arthropoda; class Insecta; order Dermaptera; family Spongiphoridae; genus Labia; species Labia minor. The sequence continues at coordinate 7,440,091 of OY720349.1, forward strand.
GGTCGATATTTAAACGAAATTCAAGTAGTCTTGCTTCAATTGAATCAGCTAAAAAATAACATATAATCAAAAGAGATGCGAATTTAAGCAACACAAGTTTGAAAATATACATTTATAAAATAAATATTAATTAAATTAAGAGACCTAATATTTTACATATTAGTATGCACAGACAAATAAAACTAACAAAACTAAATAATTTATAAAAATTTATAATATACGCTAATTGAAGATTATTATAATATATACGAGGGTGGGGTGAAAAGTTTTCGCCCTGACCAAGGAAAACGATGTTTTTAAATTTTTTTTTTGCTATATTTTTGAACATAATCCCCATCAACACTGATACATTTCTCATAACGGTGTTCTAATTAAATTAATCAATTTAATTAATTAATTAATTTAATTTGGTTTAATTTAATTTAAGTCTCATCAACAGTTATGAATCGACGCAAAAATTCGTTTGGATTACGCCTACTTCGCCAAATTGTCGGTAGAAATGATTTTTCGAAGCAATTTTTGGTCTAAGGTTAGCAAACGCGGGACCTATATTCAAATGGTTGTGCAAAATATTTCGCACACGTTCAGCTGACATCGTACAGGTCTCAGCTATCTTAAATTTTGAAAAATAAAGCAAAAAAAAAAAAAAAAAAATTTAAAAAGATCATTTTCTTGGTCAGGCCGGAAACTTTTCACCCCACCCTTGTATAAAAAAATGATTAATTCAATTTTAATTAAAAAGAATATGACAGGAGACAATCGCCCAGAACTTTCAAGAAATATTTAATTTCTTCTTTTTATTTATCATATAATAATAATAATAATCAAATATCATTTATATTATTTATAATTTATTTTAAAAATCCTAATTTTAATTAAATTATATTACTTAAAATTTAATATTATTAGATCAAATTTATTCAACAATTTATTTGTAATATGATATAATTTAATTATAATTTTAAATGAGTATTAATTAAAGAAAAAAAATTATTTTTAAAATATAAAAAAATAATATTCGGACAATTTTCAAGATCAGAAAGACAGATATATAATAATATACTTACTTAATAAGATAAATTTTAGATTAATATATAATAATAAATATTAATAATAGTAATAATTTATTCATTTTTAATTTATAAATAATTAAATTTTTGTAGAAAAATAAAACTGATTAATATGCTTTAAAATATTTATTACTTTATAAATTTTAAAATTAAAACTAAAATTTTTCTCTTTCGCACACGTTCAGCTGAGATCGTACAGATCTCAGCTATCTTGAATGTTGAAAAATAAAGCAAAAAAAAAAAAAATAAGTTGACCTGTGGCCAGGTCCGAACCGACCGACGGTTTGAAATAAATTAATTTCCAGCTACAGAAACAATTTCAAATAATTTTCATATATCTATTAATGTAATAAAAAACAGATATGGATACATAAATAATAAATATAAACATTTTTAATTTTATTTTATTTATAATATATATGCAAGACCAGGCTGTGACGTCATGAATGGCTGGATGACGTCATATAATTTTAAATCAAGAAAAAACTAATAAATATGATTTTTCTCGAGGATAAAACCAATACAAAGTGCATGATTCGTGGTGATATATAAAAAAATCTTCTTTGGTGTGAAAATAATCCTTTCCTTCCTATCGTCGATCGCTAATACTACCACTTCCGATTTCCGGAATTGCACCAAAAGTTGATCAATTCATCCCACTGATGCATTAAGTAAATATACCAAATTTCATCAAAATCGGTTGAGCCGTTCAGGCTGTACACATCTATACGGACGGACAGACGGACGGACAGACGGACAGACATCATGCTAAAAATACTTTTTTCTGTTTAGAAAATGCATGATTCGTGGAGATATGTAAAAATCTCCACATGTGAAATTTGGTGTGACTATCGTCGGTCGGTAAAAAATTTAAAAACATCGTTTTAAATCGCCGGAAAATTTTCACCCCACCCTCGTATACATATAAATATAATAGAATAATAGGTTTCCATGAAAGTCTTTGAGTATAAAAAGATATTTCCGGGTTTTTTACGTGTTGTTGAGAGAGGCTCAAATCTCACAAAAAACATATTCTATATATTATAAAATCGTATTTTTTTTTAAAATTAATTTCTGAAATTGTTAGTTTTTTTGTTAATATAATTGATACTTACTTTCACGTACATGCGCTTCAATACCAGCTCCAAATTCCAAATTTTTTAGAATTTCAATCACATTACGCATTTCATGTACTGTTTTGAATGCTAAAACCGTTGTCGTCGTTGCAACAGACACAATTTCTTTTGCTATATTTAATAAATCTTTTCCAGCAGTTCCATTATCTTTATATCCTATTTAAAAATTAAATTAAAATTTAAATCAATGAAAAATGAAAATAATTTTGGCATAATCTGATACTCTTTTATAAACAAATATTAGTTTGTAAGTTAGTATAAGAAATTAATTTTCATTTAAGATTATATATTTTTATTAGGTAACTTAACTACTAGAGTAGACGAATGGCTAATTAATTTACTAACTCTTACGCAGTGATGTATTGGTAAAATAAGAAGTAAGGGAACGCATAGTGGGAACAAAAAGTCCTATTTTCAGCAAACTAATTTTTCCCATATAAGTTTTTATTTTTCCTTATTCTTACTATACAAAATATTAACGAACACAACAAAAGAAATTATATCAGTAGATTGAAGTGGGAGTTGTCGGGACATGAAAAAGTACTGGAACGCGTTCCGGTTCTGAAAAATATGGTGTGTCTCCACTCGACTATCTCGCAAATTTGCATTGGATTAAATAACATAATATATTATATTTAAATTAAATTAAATTAAATTAATTAAATTATAAATTAAAATTAATAAATAATATTTATTTTAAACCAGTGCATGTTTGGTTCTTTGTTGATGGCACCACGTCACGTATTGGCGCGTGATTTGCAGTGTTAAAAAATTAATTCCGGTACTTTCAGCGATTCAATCAAGCTGAAATTCTATATATAGCAGTTTTATACAATTTTTAATTATGTGGAAAACTATAAAACATATATGTTTATTTTTACGGTCAGTTTAGAGGAAAAAAAATCAAAACGTTGTAGGTAATGACCCTCTTCCGTTAGAACTACATTTCTCGAAAGTTGATAGGAAACTACGAATTTTGAATAATTCCCGTATACCAAATATCATGATTCTAGCTTAAACTGTTTTTGCGTAATCTTGTCTACATACATACACACATATACATACATTTTTCTCAACCTTAGTGAAAATGATTCAGGAACCTTCAAAACGTATAAAAACATCGAAATCTCAAAATTCGAAAGTTATCATGATCGTAATACTATCTCTGGCGAGATAGTAAAAAGTACACATTTCCCACTCGTTTTGAAGAAGAGGATTATTTTTTGAATAAAATTGGCATTTGAGACAAAAATATTGTGGATAATTACAACACTCCCCCCCGAATCAAACCGTCATGGTAGCACCCATGAACAGCAATACTCGATTGCTTACGGGGAGTGTGGGTGGCGACGGTCTTTTTGAAACTGGAAAACACTTGATTATATATATATATATATACATTCACCTTACAATTCATATTATTGTATTTTTTTTTTTTGTATTGACTTAAAACAAATAATAAAGATTTCAAATATTTTAAAATTATTAAAATTATATAAGTTGGAAGAATCATTACATTCTCTCTTTTAATAATTCTTATTCAGTCCATTCTGGAATTCATTTAATTATATTAAGTTATAAAAATAAGTAAACCTCGTAAATATTCCAAGAATTGATCTTCTAAAATGACATTATTTTTAGACAAATCAGAATAATTGATATTATACAGCGATCGACGTTTCATACCATATTTTAATCGGATCACTTTTGTAGAAATTACACGTTGTCGTTGAATTAATTTGGTATTAAAAGAAGATTTATGTCTTAATTTCTGAAAGAATATTTTAAATAAATGGGTGGTGGCAAGGCACAGAACCGACCGACGATTTAAAAATAATTAAAAACAACATATTATATAAGTATATATTATTTCACCAGTTAGTTTAATGTAATAAAAAATTTCCGACAATGAATATAAAATTAATACTTTGTAAACTACCACTTTCGGTTTCTAGATATACACCAAAAAGGCATTAAGTAAATATACCAAATTTTATCAAAATCTGTTGAGCCGTTCAAGCTATACACGTCTATACGGACACATAATGGACAGACGGACAGACGGACAGACCGACGGATGAACAGACATCATGCTAAAAATACAAGGGAAGGAATATTTTGATGGAATGGGGAAAAATACTTGTAAGAAGAAAAATGTTAATTCAATTGTAATAATTAATTTAATGTTTATATAAAAATAAAAAAAATGAGCTGTGGCCAGGCATAGAACTGACCAACGATTTGAAATAAATTAATTTCCAAATAACATTTTATATATATATATATAAAGTATAAAAAAAAAACTTTAAAACTTGTATTAAAATGACTAAATTATATTATTTTGGATTTTATTGTTATTTTAATTACTAATAATTGTTAAATTAATTACTACTAAATTTTAAGTGAAATATTTTCCGACCATGAATATAAAATTAATATTTTCTAAAGTCTAAACTATCACTTCCGGTTACTGGATATACACTTAAAGTTGACGAATTTATGCTACTGATGCATTAAGCAAATAAACCAAATTTTATCAAAATCCGTTAAACCGTTCAAAATATACGAGTACATGTCAATACGGACATACAATGAACAGACCGACGGAGGAAGAGGCTTCATGCTAAAAATACTTTTTTCTGTAAACAAAATGCATGATTCATGGAGAATTGTAAAAATCTCCAAATGTGAAATTTGGTGTCAAAACAATAGCTTCTCTTCGTATCATCGATCGGTAAAAATAAAAAAAAAATTTAGAAAAAGAAAACATTTTTAAAAAAATATAAAATTTATTAAATAATATTAAATTGACAATTATCATATACAATACCTCCTTATCAGAAGATAATTTAATAATTCTAGGCGGTGAAATGATTCCGAGATCAATGTTAGTCAACATTGCATATTTTTGCCTGAGATTCATTAAAACCAGACGTTCTTTTACTAAACGATCCTTAAAATTCAAATAAATGAAATAGTATGTTTTTGTTAGTAGTTAGGTAACATTTCATTGATTTATTATTAATAATATTAATTAATTAATTTATTGTATAATAAATTAAGATTGTTTGATTCTTTTTTTTTTCACCTGTCGTTTAGTTAATTCTTCTTTTAAATATTCTAATTTTTTACTTTTACTAGCAAATTCTTTCTCAAGTCTCCTTCTCAATTCGGCATCAGCCATTGATTTATGGGAAATTTTAAGATTTTTTTCTTCATTCTACTCATATAATACTTCAAATAAATATTACTTATAAGTATATTAAAATGATAAGGAATTAATTCAATTATTCTAATATAATTATTTATTTGATGCTTAATAACTACATACGAGTAGTCCTACCTACATCTTAGATTTATGATTTTTATGGAGGATATAAAAAACCTCTGACTTTGTACGTCCTACGCAAGGACAACGTCTATCAAGCCGGTTCTATCAATGAGGTGTCCTATGATCAGTAGAACGGGTCCTCTCAACCTTTACCTTGATTTTCTTGATCGGAGGCGCTATCAAGTAGCTTTTCCCCAATGTTGTTCCCGGAGGCTGGGTTGACTCCGTCCCATAGACCTCAGCTATGGAAATTCCCTTGCCGGGCCTGGGACATGAACCCGGGACCATGTGAATGAGAAGCACGGTCGCTACCCACACTCCCAAAGGCGCCTTATGGAGGATATATTGAGGGTATTTATTCCAAAAAAATTAATAACTATTATATAGTAATTTTAAATAATTATGTATTATGATTTATTTTTATTCATGATATTAGATAAACATTGAATATTTATCTTATTATAATGTAAATTTTATGTTAAATAGTAATTTAAAATTTCACATTTATGTACTTACCACAAGGACAATACATACCCCCAAGTGAACTATTGTAAATGATAAATTAATTATTTTATTTCTAAAATTAAATGTAAATTACTTAATCAAGTTCTATATTGGTTCTGAATTAATGTAATAATTATGAATTCTTATTAAAAGAATTAATATATAAATTAAATTTTTTTTAATTATTCTATTTAATAATCAATAAAAAATAAAAACATTTTAAGTATTAATTTATATATAATGAATGTATTAATAAAATCTAATTATGCTCCATGAAATTTAAAATTTATTTTAGACATATATATATATATATAATTTAATTATCAAATAAAATAAAAATTAATTTTTTATATAAACTATACCTTGATACTTACTTTATCTAAACTTTCAACACTACTCCATTTGATAAAACTTGGCATATTAAATTAATAAAAGAAAAAGAAAATTGAAATGATTTTAATTAAATTCAACCGAATTTTTAATATTGATAATACATAAATATTTATTGAAATTATAAAAATTATTCTTATATATTTTTAATGAAATATTTCAATTTTAATAATAAGATATTCATATGATCAAAGAGGCATATGGAATATGTTTTACTTTAATTTTTCAAAATAAAACAAAAAAAGCACCCTTGATGCCGTTTCGAAGAACAAATATATTTTATTAATTTGTCTGGAAGAGTAAAAATTTGAACAGCTTGAATTAGTTAAATTATTTTCGAATATAATTCCAATTCTTAATATGTTGACCTGTTGCCAGACACAGAACCGACTGACAGTTTGAAATCAATTAATTTCCAGCTACAGAAACAATTTCAAATAATTTTAATATATCTATTAATGTAATAAAAAACAGATAGGCATATAACATAAATATTTTTAATTTTATTTTATTTATAATATATAAGAAGGCGCTGACTGTGACGTCATGAAGGGCTGCGTGAAGTCATATAATTTTAAATTAAATGATGATTTTTCCCGAGGTTAAAACCAAAACAAAGTGCATGATTCGTGGAGATATGTAAAAAAATCTCCTCATGTGAAATTTGGTGTGAAAATAACCATTTGCTATCTATCGTCGATTGATAATACTACCACTTCCGGTTTCCGGATATACACCAAAAGTTGATCAATTCATCATACTGATGCATTAAGTAAATATACCAAACGAGATAGAATAATGAAATTTGGTATATGGGCATTATTCAAAATTCGTAGTTTTCTATCAACTTTTGAGAAATGTAGCTCATCCGGAAGAGGGTCATTACCTACCACAATTCCATTTTTTTTCCTCTAAACTGACCATAAAAATAAAGATATATGTTTGATAGTTTTTCACATGATTAAAAATTGTATAAAACTGCTATATATAGAATTTCAGCTTGATTGAATCGCTGAAAGTACCTGAATTAATTTTTTAACACAATGACTGCCTATCACGCGACCAAGTGGTCCCATCAACAGAGATCCAAACACCCTCTGGTTTAATAAATATTAATTATTAATTTTAATTTATAATTTATAATTAATTATATTTAATATAAATATAATACATGTTATTTAATTCAATTCAAATTTGCGAGATAGTCGAGTGGAGACACTCCAGATTTATTTTAACTAAGATGTCCTATGATGATATAAATAAAACATTGGTTTATTAAACCATGTTCATATTTCTGAGGACATCTATATAGAATGTTTAATCAAGACGCGATATATTCCTGTTTTTTCATTTTTCTTATGAAGGCGAAAGTAGCGTCACTCAAACGAGTGTAGCTTGTAAACAAATGGACGAAATGTCATGAGACTTCATACATAAACTAGTGACAGATGAGCCTCTCGAATTGAGTCATGTTCATTTTCTAGTGGCGTGGATATTTTAATTGAAGAGTTGTGCTTTTTGGTTCACTAAGAAGAAAAAAATCTGGAGTGTCACCACTCGACTATCTCGCAAATTCGAATTGGATTAATTAACACATATATTATATTTAAATTGAATTTAATTAACTAAATTATAAATGAATATTAATAATATTTATTAAATCAGCGTATGTTTGACTCTTTGTTGATGGCACCATGTCACATATGTTGCCGCGTGATTTGCAGTGTTAAACAATTAATTCCGGTACTTTCAGCGATTGAATCAAACTGAAATTCTATATATAGCAGTTTTTTACAATTATTAATCATGTGAAAAACTATCAAACTTATATCTTTGTTTTTATGGTCAGTTTAGAGGAAAAAAAATCAAAACGTTGTAGGTAATGACCCTCTTTCGGTTGAGCTACATTTCTCAAAAGTTGATAGAAAACTACGAATTTTGAATAATTCCCATGTACCAAATTTCATCATTCTAGCTCAAACCGTTTTTGCGTAATCTTGGTTACATACATACACACACACACACAGACATTTTTCTCAACCTTAATGAAAATGATTCAGGAACCTTCAAAACGTATAAAAACATCAAAATCTCAACATTGAAAATTTTCGTGATATCAATACGAGATAGTAAAAAGAGCAGAGTAGAATATTTGATGAGAGAATAATAAAAAAAAAAATTAAAATTTACTTAAATACTATAATAATGAAGAATAATAATATTGTAGAATAGGACAAATTAAACGTTTATTAATGTAGTAATTCTTCTAACTTATTTAAAGACCGAATTTGAAAACATAAAGAAATTGAAACACTCGCCATTCAGAATGTAGTAAATTTCTGTAAATTTACTTAATATCTGCGATGGGTGTTGTATCGTTGTAATTCTTTAAAAAACCAAGTGAAATTTTACCATTCACAATAACTACAATAATTATAATAATAGACATTAGAATAAAAATAAAAAAAAAAATAACTACAAAATACCTATAATATTTACATTTAATTATTTTAGTTATATACGTAGTATGTAGATAAAGTAAAATGTTAATCATCGTTTGCATTCGACCAGAACATAAATATTTAATATGTATTTGATGATTATGAACATTAATCGTTACAAATTGTTGAAAATTAAAACATCTCGGATCCATGGCCCATTAATGTCAAAAAATCTCATCCGGGATATTAAGATTCAGGTGTGTGATAACAACTTCTCGACAATATAAAACATTCACAGAATTATAATTCATCTCAATCTGAAAGCATCCAAATGAAAATGAAGTTACTTATTATCAATCTAGCATGGTTGATTCTATTTTCAATCATTTCCAATTTACCACAAACCAATGGCGGATTATTAAAAAACATCAAGGTAAATCATTCATTTTATTTAAGTACCTATATATATTTAGTTATAATATTATTATTATAGTAGTCAACTGGGAAAAGAAATAAGATTTGAAATAGTGTAAAAAAAAATCAAAAAACCTCTGACTTTGTACGTCCTACGCAAGGACAACGCCTATCAAGCCGGTTCTATCAATGAGGTGTCGTATGATCAGTAGAACGGGTCCTCTCAACCTCTACCTTGATTTTCTTGATCGGAGCCGCTATCAAGTAGCTTTTCCCCAATGTTGTTCCCGGAGGCTGGGTTGACTCCGTCCCATAGACCCCAGTTAGGGAAATTCCCTTGCCAGGCCCGGGACTTGAACCCGGGACCATGTGAATGTGAGGCAGGTTCGCTACACACACACCCAATGGCGCCTTTAAACTAATAGTGTAAAGACATTATAATTTAGTGGCAGAGAAGTGCAAGAGGCAATACACAAAATCTTAAAGAACATTTTTTAGAAGTTGATAATGTAGACAAAAATTTTAGATTATAATCATAAAGGTTAATGGTTTTTGACTATCACTAAAGGAGATTATATATTTTATGATATTAATTAATCAGACGAATAGTTTTAAAATAAATCATCTTCAATATTATTGTTCTCATTAAATTAACTATAATAAATATCATAAGGCAGCGTTCTCCAACCTGTGGGGCGCTCCCCCCTGGGGGGCGCGAGACTGTTGTAAGGGGGCCGCGAAGGTATTAGAACCAATTTCAAGTGCCCGCGAAAGAAATTCAAGTATCCGCAAACTTTTGAAAATTTTCAATTTTTTTTCAATTTTTTTCAATACGGTTCTAAAAAGGTCAGATGATTTTGCTATGCTCTGAACTATGGCCCACCTCTGTTGTTATATTATTTCAGAAATGTGCCCGACTATTGAAAGAGGAAATTAGATTATTACAAAAATTAAGGGGGGCGCAAGAATATTTTTTAAAAATGGAGGGCGCCGGTACAGAAAGGTTGAAAACCACTGCAATAAGGGATTACAATTTTTTTTTATTTGAAACTACAGATTTAAGCCTAATTTAGTTTGTTAATATATCTATTTGATAATCTTTAAATAGGTATCTTATAAATTTTGGAATGAACTTTGTGAAATTTAATCTTCAAGAATTAATTAAACTTTCCAACTTCAAGAAAAGTGTTTTAATAATTTATATACTTACTTGTTATTATTATTATTATTATTAAATTTTAAACGAATAAATGTTTAATTTTTCACAGAATAAAAAACTTGTAACAAACGTTGAACTTTTTGAACAATGCCGAGATCATCCAGACACAGATGTATTATTTACTGATTTAAAACTCGTACAGGCGAATGCTACAATGTTTCAACTCAACGGCAAAATCAACTTTAGAAAAACAATCGAGAAAAAATGGACGGTAAGGAAAATTTTATTCAATTTTTGTAAATTTTCAACAAAAATTAAATTAAATTTTCTTTTCAATTCATTTATTTTATTTTATTTTTTTTTTCTCTTATCAATTCATTATTAATGGACGTATTTCTTGCTTCTTTTTCAGGTTCATTTTAATATGAAAAAATGTAAAAATCGCGATAATTTATCATCATGTTCAAAATTTTTCGAAACAACAACATCCGATTGTTGTGAAGTAATACAATCAAAAGGTCAATTGTGGACTTCATTTGTTGAGAATATAAAATTAACAGAAACTTGTCCAATACATCCAGTGAGTTTACATAATAATGATAATAATAATAATTTGTTAGAAATTAAATATAAATGTACGAGGTGGTGGTACAAGGAAAGGTGAATTTTGAATTTCCGCGATCTGTGTACATTCGATTATCGAATTTGTTTTGTTTTTTTTGTTATGTTGATACACATATGTTTCTCTTATGGTGGTATTATCAGCCATCTTGGATTAGTAGTTTGTTTTTAACAACTAAAACGTTTTGTGTGTTTTTCGATTTTTTACTTATCTCATCAATTGTGGTAAAACGCTTTCCTTTCATTGGTCTCTTCAATAGAAAAAAGTCGCAGGGAGCTAAATCTGGTGAATACGGTGGGCATGATTGTGTGTTGTGTTTTGGGTAAAAAATCAAGAACTATGCAATTATGTGGGTGCTGGTGCATTATCGTGATGTAGACAGAATCATTGATTTGTTTTTCCACAATTCTGATCGTTTGAGCCGTATTGTATAACTTCCTTTTAGTATTCCTTATTTTTTTTAAGTAAAAACACAAATTGTGAATAACTTTTTCAGTTGTTAAAACCAAACTACTAATCCAAAATGGCTGATAATGTCAACACATGAGAAATATATGTGCACCAACATAACAAAAAAAATTTCAATAATCGAAAGTAGACATCCAGCGAAAATTCAAAATTCACCTTTTAAACCTTACTTAAATCAAAATATATTCAAAAATTTGATTTTTTCATTTCTATAATGTCATTATCCACATAATAATATTCTCTTAATATTTTTTTTAGGCCACCTATACTATAAATAATTTTGAAATGTCATCAGATTATATTCGATTTCTTCCAATGGATGAATCGTTTTTTATGATTCGTGTCACAAGCCATTCCCAAGGAAAATTGATCGTTTGTGTTGACGCTCACCTTATGACAACTATTGCATAATATCTAGTGTATTTGAACTACATAACTAATTAAAATAATCAATAAAATTTATAATAATTATTTCTGGATATATATTAATTCTCTTAATTATATGTTTAGATTATCACACAATCTTTACAACAAAATAGAAAGAACATTGATTGTAAACCACTCCATTTTCAATCCTCAATTGGATTTCAATCGAAATTTTTTCAATAAGAAAAATTGTCAAGTTTCCAGTTTAAATTATTAAATGAAATATAAAGATTAAAAAGGAAATAAATTTCAAATAAAAATGATTAGAAATAATTTTCTTAAATACTTATATTTGTTATGTTGGTATTTATTATATGTATGTATACAAGAGATAAAAAACAAAGCAATTAATTAAATTTATTAATTATTAATTAGACACTTAAAAGTGATAGATTATATATATATATATATTAAATTAATATACACTTTCAAAACAGCATAAGCTAAGAACATCTCTAATATTCTTTCTCATTTATTTTTATTATATTACAATGACAATTACAATGACAATTACATTGACAAAATTCAAACTTATCTAATTTGGTAACAACACACCAATTAAAATTTTTTCTTATAAATTAGTTAAATTATTATTAAGTGAACAGTGGAGGATTTATTACATGAGAAACCTAAAACGCAATTCAATTTTAAGCCCCCCCCTAAAAAAAACCCTGACTTTGTACCTCCTTCGCAAGGACAACGCCTATCAAGCCGGTTCTATCAATGAGGTGTCCTATGAACCTTTACCTTGATTTTCTTGATCGGAGGCGCTATCAAGTAGCTTTTCTTTCTAACAATTTATCCCAGAGGGCGCCATTGGGTGTGTGGGTATCGAACCTGCCTCACATTCACATGGTCCCGGGTTCAAGTCCCGGGCCTGGCAAGGGAATTTCCCTAGTTGGGGTCTATGGGACGGAGTCAACCCAGCCTCCGGGAACAACATTGAGGAAAAGCTAGTTGATAGCGCCTCCGATCAAGAAAATCAAGGTAAAGGTTGAGAGGACACGTTCTACTGGTCATAGGACACTTCATTGATATAAACTGCTTGATAAGCGTTGTCCTTGCGTGGGAGATACAAAGTCAGAGGTTATTTATTATAACAATTTATCCCATAAAACAGATTGGGATCCTGTTACATAATTGTTTTGATTCCAATTTGGTTTTAGATTTTTCACTATCGAACGTACAAATTCAGATTAGCACTTCTTTGATATTTTTGTAATTACATTTTAATGCAAAAACTGCGTGTACTTTTAATGCCTCTTTAGTGTTCCTTATAGTTTTTTATATGTGCAGTCCCCTGTTGTTATACTATTTGTAAGCATATTCCATCGTTGAGTAGACGACATGAAATGTGTGTCTGAACATGATTCTACAGTCACAATTCTTTATTTAATTTAAGGTATGGCTTAAGTGCATGGTGCATAGGTTGCTGTGTGTATTAATGTGTTGTATTTGTGCCATTATCGTAGTTTGTCCCCTACAATTGTTTATATTTAATGATGAATTTCACAAAAACCTTAATAGTATCTATTTTAAATAATCAGAATTATGATTTTCAATATTAATAAAACCAAAAATATATATCTCCATTTTTATCAACATATCTACAAAATATTAGTTAATTGATCTACGTGGAGTACATCTGGAGTAAGTATTATACTTAGGGTCTAGGGTAAAAAAGTCTTCGGGACAGCCTATTGCCCCGTTTTTTTTTAATATTTAGGAGATTTCGTACTTTTTTTTCAAATTTTTTTCAATTTGGTTCTAAAAAAAAAAGTAAACCGTTTGTCCCGGTTTGGTGTTTTCGAAATATGGTCACCCTAATTATACTTTGCTTCAAAATATAATTATTAAATATACATCAATAAATTTTTCATTTGAATGTAAGTATTTTAAATATGAATAATAAACCAAATGGAAAATGTACCGACAATTCATTTTGTATATGTAGAAGATTTTGTAAACTATCAACTAAAAATTTCAAATTTTTAAACGCGGTTTCAACCGTTATCCTAATCATTTATGGACCCTCCTGTATATATAAACCAATTTTCAAGCAAATATAAGGATATGTCGTTTTTTTTTTTAAATTTTTTCCTCATTTAAAATAAACAAAAATGTTTATATATGCTAAATTTTGAGGTCCACTTGCTTTATGAGGCCCGGAAATGCGCCACTGAAATGAGTTATGGATAAAATGGATCAAATTATCGTGTTGAAATTTCAATTAGTGTCGATAATAGTGAACGATTCGAAAAAAGACTTTCAAAATTAGATAGTAGACGAGTTCAAAACCACTGAGCACACTTCCTCCTACGAAGAGGACCAAAATTCCTCCATAGGACACTGAAAATTAATTAAAAAATGTATTTTTATAAATAAAACTATTTTTATGTGAATTGATTTACCTAATAAATCTTCAAAAGTAAAGAGAGTAGTTTTTATATAACGAATTTTAGGAAAGTGATCAAGTTTTAGATCGCTTCTTGTATATGATGATGTTGGAGATTCTCTTAAAAATAAAATCATAATAATAAGAATTTTAATAAATCATAAAAAAAAAATATATAAATGTAATTATATTATTTTTTAATTTTAATTATAATTTAGATATCATACGTCATTTCTTGTAAAAGATTTTTCCCTACAAAAACATTGAGAATCTCGCAATCTGGTAAACAAAAATCACACGTTTTCATTTTCAAATGGAATAATGTTTTCTCTTTTGTATGAAGACAATACATCCCACTCGCATCGCACTGTTTGACTTTTATTCCTAAATGAAAAATGAAATGAGAAAAATTATATATTTGCCTATAGGTGGATAAGTATTGATCTAAGATAAAGGAATATAATTATATTATGGTATTGTATTAAATTTTCAAGAAAGTTTTCGCGTTAATCAATATTAAAAATAAAGTATAGAAATTTCAATTTAAACTAAACATGATTAATTAATTAAAAAAAAACATTTGAGTGATTTGAGTATTAATAATATAATCAATTAATTGATCATATTATAATATACGAGGTGTGTTTGAAAAGTAAGATGACTTTTCGAATTTTGCGGGCAACGTACTTTCGATTATCGATTTTTTTGTTTTGTTATGTTGGTACACTCTTCCCGAACATCTGTACCAAGGTTCAAGTGTATAGCATATTTTGTTTGGTTGTGAGAGGCGTAAAGGTTATAAGTGTTTTGCGTGCGCGGCGATTTTTTGCTATCGAAAAATATGAATCAAAGGATTTGAATCAAATTTTGTGTAAAAAATAAAATAAAGTGCTCCAAAAGACTTTAAATGTTGACAGTAGCATACACTGAAACTGTTCTGAGTAAAAAAAATGTTTACAAGTGGTACAAACTTTTCCAATATGGCCGGGAAGATGCCAATGACGAGTCTAGCTCTGGACGCTTTTGCTTACTGTTTTCTTCGATTACCATGACGTGGAGCATCAGGAATTCTTACCATATGGTCGTACGGTCAATAAACAGTATTATCTTGAAGTTATGCGCCGTTTGCAAGAAGCAATACGAAGAAAACGTCCAGAATTGTGGAAAAACATTTTATGGCTTTTGCATCACGATAATGCCCCTGCTCACTCATCTTTCGTTGTGAGAGATTTTTTGGCCAAAAACAACACCACAATCATGCCTCAGCCACCATATTCACCGGATTTGGCCCCAAGTGACTTTCTCTTGTTCCCAAAACTAAAGAGAGCTATGAAAGGACGGAGATTTGCATCGATTGAGGAGATAAAGACTGCATCGCTGGAAGAGCTCAAGGCTATACCGAAAAGTGCTTATGAAAAGTGCTTTGAGGAAAAACCGTTGGCATAAGTGTATTGTATCTGAGGGGGATTACTCTGAAGTGGACAACATAAATATTGATAAATAAATACATATTTTTCCTTAAAAATACAAAGTCACCTTACTTTTCGAACACATCTCGTATGTGAGAGGATTGAGAATTCTATCGTTCTTTCTTTCAGAATGAACGTAGGGAAAGAATCATTTCTTGGTCAACTAGGGTGTATATATTTCTATCAAATAAATAAAAATATCCATGATTTAATATTTTATAGTATCATACCTACCTGAAAGAATGGAATAATAAAAAAATGGTATGCATCCACATATTTTAATCATGATATCTGCCCGACATTGCATAATACAAGCTTTGTATGAATAGAATTTTAAATTTCTAATTGGTTCGTTTAAAAACCTGAAAATTGAAAAGTATAATATTAACTTTATATTGATATACGAGGTGTGTCTAAAAAGTTCGGTGAATGGTATGATAAAAACATTAAAAAGAGAATGTTAATTGTAAATACCTTAATTAACCTTGAAAATACTCTCCACTAGCCACAGTCCATTTCTGACATCGTTCGTATAACGTTTGAAAACTGTTGGAGAAGTCTTGATGTGAAACCGTTCTCAGAATAGCCGTCACAACGTTCAGGCCGGCAATCCACAAGCAGGACACCAGAAAACACTGAACGTGTACGAGAGATGCTAAAAAAGATAGGCGATTGACTCTGCGACTAATAGTCAAAGAATTTGGTATTAGCAAACACACAGGAAGTAGTGTTTTCTGGTGTCCTGCTTGTGGATTGCCGGCCTGAACGTTGTGACGGCTATTCTGAGAACGATTCCACATCAAGACTTCTCCAACAGTTTTCAAGCGTTACACGAACATTGTCAGAAATGGGTTGTGGCTAGTGAAGAGTATTTTGAAGGTTAATAAAGGTATTTACAATTAACATTGTCTTTTTAATATTTTTATCATACCCTTTTCCGAACTTTTTAGACACACCTCGTATATATATCGTTTTCTCTAATTTAATATTTATTATAGTAGATAAAAATAATTATTTAAAATTACTTATAATGATATATGGTCGGTTTGGAAGAATACTGTCACAACTCAAAATTAATAGATTTCCAGGAAACAAACGCTTCTACATATAATTGAGAGGCATTTTAAACTATGATTTCGACTAATAATTTATAATTTATGTACACCTTAAGTGTACGAACCCTTTTACACCCCCTTATTTAAATATATAACAGTCTTGCCCAAAAAATAGTTCGCTTTTCGAATACTGCACAATAATCCAACACAAAATAGGACTGTATTCACCAAAACTATGAAATCAAAATCATCGCACTTTATAAAATGTGACACTATTTCATATAATTCTACAATAACAATCAAGAAACAACTAACATGTGATTGTCTTACACAGAATGCGGGAAATTCAAAATTTGTAGTTTTCTATAAACTTTTGAGAAATGTAGCTCATCCGGAAGAGGGTCATTACCTACCACAATTCCATTTTTTTTTCCTCTAAAGTGACCTTAAAAATAAAGATATATGTTTGATAGTTTTTCACATGAATAAAAATTGTATAAAACTGCTATATATAGAATTTCAGCTTGATTGAATCGCTGAAAGTACCAGAATTAATTTTTTAACACTGTAAATCACGCGCCAACACGTGACGTGTTCTCATCAACAAAGAGCCAAACACGCGCTGGTTTAATAAACTAAATTAATAATTAATAATTTTAATTTATAATTTATAATTAATTATATTTAATATAAATATAATACATGTTATTTAATTCAATTCAAATTTGCGAGATAGTCGAGTGGAGACACTCCAGATTTATTTTAACTAAGATGTCCTATGATGATATAAATAAAACATTGGTTTAATAAACCATGTTCATTTTTCTGAGGACATCTATATAGAATGTTTAATCAAGACGCGATATTCCTGTTTTTTCATTTTTCTTATGAAGGCGAGAGTAATGAAGATGATTTTTCCCGAGGTTTAAACCAAAACAAAGTGCATGATTCGTGGAGATATGTAAAAAAATCTCCTCATGTGAAATTTGGTGTGAAAATAACCCTTTGCTTTCTATCGTCGATCGGTAATACTATCACTTCCGGTTTCCGGATATACACCAAAAGTTGATCAATTCATCATACTGATGCATTAAGTAAATATACCAAATGAGCTAGAATAATGAAATTTGGTATACGGGCATTATTCAAAATTCGTAGTTTTCTATCAACTTTTGAGAAATGTAGCTCATACCTATCACAATTTCATTTTTTTTTCCTCTAAAGTGACCATAAAAATAAAGATATATGTTTGATAGTTTTTCACATCATTAAAAATTATATAAAACTGCTTTATATAGAATTTCAGCTTGATTGAATCGCTGAAAGTATCGGAATTAATTTTTTAACACTGCAAATCACGCGCCAATACGTGACGTGGTGCCATCAACAAAGACACAAACACGCGCTGGTTGAATAAATATTATTTATTAATTTTAATTTATAATTAATTAAATTTAATTGAAATATAATATATGTTAATTAATCCATTTCAAATTTGCAAGATAGTCGAGTGGAGACACTCTAGCTTATTTTTCAGTTGTGACCCAAACCGACGATATGTAGATATATTCAATTTTCTTTTTTGATAAATTATTATTTTATTTATACTATCTATTGATTTAATGCAATCACTGTTTAAACAACTTTTCAAAATATCTCTTGTTTTTACCCAATAAATTATACACTAGAAATAAATTATTGAAATTATGATTTAAACCTGCATCCTCTCTGGATCGGTGATAAAGATCGTATATTATTTTTTGCTGAGTTGATCACAAAATTCATAAAAATCGTTATTTTATTAAATCGAGGAACAAATAAATAATTTCGCCGATTGATATCAGGAATATCATTGTGAGAATGTACTAAAATCTAAAATAAATTTGTTACAAATTCTTATTAAGTAATTTTTTAAATTATAACATTATTTTTTTTTTTCTAGTAAAATTGAGATTAGTAACAACAATGCAAAATGCAAATTAAATTACAAATATTAATTAAGATTAATATAAATTTACCGAAAAATCCCTGCTATTCTCGACTTGAAATTTTAATTCTAAATCAATATGTATCGTATGAAAAAAATAAAGAGCGTTTTCATAGTTCTTAGTAAATTTCCTAAAATATGATATAATATACATTTTTATATAAATAAAAATTGGTAAGTATATTTGTATTATATAAATTCCAAATATTTATAATAAAATACTTTAATGAATAATAATGAGAAATATTTGATAAGAGTGTATGGCATAATCCCCATTCAGATAATGTAATTTCGTTTCTAAATATTGTACTATTATTTTCACTATCTGTTATATTTAGATGTTGAAAAACCTAAAAAAAAAATTAATAATCAAAAATGAATCAATAGAATAAAAAATTTTATTTAACGAGTGAACTTACTTCTAAAGCAATATCCAACATTGAAATGGTGCTTAGTGATTTATCATCAGTAAAGAATTTAAATTTTTCAAGATTGAAAATCGAGGCATTAACTACAGTTTCTATATATTTATTTAAATAATCAAATTTATTTGGATCACTTTCATTCGTAACGCCCCATCTCCTTAAAAAAAATATATAATGTAAACTCTACATTTATAATTTAATTAACGTTTTGTTTTTTAAATAATGTTTCATTATTTATGATAACGTTATTTTTAAAAATTAAAGAATGACAAAGAAAAAAAAATAAAAGTTATGATAATTGTTTACAAAACGGGAAGTTTGAGGGATTTGGATGAAACTTTGCCAGTGGATTCCTTTTTTATAATTCCAAAGAAACTTTTCTAATGCAATATTTCTCGGTCTCTTCTAATTTACAAGATAAAAATTATTAAAATTTGCATATAAATGTATTGATATTCTATGGTATTTACCTACCATGTTTTATTCATTTGGCCAGCAGACGACTTCACTAACTTTGCCAGTGGATTCCTTATTTAATTCCAATTAAACTTTTAATAGAAAATTTTTTCGACTTGTTTCTAGTTTACGAGATAAAAATTATTAAAATTTGCATATAAATCCATTGATGTTCTATTTAGCTACAATGTTTTATTAATTTGACCATCAGAGGGCTCTACTAATTGAGAATATAGATAATAAGAAAATTAAAAAATTAATTAATTAAATAATTTTTCTATATCCAAACTGAAAATTAGTGAAAAAGTGAATAATTGGTGAATTGGTCAATAAAACATTACTTAATGGCTTCACATTTCGACGTTCATAACCAGCTAATCTGTGAAAATTAAAGATTTTTTCTTTGGTAAACTAGAAGAGAACGAGAAATATTGCATTAGGAAAGTTTCTTTAAAATTAAAAAAGGAATCCACTGGCAAAGTTTCAGCCAAATCCCTGATGTTTCCCGTTTTGTAAACAATTACCAAAGTAACAGACAAATAAGATACATACAACCATAAAAACATTAGATAATGTTAGTAATTCATCAACTTGTCTTTAAAGAAATTCAATTTATCAATTTATCAATTTTTAAAAATATGTTATCCTTTAGAAACGAAACTTTTTTTTATTGTTGCATTTATTCTATTTTTATTTGTGCGAGAGGTTTAAATACATTTTACATTTATATATATATAATTATATATATATAATAAATCATGAATTTTATTATATTTAATAAAAGAAATAAAAGTATACTTTTTAATAAATATTCCATTTAAGTTTGGGTCTAATCTGTCATTTGGACAAAATGTTATTGCAGTTGTCTGAATATTCCAATTTCGATAATTCTTTTCGGCGATAATCATTGTTGGTTTTCTTAAAAAATGTTGATATGATCGAATAATAAGATAAAGTCCTGAGCATAGGCATAGACAAAATAGAGTAAACCATAATATTCTAAAAATAAATAAATATAACATTGAATTGAATCAAAATTAACCGGAGATTATTTTCTAATTCCACAGAAGAATAATTATATATATCATGCAATAAGTATTCTCTTGTTAAAGGCGCTATTGAGTTTTCATTTTCATATTAATAGAAGGGAAGGAATATTTTGATGCAATGGGATATAAATTTCTGAATGGGGAAAAATACTTGTAAGAAAAACAATGTTAATTCTATTAAAATAATTAATTTAATTTTTATATAAATATAAAAAAAAAAAAATGAGCTGTGGCCAGGCACAGAACCGACGGACGATTTGAAATAAATTAATTTCCAAATAACATTTTATATATATATATATATACTTATATATAAAGTATAAAAAAAAACTTTAAAACTTGTATTAAAATGACTAAATTATATTATCTTGGATTTTATTGTTATTTTAATTACTAATAATTGTTAGTTTAATTACTACTAAATTTTAAGTGAAATATTTTCCGACAATGAATATAAAATTAATATTTTATAAAGTCTAAACTACCACTTCCGATTTCTGGATATTCAACTAAATTTGACGAATTTATGCTACTGATGCATTAAGTAAATATACCAAATTTCATCAAAATCCGTTAAGACGTTCAAAATATACACGTCTATAAGGACACACAATAGACAGACCGACGGATGGACAGGCATCATGTTAAAAATTACTTTTTTCTGTTAACAAAATGCATGATTCGTGGAGATATGTAAAAATCTGGACATGTGAAATTTGGAGTGAAAACAATACTTTCCCTTCCTATCGTCGGTCAGTAAAAATATATATTTCGAACCTTAAATTATTTATTTGATCAAATCATAGCTTTTCAAAATTTTCGTTTTTACCTTTTACAACAAATGAAAAGGACATTTAATAAAACATAGTCATTTTTTTTATTTATAGTAATTTATAAAAAAAAAATTAAATAATAAATAGAAAATATATTTTTTTTAACAAAAATTTAAGTATATTGATTTTATTAATGATATTTTAAAAATTTTGAAGATTAAATTGATCAAATGATAAAATGGATTATGTTCTTTGTATTTTTATTAATTTAATGGTCATGAATTGAATATTTTTATAAATATTTAATAATTCTAATGAATATAATAATTTTACCTTTCAAAAGGATGGATTTTAGGTCGAACTATATATTTAAATACATTTATATCGGAATTATTGCAATAAGTAATTATATATTCAAAAAATATATTTTTTCTTTTATTTTGTGTTTGATTAAAATTATTTATCAAAGCCATTTTTCTGGTACAGGAAATTAATAACAGTTGAACTACTTATATAGTAGAAATAACTATCAATTGGAAATATTGATGTTAATAATAATTATACTTTTATGAAATTAAAATGGATTATTAAAGAGATTTTAAATTTTTAAAGAGATAATTTGCGGCTTTCAATTAATTAAATTTATTGATTAGTTGTTCAGAAAAAGAAAAATAAAGAATTACAATCAATAATTTATATTTTTAAATTAGGAATTGAACAATTTTTCAACCTTCGTCTAATTAATTCTACTGGTAATAAATTCTTTTATTTCAATAAAATATTTATTTTGTAGGAAATTTTAATAAAAATTATGTTTTTGTTGATATTAAATGGAGGTTTGTTCTGAAAAGAACAATTGTGTTGAAAAGATGGCGCTCACATCCGAGCATCATTGCGTCCAATTTTCAAAGAACAGAACAAATCTCTTGCGGAGGTTTTTTATAACCTTGTTCAGAACAAGTGAATCCAGTTGAGCCAATCACAGACGAGAACGCATTTTGTTAAATATTTAATTAGTAGAACTTATATTTAGATTAAGATTAATATATTAAGTTAGCTAATCTTATAATAAATGTTAATAAATAAACCCTATTGTAATAACATTTATGTATTAATTAGTATAATAGAAAATGTAAAAGCTATGAGCGACAAGATTGAATATGCATAGCTACTATTTATAAACGGACAAGTATCGAGTTTCAATCAGTTGACCAGTTGATCAGTTGACCAAGTTATGTCCAAGTTATGACCAAGCCTTGATTTTGTTATGATCACTAATATTACTGGTTTACACACGGTTATGTTAAGCAAGCATTTTAATAATATATTATAAAAAAATGAAATTTTTTTTAAATAAATAATAAATTCGTTCATTTTACATCATAAAAATATTAAAAAAATATATTATTGATATTTCTGATGAATAATTATTTTTTTAGTTTTTATGAATTTGCTACATTTATCAGAAGATATCTTTAGAATCAAAAATAGAACAAATTAATATAAAAAATATAAAATTTATCTTAATCTCTAATCGAGTTGAATTTTGATTAAAATATATAAATTATAATCGTTTTTTTGTAATGAAAAAGCGCAATTACTCAAGAAATATAAAAGATATCTTAAAATAAGTAATAATTTATTATTTAGAATCATAAATTGGAAAAATTAATATATAAAATATAAATATTATCGTAATATTTAAACGAGTTGAATTTTGAATAAAATATATAAATTATAGTAATTTTTTGTGATGAAAAGCGCAATTACTCAAGAAATATAAGAGATATCTTAAAATAATTAATAATTTATTATTTAGAATCAAAAATTGAACAAATTAATATAAAAAATATAAAATATTATCTTAATATTTAATCGAGTTGAATTTTGATTAAAATATATTAATTATAATCAATTTTTTGAAATGAAAAGCGCAATTACTCAAGAAATATAAGAGCTATCTTAAAATAATTAATAATTTATTATTTAGAATCAAAAATTGAACAAATTAATATAAAAAATATAAAATTTATCTTAATATTTAAATGAGTTGAATTTTGATAAAAATATATAAATTATAATCGTTTTTTTGTAATGAAAAGCGCAATTAATCAAGAAATATAAGAGATATCTTAAAATAATTAATAATTTATTATTTAGAATCAAAAATTGACCAAATTGATCTAAAAAGTATAAAAATTATATTAAAATTTAAACGAGATGAATTTTGATTAAAATATATAAATTAAAAACCTATTTTTGTAATGAAAAATCGCAATTACTAATGAAATATAAGAGAAATCTTAAAATAATTAATAATTTATTATTTAGAATCAAAAATTGAACAAATTGATCTAAAAAGTATAAAAATTATATTAAAATTTAAACGAGATGAATTTTGATTAAAATATATAAATTAAAAACCTATTTTTGTAATGAAAAATCGCAATTACTAATGAAATATAAGAGAAATCTTAAAATAATTAATAATTTATTATTTAGAATCAAAAATTGAACAAATTGATCTAAAAAGTATAAAAATTATATTAAAATTTAAACGAGATGAATTTTGATTAAAATATATTTTTTTTTTTTTTTTTTTTATTAAAAGATACAAAGATCCTTTAAGGTTATTACAATCTGATCTTTTACATATTAGATCAATAAGCAATTTTTTTCTAACCTATATATACAATGCAATTAAACAAAGGTCTTTACTCAATAGTTTGCCTTGTGGTCTTGTCACATTAACTACACTAAGTTTAACGCGTAGCACAACTCGCACAATACTCTGCTTTGCACTATTCACTTTCTCACTAACTCAAAAGGTTTTCTTCTCTTGAGCCTTCTTATCTGGTTTGTGTTGTCTAGGAGCTGGATAACCTCGACGTTCACATGGTTAAGTAACCTTTGTTCGTGGCTACTGGGAAATTTAGCAATAGTTTGGTCAACAGTATCCATTTGTAGGTCCCGATGGATATCTCTGTTTCGGCAGTACCAAGGTGCATCAACGATACTTCTTAGTACTTTGTTCTGAAATCGTTGGATCACTTCAATGGTGCTTTTGCTGGCACAACCCCAAAGTTGGATGCCGTAGGTCCAAACAGGTTTTAGTATTTGATTGTACAGAAGCAGTTTATTGAATGTAGACAACTTGGAATTTCTTCCAAGAAGCCAGTACATTTTTTTCAGTTTGATTCCAAGTTCTTCACGTTTCTTTTTGACATGCACTTTCCAGCGTAGTCTCGCGTCAAGTGTCATTCCCAGATATTTAGCAGAGTCAACATGGGGGATCTGGGTATCGTTGATTCGGATGGGTAAATGTTGTCTTCGTTTATTGGTAAAGTCTATATGCATAGACTTGTTTTCATTTAACTTGATACGCCAAGTTTTGGTCCAGGTGTAAATTTTATTGATAGAGGTTTGAAGTTTCTCAGCAGCCTCTTCATGATCTTGCCCGACAGCCATGACTGCAGTATCGTCAGCAAATGTTGCTATTATGTCTTGTTCTAGGTCAGGGATATCACTGGTATATAATAGGTAGAGTATTGGACCCAACACACTACCTTGCGGTACCCCTGCCTTGATTTCCTTCAGTTCAGAATATACATCCTCTTGTTTAATTCTGAAATATCTATCTGCCAGGTAGGATTGCAACAACTGGGAAAATTCTTGAGGCAGAAACAAGTTGCTTTTTTCTCATTGCTTTTATTTGTTTTACCAGATACTGTTTGGCTGTAGGTTTTATTCGCAGCAGATACGTTGACTTTCTGCTTTGGGGCAAAGCTGGTTATTTTAGTCACAGATGGTCTTTGTGGCTGTTTTGGTAAGCTCGATTTCTTAATCTGTTTATCCTTAATTTTCTGCATCTCTTTGGCTACTATGCACCCTCGATAGTTTGCCGGATGTCCTTCTCCGCAATGTACACACTTTGGAGTCGCGTCCTTTGGTTTTTGGCATTCTACTGTACGGTGTTTCCCAGTGCATTTTACACATCTGGGTTCTTTCGCGCAGTACCTCTGAGTATGTCCATAAGCTTGACAGTTTTTACACTGTGGCACTAGTTTTGATTTTCTGATTGGCTGGATTTGCACCCTTATTCCCATAATGTCGGTTATACCAAAGATTTTATTGACATCTTCATCATTTCTGAATGTCAGCATGAACATGTTTAGTGGCTGTTTTGTTTTGTATTTTAGCTTTTTAGTAGCTTCAAGTAACTTGTATCCCCTTTTTCTTAAATCCCTCAGTATTTCATCGGGATAGCAAGAATGATGGAGATTGACAGCCATTACTTTGATTGATCGGTTTTGTTTATTTTCATAGGAGTGCCATGAATATTCATTCTCGTTTAAAACTTTAGTGAGGGCTTGATACTGTTCGCCATCTTTGACGTTAATTTTAATGTTTTTGTCATTAATTATTTTGATCTGGAATTCTTTCATCATATTAGCTATGAGTTAATGTAGTGTGTTAAAGTTTTTAACATCATCTACTATTATTGGTGGTGGTTGCGGTTGCTGAGCTTTTGGACTTAATTGTAGAGGAGACGGAGATTTATCCATTTTTCTTTTCTTAGAACTTTTGTTTTTCTTTCTTATCCACTCAGTCTCTTCCGCTAACTCATCCTCATCGGTGTAGTACTGAACTTCAGATTGTACTTTCTCTTTGGACTTTGAGTTTTGTGTCTTACACCCATTATTCTCGGTTTGTAGTTCCGTATATAAACTTTGTAGATTTTCTAGTTGCATTTGCATTGTATTTAATTTAATAACGAGTTTATTTTTCTCGCATTCTTCTCTTTCCAAGCATTAAATAATGCTTGCTCATTTAACGATCTTAAACCATTCTCTTGAAATAGTGCATCTGGAAAGATGGTGCGATCCGGTAGTGTGAGGTTAACACTCGTAGCCATATATGCAGCAGGAGCCAAGTTGGTTCCATGATGAGAAGCATTTATTTTAGCCGCTTGTTCATCTGGTACGGCCATCTCGCATTCGGTACCGGGCAGGCTGTCCGTTTGAATGAGGCCAGGTTTAGTTTGAGAAGGCGGCGTCCTCATGATTTTTGGCTTCCTCATGAATGGGTCCACTTGGGAGATTGTTGGTGGATTGATTATGGGGTTAGTATTTTCTTTTTCTTTTTTATCCATGTTTCTATTTGTCACTCCAAAGTGACGAGCCGTCTCCGAACGCGGTGCCTCTGGGTGTGGGAGGGTGATCACAGACCGGGCTACCCCCATTGCCACGGCTGCTTTTGGCATTGGACGGGAAAGATCATCCGTCACTTGCCGTTCACACTCACCCATCATTGGCTTCTCGACACCTCCATGGGGGCGACGCGTTGACGCCGGGAGCCACTAAGACTGCGCTGATTGGATCATTCCACACATCCTTTACAAGCAGTGTCACCAAACCCGCTACCAGTCCTAGCCCAAATAAGAAGAAGAGAAAAGAAAGTAGTGAGTGAAAAATGAAAGACCCTTAGCCCTCGTAAACCTAATAGCATCAGGGTCGGAAGAAACAAGAGTTGGCCAAGAGAGGCCGGATAGGATAGATAAAAGAGAGATATCTAGTACAAGTAAGTGGAAGCAATACTAGATATGGCATGGGACCTCATGGTTGCCAAACCATATGCTCACAAGTTATGAGCCCCTTAAGAGAAATGGTAAAATCCCCCAGCGCGTAATCCGAACCGCCCGACGCATGCCACTGATAGGAGAGTGTTATTCATTTATTTGAGAGTGTTAGTAAACATTAGTTGGGATTAGATGTTAATAAAATAAATAGATAAATAAAGGATTAAAACGGGAGTAGGAGAGGTGGTACAAGGAGTGGGGTACTTGCTTGGCAGAACGATGAACCCTGGCTCGGTTTAGTTAAAAGATTAAAATATAAAAATAATCGTCATTATCATTAACAAGGATTATTACTAAAATAAATTCATTAATGTGTGAGTCCGTAGACCCATTAATCTCAATACCGAGAATTAATCATTCAGGGCCCATCGTATCCACCTTGACGGTAAATAACTCTAGATGTGCCCCATTTGAAAGAGCACTTCAAAATGAGTAAGATGATATAAAATTTACCGTCATTTTTAACAAATATCCCAAGGAAAGGGGCAAGGAGTCAGCAGCAAGAGCCACACGTCCGACCAGCACAGAGTTCACTCACCATATGATTAAAATTATAAATATAAATTATAAATCTTTTTTGGTAATGAAAAATCGCAATTACTCATGAAATATAAGAGATATCTTAAAATAATTAATAATTTATTATTTAGAATGAAAAATTGAACAAATTAATATAAAAAAAAAAAAATTTATCTTAATCTTTAATCGAGTTGAATTTTGAATAAAATATATAAATTATAATCAATTTTTTGTAATGAAAAGCGAAATTACTCAAGAAATATAAGAGATATCTTAAAATAATTAATAATTTATTATTTAGAATCAAAAATTGAACAAATTAATATAAAAAATATAAAATTTATCTTAATCTCTAATCGAGTTGAATTTTGAATAAAATATATAAATTATAATCAATTTTTTGTAATGAAAAGCGCAATTACTCAAGAAATATAAGAGATATCTTAAAATAATTAATAATTTATTATTTAGAATCAAAAATTGAACCAATTAATATAAAAAATATAAATATTATCTTAATATTTAAATGAGTTGAATTTTGAATAAAATATATAAATTATAATCAATTTTTTGTAATGAAAAGCGAAATTACTCAAGAAATATAAGAGCTATCTTAAAATAATTCATAATTTATTATTTAGAATTAAAAATTGAACAAATTGAGCAAAAAAATATTAAAATTAAATTAAAATTTAAACGAGATGAATTTTGATTAAAATATATAATTTATAAACCTTTTTTGGTAATGAAAAATAGCAATTACTCATGAAATATAAGAGATATAATAAAATAATTAATAATTTATTATTTAGAATCAAAAATTGAACCAATTAATATAAAAAATATAAATATTATCTTAATATTTAAATGAGTTGAATTTTGATTAAAATATATAAATTATAATCGTTTTTTTGTAATGAAAAGCGCAATTTATCAAGAAATATAAGAGCTATCTTAAAATAATTAATAATTTATTATTTAGAATGAAAAATTGAACAAATTAATATAAAAAATATAAAATTTATCTTAATCTTTAATCGAGTTGAATTTTGAATAAAATATATAAATTATAATCAATTTTTTGTAATGAAAAATCGCAATTAATCAAGAAATATAAGAGATATCTTTAAATAATTAATAATTCATTATTTAGAATCAAAAATTGAACAAATTAATATAAAAAATATAAAATTTATCTTAATCTTTAATCGAGTTGAATTTTGAATAAAATATATAAATTATAATCAATTTTTTGTAATGAAAAGCGCAATTACTCAAGAAATATAAGAGATATCTTAAAATAATTAATAATTTATTATTTAGAATCAAAAATTGAACAAATTAATATAAAAAATATAAAATTTATCTTAATCTCTAATCGAGTTGAATTTTGAATAAAATATATAAATTATAATCAATTTTTTGTAATGAAAAGCGCAATTACTCAAGAAATATAAGAGATATCTTAAAATAATTAATAATTTATTATTTAGAATCAAAAATTGAACAAATTAATATAAAAAATATAAAATTTATTTTAATCTATAATCGAGTTGAATTTTGAATAAAATATATAAATAATAATCAATTTTTTGTAATGAAAAGCGCAATTACTCAAGAAATATAAGAGATATAATAAAATAATTAATAATTTATTATTTAGAATCAAAAATTGAACCAATTAATATAAAAAATATAAATATTATCTTAATATTTAAATGAGTTGAATTTTGATTAAAATATATAAATTATAATCGTTTTTTTGTAATGAAAAGCGCAATTTATCAAGAAATATAAGAGCTATCTTAAAATAATTAATAATTTATTATTTAGAATGAAAAATTGAACAAATTAATATAAAAAATATAAAATTTATCTTAATCTTTAATCGAGTTGAATTTTGAATAAAATATATAAATTATAATCAATTTTTTGTAATGAAAAATCGCAATTACTCATGAAATATAAGAGATATCTTAAAATAATTAATAATTTATTATTTAGAATCAAAAATTGAACAAATTGATATAAAAAATATAAAATTTATCTTAATATTTAAATGAGTTGAATTTTGAATAAAATATATAAATTATAATCAATTTTTTGTAATGAAAAGCGAAATTACTCAAGAAATATAAGAGCTATCTTAAAATAATTCATAATTTATTATTTAGAATTAAAAATTGAACAAATTGAGCAAAAAAATATTAAAATTATATTAAAATTTAAACGAGATGAATTTTGATTAAAATATATAATTTATAAACCTTTTTTGGTAATGAAAAATAGCAATTACTCATGAAATATAAGAGATATCTTAAAATAATTAATAATATATAATTTAGAATCAAAAATTGACCAAATTGATATAAAAAGTATAAAAATTATATTAAAATTTAAACGAGTTGAATTTTGAATAAAATATATAAATTATAATCAATTTTTTGTAATGAAAAGCGAAATTACTCAAGAAATATAAGAGCTATCTTAAAATAATTAATAATTTATTATTTAGAATGAAAAATTGAACAAATTAATATAAAAAATATAAAATTTTCCTTAATCTTTAAATGAGTTGAATTTTGAATAAAATATATAGATTATAATCAATTTTTTGTAAAGAAAAGCGCAATTAATCAAGAAATATAAGAGATATCTTTAAATAATTAATAATTCATTATTTAGAATCAAAAATTGAACAAATTAATATAAAAAATATAAAATTTATCTTAATCTTTAATCGAGTTGAATTTTGAATAAAATATATAAATTATAATCAATTTTTTGTAATGAAAAGCGCAATTACTCAAGAAATATAAGAGATATCTTAAAATAATTAATAATTTATTATTTAGAATCAAAAATTGAACAAATTAATATAAAAAATATAAAATTTATCTTAATCTCTAATCGAGTTGAATTTTGAATAAAATATATAAATTATAATCAATTTTTTGTAATGAAAAGCGCAATTACTCAAGAAATATAAGAGATATCTTAAAATAATTAATAATTTATTATTTAGAATCAAAAATTGAACAAATTAATATAAAAAATATAAAATTTATTTTAATCTATAATCGAGTTGAATTTTGAATAAAATATATAAATAATAATCAATTTTTTGTAATGAAAAGCGCAATTACTCAAGAAATATAAGAGATATAATAAAATAATTAATAATTTATTATTTAGAATCAAAAATTGAACCAATTAATATAAAAAATATAAATATTATCTTAATATTTAAATGAGTTGAATTTTGATTAAAATATATAAATTATAATCGTTTTTTTGTAATGAAAAGCGCAATTTATCAAGAAATATAAGAGCTATCTTAAAATAATTAATAATTTATTATTTAGAATGAAAAATTGAACAAATTAATATAAAAAATATAAAATTTATCTTAATCTTTAATCGAGTTGAATTTTGAATAAAATATATAAATTATAATCAATTTTTTGTAATGAAAAATCGCAATTACTCATGAAATATAAGAGATATCTTAAAATAATTAATAATTTATTATTTAGAATCAAAAATTGAACAAATTGATATAAAAAATATAAAATTTATCTTAATATTTAAATGAGTTGAATTTTGAATAAAATATATAAATTATAATCAATTTTTTGTAATGAAAAGCGAAATTACTCAAGAAATATAAGAGCTATCTTAAAATAATTCATAATTTATTATTTAGAATTAAAAATTGAACAAATTGAGCAAAAAAATATTAAAATTATATTAAAATTTAAACGAGATGAATTTTGATTAAAATATATAATTTATAAACCTTTTTTGGTAATGAAAAATAGCAATTACTCATGAAATATAAGAGATATCTTAAAATAATTAATAATATATAATTTAGAATCAAAAATTGACCAAATTGATATAAAAAGTATAAAAATTATATTAAAATTTAAACGAGTTGAATTTTGAATAAAATATATAAATTATAATCAATTTTTTGTAATGAAAAGCGAAATTACTCAAGAAATATAAGAGCTATATTAAAATAATTAATAATTTATTATTTAGAATGAAAAATTGAACAAATTAATATAAAAAATATAAAATTTTCCTTAATCTTTAAATGAGTTGAATTTTGAATAAAATATATAGATTATAATCAATTTTTTGTAAAGAAAAGCGCAATTAATCAAGAAATATAAGAGATATCTTTAAATAATTAATAATTCATTATTTAGAATCAAAAATTGAACAAATTAATATAAAAAATATAAAATTTATCTTAATCTTTAATCGAGTTGAATTTTGAATAAAATATATAAATTATAATCAATTTTTTGTAATGAAAAGCGCAATTACTCAAGAAATATAAGAGATATAATAAAATAATTAATAATTTATTATTTAGAATCAAAAATTGAACCAATTAATATAAAAAATATAAAATTTATTTTAATCTATAATCGAGTTGAATTTTGAATAAAATATATAAATAATAATCAATTTTTTGTAATGAAAAGCGCAATTACTCAAGAAATATAAGAGATATAATAAAATAATTAATAATTTATTATTTAGAATCAAAAATTGAACCAATTAATATAAAAAATATAAATATTATCTTAATATTTAAATGAGTTGAATTTTGATTAAAATATATAAATTATAATCGTTTTTTTGTAATGAAAAGCGCAATTTATCAAGAAATATAAGAGCTATCTTAAAATAATTAATAATTTATTATTTAGAATGAAAAATTGAACAAATTAATATAAAAAATATAAAATTTATCTTAATCTTTAATCGAGTTGAATTTTGAATAAAATATATAAATTATAATCAATTTTTTGTAATGAAAAATCGCAATTACTCATGAAATATAAGAGATATCTTAAAATAATTAATAATTTATTATTTAGAATCAAAAATTGAACAAATTGATATAAAAAATATAAAATTTATCTTAATATTTAAATGAGTTGAATTTTGAATAAAATATATAAATTATAATCAATTTTTTGTAATGAAAAGCGAAATTACTCAAGAAATATAAGAGCTATCTTAAAATAATTCATAATTTATTATTTAGAATTAAAAATTGAACAAATTGAGCAAAAAAATATTAAAATTATATTAAAATTTAAACGAGATGAATTTTGATTAAAATATATAATTTATAAACCTTTTTTGGTAATGAAAAATTGCAATTACTCATGAAATATAAGAGATATCTTAAAATAATTAATAATATATAATTTAGAATCAAAAATTGACCAAATTGATATAAAAAGTATAAAAATTATATTAAAATTTAAACGAGTTGAATTTTGAATAAAATATATAAATTATAATCAATTTTTTGTAAAGAAAAGCGCAATTACTCAAGAAATATAAGAGATATCTTAAAATAATTAATAATTTATTATTTAGAATCAAAAATTGAACAAATTAATATAAAAAATATAAAATTTATTTTAATCTATAATCGAGTTGAATTTTGAATAAAATATATAAATAATAATCAATTTTTTGTAATGAAAAGCGCAATTACTCAAGAAATATAAGAGATATAATAAAATAATTAATAATTTATTATTTAGAATCAAAAATTGAACCAATTAATATAAAAAATATAAATATTATCTTAATATTTAAATGAGTTGAATTTTGATTAAAATATATAAATTATAATCGTTTTTTTGTAATGAAAAGCGCAATTTATCAAGAAATATAAGAGCTATCTTAAAATAATTAATAATTTATTATTTAGAATGAAAAATTGAACAAATTAATATAAAAAATATAAAATTTATCTTAATCTTTAATCGAGTTGAATTTTGAATAAAATATATAAATTATAATCAATTTTTTGTAATGAAAAATCGCAATTACTCATGAAATATAAGAGATATCTTAAAATAATTAATAATTTATTATTTAGAATCAAAAATTGAACAAATTGATATAAAAAATATAAAATTTATCTTAATATTTAAATGAGTTGAATTTTGAATAAAATATATAAATTATAATCAATTTTTTGTAATGAAAAGCGAAATTACTCAAGAAATATAAGAGCTATCTTAAAATAATTCATAATTTATTATTTAGAATTAAAAATTGAACAAATTGAGCAAAAAAATATTAAAATTATATTAAAATTTAAACGAGATGAATTTTGATTAAAATATATAATTTATAAACCTTTTTTGGTAATGAAAAATAGCAATTACTCATGAAATATAAGAGATATCTTAAAATAATTAATAATATATAATTTAGAATCAAAAATTGACCAAATTGATATAAAAAGTATAAAAATTATATTAAAATTTAAACGAGTTGAATTTTGAATAAAATATATAAATTATAATCAATTTTTTGTAATGAAAAGCGAAATTACTCAAGAAATATAAGAGCTATCTTAAAATAATTAATAATTTATTATTTAGAATGAAAAATTGAACAAATTAATATAAAAAATATAAAATTTTCCTTAATCTTTAAATGAGTTGAATTTTGAATAAAATATATAGATTATAATCAATTTTTTGTAAAGAAAAGCGCAATTAATCAAGAAATATAAGAGATATCTTTAAATAATTAATAATTCATTATTTAGAATCAAAAATTGAACAAATTAATATAAAAAATATAAAATTTATCTTAATCTTTAATCGAGTTGAATTTTGAATAAAATATATAAATTATAATCAATTTTTTGTAATGAAAAGCGCAATTACTCAAGAAATATAAGAGATATCTTAAAATAATTAATAATTTATTATTTAGAATCAAAAATTGAACAAATTAATATAAAAAATATAAAATTTATCTTAATCTCTAATCGAGTTGAATTTTGAATAAAATATATAAATTATAATCAATTTTTTGTAATGAAAAGCGCAATTACTCAAGAAATATAAGAGATATCTTAAAATAATTAATAATTTATTATTTAGAATCAAAAATTGAACAAATTAATATAAAAAATATAAAATTTATTTTAATCTATAATCGAGTTGAATT
This sequence comes from Labia minor, assembly GCA_963082975.1. Taxonomy (NCBI): domain Eukaryota; kingdom Metazoa; phylum Arthropoda; class Insecta; order Dermaptera; family Spongiphoridae; genus Labia; species Labia minor. The sequence goes on from OY720349.1 coordinate 7,474,826, forward strand.
TTGAATAAAATATATAAATAATAATCAATTTTTTGTAATGAAAAGCGCAATTACTCAAGAAATATAAGAGATATAATAAAATAATTAATAATTTATTATTTAGAATCAAAAATTGAACCAATTAATATAAAAAATATAAATATTATCTTAATATTTAAATGAGTTGAATTTTGATTAAAATATATAAATTATAATCGTTTTTTTGTAATGAAAAGCGCAATTTATCAAGAAATATAAGAGCTATCTTAAAATAATTAATAATTTATTATTTAGAATGAAAAATTGAACAAATTAATATAAAAAATATAAAATTTATCTTAATCTTTATTCGAGTTGAATTTTGAATAAAATATATAAATTATAATCAATTTTTTGTAATGAAAAATCGCAATTACTCATGAAATATAAGAGATATCTTAAAATAATTAATAATTTATTATTTAGAATCAAAAATTGAACAAATTGATATAAAAAATATAAAATTTATCTTAATATTTACATGAGTTGAATTTTGAATAAAATATATAAATTATAATCAATTTTTTGTAATGAAAAGCGAAATTACTCAAGAAATATAAGAGCTATCTTAAAATAATTCATAATTTATTATTTAGAATTAAAAATTGAACAAATTGAGCAAAAAAATATTAAAATTATATTAAAATTTAAACGAGATGAATTTTGATTAAAATATTTAATTTATAAACCTTTTTTGGTAATGAAAAATTGCAATTACTCATGAAATATAAGAGATATCTTAAAATAATTAATAATATATAATTTAGAATCAAAAATTGACCAAATTGATATAAAAAGTATAAAAATTATATTAAAATTTAAACGAGTTGAATTTTGAATAAAATATATAAATTATAATCAATTTTTTGTAAAGAAAAGCGCACTTACTCAAGAAATATAAGAGATATCTTAAAATAATTAATAATTCATTATTTAGAATCAAAAATTGAACAAATTGATATAAAAAGTATAAAAATTATATTAAAATTTAAACGAGTTGAATTTTGAATAAAATATATAAATTATAATCAATTTTTTGTAAAGAAAAGCGCAATTACTCAAGAAATATAAGAGATATCTTAAAATAATTAATAATTCATTATTTAGAATCAAAAATTGAACAAATTAATATAAAAAATATAAAATTTATCTTAATCTTTAAATGAGTTGAATTTTGAATAAAATATATAAATTATAATCAATTTTTTGTAAAGAAAAGCGCAATTACTCAAGAAATATAAGAGATATCTTAAAATAATTAATAATTCATTATTTAGAATCAAAAATTGAACAAATTAATATAAAAAATATTAAAATTATATTAAAATTTAAACGAGATGAATTTTGATTAAAATATATAAATTATAAACCTGTTTTTGTAATGAAAATTCGCAATTACTCATGAAATATAAGAGATATCTTAAAATAATTAATAATTTATTATTTAGAATCAAAAATTGAACAAATTGATATAAAAAATATAAAATTTATCTTAATATTTAAACGAAATGAATTTTGATTAAAATATATAAATGATAAACCTTTTTTTATAATGAAAAATCGCAATTACTCATGAAATATAAGAGATATCTTAAAATAATTAATAATTTATTATTTAGAATGAAAAATTGAACAAATTAATATAAAAAATATAAAATTTATCTAAATATTTAATCGAATTGAATTTTGAATAAAATATATAAATTATAATCAATTTTTTGTAATGAAAAGCGAAATTACTCAAGAAATATAAGAGATATCTTAAAATAATTAATAATTTATTATTTAGAATCAAAAATTGAACAAATTAATATAAAAAATATAAAATTTATCTTAATCTCTAATCGAGTTGAATTTTGAATAAAATATATAAATTATAATCAATTTTTTGTAATGAAAAATCGCAATTACTCATGAAATATAAGAGGTATCTTAAAATAATTAATAATTTATTATTTAGAATCAAAAATTGAACAAATTAATATAAAAAATATAAAATTTATTTTAATCTTTAATCGAGTTGAATTTTGAATAAAATATATAAATAATAATCAATTTTTTGTAATGAAAAGCGCAATTACTCAAGAAATATAAGAGATATAATAAAATAATTAATAATTTATTATTTAGAATCAAAAATTGAACCAATTAATATAAAAAATATAAATATTATCTTAATATTTAAATGAGTTGAATTTTGATTAAAATATATAAATTATAATCGTTTTTTTGTAATGAAAAGCGCAATTTATCAAGAAATATAAGAGCTATCTTAAAATAATTAATAATTTATTATTTAGAATGAAAAATTGAACAAATTAATATAAAAAATATAAAATTTATCTTAATCTTTAATCGAGTTGAATTTTGAATAAAATATATAAATTATAATCAATTTTTTGTAATGAAAAATCGCAATTACTCATGAAATATAAGAGATATCTTAAAATAATTCATAATTTATTATTTAGAATCAAAAATTGAACAAATTAATATAAAAAATATAAAATTTATCTTAATCTCTAATCGAGTTGAATTTTGAATAAAATATATAAATTATAATCAATTTTTTGTAATGAAAAGCGCAATTACTCAAGAAATATAAGAGGTATCTTAAAATAATTAATAATTTATTATTTAGAATCAAAAATTGAACCAATTAATATAAAAAATATAAATATTATCTTAATATTTAAATGAGTTGAATTTTGATTAAAATATATAAATTATAATCGTTTTTTTGTAATGAAAAGCGCAATTTATCAAGAAATATAAGAGCTATCTTAAAATAATTAATAATTTATTATTTAGAATGAAAAATTGAACAAATTAATATAAAAAATATAAAATTTATCTTAATCTTTAATCGAGTTGAATTTTGAATAAAATATATAAATTATAATCAATTTTTTGTAATGAAAAATCGCAATTACTCATGAAATATAAGAGATATCTTAAAATAATTCATAATTTATTATTTAGAATCAAAAATTGAACAAATTGATATAAAAAATATAAAATTTATCTTAATATTTAAATGAGTTGAATTTTGAATAAAATATATAAATTATAATCAATTTTTTGTAATGAAAAGCGAAATTACTCAAGAAATATAAGAGCTATCTTAAAATAATTCATAATTTATTATTTAGAATTAAAATTTGAACAAATTGAGCAAAAAAATATTAAAATTATATTAAAATTTAAACGAGATGAATTTTGATTAAAATATATAATTTATAAACCTTTTTTGGTAATGAAAAATAGCAATTACTCATGAAATATAAGAGATATCTTAAAATAATTACTAATATATAATTTAGAATCAAAAATTGACCAAATTGATATAAAAAGTATAAAAATTATATTAAAATTTAAACGAGTTGAATTTTGAATAAAATATATAAATTATAATCAATTTTTTGTAAAGAAAAGCGCAATTACTCAAGAAATATAAGAGATATCTTAAAATAATTAATAATTCATTATTTAGAATCAAAAATTGAACAAATTAATATAAAAAATATAAAATTTTCCTTAATCTTTAAATGAGTTGAATTTTGAATAAAATATATAGATTATAATCAATTTTTTGTAAAGAAAAGCGCAATTAATCAAGAAATATAAGAGATATCTTAAAATAATTAATAATTTATTATTAAGAATCAAAAATTGAACAAATTGATATAAAAAATATAAAATTTATCTTAATATTTAAATGAGTTGAATTTTGAATAAAATATATAAATTATAATCAATTTTTTGTAATGAAAAGCGAAATTACTCAAGAAATATAAGAGCTATCTTAAAATAATTCATAATTTATTATTTAGAATTAAAAATTGAACAAATTGAGCAAAAAAATATTAAAATTATATTAAAATTTAAACGAGATGAATTTTGATTAAAATATATAATTTATAAACCTTTTTTGGTAATGAAAAATAGCAATTACTCATGAAATATAAGAGATATCTTAAAATAATTAATAATATATAATTTAGAATCAAAAATTGACCAAATTGATATAAAAAGTATAAAAATTATATTAAAATTTAAACGAGTTGAATTTTGAATAAAATATATAAATTATAATCAATTTTTTGTAATGAAAAGCGAAATTACTCAAGAAATATAAGAGCTATCTTAAAATAATTAATAATTTATTATTTAGAATGAAAAATTGAACAAATTAATATAAAAAATATAAAATTTTCCTTAATCTTTAAATGAGTTGAATTTTGAATAAAATATATAGATTATAATCAATTTTTTGTAAAGAAAAGCGCAATTAATCAAGAAATATAAGAGATATCTTTAAATAATTAATAATTTATTATTTAGAATCAAAAATTGAACAAATTAATATAAAAAATATAAAATTTATCTTAATCTTTAATCGAGTTGAATTTTGAATAAAATATATAAATTATAATCAATTTTTTGTAATGAAAAGCGCAATTACTCAAGAAATATAAGAGATATCTTAAAATAATTAATAATTTATTATTTAGAATCAAAAATTGAACAAATTAATATAAAAAATATAAAATTTATCTTAATCTCTAATCGAGTTGAATTTTGAATAAAATATATAAATTATAATCAATTTTTTGTAATGAAAAGCGCAATTACTCAAGAAATATAAGAGATATCTTAAAATAATTAATAATTTATTATTTAGAATCAAAAATTGAACAAATTAATATAAAAAATATAAAATTTATTTTAATCTATAATCGAGTTGAATTTTGAATAAAATATATAAATAATAATCAATTTTTTGTAATGAAAAGCGCAATTACTCAAGAAATATAAGAGATATAATAAAATAATTAATAATTTATTATTTAGAATCAAAAATTGAACCAATTAATATAAAAAATATAAATATTATCTTAATATTTAAATGAGTTGAATTTTGATTAAAATATATAAATTATAATCGTTTTTTTGTAATGAAAAGCGCAATTTATCAAGAAATATAAGAGCTATCTTAAAATAATTAATAATTTATTATTTAGAATGAAAAATTGAACAAATTAATATAAAAAATATAAAATTTATCTTAATCTTTAATCGAGTTGAATTTTGAATAAAATATATAAATTATAATCAATTTTTTGTAATGAAAAATCGCAATTACTCATGAAATATAAGAGATATCTTAAAATAATTAATAATTTATTATTTAGAATCAAAAATTGAACAAATTGATATAAAAAATATAAAATTTATCTTAATATTTAAATGAGTTGAATTTTGAATAAAATATATAAATTATAATCAATTTTTTGTAATGAAAAGCGAAATTACTCAAGAAATATAAGAGCTATCTTAAAATAATTCATAATTTATTATTTAGAATTAAAAATTGAACAAATTGAGCAAAAAAATATTAAAATTATATTAAAATTTAAACGAGATGAATTTTGATTAAAATATATAATTTATAAACCTTTTTTGGTAATGAAAAATAGCAATTACTCATGAAATATAAGAGATATCTTAAAATAATTAATAATATATAATTTAGAATCAAAAATTGACCAAATTGATATAAAAAGTATAAAAATTATATTAAAATTTAAACGAGTTGAATTTTGAATAAAATATATAAATTATAATCAATTTTTTGTAAAGAAAAGCGCAATTACTCAAGAAATATAAGAGATATCTTAAAATAATTAATAATTCATTATTTAGAATCAAAAATTGAACAAATTAATATAAAAAATATAAAATTTATCTTAATCTTTAAATGAGTTGAATTTTGAATAAAATATATAAATTATAATCAATTTTTTGTAAAGAAAAGCGCAATTACTCAAGAAATATAAGAGATATCTTAAAATAATTAATAATTCATTATTTAGAATCAAAAATTGAACAAATTAATATAAAAAATATTAAAATTATATTAAAATTTAAACGAGATGAATTTTGATTAAAATATATAAATTATAAACCTGTTTTTGTAATGAAAATTCGCAATTACTCATGAAATATAAGAGATATCTTAAAATAATTAATAATTTATTATTTAGAATCAAAAATTGAACAAATTGATATAAAAAATATAAAATTTATCTTAATATTTAAACGAAATGAATTTTGATTAAAATATATAAATGATAAACCTTTTTTTATAATGAAAAATCGCAATTACTCATGAAATATAAGAGATATCTTAAAATAATTAATAATTTATTATTTAGAATGAAAAATTGAACAAATTAATATAAAAAATATAAAATTTATCTAAATATTTAATCGAATTGAATTTTGAATAAAATATATAAATTATAATCAATTTTTTGTAATGAAAAGCGAAATTACTCAAGAAATATAAGAGATATCTTAAAATAATTCATAATTTATTATTTAGAATCAAAAATTGAACAAATTAATATAAAAAATATAAAATTTATCTTAATCTCTAATCGAGTTGAATTTTGAATAAAATATATAAATTATAATCAATTTTTTGTAATGAAAAGCGCAATTACTCAAGAAATATAAGAGGTATCTTAAAATAATTAATAATTTATTATTTAGAATCAAAAATTGAACAAATTAATATAAAAAATATAAAATTTATTTTAATCTTTAATCGAGTTGAATTTTGAATAAAATATATAAATAATAATCAATTTTTTGTAATGAAAAGCGCAATTACTCAAGAAATATAAGAGATATAATAAAATAATTAATAATTTATTATTTAGAATCAAAAATTGAACCAATTAATATAAAAAATATAAATATTATCTTAATATTTAAATGAGTTGAATTTTGATTAAAATATATAAATTATAATCGTTTTTTTGTAATGAAAAGCGCAATTTATCAAGAAATATAAGAGCTATCTTAAAATAATTAATAATTTATTATTTAGAATGAAAAATTGAACAAATTAATATAAAAAATATAAAATTTATCTTAATCTTTAATCGAGTTGAATTTTGAATAAAATATATAAATTATAATCAATTTTTTGTAATGAAAAATCGCAATTACTCATGAAATATAAGAGATATCTTAAAATAATTCATAATTTATTATTTAGAATCAAAAATTGAACAAATTGATATAAAAAATATAAAATTTATCTTAATATTTAAATGAGTTGAATTTTGAATAAAATATATAAATTATAATCAATTTTTTGTAATGAAAAGCGAAATTACTCAAGAAATATAAGAGCTATCTTAAAATAATTCATAATTTATTATTTAGAATTAAAATTTGAACAAATTGAGCAAAAAAATATTAAAATTATATTAAAATTTAAACGAGATGAATTTTGATTAAAATATATAATTTATAAACCTTTTTTGGTAATGAAAAATAGCAATTACTCATGAAATATAAGAGATATCTTAAAATAATTAATAATATATAATTTAGAATCAAAAATTGACCAAATTGATATAAAAAGTATAAAAATTATATTAAAATTTAAACGAGTTGAATTTTGAATAAAATATATAAATTATAATCAATTTTTTGTAAAGAAAAGCGCAATTACTCAAGAAATATAAGAGATATCTTAAAATAATTAATAATTCATTATTTAGAATCAAAAATTGAACAAATTAATATAAAAAATATAAAATTTTCCTTAATCTTTAAATGAGTTGAATTTTGAATAAAATATATAGATTATAATCAATTTTTTGTAAAGAAAAGCGCAATTAATCAAGAAATATAAGAGATATCTTTAAATAATTAATAATTCATTATTTAGAATCAAAAATTGAACAAATTAATATAAAAAATATAAAATTTATCTTAATCTTTAATCGAGTTGAATTTTGAATAAAATATATAAATTATAATCAATTTTTTGTAATGAAAAGCGAAATTACTCAAGAAATATAAGAGATATCTTAAAATAATTAATAATTTATTATTTAGAATCAAAAATTGAACAAATTAATATAAAAAATATAAAATTTATCTTAATCTTTAATCGAGTTGAATTTTGAATAAAATATATAAATTATAATCAATTTTTTGTAATGAAAAATCGCAATTACTCATGAAATATAAGAGATATCTTAAAATAATTAATAATTTATTATTTAGAATCAAAAATTGAACAAATTGATATAAAAAATATAAAATTTATCTTAATATTTAAATGAGTTGAATTTTGAATAAAATATATAAATTATAATCAATTTTTTGTAATGAAAAGCGAAATTACTCAAGAAATATAAGAGCTATCTTAAAATAATTCATAATTTATTATTTAGAATTAAAAATTGAACAAATTGAGCAAAAAAATATTAAAATTATATTAAAATTTAAACGAGATGAATTTTGATTAAAATATATAATTTATAAACCTTTTTTGGTAATGAAAAATAGCAATTACTCATGAAATATAAGAGATATCTTAAAATAATTACTAATATATAATTTAGAATCAAAAATTGACCAAATTGATATAAAAAGTATAAAAATTATATTAAAATTTAAACGAGTTGAATTTTGAATAAAATATATAAATTATAATCAATTTTTTGTAAAGAAAAGCGCAATTACTCAAGAAATATAAGAGATATCTTAAAATAATTAATAATTCATTATTTAGAATCAAAAATTGAACAAATTAATATAAAAAATATAAAATTTTCCTTAATCTTTAAATGAGTTGAATTTTGAATAAAATATATAGATTATAATCAATTTTTTGTAAAGAAAAGCGCAATTAATCAAGAAATATAAGAGATATCTTTAAATAATTAATAATTCATTATTTAGAATCAAAAATTGAACAAATTAATATAAAAAATATAAAATTTATCTTAATCTTTAATCGAGTTGAATTTTGAATAAAATATATAAATTATAATCAATTTTTTGTAATGAAAAGCGAAATTACTCAAGAAATATAAGAGATATCTTAAAATAATTAATAATTTATTATTTAGAATCAAAAATTGAACAAATTAATATAAAAAATATAAAATTTATCTTAATCTTTAATCGAGTTGAATTTTGAATAAAATATATAAATTATAATCAATTTTTTGTAATGAAAAATCGCAATTACTCATGAAATATAAGAGATATCTTAAAATAATTCATAATTTATTATTTAGAATCAAAAATTGAACAAATTGATATAAAAAATATAAAATTTATCTTAATATTTAAATGAGTTGAATTTTGAATAAAATATATAAATTATAATCAATTTTTTGTAATGAAAAGCGAAATTACTCAAGAAATATAAGAGCTATCTTAAAATAATTCATAATTTATTATTTAGAATTAAAAATTGAACAAATTGAGCAAAAAAATATTAAAATTATATTAAAATTTAAACGAGATGAATTTTGATTAAAATATATAATTTATAAACCTTTTTTGGTAATGAAAAATAGCAATTACTCATGAAATATAAGAGATATCTTAAAATAATTACTAATATATAATTTAGAATCAAAAATTGACCAAATTGATATAAAAAGTATAAAAATTATATTAAAATTTAAACGAGTTGAATTTTGAATAAAATATATAAATTATAATCAATTTTTTGTAAAGAAAAGCGCAATTACTCAAGAAATATAAGAGATATCTTTAAATAATTAATAATTCATTATTTAGAATCAAAAATTGAACAAATTAATATAAAAAATATAAAATTTATCTTAATCTTTAATCGAGTTGAATTTTGAATAAAATATATAGATTATAATCAATTTTTTGTAATGAAAAGCGAAATTACTCAAGAAATATAAGAGATATCTTAAAATAATTAATAATTTATTATTTAGAATCAAAAATTGAACAAATTAATATAAAAAATATAAAATTTATCTTAATCTTTAATCGAGTTGAATTTTGAATAAAATATATAAATTATAATCAATTTTTTGTAATGAAAAATCGCAATTACTCATGAAATATAAGAGATATCTTAAAATAATTAATAATTTATTATTTAGAATCAAAAATTGAACAAATTGATATAAAAAATATAAAATTTATCTTAATATTTAAATGAGTTGAATTTTGAATAAAATATATAAATTATAATCAATTTTTTGTAATGAAAAGCGAAATTACTCAAGAAATATAAGAGCTATCTTAAAATAATTCATAATTTATTATTTAGAATTAAAAATTGAACAAATTGAGCAAAAAAATATTAAAATTATATTAAAATTTAAACGAGATGAATTTTGATTAAAATATATAATTTATAAACCTTTTTTGGTAATGAAAAATAGCAATTACTCATGAAATATAAGAGATATCTTAAAATAATTACTAATATATAATTTAGAATCAAAAATTGACCAAATTGATATAAAAAGTATAAAAATTATATTAAAATTTAAACGAGTTGAATTTTGAATAAAATATATAAATTATAATCAATTTTTTGTAAAGAAAAGCGCAATTACTCAAGAAATATAAGAGATATCTTAAAATAATTAATAATTCATTATTTAGAATCAAAAATTGAACAAATTAATATAAAAAATATAAAATTTTCCTTAATCTTTAAATGAGTTGAATTTTGAATAAAATATATAGATTATAATCAATTTTTTGTAAAGAAAAGCGCAATTAATCAAGAAATATAAGAGATATCTTTAAATAATTAATAATTCATTATTTAGAATCAAAAATTGAACAAATTAATATAAAAAATATAAAATTTATCTTAATCTTTAATCGAGTTGAATTTTGAATAAAATATATAAATTATAATCAATTTTTTGTAATGAAAAGCGAAATTACTCAAGAAATATAAGAGATATCTTAAAATAATTAATAATTTATTATTTAGAATCAAAAATTGAACAAATTAATATAAAAAATATAAAATTTATCTTAATCTTTAATCGAGTTGAATTTTGAATAAAATATATAAATTATAATCAATTTTTTGTAATGAAAAATCGCAATTACTCATGAAATATAAGAGATATCTTAAAAGAATTAATAATTTATTATTTAGAATCAAAAATTGAACAAATTGATATAAAAAATATAAAATTTATCTTAATATTTAAATGAGTTGAATTTTGAATAAAATATATAAATTATAATCAATTTTTTGTAATGAAAAGCGAAATTACTCAAGAAATATAAGAGCTATCTTAAAATAATTCATAATTTATTATTTAGAATTAAAAATTGAACAAATTGAGCAAAAAAATATTAAAATTATATTAAAATTTAAACGAGATGAATTTTGATTAAAATATATAATTTATAAACCTTTTTTGGTAATGAAAAATAGCAATTACTCATGAAATATAAGAGATATCTTAAAATAATTAATAATATATAATTTAGAATCAAAAATTGACCAAATTGATATAAAAAGTATAAAAATTATATTAAAATTTAAACGAGTTGAATTTTGAATAAAATATATAAATTATAATCAATTTTTTGTAATGAAAAGCGAAATTACTCAAGAAATATAAGAGCTATCTTAAAATAATTAATAATTTATTATTTAGAATGAAAAATTGAACAAATTAATATAAAAAATATAAAATTTTCCTTAATCTTTAAATGAGTTGAATTTTGAATAAAATATATAGATTATAATCAATTTTTTGTAAAGAAAAGCGCAATTAATCAAGAAATATAAGAGATATCTTTAAATAATTAATAATTCATTATTTAGAATCAAAAATTGAACAAATTAATATAAAAAATATAAAATTTATCTTAATCTCTAATCGAGTTGAATTTTGAATAAAATATATAAATTATAATCAATTTTTTGTAATGAAAAGCGCAATTACTCAAGAAATATAAGAGATATCTTAAAATAATTAATAATTTATTATTTAGAATCAAAAATTGAACAAATTAATATAAAAAATATAAAATTTATTTTAATCTATAATCGAGTTGAATTTTGAATAAAATATATAAATAATAATCAATTTTTTGTAATGAAAAGCGCAATTACTCAAGAAATATAAGAGATATAATAAAATAATTAATAATTTATTATTTAGAATCAAAAATTGAACCAATTAATATAAAAAATATAAATATTATCTTAATATTTAAATGAGTTGAATTTTGATTAAAATATATAAATTATAATCGTTTTTTTGTAATGAAAAGCGCAATTTATCAAGAAATATAAGAGCTATCTTAAAATAATTAATAATTTATTATTTAGAATGAAAAATTGAACAAATTAATATAAAAAATATAAAATTTATCTTAATCTTTAATCGAGTTGAATTTTGAATAAAATATATAAATTATAATCAATTTTTTGTAATGAAAAATCGCAATTACTCATGAAATATAAGAGATATCTTAAAATAATTAATAATTTATTATTTAGAATCAAAAATTGAACAAATTGATATAAAAAATATAAAATTTATCTTAATATTTAAATGAGTTGAATTTTGAATAAAATATATAAATTATAATCAATTTTTTGTAATGAAAAGCGAAATTACTCAAGAAATATAAGAGCTATCTTAAAATAATTCATAATTTATTATTTAGAATTAAAAATTGAACAAATTGAGCAAAAAAATATTAAAATTATATTAAAATTTAAACGAGATGAATTTTGATTAAAATATATAATTTATAAACCTTTTTTGGTAATGAAAAATTGCAATTACTCATGAAATATAAGAGATATCTTAAAATAATTAATAATATATAATTTAGAATCAAAAATTGACCAAATTGATATAAAAAGTATAAAAATTATATTAAAATTTAAACGAGTTGAATTTTGAATAAAATATATAAATTATAATCAATTTTTTGTAATGAAAAGCGAAATTACTCAAGAAATATAAGAGCTATCTTAAAATAATTAATAATTTATTATTTAGAATGAAAAATTGAACAAATTAATATAAAAAATATAAAATTTTCCTTAATCTTTAAATGAGTTGAATTTTGAATAAAATATATAGATTATAATCAATTTTTTGTAAAGAAAAGCGCAATTAATCAAGAAATATAAGAGATATCTTTAAATAATTAATAATTCATTATTTAGAATCAAAAATTGAACAAATTAATATAAAAAATATAAAATTTATCTTAATCTTTAATCGAGTTGAATTTTGAATAAAATATATAAATTATAATCAATTTTTTGTAATGAAAAGCGCAATTACTCAAGAAATATAAGAGATATCTTAAAATAATTAATAATTTATTATTTAGAATCAAAAATTGAACAAATTAATATAAAAAATATAAAATTTATCTTAATCTCTAATCGAGTTGAATTTTGAATAAAATATATAAATTATAATCAATTTTTTGTAATGAAAAGCGCAATTACTCAAGAAATATAAGAGATATCTTAAAATAATTAATAATTTATTATTTAGAATCAAAAATTGAACAAATTAATATAAAAAATATAAAATTTATTTTAATCTATAATCGAGTTGAATTTTGAATAAAATATATAAATAATAATCAATTTTTTGTAATGAAAAGCGCAATTACTCAAGAAATATAAGAGATATAATAAAATAATTAATAATTTATTATTTAGAATCAAAAATTGAACCAATTAATATAAAAAATATAAATATTATCTTAATATTTAAATGAGTTGAATTTTGATTAAAATATATAAATTATAATCGTTTTTTTGTAATGAAAAGCGCAATTTATCAAGAAATATAAGAGCTATCTTAAAATAATTAATAATTTATTATTTAGAATGAAAAATTGAACAAATTAATATAAAAAATATAAAATTTATCTTAATCTTTAATCGAGTTGAATTTTGAATAAAATATATAAATTATAATCAATTTTTTGTAATGAAAAATCGCAATTACTCATGAAATATAAGAGATATCTTAAAATAATTAATAATTTATTATTTAGAATCAAAAATTGAACAAATTGATATAAAAAATATAAAATTTATCTTAATATTTAAATGAGTTGAATTTTGAATAAAATATATAAATTATAATCAATTTTTTGTAATGAAAAGCGAAATTACTCAAGAAATATAAGAGCTATCTTAAAATAATTCATAATTTATTATTTAGAATTAAAAATTGAACAAATTGAGCAAAAAAATATTAAAATTATATTAAAATTTAAACGAGATGAATTTTGATTAAAATATATAATTTATAAACCTTTTTTGGTAATGAAAAATTGCAATTACTCATGAAATATAAGAGATATCTTAAAATAATTAATAATATATAATTTAGAATCAAAAATTGACCAAATTGATATAAAAAGTATAAAAATTATATTAAAATTTAAACGAGTTGAATTTTGAATAAAATATATAAATTATAATCAATTTTTTGTAAAGAAAAGCGCACTTACTCAAGAAATATAAGAGATATCTTAAAATAATTAATAATTCATTATTTAGAATCAAAAATTGAACAAATTGATATAAAAAGTATAAAAATTATATTAAAATTTAAACGAGTTGAATTTTGAATAAAATATATAAATTACAATCAATTTTTTGTAATGAAAAGCGCAATTACTCAAGAAATATAAGAGATATCTTAAAATAATTAATAATTTATTATTTAGAATCAAAAATTGAACAAATTAATTGTTTAAGCCAAATCTAAATTTCACTTAATAATTTTCTATTAATATTATTCTACGTTTTTTGAATTATGAGACTAAGGTAACTGTTGAGGGTTCGGGTTGGTTCGGATAGGCTCGCTATGATTCGTATATGCTAAGTGGGCTTGGCGCGTGGCTTGGCGGAGACATATTGGTGGGGACTGGCTTGAGGTTGGCCGGCAAGACAACAGCTAAAAGACAACACGTTTCTCTACACAACGAATTGTATTAATTATTCTTTCTTCAATATTCACATTTCAACATGTATATCAGGATTGTATAATCGTAATGTATTATAATATAACATATTCCAAATCGAAAGGTATTTATTTAATAAACCCATTTGGCTAAAGTATATTTAGCCTCATAGTCTCCATACATATCATACTAATTAATTTTATAATTAGTGAACTTTTCATGAGACACTTTTTACAATACATATCCCTAATTCATTCATATAATTAGTATCTTCCTTTTTCCGATATTTAACCATATACATTACACAAATTCATTCATTGAACCTACTTGACTATTCATTCATTAGGCCCACTTGGCTATAATACACCCATTCTCCTGGCTATCATATACTCTTTAAGTGTCCATCTTTCAACTCTCTCTCTCTCGATTGATCAACGCATATATGATGTTTATAAAATCCTCAAAACACTACCCATCATTTAACAGTATTTCATAATGATACGTCTAAATGATTGGTCACACACAATCTCACGACTTATCTTAAACATCCCAGATTCCAATCAATGATGAATGCCATTATAATGATGCAGGATTCATCAGGTAATTTCATACCAGCTCAATGAGTGCACGATACCTGTGCGACTGCTAATTTCATTATTGA
The DNA here is from genome assembly GCA_963082975.1 of Labia minor. Classification (NCBI taxonomy): domain Eukaryota; kingdom Metazoa; phylum Arthropoda; class Insecta; order Dermaptera; family Spongiphoridae; genus Labia; species Labia minor. The sequence goes on from OY720349.1 coordinate 7,490,304, forward strand.
GTCGTTAACACATAAATTTTAAATTCCCAAACAAACACGTTCTCTAAGGGAATTTTGTGGATTGGACCGCGTATTGGTGCTTGTTGTTGTGGGTTTGTTCGGGGGATGCGGGCGTGTGCGCGGCGTTTCGGTTGCTACTTCCGCGGACGTTTGGTGGCGATCAAGGGGGTGACGGTCGGGGCTTTGTGTGTGTGTTTGTGCTCTTTGGATGGATTCGCGGTGGCGGGTGTCGGTGTGTGGTTTGGTTTGCGGGGTTCCATTGTAAATAAAAACAACCACCAAAGCTTTAATAAGTAAACATGTTCTATTCCTATAGGAGTAGTTAATGAAATGCAAACTTTCTCAAAAAATCTAATACAAATCAAGTGCAAATCCATGAATAATAACTTTTAAAGATCATTATCCTTCTTGACAGTTAATCAAATTGCTGATCTGAGTACCAGTCAAGTTTTTCCACGTGACATGTCAACGTTTCCACGAAACATTAAATTAACTGATCCACAATTCCATTTACCACGTCCAAAAGATGTTCTTATTGGCTCAGGAACAAGTTTCTCTCTTCTATCCATTGAACAGATCAACCTTTCAACACATGATTGTTATTTAATTTTGCAAAAACAACCTGTGTCCTGACAACTGACTGATCTGTCAAATCAATTAACTCAATTTTTGGAAAATGAAAACATAAATCAAAGGTGCTCTAAATCTTTAGATGATTTCATATTTGAAACTTATTATCAAATTCACACTACTCGCAATCCATATGGTCAATATATTGTTAAATTGTCATTCCATATAAATAATATTGAATTTGGAAATTTTAGAAATCAAGCTTATCGACAATTTTTATCTTTACAGAGGAGATTGAATGCTAACTCACAATTAAAAACTGAATATTGCAAGGTAATGCAAGAAAATATTGATATGGGCCATATGATATATGTCCCCGATGTCCAAGAGCCAGGATGTTACAAGCCTCATCATCCAGTAATCAAAACCTCCAGCACCACTACAAAGGTGCGGGTCGTGTTCGATTTCTTTTGCCAAATCAGAGAAATATCTCATTGAACGAGGTTCTATTGATTGATCCTACTATCCAAGATGGTCTATTCACTATGCTGCTACGTTTTCGATCTTACATCTGTGTTATGACTTCAGATATCGCTCAGAGGTATTGACAAATCCAACCATCGTAAGTTTCAAAGGATTCTATATTATCATAATAATGTTATCAATATCTTTGATCTTCAGAGAATTATCTTTGGAGTCTCTGCTCCATACTTCCTTGCTATTCGAACTGTTAATCAGTTTGTTGATGACCAAGCTCATAACTCTTCTAGAACTTTCGAAATTCTAAAAAAGGGATCTTTATGTAGACGATCTCTTAACTGGAACCAATTCTCTGGCTGAAATTCTTCGACTGCGTGTTGATATTAATCAATTGACAAACAAGGTGTTTTAACAATTGGATGGCGTTTAAAACATGCCGCACTCTCATTCACGAAAAGAAAAAACTCCCTGAAGACTTAACATTTGATGAAAGCTATATGCATACGTAAAGGAGTGTGTTTGTTATAAATGTTAATTGTATATAGTAATGATCAAGAGGTCTGTTATATGATAATAGCCAATAGGCCTGATATAAATGCATTGAATGATCGTTCGTAATGGCGTCACAGTAAGTTGAGCCAGCGTTGAGCGAATCATTCGTATATATATATATTAAATAAATACCTTTCGATTTGGAATATGTTATATTATAATACATTACGATTATACAATCCTGATATACATGTTGAAATGTGAATATTGAAGAAAGAATAATTAATACAATTCGTTGTGTAGAGAAACGTGTTGTCTTTTAGCTGTTGTCTTGCCGGCCAACCTCAAGCCAGTCCCCACCAATATGTCTCCGCCAAGCCACGCGCCAAGCCCACTTAGCATATACGAATCATAGCGAGCCTATCCGAACCAACCCGAACCCTCAACAGTTACCTTAGTCTCATAATTCAAAAAACGTAGAATAATATTAATAGAAAATTATTAAGTGAAATTTAGATTTGGCTTAAACATTAATATAAAAAATATAAAATTTATCTTAATCTTTAATCGAGTTGAATTTTGAATAAAATATATAAATTATAATCAATTTTTTGTAATGAAAAATCGCAATTACTCATGAAATATAAGAGATATCTTAAAATAATTAATAATTTATTATTTAGAATCAAAAATTGAACAAATTGATATAAAAAATATAAAATTTATCTTAATATTTAAATGAGTTGAATTTTGAATAAAATATATAAATTATAATCAATTTTTTGTAATGAAAAGCGAAATTACTCAAGAAATATAAGAGCTATCTTAAAATAATTCATAATTTATTATTTAGAATTAAAAATTGAACAAATTGAGCAAAAAAATATTAAAATTATATTAAAATTTAAACGAGATGAATTTTGATTAAAATATATAATTTATAAACCTTTTTTGGTAATGAAAAATAGCAATTACTCATGAAATATAAGAGATATCTTAAAATAATTAATAATATATAATTTAGAATCAAAAATTGACCAAATTGATATAAAAAGTATAAAAATTATATTAAAATTTAAACGAGTTGAATTTTGAATAAAATATATAAATTATAATCAATTTTTTGTAAAGAAAAGCGCACTTACTCAAGAAATATAAGAGATATCTTAAAATAATTAATAATTCATTATTTAGAATCAAAAATTGAACAAATTGATATAAAAAGTATAAAAATTATATTAAAATTTAAACGAGTTGAATTTTGAATAAAATATATAAATTACAATCAATTTTTTGTAATGAAAAGCGCAATTACTCAAGAAATATAAGAGATATCTTAAAATAATTAATAATTTATTATTTAGAATCAAAAATTGAACAAATTAATTGTTTAAGCCAAATCTAAATTTCACTTAATAATTTTCTATTAATATTATTCTACGTTTTTTGAATTATGAGACTAAGGTAACTGTTGAGGGTTCGGGTTGGTTCGGATAGGCTCGCTATGATTCGTATATGCTAAGTGGGCTTGGCGCGTGGCTTGGCGGAGACATATTGGTGGGGACTGGCTTGAGGTTGGCCGGCAAGACAACAGCTAAAAGACAACACGTTTCTCTACACAACGAATTGTATTAATTATTCTTTCTTCAATATTCACATTTCAACATGTATATCAGGATTGTATAATCGTAATGTATTATAATATAACATATTCCAAATCGAAAGGTATTTATTTAATAAACCCATTTGGCTAAAGTATATTTAGCCTCATAGTCTCCATACATATCATACTAATTAATTTTATAATTAGTGAACTTTTCATGAGACACTTTTTACAATACATATCCCTAATTCATTCATATAATTAGTATCTTCCTTTTTCCGATATTTAACCATATACATTACACAAATTCATTCATTGAACCTACTTGACTATTCATTCATTAGGCCCACTTGGCTATAATACACCCATTCTCCTGGCTATCATATACTCTTTAAGTGTCCATCTTTCAACTCTCTCTCTCTCGATTGATCAACGCATATATGATGTTTATAAAATCCTCAAAACACTACCCATCATTTAACAGTATTTCATAATGATACGTCTAAATGATTGGTCACACACAATCTCACGACTTATCTTAAACATCCCAGATTCCAATCAATGATGAATGCCATTATAATGATGCAGGATTCATCAGGTAATTTCATACCAGCTCAATGAGTGCACGATACCTGTGCGACTGCTAATTTCATTATTGAGTCGTTAACACATAAATTTTAAATTCCCAAACAAACACGTTCTCTAAGGGAATTTTGTGGATTGGACCGCGTATTGGTGCTTGTTGTTGTGGGTTTGTTCGGGGGATGCGGGCGTGTGCGCGGCGTTTCGGTTGCTACTTCCGCGGACGTTTGGTGGCGATCAAGGGGGTGACGGTCGGGGCTTTGTGTGTGTGTTTGTGCTCTTTGGATGGATTCGCGGTGGCGGGTGTCGGTGTGTGGTTTGGTTTGCGGGGTTCCATTGTAAATAAAAACAACCACCAAAGCTTTAATAAGTAAACATGTTCTATTCCTATAGGAGTAGTTAATGAAATGCAAACTTTCTCAAAAAATCTAATACAAATCAAGTGCAAATCCATGAATAATAACTTTTAAAGATCATTATCCTTCTTGACAGTTAATCAAATTGCTGATCTGAGTACCAGTCAAGTTTTTCCACGTGACATGTCAACGTTTCCACGAAACATTAAATTAACTGATCCACAATTCCATTTACCACGTCCAAAAGATGTTCTTATTGGCTCAGGAACAAGTTTCTCTCTTCTATCCATTGAACAGATCAACCTTTCAACACATGATTGTTATTTAATTTTGCAAAAACAACCTGTGTCCTGACAACTGACTGATCTGTCAAATCAATTAACTCAATTTTTGGAAAATGAAAACATAAATCAAAGGTGCTCTAAATCTTTAGATGATTTCATATTTGAAACTTATTATCAAATTCACACTACTCGCAATCCATATGGTCAATATATTGTTAAATTGTCATTCCATATAAATAATATTGAATTTGGAAATTTTAGAAATCAAGCTTATCGACAATTTTTATCTTTACAGAGGAGATTGAATGCTAACTCACAATTAAAAACTGAATATTGCAAGGTAATGCAAGAAAATATTGATATGGGCCATATGATATATGTCCCCGATGTCCAAGAGCCAGGATGTTACAAGCCTCATCATCCAGTAATCAAAACCTCCAGCACCACTACAAAGGTGCGGGTCGTGTTCGATTTCTTTTGCCAAATCAGAGAAATATCTCATTGAACGAGGTTCTATTGATTGATCCTACTATCCAAGATGGTCTATTCACTATGCTGCTACGTTTTCGATCTTACATCTGTGTTATGACTTCAGATATCGCTCAGAGGTATTGACAAATCCAACCATCGTAAGTTTCAAAGGATTCTATATTATCATAATAATGTTATCAATATCTTTGATCTTCAGAGAATTATCTTTGGAGTCTCTGCTCCATACTTCCTTGCTATTCGAACTGTTAATCAGTTTGTTGATGACCAAGCTCATAACTCTTCTAGAACTTTCGAAATTCTAAAAAAGGGATCTTTATGTAGACGATCTCTTAACTGGAACCAATTCTCTGGCTGAAATTCTTCGACTGCGTGTTGATATTAATCAATTGACAAACAAGGTGTTTTAACAATTGGATGGCGTTTAAAACATGCCGCACTCTCATTCACGAAAAGAAAAAACTCCCTGAAGACTTAACATTTGATGAAAGCTATATGCATACGTAAAGGAGTGTGTTTGTTATAAATGTTAATTGTATATAGTAATGATCAAGAGGTCTGTTATATGATAATAGCCAATAGGCCTGATATAAATGCATTGAATGATCGTTCGTAATGGCGTCACAGTAAGTTGAGCCAGCGTTGAGCGAATCATTCGTATATATATATATTAAATAAATACCTTTCGATTTGGAATATGTTATATTATAATACATTACGATTATACAATCCTGATATACATGTTGAAATGTGAATATTGAAGAAAGAATAATTAATACAATTCGTTGTGTAGAGAAACGTGTTGTCTTTTAGCTGTTGTCTTGCCGGCCAACCTCAAGCCAGTCCCCACCAATATGTCTCCGCCAAGCCACGCGCCAAGCCCACTTAGCATATACGAATCATAGCGAGCCTATCCGAACCAACCCGAACCCTCAACAGTTACCTTAGTCTCATAATTCAAAAAACGTAGAATAATATTAATAGAAAATTATTAAGTGAAATTTAGATTTGGCTTAAACATTAATATAAAAAATATAAAATTTATCTTAATCTTTAATCGAGTTGAATTTTGAATAAAATATATAAATTATAATCAATTTTTTGTAATGAAAAATCGCAATTACTCATGAAATATAAGAGATATCTTAAAATAATTAATAATTTATTATTTAGAATCAAAAATTGAACAAATTGATATAAAAAATATAAAATTTATCTTAATATTTAAATGAGTTGAATTTTGAATAAAATATATAAATTATAATCAATTTTTTGTAATGAAAAGCGAAATTACTCAAGAAATATAAGAGCTATCTTAAAATAATTCATAATTTATTATTTAGAATTAAAAATTGAACAAATTGAGCAAAAAAATATTAAAATTATATTAAAATTTAAACGAGATGAATTTTGATTAAAATATATAATTTATAAACCTTTTTTGGTAATGAAAAATAGCAATTACTCATGAAATATAAGAGATATCTTAAAATAATTAATAATATATAATTTAGAATCAAAAATTGACCAAATTGATATAAAAAGTATAAAAATTATATTAAAATTTAAACGAGTTGAATTTTGAATAAAATATATAAATTATAATCAATTTTTTGTAATGAAAAGCGAAATTACTCAAGAAATATAAGAGCTATCTTAAAATAATTAATAATTTATTATTTAGAATGAAAAATTGAACAAATTAATATAAAAAATATAAAATTTTCCTTAATCTTTAAATGAGTTGAATTTTGAATAAAATATATAGATTATAATCAATTTTTTGTAAAGAAAAGCGCAATTAATCAAGAAATATAAGAGATATCTTTAAATAATTAATAATTCATTATTTAGAATCAAAAATTGAACAAATTAATATAAAAAATATAAAATTTATCTTAATCTTTAATCGAGTTGAATTTTGAATAAAATATATAAATTATAATCAATTTTTTGTAATGAAAAGCGCAATTACTCAAGAAATATAAGAGATATCTTAAAATAATTAATAATTTATTATTTAGAATCAAAAATTGAACAAATTAATATAAAAAATATAAAATTTATCTTAATCTCTAATCGAGTTGAATTTTGAATAAAATATATAAATTATAATCAATTTTTTGTAATGAAAAGCGCAATTACTCAAGAAATATAAGAGATATCTTAAAATAATTAATAATTTATTATTTAGAATCAAAAATTGAACAAATTAATATAAAAAATATAAAATTTATTTTAATCTATAATCGAGTTGAATTTTGAATAAAATATATAAATAATAATCAATTTTTTGTAATGAAAAGCGCAATTACTCAAGAAATATAAGAGATATAATAAAATAATTAATAATTTATTATTTAGAATCAAAAATTGAACCAATTAATATAAAAAATATAAATATTATCTTAATATTTAAATGAGTTGAATTTTGATTAAAATATATAAATTATAATCGTTTTTTTGTAATGAAAAGCGCAATTTATCAAGAAATATAAGAGCTATCTTAAAATAATTAATAATTTATTATTTAGAATGAAAAATTGAACAAATTAATATAAAAAATATAAAATTTATCTTAATCTTTAATCGAGTTGAATTTTGAATAAAATATATAAATTATAATCAATTTTTTGTAATGAAAAATCGCAATTACTCATGAAATATAAGAGATATCTTAAAATAATTAATAATTTATTATTTAGAATCAAAAATTGAACAAATTGATATAAAAAATATAAAATTTATCTTAATATTTAAATGAGTTGAATTTTGAATAAAATATATAAATTATAATCAATTTTTTGTAATGAAAAGCGAAATTACTCAAGAAATATAAGAGCTATCTTAAAATAATTCATAATTTATTATTTAGAATTAAAAATTGAACAAATTGAGCAAAAAAATATTAAAATTATATTAAAATTTAAACGAGATGAATTTTGATTAAAATATATAATTTATAAACCTTTTTTGGTAATGAAAAATTGCAATTACTCATGAAATATAAGAGATATCTTAAAATAATTAATAATATATAATTTAGAATCAAAAATTGACCAAATTGATATAAAAAGTATAAAAATTATATTAAAATTTAAACGAGTTGAATTTTGAATAAAATATATAAATTATAATCAATTTTTTGTAAAGAAAAGCGCACTTACTCAAGAAATATAAGAGATATCTTAAAATAATTAATAATTCATTATTTAGAATCAAAAATTGAACAAATTGATATAAAAAGTATAAAAATTATATTAAAATTTAAACGAGTTGAATTTTGAATAAAATATATAAATTACAATCAATTTTTTGTAATGAAAAGCGCAATTACTCAAGAAATATAAGAGATATCTTAAAATAATTAATAATTTATTATTTAGAATCAAAAATTGAACAAATTAATTGTTTAAGCCAAATCTAAATTTCACTTAATAATTTTCTATTAATATTATTCTACGTTTTTTGAATTATGAGACTAAGGTAACTGTTGAGGGTTCGGGTTGGTTCGGATAGGCTCGCTATGATTCGTATATGCTAAGTGGGCTTGGCGCGTGGCTTGGCGGAGACATATTGGTGGGGACTGGCTTGAGGTTGGCCGGCAAGACAACAGCTAAAAGACAACACGTTTCTCTACACAACGAATTGTATTAATTATTCTTTCTTCAATATTCACATTTCAACATGTATATCAGGATTGTATAATCGTAATGTATTATAATATAACATATTCCAAATCGAAAGGTATTTATTTAATAAACCCATTTGGCTAAAGTATATTTAGCCTCATAGTCTCCATACATATCATACTAATTAATTTTATAATTAGTGAACTTTTCATGAGACACTTTTTACAATACATATCCCTAATTCATTCATATAATTAGTATCTTCCTTTTTCCGATATTTAACCATATACATTACACAAATTCATTCATTGAACCTACTTGACTATTCATTCATTAGGCCCACTTGGCTATAATACACCCATTCTCCTGGCTATCATATACTCTTTAAGTGTCCATCTTTCAACTCTCTCTCTCTCGATTGATCAACGCATATATGATGTTTATAAAATCCTCAAAACACTACCCATCATTTAACAGTATTTCATAATGATACGTCTAAATGATTGGTCACACACAATCTCACGACTTATCTTAAACATCCCAGATTCCAATCAATGATGAATGCCATTATAATGATGCAGGATTCATCAGGTAATTTCATACCAGCTCAATGAGTGCACGATACCTGTGCGACTGCTAATTTCATTATTGAGTCGTTAACACATAAATTTTAAATTCCCAAACAAACACGTTCTCTAAGGGAATTTTGTGGATTGGACCGCGTATTGGTGCTTGTTGTTGTGGGTTTGTTCGGGGGATGCGGGCGTGTGCGCGGCGTTTCGGTTGCTACTTCCGCGGACGTTTGGTGGCGATCAAGGGGGTGACGGTCGGGGCTTTGTGTGTGTGTTTGTGCTCTTTGGATGGATTCGCGGTGGCGGGTGTCGGTGTGTGGTTTGGTTTGCGGGGTTCCATTGTAAATAAAAACAACCACCAAAGCTTTAATAAGTAAACATGTTCTATTCCTATAGGAGTAGTTAATGAAATGCAAACTTTCTCAAAAAATCTAATACAAATCAAGTGCAAATCCATGAATAATAACTTTTAAAGATCATTATCCTTCTTGACAGTTAATCAAATTGCTGATCTGAGTACCAGTCAAGTTTTTCCACGTGACATGTCAACGTTTCCACGAAACATTAAATTAACTGATCCACAATTCCATTTACCACGTCCAAAAGATGTTCTTATTGGCTCAGGAACAAGTTTCTCTCTTCTATCCATTGAACAGATCAACCTTTCAACACATGATTGTTATTTAATTTTGCAAAAACAACCTGTGTCCTGACAACTGACTGATCTGTCAAATCAATTAACTCAATTTTTGGAAAATGAAAACATAAATCAAAGGTGCTCTAAATCTTTAGATGATTTCATATTTGAAACTTATTATCAAATTCACACTACTCGCAATCCATATGGTCAATATATTGTTAAATTGTCATTCCATATAAATAATATTGAATTTGGAAATTTTAGAAATCAAGCTTATCGACAATTTTTATCTTTACAGAGGAGATTGAATGCTAACTCACAATTAAAAACTGAATATTGCAAGGTAATGCAAGAAAATATTGATATGGGCCATATGATATATGTCCCCGATGTCCAAGAGCCAGGATGTTACAAGCCTCATCATCCAGTAATCAAAACCTCCAGCACCACTACAAAGGTGCGGGTCGTGTTCGATTTCTTTTGCCAAATCAGAGAAATATCTCATTGAACGAGGTTCTATTGATTGATCCTACTATCCAAGATGGTCTATTCACTATGCTGCTACGTTTTCGATCTTACATCTGTGTTATGACTTCAGATATCGCTCAGAGGTATTGACAAATCCAACCATCGTAAGTTTCAAAGGATTCTATATTATCATAATAATGTTATCAATATCTTTGATCTTCAGAGAATTATCTTTGGAGTCTCTGCTCCATACTTCCTTGCTATTCGAACTGTTAATCAGTTTGTTGATGACCAAGCTCATAACTCTTCTAGAACTTTCGAAATTCTAAAAAAGGGATCTTTATGTAGACGATCTCTTAACTGGAACCAATTCTCTGGCTGAAATTCTTCGACTGCGTGTTGATATTAATCAATTGACAAACAAGGTGTTTTAACAATTGGATGGCGTTTAAAACATGCCGCACTCTCATTCACGAAAAGAAAAAACTCCCTGAAGACTTAACATTTGATGAAAGCTATATGCATACGTAAAGGAGTGTGTTTGTTATAAATGTTAATTGTATATAGTAATGATCAAGAGGTCTGTTATATGATAATAGCCAATAGGCCTGATATAAATGCATTGAATGATCGTTCGTAATGGCGTCACAGTAAGTTGAGCCAGCGTTGAGCGAATCATTCGTATATATATATATTAAATAAATACCTTTCGATTTGGAATATGTTATATTATAATACATTACGATTATACAATCCTGATATACATGTTGAAATGTGAATATTGAAGAAAGAATAATTAATACAATTCGTTGTGTAGAGAAACGTGTTGTCTTTTAGCTGTTGTCTTGCCGGCCAACCTCAAGCCAGTCCCCACCAATATGTCTCCGCCAAGCCACGCGCCAAGCCCACTTAGCATATACGAATCATAGCGAGCCTATCCGAACCAACCCGAACCCTCAACAGTTACCTTAGTCTCATAATTCAAAAAACGTAGAATAATATTAATAGAAAATTATTAAGTGAAATTTAGATTTGGCTTAAACATTAATATAAAAAATATAAAATTTATCTTAATCTTTAATCGAGTTGAATTTTGAATAAAATATATAAATTATAATCAATTTTTTGTAATGAGAAATCGCAATTACTCATGAAATATAAGAGATATCTTAAAATAATTAATAATTTATTATTTAGAATCAAAAATTGAACAAATTGATATAAAAAATATAAAATTTATCTTAATATTTAAATGAGTTGAATTTTGAATAAAATATATAAATTATAATCAATTTTTTGTAATGAAAAGCGAAATTACTCAAGAAATATAAGAGCTATCTTAAAATAATTCATAATTTATTATTTAGAATTAAAAATTGAACAAATTGAGCAAAAAAATATTAAAATTATATTAAAATTTAAACGAGATGAATTTTGATTAAAATATATAATTTATAAACCTTTTTTGGTAATGAAAAATAGCAATTACTCATGAAATATAAGAGATATCTTAAAATAATTAATAATATATAATTTAGAATCAAAAATTGACCAAATTGATATAAAAAGTATAAAAATTATATTAAAATTTAAACGAGTTGAATTTTGAATAAAATATATAAATTATAATCAATTTTTTGTAATGAAAAGCGAAATTACTCAAGAAATATAAGAGCTATCTTAAAATAATTAATAATTTATTATTTAGAATGAAAAATTGAACAAATTAATATAAAAAATATAAAATTTTCCTTAATCTTTAAATGAGTTGAATTTTGAATAAAATATATAGATTATAATCAATTTTTTGTAAAGAAAAGCGCAATTAATCAAGAAATATAAGAGATATCTTTAAATAATTAATAATTCATTATTTAGAATCAAAAATTGAACAAATTAATATAAAAAATATAAAATTTATCTTAATCTTTAATCGAGTTGAATTTTGAATAAAATATATAAATTATAATCAATTTTTTGTAATGAGAAATCGCAATTACTCATGAAATATAAGAGATATCTTAAAATAATTAATAATTTATTATTTAGAATCAAAAATTGAACAAATTGATATAAAAAATATAAAATTTATCTTAATCTCTAATCGAGTTGAATTTTGAATAAAATATATAAATTATAATCAATTTTTTGTAATGAAAAGCGAAATTACTCAAGAAATATAAGAGCTATCTTAAAATAATTCATAATTTATTATTTAGAATTAAAAATTGAACAAATTGAGCAAAAAAATATTAAAATTATATTAAAATTTAAACGAGATGAATTTTGATTAAAATATATAATTTATAAACCTTTTTTGGTAATGAAAAATAGCAATTACTCATGAAATATAAGAGATATCTTAAAATAATTAATAATATATAATTTAGAATCAAAAATTGACCAAATTGATATAAAAAGTATAAAAATTATATTAAAATTTAAACGAGTTGAATTTTGAATAAAATATATAAATTATAATCAATTTTTTGTAATGAAAAGCGAAATTACTCAAGAAATATAAGAGCTATCTTAAAATAATTAATAATTTATTATTTAGAATGAAAAATTGAACAAATTAATATAAAAAATATAAAATTTTCCTTAATCTTTAAATGAGTTGAATTTTGAATAAAATATATAGATTATAATCAATTTTTTGTAAAGAAAAGCGCAATTAATCAAGAAATATAAGAGATATCTTTAAATAATTAATAATTCATTATTTAGAATCAAAAATTGAACAAATTAATATAAAAAATATAAAATTTATCTTAATCTTTAATCGAGTTGAATTTTGAATAAAATATATAAATTATAATCAATTTTTTGTAATGAAAAGCGCAATTACTCAAGAAATATAAGAGATATCTTAAAATAATTAATAATTTATTATTTAGAATCAAAAATTGAACAAATTAATATAAAAAATATAAAATTTATCTTAATCTCTAATCGAGTTGAATTTTGAATAAAATATATAAATTATAATCAATTTTTTGTAATGAAAAGCGCAATTACTCAAGAAATATAAGAGGTATCTTAAAATAATTAATAATTTATTATTTAGAATCAAAAATTGAACAAATTAATATAAAAAATATAAAATTTATTTTAATCTTTAATCGAGTTGAATTTTGAATAAAATATATAAATAATAATCAATTTTTTGTAATGAAAAGCGCAATTACTCAAGAAATATAAGAGATATAATAAAATAATTAATAATTTATTATTTAGAATCAAAAATTGAACCAATTAATATAAAAAATATAAATATTATCTTAATATTTAAATGAGTTGAATTTTGATTAAAATATATAAATTATAATCGTTTTTTTGTAATGAAAAGCGCAATTTATCAAGAAATATAAGAGCTATCTTAAAATAATTAATAATTTATTATTTAGAATGAAAAATTGAACAAATTAATATAAAAAATATAAAATTTATCTTAATCTTTAATCGAGTTGAATTTTGAATAAAATATATAAATTATAATCAATTTTTTGTAATGAAAAATCGCAATTACTCATGAAATATAAGAGATATCTTAAAATAATTCATAATTTATTATTTAGAATCAAAAATTGAACAAATTAATATAAAAAATATAAAATTTATCTTAATCTCTAATCGAGTTGAATTTTGAATAAAATATATAAATTATAATCAATTTTTTGTAATGAAAAGCGCAATTACTCAAGAAATATAAGAGGTATCTTAAAATAATTAATAATTTATTATTTAGAATCAAAAATTGAACAAATTAATATAAAAAATATAAAATTTATTTTAATCTTTAATCGAGTTGAATTTTGAATAAAATATATAAATAATAATCAATTTTTTGTAATGAAAAGCGCAATTACTCAAGAAATATAAGAGATATAATAAAATAATTAATAATTTATTATTTAGAATCAAAAATTGAACCAATTAATATAAAAAATATAAATATTATCTTAATATTTAAATGAGTTGAATTTTGATTAAAATATATAAATTATAATCGTTTTTTTGTAATGAAAAGCGCAATTTATCAAGAAATATAAGAGCTATCTTAAAATAATTAATAATTTATTATTTAGAATGAAAAATTGAACAAATTAATATAAAAAATATAAAATTTATCTTAATCTTTAATCGAGTTGAATTTTGAATAAAATATATAAATTATAATCAATTTTTTGTAATGAAAAATCGCAATTACTCATGAAATATAAGAGATATCTTAAAATAATTAATAATTTATTATTTAGAATCAAAAATTGAACAAATTGATATAAAAAATATAAAATTTATCTTAATATTTAAATGAGTTGAATTTTGAATAAAATATCTAAAGTTCAAAAATGCCAGAGGTTGAAATAACAGATTTTATTAAAACTAAAAAGTAATTTACATTATTAGTATAATATAGTGTAATATATAGTAGATAATAAAAGGTATATTTACCTAAAAAGTAATAATTAAATTACAAGTTATTTCTATTCAATTATGTAATAAATACAGGAATTTATATTTGACAAGATGACAGTTCAACTCTCTTTATAGAAAATGAAATAGTTCTTACTATTAACACTTAGTCTAATGCGGTGGCTTCCTAAACTGGCGCTAGTTGTAAAAGTCAAATAGGGCGCCAGTTTAAAATATCAAATATACCAAGAACATATATTTGATATTTACACCTTCCCCCCTGAGATCATTTTTCGACCGAATACAATGATAGCTTGCTACTATGAAAGCAATTTGAAATTTTTTTTTTTTTTCCGCAATTCACTTCATACATTGTTGGCGAAATCTTCTTTATTATTGTAAAAGGGCCGATTCTTACTGGATCTGTCTTCTTTCTGTTTAATTTGTTACCTTGCTCTATATACACTTGGTCTCCCGTCTTAAATTCGTAAATTTTTCTGGTTTTGTCGACACGTTTTTTATTTATGTGAAAATTCTTCATTGAGTTTTCAAATGCTTCTCTTCTATCTTTATTGAGGTCATGTTTTTTAAAAATCTCAACTGGACAAATAGATGATTGTTTTCCCATCAGTAAATATGCTGGTTCAAATTTAGTTGAACTATGTATTGTTTTGTTGTATTCTTCTGCGCATTTCTCAGCTATTTTCGACCATGCTCCTTTCATTCCACTATTAATTTTGCATCTTATCCTATTTACCAGTGTTTGGTTTAATCTCTCGTTTAATCCATTTGATGTTGGGCAATCTATACTGGTGAATATTAATCTTATATCTAGTCCTTTTAGATATTCCCTGAATTCTTTTGAATTTAATGCTGTATATTGGTCCGCTAATATGATTTTTATTTTGTTTTTTTCTTTGATTTTATCAATGAGTTTCATGAACTCTTTTGCTTCTTGGCCTTTTGATGTCGATATCCATGCATACCTGGTAAAATGATCCACCAAAATGTGCATAAATTTCTTTGTTGAATTATTCCCTCCGAAACCTCCTACTGTATCGATGGACATGATTTCATATGGTTCAACTGGTGGGCCAAGTTTTTGCATTAAGCCTATTGTTCTACTCCTCCTTGTCTTATTTTCTCTACATATTTTGCACTCTTCACAGAAGTCAGTTATTACTTTATCTAAGTTTTTAAAATAATAATTTGGTCTTATCTTTTCTTTTAGTTGTGCCACACCTATATGGCCGTAATATTCGTGGATTCTTTTTATTATTTCTGTTCCAAATTTTTTAGATACATAAATTCTTTTCCTTTCTTTTAAATTTTTATATATAACATTATTATGTTTTTCTATTCTTTTATCCGAGCTAATTTCTTCCTTGTTTTCCATTTGGTCTTTTACTATTTCGTTTAGTTCAATTAAGTTTACCACCTTTATTCCGTCTTCGTTTTCAAAATATTCCAAAACAGGTTGTCTAGACAATAAGTCCGCTAGAATATTTTCTTTCCCTTTTTTGTAAATAATTCTGAAATTGAATTGAGATAAATAGTGTACTAGATCCCCTAAAATTTCATCGGTCCTTGATTTTGTTTTTAGGTTTTCTAATGGCTTATGATCGCTGCACACTATAAATTCTCGACCCATTAGGTAGTATTGCCAATATTTAATAGCTTCTTTAATAGCTTTACATTCTAGGTGGATTATATCCATTTTTTTTTCTTTCTCTGATAATTTCCTAGAGAAGTAAGCTACAGGATGCAGTCTTCCATCTTTTTGTGGTTGTTTTAATGCAGCCCCTAAGCCTTTCAAACTAGCATCTGTGTCAATGTATACCTCTTTTTCTGCATCGTAAATAGCTAGAATTGGTGAAGAGCATAAGTATTCTTTTATTAAATTAAAACTTTTTTCACATTCTTCTGTCCAGACGAACTCTACATTTTTTTTTAACAATTTGTGTAATGGTTCAAATTTTTCTGCACTATTTTCTATATATTTTAGGTAAAAATTTATAGAACCTAATATACTTCTTACACCAGTTTTATCTTTAGGTGTCTTTAGTTTCTTGATTGCAATAAGATTTTCTTGTGCCGGTGATATTTTGTCTTCTTGAATCAAGTGACCTAGATATTTCACTGATTCTGTTCCAAATGTACACTTTTCTAATTTTATCTTGAATCCTTCCTTTTCCAGAGTTTGTAGGAGCTGTTGAATATGTTCTATATGATCTTCCCATGTTCTCGAAAAAACTAACAAGTCATCTATGTAGTTAATACAATAATCGTCCAAATTGTTTTTTCTTAATATGCTTGATAAGATCCTTTGGAAAATTGCAGGTGCATTCTTATATCCAAAAGGAAGAACGTTAAACATAAATTTCCCGTATTTTGTTATAAATGCTGATTTCTCTCGATCTTCTTTTTTTAGTTGGATACACCAGAAAGCTGAATTTATATCAATCACACTAAAATATTTGCAATTTGGTACCTTTTCTATTATATCACTGATAGTGGGAAAGGGATAGCACTCAGGGATAACTAAGCTATTCAGTCTCCTAAAATCTATACATAATCTAGTCTTCCGACCATCTTCTTTCTTGTATGCTAGTGTAACTGGAGATGCATATGGAGAGTCAGATTCTTCTATTAATTTTGCTTCTAATAGTTTCTTTATTTGTGTTTTTATTTCTAGTTCATCTGGTTTTGTACAATTGTATGCACGTGAAGTGATATATTCATCTCTTTTTAATCTAATTTCGGCCTCTCTTGATTTTACTTTTCCAACATCATATTTGTCTTTTGCACATATGTGTTTATATTTCTCTACTAATTTTAAAATTTGAATTTTCCTCTTTTTTTCTTTTACGTGTTCTATATTTACTTTTAATGAATTTCTATTTGTTTGTTCATTTAAATGAACTTCTGATTGGGTTTCTTTTTGTTTATTTTCATTTACTTTCTTATTTATTATCCCCTTTTCTAAGTCTAAATTCTTTTCTATATCTATTAATTTTTTTGTTTCATTATTTTTATCTTTTTGCCAGATGTCTAAATTTTCATCTTGAAGAAGCCTAAAACTTTTTATGGCATTTAATCCTAATAGTAAATCGTAAGAAAAGTTATTCTTTTTTATTACGTATACGTTTAATTTATTTGTAATATTTCCTATTTTTAGTGTTATATTTGCTTTGCCGGAAGAGAAGTTAAATCCATTGATCGTTTTGAAAGCACTTTTTTGTTTCAATAACGTTGTTTTTAAATTGTCAATAATTCTTTGATTTATTAGGCTCACATTTGATCCTGAATCATATACTCCTTTTATTTTCTTTTTTTTATCAATTATTACATTTATTTTTATCAATGGATTTAATCTTTCCGGCCTTACTCGTTTAAAGATTCATTATCCATTTCGATTTTTAATTCATCTAAATTTTCCTTTTTTTCATTAAGATTAACTTTTCCTATTTCCCTATAAAATTCTTTATTTCTACAGTAGTTTGGGTTGTGAAAAAGGTTTGGTTTACCAAGTTCTTCACACATGAAGCATGGTTTTTTCCTATTTTGGTTAGTATAAAAATTCTGACTATTTGCATTTCCGGGATTTATATGAGAAAGATTTTTATTCTGATTTACAGGAGTTAAATGTCTTTTTATTTTTTTTTCAACCTTTTCAACTTCTACCTTATTTCTACAAATTTCAGAAGGATGAAACCGGTTTTCTAAACCTCGTGCTTCACAAATAGAACATGCTTTTATATTTTTATTTATTTGTGTGTTTTCATTATTTTCAAAATTTTTTTTAGTAAATTTACTATCTTTTTTTTGTAATTCTAACATAAGTTCATTTGTTGTTTTTATTTCAGATTTATCTAATTCTTCTTGTATCTCTACAGGAAGTCCCACTAAAATAATATTTACTAATCTCTTTTCAGCTGAAATATCCTTTTCAGCCTCTAACACTAACCTTTCTTTTGCTAAGGCATATTCTAAAATAGATCCACCCAAATATTTGTAATTATAAGCTTTTTTTGTTGTTAACCAATCATCTTTTTTAAAAATATCAAAAAATGATGTTTTCCAAGAAAACCAATTTTCAAGGCCAATTTTAATTAAATTCGATGAATACCAATTTTCTGATGGACCAGTCATGAAGTATTTTAGTACTTCAATTTTTTTTCTTTCAGTTTGTATGGAAAATTTTTTACATGCATTTTCAAAATCGTCCATCCATATAATTGGATTTTGTTTTTCGAAATTCTCTAAATAAAATTTTTTACAAATCTCGTGGGTGTCCATATAGTTATTTTCATTTAATTTTTTTTCTAATTCTTTAAATTTATAAAAATAATAATTTTCATTTGACTCACATGGATCCATTAATTTTGTATTTTCCTGTTCCAATATTTCTTCAAGTGGTAAATCCTTGAAACAAATATTTCCGTCGTTGTCTATGTATTCTTCTTTGAGTTCTTCATCCAATTTTAATTGGACATTTCTAAATCCACCACATGGTTTTATGGCCGATATAGCATTTTTGATGGAAGATTTTTTTATTAATATTTTGTGCTCTTTTATATTTCTGAACTCTTCTGGAATAGAATACCAGTCGATTTTATTCTCCGACATCTTTGCAACTTCAAATTCATTCTCTCCTTTTTTTATTATATGGAAGAAAAAATTTTTATTTTCCATTTTTATTTATTTTAAAAGAAATAAAATTTGTAATTTAATTTCTAAAGTTCAAAAATGCCAGAGGTTGAAATAACAGATTTTATTAAAACTAAAAAGTAATTTACATTATTAGTATAATATAGTGTAATATATAGTAGATAATAAAAGGTATATTTACCTAAAAAGTAATAATTAAATTACAAGTTATTTCTATTCAATTATGTAATAAATACAGGAATTTATATTTGACAAGATGACAGTTCAACTCTCTTTATAGAAAATGAAATAGTTCTTACTATTAACACTTAGTCTAATGCGGTGGCTTCCTAAACTGGCGCTAGTTGTAAAAGTCAAATAGGGCGCCAGTTTAAAATATCAAATATACCAAGAACATATATTTGATATTTACAAATATATAAATTATAATCAATTTTTTGTAATGAAAAGCGAAATTACTCAAGAAATATAAGAGCTATCTTAAAATAATTCATAATTTATTATTTAGAATTAAAAATTGAACAAATTGAGCAAAAAAATATTAAAATTATATTAAAATTTAAACGAGATGAATTTTGATTAAAATATATAATTTATAAACCTTTTTTGGTAATGAAAAATAGCAATTACTCATGAAATATAAGAGATATCTTAAAATAATTAATAATATATAATTTAGAATCAAAAATTGACCAAATTGATATAAAAAGTATAAAAATTATATTAAAATTTAAACGAGTTGAATTTTGAATAAAATATATAAATTATAATCAATTTTTTGTAATGAAAAGCGAAATTACTCAAGAAATATAAGAGCTATCTTAAAATAATTCATAATTTATTATTTAGAATGAAAAATTGAACAAATTAATATAAAAAATATAAAATTTTCCTTAATCTTTAAATGAGTTGAATTTTGAATAAAATATATAGATTATAATCAATTTTTTGTAAAGAAAAGCGCAATTAATCAAGAAATATAAGAGATATCTTTAAATAATTAATAATTCATTATTTAGAATCAAAAATTGAACAAATTAATATAAAAAATATAAAATTTATCTTAATCTTTAATCGAGTTGAATTTTGAATAAAATATATAAATTATAATCAATTTTTTGTAATGAAAAGCGCAATTACTCAAGAAATATAAGAGATATCTTAAAATAATTAATAATTTATTATTTAGAATCAAAAATTGAACAAATTAATATAAAAAATATAAAATTTATCTTAATCTCTAATCGAGTTGAATTTTGAATAAAATATATAAATTATAATCAATTTTTTGTAATGAAAAGCGCAATTACTCAAGAAATATAAGAGATATCTTAAAATAATTAATAATTTATTATTTAGAATCAAAAATTGAACAAATTAATATAAAAAATATAAAATTTATTTTAATCTATAATCGAGTTGAATTTTGAATAAAATATATAAATAATAATCAATTTTTTGTAATGAAAAGCGCAATTACTCAAGAAATATAAGAGATATAATAAAATAATTAATAATTTATTATTTAGAATCAAAAATTGAACCAATTAATATAAAAAATATAAATATTATCTTAATATTTAAATGAGTTGAATTTTGATTAAAATATATAAATTATAATCGTTTTTTTGTAATGAAAAGCGCAATTTATCAAGAAATATAAGAGCTATCTTAAAATAATTAATAATTTATTATTTAGAATGAAAAATTGAACAAATTAATATAAAAAATATAAAATTTATCTTAATCTTTAATCGAGTTGAATTTTGAATAAAATATATAAATTATAATCAATTTTTTGTAATGAAAAATCGCAATTACTCATGAAATATAAGAGATATCTTAAAATAATTAATAATTTATTATTTAGAATCAAAAATTGAACAAATTAATATAAAAAATATAAAATTTATTTTAATCTTTAATCGAGTTGAATTTTGAATAAAATATATAAATTATAATCAATTTTTTGTAATGAAAAGCGCAATTACTCAAGAAATATAAGAGATATAATAAAATAATTAATAATTTATTATTTAGAATCAAAAATTGAACCAATTAATATAAAAAATATAAATATTATCTTAATATTTAAATGAGTTGAATTTTGATTAAAATATATAAATTATAATCGTTTTTTTGTAATGAAAAGCGCAATTTATCAAGAAATATAAGAGCTATCTTAAAATAATTAATAATTTATTATTTAGAATGAAAAATTGAACAAATTAATATAAAAAATATAAAATTTATCTTAATCTTTAATCGAGTTGAATTTTGAATAAAATATATAAATTATAATCAATTTTTTGTAATGAAAAATCGCAATTACTCATGAAATATAAGAGATATCTTAAAATAATTCATAATTTATTATTTAGAATCAAAAATTGAACAAATTAATATAAAAAATATAAAATTTATCTTAATCTCTAATCGAGTTGAATTTTGAATAAAATATATAAATTATAATCAATTTTTTGTAATGAAAAGCGCAATTACTCAAGAAATATAAGAGGTATCTTAAAATAATTAATAATTTATTATTTAGAATCAAAAATTGAACAAATTAATATAAAAAATATAAAATTTATTTTAATCTTTAATCGAGTTGAATTTTGAATAAAATATATAAATAATAATCAATTTTTTGTAATGAAAAGCGCAATTACTCAAGAAATATAAGAGATATAATAAAATAATTAATAATTTATTATTTAGAATCAAAAATTGAACCAATTAATATAAAAAATATAAATATTATCTTAATATTTAAATGAGTTGAATTTTGATTAAAATATATAAATTATAATCGTTTTTTTGTAATGAAAAGCGCAATTTATCAAGAAATATAAGAGCTATCTTAAAATAATTAATAATTTATTATTTAGAATGAAAAATTGAACAAATTAATATAAAAAATATAAAATTTATCTTAATCTTTAATCGAGTTGAATTTTGAATAAAATATATAAATTATAATCAATTTTTTGTAATGAAAAATCGCAATTACTCATGAAATATAAGAGATATCTTAAAATAATTCATAATTTATTATTTAGAATCAAAAATTGAACAAATTAATATAAAAAATATAAAATTTATCTTAATCTCTAATCGAGTTGAATTTTGAATAAAATATATAAATTATAATCAATTTTTTGTAATGAAAAGCGCAATTACTCAAGAAATATAAGAGGTATCTTAAAATAATTAATAATTTATTATTTAGAATCAAAAATTGAACAAATTAATATAAAAAATATAAAATTTATTTTAATCTTTAATCGAGTTGAATTTTGAATAAAATATATAAATAATAATCAATTTTTTGTAATGAAAAGCGCAATTACTCAAGAAATATAAGAGATATAATAAAATAATTAATAATTTATTATTTAGAATCAAAAATTGAACCAATTAATATAAAAAATATAAATATTATCTTAATATTTAAATGAGTTGAATTTTGATTAAAATATATAAATTATAATCGTTTTTTTGTAATGAAAAGCGCAATTTATCAAGAAATATAAGAGCTATCTTAAAATAATTAATAATTTATTATTTAGAATGAAAAATTGAACAAATTAATATAAAAAATATAAAATTTATCTTAATCTTTAATCGAGTTGAATTTTGAATAAAATATATAAATTATAATCAATTTTTTGTAATGAAAAATCGCAATTACTCATGAAATATAAGAGATATCTTAAAATAATTAATAATTTATTATTTAGAATCAAAAATTGAACAAATTGATATAAAAAATATAAAATTTATCTTAATATTTAAATGAGTTGAATTTTGAATAAAATATATAAATTATAATCAATTTTTTGTAATGAAAAGCGAAATTACTCAAGAAATATAAGAGCTATCTTAAAATAATTCATAATTTATTATTTAGAATTAAAAATTGAACAAATTGAGCAAAAAAATATTAAAATTATATTAAAATTTAAACGAGATGAATTTTGATTAAAATATATAATTTATAAACCTTTTTTGGTAATGAAAAATTGCAATTACTCATGAAATATAAGAGATATCTTAAAATAATTAATAATATATAATTTAGAATCAAAAATTGACCAAATTGATATAAAAAGTATAAAAATTATATTAAAATTTAAACGAGTTGAATTTTGAATAAAATATATAAATTATAATCAATTTTTTGTAAAGAAAAGCGCACTTACTCAAGAAATATAAGAGATATCTTAAAATAATTAATAATTCATTATTTAGAATCAAAAATTGAACAAATTGATATAAAAAGTATAAAAATTATATTAAAATTTAAACGAGTTGAATTTTGAATAAAATATATAAATTATAATCAATTTTTTGTAATGAAAAGCGCAATTACTCAAGAAATATAAGAGATATCTTAAAATAATTAATAATTTATTATTTAGAATCAAAAATTGAACAAATTAATTGTTTAAGCCAAATCTAAATTTCACTTAATAATTTTCTATTAATATTATTCTACGTTTTTTGAATTATGAGACTAAGGTAACTGTTGAGGGTTCGGGTTGGTTCGGATAGGCTCGCTATGATTCGTATATGCTAAGTGGGCTTGGCGCGTGGCTTGGCGGAGACATATTGGTGGGGACTGGCTTGAGGTTGGCCGGCAAGACAACAGCTAAAAGACAACACGTTTCTCTACACAACGAATTGTATTAATTATTCTTTCTTCAATATTCACATTTCAACATGTATATCAGGATTGTATAATCGTAATGTATTATAATATAACATATTCCAAATCGAAAGGTATTTATTTAATAAACCCATTTGGCTAAAGTATATTTAGCCTCATAGTCTCCATACATATCATACTAATTAATTTTATAATTAGTGAACTTTTCATGAGACACTTTTTACAATACATATCCCTAATTCATTCATATAATTAGTATCTTCCTTTTTCCGATATTTAACCATATACATTACACAAATTCATTCATTGAACCTACTTGACTATTCATTCATTAGGCCCACTTGGCTATAATACACCCATTCTCCTGGCTATCATATACTCTTTAAGTGTCCATCTTTCAACTCTCTCTCTCTCGATTGATCAACGCATATATGATGTTTATAAAATCCTCAAAACACTACCCATCATTTAACAGTATTTCATAATGATACGTCTAAATGATTGGTCACACACAATCTCACGACTTATCTTAAACATCCCAGATTCCAATCAATGATGAATGCCATTATAATGATGCAGGATTCATCAGGTAATTTCATACCAGCTCAATGAGTGCACGATACCTGTGCGACTGCTAATTTCATTATTGAGTCGTTAACACATAAATTTTAAATTCCCAAACAAACACGTTCTCTAAGGGAATTTTGTGGATTGGACCGCGTATTGGTGCTTGTTGTTGTGGGTTTGTTCGGGGGATGCGGGCGTGTGCGCGGCGTTTCGGTTGCTACTTCCGCGGACGTTTGGTGGCGATCAAGGGGGTGACGGTCGGGGCTTTGTGTGTGTGTTTGTGCTCTTTGGATGGATTCGCGGTGGCGGGTGTCGGTGTGTGGTTTGGTTTGCGGGGTTCCATTGTAAATAAAAACAACCACCAAAGCTTTAATAAGTAAACATGTTCTATTCCTATAGGAGTAGTTAATGAAATGCAAACTTTCTCAAAAAATCTAATACAAATCAAGTGCAAATCCATGAATAATAACTTTTAAAGATCATTATCCTTCTTGACAGTTAATCAAATTGCTGATCTGAGTACCAGTCAAGTTTTTCCACGTGACATGTCAACGTTTCCACGAAACATTAAATTAACTGATCCACAATTCCATTTACCACGTCCAAAAGATGTTCTTATTGGCTCAGGAACAAGTTTCTCTCTTCTATCCATTGAACAGATCAACCTTTCAACACATGATTGTTATTTAATTTTGCAAAAACAACCTGTGTCCTGACAACTGACTGATCTGTCAAATCAATTAACTCAATTTTTGGAAAATGAAAACATAAATCAAAGGTGCTCTAAATCTTTAGATGATTTCATATTTGAAACTTATTATCAAATTCACACTACTCGCAATCCATATGGTCAATATATTGTTAAATTGTCATTCCATATAAATAATATTGAATTTGGAAATTTTAGAAATCAAGCTTATCGACAATTTTTATCTTTACAGAGGAGATTGAATGCTAACTCACAATTAAAAACTGAATATTGCAAGGTAATGCAAGAAAATATTGATATGGGCCATATGATATATGTCCCCGATGTCCAAGAGCCAGGATGTTACAAGCCTCATCATCCAGTAATCAAAACCTCCAGCACCACTACAAAGGTGCGGGTCGTGTTCGATTTCTTTTGCCAAATCAGAGAAATATCTCATTGAACGAGGTTCTATTGATTGATCCTACTATCCAAGATGGTCTATTCACTATGCTGCTACGTTTTCGATCTTACATCTGTGTTATGACTTCAGATATCGCTCAGAGGTATTGACAAATCCAACCATCGTAAGTTTCAAAGGATTCTATATTATCATAATAATGTTATCAATATCTTTGATCTTCAGAGAATTATCTTTGGAGTCTCTGCTCCATACTTCCTTGCTATTCGAACTGTTAATCAGTTTGTTGATGACCAAGCTCATAACTCTTCTAGAACTTTCGAAATTCTAAAAAGGGATCTTTATGTAGACGATCTCTTAACTGGAACCAATTCTCTGGCTGAAATTCTTCGACTGCGTGTTGATATTAATCAATTGACAAACAAGGTGTTTTAACAATTGGATGGCGTTTAAAACATGCCGCACTCTCATTCACGAAAAGAAAAAACTCCCTGAAGACTTAACATTTGATGAAAGCTATATGCATACGTAAAGGAGTGTGTTTGTTATAAATGTTAATTGTATATAGTAATGATCAAGAGGTCTGTTATATGATAATAGCCAATAGGCCTGATATAAATGCATTGAATGATCGTTCGTAATGGCGTCACAGTAAGTTGAGCCAGCGTTGAGCGAATCATTCGTATATATATATATTAAATAAATACCTTTCGATTTGGAATATGTTATATTATAATACATTACGATTATACAATCCTGATATACATGTTGAAATGTGAATATTGAAGAAAGAATAATTAATACAATTCGTTGTGTAGAGAAACGTGTTGTCTTTTAGCTGTTGTCTTGCCGGCCAACCTCAAGCCAGTCCCCACCAATATGTCTCCGCCAAGCCACGCGCCAAGCCCACTTAGCATATACGAATCATAGCGAGCCTATCCGAACCAACCCGAACCCTCAACAGTTACCTTAGTCTCATAATTCAAAAAACGTAGAATAATATTAATAGAAAATTATTAAGTGAAATTTAGATTTGGCTTAAACATTAATATAAAAAATATAAAATTTATCTTAATCTTTAATCGAGTTGAATTTTGAATAAAATATATAAATTATAATCAATTTTTTGTAATGAAAAATCGCAATTACTCATGAAATATAAGAGATATCTTAAAATAATTAATAATTTATTATTTAGAATCAAAAATTGAACAAATTGATATAAAAAATATAAAATTTATCTTAATATTTAAATGAGTTGAATTTTGAATAAAATATCTAAAGTTCAAAAATGCCAGAGGTTGAAATAACAGATTTTATTAAAACTAAAAAGTAATTTACATTATTAGTATAATATAGTGTAATATATAGTAGATAATAAAAGGTATATTTACCTAAAAAGTAATAATTAAATTACAAGTTATTTCTATTCAATTATGTAATAAATACAGGAATTTATATTTGACAAGATGACAGTTCAACTCTCTTTATAGAAAATGAAATAGTTCTTACTATTAACACTTAGTCTAATGCGGTGGCTTCCTAAACTGGCGCTAGTTGTAAAAGTCAAATAGGGCGCCAGTTTAAAATATCAAATATACCAAGAACATATATTTGATATTTACACCTTCCCCCCTGAGATCATTTTTCGACCGAATACAATGATAGCTTGCTACTATGAAAGCAATTTGAAATTTTTTTTTTTTTTCCGCAATTCACTTCATACATTGTTGGCGAAATCTTCTTTATTATTGTAAAAGGGCCGATTCTTACTGGATCTGTCTTCTTTCTGTTTAATTTGTTACCTTGCTCTATATACACTTGGTCTCCCGTCTTAAATTCGTAAATTTTTCTGGTTTTGTCGACACGTTTTTTATTTATGTGAAAATTCTTCATTGAGTTTTCAAATGCTTCTCTTCTATCTTTATTGAGGTCATGTTTTTTAAAAATCTCAACTGGACAAATAGATGATTGTTTTCCCATCAGTAAATATGCTGGTTCAAATTTAGTTGAACTATGTATTGTTTTGTTGTATTCTTCTGCGCATTTCTCAGCTATTTTCGACCATGCTCCTTTCATTCCACTATTAATTTTGCATCTTATCCTATTTACCAGTGTTTGGTTTAATCTCTCGTTTAATCCATTTGATGTTGGGCAATCTATACTGGTGAATATTAATCTTATATCTAGTCCTTTTAGATATTCCCTGAATTCTTTTGAATTTAATGCTGTATATTGGTCCGCTAATATGATTTTTATTTTGTTTTTTTCTTTGATTTTATCAATGAGTTTCATGAACTCTTTTGCTTCTTGGCCTTTTGATGTCGATATCCATGCATACCTGGTAAAATGATCCACCAAAATGTGCATAAATTTCTTTGTTGAATTATTCCCTCCGAAACCTCCTACTGTATCGATGGACATGATTTCATATGGTTCAACTGGTGGGCCAAGTTTTTGCATTAAGCCTATTGTTCTACTCCTCCTTGTCTTATTTTCTCTACATATTTTGCACTCTTCACAGAAGTCAGTTATTACTTTATCTAAGTTTTTAAAATAATAATTTGGTCTTATCTTTTCTTTTAGTTGTGCCACACCTATATGGCCGTAATATTCGTGGATTCTTTTTATTATTTCTGTTCCAAATTTTTTAGATACATAAATTCTTTTCCTTTCTTTTAAATTTTTATATATAACATTATTATGTTTTTCTATTCTTTTATCCGAGCTAATTTCTTCCTTGTTTTCCATTTGGTCTTTTACTATTTCGTTTAGTTCAATTAAGTTTACCACCTTTATTCCGTCTTCGTTTTCAAAATATTCCAAAACAGGTTGTCTAGACAATAAGTCCGCTAGAATATTTTCTTTCCCTTTTTTGTAAATAATTCTGAAATTGAATTGAGATAAATAGTGTACTAGATCCCCTAAAATTTCATCGGTCCTTGATTTTGTTTTTAGGTTTTCTAATGGCTTATGATCGCTGCACACTATAAATTCTCGACCCATTAGGTAGTATTGCCAATATTTAATAGCTTCTTTAATAGCTTTACATTCTAGGTGGATTATATCCATTTTTTTTTCTTTCTCTGATAATTTCCTAGAGAAGTAAGCTACAGGATGCAGTCTTCCATCTTTTTGTGGTTGTTTTAATGCAGCCCCTAAGCCTTTCAAACTAGCATCTGTGTCAATGTATACCTCTTTTTCTGCATCGTAAATAGCTAGAATTGGTGAAGAGCATAAGTATTCTTTTATTAAATTAAAACTTTTTTCACATTCTTCTGTCCAGACGAACTCTACATTTTTTTTTAACAATTTGTGTAATGGTTCAAATTTTTCTGCACTATTTTCTATATATTTTAGGTAAAAATTTATAGAACCTAATATACTTCTTACACCAGTTTTATCTTTAGGTGTCTTTAGTTTCTTGATTGCAATAAGATTTTCTTGTGCCGGTGATATTTTGTCTTCTTGAATCAAGTGACCTAGATATTTCACTGATTCTGTTCCAAATGTACACTTTTCTAATTTTATCTTGAATCCTTCCTTTTCCAGAGTTTGTAGGAGCTGTTGAATATGTTCTATATGATCTTCCCATGTTCTCGAAAAAACTAACAAGTCATCTATGTAGTTAATACAATAATCGTCCAAATTGTTTTTTCTTAATATGCTTGATAAGATCCTTTGGAAAATTGCAGGTGCATTCTTATATCCAAAAGGAAGAACGTTAAACATAAATTTCCCGTATTTTGTTATAAATGCTGATTTCTCTCGATCTTCTTTTTTTAGTTGGATACACCAGAAAGCTGAATTTATATCAATCACACTAAAATATTTGCAATTTGGTACCTTTTCTATTATATCACTGATAGTGGGAAAGGGATAGCACTCAGGGATAACTAAGCTATTCAGTCTCCTAAAATCTATACATAATCTAGTCTTCCGACCATCTTCTTTCTTGTATGCTAGTGTAACTGGAGATGCATATGGAGAGTCAGATTCTTCTATTAATTTTGCTTCTAATAGTTTCTTTATTTGTGTTTTTATTTCTAGTTCATCTGGTTTTGTACAATTGTATGCACGTGAAGTGATATATTCATCTCTTTTTAATCTAATTTCGGCCTCTCTTGATTTTACTTTTCCAACATCATATTTGTCTTTTGCACATATGTGTTTATATTTCTCTACTAATTTTAAAATTTGAATTTTCCTCTTTTTTTCTTTTACGTGTTCTATATTTACTTTTAATGAATTTCTATTTGTTTGTTCATTTAAATGAACTTCTGATTGGGTTTCTTTTTGTTTATTTTCATTTACTTTCTTATTTATTATCCCCTTTTCTAAGTCTAAATTCTTTTCTATATCTATTAATTTTTTTGTTTCATTATTTTTATCTTTTTGCCAGATGTCTAAATTTTCATCTTGAAGAAGCCTAAAACTTTTTATGGCATTTAATCCTAATAGTAAATCGTAAGAAAAGTTATTCTTTTTTATTACGTATACGTTTAATTTATTTGTAATATTTCCTATTTTTAGTGTTATATTTGCTTTGCCGGAAGAGAAGTTAAATCCATTGATCGTTTTGAAAGCACTTTTTTGTTTCAATAACGTTGTTTTTAAATTGTCAATAATTCTTTGATTTATTAGGCTCACATTTGATCCTGAATCATATACTCCTTTTATTTTCTTTTTTTTATCAATTATTACATTTATTTTTATCAATGGATTTAATCTTTCCGGCCTTACTCGTTTAAAGATTCATTATCCATTTCGATTTTTAATTCATCTAAATTTTCCTTTTTTTCATTAAGATTAACTTTTCCTATTTCCCTATAAAATTCTTTATTTCTACAGTAGTTTGGGTTGTGAAAAAGGTTTGGTTTACCAAGTTCTTCACACATGAAGCATGGTTTTTTCCTATTTTGGTTAGTATAAAAATTCTGACTATTTGCATTTCCGGGATTTATATGAGAAAGATTTTTATTCTGATTTACAGGAGTTAAATGTCTTTTTATTTTTTTTTCAACCTTTTCAACTTCTACCTTATTTCTACAAATTTCAGAAGGATGAAACCGGTTTTCTAAACCTCGTGCTTCACAAATAGAACATGCTTTTATATTTTTATTTATTTGTGTGTTTTCATTATTTTCAAAATTTTTTTTAGTAAATTTACTATCTTTTTTTTGTAATTCTAACATAAGTTCATTTGTTGTTTTTATTTCAGATTTATCTAATTCTTCTTGTATCTCTACAGGAAGTCCCACTAAAATAATATTTACTAATCTCTTTTCAGCTGAAATATCCTTTTCAGCCTCTAACACTAACCTTTCTTTTGCTAAGGCATATTCTAAAATAGATCCACCCAAATATTTGTAATTATAAGCTTTTTTTGTTGTTAACCAATCATCTTTTTTAAAAATATCAAAAAATGATGTTTTCCAAGAAAACCAATTTTCAAGGCCAATTTTAATTAAATTCGATGAATACCAATTTTCTGATGGACCAGTCATGAAGTATTTTAGTACTTCAATTTTTTTTCTTTCAGTTTGTATGGAAAATTTTTTACATGCATTTTCAAAATCGTCCATCCATATAATTGGATTTTGTTTTTCGAAATTCTCTAAATAAAATTTTTTACAAATCTCGTGGGTGTCCATATAGTTATTTTCATTTAATTTTTTTTCTAATTCTTTAAATTTATAAAAATAATAATTTTCATTTGACTCACATGGATCCATTAATTTTGTATTTTCCTGTTCCAATATTTCTTCAAGTGGTAAATCCTTGAAACAAATATTTCCGTCGTTGTCTATGTATTCTTCTTTGAGTTCTTCATCCAATTTTAATTGGACATTTCTAAATCCACCACATGGTTTTATGGCCGATATAGCATTTTTGATGGAAGATTTTTTTATTAATATTTTGTGCTCTTTTATATTTCTGAACTCTTCTGGAATAGAATACCAGTCGATTTTATTCTCCGACATCTTTGCAACTTCAAATTCATTCTCTCCTTTTTTTATTATATGGAAGAAAAAATTTTTATTTTCCATTTTTATTTATTTTAAAAGAAATAAAATTTGTAATTTAATTTCTAAAGTTCAAAAATGCCAGAGGTTGAAATAACAGATTTTATTAAAACTAAAAAGTAATTTACATTATTAGTATAATATAGTGTAATATATAGTAGATAATAAAAGGTATATTTACCTAAAAAGTAATAATTAAATTACAAGTTATTTCTATTCAATTATGTAATAAATACAGGAATTTATATTTGACAAGATGACAGTTCAACTCTCTTTATAGAAAATGAAATAGTTCTTACTATTAACACTTAGTCTAATGCGGTGGCTTCCTAAACTGGCGCTAGTTGTAAAAGTCAAATAGGGCGCCAGTTTAAAATATCAAATATACCAAGAACATATATTTGATATTTACAAATATATAAATTATAATCAATTTTTTGTAATGAAAAGCGAAATTACTCAAGAAATATAAGAGCTATCTTAAAATAATTCATAATTTATTATTTAGAATTAAAAATTGAACAAATTGAGCAAAAAAATATTAAAATTATATTAAAATTTAAACGAGATGAATTTTGATTAAAATATATAATTTATAAACCTTTTTTGGTAATGAAAAATAGCAATTACTCATGAAATATAAGAGATATCTTAAAATAATTAATAATATATAATTTAGAATCAAAAATTGACCAAATTGATATAAAAAGTATAAAAATTATATTAAAATTTAAACGAGTTGAATTTTGAATAAAATATATAAATTATAATCAATTTTTTGTAATGAAAAGCGAAATTACTCAAGAAATATAAGAGCTATCTTAAAATAATTCATAATTTATTATTTAGAATGAAAAATTGAACAAATTAATATAAAAAATATAAAATTTTCCTTAATCTTTAAATGAGTTGAATTTTGAATAAAATATATAGATTATAATCAATTTTTTGTAAAGAAAAGCGCAATTAATCAAGAAATATAAGAGATATCTTTAAATAATTAATAATTCATTATTTAGAATCAAAAATTGAACAAATTAATATAAAAAATATAAAATTTATCTTAATCTTTAATCGAGTTGAATTTTGAATAAAATATATAAATTATAATCAATTTTTTGTAATGAAAAGCGCAATTACTCAAGAAATATAAGAGATATCTTAAAATAATTAATAATTTATTATTTAGAATCAAAAATTGAACAAATTAATATAAAAAATATAAAATTTATCTTAATCTCTAATCGAGTTGAATTTTGAATAAAATATATAAATTATAATCAATTTTTTGTAATGAAAAGCGCAATTACTCAAGAAATATAAGAGATATCTTAAAATAATTAATAATTTATTATTTAGAATCAAAAATTGAACAAATTAATATAAAAAATATAAAATTTATTTTAATCTATAATCGAGTTGAATTTTGAATAAAATATATAAATAATAATCAATTTTTTGTAATGAAAAGCGCAATTACTCAAGAAATATAAGAGATATAATAAAATAATTAATAATTTATTATTTAGAATCAAAAATTGAACCAATTAATATAAAAAATATAAATATTATCTTAATATTTAAATGAGTTGAATTTTGATTAAAATATATAAATTATAATCGTTTTTTTGTAATGAAAAGCGCAATTTATCAAGAAATATAAGAGCTATCTTAAAATAATTAATAATTTATTATTTAGAATGAAAAATTGAACAAATTAATATAAAAAATATAAAATTTATCTTAATCTTTAATCGAGTTGAATTTTGAATAAAATATATAAATTATAATCAATTTTTTGTAATGAAAAATCGCAATTACTCATGAAATATAAGAGATATCTTAAAATAATTAATAATTTATTATTTAGAATCAAAAATTGAACAAATTAATATAAAAAATATAAAATTTATTTTAATCTTTAATCGAGTTGAATTTTGAATAAAATATATAAATTATAATCAATTTTTTGTAATGAAAAGCGCAATTACTCAAGAAATATAAGAGATATAATAAAATAATTAATAATTTATTATTTAGAATCAAAAATTGAACCAATTAATATAAAAAATATAAATATTATCTTAATATTTAAATGAGTTGAATTTTGATTAAAATATATAAATTATAATCGTTTTTTTGTAATGAAAAGCGCAATTTATCAAGAAATATAAGAGCTATCTTAAAATAATTAATAATTTATTATTTAGAATGAAAAATTGAACAAATTAATATAAAAAATATAAAATTTATCTTAATCTTTAATCGAGTTGAATTTTGAATAAAATATATAAATTATAATCAATTTTTTGTAATGAAAAATCGCAATTACTCATGAAATATAAGAGATATCTTAAAATAATTCATAATTTATTATTTAGAATCAAAAATTGAACAAATTAATATAAAAAATATAAAATTTATCTTAATCTCTAATCGAGTTGAATTTTGAATAAAATATATAAATTATAATCAATTTTTTGTAATGAAAAGCGCAATTACTCAAGAAATATAAGAGGTATCTTAAAATAATTAATAATTTATTATTTAGAATCAAAAATTGAACAAATTAATATAAAAAATATAAAATTTATTTTAATCTTTAATCGAGTTGAATTTTGAATAAAATATATAAATAATAATCAATTTTTTGTAATGAAAAGCGCAATTACTCAAGAAATATAAGAGATATAATAAAATAATTAATAATTTATTATTTAGAATCAAAAATTGAACCAATTAATATAAAAAATATAAATATTATCTTAATATTTAAATGAGTTGAATTTTGATTAAAATATATAAATTATAATCGTTTTTTTGTAATGAAAAGCGCAATTTATCAAGAAATATAAGAGCTATCTTAAAATAATTAATAATTTATTATTTAGAATGAAAAATTGAACAAATTAATATAAAAAATATAAAATTTATCTTAATCTTTAATCGAGTTGAATTTTGAATAAAATATATAAATTATAATCAATTTTTTGTAATGAAAAATCGCAATTACTCATGAAATATAAGAGATATCTTAAAATAATTCATAATTTATTATTTAGAATCAAAAATTGAACAAATTAATATAAAAAATATAAAATTTATCTTAATCTCTAATCGAGTTGAATTTTGAATAAAATATATAAATTATAATCAATTTTTTGTAATGAAAAGCGCAATTACTCAAGAAATATAAGAGGTATCTTAAAATAATTAATAATTTATTATTTAGAATCAAAAATTGAACAAATTAATATAAAAAATATAAAATTTATTTTAATCTTTAATCGAGTTGAATTTTGAATAAAATATATAAATAATAATCAATTTTTTGTAATGAAAAGCGCAATTACTCAAGAAATATAAGAGATATAATAAAATAATTAATAATTTATTATTTAGAATCAAAAATTGAACCAATTAATATAAAAAATATAAATATTATCTTAATATTTAAATGAGTTGAATTTTGATTAAAATATATAAATTATAATCGTTTTTTTGTAATGAAAAGCGCAATTTATCAAGAAATATAAGAGCTATCTTAAAATAATTAATAATTTATTATTTAGAATGAAAAATTGAACAAATTAATATAAAAAATATAAAATTTATCTTAATCTTTAAATGAGTTGAATTTTGATTAAAATATATAAATTATAATCGTTTTTTTGTAATGAAAAGCGCAATTTATCAAGAAATATAAGAGCTATCTTAAAATAATTAATAATTTATTATTTAGAATGAAAAATTGAACAAATTAATATAAAAAATATAAAATTTATCTTAATCTTTAATCGAGTTGAATTTTGAATAAAATATATAAATTATAATCAATTTTTTGTAATGAAAAATCGCAATTACTCATGAAATATAAGAGATATCTTAAAATAATTAATAATTTATTATTTAGAATCAAAAATTGAACAAATTGATATAAAAAATATAAAATTTATCTTAATATTTAAATGAGTTGAATTTTGAATAAAATATATAAATTATAATCAATTTTTTGTAATGAAAAGCGAAATTACTCAAGAAATATAAGAGCTATCTTAAAATAATTCATAATTTATTATTTAGAATTAAAAATTGAACAAATTGAGCAAAAAAATATTAAAATTATATTAAAATTTAAACGAGATGAATTTTGATTAAAATATATAATTTATAAACCTTTTTTGGTAATGAAAAATTGCAATTACTCATGAAATATAAGAGATATCTTAAAATAATTAATAATATATAATTTAGAATCAAAAATTGACCAAATTGATATAAAAAGTATAAAAATTATATTAAAATTTAAACGAGTTGAATTTTGAATAAAATATATAAATTATAATCAATTTTTTGTAAAGAAAAGCGCACTTACTCAAGAAATATAAGAGATATCTTAAAATAATTAATAATTCATTATTTAGAATCAAAAATTGAACAAATTGATATAAAAAGTATAAAAATTATATTAAAATTTAAACGAGTTGAATTTTGAATAAAATATATAAATTATAATCAATTTTTTGTAATGAAAAGCGCAATTACTCAAGAAATATAAGAGATATCTTAAAATAATTAATAATTTATTATTTAGAATCAAAAATTGAACAAATTAATTGTTTAAGCCAAATCTAAATTTCACTTAATAATTTTCTATTAATATTATTCTACGTTTTTTGAATTATGAGACTAAGGTAACTGTTGAGGGTTCGGGTTGGTTCGGATAGGCTCGCTATGATTCGTATATGCTAAGTGGGCTTGGCGCGTGGCTTGGCGGAGACATATTGGTGGGGACTGGCTTGAGGTTGGCCGGCAAGACAACAGCTAAAAGACAACACGTTTCTCTACACAACGAATTGTATTAATTATTCTTTCTTCAATATTCACATTTCAACATGTATATCAGGATTGTATAATCGTAATGTATTATAATATAACATATTCCAAATCGAAAGGTATTTATTTAATAAACCCATTTGGCTAAAGTATATTTAGCCTCATAGTCTCCATACATATCATACTAATTAATTTTATAATTAGTGAACTTTTCATGAGACACTTTTTACAATACATATCCCTAATTCATTCATATAATTAGTATCTTCCTTTTTCCGATATTTAACCATATACATTACACAAATTCATTCATTGAACCTACTTGACTATTCATTCATTAGGCCCACTTGGCTATAATACACCCATTCTCCTGGCTATCATATACTCTTTAAGTGTCCATCTTTCAACTCTCTCTCTCTCGATTGATCAACGCATATATGATGTTTATAAAATCCTCAAAACACTACCCATCATTTAACAGTATTTCATAATGATACGTCTAAATGATTGGTCACACACAATCTCACGACTTATCTTAAACATCCCAGATTCCAATCAATGATGAATGCCATTATAATGATGCAGGATTCATCAGGTAATTTCATACCAGCTCAATGAGTGCACGATACCTGTGCGACTGCTAATTTCATTATTGAGTCGTTAACACATAAATTTTAAATTCCCAAACAAACACGTTCTCTAAGGGAATTTTGTGGATTGGACCGCGTATTGGTGCTTGTTGTTGTGGGTTTGTTCGGGGGATGCGGGCGTGTGCGCGGCGTTTCGGTTGCTACTTCCGCGGACGTTTGGTGGCGATCAAGGGGGTGACGGTCGGGGCTTTGTGTGTGTGTTTGTGCTCTTTGGATGGATTCGCGGTGGCGGGTGTCGGTGTGTGGTTTGGTTTGCGGGGTTCCATTGTAAATAAAAACAACCACCAAAGCTTTAATAAGTAAACATGTTCTATTCCTATAGGAGTAGTTAATGAAATGCAAACTTTCTCAAAAAATCTAATACAAATCAAGTGCAAATCCATGAATAATAACTTTTAAAGATCATTATCCTTCTTGACAGTTAATCAAATTGCTGATCTGAGTACCAGTCAAGTTTTTCCACGTGACATGTCAACGTTTCCACGAAACATTAAATTAACTGATCCACAATTCCATTTACCACGTCCAAAAGATGTTCTTATTGGCTCAGGAACAAGTTTCTCTCTTCTATCCATTGAACAGATCAACCTTTCAACACATGATTGTTATTTAATTTTGCAAAAACAACCTGTGTCCTGACAACTGACTGATCTGTCAAATCAATTAACTCAATTTTTGGAAAATGAAAACATAAATCAAAGGTGCTCTAAATCTTTAGATGATTTCATATTTGAAACTTATTATCAAATTCACACTACTCGCAATCCATATGGTCAATATATTGTTAAATTGTCATTCCATATAAATAATATTGAATTTGGAAATTTTAGAAATCAAGCTTATCGACAATTTTTATCTTTACAGAGGAGATTGAATGCTAACTCACAATTAAAAACTGAATATTGCAAGGTAATGCAAGAAAATATTGATATGGGCCATATGATATATGTCCCCGATGTCCAAGAGCCAGGATGTTACAAGCCTCATCATCCAGTAATCAAAACCTCCAGCACCACTACAAAGGTGCGGGTCGTGTTCGATTTCTTTTGCCAAATCAGAGAAATATCTCATTGAACGAGGTTCTATTGATTGATCCTACTATCCAAGATGGTCTATTCACTATGCTGCTACGTTTTCGATCTTACATCTGTGTTATGACTTCAGATATCGCTCAGAGGTATTGACAAATCCAACCATCGTAAGTTTCAAAGGATTCTATATTATCATAATAATGTTATCAATATCTTTGATCTTCAGAGAATTATCTTTGGAGTCTCTGCTCCATACTTCCTTGCTATTCGAACTGTTAATCAGTTTGTTGATGACCAAGCTCATAACTCTTCTAGAACTTTCGAAATTCTAAAAAGGGATCTTTATGTAGACGATCTCTTAACTGGAACCAATTCTCTGGCTGAAATTCTTCGACTGCGTGTTGATATTAATCAATTGACAAACAAGGTGTTTTAACAATTGGATGGCGTTTAAAACATGCCGCACTCTCATTCACGAAAAGAAAAAACTCCCTGAAGACTTAACATTTGATGAAAGCTATATGCATACGTAAAGGAGTGTGTTTGTTATAAATGTTAATTGTATATAGTAATGATCAAGAGGTCTGTTATATGATAATAGCCAATAGGCCTGATATAAATGCATTGAATGATCGTTCGTAATGGCGTCACAGTAAGTTGAGCCAGCGTTGAGCGAATCATTCGTATATATATATATTAAATAAATACCTTTCGATTTGGAATATGTTATATTATAATACATTACGATTATACAATCCTGATATACATGTTGAAATGTGAATATTGAAGAAAGAATAATTAATACAATTCGTTGTGTAGAGAAACGTGTTGTCTTTTAGCTGTTGTCTTGCCGGCCAACCTCAAGCCAGTCCCCACCAATATGTCTCCGCCAAGCCACGCGCCAAGCCCACTTAGCATATACGAATCATAGCGAGCCTATCCGAACCAACCCGAACCCTCAACAGTTACCTTAGTCTCATAATTCAAAAAACGTAGAATAATATTAATAGAAAATTATTAAGTGAAATTTAGATTTGGCTTAAACATTAATATAAAAAATATAAAATTTATCTTAATCTTTAATCGAGTTGAATTTTGAATAAAATATATAAATTATAATCAATTTTTTGTAATGAAAAATCGCAATTACTCATGAAATATAAGAGATATCTTAAAATAATTAATAATTTATTATTTAGAATCAAAAATTGAACAAATTGATATAAAAAATATAAAATTTATCTTAATATTTAAATGAGTTGAATTTTGAATAAAATATCTAAAGTTCAAAAATGCCAGAGGTTGAAATAACAGATTTTATTAAAACTAAAAAGTAATTTACATTATTAGTATAATATAGTGTAATATATAGTAGATAATAAAAGGTATATTTACCTAAAAAGTAATAATTAAATTACAAGTTATTTCTATTCAATTATGTAATAAATACAGGAATTTATATTTGACAAGATGACAGTTCAACTCTCTTTATAGAAAATGAAATAGTTCTTACTATTAACACTTAGTCTAATGCGGTGGCTTCCTAAACTGGCGCTAGTTGTAAAAGTCAAATAGGGCGCCAGTTTAAAATATCAAATATACCAAGAACATATATTTGATATTTACACCTTCCCCCCTGAGATCATTTTTCGACCGAATACAATGATAGCTTGCTACTATGAAAGCAATTTGAAATTTTTTTTTTTTTTCCGCAATTCACTTCATACATTGTTGGCGAAATCTTCTTTATTATTGTAAAAGGGCCGATTCTTACTGGATCTGTCTTCTTTCTGTTTAATTTGTTACCTTGCTCTATATACACTTGGTCTCCCGTCTTAAATTCGTAAATTTTTCTGGTTTTGTCGACACGTTTTTTATTTATGTGAAAATTCTTCATTGAGTTTTCAAATGCTTCTCTTCTATCTTTATTGAGGTCATGTTTTTTAAAAATCTCAACTGGACAAATAGATGATTGTTTTCCCATCAGTAAATATGCTGGTTCAAATTTAGTTGAACTATGTATTGTTTTGTTGTATTCTTCTGCGCATTTCTCAGCTATTTTCGACCATGCTCCTTTCATTCCACTATTAATTTTGCATCTTATCCTATTTACCAGTGTTTGGTTTAATCTCTCGTTTAATCCATTTGATGTTGGGCAATCTATACTGGTGAATATTAATCTTATATCTAGTCCTTTTAGATATTCCCTGAATTCTTTTGAATTTAATGCTGTATATTGGTCCGCTAATATGATTTTTATTTTGTTTTTTTCTTTGATTTTATCAATGAGTTTCATGAACTCTTTTGCTTCTTGGCCTTTTGATGTCGATATCCATGCATACCTGGTAAAATGATCCACCAAAATGTGCATAAATTTCTTTGTTGAATTATTCCCTCCGAAACCTCCTACTGTATCGATGGACATGATTTCATATGGTTCAACTGGTGGGCCAAGTTTTTGCATTAAGCCTATTGTTCTACTCCTCCTTGTCTTATTTTCTCTACATATTTTGCACTCTTCACAGAAGTCAGTTATTACTTTATCTAAGTTTTTAAAATAATAATTTGGTCTTATCTTTTCTTTTAGTTGTGCCACACCTATATGGCCGTAATATTCGTGGATTCTTTTTATTATTTCTGTTCCAAATTTTTTAGATACATAAATTCTTTTCCTTTCTTTTAAATTTTTATATATAACATTATTATGTTTTTCTATTCTTTTATCCGAGCTAATTTCTTCCTTGTTTTCCATTTGGTCTTTTACTATTTCGTTTAGTTCAATTAAGTTTACCACCTTTATTCCGTCTTCGTTTTCAAAATATTCCAAAACAGGTTGTCTAGACAATAAGTCCGCTAGAATATTTTCTTTCCCTTTTTTGTAAATAATTCTGAAATTGAATTGAGATAAATAGTGTACTAGATCCCCTAAAATTTCATCGGTCCTTGATTTTGTTTTTAGGTTTTCTAATGGCTTATGATCGCTGCACACTATAAATTCTCGACCCATTAGGTAGTATTGCCAATATTTAATAGCTTCTTTAATAGCTTTACATTCTAGGTGGATTATATCCATTTTTTTTTCTTTCTCTGATAATTTCCTAGAGAAGTAAGCTACAGGATGCAGTCTTCCATCTTTTTGTGGTTGTTTTAATGCAGCCCCTAAGCCTTTCAAACTAGCATCTGTGTCAATGTATACCTCTTTTTCTGCATCGTAAATAGCTAGAATTGGTGAAGAGCATAAGTATTCTTTTATTAAATTAAAACTTTTTTCACATTCTTCTGTCCAGACGAACTCTACATTTTTTTTTAACAATTTGTGTAATGGTTCAAATTTTTCTGCACTATTTTCTATATATTTTAGGTAAAAATTTATAGAACCTAATATACTTCTTACACCAGTTTTATCTTTAGGTGTCTTTAGTTTCTTGATTGCAATAAGATTTTCTTGTGCCGGTGATATTTTGTCTTCTTGAATCAAGTGACCTAGATATTTCACTGATTCTGTTCCAAATGTACACTTTTCTAATTTTATCTTGAATCCTTCCTTTTCCAGAGTTTGTAGGAGCTGTTGAATATGTTCTATATGATCTTCCCATGTTCTCGAAAAAACTAACAAGTCATCTATGTAGTTAATACAATAATCGTCCAAATTGTTTTTTCTTAATATGCTTGATAAGATCCTTTGGAAAATTGCAGGTGCATTCTTATATCCAAAAGGAAGAACGTTAAACATAAATTTCCCGTATTTTGTTATAAATGCTGATTTCTCTCGATCTTCTTTTTTTAGTTGGATACACCAGAAAGCTGAATTTATATCAATCACACTAAAATATTTGCAATTTGGTACCTTTTCTATTATATCACTGATAGTGGGAAAGGGATAGCACTCAGGGATAACTAAGCTATTCAGTCTCCTAAAATCTATACATAATCTAGTCTTCCGACCATCTTCTTTCTTGTATGCTAGTGTAACTGGAGATGCATATGGAGAGTCAGATTCTTCTATTAATTTTGCTTCTAATAGTTTCTTTATTTGTGTTTTTATTTCTAGTTCATCTGGTTTTGTACAATTGTATGCACGTGAAGTGATATATTCATCTCTTTTTAATCTAATTTCGGCCTCTCTTGATTTTACTTTTCCAACATCATATTTGTCTTTTGCACATATGTGTTTATATTTCTCTACTAATTTTAAAATTTGAATTTTCCTCTTTTTTTCTTTTACGTGTTCTATATTTACTTTTAATGAATTTCTATTTGTTTGTTCATTTAAATGAACTTCTGATTGGGTTTCTTTTTGTTTATTTTCATTTACTTTCTTATTTATTATCCCCTTTTCTAAGTCTAAATTCTTTTCTATATCTATTAATTTTTTTGTTTCATTATTTTTATCTTTTTGCCAGATGTCTAAATTTTCATCTTGAAGAAGCCTAAAACTTTTTATGGCATTTAATCCTAATAGTAAATCGTAAGAAAAGTTATTCTTTTTTATTACGTATACGTTTAATTTATTTGTAATATTTCCTATTTTTAGTGTTATATTTGCTTTGCCGGAAGAGAAGTTAAATCCATTGATCGTTTTGAAAGCACTTTTTTGTTTCAATAACGTTGTTTTTAAATTGTCAATAATTCTTTGATTTATTAGGCTCACATTTGATCCTGAATCATATACTCCTTTTATTTTCTTTTTTTTATCAATTATTACATTTATTTTTATCAATGGATTTAATCTTTCCGGCCTTACTCGTTTAAAGATTCATTATCCATTTCGATTTTTAATTCATCTAAATTTTCCTTTTTTTCATTAAGATTAACTTTTCCTATTTCCCTATAAAATTCTTTATTTCTACAGTAGTTTGGGTTGTGAAAAAGGTTTGGTTTACCAAGTTCTTCACACATGAAGCATGGTTTTTTCCTATTTTGGTTAGTATAAAAATTCTGACTATTTGCATTTCCGGGATTTATATGAGAAAGATTTTTATTCTGATTTACAGGAGTTAAATGTCTTTTTATTTTTTTTTCAACCTTTTCAACTTCTACCTTATTTCTACAAATTTCAGAAGGATGAAACCGGTTTTCTAAACCTCGTGCTTCACAAATAGAACATGCTTTTATATTTTTATTTATTTGTGTGTTTTCATTATTTTCAAAATTTTTTTTAGTAAATTTACTATCTTTTTTTTGTAATTCTAACATAAGTTCATTTGTTGTTTTTATTTCAGATTTATCTAATTCTTCTTGTATCTCTACAGGAAGTCCCACTAAAATAATATTTACTAATCTCTTTTCAGCTGAAATATCCTTTTCAGCCTCTAACACTAACCTTTCTTTTGCTAAGGCATATTCTAAAATAGATCCACCCAAATATTTGTAATTATAAGCTTTTTTTGTTGTTAACCAATCATCTTTTTTAAAAATATCAAAAAATGATGTTTTCCAAGAAAACCAATTTTCAAGGCCAATTTTAATTAAATTCGATGAATACCAATTTTCTGATGGACCAGTCATGAAGTATTTTAGTACTTCAATTTTTTTTCTTTCAGTTTGTATGGAAAATTTTTTACATGCATTTTCAAAATCGTCCATCCATATAATTGGATTTTGTTTTTCGAAATTCTCTAAATAAAATTTTTTACAAATCTCGTGGGTGTCCATATAGTTATTTTCA
Source organism: Labia minor (assembly GCA_963082975.1). NCBI lineage: Eukaryota > Metazoa > Arthropoda > Insecta > Dermaptera > Spongiphoridae > Labia > Labia minor. The sequence continues at coordinate 7,534,121 of OY720349.1, forward strand.
TTTAATTTTTTTTCTAATTCTTTAAATTTATAAAAATAATAATTTTCATTTGACTCACATGGATCCATTAATTTTGTATTTTCCTGTTCCAATATTTCTTCAAGTGGTAAATCCTTGAAACAAATATTTCCGTCGTTGTCTATGTATTCTTCTTTGAGTTCTTCATCCAATTTTAATTGGACATTTCTAAATCCACCACATGGTTTTATGGCCGATATAGCATTTTTGATGGAAGATTTTTTTATTAATATTTTGTGCTCTTTTATATTTCTGAACTCTTCTGGAATAGAATACCAGTCGATTTTATTCTCCGACATCTTTGCAACTTCAAATTCATTCTCTCCTTTTTTTATTATATGGAAGAAAAAATTTTTATTTTCCATTTTTATTTATTTTAAAAGAAATAAAATTTGTAATTTAATTTCTAAAGTTCAAAAATGCCAGAGGTTGAAATAACAGATTTTATTAAAACTAAAAAGTAATTTACATTATTAGTATAATATAGTGTAATATATAGTAGATAATAAAAGGTATATTTACCTAAAAAGTAATAATTAAATTACAAGTTATTTCTATTCAATTATGTAATAAATACAGGAATTTATATTTGACAAGATGACAGTTCAACTCTCTTTATAGAAAATGAAATAGTTCTTACTATTAACACTTAGTCTAATGCGGTGGCTTCCTAAACTGGCGCTAGTTGTAAAAGTCAAATAGGGCGCCAGTTTAAAATATCAAATATACCAAGAACATATATTTGATATTTACAAATATATAAATTATAATCAATTTTTTGTAATGAAAAGCGAAATTACTCAAGAAATATAAGAGCTATCTTAAAATAATTCATAATTTATTATTTAGAATTAAAAATTGAACAAATTGAGCAAAAAAATATTAAAATTATATTAAAATTTAAACGAGATGAATTTTGATTAAAATATATAATTTATAAACCTTTTTTGGTAATGAAAAATAGCAATTACTCATGAAATATAAGAGATATCTTAAAATAATTAATAATATATAATTTAGAATCAAAAATTGACCAAATTGATATAAAAAGTATAAAAATTATATTAAAATTTAAACGAGTTGAATTTTGAATAAAATATATAAATTATAATCAATTTTTTGTAATGAAAAGCGAAATTACTCAAGAAATATAAGAGCTATCTTAAAATAATTCATAATTTATTATTTAGAATGAAAAATTGAACAAATTAATATAAAAAATATAAAATTTTCCTTAATCTTTAAATGAGTTGAATTTTGAATAAAATATATAGATTATAATCAATTTTTTGTAAAGAAAAGCGCAATTAATCAAGAAATATAAGAGATATCTTTAAATAATTAATAATTCATTATTTAGAATCAAAAATTGAACAAATTAATATAAAAAATATAAAATTTATCTTAATCTTTAATCGAGTTGAATTTTGAATAAAATATATAAATTATAATCAATTTTTTGTAATGAAAAGCGCAATTACTCAAGAAATATAAGAGATATCTTAAAATAATTAATAATTTATTATTTAGAATCAAAAATTGAACAAATTAATATAAAAAATATAAAATTTATCTTAATCTCTAATCGAGTTGAATTTTGAATAAAATATATAAATTATAATCAATTTTTTGTAATGAAAAGCGCAATTACTCAAGAAATATAAGAGATATCTTAAAATAATTAATAATTTATTATTTAGAATCAAAAATTGAACAAATTAATATAAAAAATATAAAATTTATTTTAATCTATAATCGAGTTGAATTTTGAATAAAATATATAAATAATAATCAATTTTTTGTAATGAAAAGCGCAATTACTCAAGAAATATAAGAGATATAATAAAATAATTAATAATTTATTATTTAGAATCAAAAATTGAACCAATTAATATAAAAAATATAAATATTATCTTAATATTTAAATGAGTTGAATTTTGATTAAAATATATAAATTATAATCGTTTTTTTGTAATGAAAAGCGCAATTTATCAAGAAATATAAGAGCTATCTTAAAATAATTAATAATTTATTATTTAGAATGAAAAATTGAACAAATTAATATAAAAAATATAAAATTTATCTTAATCTTTAATCGAGTTGAATTTTGAATAAAATATATAAATTATAATCAATTTTTTGTAATGAAAAATCGCAATTACTCATGAAATATAAGAGATATCTTAAAATAATTAATAATTTATTATTTAGAATCAAAAATTGAACAAATTAATATAAAAAATATAAAATTTATTTTAATCTTTAATCGAGTTGAATTTTGAATAAAATATATAAATTATAATCAATTTTTTGTAATGAAAAGCGCAATTACTCAAGAAATATAAGAGATATAATAAAATAATTAATAATTTATTATTTAGAATCAAAAATTGAACCAATTAATATAAAAAATATAAATATTATCTTAATATTTAAATGAGTTGAATTTTGATTAAAATATATAAATTATAATCGTTTTTTTGTAATGAAAAGCGCAATTTATCAAGAAATATAAGAGCTATCTTAAAATAATTAATAATTTATTATTTAGAATGAAAAATTGAACAAATTAATATAAAAAATATAAAATTTATCTTAATCTTTAATCGAGTTGAATTTTGAATAAAATATATAAATTATAATCAATTTTTTGTAATGAAAAATCGCAATTACTCATGAAATATAAGAGATATCTTAAAATAATTCATAATTTATTATTTAGAATCAAAAATTGAACAAATTAATATAAAAAATATAAAATTTATCTTAATCTCTAATCGAGTTGAATTTTGAATAAAATATATAAATTATAATCAATTTTTTGTAATGAAAAGCGCAATTACTCAAGAAATATAAGAGGTATCTTAAAATAATTAATAATTTATTATTTAGAATCAAAAATTGAACAAATTAATATAAAAAATATAAAATTTATTTTAATCTTTAATCGAGTTGAATTTTGAATAAAATATATAAATAATAATCAATTTTTTGTAATGAAAAGCGCAATTACTCAAGAAATATAAGAGATATAATAAAATAATTAATAATTTATTATTTAGAATCAAAAATTGAACCAATTAATATAAAAAATATAAATATTATCTTAATATTTAAATGAGTTGAATTTTGATTAAAATATATAAATTATAATCGTTTTTTTGTAATGAAAAGCGCAATTTATCAAGAAATATAAGAGCTATCTTAAAATAATTAATAATTTATTATTTAGAATGAAAAATTGAACAAATTAATATAAAAAATATAAAATTTATCTTAATCTTTAATCGAGTTGAATTTTGAATAAAATATATAAATTATAATCAATTTTTTGTAATGAAAAATCGCAATTACTCATGAAATATAAGAGATATCTTAAAATAATTAATAATTTATTATTTAGAATCAAAAATTGAACAAATTAATATAAAAAATATAAAATTTATTTTAATCTTTAATCGAGTTGAATTTTGAATAAAATATATAAATTATAATCAATTTTTTGTAATGAAAAGCGCAATTACTCAAGAAATATAAGAGATATAATAAAATAATTAATAATTTATTATTTAGAATCAAAAATTGAACCAATTAATATAAAAAATATAAATATTATCTTAATATTTAAATGAGTTGAATTTTGATTAAAATATATAAATTATAATCGTTTTTTTGTAATGAAAAGCGCAATTTATCAAGAAATATAAGAGCTATCTTAAAATAATTAATAATTTATTATTTAGAATGAAAAATTGAACAAATTAATATAAAAAATATAAAATTTATCTTAATCTTTAATCGAGTTGAATTTTGAATAAAATATATAAATTATAATCAATTTTTTGTAATGAAAAATCGCAATTACTCATGAAATATAAGAGATATCTTAAAATAATTCATAATTTATTATTTAGAATCAAAAATTGAACAAATTAATATAAAAAATATAAAATTTATCTTAATCTCTAATCGAGTTGAATTTTGAATAAAATATATAAATTATAATCAATTTTTTGTAATGAAAAGCGCAATTACTCAAGAAATATAAGAGGTATCTTAAAATAATTAATAATTTATTATTTAGAATCAAAAATTGAACAAATTAATATAAAAAATATAAAATTTATTTTAATCTTTAATCGAGTTGAATTTTGAATAAAATATATAAATAATAATCAATTTTTTGTAATGAAAAGCGCAATTACTCAAGAAATATAAGAGATATAATAAAATAATTAATAATTTATTATTTAGAATCAAAAATTGAACCAATTAATATAAAAAATATAAATATTATCTTAATATTTAAATGAGTTGAATTTTGATTAAAATATATAAATTATAATCGTTTTTTTGTAATGAAAAGCGCAATTTATCAAGAAATATAAGAGCTATCTTAAAATAATTAATAATTTATTATTTAGAATGAAAAATTGAACAAATTAATATAAAAAATATAAAATTTATCTTAATCTTTAATCGAGTTGAATTTTGAATAAAATATATAAATTATAATCAATTTTTTGTAATGAAAAATCGCAATTACTCATGAAATATAAGAGATATCTTAAAATAATTCATAATTTATTATTTAGAATCAAAAATTGAACAAATTAATATAAAAAATATAAAATTTATCTTAATCTCTAATCGAGTTGAATTTTGAATAAAATATATAAATTATAATCAATTTTTTGTAATGAAAAGCGCAATTACTCAAGAAATATAAGAGGTATCTTAAAATAATTAATAATTTATTATTTAGAATCAAAAATTGAACAAATTAATATAAAAAATATAAAATTTATTTTAATCTTTAATCGAGTTGAATTTTGAATAAAATATATAAATAATAATCAATTTTTTGTAATGAAAAGCGCAATTACTCAAGAAATATAAGAGATATAATAAAATAATTAATAATTTATTATTTAGAATCAAAAATTGAACCAATTAATATAAAAAATATAAATATTATCTTAATATTTAAATGAGTTGAATTTTGATTAAAATATATAAATTATAATCGTTTTTTTGTAATGAAAAGCGCAATTTATCAAGAAATATAAGAGCTATCTTAAAATAATTAATAATTTATTATTTAGAATGAAAAATTGAACAAATTAATATAAAAAATATAAAATTTATCTTAATCTTTAATCGAGTTGAATTTTGAATAAAATATATAAATTATAATCAATTTTTTGTAATGAAAAATCGCAATTACTCATGAAATATAAGAGATATCTTAAAATAATTCATAATTTATTATTTAGAATCAAAAATTGAACAAATTAATATAAAAAATATAAAATTTATCTTAATCTCTAATCGAGTTGAATTTTGAATAAAATATATAAATTATAATCAATTTTTTGTAATGAAAAGCGCAATTACTCAAGAAATATAAGAGGTATCTTAAAATAATTAATAATTTATTATTTAGAATCAAAAATTGAACAAATTAATATAAAAAATATAAAATTTATTTTAATCTTTAATCGAGTTGAATTTTGAATAAAATATATAAATAATAATCAATTTTTTGTAATGAAAAGCGCAATTACTCAAGAAATATAAGAGATATAATAAAATAATTAATAATTTATTATTTAGAATCAAAAATTGAACCAATTAATATAAAAAATATAAATATTATCTTAATATTTAAATGAGTTGAATTTTGATTAAAATATATAAATTATAATCGTTTTTTTGTAATGAAAAGCGCAATTTATCAAGAAATATAAGAGCTATCTTAAAATAATTAATAATTTATTATTTAGAATGAAAAATTGAACAAATTAATATAAAAAATATAAAATTTATCTTAATCTTTAATCGAGTTGAATTTTGAATAAAATATATAAATTATAATCAATTTTTTGTAATGAAAAATCGCAATTACTCATGAAATATAAGAGATATCTTAAAATAATTCATAATTTATTATTTAGAATCAAAAATTGAACAAATTAATATAAAAAATATAAAATTTATCTTAATCTCTAATCGAGTTGAATTTTGAATAAAATATATAAATTATAATCAATTTTTTGTAATGAAAAGCGCAATTACTCAAGAAATATAAGAGGTATCTTAAAATAATTAATAATTTATTATTTAGAATCAAAAATTGAACAAATTAATATAAAAAATATAAAATTTATTTTAATCTTTAATCGAGTTGAATTTTGAATAAAATATATAAATAATAATCAATTTTTTGTAATGAAAAGCGCAATTACTCAAGAAATATAAGAGATATAATAAAATAATTAATAATTTATTATTTAGAATCAAAAATTGAACCAATTAATATAAAAAATATAAATATTATCTTAATATTTAAATGAGTTGAATTTTGATTAAAATATATAAATTATAATCGTTTTTTTGTAATGAAAAGCGCAATTTATCAAGAAATATAAGAGCTATCTTAAAATAATTAATAATTTATTATTTAGAATGAAAAATTGAACAAATTAATATAAAAAATATAAAATTTATCTTAATCTTTAATCGAGTTGAATTTTGAATAAAATATATAAATTATAATCAATTTTTTGTAATGAAAAATCGCAATTACTCATGAAATATAAGAGATATCTTAAAATAATTAATAATTTATTATTTAGAATCAAAAATTGAACAAATTAATATAAAAAATATAAAATTTATTTTAATCTTTAATCGAGTTGAATTTTGAATAAAATATATAAATTATAATCAATTTTTTGTAATGAAAAGCGCAATTACTCAAGAAATATAAGAGATATAATAAAATAATTAATAATTTATTATTTAGAATCAAAAATTGAACCAATTAATATAAAAAATATAAATATTATCTTAATATTTAAATGAGTTGAATTTTGATTAAAATATATAAATTATAATCGTTTTTTTGTAATGAAAAGCGCAATTTATCAAGAAATATAAGAGCTATCTTAAAATAATTAATAATTTATTATTTAGAATGAAAAATTGAACAAATTAATATAAAAAATATAAAATTTATCTTAATCTTTAATCGAGTTGAATTTTGAATAAAATATATAAATTATAATCAATTTTTTGTAATGAAAAATCGCAATTACTCATGAAATATAAGAGATATCTTAAAATAATTCATAATTTATTATTTAGAATCAAAAATTGAACAAATTAATATAAAAAATATAAAATTTATCTTAATCTCTAATCGAGTTGAATTTTGAATAAAATATATAAATTATAATCAATTTTTTGTAATGAAAAGCGCAATTACTCAAGAAATATAAGAGGTATCTTAAAATAATTAATAATTTATTATTTAGAATCAAAAATTGAACAAATTAATATAAAAAATATAAAATTTATTTTAATCTTTAATCGAGTTGAATTTTGAATAAAATATATAAATAATAATCAATTTTTTGTAATGAAAAGCGCAATTACTCAAGAAATATAAGAGATATAATAAAATAATTAATAATTTATTATTTAGAATCAAAAATTGAACCAATTAATATAAAAAATATAAATATTATCTTAATATTTAAATGAGTTGAATTTTGATTAAAATATATAAATTATAATCGTTTTTTTGTAATGAAAAGCGCAATTTATCAAGAAATATAAGAGCTATCTTAAAATAATTAATAATTTATTATTTAGAATGAAAAATTGAACAAATTAATATAAAAAATATAAAATTTATCTTAATCTTTAATCGAGTTGAATTTTGAATAAAATATATAAATTATAATCAATTTTTTGTAATGAAAAATCGCAATTACTCATGAAATATAAGAGATATCTTAAAATAATTCATAATTTATTATTTAGAATCAAAAATTGAACAAATTAATATAAAAAATATAAAATTTATCTTAATCTCTAATCGAGTTGAATTTTGAATAAAATATATAAATTATAATCAATTTTTTGTAATGAAAAGCGCAATTACTCAAGAAATATAAGAGGTATCTTAAAATAATTAATAATTTATTATTTAGAATCAAAAATTGAACAAATTAATATAAAAAATATAAAATTTATTTTAATCTTTAATCGAGTTGAATTTTGAATAAAATATATAAATAATAATCAATTTTTTGTAATGAAAAGCGCAATTACTCAAGAAATATAAGAGATATAATAAAATAATTAATAATTTATTATTTAGAATCAAAAATTGAACCAATTAATATAAAAAATATAAATATTATCTTAATATTTAAATGAGTTGAATTTTGATTAAAATATATAAATTATAATCGTTTTTTTGTAATGAAAAGCGCAATTTATCAAGAAATATAAGAGCTATCTTAAAATAATTAATAATTTATTATTTAGAATGAAAAATTGAACAAATTAATATAAAAAATATAAAATTTATCTTAATCTTTAATCGAGTTGAATTTTGAATAAAATATATAAATTATAATCAATTTTTTGTAATGAAAAATCGCAATTACTCATGAAATATAAGAGATATCTTAAAATAATTAATAATTTATTATTTAGAATCAAAAATTGAACAAATTGATATAAAAAATATAAAATTTATCTTAATATTTAAATGAGTTGAATTTTGAATAAAATATATAAATTATAATCAATTTTTTGTAATGAAAAGCGAAATTACTCAAGAAATATAAGAGCTATCTTAAAATAATTCATAATTTATTATTTAGAATTAAAAATTGAACAAATTGAGCAAAAAAATATTAAAATTATATTAAAATTTAAACGAGATGAATTTTGATTAAAATATATAATTTATAAACCTTTTTTGGTAATGAAAAATTGCAATTACTCATGAAATATAAGAGATATCTTAAAATAATTAATAATATATAATTTAGAATCAAAAATTGACCAAATTGATATAAAAAGTATAAAAATTATATTAAAATTTAAACGAGTTGAATTTTGAATAAAATATATAAATTATAATCAATTTTTTGTAAAGAAAAGCGCACTTACTCAAGAAATATAAGAGATATCTTAAAATAATTAATAATTCATTATTTAGAATCAAAAATTGAACAAATTGATATAAAAAGTATAAAAATTATATTAAAATTTAAACGAGTTGAATTTTGAATAAAATATATAAATTATAATCAATTTTTTGTAATGAAAAGCGCAATTACTCAAGAAATATAAGAGATATCTTAAAATAATTAATAATTTATTATTTAGAATCAAAAATTGAACAAATTAATTGTTTAAGCCAAATCTAAATTTCACTTAATAATTTTCTATTAATATTATTCTACGTTTTTTGAATTATGAGACTAAGGTAACTGTTGAGGGTTCGGGTTGGTTCGGATAGGCTCGCTATGATTCGTATATGCTAAGTGGGCTTGGCGCGTGGCTTGGCGGAGACATATTGGTGGGGACTGGCTTGAGGTTGGCCGGCAAGACAACAGCTAAAAGACAACACGTTTCTCTACACAACGAATTGTATTAATTATTCTTTCTTCAATATTCACATTTCAACATGTATATCAGGATTGTATAATCGTAATGTATTATAATATAACATATTCCAAATCGAAAGGTATTTATTTAATAAACCCATTTGGCTAAAGTATATTTAGCCTCATAGTCTCCATACATATCATACTAATTAATTTTATAATTAGTGAACTTTTCATGAGACACTTTTTACAATACATATCCCTAATTCATTCATATAATTAGTATCTTCCTTTTTCCGATATTTAACCATATACATTACACAAATTCATTCATTGAACCTACTTGACTATTCATTCATTAGGCCCACTTGGCTATAATACACCCATTCTCCTGGCTATCATATACTCTTTAAGTGTCCATCTTTCAACTCTCTCTCTCTCGATTGATCAACGCATATATGATGTTTATAAAATCCTCAAAACACTACCCATCATTTAACAGTATTTCATAATGATACGTCTAAATGATTGGTCACACACAATCTCACGACTTATCTTAAACATCCCAGATTCCAATCAATGATGAATGCCATTATAATGATGCAGGATTCATCAGGTAATTTCATACCAGCTCAATGAGTGCACGATACCTGTGCGACTGCTAATTTCATTATTGAGTCGTTAACACATAAATTTTAAATTCCCAAACAAACACGTTCTCTAAGGGAATTTTGTGGATTGGACCGCGTATTGGTGCTTGTTGTTGTGGGTTTGTTCGGGGGATGCGGGCGTGTGCGCGGCGTTTCGGTTGCTACTTCCGCGGACGTTTGGTGGCGATCAAGGGGGTGACGGTCGGGGCTTTGTGTGTGTGTTTGTGCTCTTTGGATGGATTCGCGGTGGCGGGTGTCGGTGTGTGGTTTGGTTTGCGGGGTTCCATTGTAAATAAAAACAACCACCAAAGCTTTAATAAGTAAACATGTTCTATTCCTATAGGAGTAGTTAATGAAATGCAAACTTTCTCAAAAAATCTAATACAAATCAAGTGCAAATCCATGAATAATAACTTTTAAAGATCATTATCCTTCTTGACAGTTAATCAAATTGCTGATCTGAGTACCAGTCAAGTTTTTCCACGTGACATGTCAACGTTTCCACGAAACATTAAATTAACTGATCCACAATTCCATTTACCACGTCCAAAAGATGTTCTTATTGGCTCAGGAACAAGTTTCTCTCTTCTATCCATTGAACAGATCAACCTTTCAACACATGATTGTTATTTAATTTTGCAAAAACAACCTGTGTCCTGACAACTGACTGATCTGTCAAATCAATTAACTCAATTTTTGGAAAATGAAAACATAAATCAAAGGTGCTCTAAATCTTTAGATGATTTCATATTTGAAACTTATTATCAAATTCACACTACTCGCAATCCATATGGTCAATATATTGTTAAATTGTCATTCCATATAAATAATATTGAATTTGGAAATTTTAGAAATCAAGCTTATCGACAATTTTTATCTTTACAGAGGAGATTGAATGCTAACTCACAATTAAAAACTGAATATTGCAAGGTAATGCAAGAAAATATTGATATGGGCCATATGATATATGTCCCCGATGTCCAAGAGCCAGGATGTTACAAGCCTCATCATCCAGTAATCAAAACCTCCAGCACCACTACAAAGGTGCGGGTCGTGTTCGATTTCTTTTGCCAAATCAGAGAAATATCTCATTGAACGAGGTTCTATTGATTGATCCTACTATCCAAGATGGTCTATTCACTATGCTGCTACGTTTTCGATCTTACATCTGTGTTATGACTTCAGATATCGCTCAGAGGTATTGACAAATCCAACCATCGTAAGTTTCAAAGGATTCTATATTATCATAATAATGTTATCAATATCTTTGATCTTCAGAGAATTATCTTTGGAGTCTCTGCTCCATACTTCCTTGCTATTCGAACTGTTAATCAGTTTGTTGATGACCAAGCTCATAACTCTTCTAGAACTTTCGAAATTCTAAAAAAGGGATCTTTATGTAGACGATCTCTTAACTGGAACCAATTCTCTGGCTGAAATTCTTCGACTGCGTGTTGATATTAATCAATTGACAAACAAGGTGTTTTAACAATTGGATGGCGTTTAAAACATGCCGCACTCTCATTCACGAAAAGAAAAAACTCCCTGAAGACTTAACATTTGATGAAAGCTATATGCATACGTAAAGGAGTGTGTTTGTTATAAATGTTAATTGTATATAGTAATGATCAAGAGGTCTGTTATATGATAATAGCCAATAGGCCTGATATAAATGCATTGAATGATCGTTCGTAATGGCGTCACAGTAAGTTGAGCCAGCGTTGAGCGAATCATTCGTATATATATATATTAAATAAATACCTTTCGATTTGGAATATGTTATATTATAATACATTACGATTATACAATCCTGATATACATGTTGAAATGTGAATATTGAAGAAAGAATAATTAATACAATTCGTTGTGTAGAGAAACGTGTTGTCTTTTAGCTGTTGTCTTGCCGGCCAACCTCAAGCCAGTCCCCACCAATATGTCTCCGCCAAGCCACGCGCCAAGCCCACTTAGCATATACGAATCATAGCGAGCCTATCCGAACCAACCCGAACCCTCAACAGTTACCTTAGTCTCATAATTCAAAAAACGTAGAATAATATTAATAGAAAATTATTAAGTGAAATTTAGATTTGGCTTAAACATTAATATAAAAAATATAAAATTTATCTTAATCTTTAATCGAGTTGAATTTTGAATAAAATATATAAATTATAATCAATTTTTTGTAATGAGAAATCGCAATTACTCATGAAATATAAGAGATATCTTAAAATAATTAATAATTTATTATTTAGAATCAAAAATTGAACAAATTGATATAAAAAATATAAAATTTATCTTAATATTTAAATGAGTTGAATTTTGAATAAAATATATAAATTATAATCAATTTTTTGTAATGAAAAGCGAAATTACTCAAGAAATATAAGAGCTATCTTAAAATAATTCATAATTTATTATTTAGAATTAAAAATTGAACAAATTGAGCAAAAAAATATTAAAATTATATTAAAATTTAAACGAGATGAATTTTGATTAAAATATATAATTTATAAACCTTTTTTGGTAATGAAAAATAGCAATTACTCATGAAATATAAGAGATATCTTAAAATAATTAATAATATATAATTTAGAATCAAAAATTGACCAAATTGATATAAAAAGTATAAAAATTATATTAAAATTTAAACGAGTTGAATTTTGAATAAAATATATAAATTATAATCAATTTTTTGTAATGAAAAGCGAAATTACTCAAGAAATATAAGAGCTATCTTAAAATAATTAATAATTTATTATTTAGAATGAAAAATTGAACAAATTAATATAAAAAATATAAAATTTTCCTTAATCTTTAAATGAGTTGAATTTTGAATAAAATATATAGATTATAATCAATTTTTTGTAAAGAAAAGCGCAATTAATCAAGAAATATAAGAGATATCTTTAAATAATTAATAATTCATTATTTAGAATCAAAAATTGAACAAATTAATATAAAAAATATAAAATTTATCTTAATCTTTAATCGAGTTGAATTTTGAATAAAATATATAAATTATAATCAATTTTTTGTAATGAGAAATCGCAATTACTCATGAAATATAAGAGATATCTTAAAATAATTAATAATTTATTATTTAGAATCAAAAATTGAACAAATTGATATAAAAAATATAAAATTTATCTTAATCTCTAATCGAGTTGAATTTTGAATAAAATATATAAATTATAATCAATTTTTTGTAATGAAAAGCGAAATTACTCAAGAAATATAAGAGCTATCTTAAAATAATTCATAATTTATTATTTAGAATTAAAAATTGAACAAATTGAGCAAAAAAATATTAAAATTATATTAAAATTTAAACGAGATGAATTTTGATTAAAATATATAATTTATAAACCTTTTTTGGTAATGAAAAATAGCAATTACTCATGAAATATAAGAGATATCTTAAAATAATTAATAATATATAATTTAGAATCAAAAATTGACCAAATTGATATAAAAAGTATAAAAATTATATTAAAATTTAAACGAGTTGAATTTTGAATAAAATATATAAATTATAATCAATTTTTTGTAATGAAAAGCGAAATTACTCAAGAAATATAAGAGCTATCTTAAAATAATTAATAATTTATTATTTAGAATGAAAAATTGAACAAATTAATATAAAAAATATAAAATTTTCCTTAATCTTTAAATGAGTTGAATTTTGAATAAAATATATAGATTATAATCAATTTTTTGTAAAGAAAAGCGCAATTAATCAAGAAATATAAGAGATATCTTTAAATAATTAATAATTCATTATTTAGAATCAAAAATTGAACAAATTAATATAAAAAATATAAAATTTATCTTAATCTTTAATCGAGTTGAATTTTGAATAAAATATATAAATTATAATCAATTTTTTGTAATGAAAAGCGCAATTACTCAAGAAATATAAGAGATATCTTAAAATAATTAATAATTTATTATTTAGAATCAAAAATTGAACAAATTAATATAAAAAATATAAAATTTATCTTAATCTCTAATCGAGTTGAATTTTGAATAAAATATATAAATTATAATCAATTTTTTGTAATGAAAAGCGCAATTACTCAAGAAATATAAGAGGTATCTTAAAATAATTAATAATTTATTATTTAGAATCAAAAATTGAACAAATTAATATAAAAAATATAAAATTTATTTTAATCTTTAATCGAGTTGAATTTTGAATAAAATATATAAATAATAATCAATTTTTTGTAATGAAAAGCGCAATTACTCAAGAAATATAAGAGATATAATAAAATAATTAATAATTTATTATTTAGAATCAAAAATTGAACCAATTAATATAAAAAATATAAATATTATCTTAATATTTAAATGAGTTGAATTTTGATTAAAATATATAAATTATAATCGTTTTTTTGTAATGAAAAGCGCAATTTATCAAGAAATATAAGAGCTATCTTAAAATAATTAATAATTTATTATTTAGAATGAAAAATTGAACAAATTAATATAAAAAATATAAAATTTATCTTAATCTTTAATCGAGTTGAATTTTGAATAAAATATATAAATTATAATCAATTTTTTGTAATGAAAAATCGCAATTACTCATGAAATATAAGAGATATCTTAAAATAATTCATAATTTATTATTTAGAATCAAAAATTGAACAAATTAATATAAAAAATATAAAATTTATCTTAATCTCTAATCGAGTTGAATTTTGAATAAAATATATAAATTATAATCAATTTTTTGTAATGAAAAGCGCAATTACTCAAGAAATATAAGAGGTATCTTAAAATAATTAATAATTTATTATTTAGAATCAAAAATTGAACAAATTAATATAAAAAATATAAAATTTATTTTAATCTTTAATCGAGTTGAATTTTGAATAAAATATATAAATAATAATCAATTTTTTGTAATGAAAAGCGCAATTACTCAAGAAATATAAGAGATATAATAAAATAATTAATAATTTATTATTTAGAATCAAAAATTGAACCAATTAATATAAAAAATATAAATATTATCTTAATATTTAAATGAGTTGAATTTTGATTAAAATATATAAATTATAATCGTTTTTTTTGTAATGAAAAGCGCAATTTATCAAGAAATATAAGAGCTATCTTAAAATAATTAATAATTTATTATTTAGAATGAAAAATTGAACAAATTAATATAAAAAATATAAAATTTATCTTAATCTTTAATCGAGTTGAATTTTGAATAAAATATATAAATTATAATCAATTTTTTGTAATGAAAAATCGCAATTACTCATGAAATATAAGAGATATCTTAAAATAATTCATAATTTATTATTTAGAATCAAAAATTGAACAAATTGATATAAAAAATATAAAATTTATCTTAATATTTAAATGAGTTGAATTTTGAATAAAATATATAAATAATAATCAATTTTTTGTAATGAAAAGCGCAATTACTCAAGAAATATAAGAGATATAATAAAATAATTAATAATTTATTATTTAGAATCAAAAATTGAACCAATTAATATAAAAAATATAAATATTATCTTAATCTTTAATCGAGTTGAATTTTGAATAAAATATATAAATAATAATCAATTTTTTTTAATGAAAAGCGCAATTACTCAAGAAATATAAGAGATATAATAAAATAATTAATAATTTATTATTTAGAATCAAAAATTGAACCAATTAATATAAAAAATATAAATATTATCTTAATATTTAAATGAGTTGAATTTTGATTAAAATATATAAATTATAATCGTTTTTTTGTAATGAAAAGCGCAATTTATCAAGAAATATAAGAGCTATCTTAAAATAATTAATAATTTATTATTTAGAATGAAAAATTGAACAAATTAATATAAAAAATATAAAATTTATCTTAATCTTTAATCGAGTTGAATTTTGAATAAAATATATAAATTATAATCAATTTTTTGTAATGAAAAATCGCAATTACTCATGAAATATAAGAGATATCTTAAAATAATTCATAATTTATTATTTAGAATCAAAAATTGAACAAATTAATATAAAAAATATAAAATTTATCTTAATCTCTAATCGAGTTGAATTTTGAATAAAATATATAAATTATAATCAATTTTTTGTAATGAAAAGCGCAATTACTCAAGAAATATAAGAGGTATCTTAAAATAATTAATAATTTATTATTTAGAATCAAAAATTGAACAAATTAATATAAAAAATATAAAATTTATTTTAATCTTTAATCGAGTTGAATTTTGAATAAAATATATAAATAATAATCAATTTTTTGTAATGAAAAGCGCAATTACTCAAGAAATATAAGAGATATAATAAAATAATTAATAATTTATTATTTAGAATCAAAAATTGAACCAATTAATATAAAAAATATAAATATTATCTTAATATTTAAATGAGTTGAATTTTGATTAAAATATATAAATTATAATCGTTTTTTTGTAATGAAAAGCGCAATTTATCAAGAAATATAAGAGCTATCTTAAAATAATTAATAATTTATTATTTAGAATGAAAAATTGAACAAATTAATATAAAAAATATAAAATTTATCTTAATCTTTAATCGAGTTGAATTTTGAATAAAATATATAAATTATAATCAATTTTTTGTAATGAAAAATCGCAATTACTCATGAAATATAAGAGATATCTTAAAATAATTAATAATTTATTATTTAGAATCAAAAATTGAACAAATTGATATAAAAAATATAAAATTTATCTTAATATTTAAATGAGTTGAATTTTGAATAAAATATATAAATTATAATCAATTTTTTGTAATGAAAAGCGAAATTACTCAAGAAATATAAGAGCTATCTTAAAATAATTCATAATTTATTATTTAGAATTAAAAATTGAACAAATTGAGCAAAAAAATATTAAAATTATATTAAAATTTAAACGAGATGAATTTTGATTAAAATATATAATTTATAAACCTTTTTTGGTAATGAAAAATTGCAATTACTCATGAAATATAAGAGATATCTTAAAATAATTAATAATATATAATTTAGAATCAAAAATTGACCAAATTGATATAAAAAGTATAAAAATTATATTAAAATTTAAACGAGTTGAATTTTGAATAAAATATATAAATTATAATCAATTTTTTGTAAAGAAAAGCGCACTTACTCAAGAAATATAAGAGATATCTTAAAATAATTAATAATTCATTATTTAGAATCAAAAATTGAACAAATTGATATAAAAAGTATAAAAATTATATTAAAATTTAAACGAGTTGAATTTTGAATAAAATATATAAATTATAATCAATTTTTTGTAATGAAAAGCGCAATTACTCAAGAAATATAAGAGATATCTTAAAATAATTAATAATTTATTATTTAGAATCAAAAATTGAACAAATTAATTGTTTAAGCCAAATCTAAATTTCACTTAATAATTTTCTATTAATATTATTCTACGTTTTTTGAATTATGAGACTAAGGTAACTGTTGAGGGTTCGGGTTGGTTCGGATAGGCTCGCTATGATTCGTATATGCTAAGTGGGCTTGGCGCGTGGCTTGGCGGAGACATATTGGTGGGGACTGGCTTGAGGTTGGCCGGCAAGACAACAGCTAAAAGACAACACGTTTCTCTACACAACGAATTGTATTAATTATTCTTTCTTCAATATTCACATTTCAACATGTATATCAGGATTGTATAATCGTAATGTATTATAATATAACATATTCCAAATCGAAAGGTATTTATTTAATAAACCCATTTGGCTAAAGTATATTTAGCCTCATAGTCTCCATACATATCATACTAATTAATTTTATAATTAGTGAACTTTTCATGAGACACTTTTTACAATACATATCCCTAATTCATTCATATAATTAGTATCTTCCTTTTTCCGATATTTAACCATATACATTACACAAATTCATTCATTGAACCTACTTGACTATTCATTCATTAGGCCCACTTGGCTATAATACACCCATTCTCCTGGCTATCATATACTCTTTAAGTGTCCATCTTTCAACTCTCTCTCTCTCGATTGATCAACGCATATATGATGTTTATAAAATCCTCAAAACACTACCCATCATTTAACAGTATTTCATAATGATACGTCTAAATGATTGGTCACACACAATCTCACGACTTATCTTAAACATCCCAGATTCCAATCAATGATGAATGCCATTATAATGATGCAGGATTCATCAGGTAATTTCATACCAGCTCAATGAGTGCACGATACCTGTGCGACTGCTAATTTCATTATTGAGTCGTTAACACATAAATTTTAAATTCCCAAACAAACACGTTCTCTAAGGGAATTTTGTGGATTGGACCGCGTATTGGTGCTTGTTGTTGTGGGTTTGTTCGGGGGATGCGGGCGTGTGCGCGGCGTTTCGGTTGCTACTTCCGCGGACGTTTGGTGGCGATCAAGGGGGTGACGGTCGGGGCTTTGTGTGTGTGTTTGTGCTCTTTGGATGGATTCGCGGTGGCGGGTGTCGGTGTGTGGTTTGGTTTGCGGGGTTCCATTGTAAATAAAAACAACCACCAAAGCTTTAATAAGTAAACATGTTCTATTCCTATAGGAGTAGTTAATGAAATGCAAACTTTCTCAAAAAATCTAATACAAATCAAGTGCAAATCCATGAATAATAACTTTTAAAGATCATTATCCTTCTTGACAGTTAATCAAATTGCTGATCTGAGTACCAGTCAAGTTTTTCCACGTGACATGTCAACGTTTCCACGAAACATTAAATTAACTGATCCACAATTCCATTTACCACGTCCAAAAGATGTTCTTATTGGCTCAGGAACAAGTTTCTCTCTTCTATCCATTGAACAGATCAACCTTTCAACACATGATTGTTATTTAATTTTGCAAAAACAACCTGTGTCCTGACAACTGACTGATCTGTCAAATCAATTAACTCAATTTTTGGAAAATGAAAACATAAATCAAAGGTGCTCTAAATCTTTAGATGATTTCATATTTGAAACTTATTATCAAATTCACACTACTCGCAATCCATATGGTCAATATATTGTTAAATTGTCATTCCATATAAATAATATTGAATTTGGAAATTTTAGAAATCAAGCTTATCGACAATTTTTATCTTTACAGAGGAGATTGAATGCTAACTCACAATTAAAAACTGAATATTGCAAGGTAATGCAAGAAAATATTGATATGGGCCATATGATATATGTCCCCGATGTCCAAGAGCCAGGATGTTACAAGCCTCATCATCCAGTAATCAAAACCTCCAGCACCACTACAAAGGTGCGGGTCGTGTTCGATTTCTTTTGCCAAATCAGAGAAATATCTCATTGAACGAGGTTCTATTGATTGATCCTACTATCCAAGATGGTCTATTCACTATGCTGCTACGTTTTCGATCTTACATCTGTGTTATGACTTCAGATATCGCTCAGAGGTATTGACAAATCCAACCATCGTAAGTTTCAAAGGATTCTATATTATCATAATAATGTTATCAATATCTTTGATCTTCAGAGAATTATCTTTGGAGTCTCTGCTCCATACTTCCTTGCTATTCGAACTGTTAATCAGTTTGTTGATGACCAAGCTCATAACTCTTCTAGAACTTTCGAAATTCTAAAAAAGGGATCTTGATGTAGACGATCTCTTAACTGGAACCAATTCTCTGGCTGAAATTCTTCGACTGCGTGTTGATATTAATCAATTGACAAACAAGGTGTTTTAACAATTGGATGGCGTTTAAAACATGCCGCACTCTCATTCACGAAAAGAAAAAACTCCCTGAAGACTTAACATTTGATGAAAGCTATATGCATACGTAAAGGAGTGTGTTTGTTATAAATGTTAATTGTATATAGTAATGATCAAGAGGTCTGTTATATAATAATAGCCAATAGGCCTGATATAAATGCATTGAATGATCGTTCGTAATGGCGTCACAGTAAGTTGAGCCAGCGTTGAGCGAATCATTCGTATATATATATATTAAATAAATACCTTTCGATTTGGAATATGTTATATTATAATACATTACGATTATACAATCCTGATATACATGTTGAAATGTGAATATTGAAGAAAGAATAATTAATACAATTCGTTGTGTAGAGAAACGTGTTGTCTTTTAGCTGTTGTCTTGCCGGCCAACCTCAAGCCAGTCCCCACCAATATGTCTCCGCCAAGCCACGCGCCAAGCCCACTTAGCATATACGAATCATAGCGAGCCTATCCGAACCAACCCGAACCCTCAACAGTTACCTTAGTCTCATAATTCAAAAAACGTAGAATAATATTAATAGAAAATTATTAAGTGAAATTTAGATTTGGCTTAAACATTAATATAAAAAATATAAAATTTATCTTAATCTTTAATCGAGTTGAATTTTGAATAAAATATATAAATTATAATCAATTTTTTGTAATGAGAAATCGCAATTACTCATGAAATATAAGAGATATCTTAAAATAATTAATAATTTATTATTTAGAATCAAAAATTGAACAAATTGATATAAAAAATATAAAATTTATCTTAATATTTAAATGAGTTGAATTTTGAATAAAATATATAAATTATAATCAATTTTTTGTAATGAAAAGCGAAATTACTCAAGAAATATAAGAGCTATCTTAAAATAATTCATAATTTATTATTTAGAATTAAAAATTGAACAAATTGAGCAAAAAAATATTAAAATTATATTAAAATTTAAACGAGATGAATTTTGATTAAAATATATAATTTATAAACCTTTTTTGGTAATGAAAAATAGCAATTACTCATGAAATATAAGAGATATCTTAAAATAATTAATAATATATAATTTAGAATCAAAAATTGACCAAATTGATATAAAAAGTATAAAAATTATATTAAAATTTAAACGAGTTGAATTTTGAATAAAATATATAAATTATAATCAATTTTTTGTAATGAAAAGCGAAATTACTCAAGAAATATAAGAGCTATCTTAAAATAATTAATAATTTATTATTTAGAATGAAAAATTGAACAAATTAATATAAAAAATATAAAATTTTCCTTAATCTTTAAATGAGTTGAATTTTGAATAAAATATATAGATTATAATCAATTTTTTGTAAAGAAAAGCGCAATTAATCAAGAAATATAAGAGATATCTTTAAATAATTAATAATTCATTATTTAGAATCAAAAATTGAACAAATTAATATAAAAAATATAAAATTTATCTTAATCTTTAATCGAGTTGAATTTTGAATAAAATATATAAATTATAATCAATTTTTTGTAATGAAAAGCGCAATTACTCAAGAAATATAAGAGATATCTTAAAATAATTAATAATTTATTATTTAGAATCAAAAATTGAACAAATTAATATAAAAAATATAAAATTTATCTTAATCTCTAATCGAGTTGAATTTTGAATAAAATATATAAATTATAATCAATTTTTTGTAATGAAAAGCGCAATTACTCAAGAAATATAAGAGATATCTTAAAATAATTAATAATTTATTATTTAGAATCAAAAATTGAACAAATTAATATAAAAAATATAAAATTTATTTTAATCTATAATCGAGTTGAATTTTGAATAAAATATATAAATTATAATCAATTTTTTGTAATGAAAAATCGCAATTACTCATGAAATATAAGAGATATCTTAAAATAATTAATAATTTATTATTTAGAATCAAAAATTGAACAAATTGATATAAAAAGTATAAAAATTATATTAAAATTTAAACGAGTTGAATTTTGAATAAAATATATAAATTATAATCAATTTTTTGTAATGAAAAGCGAAATTACTCAAGAAATATAAGAGCTATCTTAAAATAATTAATAATTTATTATTTAGAATGAAAAATTGAACAAATTAATATAAAAAATATAAAATTTTCCTTAATCTTTAAATGAGTTGAATTTTGAATAAAATATATAGATTATAATCAATTTTTTGTAAAGAAAAGCGCAATTAATCAAGAAATATAAGAGATATCTTTAAATAATTAATAATTCATTATTTAGAATCAAAAATTGAACAAATTAATATAAAAAATATAAAATTTATCTTAATCTTTAATCGAGTTGAATTTTGAATAAAATATATAAATTATAATCAATTTTTTGTAATGAAAAGCGCAATTACTCAAGAAATATAAGAGATATCTTAAAATAATTAATAATTTATTATTTAGAATCAAAAATTGAACAAATTAATATAAAAAATATAAAATTTATCTTAATCTCTAATCGAGTTGAATTTTGAATAAAATATATAAATTATAATCAATTTTTTGTAATGAAAAGCGCAATTACTCAAGAAATATAAGAGATATCTTAAAATAATTAATAATTTATTATTTAGAATCAAAAATTGAACAAATTAATATAAAAAATATAAAATTTATTTTAATCTATAATCGAGTTGAATTTTGAATAAAATATATAAATAATAATCAATTTTTTGTAATGAAAAGCGCAATTACTCAAGAAATATAAGAGATATAATAAAATAATTAATAATTTATTATTTAGAATCAAAAATTGAACCAATTAATATAAAAAATATAAATATTATCTTAATATTTAAATGAGTTGAATTTTGATTAAAATATATAAATTATAATCGTTTTTTTGTAATGAAAAGCGCAATTTATCAAGAAATATAAGAGCTATCTTAAAATAATTAATAATTTATTATTTAGAATGAAAAATTGAACAAATTAATATAAAAAATATAAAATTTATCTTAATCTTTAATCGAGTTGAATTTTGAATAAAATATATAAATTATAATCAATTTTTTGTAATGAAAAATCGCAATTACTCATGAAATATAAGAGATATCTTAAAATAATTAATAATTTATTATTTAGAATCAAAAATTGAACAAATTGATATAAAAAATATAAAATTTATCTTAATATTTAAATGAGTTGAATTTTGAATAAAATATATAAATTATAATCAATTTTTTGTAATGAAAAGCGAAATTACTCAAGAAATATAAGAGCTATCTTAAAATAATTCATAATTTATTATTTAGAATTAAAAATTGAACAAATTGAGCAAAAAAATATTAAAATTATATTAAAATTTAAACGAGATGAATTTTGATTAAAATATATAATTTATAAACCTTTTTTGGTAATGAAAAATTGCAATTACTCATGAAATATAAGAGATATCTTAAAATAATTAATAATATATAATTTAGAATCAAAAATTGACCAAATTGATATAAAAAGTATAAAAATTATATTAAAATTTAAACGAGTTGAATTTTGAATAAAATATATAAATTATAATCAATTTTTTGTAAAGAAAAGCGCACTTACTCAAGAAATATAAGAGATATCTTAAAATAATTAATAATTCATTATTTAGAATCAAAAATTGAACAAATTGATATAAAAAGTATAAAAATTATATTAAAATTTAAACGAGTTGAATTTTGAATAAAATATATAAATTATAATCAATTTTTTGTAATGAAAAGCGCAATTACTCAAGAAATATAAGAGATATCTTAAAATAATTAATAATTTATTATTTAGAATCAAAAATTGAACAAATTAATATAAAAAATATAAAATTTATCTTAATCTTTAAATGAGTTGAATTTTGAATAAAATATATAAATTATAATCAATTTTTTGTAAAGAAAAGCGCAATTACTCAAGAAATATAAGAGATATCTTAAAATAATTAATAATTCATTATTTAGAATCAAAAATTGAACAAATTAATATAAAAAATATTAAAATTATATTAAAATTTAAACGAGATGAATTTTGATTAAAATATATAAATTATAAACCTGTTTTTGTAATGAAAATTCGCAATTACTCATGAAATATAAGAGATATCTTAAAATAATTAATAATTTATTATTTAGAATCAAAAATTGAACAAATTGATATAAAAAATATAAAATTTATCTTAATATTTAAACGAAATGAATTTTGATTAAAATATATAAATGATAAACCTTTTTTTATAATGAAAAATCGCAATTACTCATGAAATATAAGAGATATCTTAAAATAATTAATAATTTATTATTTAGAATGAAAAATTGAACAAATTAATATAAAAAATATAAAATTTATCTAAATATTTAATCGAATTGAATTTTGAATAAAATATATAAATTATAATCAATTTTTTGTAATGAAAAGCGAAATTACTCAAGAAATATAAGAGATATCTTAAAATAATTAATAATTTATTATTTAGAATCAAAAATTGAACAAATTAATATAAAAAATATAAAATTTATCTTAATCTCTAATCGAGTTGAATTTTGAATAAAATATATAAATTATAATCAATTTTTTGTAATGAAAAGCGCAATTACTCAAGAAATATAAGAGGTATCTTAAAATAATTAATAATTTATTATTTAGAATCAAAAATTGAACAAATTAATATAAAAAATATAAAATTTATTTTAATCTTTAATCGAGTTGAATTTTGAATAAAATATATAAATAATAATCAATTTTTTGTAATGAAAAGCGCAATTACTCAAGAAATATAAGAGATATAATAAAATAATTAATAATTTATTATTTAGAATCAAAAATTGAACCAATTAATATAAAAAATATAAATATTATCTTAATATTTAAATGAGTTGAATTTTGATTAAAATATATAAATTATAATCGTTTTTTTGTAATGAAAAGCGCAATTTATCAAGAAATATAAGAGCTATCTTAAAATAATTAATAATTTATTATTTAGAATGAAAAATTGAACAAATTAATATAAAAAATATAAAATTTATCTTAATCTTTAATCGAGTTGAATTTTGAATAAAATATATAAATTATAATCAATTTTTTGTAATGAAAAATCGCAATTACTCATGAAATATAAGAGATATCTTAAAATAATTCATAATTTATTATTTAGAATCAAAAATTGAACAAATTAATATAAAAAATATAAAATTTATCTTAATCTCTAATCGAGTTGAATTTTGAATAAAATATATGTAAATATCAAATATATGTTCTTGGTATATTTGATATTTTAAACTGGCGCCCTATTTGACTTTTACAACTAGCGCCAGTTTAGGAAGCCACCGCATTAGACTAAGTGTTAATAGTAAGAACTATTTCATTTTCTATAAAGAGAGTTGAACTGTCATCTTGTCAAATATAAATTCCTGTATTTATTACATAATTGAATAGAAATAACTTGTAATTTAATTATTACTTTTTAGGTAAATATACCTTTTATTATCTACTATATATTACACTATATTATACTAATAATGTAAATTACTTTTTAGTTTTAATAAAATCTGTTATTTCAACCTCTGGCATTTTTGAACTTTAGAAATTAAATTACAAATTTTATTTCTTTTAAAATAAATAAAAATGGAAAATAAAAATTTTTTCTTCCATATAATAAAAAAAGGAGAGAATGAATTTGAAGTTGCAAAGATGTCGGAGAATAAAATCGACTGGTATTCTATTCCAGAAGAGTTCAGAAATATAAAAGAGCACAAAATATTAATAAAAAAATCTTCCATCAAAAATGCTATATCGGCCATAAAACCATGTGGTGGATTTAGAAATGTCCAATTAAAATTGGATGAAGAACTCAAAGAAGAATACATAGACAACGACGGAAATATTTGTTTCAAGGATTTACCACTTGAAGAAATATTGGAACAGGAAAATACAAAATTAATGGATCCATGTGAGTCAAATGAAAATTATTATTTTTATAAATTTAAAGAATTAGAAAAAAAATTAAATGAAAATAACCATATGGACACCCACGAGATTTGTAAAAAATTTTATTTAGAGAATTTCGAAAAACAAAATCCAATTATATGGATGGACGATTTTGAAAATGCATGTAAAAAATTTTCCATACAAACTGAAAGAAAAAAAATTGAAGTACTAAAATACTTCATGACTGGTCCATCAGAAAATTGGTATTCATCGAATTTAATTAAAATTGGCCTTGAAAATTGGTTTTCTTGGAAAACATCATTTTTTGATATTTTTAAAAAGGATGATTGGTTAACAACAAAAAAAGCTTATAATTACAAATATTTGGGTGGATCTATTTTAGAATATGCCTTAGCAAAAGAAAGGTTAGTGTTAGAGGCTGAAAAGGATATTTCAGCTGAAAAGAGATTAGTAAATATTATTTTAGTGGGACTTCCTGTAGAGATACAAGAAGAATTAGATAAATCTGAAATAAAAACAACAAATGAACTTATGTTAGAATTACAAAAAAAAGATAGTAAATTTACTAAAAAAAATTTTGAAAATAATGAAAACACACAAATAAATAAAAATATAAAAGCATGTTCTATTTGTGAAGCACGAGGTTTAGAAAACCGGTTTCATCCTTCTGAAATTTGTAGAAATAAGGTAGAAGTTGAAAAGGTTGAAAAAAAAATAAAAAGACATTTAACTCCTGTAAATCAGAATAAAAATCTTTCTCATATAAATCCCGGAAATGCAAATAGTCAGAATTTTTATACTAACCAAAATAGGAAAAAACCATGCTTCATGTGTGAAGAACTTGGTAAACCAAACCTTTTTCACAACCCAAACTACTGTAGAAATAAAGAATTTTATAGGGAAATAGGAAAAGTTAATCTTAATGAAAAAAAGGAAAATTTAGATGAATTAAAAATCGAAATGGATAATGAATCTTTAAACGAGTAAGGCCGGAAAGATTAAATCCATTGATAAAAATAAATGTAATAATTGATAAAAAAAAGAAAATAAAAGGAGTATATGATTCAGGATCAAATGTGAGCCTAATAAATCAAAGAATTATTGACAATTTAAAAACAACGTTATTGAAACAAAAAAGTGCTTTCAAAACGATCAATGGATTTAACTTCTCTTCCGGCAAAGCAAATATAACACTAAAAATAGGAAATATTACAAATAAATTAAACGTATACGTAATAAAAAAGAATAACTTTTCTTACGATTTACTATTAGGATTAAATGCCATAAAAAGTTTTAGGCTTCTTCAAGATGAAAATTTAGACATCTGGCAAAAAGATAAAAATAATGAAACAAAAAAATTAATAGATATAGAAAAGAATTTAGACTTAGAAAAGGGGATAATAAATAAGAAAGTAAATGAAAATAAACAAAAAGAAACCCAATCAGAAGTTCATTTAAATGAACAAACAAATAGAAATTCATTAAAAGTAAATATAGAACACGTAAAAGAAAAAAAGAGGAAAATTCAAATTTTAAAATTAGTAGAGAAATATAAACACATATGTGCAAAAGACAAATATGATGTTGGAAAAGTAAAATCAAGAGAGGCCGAAATTAGATTAAAAAGAGATGAATATATCACTTCACGTGCATACAATTGTACAAAACCAGATGAACTAGAAATAAAAACACAAATAAAGAAACTATTAGAAGCAAAATTAATAGAAGAATCTGACTCTCCATATGCATCTCCAGTTACACTAGCATACAAGAAAGAAGATGGTCGGAAGACTAGATTATGTATAGATTTTAGGAGACTGAATAGCTTAGTTATCCCTGAGTGCTATCCCTTTCCCACTATCAGTGATATAATAGAAAAGGTACCAAATTGCAAATATTTTAGTGTGATTGATATAAATTCAGCTTTCTGGTGTATCCAACTAAAAAAAAGAAGATCGAGAGAAATCAGCATTTATAACAAAATACGGGAAATTTATGTTTAACGTTCTTCCTTTTGGATATAAGAATGCACCTGCAATTTTCCAAAGGATCTTATCAAGCATATTAAGAAAAAACAATTTGGACGATTATTGTATTAACTACATAGATGACTTGTTAGTTTTTTCGAGAACATGGGAAGATCATATAGAACATATTCAACAGCTCCTACAAACTCTGGAAAAGGAAGGATTCAAGATAAAATTAGAAAAGTGTACATTTGGAACAGAATCAGTGAAATATCTAGGTCACTTGATTCAAGAAGACAAAATATCACCGGCACAAGAAAATCTTATTGCAATCAAGAAACTAAAGACACCTAAAGATAAAACTGGTGTAAGAAGTATATTAGGTTCTATAAATTTTTACCTAAAATATATAGAAAATAGTGCAGAAAAATTTGAACCATTACACAAATTGTTAAAAAAAAATGTAGAGTTCGTCTGGACAGAAGAATGTGAAAAAAGTTTTAATTTAATAAAAGAATACTTATGCTCTTCACCAATTCTAGCTATTTACGATGCAGAAAAAGAGGTATACATTGACACAGATGCTAGTTTGAAAGGCTTAGGGGCTGCATTAAAACAACCACAAAAAGATGGAAGACTGCATCCTGTAGCTTACTTCTCTAGGAAATTATCAGAGAAAGAAAAAAAAATGGATATAATCCACCTAGAATGTAAAGCTATTAAAGAAGCTATTAAATATTGGCAATACTACCTAATGGGTCGAGAATTTATAGTGTGCAGCGATCATAAGCCATTAGAAAACCTAAAAACAAAATCAAGGACCGATGAAATTTTAGGGGATCTAGTACACTATTTATCTCAATTCAATTTCAGAATTATTTACAAAAAAGGGAAAGAAAATATTCTAGCGGACTTATTGTCTAGACAACCTGTTTTGGAATATTTTGAAAACGAAGACGGAATAAAGGTGGTAAACTTAATTGAACTAAACGAAATAGTAAAAGACCAAATGGAAAACAAGGAAGAAATTAGCTCGGATAAAAGAATAGAAAAACATAATAATGTTATATATAAAAATTTAAAAGAAAGGAAAAGAATTTATGTATCTAAAAAATTTGGAACAGAAATAATAAAAAGAATCCACGAATATTACGGCCATATAGGTGTGGCACAACTAAAAGAAAAGATAAGACCAAATTATTATTTTAAAAACTTAGATAAAGTAATAACTGACTTCTGTGAAGAGTGCAAAATATGTAGAGAAAATAAGACGAGGAGGAGTAGAACAATAGGCTTAATGCAAAAACTTGGCCCACCAGTTGAACCATATGAAATCATGTCCATCGATACAGTAGGAGGTTTCGGAGGGAATAATTCAACAAAGAAATTTATGCACATTTTGGTGGATCATTTTACCAGGTATGCATGGATATCGACATCAAAAGGCCAAGAAGCAAAAGAGTTCATGAAACTCATTGATAAAATCAAAGAAAAAAACAAAATAAAAATCATATTAGCGGACCAATATACAGCATTAAATTCAAAAGAATTCAGGGAATATCTAAAAGGACTAGATATAAGATTAATATTCACCAGTATAGATTGCCCAACATCAAATGGATTAAACGAGAGATTAAACCAAACACTGGTAAATAGGATAAGATGCAAAATTAATAGTGGAATGAAAGGAGCATGGTCGAAAATAGCTGAGAAATGCGCAGAAGAATACAACAAAACAATACATAGTTCAACTAAATTTGAACCAGCATATTTACTGATGGGAAAACAATCATCTATTTGTCCAGTTGAGATTTTTAAAAAACATGACCTCAATAAAGATAGAAGAGAAGCATTTGAAAACTCAATGAAGAATTTTCACATAAATAAAAAACGTGTCGACAAAACCAGAAAAATTTACGAATTTAAGACGGGAGACCAAGTGTATATAGAGCAAGGTAACAAATTAAACAGAAAGAAGACAGATCCAGTAAGAATCGGCCCTTTTACAATAATAAAGAAGATTTCGCCAACAATGTATGAAGTGAATTGCGGAAAAAGAAAAAAAATTTCAAATTGCTTTCATAGTAGCAAGCTATCATTGTATTCGGTCGAAAAATGATCTCAGGGGGGAAGGTGTAAATATCAAATATATGTTCTTGGTATATTTGATATTTTAAACTGGCGCCCTATTTGACTTTTACAACTAGCGCCAGTTTAGGAAGCCACCGCATTAGACTAAGTGTTAATAGTAAGAACTATTTCATTTTCTATAAAGAGAGTTGAACTGTCATCTTGTCAAATATAAATTCCTGTATTTATTACATAATTGAATAGAAATAACTTGTAATTTAATTATTACTTTTTAGGTAAATATACCTTTAATTATCTACTATATATTACACTATATTATACTAATAATGTAAATTACTTTTTAGTTTTAATAAAATCTGTTATTTCAACCTCTGGCATTTTTGAACTTTAGATATATAAATTATAATCAATTTTTTGTAATGAAAAGCGCAATTACTCAAGAAATATAAGAGGTATCTTAAAATAATTAATAATTTATTATTTAGAATCAAAAATTGAACAAATTAATATAAAAAATATAAAATT
The DNA here is from genome assembly GCA_963082975.1 of Labia minor. Lineage (NCBI taxonomy): Eukaryota > Metazoa > Arthropoda > Insecta > Dermaptera > Spongiphoridae > Labia > Labia minor. The sequence continues at coordinate 7,564,490 of OY720349.1, forward strand.
TATTTTAATCTTTAATCGAGTTGAATTTTGAATAAAATATATAAATAATAATCAATTTTTTGTAATGAAAAGCGCAATTACTCAAGAAATATAAGAGATATAATAAAATAATTAATAATTTATTATTTAGAATCAAAAATTGAACCAATTAATATAAAAAATATAAATATTATCTTAATATTTAAATGAGTTGAATTTTGATTAAAATATATAAATTATAATCGTTTTTTTGTAATGAAAAGCGCAATTTATCAAGAAATATAAGAGCTATCTTAAAATAATTAATAATTTATTATTTAGAATGAAAAATTGAACAAATTAATATAAAAAATATAAAATTTATCTTAATCTTTAATCGAGTTGAATTTTGAATAAAATATATAAATTATAATCAATTTTTTGTAATGAAAAATCGCAATTACTCATGAAATATAAGAGATATCTTAAAATAATTCATAATTTATTATTTAGAATCAAAAATTGAACAAATTGATATAAAAAATATAAAATTTATCTTAATATTTAAATGAGTTGAATTTTGAATAAAATATATAAATTATAATCAATTTTTTGTAATGAAAAGCGAAATTACTCAAGAAATATAAGAGCTATCTTAAAATAATTCATAATTTATTATTTAGAATTAAAATTTGAACAAATTGAGCAAAAAAATATTAAAATTATATTAAAATTTAAACGAGATGAATTTTGATTAAAATATATAATTTATAAACCTTTTTTGGTAATGAAAAATAGCAATTACTCATGAAATATAAGAGATATCTTAAAATAATTAATAATATATAATTTAGAATCAAAAATTGACCAAATTGATATAAAAAGTATAAAAATTATATTAAAATTTAAACGAGTTGAATTTTGAATAAAATATATAAATTATAATCAATTTTTTGTAAAGAAAAGCGCAATTACTCAAGAAATATAAGAGATATCTTAAAATAATTAATAATTTATTATTTAGAATCAAAAATTGAACAAATTAATATAAAAAATATAAAATTTATCTTAATCTTTAATCGAGTTGAATTTTGAATAAAATATATAAATTATAATCAATTTTTTGTAATGAAAAATCGCAATTACTCATGAAATATAAGAGATATCTTAAAATAATTAATAATTTATTATTTAGAATCAAAAATTGAACAAATTGATATAAAAAATATAAAATTTATCTTAATATTTAAATGAGTTGAATTTTGAATAAAATATATAAATTATAATCAATTTTTTGTAATGAAAAGCGAAATTACTCAAGAAATATAAGAGCTATCTTAAAATAATTCATAATTTATTATTTAGAATTAAAAATTGAACAAATTGAGCAAAAAAATATTAAAATTATATTAAAATTTAAACGAGATGAATTTTGATTAAAATATATAATTTATAAACCTTTTTTGGTAATGAAAAATAGCAATTACTCATGAAATATAAGAGATATCTTAAAATAATTAATAATATATAATTTAGAATCAAAAATTGACCAAATTGATATAAAAAGTATAAAAATTATATTAAAATTTAAACGAGTTGAATTTTGAATAAAATATATAAATTATAATCAATTTTTTGTAATGAAAAGCGAAATTACTCAAGAAATATAAGAGCTATCTTAAAATAATTAATAATTTATTATTTAGAATGAAAAATTGAACAAATTAATATAAAAAATATAAAATTTTCCTTAATCTTTAAATGAGTTGAATTTTGAATAAAATATATAGATTATAATCAATTTTTTGTAAAGAAAAGCGCAATTAATCAAGAAATATAAGAGATATCTTTAAATAATTAATAATTCATTATTTAGAATCAAAAATTGAACAAATTAATATAAAAAATATAAAATTTATCTTAATCTCTAATCGAGTTGAATTTTGAATAAAATATATAAATTATAATCAATTTTTTGTAATGAAAAGCGCAATTACTCAAGAAATATAAGAGATATCTTAAAATAATTAATAATTTATTATTTAGAATCAAAAATTGAACAAATTAATATAAAAAATATAAAATTTATTTTAATCTATAATCGAGTTGAATTTTGAATAAAATATATAAATAATAATCAATTTTTTGTAATGAAAAGCGCAATTACTCAAGAAATATAAGAGATATAATAAAATAATTAATAATTTATTATTTAGAATCAAAAATTGAACCAATTAATATAAAAAATATAAATATTATCTTAATATTTAAATGAGTTGAATTTTGATTAAAATATATAAATTATAATCGTTTTTTTGTAATGAAAAGCGCAATTTATCAAGAAATATAAGAGCTATCTTAAAATAATTAATAATTTATTATTTAGAATGAAAAATTGAACAAATTAATATAAAAAATATAAAATTTATCTTAATCTTTAATCGAGTTGAATTTTGAATAAAATATATAAATTATAATCAATTTTTTGTAATGAAAAATCGCAATTACTCATGAAATATAAGAGATATCTTAAAATAATTAATAATTTATTATTTAGAATCAAAAATTGAACAAATTGATATAAAAAATATAAAATTTATCTTAATATTTAAATGAGTTGAATTTTGAATAAAATATATAAATTATAATCAATTTTTTGTAATGAAAAGCGAAATTACTCAAGAAATATAAGAGCTATCTTAAAATAATTCATAATTTATTATTTAGAATTAAAAATTGAACAAATTGAGCAAAAAAATATTAAAATTATATTAAAATTTAAACGAGATGAATTTTGATTAAAATATATAATTTATAAACCTTTTTTGGTAATGAAAAATTGCAATTACTCATGAAATATAAGAGATATCTTAAAATAATTAATAATATATAATTTAGAATCAAAAATTGACCAAATTGATATAAAAAGTATAAAAATTATATTAAAATTTAAACGAGTTGAATTTTGAATAAAATATATAAATTATAATCAATTTTTTGTAAAGAAAAGCGCACTTACTCAAGAAATATAAGAGATATCTTAAAATAATTAATAATTCATTATTTAGAATCAAAAATTGAACAAATTGATATAAAAAGTATAAAAATTATATTAAAATTTAAACGAGTTGAATTTTGAATAAAATATATAAATTATAATCAATTTTTTGTAAAGAAAAGCGCAATTACTCAAGAAATATAAGAGATATCTTAAAATAATTAATAATTCATTATTTAGAATCAAAAATTGAACAAATTAATATAAAAAATATAAAATTTATCTTAATCTTTAAATGAGTTGAATTTTGAATAAAATATATAAATTATAATCAATTTTTTGTAAAGAAAAGCGCAATTACTCAAGAAATATAAGAGATATCTTAAAATAATTAATAATTCATTATTTAGAATCAAAAATTGAACAAATTAATATAAAAAATATTAAAATTATATTAAAATTTAAACGAGATGAATTTTGATTAAAATATATAAATTATAAATCTGTTTTTGTAATGAAAATTCGCAATTACTCATGAAATATAAAAGATATCTTAAAATAATTAATAATTTATTATTTAGAATCAAAAATTGAACAAATTGATATAAAAAATATAAAATTTATCTTAATATTTAAACGAAATGAATTTTGATTAAAATATATAAATGATAAACCTTTTTTTATAATGAAAAATCGCAATTACTCATGAAATATAAGAGATATCTTAAAATAATTAATAATTTATTATTTAGAATGAAAAATTGAACAAATTAATATAAAAAATATAAAATTTATCTAAATATTTAATCGAATTGAATTTTGAATAAAATATATAAATTATAATCAATTTTTTGTAATGAAAAGCGAAATTACTCAAGAAATATAAGAGATATCTTAAAATAATTAATAATTTATTATTTAGAATCAAAAATTGAACAAATTAATATAAAAAATATAAAATTTATCTTAATCTCTAATCGAGTTGAATTTTGAATAAAATATATAAATTATAATCAATTTTTTGTAATGAAAAGCGCAATTACGCAAGAAATATAAGAGGTATCTTAAAATAATTAATAATTTATTATTTAGAATCAAAAATTGAACAAATTAATATAAAAAATATAAAATTTATTTTAATCTTTAATCGAGTTGAATTTTGAATAAAATATATAAATAATAATCAATTTTTTGTAATGAAAAGCGCAATTACTCAAGAAATATAAGAGATATAATAAAATAATTAATAATTTATTATTTAGAATCAAAAATTGAACCAATTAATATAAAAAATATAAATATTATCTTAATATTTAAATGAGTTGAATTTTGATTAAAATATATAAATTATAATCGTTTTTTTGTAATGAAAAGCGCAATTTATCAAGAAATATAAGAGCTATCTTGAAATAATTAATAATTTATTATTTAGAATGAAAAATTGAACAAATTAATATAAAAAATATAAAATTTATCTTAATCTTTAATCGAGTTGAATTTTGAATAAAATATATAAATTATAATCAATTTTTTGTAATGAAAAATCGCAATTACTCATGAAATATAAGAGATATCTTAAAATAATTCATAATTTATTATTTAGAATCAAAAATTGAACAAATTAATATAAAAAATATAAAATTTATCTTAATCTCTAATCGAGTTGAATTTTGAATAAAATATATAAATTATAATCAATTTTTTGTAATGAAAAGCGCAATTACTCAAGAAATATAAGAGGTATCTTAAAATAATTAATAATTTATTATTTAGAATCAAAAATTGAACAAATTAATATAAAAAATATAAAATTTATTTTAATCTTTAATCGAGTTGAATTTTGAATAAAATATATAAATAATAATCAATTTTTTGTAATGAAAAGCGCAATTACTCAAGAAATATAAGAGATATAATAAAATAATTAATAATTTATTATTTAGAATCAAAAATTGAACCAATTAATATAAAAAATATAAATATTATCTTAATATTTAAATGAGTTGAATTTTGATTAAAATATATAAATTATAATCGTTTTTTTGTAATGAAAAGCGCAATTTATCAAGAAATATAAGAGCTATCTTAAAATAATTAATAATTTATTATTTAGAATGAAAAATTGAACAAATTAATATAAAAAATAAAAATTTATCTTAATCTTTAATCGAGTTGAATTTTGAATAAAATATATAAATTATAATCAATTTTTTGTAATGAAAAATCGCAATTACTCATGAAATATAAGAGATATCTTAAAATAATTCATAATTTATTATTTAGAATCAAAAATTGAACAAATTGATATAAAAAATATAAAATTTATCTTAATATTTAAATGAGTTGAATTTTGAATAAAATATATAAATTATAATCAATTTTTTGTAATGAAAAGCGAAATTACTCAAGAAATATAAGAGCTATCTTAAAATAATTCATAATTTATTATTTAGAATTAAAATTTGAACAAATTGAGCAAAAAAATATTAAAATTATATTAAAATTTAAACGAGATGAATTTTGATTAAAATATATAATTTATAAACCTTTTTTGGTAATGAAAAATAGCAATTACTCATGAAATATAAGAGATATCTTAAAATAATTACTAATATATAATTTAGAATCAAAAATTGACCAAATTGATATAAAAAGTATAAAAATTATATTAAAATTTAAACGAGTTGAATTTTGAATAAAATATATAAATTATAATCAATTTTTTGTAAAGAAAAGCGCAATTACTCAAGAAATATAAGAGATATCTTAAAATAATTAATAATTCATTATTTAGAATCAAAAATTGAACAAATTAATATAAAAAATATAAAATTTTCCTTAATCTTTAAATGAGTTGAATTTTGAATAAAATATATAGATTATAATCAATTTTTTGTAAAGAAAAGCGCAATTAATCAAGAAATATAAGAGATATCTTTAAATAATTAATAATTCATTATTTAGAATCAAAAATTGAACAAATTAATATAAAAAATATAAAATTTATCTTAATCTTTAATCGAGTTGAATTTTGAATAAAATATATAAATTATAATCAATTTTTTGTAATGAAAAATCGCAATTACTCATGAAATATAAGAGATATCTTAAAATAATTAATAATTTATTATTTAGAATCAAAAATTGAACAAATTGATATAAAAAATATAAAATTTATCTTAATATTTAAATGAGTTGAATTTTGAATAAAATATATAAATTATAATCAATTTTTTGTAATGAAAAGCGAAATTACTCAAGAAATATAAGAGCTATCTTAAAATAATTCATAATTTATTATTTAGAATTAAAAATTGAACAAATTGAGCAAAAAAATATTAAAATTATATTAAAATTTAAACGAGATGAATTTTGATTAAAATATATAATTTATAAACCTTTTTTGGTAATGAAAAATAGCAATTACTCATGAAATATAAGAGATATCTTAAAATAATTAATAATATATAATTTAGAATCAAAAATTGACCAAATTGATATAAAAAGTATAAAAATTATATTAAAATTTAAACGAGTTGAATTTTGAATAAAATATATAAATTATAATCAATTTTTTGTAATGAAAAGCGAAATTACTCAAGAAATATAAGAGCTATCTTAAAATAATTAATAATTTATTATTTAGAATGAAAAATTGAACAAATTAATATAAAAAATATAAAATTTTCCTTAATCTTTAAATGAGTTGAATTTTGAATAAAATATATAGATTATAATCAATTTTTTGTAAAGAAAAGCGCAATTAATCAAGAAATATAAGAGATATCTTTAAATAATTAATAATTCATTATTTAGAATCAAAAATTGAACAAATTAATATAAAAAATATAAAATTTATCTTAATCTTTAATCGAGTTGAATTTTGAATAAAATATATAAATTATAATCAATTTTTTGTAATGAAAAGCGCAATTACTCAAGAAATATAAGAGATATCTTAAAATAATTAATAATTTATTATTTAGAATCAAAAATTGAACAAATTAATATAAAAAATATAAAATTTATCTTAATCTCTAATCGAGTTGAATTTTGAATAAAATATATAAATTATAATCAATTTTTTGTAATGAAAAGCGCAATTACTCAAGAAATATAAGAGATATCTTAAAATAATTAATAATTTATTATTTAGAATCAAAAATTGAACAAATTAATATAAAAAATATAAAATTTATTTTAATCTATAATCGAGTTGAATTTTGAATAAAATATATAAATAATAATCAATTTTTTGTAATGAAAAGCGCAATTACTCAAGAAATATAAGAGATATAATAAAATAATTAATAATTTATTATTTAGAATCAAAAATTGAACCAATTAATATAAAAAATATAAAATTTATCTTAATATTTAAATGAGTTGAATTTTGATTAAAATATATAAATTATAATCGTTTTTTTGTAATGAAAAGCGCAATTTATCAAGAAATATAAGAGCTATCTTAAAATAATTAATAATTTATTATTTAGAATGAAAAATTGAACAAATTAATATAAAAAATATAAAATTTATCTTAATCTTTAATCGAGTTGAATTTTGAATAAAATATATAAATTATAATCAATTTTTTGTAATGAAAAATCGCAATTACTCATGAAAAATAAGAGATATCTTAAAATAATTAATAATTCATTATTTAGAATCAAAAATTGAACAAATTAATATAAAAAATATAAAATTTTCCTTAATCTTTAAATGAGTTGAATTTTGAATAAAATATATAGATTATAATCAATTTTTTGTAAAGAAAAGCGCAATTAATCAAGAAATATAAGAGATATCTTTAAATAATTAATAATTCATTATTTAGAATCAAAAATTGAACAAATTAATATAAAAAATATAAAATTTATCTTAATCTTTAATCGAGTTGAATTTTGAATAAAATATATAAATTATAATCAATTTTTTGTAATGAAAAATCGCAATTACTCATGAAATATAAGAGATATCTTAAAATAATTAATAATTTATTATTTAGAATCAAAAATTGAACAAATTGATATAAAAAATATAAAATTTATCTTAATATTTAAATGAGTTGAATTTTGAATAAAATATATAAATTATAATCAATTTTTTGTAATGAAAAGCGAAATTACTCAAGAAATATAAGAGCTATCTTAAAATAATTCATAATTTATTATTTAGAATTAAAAATTGAACAAATTGAGCAAAAAAATATTAAAATTATATTAAAATTTAAACGAGATGAATTTTGATTAAAATATATAATTTATAAACCTTTTTTGGTAATGAAAAATAGCAATTACTCATGAAATATAAGAGATATCTTAAAATAATTAATAATATATAATTTAGAATCAAAAATTGACCAAATTGATATAAAAAGTATAAAAATTATATTAAAATTTAAACGAGTTGAATTTTGAATAAAATATTTAAATTATAATCAATTTTTTGTAATGAAAAGCGAAATTACTCAAGAAATATAAGAGCTATCTTAAAATAATTAATAATTTATTATTTAGAATGAAAAATTGAACAAATTAATATAAAAAATATAAAATTTTCCTTAATCTTTAAATGAGTTGAATTTTGAATAAAATATATAGATTATAATCAATTTTTTGTAAAGAAAAGCGCAATTAATCAAGAAATATAAGAGATATCTTTAAATAATTAATAATTCATTATTTAGAATCAAAAATTGAACAAATTAATATAAAAAATATAAAATTTATCTTAATCTTTAATCGAGTTGAATTTTGAATAAAATATATAAATTATAATCAATTTTTTGTAATGAAAAGCGAAATTACTCAAGAAATATAAGAGCTATCTTAAAATAATTCATAATTTATTATTTAGAATTAAAAATTGAACAAATTGAGCAAAAAAATATTAAAATTATATTAAAATTTAAACGAGATGAATTTTGATTAAAATATATAATTTATAAACCTTTTTTGGTAATGAAAAATAGCAATTACTCATGAAATATAAGAGATATCTTAAAATAATTAATAATTTATTATTTAGAATGAAAAATTGAACAAATTAATATAAAAAATATAAAATTTATCTTAATCTTTAATCGAGTTGAATTTTGAATAAAATATATAAATTATAATCAATTTTTTGTAATGAAAAATCGCAATTACTCATGAAATATAAGAGATATCTTAAAATAATTAATAATTTATTATTTAGAATCAAAAATTGAACAAATTGATATAAAAAATATAAAATTTATCTTAATATTTAAATGAGTTGAATTTTGAATAAAATATATAAATTATAATCAATTTTTTGTAATGAAAAGCGAAATTACTCAAGAAATATAAGAGCTATCTTAAAATAATTCATAATTTATTATTTAGAATTAAAAATTGAACAAATTGAGCAAAAAAATATTAAAATTATATTAAAATTTAAACGAGATGAATTTTGATTAAAATATATAATTTATAAACCTTTTTTGGTAATGAAAAATTGCAATTACTCATGAAATATAAGAGATATCTTAAAATAATTAATAATATATAATTTAGAATCAAAAATTGACCAAATTGATATAAAAAGTATAAAAATTATATTAAAATTTAAACGAGTTGAATTTTGAATAAAATATATAAATTATAATCAATTTTTTGTAATGAAAAGCGAAATTACTCAAGAAATATAAGAGCTATCTTAAAATAATTAATAATTTATTATTTAGAATGAAAAATTGAACAAATTAATATAAAAAATATAAAATTTTCCTTAATCTTTAAATGAGTTGAATTTTGAATAAAATATATAGATTATAATCAATTTTTTGTAAAGAAAAGCGCAATTAATCAAGAAATATAAGAGATATCTTTAAATAATTAATAATTCATTATTTAGAATCAAAAATTGAACAAATTAATATAAAAAATATAAAATTTATCTTAATCTTTAATCGAGTTGAATTTTGAATAAAATATATAAATTATAATCAATTTTTTGTAATGAAAAGCGAAATTACTCAAGAAATATAAGAGATATCTTAAAATAATTAATAATTTATTATTTAGAATCAAAAATTGAACAAATTAATATAAAAAATATAAAATTTATCTTAATCTCTAATCGAGTTGAATTTTGAATAAAATATATAAATTATAATCAATTTTTTGTAATGAAAAGCGCAATTACTCAAGAAATATAAGAGATATCTTAAAATAATTAATAATTTATTATTTAGAATCAAAAATTGAACCAATTAATATAAAAAATATAAATATTATCTTAATATTTAAATGAGTTGAATTTTGATTAAAATATATAAATTATAATCGTTTTTTTGTAATGAAAAGCGCAATTTATCAAGAAATATAAGAGCTATCTTAAAATAATTAATAATTTATTATTTAGAATGAAAAATTGAACAAATTAATATAAAAAATATAAAATTTATCTTAATCTTTAATCGAGTTGAATTTTGAATAAAATATATAAATTATAATCAATTTTTTGTAATGAAAAATCGCAATTACTCATGAAATATAAGAGATATCTTAAAATAATTCATAATTTATTATTTAGAATCAAAAATTGAACAAATTGATATAAAAAATATAAAATTTATCTTAATATTTAAATGAGTTGAATTTTGAATAAAATATATAAATTATAATCAATTTTTTGTAATGAAAAGCGAAATTACTCAAGAAATATAAGAGCTATCTTAAAATAATTCATAATTTATTATTTAGAATTAAAAATTGAACAAATTGAGCAAAAAAATATTAAAATTATATTAAAATTTAAACGAGATGAATTTTGATTAAAATATATAATTTATAAACCTTTTTTGGTAATGAAAAATTGCAATTACTCATGAAATATAAGAGATATCTTAAAATAATTAATAATATATAATTTAGAATCAAAAATTGACCAAATTGATATAAAAAGTATAAAAATTATATTAAAATTTAAACGAGTTGAATTTTGAATAAAATATATAAATTATAATCAATTTTTTGTAATGATAAGCGAAATTACTCAAGAAATATAAGAGCTATCTTAAAATAATTAATAATTTATTATTTAGAATGAAAAATTGAACAAATTAATATAAAAAATATAAAATTTTCCTTAATCTTTAAATGAGTTGAATTTTGAATAAAATATATAGATTATAATCAATTTTTTGTAAAGAAAAGCGCAATTAATCAAGAAATATAAGAGATATCTTTAAATAATTAATAATTCATTATTTAGAATCAAAAATTGAACAAATTAATATAAAAAATATAAAATTTATCTTAATCTTTAATCGAGTTGAATTTTGAATAAAATATATAAATTATAATCAATTTTTTGTAATGAAAAGCGAAATTACTCAAGAAATATAAGAGATATCTTAAAATAATTAATAATTTATTATTTAGAATCAAAAATTGAACAAATTAATATAAAAAATATAAAATTTATCTTAATCTCTAATCGAGTTGAATTTTGAATAAAATATATAAATTATAATCAATTTTTTGTAATGAAAAGCGCAATTACTCAAGAAATATAAGAGATATCTTAAAATAATTAATAATTTATTATTTAGAATCAAAAATTGAACAAATTAATATAAAAAATATAAAATTTATTTTAATCTATAATCGAGTTGAATTTTGAATAAAATATATAAATAATAATCAATTTTTTGTAATGAAAAGCGCAATTACTCAAGAAATATAAGAGATATAATAAAATAATTAATAATTTATTATTTAGAATCAAAAATTGAACCAATTAATATAAAAAATATAAATATTATCTTAATATTTAAATGAGTTGAATTTTGATTAAAATATATAAATTATAATCGTTTTTTTGTAATGAAAAGCGCAATTTATCAAGAAATATAAGAGCTATCTTAAAATAATTAATAATTTATTATTTAGAATGAAAAATTGAACAAATTAATATAAAAAATATAAAATTTATCTTAATCTTTAATCGAGTTGAATTTTGAATAAAATATATAAATTATAATCAATTTTTTGTAATGAAAAATCGCAATTACTCATGAAATATAAGAGATATCTTAAAATAATTAATAATTTATTATTTAGAATCAAAAATTGAACAAATTGATATAAAAAATATAAAATTTATCTTAATATTTAAATGAGTTGAATTTTGAATAAAATATATAAATTATAATCAATTTTTTGTAATGAAAAGCGAAATTACTCAAGAAATATAAGAGCTATCTTAAAATAATTCATAATTTATTATTTAGAATTAAAAATTGAACAAATTGAGCAAAAAAATATTAAAATTATATTAAAATTTAAACGAGATGAATTTTGATTAAAATATATAATTTATAAACCTTTTTTGGTAATGAAAAATTGCAATTACTCATGAAATATAAGAGATATCTTAAAATAATTAATAATATATAATTTAGAATCAAAAATTGACCAAATTGATATAAAAAGTATAAAAATTATATTAAAATTTAAACGAGTTGAATTTTGAATAAAATATATAAATTATAATCAATTTTTTGTAAAGAAAAGCGCACTTACTCAAGAAATATAAGAGATATCTTAAAATAATTAATAATTCATTATTTAGAATCAAAAATTGAACAAATTGATATAAAAAGTATAAAATTTATCTTAATCTTTAAATTAGTTGAATTTTGAATAAAATATATAAATTATAATCAATTTTTTGTAAAGAAAAGCGCAATTACTCAAGAAATATAAGAGATATCTTAAAATAATTAATAATTTATTATTTAGAATCAAAAATTGAACAAATTGATATAAAAAATATAAAATTTATCTTAATATTTAAATGAGTTGAATTTTGAATAAAATATATAAATTATAATCAATTTTTTGTAATGAAAAGCGAAATTACTCAAGAAATATAAGAGCTATCTTAAAATAATTCATAATTTATTATTTAGAATTAAAAATTGAACAAATTGAGCAAAAAAATATTAAAATTATATTAAAATTTAAACGAGATGAATTTTGATTAAAATATATAATTTATAAACCTTTTTTGGTAATGAAAAATTGCAATTACTCATGAAATATAAGAGATATCTTAAAATAATTAATAATATATAATTTAGAATCAAAAATTGACCAAATTGATATAAAAAGTATAAAAATTATATTAAAATTTAAACGAGTTGAATTTTGAATAAAATATATAAATTATAATCAATTTTTTGTAAAGAAAAGCGCACTTACTCAAGAAATATAAGAGATATCTTAAAATAATTAATAATTCATTATTTAGAATCAAAAATTGAACAAATTAATATAAAAAATATAAAATTTATCTTAATCTTTAAATTAGTTGAATTTTGAATAAAATATATAAATTATAATCAATTTTTTGTAAAGAAAAGCGCAATTACTCAAGAAATATAAGAGATATCTTAAAATAATTAATAATTTATTATTTAGAATCAAAAATTGAACAAATTGATATAAAAAATATAAAATTTATCTTAATATTTAAATGAGTTGAATTTTGAATAAAATATATAAATTATAATCAATTTTTGTAATGAAAAGCGAAATTACTCAAGAAATATAAGAGCTATCTTAAAATAATTCATAATTTATTATTTAGAATTAAAAATTGAACAAATTGAGCAAAAAAATATTAAAATTATATTAAAATTTAAACGAGATGAATTTTGATTAAAATATATAATTTATAAACCTTTTTTGGTAATGAAAAATTGCAATTACTCATGAAATATAAGAGATATCTTAAAATAATTAATAATATATAATTTAGAATCAAAAATTGACCAAATTGATATAAAAAGTATAAAAATTATATTAAAATTTAAACGAGTTGAATTTTGAATAAAATATATAAATTATAATCAATTTTTTGTAATGAAAAGCGAAATTACTCAAGAAATATAAGAGCTATCTTAAAATAATTAATAATTTATTATTTAGAATGAAAAATTGAACAAATTAATATAAAAAATATAAAATTTTCCTTAATCTTTAAATGAGTTGAATTTTGAATAAAATATATAGATTATAATCAATTTTTTGTAAAGAAAAGCGCAATTAATCAAGAAATATAAGAGATATCTTTAAATAATTAATAATTCATTATTTAGAATCAAAAATTGAACAAATTAATATAAAAAATATAAAATTTATCTTAATCTTTAATCGAGTTGAATTTTGAATAAAATATATAAATTATAATCAATTTTTTGTAATGAAAAGCGAAATTACTCAAGAAATATAAGAGATATCTTAAAATAATTAATAATTTATTATTTAGAATCAAAAATTGAACAAATTAATATAAAAAATATAAAATTTATCTTAATCTCTAATCGAGTTGAATTTTGAATAAAATATATAAATTATAATCAATTTTTTGTAATGAAAAGCGCAATTACTCAAGAAATATAAGAGATATCTTAAAATAATTAATAATTTATTATTTAGAATCAAAAATTGAACAAATTAATATAAAAAATATAAAATTTATTTTAATCTATAATCGAGTTGAATTTTGAATAAAATATATAAATAATAATCAATTTTTTGTAATGAAAAGCGCAATTACTCAAGAAATATAAGAGATATAATAAAATAATTAATAATTTATTATTTAGAATCAAAAATTGAACCAATTAATATAAAAAATATAAATATTATCTTAATATTTAAATGAGTTGAATTTTGATTAAAATATATAAATTATAATCGTTTTTTTGTAATGAAAAGCGCAATTTATCAAGAAATATAAGAGCTATCTTAAAATAATTAATAATTTATTATTTAGAATGAAAAATTGAACAAATTAATATAAAAAATATAAAATTTATCTTAATCTTTAATCGAGTTGAATTTTGAATAAAATATATAAATTATAATCAATTTTTTGTAATGAAAAATCGCAATTACTCATGAAATATAAGAGATATCTTAAAATAATTAATAATTTATTATTTAGAATCAAAAATTGAACAAATTGATATAAAAAATATAAAATTTATCTTAATATTTAAATGAGTTGAATTTTGAATAAAATATATAAATTATAATCAATTTTTTGTAATGAAAAGCGAAATTACTCAAGAAATATAAGAGCTATCTTAAAATAATTCATAATTTATTATTTAGAATTAAAAATTGAACAAATTGAGCAAAAAAATATTAAAATTATATTAAAATTTAAACGAGATGAATTTTGATTAAAATATATAATTTATAAACCTTTTTTGGTAATGAAAAATTGCAATTACTCATGAAATATAAGAGATATCTTAAAATAATTAATAATATATAATTTAGAATCAAAAATTGACCAAATTGATATAAAAAGTATAAAAATTATATTAAAATTTAAACGAGTTGAATTTTGAATAAAATATATAAATTATAATCAATTTTTTGTAATGAAAAGCGAAATTACTCAAGAAATATAAGAGCTATCTTAAAATAATTAATAATTTATTATTTAGAATGAAAAATTGAACAAATTAATATAAAAAATATAAAATTTTCCTTAATCTTTAAATGAGTTGAATTTTGAATAAAATATATAGATTATAATCAATTTTTTGTAAAGAAAAGCGCAATTAATCAAGAAATATAAGAGATATCTTTAAATAATTAATAATTCATTATTTAGAATCAAAAATTGAACAAATTAATATAAAAAATATAAAATTTATCTTAATCTTTAATCGAGTTGAATTTTGAATAAAATATATAAATTATAATCAATTTTTTGTAATGAAAAGCGAAATTACTCAAGAAATATAAGAGATATCTTAAAATAATTAATAATTTATTATTTAGAATCAAAAATTGAACAAATTAATATAAAAAATATAAAATTTATCTTAATCTCTAATCGAGTTGAATTTTGAATAAAATATATAAATTATAATCAATTTTTTGTAATGAAAAGCGCAATTACTCAAGAAATATAAGAGATATCTTAAAATAATTAATAATTTATTATTTAGAATCAAAAATTGAACAAATTAATATAAAAAATATAAAATTTATTTTAATCTATAATCGAGTTGAATTTTGAATAAAATATATAAATAATAATCAATTTTTTGTAATGAAAAGCGCAATTACTCAAGAAATATAAGAGATATAATAAAATAATTAATAATTTATTATTTAGAATCAAAAATTGAACCAATTAATATAAAAAATATAAATATTATCTTAATATTTAAATGAGTTGAATTTTGATTAAAATATATAAATTATAATCGTTTTTTTGTAATGAAAAGCGCAATTTATCAAGAAATATAAGAGCTATCTTAAAATAATTAATAATTTATTATTTAGAATGAAAAATTGAACAAATTAATATAAAAAATATAAAATTTATCTTAATCTTTAATCGAGTTGAATTTTGAATAAAATATATAAATTATAATCAATTTTTTGTAATGAAAAATCGCAATTACTCATGAAATATAAGAGATATCTTAAAATAATTCATAATTTATTATTTAGAATCAAAAATTGAACAAATTGATATAAAAAATATAAAATTTATCTTAATATTTAAATGAGTTGAATTTTGAATAAAATATATAAATTATAATCAATTTTTTGTAATGAAAAGCGAAATTACTCAAGAAATATAAGAGCTATCTTAAAATAATTCATAATTTATTATTTAGAATTAAAAATTGAACAAATTGAGCAAAAAAATATTAAAATTATATTAAAATTTAAACGAGATGAATTTTGATTAAAATATATAATTTATAAACCTTTTTTGGTAATGAAAAATTGCAATTACTCATGAAATATAAGAGATATCTTAAAATAATTAATAATATATAATTTAGAATCAAAAATTGACCAAATTGATATAAAAAGTATAAAAATTATATTAAAATTTAAACGAGTTGAATTTTGAATAAAATATATAAATTATAATCAATTTTTTGTAATGATAAGCGAAATTACTCAAGAAATATAAGAGCTATCTTAAAATAATTAATAATTTATTATTTAGAATGAAAAATTGAACAAATTAATATAAAAAATATAAAATTTTCCTTAATCTTTAAATGAGTTGAATTTTGAATAAAATATATAGATTATAATCAATTTTTTGTAAAGAAAAGCGCAATTAATCAAGAAATATAAGAGATATCTTTAAATAATTAATAATTCATTATTTAGAATCAAAAATTGAACAAATTAATATAAAAAATATAAAATTTATCTTAATCTTTAATCGAGTTGAATTTTGAATAAAATATATAAATTATAATCAATTTTTTGTAATGAAAAGCGAAATTACTCAAGAAATATAAGAGATATCTTAAAATAATTAATAATTTATTATTTAGAATCAAAAATTGAACAAATTAATATAAAAAATATAAAATTTATCTTAATCTCTAATCGAGTTGAATTTTGAATAAAATATATAAATTATAATCAATTTTTTGTAATGAAAAGCGCAATTACTCAAGAAATATAAGAGATATCTTAAAATAATTAATAATTTATTATTTAGAATCAAAAATTGAACAAATTAATATAAAAAATATAAAATTTATTTTAATCTATAATCGAGTTGAATTTTGAATAAAATATATAAATAATAATCAATTTTTTGTAATGAAAAGCGCAATTACTCAAGAAATATAAGAGATATAATAAAATAATTAATAATTTATTATTTAGAATCAAAAATTGAACCAATTAATATAAAAAATATAAATATTATCTTAATATTTAAATGAGTTGAATTTTGATTAAAATATATAAATTATAATCGTTTTTTTGTAATGAAAAGCGCAATTTATCAAGAAATATAAGAGCTATCTTAAAATAATTAATAATTTATTATTTAGAATGAAAAATTGAACAAATTAATATAAAAAATATAAAATTTATCTTAATCTTTAATCGAGTTGAATTTTGAATAAAATATATAAATTATAATCAATTTTTTGTAATGAAAAATCGCAATTACTCATGAAATATAAGAGATATCTTAAAATAATTAATAATTTATTATTTAGAATCAAAAATTGAACAAATTGATATAAAAAATATAAAATTTATCTTAATATTTAAATGAGTTGAATTTTGAATAAAATATATAAATTATAATCAATTTTTTGTAATGAAAAGCGAAATTACTCAAGAAATATAAGAGCTATCTTAAAATAATTCATAATTTATTATTTAGAATTAAAAATTGAACAAATTGAGCAAAAAAATATTAAAATTATATTAAAATTTAAACGAGATGAATTTTGATTAAAATATATAATTTATAAACCTTTTTTGGTAATGAAAAATTGCAATTACTCATGAAATATAAGAGATATCTTAAAATAATTAATAATATATAATTTAGAATCAAAAATTGACCAAATTGATATAAAAAGTATAAAAATTATATTAAAATTTAAACGAGTTGAATTTTGAATAAAATATATAAATTATAATCAATTTTTTGTAAAGAAAAGCGCAATTACTCAAGAAATATAAGAGATATCTTAAAATAATTAATAATTCATTATTTAGAATCAAAAATTGAACAAATTGATATAAAAAGTATAAAAATTATATTAAAATTTAAACGAGTTGAATTTTGAATAAAATATATAAATTATAATCAATTTTTTGTAAAGAAAAGCGCAATTACTCAAGAAATATAAGAGATATCTTAAAATAATTAATAATTCATTATTTAGAATCAAAAATTGAACAAATTGATCTAAAAAGTATAAAAATTATATTAAAATTCAAAAGAGAAGAATTTTGATTAAAATATATAAATTATAAACCTGTTTTTGTAATGAAAATTCGCAATTACTCATGAAATATAAGAGATATTTTAAAATAATTAATAATTTATTATTTAGAATGAAAAATTGAACAAATTAATATAAAAAATATAAAATTTATCTTAATCTTTAATCGAATTGAATTTTGAATAATATATATAAATTATAATCAATTTTTTGTAATGAAAAGCGAAATTACTCAAGAAATATAAGAGCTATCTTAAAATAATTAATAATTTATTATTTAGAATGAAAAATTGAACAAATTGATCTAAAAAATATTAAAATTATATTAAAATTTAAACGAGATGAATTTTGATTAAAATATATAAATTATAAACCTGTTTTTGTAATGAAAATTCGCAATTACTCATGAAATATAAGAGATATCTTAAAATAATTAATAATTTATTATTTAGAATCAAAAATTGAACAAATTGATATAAAAAATATAAAATTTATCTTAATATTTAAACGAAATGAATTTTGATTAAAATATATAAATGATAAACCTTTTTTTATAATGAAAAATCGCAATTACTCATGAAATATAAGAGCTATCTTAAAATAATTAATAATTTATTATTTAGAATGAAAAATTGAACAAATTAATATAAAAAATATAAAATTTATCTTAATCTTTAATCGAATTGAATTTTGAATAAAATATATAAATTATAATCAATTTTTTGTAATGAAAAGCGAAATTACTCAAGAAATATAAGAGCTATCTTAAAATAATTAATAATTTATTATTTAGAATGAAAAATTGAACAAATTAATATAAAAAATATAAAATTTATCTTAATATTTAAATGAGTTGAATTTTGAATAAAATATATAAATGATAATCAATTTTTTGTAATGAAAAGCGAAATTACTCAAGAAATATAAGAGATATCTTAAAATAATTAATAATTTATTATTTAGAATGAAAAATTGAACAAATTAATATAAAAAATATAAAATTTATCTTAATCTTTAAATGAGTTGAATTTTGAATAAAATATATAAATTATAATCAATTTTTTGTAAAGAAAAGCGCAATTACTCATGAAATATAAGAGATATCTTAAAATAATTAATAATATATTATTTAGAATCAAAAATTGAACAAATTGATCTAAAAAGTATAAAAATTATATTAAAATTCAAAAGAAAAGAATTTTGATTAAAATATATAAATTATAAACCTGTTTTTGTAATGAAAATTCGCAATTACTCATGAAATATAAGAGATATTTTAAAATAATTAATAATTTATTATTTAGAATGAAAAATTGAACAAATTAATATAAAAAATATAAAATTTATCTTAATCTTTAATCGAATTGAATTTTGAATAATATATATAAATTATAATCAATTTTTTGTAATGAAAAGCGAAATTACTCAAGAAATATAAGAGCTATCTTAAAATAATTAATAATTTATTATTTAGAATGAAAAATTGAACAAATTGATCTAAAAAATATTAAAATTATATTAAAATTTAAACGAGATGAATTTTGATTAAAATATATAAATTATAAACCTGTTTTTGTAATGAAAATTCGCAATTACTCATGAAATATAAGAGATATCTTAAAATAATTAATAATTTATTATTTAGAATCAAAAATTGAACAAATTGATATAAAAAATATAAAATTTATCTTAATATTTAAACGAAATGAATTTTGATTAAAATATATAAATGATAAACCTTTTTTTATAATGAAAAATCGCAATTACTCATGAAATATAAGAGCTATCTTAAAATAATTAATAATTTATTATTTAGAATGAAAAATTGAACAAATTAATATAAAAAATATAAAATTTATCTTAATCTTTAATCGAATTGAATTTTGAATAAAATATATAAATTATAATCAATTTTTTGTAATGAAAAGCGAAATTACTCAAGAAATATAAGAGCTATCTTAAAATAATTAATAATTTATTATTTAGAATGAAAAATTGAACAAATTAATATAAAAAATATAAAATTTATCTTAATATTTAAATGAGTTGAATTTTGAATAAAATATATAAATAATAATCAATTTTTTGTAATGAAAAGCGAAATTACTCAAGAAATATAAGAGATATCTTAAAATAATTAATAATTTATTATTTAGAATGAAAAATTGAACAAATTAATATAAAAAATATAAAATTTATCTTAATCTCTAATCGAGTTGAATTTTGAATAAAATATATAAATTATAATCAATTTTTTGTAATGAAAAGCGCAATTACTCAAGAAATATAAGAGATATCTTAAAATAATTAATAATTTATTATTTAGAATCAAAAATTGAACAAATTAATATAAAAAATATAAAATTTATTTTAATCTTTAATCGAGTTGAATTTTGAATAAAATATATAAATAATAATCAATTTTTTGTAATGAAAAGCGAAATTACTCAAGAAATATAAGAGATATCTTAAAATAATTAATAATTTATTATTTAGAATCAAAAATTGAACAAATTAATATAAAAAATATAAAATTTATCTTAATCTCTAATCGAGTTGAATTTTGAATAAAATATATAAATTATAATCAATTTTTTGTAATGAAAAGCGCAATTACTCAAGAAATATAAGAGATATCTTAAAATAATTAATAATTTATTATTTAGAATCAAAAATTGAACAAATTAATATAAAAAATATAAAATTTATTTTAATCTTTAATCGAGTTGAATTTTGAATAAAATATATAAATTATAATCAATTTTTTGTAATGAAAAATCGCAATTACTCATGAAATATAAGAGATATCTTAAAATAATTAATAATTTATTATTTAGAATCAAAAATTGAACAAATTGATATAAAAAATATAAAATTTATCTTAATATTTAAATGAGTTGAATTTTGAATAAAATATATAAATTATAATCAATTTTTTGTAATGAAAAGCGAAATTACTCAAGAAATATAAGAGCTATCTTAAAATAATTCATAATTTATTATTTAGATTCAAAAATTGAACAAATTAATATAAAAAATATAAAATTTATCTTAATCTTTAAATGAGTTGAATTTTGAATAAAATATATAAATTATAATCAATTTTTTGTAAAGAAAAGCGCAATTACTCATGAAATATAAGAGATATCTTAAAATAATTAATAATATATTATTTAGAATCAAAAATTGAACAAATTGATCTAAAAAGTATAAAAATTATATTAAAATTCAAAAGAGAAGAATTTTGATTAAAATATATAAATTATAAACCTGTTTTTGTAATGAAAATTCGCAATTACTCATGAAATATAAGAGATATTTTAAAATAATTAATAATTTATTATTTAGAATGAAAAATTGAACAAATTAATATAAAAAATATAAAATTTATCTTAATCTTTAATCGAATTGAATTTTGAATAAAATATATAAATTATAATCAATTTTTTGTAATGAAAAGCGAAATTACTCAAGAAATATAAGAGCTATCTTAAAATAATTAATAATTTATTATTTAGAATGAAAAATTGAACAAATTGATCTAAAAAATATTAAAATTATATTAAAATTTAAACGAGATGAATTTTGATTAAAATATATAAATTATAAACCTGTTTTTGTAATGAAAATTCGCAATTACTCATGAAATATAAGAGATATCTTAAAATAATTAATAATTTATTATTTAGAATCAAAAATTGAACAAATTGATATAAAAAATATAAAATTTATCTTAATATTTAAACGAAATGAATTTTGATTAAAATATATAAATGATAAACCTTTTTTTATAATGAAAAATCGCAATTACTCATGAAATATAAGAGATATCTTAAAATAATTAATAATTTATTATTTAGAATGAAAAATTGAACAAATTAATATAAAAAATATAAAATTTATCTTAATCTTTAATCGAATTGAATTTTGAATAAAATATATAAATTATAATCAATTTTTTGTAATGAAAAGCGAAATTACTCAAGAAATATAAGAGCTATCTTAAAATAATTAATAATTTATTATTTAGATTCAAAAATTGAACAAATTAATATAAAAAATATAAAATTTATCTTAATCTTTAAATGAGTTGAATTTTGAATAAAATATATAAATAATAATCAATTTTTTGTAATGAAAACGAAATTACTCAAGAAATATAAGAGATATCTTAAAATAATTAATAATTTATTATTTAGAATCAAAAATTGAACAAATTAATATAAAAAATATAAAATTTATCTTAATCTCTAATCGAGTTGAATTTTGAATAAAATATATAAATTATAATCAATTTTTTGTAATGAAAAGCGCAATTACTCAAGAAATATAAGAGATATCTTAAAATAATTAATAATTTATTATTTAGAATCAAAAATTGAACAAATTAATATAAAAAATATAAAATTTATTTTAATCTTTAATCGAGTTGAATTTTGAATAAAATATATAAATAATAATCAATTTTTTGTAATGAAAAGCGCAATTACTCAAGAAATATAAGAGATATAATAAAATAATTAATAATTTTTTATTTAGAATCAAAAATTGAACCAATTAATATAAAAAATATAAATATTATCTTAATATTTAAATGAGTTGAATTTTGATTAAAATATATAAATTATAATCGTTTTTTTGTAATGAAAAGCGCAATTTATCAAGAAATATAAGAGCTATCTTAAAATAATTAATAATTTATTATTTAGAATGAAAAATTGAACAAATTAATATAAAAAATATAAAATTTATCTTAATCTTTAATCGAGTTGAATTTTGAATAAAATATATAAATTATAATCAATTTTTTGTAATGAAAAATCGCAATTACTCATGAAATATAAGAGATATCTTAAAATAATTAATAATTTATTATTTAGAATCAAAAATTGAACAAATTGATATAAAAAATATAAAATTTATCTTAATATTTAAATGAGTTGAATTTTGAATAAAATATATAAATTATAATCAATTTTTTGTAATGAAAAGCGAAATTACTCAAGAAATATAAGAGCTATCTTAAAATAATTCATAATTTATTATTTAGATTCAAAAATTGAACAAATTAATATAAAAAATATAAAATTTATCTTAATCTTTAAATGAGTTGAATTTTGAATAAAATATATAAATTATAATCAATTTTTTGTAAAGAAAAGCGCAATTACTCATGAAATATAAGAGATATCTTAAAATAATTAATAATATATTATTTAGAATCAAAAATTGAACAAATTGATCTAAAAAGTATAAAAATTATATTAAAATTCAAAAGAGAAGAATTTTGATTAAAATATATAAATTATAAACCTGTTTTTGTAATGAAAATTCGCAATTACTCATGAAATATAAGAGATATTTTAAAATAATTAATAATTTATTATTTAGAATGAAAAATTGAACAAATTAATATAAAAAATATAAAATTTATCTTAATCTTTAATCGAGTTGAATTTTGAATAAAATATATAAATTATAATCAATTTTTTGTAATGAAAATTCGCAATTACTCATGATATATAAGCGATATCTTAAATTAATTAATAATTTATTATTTAGAATGAAAAATTGAACAAATTAATATAAAAAATATAAAATTTATCTTAATCTTTAATCGAATTGAATTTTGAATAAAATATATAAATTATAATCAATTTTTTGTAATGAAAAGCGCAATTACTCAAGAAATATAAGATATTTTTTAAAATAATTAATAATTTATTATTTAGAATCAAAAATTGAAAAAAATAATATAAAAAATATAAATATTATCTTAATATTTAATCGAGTTGAATTTTGAATGAAATATATAGATTATAATCAATTTTTTGTAATGAAAAGCGCAATTACTCAAGAAATATAAGATCTATTTTAAAATAATTAATAATTTATTATTTAGAATCAAAAATTGAAAAAAATAATATAAAAAATATAAATATTATCTTAATATTTAATCGAGTTGAATTTTGAATAAAATATATAAATTATAATCAATTTTTTGTAATGAAAAGCGCAATTACTCAAGAAATATAAGAGCTATCTTAAAATAATTAATAATTTATTATTTAGAATCAAAAATTGAACAAATTGATATAAAAAATATAAAATTTATCTTAATATTTAAAAGAGTTGAATTTTGAATAAAATATATAAATTATAATCAAATTTTTGTAATGAAAACCGCAAATACTCAAGAAATATAAGAGATATATTAAAATAATTAATAATTTATTATTTAGATTCAAAAATTTAACAAATTAATATAAAAATATAAAATTTATCTTAATCTTTAATCGAGTTGAATTTTGAATAAAATATATAAATTATAATCAATTTTTTGTAATGAAAATTCGCAATTACTCATGATATATAAGCGATATCTTAAATTTATTAATAATTTATTATTTAGAATGAAAAATTGAACAAATTAATAAAAAAATATAAAATTTATCTTAATCTTTAATCGAGTTGAATTTTGAATAAAATATATAAATTATAATCAATTTTTTGTAAAGAAAAGCTCAATTACTCAAGAAATATAAGAGCTATCTTAAAATAATTAATAATTTATTATTTAGAATGAAAAATTGAACAAATTAATATAAAAAATATAAAATTTATCTTAATCTTTAATCGAGTTGAACTTTGAATAAAATATATAAATTATAATCAATTTTTTGTAATGAAAAGCGAAATTACTCAAGAAATATAAGAGATATCTTAAAATAATTAATAATTTATTATTTAGAATCAAAAATTGAACAAATTAATATAAAAAATATAAAATTTATCTTAATCTCTAATCGAGTTGAATTTTGAATAAAATATATAAATAATAATCAATTTTTTGTAATGAAAAGCGCAATTACTCAAGAAATATAAGAGATATAATAAAATAATTAATAATTTATTATTTAGAATCAAAAATTGAACCAATTAATATAAAAAATATAAATATTATCTTAATATTTAAATGAGTTGAATTTTGATTAAAATATATAAATTATAATCGTTTTTTTGTAATGAAAAGCGCAATTTATCAAGAAATATAAGAGATATCTTAAAATAATTAATAATTTATTATTTAAAATCAAAAATTGAACAAATTGATATAAAAAATATTAATAAAATCTGAATATTTAAAATTGATGAATTTTGCATGAAATATATAAATAAAATTGATTTTTTGTAATGAAAAACCCCAATTACTCAGGAAATATAAAAGAATTAAATATTTCTTATTTAAAATGAAAAATTGAACAAATTGATATAAAAAATATTAATATAATCTTAATATTTAGTATAGTTGAATTTTGAATCAAATATATAAATCAAATAGATTTTTTGTAATGAAAAAGCGCAATTACTAAGGAAATATAAAAGATATCTTAAAATAATTAAATATTTCTTATTTAAAATCGAAATTTGAACAAATTGATATAAAAAATATAAATATTATCTTAATATTTAAACGAGTTGAATTTTTCATAAGAGAAATAGGAGTAAACATTTTTATTTTATTTTCATATTTCGCGGCGTTCATAACTACACAACAACAAGTCCGCAACAAGTTATTGTTTGTTTTCTTTTTTTTCTTATCTCTGAGAGTTTTGTTGTCTTTTTTCTTTCTTATTCAAATATTCAAGTTTGAATACGATTAGAATAGATATATATTAAAAAGTATAGAGGCAATTTGATATATATTTAATGGTATGATGATTATATTGACGTATGTCTAATTTTAATTATTTCAACTTACAAGGTATTTATAAAAATCTAAATTCTTACTTTGTTTTTTATTTGATTGTACTTTCGATATTTGTTGTTTGTTTTTTTGTTTTTTCTTTTTGTGTTCTTGACATTGATATTAAAATCAAATCAATATTGTTATTATTAACTCTTTAGCATTAGGTAATTTTATTAGTTAATAAATGTTTATAAAACAAAGTTAGCCATTTTGTTTTATTATGCTCCCTGTTATTAACCTCCAAAAACTTAAGACTAAACCAGCATTTACAATCCACTTAATTAAACTGATTTTTTTATAACGTTTTTCTTAACTTCACTTGGCGTCTGTCTCTTTGTCTGTCTGTTCGCTCTTTTGACAAATTGAAATCGAAGAATTGTATATCAATATTTGATTTTTATGTACATATTTTAAAAAAAGAATAAAAAATATTTATTGGCAATAATTTTCTAAACAGTCTGTAAAGAATAACTAATAAACTTTGTTTTTTTAAAAGAAGCTAGGTATTTGAAATTTTATATAATCTATATTAGACCAAAAATAGACCAACTAATGAATTAATTGGCTACTTTAATGGATGATATGAATTAGGATGAAGATTAAGATATCGATGATCGATGAGGTGCAATTGCAAATAATTGATCTCTTGGAGATTTTTCTTTCTAGTATATAAATTTATTTTTAATTATAATATAAATGGAAAAGAATAGATATGTAAATGAATAACAAAATGGAGAATCAGAAACTTAGAAGCTATCAGTACAAGGATTTGATTCCGTCTTCCTTCTCATGGGACAGTGAGCGGGGCCCCCGATCACACACCTTTGGGAATCCCTCGATGGTTTTGGGTTGCACCGTCAGAGCAGCACTCGCCAAGAGTCAAAACCACCGGCAGTGTTCTCCAAATTTAACAATAGTAATTTTCCTAAATTTTGCGCCTTGCACTATCAGTTCATTTATAATTCTATTTTATAAATATTTCAGGAAAAAAGAAAAGTTGAACATCAAGAATTGTTCCATTTGAAAATAGATTATCACTATTGATGTCTGTACTACTACTACTTGGCGTTTCCAAAGTGATATGGGCGCGAAAGGAGACATTGTTTCTCATTCATTATCTCATTGGATCATTATCTAATGGATCATAAAAAATGAATATCTATAGTAGAATAAACACTATTTTTTTTTCATAATTAGTAGAAAAACGAGAAAATGAATTTCGAGGATGTTTCCATGAGGTAAATGAAATCGAATTGTTAATTGAAACTGTATTTCATTGGAGAATATTTGGCCAATTGGAGAGTTCCTGTGACTTGTTTTAGTTATGATGAATGGCTTAATTTATTGAATAGTAATTTAACAGATCCACTATCAATTATTTTCAATAATAATAAATTCAAAAAGAGATTATTTCTTTAATTTGTTGTTATATTGATTTTTAATTCTTAATTAATTATGTGTGGTTAAAGATTGTTTGAATTTTTATATATAATTGATAACAAACAAGATTAATTCCAAAATTGAAATTGCTTTCAACTACTAGTTATCTTATTTATTGGAATGGTTAAGATTTACTAGTCCTATTTATTTTATAATGATTACCTATTCTTATTCTTATTCTTATTCTTATTTTGTTGATATTTTTGAAAAATGAATTAAATTACGATCAATTAGGATCTTAATTAAAAATAGAAAAGGAATGAAATAAAATAGAAAGAAAAAAATAGATCGAAATTCTAGAAATATGTATATATATTTGTATTCTACATATTATAAATCAAATAGAATAATGTAGAAATGTTGCTGGTTCTTGTTTCTTGTTTCTTGATATCTTGATATCTTGAAATCTTGAAATCTTGATGGATGTGTGTGTGGAAGTATGCAAGTGCTTGAATATTGCTTGAATCTTGAATAATAATCTCTTGGCGACAGTTGTCTCCGTTGTCGCCTCATCGATGATGTCTTCTTCTCTAACGATCAATAATGATGAATGAGTTCCAGTTGTCGATTACAATATTCATGCTCACGTTACAATCATTAACTCAAATCGCCACAATCGCAACGATAGTTGCTACCGTGGTAACCAGTAACCATGTGGAGTGTTTTTATCGTTGTGGACGACCCCTGGACCTCTACTACTGGATGTAGTGCATCTTCTTGGCTGCAAATAGCTGACGCTGTTCTTCTAGCCAATGCCAAGCACAAGCGATGAGGGATTTTCGAGGAGGAAATGAAACAATGAAGCTTGAGTAGTCAATCTGGAAGGATATGAGATGAACTTATGGAAAATAATTGAATAGGAATCGTTTGGATGCTACAATAGAATAGAATAATGTAGAATATCTTCTTTCTTCTTCTTCTGTTGTGATAGTTAGTTCGATAATTACCATTGAAATCAATTTTATGATTTTTATATGAATTTGATTGATTTCAATTGAAAGATTTCTATTTTTTTCTTTTCTTTTCAATTATTATGAAAAAAATGGTTGATATAATTAATCTGTAAAAAATTTAATTTAATGAATTTTTTAATAATTTTTCTAGATAATTGTGACATTAATTTAGTTAATATCATTAATATATGTTATTACCTGATAATTTGTGATATTTTTCTTTTCGAATTCCATTGTAGCAGTTCATCTTCTTCCTTCTCTCCCATTTTCATTTGGATTTGGATTTTCAGTTGATTTATTGCTAATTCCTCTAGCGATAATAAAAAGTGCAGCTTTTTTAGAGGATAGCTAGGAAGGTGGAGGTCGGTCGCAATAGGATACGATACTCATACCGCTGTGAGAGCCGGGCGGCACCCGAAATCGCAATAGGATACGATACTCATACCGCTGTGAGAGCGGCAGAGCGATTTAGAAGCCCATTCCCGTCCAAAACATCCCAGAATTTAGCCCTCAACCCCGTCCCCTCCTCTTCATCCCCCTATTTCCCATTTTCCCACCCCTCCTCTTAAACCCTACCCCTCCTACCACCCCTCCTCTTCATCCCCCTACCCACCCGATACACAGACTCACACACCCCGGGACTTGGCCATCAGTTGTCCCAATATTAGTTCCTCCAGCGCAAATAGCACACTATTGGAACTAATATCAGGACAACTACAATGTTGGTGAGTGTAGACGGCACCCGAGGGTGCAATACGAGACGATACTCGTACCGCTGTGAGAGCCTGTATATTTCCTCCCGCAACCTATCTAAAAACCCATTCCCGTCCAAAACATCCCTTAGGGCTGCGGCAGGTCGTCCCTAAAAACAAAAAAAGAAAATGGATCCATTTCATTAATTCGATTGAAAACAATGGAATTGAAATAATTCGATAACTAAGTAAAAAATCGGCAGTGTCTCCACTCGAGCCTCTCTCAATTGGAATTGAATAAACCTATTCTATTTCAATTTCATTGAATTAATGAAATTAGAAATTAAAATTAATAAATAATATTTATTAAACCAGCGCGTGTTTGGCTCTTTGTTGATGGCACCACGTTACGTTATGTGCTCGCGCTGGCGCGTGATGGCCAAACAATTAATTCCGGTACTTTCAGCGATTCAATAAAGGTGAAATTCTATATCTAGCAGTTTTCTACAATTATTAACAATTATAATCATAGGAAAAACTATCAAACCTATATCTTCAGTTTAGAGGAGAAAAAATCAAAACATGGTAAGTAATGAATGACCTTCTTCCGAAAGAGCTACATTTCTCAAAAGTTGATAGAAAACTATGAATTTTGAATAATGCCCGTGTACCAAATTGCATTATTCTAGCTCCAACCGTTTTTACGTAATCTTATCTACATACACACACACACACACACACACACACACACACACAGATATTATTCTCAATCTTATTTTAGTGAAAATGACTCAGGGACCTTCAAAACATCCAAATCTCGACAACGAAAATACTATCTCTGGCGAGATAGTAAAAATCAATAAATAATATCCACTTACCGTATTTAGGGGGGCCCCAAACTCTTCAAAAGAAGAGGATGAGGCCGATGAGGATGAGGATGATAATGATGATTGTGATGATGATAATGATGATGAAGTTGACGTTGATGGTGAATTCTGAAATTAAGAAAAGTAATTTTTCTTTTAAATTGGCTTACTTGAAAAAAAAAAAAAAAAAACATTTGAAATATCATTTTATAAATTATTTACTTCAAAATGATAGTAAATTTGGATCTAAAAATAGAAAAAGAAAAAAATGGTATTAGTCAAGAAATTAATTACAATAATTTTCATAATATTAATAGAAAAAACTTTCTTTTTTTTTTATAATAATAATAATAATCTTTATTTGCCTTTGCCAATTCGGCATACAAATTATACAATTTCATCTTTTACAATAAAAAACAAAAAAAACAAAACACAAAAACATCTAATTTAAATTTAAGAGTTTTTTTCTCCCTTTTTTCTCACTCACAACTCACAAATCTCTCAGTTTTTATTAAATATATACAATCATTGAAGGTTACAATGCGCTTAAATTAAATATAATAACTTCATTATACTTATATACAAACAACAATAACAAAACCCTGCCCGTCCTTTGTCAACTAGGTATATAAATCTCATCGAATTTTTGTTCACAAAATTTTACAGTAACAATATAATAACAATAATAATAATATAATCTTTATTTGCCTTTGCCAATTCGACATACAAATTACACAATTTCATCTTTCACAAAAAAAACAAAAAAACAAAAACATTTAATTCAAATTTAGGAGTTTTTTTTTTTCCTTACTCATAACTCAAATATATTCAATTAAAATATTTATTCTTTTACAAAGTAATGAACAGTTGATCTCCTCTCTATTTGTCATAATAACAATATTAATAAGAAGAAACGACTGAAAGTGGAAAATTCCTCGTCATTCGTTCATGACGAAGGATCTCACCCTCAGTGCGTTCGTAATGAAATTATGAAGGTCTGTCAGTTGGGTCTCGTTCCCTACGTTTAGTAGTATTTCTATATAATTACCCTCGTGAACTTCCTCACATGGATACACATACTTCATGATGAACTCCTTTCTTTGTGAAGCGTAGACAGGGCATTCCATCAAGAAGTGGTATAGATCTTCATTTTTGATTAAATTGCACAGGGTGCAGATTTGATTTGGGTCCAGAGTATGTTTGTTTCTTCCCACGTAGAATTGTACTTGTCTTGCGTTTGTCGTTCTTAGTTGTATAAAAGTCCCCGATTTAACTAGAGCATATCGGTGTCCAATCAAATGATTTCTAGTGAAGTCTAGTCTCCTGTATAGTGGTGAGTAATTGGAGGCCTCTAGGTTGTTTAAGTCCTGTAAAATGTATAGGTCTGTCAAAGTCTCTATTAGTTCGTCCAAGAGTCTTCTATAGTCTGTCGGGTTTTGAAGGGTCCAAATGTCAGGCTTGTTGGCCGCGACGAAGAAAGATCTCAGTTGGGCTACCCAGTTGTATCTCTCGTCAACGTCACTGAGATTGCTTAGATGTAAAAGCCTATCGTAGCATAATCTGGGAAGTCTTTTTGAGGGCATTTCCAATATCTTGCAAAGCCACTTCACTGCCCGCCTTACAACCAGTACAATGACTCTGGGTCGGCCGAATTCCGTCCTAATTATATAGCCCGGCGTTGATCTATCGAGTGTGAAAAAGGATTTAAAGAAGAACGTCTGGGCCATCTCAATTATTTTAGGGTAGCGCAACGCCCACAACTCCGAATTATATAACAACATCCCCAGCATGCAAGCTTGGTATACACTTATTAGACCGCCATATGCCATATATTTTGACTTTCTTAGTGTTGCCCCCATTGTGGTGAAAGCCAATTTTGCCTTCTTCACCATAGCTTTAGATGTAACATTAAATAGACCCGAGGAGCAAACAGTTACGCCCAAATAGATATAACTGTTCACTATTTCCATCTCCTTTCCTCCAAGAAAAAATCTTGTCCCCCTGGGAACAACACCAGCCCTGCGGAATATCATTATTTTCGATTTTTTGGTGTTGACCTCTAGCAAATTTTCCTCACAATATTCCGCTAACGCGTCTAAAGTATGGGTCAACTCTCTTGGCGTGTTCGCAAATAGTACTAGGTCATCAGCATAAAATATACATCGCACCTCGACATAGCCATTAATATTAACCCCAGCGATGCCCTTTTTACCCAGAAAGATGTCAAAATCACTCATAAACAAGGAAAACAGCAGAGGGCTAAGAGAGTCTCCTTGGAGAACCCCACTTGTCATCAATATTTCTCTGGACTTCTCACCGTTAATTTCAACGGTAGTTCTGGCTTCATCATAAAATGATCTGACTATGTTTACCATCTTAGAGGACACGCCAATAAAATAGAGCTTCCTCCAGAGGAGATTGCGGTCCACACTGTCAAATGCCCTCTTAAAATCTATGAAGGCGCAAAACAATTTACCTCCTCTCAACCTGAGTTTGATGTTTATCAGGGAGTTAAGAATGAACAGATTATCCGTACAACCGCGACCTTTTCTGAAGCCGGATTGGCATTCGGGTATTTTCTCATTGTCTTCCGCCCAAGCATATAACCTATTTGTCATTATCTGAGTAAATATCTTAGTTATATTGTTAATTAAGGAGATCCCTCTGTAGTTCTCCGGCTGAAGTGGGTTACCTTTTTTAAATTGTAGGAACATCTTAACCGGCGACCACGCTCTGGGAAATCTCTCCTCCTGTAAAATATTGTTAAATACTTTCTTCATATATTGCTTTCCCTGTAGGTTCATATTCTTGTAGAACTCGTAAGGAATCAAGTCAGGACCTGGGGCTTTGCCGTTCTTGAGGCTCTGGAGCACCGTCTCAATCTCCCCCAGATCTATCTCTACATCCAACGACTCATTCACAATTCTTCTGGAATTGATTTGTTCAAAAGCACGGGAAGGGGAGCTGAGTGATGTGAAATATTCTTCCCATGTTCTTATAGGGATCGGGTTAGGTGTGTAGCCCGCGTTTCTAGCTCGCAACGCTTTCCAGAATTCCGAGGGGTTCTTAGTATCACGGAGTTTCTTGGATAAATCATCCAGGTAGGCCTCTTTACTTTTATTTAAAAGAGTTTTATAGGCTTTTTTGCTATCGATGTAGTTACCTCTGCTAGCTTCATCAAAATTGTACCTTTTGCAGACGGACAGAGAAGTTGCAATTCTTTTCTTTGCTAACTTACACTCTTTATTGAACCATGGTTTATCATATCCCTTACAAGCTGTTGTTCGCCTTTTCATTGTTCTTATTAATTGTAGATCCTCAGCAGCTCCCACTATGGAGTCTCTAAGTTTTTCACATTGTTGGTCTATGTCTTGAGTCTCAATTGAAATAAGTCTATCCAACAGTTTCAAGTTGTAGTCCCTCTTTAGTCCGTCTGACCAAAAAAATTTCTTTATTTCAATCGGTGGCGGCTTCGAAGAACCAAAGTTAGAGTCCACTCCCTCTCCGTGACCTCCAAGTCCTAGAGAAACGGTAACTGGAATATGGTCTGAAGTAGAGCCTACGTTGCCCAACCCCAAGTCAACAATGTATTCCATCAGACCATAACTCACCCAACAAAGGTCAATGACAGATTTGCCCCTATTGTTCACGAACGTAAATTGGGCTGGGTTATCTGAAATGGTCCGACCATTTAGAGCTAACATGCCGTTATCTTCCATAAACTCAACCAAATGTCTTCCTCTGCCGTTGGTTATCTGGTCAAGAGAATGTCTATCGGGTTCTAGGAAGGTCTGGGAACAAGAATCGCAGTCGATCTTGTTCAGGTTACCTATGCGAGCATTGAAATCGCCGACAATCATTAATTTCTCTGAAAGAAGAGTCATACTCGGCATGATCTCTCCTAGAGACTCCAGACAATATGTAATGTCGTTATTTGGAGAGAAGTAAATGATACCCAGAATCATCACAAGGCAATCCTTAACGACTTTAAGAAACAAATACAGATTGGACTGTTCCAGGATTTCAAACGAGCAGCCGTCTCTCACATAGACCATGATTCCGCCACTTGCTCTTCCCTTAGATTTTTCTTTTATTGCTGGGTTAAAAATCATGTTATAGTTATTAAGAAGTAAACCACTAGGGGGTGGCGTGATAAGCCAGGTCTCGTAGGCACATATTAGATCTAGTCGATCATCCCGACCCAGGTCATTCATGGCAGCATCTCTAAAGTTCGAAAAGCCTTGGCAGTTCCAAAAGATAATTTTCATATTGAGACGTTCTAGTTTTTTGGAATAGACTCTTGTACAGGGACAGCGGTATCGTCAGCAGTAGGCGCTACAAATTTCTGGTCATCATGCAGTCTCCCTTTGAAGACTGAAATTAGGGTTCCCTCCGGCCATGCCTCCTGGCTTAGTATTTTTTCCAGCTCTGGTTCCTCTATGGAAATATGGAAGGACGAGTAAGTACTGTAGCGGGTTTTCATTTTAGTACATTCCGCCGAGGAAACCTTCAGAGCGCCTTTCAGGTGGTCCATGATAATTCCATCATCTGTCTCTGGTGACAAACGGGTGACAAAAATTGCTTTTCTTGGGGGTCGCTTTGCTGCAATCTGGATGGAAGAGTGAGCACCCCTACAAACCATTGATTGCTTGTCATTCCTTTTCTTATTCTTGTGGGAAACTATTTGAAATTTCTGGGTTGAATCTTCCCCCGTTTCCGACACAGTTTTTGGAGTTTTTATTTTGGACGATTTGCCAGCCATGTTGGCATATGATGGAGTTGTGTTTATTATAGAACTGCTAGGTGGGGATAACCCAACCTTCGAAGACTGCCTGGCGCCAAGTCTTATTAGCTCCTTCAGTTCTTTGTTTTCCTTTTTTAAGCATGTCATTTCCCTATTCAATGTGTCAATCTTTTTTATATAAAAATTAAAACAAATTCAAACAAATACAAACAGATACTTACAGCCGAAAAGTGGTTAAAATGGTTTAAATTTTGGGTTGGTGTAGCCGAAAATATAATGCTATGAGTTTCGAATATCTAAAATAAACAAAAAAAGAAAGAAAGAAAAAAATTAATATAAATGAGAAATTTAAATTGGGTGAACTATAATAAATAAAAATTAAACTTACTTGGATGAATGATGGATGATAAATGATATGCCGAAACTATAAATAAAAAAAAAATAAAATTTTTATTAATAAATTTATTTTTATGAATATTATAAAATAAAATAGTGATGTAAAATGATAGGAATTTTTATAATTGAGTGAATATACATATTTATATATTTTTAATATATAATTTACTATTTATTATTTATGATAAATAAATTCAATATTGCAACTTACAGATGATCCCCAAATGATAGGCCGAAAAGTATTCTGAAAATAATAAAAATAAAACAACCAATTATTAATAGTCTTGATATGGATATAGTTTAATAGAAATTTATAAGAAATCATATGCAAAAATAATAATAATAATGAAATAATGATTTGTACTTACATTCATTTCTAAATTAATGTTCGAATTATTATTATTTTCTTCCACCTGAAACAAAAACAACTCATCTATTATTGAATAAATTATAGTTTCTATTTTGCTACATTTTGCTGTTACTTTTCAAAATAGAAATTAAATTCCAAATTACAAATGGTATTCTTTATTTTTGTTTCTTTCATAGATAATAAAAAAAAATAATTATAAAATATTAAAACTTTGAATTATTATTTATTTCACAAATTGAATTTTTTTTTTTTTTTTTTTTTTGAATTAATTATTAGAAATGTTCTTTTCATGGATTCCTGTTCCAACGATCTTTTTATTCTAAATTTATTGTATACAATTTTCTTTTTTTTCAATATTATACCTACCCATTCCTAACTCATACTATACTAGATATAAAATTGAAAATAAAAATAAAAAAAATTGTATTGAGAAAAATTGGATCCTAATTATAATATTGGTATGTCTATAGGGAGAGGAAAATGAAAAATTTAGATTGAATAAAATTCAAAGAAGAAGAGAAAAAATAGAATCACAAACGTTAATAAAATGATTTGTTTTTTATATGGGAATTTTTGTTCCAAATTAATAATTTTAATAATTATTTTGATGTTTGAAATGAATCAAGATTCCATTTTCGTAGTAATAATTGAAATATTCGATTTTTTGGATTATTTACTTCAATAGGAAGACAAACCAACTATTCTACTAACCTCCACGACTTCCTCCTCTTCTTCAACCCCTTTCAAACAACAAAAAACTTTTTTAATTAATCTAAACATCTTAAGTTCACAAATTGATAGCATGAACGAAGAATCCATGGAAACTTGGCCCTTTTTATACTTTTTTCAACAATCGGATTTGTGAATCTCCAAGGTGCTTCTTTCTTTCTTTTTCCCCATCTTCATCGCAATTCCTTGTTTAATTTTATAAATAAATATAAATAAATACAAGTAATTTTTCTTTACCATACCATGTAAAAATTATACGTTATTTTGGATTAATTATTATTTTATTAAAACAAAACCAAAAAAAATAGAGTGATTCTATTTATTTATAATCCTTACTATTTAGACAAGATTTATTAATTAAAGGATTGATTGATTATCTATGAATTATAATCTTTTCAATATACATATAATATATACATCTACAAGTAAGTAAGTACTTAGTAATAGAAGATTTTATGAAATTGGTTTTTTTATTTTTCTCTCTCAACATTTCTTTTTCTTTCCATTTCAGTATACTAGAATAGTATAGTATAAGATAGACAAAAGTAAATTATTCCAATCTTTCGTTTCTCTTGATACTTTTTATTGATCAAAGACGAAAAATCCAAGAGTGTACCTTTCCAAGTGCATTCTAATCTAATCTAAGATATCAGATATTCATCAGTGAATTTCTTGTTTAGCATCTTCAAAAGAACGCACTAGGACGATACAATCCATCAACAACGACCTTTCTCCTAATACATTGAATCCATTGTATACCTAGAATGTTTTTAGCAAATCATTAATAATAACAAAATGTAAATGAATAAGAATTGCTTTCACTATCCAATAAAAACGAAACTAAAAAATGGTTTATCCTCAACGACACTAATCATTTGTAAAAAGGAGATATGGAAATGAAAATATATATAAAAAGCTAATTGTTATACTTACGACTTGTCTTTTCATATCGATAGAATATTTGTCCTTTATTGGAAATATTTCTTGGCGGATCTATAGAAAGATATCTGATATATATCAATTAAATTAAAAAAAAAAATGGGGAATCTATATGGAAACGATTAACCGGATTTGGACAAGGCACTGGGAAAGTATTAAAACGAGATCCCCATGTACGTGTAATTCAGTAAATGTATGAATATCATTTCAATATTAAAAAACATAAAATTAAGTTGATTAATAATTTTGTTAAATTCTAAACATGGATAGGTTTGAAATAACAAAAATCGGCAGTGTCTCCACTAGACTATCTCGCAAATTGGAATTGGATTAATTAACATCGATTATATTTCAATTCAATTATAAAATAAAATTAGGAAAGAATATTTATTAAAACAGCATGTGTTGGACTCTTTGTTGATAACACCACGTCACGTGCCGGCGCGTGATTGGCAGTAAACGTATTAAAAAATTAAAAAAAGGAATTGCGGTACTTTCAGCGATTCAATAAAGGTTCTATTCTCTTCTAGATTTCTAGTTTTATACAATATCGAATCATGTAATCATCAACTATCCAACCTATCCCTTTATTTTTAGTCAGTTTAGAGGAAAAAAAAAAATCAAAACGTGTGTGGTAAGTAATGAATGACCTTCTTCCGAAAGAGAATTTTCAATAATAATGGGATGGTTTGGGTGCTCATCAATTGACATCTTTCCAGCTGCTGTTTTCAAAAGAAGTCTTGCCATACGAATCACTAACCTCTCTAATGAGAAAGCGTCTTAAGAAGAAGAATGAATTGAATACATTTATCTTTCATTTTTAATATTTATATTGAGGTTGACAAAAAAGAAGATGAAATTAATAAAAACAAAATGAAAATTTTATA
This sequence comes from Labia minor, assembly GCA_963082975.1. Taxonomy (NCBI): domain Eukaryota; kingdom Metazoa; phylum Arthropoda; class Insecta; order Dermaptera; family Spongiphoridae; genus Labia; species Labia minor. Next base: position 7,603,005 of record OY720349.1, read on the forward strand.
TTTTATTTATAAATTTATTATTATAATAAGATAAAATTCAAGTTTAATATTTAGAAAATTCACAGAAAAAGCTTGATTTTTTTTTTTACAAATATTTCACTAAGAAAAATCTCTTTGTCTTATTTTATCTGATCTTAATATTTTTTTAATTATTATCATATATTTATTATTAATTTAAATATGGAGATAAAATATTCATGGGTCTAATCTATTAAAAATATTCTTAATTATTTCAATTTTTAAAAAAATTTTGAGAAATCCTATAATAAATAATATGTATAGATATATTATATAACGATAAAAAATAAAAAATGGAACAAATTGATATAAAAAATATAAAATTTATCTTAAACTTTAATCGAGTTGAATTTTGATTAAAAGATATAAATTATAATCAATTTTTTGTAATGAAAAGCGCAATTACTTAAGAAATATAAGATCTATTTTAAAATAATTAATAATTTATTATTTAGAATCAAAAATTGAAAAAAATAATATAAAAAAATATAAATATTATCTTAATATTTAATCGAGTTGAATTTTGAATGAAATATATAAATTATAATCAATTTTTTGTAATGAAAAGCGCAATTACTCAAGAAATATAAGATCTATTTTAAAATAATTAATAATTTATTATTTAGAATCAAAAATTGAAAAAAATAATATAAAAAATATAAATATTATCTTAATATTTAATCGAGTTGAATTTTGAATAAAATATATAAATTATAATCAATTTTTTGTAATGAAAAGCGCAATTACTCAAGAAATATAAGAGCTATCTTAAAATAATTAATAATTTATTATTTAGAATCAAAAATTGAACAAATTGATATAAAAAATATAAAATTTATCTTAATATTTAATCGAGTTGAATTTTGAATAAAATATATAAATTATAATCAAATTTTTGTAATGAAAACCGCAAATACTCAAGAAATATAAGAGATATATTAAAATAATTAATAATTTATTATTTAGATTCAAAAATTTAACAAATTAATATAAAAATATAAAATTTATCTTAATCTTTAATCGAGTTGAATTTTGAATAAAATATATAAATTATAATCAATTTTTTGTAATGAAAATTCGCAATTACTCATGATATATAAGCGATATCTTAAATTTATTAATAATTTATTATTTAGAATGAAAAATTGAACAAATTAATATAAAAAATATAAAATTTATCTTAATCTTTAATCGAATTGAATTTTGAATAAAATATATAAATTATAATCAATTTTTTGTAATGAAAAGCGCAATTACTCAAGAAATATAAGATCTATTTTAAAATAATTAATAATTTATTATTTAGAATCAAAAATTGAAAAAAATAATATAAAAAAATATAAATATTATCTTAATATTTAATCGAGTTGAATTTTGAATGAAATATATAAATTATAATCAATTTTTTGTAATGAAAAGCGCAATTACTCAAGAAATATAAGATCTATTTTAAAATAATTAATAATTTATTATTTAGAATCAAAAATTGAAAAAAATAATATAAAAAATATAAATATTATCTTAATATTTAATCGAGTTGAATTTTGAATAAAATATATAAATTATAATCAATTTTTTGTAATGAAAAGCGCAATTACTCAAGAAATATAAGAGCTATCTTAAAATAATTAATAATTTATTATTTAGAATCAAAAATTGAACAAATTGATATAAAAAATATAAAATTTATCTTAATATTTAAAAGAGTTGAATTTTGAATAAAATATATAAATTATAATCAAATTTTTGTAATGAAAACCGCAAATACTCAAGAAATATAAGAGATATATTAAAATAATTAATAATTTATTATTTAGATTCAAAAATTTAACAAATTAATATAAAAATATAAAATTTATCTTAATCTTTAATCGAGTTGAATTTTGAATAAAATATATAAATTATAATCAATTTTTTGTAATGAAAATTCGCAATTACTCATGATATATAAGCGATATCTTAAATTTATTAATAATTTATTATTTAGAATGAAAAATTGAACAAATTAATATAAAAAATATAAAATTTATCTTAATCTTTAATCGAATTGAATTTTGAATAAAATATATAAATTATAATCAATTTTTTGTAATGAAAAGCGCAATTACTCAAGAAATATAAGATCTATTTTAAAATAATTAATAATTTATTATTTAGAATCAAAAATTGAAAAAAATAATATAAAAAAATATAAATATTATCTTAATATTTAATCGAGTTGAATTTTGAATGAAATATATAAATTATAATCAATTTTTTGTAATGAAAAGCGCAATTACTCAAGAAATATAAGATCTATTTTAAAATAATTAATAATTTATTATTTAGAATCAAAAATTGAAAAAAATAATATAAAAAATATAAATATTATCTTAATATTTAATCGAGTTGAATTTTGAATAAAATATATAAATTATAATCAATTTTTTGTAATGAAAAGCGCAATTACTCAAGAAATATAAGAGCTATCTTAAAATAATTAATAATTTATTATTTAGAATCAAAAATTGAACAAATTGATATAAAAAATATAAAATTTATCTTAATATTTAAAAGAGTTGAATTTTGAATAAAATATATAAATTATAATCAAATTTTTGTAATGAAAACCGCAAATACTCAAGAAATATAAGAGATATATTAAAATAATTAATAATTTATTATTTAGATTCAAAAATTTAACAAATTAATATAAAAATATAAAATTTATCTTAATCTTTAATCGAGTTGAATTTTGAATAAAATATATAAATTATAATCAATTTTTTGTAATGAAAATTCGCAATTACTCATGATATATAAGCGATATCTTAAATTTATTAATAATTTATTATTTAGAATGAAAAATTGAACAAATTAATATAAAAAATATAAAATTTATCTTAATCTTTAATCGAATTGAATTTTGAATAAAATATATAAATTATAATCAATTTTTTGTAATGAAAAGCGCAATTACTCAAGAAATATAAGATCTATTTTAAAATAATTAATAATTTATTATTTAGAATCAAAAATTGAAAAAAATAATATAAAAAATATAAAATTTATCTTAATATTTAATCGAGTTGAATTTTGAATAAAATATATAAATTATAATCAATTTTTTGTAATGAAAAGCGCAATTACTCAAGAAATATAAGAGCTATCTTAAAATAATTAATAATTTATTATTTAGAATCAAAAATTGAACAAATTGATATAAAAAATATAAAATTTATCTTAATATTTAATCGAGTTGAATTTTGAATAAAATATATAAATTATAATCAAATTTTTGTAATGAAAACCGCAAATACTCAAGAAATATAAGAGATATATTAAAATAATTAATAATTTATTATTTAGATTCAAAAATTTAACAAATTAATATAAAAATATAAAATTTATCTTAATCTTTAATCGAGTTGAATTTTGAATAAAATATATAAATTATAATCAATTTTTTGTAATGAAAAGCGCAATTACTCAAGAAATATAAGATCTATTTTAAAATAATTAATAATTTATTATTTAGTATCAAAAATTGAAAAAAATAATATAAAAAATATAAATATTATCTTAATATTTAATCGAGTTGAATTTTGAATGAAATATATAGATTATAATCAATTTTTTGTAATGAAAAGCGCAATTACTCAAGAAATATAAGATCTATTTTAAAATAATTAATAATTTATTATTTAGAATCAAAAATTGAAAAAAATAATATAAAAAATATAAATATTATCTTAATATTTAATCGAGTTGAATTTTGAATAAAATATATAAATTATAATCAAATTTTTGTAATGAAAACCGCAAATACTCAAGAAATATAAGAGATATCTTAAAATAATTAATAATTTATTATTTAGATTCAAAAATTGAACAAATTAATATAAAAAATATAAAATTTATCTTAATCTTTAATCGAGTTGAATTTTGAATAAAATATATAAATTATAATCAATTTTTTGTAATGAAAATTCGCAATTACTCATGATATATAAGCGATATCTTAAATTAATTAATAATTTATTATTTAGAATGAAAAATTGAACAAATTAATATAAAAAATATAAAATTTATCTTAATCTTTAATCGAATTGAATTTTGAATAAAATATATAAATTATAATCAATTTTTTGTAATGAAAAGCGCAATTACTCAAGAAATATAAGATATTTTTTAAAATAATTAATAATTTATTATTTAGAATCAAAAATTGAAAAAAATAATATAAAAAATATAAATATTATCTTAATATTTAATCGAGTTGAATTTTGAATAAAATATATAAATTATAATCAATTTTTTGTAATGAAAAGCGCAATTACTCAAGAAATATAAGAGCTATCTTAAAATAATTAATAATTTATTATTTAGAATCAAAAATTGAACAAATTGATATAAAAAATATAAAATTTATCTTAATATTTAAAAGAGTTGAATTTTGAATAAAATATATAAATTATAATCAAATTTTTGTAATGAAAACCGCAAATACTCAAGAAATATAAGAGATATATTAAAATAATTAATAATTTATTATTTAGATTCAAAAATTTAACAAATTAATATAAAAATATAAAATTTATCTTAATCTTTAATCGAGTTGAATTTTGAATAAAATATATAAATTATAATCAATTTTTTGTAATGAAAATTCGCAATTACTCATGATATATAAGCGATATCTTAAATTTATTAATAATTTATTATTTAGAATGAAAAATTGAACAAATTAATATAAAAAATATAAAATTTATCTTAATCTTTAATCGAATTGAATTTTGAATAAAATATATAAATTATAATCAATTTTTTGTAATGAAAAGCGCAATTACTCAAGAAATATAAGATCTATTTTAAAATAATTAATAATTTATTATTTAGTATCAAAAATTGAAAAAAATAATATAAAAAATATAAATATTATCTTAATATTTAATCGAGTTGAATTTTGAATGAAATATATAGATTATAATCAATTTTTTGTAATGAAAAGCGCAATTACTCAAGAAATATAAGATCTATTTTAAAATAATTAATAATTTATTATTTAGAATCAAAAATTGAAAAAAATAATATAAAAAATATAAATATTATCTTAATATTTAATCGAGTTGAATTTTGAATAAAATATATAAATTATAATCAAATTTTTGTAATGAAAACCGCAAATACTCAAGAAATATAAGAGATATCTTAAAATAATTAATAATTTATTATTTAGATTCAAAAATTGAACAAATTAATATAAAAAATATAAAATTTATCTTAATCTTTAATCGAGTTGAATTTTGAATAAAATATATAAATTATAATCAATTTTTTGTAATGAAAATTCGCAATTACTCATGATATATAAGCGATATCTTAAATTAATTAATAATTTATTATTTAGAATGAAAAATTGAACAAATTAATATAAAAAATATAAAATTTATCTTAATCTTTAATCGAGTTGAATTTTGAATAAAATATATAAATTATAATCAATTTTTTGTAATGAAAAGCGCAATTACTCAAGAAATATAAGATCTATTTTAAAATAATTAATAATTTATTATTTAGAATGAAAAATTGAACAAATTAATATAAAAAATATAAAATTTATCTTAATCTTTAATCGAGTTGAATTTTGAATAAAATATATAAATTATAATCAATTTTTTGTAATGAAAATTCGCAATTACTCATGATATATAAGCGATATCTTAAATTAATTAATAATTTATTATTTAGAATGAAAAATTGAACAAATTAATATAAAAAATATAAAATTTATCTTAATCTTTAATCGAGTTGAATTTTGAATAAAATATATAAATTATAATCAATTTTTTGTAATGAAAAGCGCAATTACTCAAGAAATATAAGATATTTTTTAAAATAATTAATAATTTATTATTTAGAATCAAAAATTGAAAAAAATAATATAAAAAATATAAATATTATCTTAATATTTAATCGAGTTGAATTTTGAATGAAATATATAGATTATAATCAATTTTTTGTAATGAAAAGCGCAATTACTCAAGAAATATAAGATCTATTTTAAAATAATTAATAATTTATTATTTAGAATCAAAAATTGAAAAAAATAATATAAAAAATATAAATATTATCTTAATATTTAATCGAGTTGAATTTTGAATAAAATATATAAATTATAATCAATTTTTTGTAATGAAAAGCGCAATTACTCAAGAAATATAAGAGCTATCTTAAAATAATTAATAATTTATTATTTAGAATCAAAAATTGAACAAATTGATATAAAAAATATAAAATTTATCTTAATATTTAAATGAGTTGAATTTTGAATAAAATATATAAATTATAATCAATTTTTTGTAATGAAAAGCGAAATTACTCAAGAAATATAAGAGCTATCTTAAAATAATTCATAATTTATTATTTAGATTCAAAAATTGAACAAATTAATATAAAAAATATAAAATTTATCTTAATCTTTAAATGAGTTGAATTTTGAATAAAATATATAAATTATAATCAATTTTTTGTAAAGAAAAGCGCAATTACTCATGAAATATAAGAGATATCTTAAAATAATTAATAATATATTATTTAGAATCAAAAATTGAACAAATTGATCTAAAAAGTATAAAAATTATATTAAAATTCAAAAGAGAAGAATTTTGATTAAAATATATAAATTATAAACCTGTTTTTGTAATGAAAATTCGCAATTACTCATGAAATATAAGAGATATTTTAAAATAATTAATAATTTATTATTTAGAATGAAAAATTGAACAAATTAATATAAAAAATATAAAATTTATCTTAATCTTTAATCGAGTTGAATTTTGAATAAAATATATAAATTATAATCAATTTTTTGTAATGAAAATTCGCAATTACTCATGATATATAAGCGATATCTTAAATTAATTAATAATTTATTATTTAGAATGAAAAATTGAACAAATTAATATAAAAAATATAAAATTTATCTTAATCTTTAATCGAATTGAATTTTGAATAAAATATATAAATTATAATCAATTTTTTGTAATGAAAAGCGCAATTACTCAAGAAATATAAGATATTTTTTAAAATAATTAATAATTTATTATTTAGAATCAAAAATTGAAAAAAATAATATAAAAAATATAAATATTATCTTAATATTTAATCGAGTTGAATTTTGAATGAAATATATAGATTATAATCAATTTTTTGTAATGAAAAGCGCAATTACTCAAGAAATATAAGATCTATTTTAAAATAATTAATAATTTATTATTTAGAATCAAAAATTGAAAAAAATAATATAAAAAATATAAATATTATCTTAATATTTAATCGAGTTGAATTTTGAATAAAATATATAAATTATAATCAATTTTTTGTAATGAAAAGCGCAATTACTCAAGAAATATAAGAGCTATCTTAAAATAATTAATAATTTATTATTTAGAATCAAAAATTGAACAAATTGATATAAAAAATATAAAATTTATCTTAATATTTAAAAGAGTTGAATTTTGAATAAAATATATAAATTATAATCAAATTTTTGTAATGAAAACCGCAAATACTCAAGAAATATAAGAGATATATTAAAATAATTAATAATTTATTATTTAGATTCAAAAATTTAACAAATTAATATAAAAATATAAAATTTATCTTAATCTTTAATCGAGTTGAATTTTGAATAAAATATATAAATTATAATCAATTTTTTGTAATGAAAATTCGCAATTACTCATGATATATAAGCGATATCTTAAATTTATTAATAATTTATTATTTAGAATGAAAAATTGAACAAATTAATAAAAAAATATAAAATTTATCTTAATCTTTAATCGAGTTGAATTTTGAATAAAATATATAAATTATAATCAATTTTTTGTAAAGAAAAGCTCAATTACTCAAGAAATATAAGAGCTATCTTAAAATAATTAATAATTTATTATTTAGAATGAAAAATTGAACAAATTAATATAAAAAATATAAAATTTATCTTAATCTTTAATCGAGTTGAACTTTGAATAAAATATATAAATTATAATCAATTTTTTGTAATGAAAAGCGAAATTACTCAAGAAATATAAGAGATATCTTAAAATAATTAATAATTTATTATTTAGAATCAAAAATTGAACAAATTAATATAAAAAATATAAAATTTATCTTAATCTCTAATCGAGTTGAATTTTGAATAAAATATATAAATAATAATCAATTTTTTGTAATGAAAAGCGCAATTACTCAAGAAATATAAGATATTTTTTAAAATAATTAATAATTTATTATTTAGAATCAAAAATTGAAAAAAATAATATAAAAAATATAAATATTATCTTAATATTTAATCGAGTTGAATTTTGAATAAAATATATAAATTATAATCAATTTTTTGTAATGAAAAGCGCAATTACTCAAGAAATATAAGAGCTATCTTAAAATAATTAATAATTTATTATTTAGAATCAAAAATTGAACAAATTGATATAAAAAATATAAAATTTATCTTAATATTTAAAAGAGTTGAATTTTGAATAAAATATATAAATTATAATCAAATTTTTGTAATGAAAACCGCAAATACTCAAGAAATATAAGAGATATATTAAAATAATTAATAATTTATTATTTAGATTCAAAAATTTAACAAATTAATATAAAAATATAAAATTTATCTTAATCTTTAATCGAGTTGAATTTTGAATAAAATATATAAATTATAATCAATTTTTTGTAATGAAAATTCGCAATTACTCATGATATATAAGCGATATCTTAAATTTATTAATAATTTATTATTTAGAATGAAAAATTGAACAAATTAATATAAAAAATATAAAATTTATCTTAATCTTTAATCGAATTGAATTTTGAATAAAATATATAAATTATAATCAATTTTTTGTAATGAAAAGCGCAATTACTCAAGAAATATAAGATCTATTTTAAAATAATTAATAATTTATTATTTAGTATCAAAAATTGAAAAAAATAATATAAAAAATATAAATATTATCTTAATATTTAATCGAGTTGAATTTTGAATGAAATATATAGATTATAATCAATTTTTTGTAATGAAAAGCGCAATTACTCAAGAAATATAAGATCTATTTTAAAATAATTAATAATTTATTATTTAGAATCAAAAATTGAAAAAAATAATATAAAAAATATAAATATTATCTTAATATTTAATCGAGTTGAATTTTGAATAAAATATATAAATTATAATCAAATTTTTGTAATGAAAACCGCAAATACTCAAGAAATATAAGAGATATCTTAAAATAATTAATAATTTATTATTTAGATTCAAAAATTGAACAAATTAATATAAAAAATATAAAATTTATCTTAATCTTTAATCGAGTTGAATTTTGAATAAAATATATAAATTATAATCAATTTTTTGTAATGAAAATTCGCAATTACTCATGATATATAAGCGATATCTTAAATTAATTAATAATTTATTATTTAGAATGAAAAATTGAACAAATTAATATAAAAAATATAAAATTTATCTTAATCTTTAATCGAGTTGAATTTTGAATAAAATATATAAATTATAATCAATTTTTTGTAATGAAAATTCGCAATTACTCATGATATATAAGCGATATCTTAAATTAATTAATAATTTATTATTTAGAATGAAAAATTGAACAAATTAATATAAAAAATATAAAATTTATCTTAATCTTTAATCGAATTGAATTTTGAATAAAATATATAAATTATAATCAATTTTTTGTAATGAAAAGCGCAATTACTCAAGAAATATAAGATATTTTTTAAAATAATTAATAATTTATTATTTAGAATCAAAAATTGAAAAAAATAATATAAAAAATATAAATATTATCTTAATATTTAATCGAGTTGAATTTTGAATGAAATATATAGATTATAATCAATTTTTTGTAATGAAAAGCGCAATTACTCAAGAAATATAAGATCTATTTTAAAATAATTAATAATTTATTATTTAGAATCAAAAATTGAAAAAAATAATATAAAAAATATAAATATTATCTTAATATTTAATCGAGTTGAATTTTGAATAAAATATATAAATTATAATCAATTTTTTGTAATGAAAAGCGCAATTACTCAAGAAATATAAGAGCTATCTTAAAATAATTAATAATTTATTATTTAGAATCAAAAATTGAACAAATTGATATAAAAAATATAAAATTTATCTTAATATTTAAAAGAGTTGAATTTTGAATAAAATATATAAATTATAATCAAATTTTTGTAATGAAAACCGCAAATACTCAAGAAATATAAGAGATATATTAAAATAATTAATAATTTATTATTTAGATTCAAAAATTTAACAAATTAATATAAAAATATAAAATTTATCTTAATCTTTAATCGAGTTGAATTTTGAATAAAATATATAAATTATAATCAATTTTTTGTAATGAAAATTCGCAATTACTCATGATATATAAGCGATATCTTAAATTTATTAATAATTTATTATTTAGAATGAAAAATTGAACAAATTAATAAAAAAATATAAAATTTATCTTAATCTTTAATCGAGTTGAATTTTGAATAAAATATATAAATTATAATCAATTTTTTGTAAAGAAAAGCTCAATTACTCAAGAAATATAAGAGCTATCTTAAAATAATTAATAATTTATTATTTAGAATGAAAAATTGAACAAATTAATATAAAAAATATAAAATTTATCTTAATCTTTAATCGAGTTGAACTTTGAATAAAATATATAAATTATAATCAATTTTTTGTAATGAAAAGCGAAATTACTCAAGAAATATAAGAGATATCTTAAAATAATTAATAATTTATTATTTAGAATCAAAAATTGAACAAATTAATATAAAAAATATAAAATTTATCTTAATCTCTAATCGAGTTGAATTTTGAATAAAATATATAAATAATAATCAATTTTTTGTAATGAAAAGCGCAATTACTCAAGAAATATAAGAGATATAATAAAATAATTAATAATTTATTATTTAGAATCAAAAATTGAACCAATTAATATAAAAAATATAAATATTATCTTAATATTTAAATGAGTTGAATTTTGATTAAAATATATAAATTATAATCGTTTTTTTGTAATGAAAAGCGCAATTTATCAAGAAATATAAGAGATATCTTAAAATAATTAATAATTTATTATTTAAAATCAAAAATTGAACAAATTGATATAAAAAATATTAATAAAATCTGAATATTTAAAATTGATGAATTTTGCATGAAATATATAAATAAAATTGATTTTTTGTAATGAAAAACCCCAATTACTCAGGAAATATAAAAGAATTAAATATTTCTTATTTAAAATGAAAAATTGAACAAATTGATATAAAAAATATTAATATAATCTTAATATTTAGTATAGTTGAATTTTGAATCAAATATATAAATCAAATAGATTTTTTGTAATGAAAAAGCGCAATTACTAAGGAAATATAAAAGATATCTTAAAATAATTAAATATTTCTTATTTAAAATCGAAATTTGAACAAATTGATATAAAAAATATAAATATTATCTTAATATTTAAACGAGTTGAATTTTTCATAAGAGAAATAGGAGTAAACATTTTTATTTTATTTTCATATTTCGCGGCGTTCATAACTACACAACAACAAGTCCGCAACAAGTTATTGTTTGTTTTCTTTTTTTTCTTATCTCTGAGAGTTTTGTTGTCTTTTTTCTTTCTTATTCAAATATTCAAGTTTGAATACGATTAGAATAGATATATATTAAAAAGTATAGAGGCAATTTGATATATATTTAATGGTATGATGATTATATTGACGTATGTCTAATTTTAATTATTTCAACTTACAAGGTATTTATAAAAATCTAAATTCTTACTTTGTTTTTTATTTGATTGTACTTTCGATATTTGTTGTTTGTTTTTTTGTTTTTTCTTTTTGTGTTCTTGACATTGATATTAAAATCAAATCAATATTGTTATTATTAACTCTTTAGCATTAGGTAATTTTATTAGTTAATAAATGTTTATAAAACAAAGTTAGCCATTTTGTTTTATTATGCTCCCTGTTATTAACCTCCAAAAACTTAAGACTAAACCAGCATTTACAATCCACTTAATTAAACTGATTTTTTTATAACGTTTTTCTTAACTTCACTTGGCGTCTGTCTCTTTGTCTGTCTGTTCGCTCTTTTGACAAATTGAAATCGAAGAATTGTATATCAATATTTGATTTTTATGTACATATTTTAAAAAAAGAATAAAAAATATTTATTGGCAATAATTTTCTAAACAGTCTGTAAAGAATAACTAATAAACTTTGTTTTTTTAAAAGAAGCTAGGTATTTGAAATTTTATATAATCTATATTAGACCAAAAATAGACCAACTAATGAATTAATTGGCTACTTTAATGGATGATATGAATTAGGATGAAGATTAAGATATCGATGATCGATGAGGTGCAATTGCAAATAATTGATCTCTTGGAGATTTTTCTTTCTAGTATATAAATTTATTTTTAATTATAATATAAATGGAAAAGAATAGATATGTAAATGAATAACAAAATGGAGAATCAGAAACTTAGAAGCTATCAGTACAAGGATTTGATTCCGTCTTCCTTCTCATGGGACAGTGAGCGGGGCCCCCGATCACACACCTTTGGGAATCCCTCGATGGTTTTGGGTTGCACCGTCAGAGCAGCACTCGCCAAGAGTCAAAACCACCGGCAGTGTTCTCCAAATTTAACAATAGTAATTTTCCTAAATTTTGCGCCTTGCACTATCAGTTCATTTATAATTCTATTTTATAAATATTTCAGGAAAAAAGAAAAGTTGAACATCAAGAATTGTTCCATTTGAAAATAGATTATCACTATTGATGTCTGTACTACTACTACTTGGCGTTTCCAAAGTGATATGGGCGCGAAAGGAGACATTGTTTCTCATTCATTATCTCATTGGATCATTATCTAATGGATCATAAAAAATGAATATCTATAGTAGAATAAACACTATTTTTTTTTCATAATTAGTAGAAAAACGAGAAAATGAATTTCGAGGATGTTTCCATGAGGTAAATGAAATCGAATTGTTAATTGAAACTGTATTTCATTGGAGAATATTTGGCCAATTGGAGAGTTCCTGTGACTTGTTTTAGTTATGATGAATGGCTTAATTTATTGAATAGTAATTTAACAGATCCACTATCAATTATTTTCAATAATAATAAATTCAAAAAGAGATTATTTCTTTAATTTGTTGTTATATTGATTTTTAATTCTTAATTAATTATGTGTGGTTAAAGATTGTTTGAATTTTTATATATAATTGATAACAAACAAGATTAATTCCAAAATTGAAATTGCTTTCAACTACTAGTTATCTTATTTATTGGAATGGTTAAGATTTACTAGTCCTATTTATTTTATAATGATTACCTATTCTTATTCTTATTCTTATTCTTATTTTGTTGATATTTTTGAAAAATGAATTAAATTACGATCAATTAGGATCTTAATTAAAAATAGAAAAGGAATGAAATAAAATAGAAAGAAAAAAATAGATCGAAATTCTAGAAATATGTATATATATTTGTATTCTACATATTATAAATCAAATAGAATAATGTAGAAATGTTGCTGGTTCTTGTTTCTTGTTTCTTGATATCTTGATATCTTGAAATCTTGAAATCTTGATGGATGTGTGTGTGGAAGTATGCAAGTGCTTGAATATTGCTTGAATCTTGAATAATAATCTCTTGGCGACAGTTGTCTCCGTTGTCGCCTCATCGATGATGTCTTCTTCTCTAACGATCAATAATGATGAATGAGTTCCAGTTGTCGATTACAATATTCATGCTCACGTTACAATCATTAACTCAAATCGCCACAATCGCAACGATAGTTGCTACCGTGGTAACCAGTAACCATGTGGAGTGTTTTTATCGTTGTGGACGACCCCTGGACCTCTACTACTGGATGTAGTGCATCTTCTTGGCTGCAAATAGCTGACGCTGTTCTTCTAGCCAATGCCAAGCACAAGCGATGAGGGATTTTCGAGGAGGAAATGAAACAATGAAGCTTGAGTAGTCAATCTGGAAGGATATGAGATGAACTTATGGAAAATAATTGAATAGGAATCGTTTGGATGCTACAATAGAATAGAATAATGTAGAATATCTTCTTTCTTCTTCTTCTGTTGTGATAGTTAGTTCGATAATTACCATTGAAATCAATTTTATGATTTTTATATGAATTTGATTGATTTCAATTGAAAGATTTCTATTTTTTTCTTTTCTTTTCAATTATTATGAAAAAAATGGTTGATATAATTAATCTGTAAAAAATTTAATTTAATGAATTTTTTAATAATTTTTCTAGATAATTGTGACATTAATTTAGTTAATATCATTAATATATGTTATTACCTGATAATTTGTGATATTTTTCTTTTCGAATTCCATTGTAGCAGTTCATCTTCTTCCTTCTCTCCCATTTTCATTTGGATTTGGATTTTCAGTTGATTTATTGCTAATTCCTCTAGCGATAATAAAAAGTGCAGCTTTTTTAGAGGATAGCTAGGAAGGTGGAGGTCGGTCGCAATAGGATACGATACTCATACCGCTGTGAGAGCCGGGCGGCACCCGAAATCGCAATAGGATACGATACTCATACCGCTGTGAGAGCGGCAGAGCGATTTAGAAGCCCATTCCCGTCCAAAACATCCCAGAATTTAGCCCTCAACCCCGTCCCCTCCTCTTCATCCCCCTATTTCCCATTTTCCCACCCCTCCTCTTAAACCCTACCCCTCCTACCACCCCTCCTCTTCATCCCCCTACCCACCCGATACACAGACTCACACACCCCGGGACTTGGCCATCAGTTGTCCCAATATTAGTTCCTCCAGCGCAAATAGCACACTATTGGAACTAATATCAGGACAACTACAATGTTGGTGAGTGTAGACGGCACCCGAGGGTGCAATACGAGACGATACTCGTACCGCTGTGAGAGCCTGTATATTTCCTCCCGCAACCTATCTAAAAACCCATTCCCGTCCAAAACATCCCTTAGGGCTGCGGCAGGTCGTCCCTAAAAACAAAAAAAGAAAATGGATCCATTTCATTAATTCGATTGAAAACAATGGAATTGAAATAATTCGATAACTAAGTAAAAAATCGGCAGTGTCTCCACTCGAGCCTCTCTCAATTGGAATTGAATAAACCTATTCTATTTCAATTTCATTGAATTAATGAAATTAGAAATTAAAATTAATAAATAATATTTATTAAACCAGCGCGTGTTTGGCTCTTTGTTGATGGCACCACGTTACGTTATGTGCTCGCGCTGGCGCGTGATGGCCAAACAATTAATTCCGGTACTTTCAGCGATTCAATAAAGGTGAAATTCTATATCTAGCAGTTTTCTACAATTATTAACAATTATAATCATAGGAAAAACTATCAAACCTATATCTTCAGTTTAGAGGAGAAAAAATCAAAACATGGTAAGTAATGAATGACCTTCTTCCGAAAGAGCTACATTTCTCAAAAGTTGATAGAAAACTATGAATTTTGAATAATGCCCGTGTACCAAATTGCATTATTCTAGCTCCAACCGTTTTTACGTAATCTTATCTACATACACACACACACACACACACACACACACACACACAGATATTATTCTCAATCTTATTTTAGTGAAAATGACTCAGGGACCTTCAAAACATCCAAATCTCGACAACGAAAATACTATCTCTGGCGAGATAGTAAAAATCAATAAATAATATCCACTTACCGTATTTAGGGGGGCCCCAAACTCTTCAAAAGAAGAGGATGAGGCCGATGAGGATGAGGATGATAATGATGATTGTGATGATGATAATGATGATGAAGTTGACGTTGATGGTGAATTCTGAAATTAAGAAAAGTAATTTTTCTTTTAAATTGGCTTACTTGAAAAAAAAAAAAAAAAAACATTTGAAATATCATTTTATAAATTATTTACTTCAAAATGATAGTAAATTTGGATCTAAAAATAGAAAAAGAAAAAAATGGTATTAGTCAAGAAATTAATTACAATAATTTTCATAATATTAATAGAAAAAACTTTCTTTTTTTTTTATAATAATAATAATAATCTTTATTTGCCTTTGCCAATTCGGCATACAAATTATACAATTTCATCTTTTACAATAAAAAACAAAAAAAACAAAACACAAAAACATCTAATTTAAATTTAAGAGTTTTTTTCTCCCTTTTTTCTCACTCACAACTCACAAATCTCTCAGTTTTTATTAAATATATACAATCATTGAAGGTTACAATGCGCTTAAATTAAATATAATAACTTCATTATACTTATATACAAACAACAATAACAAAACCCTGCCCGTCCTTTGTCAACTAGGTATATAAATCTCATCGAATTTTTGTTCACAAAATTTTACAGTAACAATATAATAACAATAATAATAATATAATCTTTATTTGCCTTTGCCAATTCGACATACAAATTACACAATTTCATCTTTCACAAAAAAAACAAAAAAACAAAAACATTTAATTCAAATTTAGGAGTTTTTTTTTTTCCTTACTCATAACTCAAATATATTCAATTAAAATATTTATTCTTTTACAAAGTAATGAACAGTTGATCTCCTCTCTATTTGTCATAATAACAATATTAATAAGAAGAAACGACTGAAAGTGGAAAATTCCTCGTCATTCGTTCATGACGAAGGATCTCACCCTCAGTGCGTTCGTAATGAAATTATGAAGGTCTGTCAGTTGGGTCTCGTTCCCTACGTTTAGTAGTATTTCTATATAATTACCCTCGTGAACTTCCTCACATGGATACACATACTTCATGATGAACTCCTTTCTTTGTGAAGCGTAGACAGGGCATTCCATCAAGAAGTGGTATAGATCTTCATTTTTGATTAAATTGCACAGGGTGCAGATTTGATTTGGGTCCAGAGTATGTTTGTTTCTTCCCACGTAGAATTGTACTTGTCTTGCGTTTGTCGTTCTTAGTTGTATAAAAGTCCCCGATTTAACTAGAGCATATCGGTGTCCAATCAAATGATTTCTAGTGAAGTCTAGTCTCCTGTATAGTGGTGAGTAATTGGAGGCCTCTAGGTTGTTTAAGTCCTGTAAAATGTATAGGTCTGTCAAAGTCTCTATTAGTTCGTCCAAGAGTCTTCTATAGTCTGTCGGGTTTTGAAGGGTCCAAATGTCAGGCTTGTTGGCCGCGACGAAGAAAGATCTCAGTTGGGCTACCCAGTTGTATCTCTCGTCAACGTCACTGAGATTGCTTAGATGTAAAAGCCTATCGTAGCATAATCTGGGAAGTCTTTTTGAGGGCATTTCCAATATCTTGCAAAGCCACTTCACTGCCCGCCTTACAACCAGTACAATGACTCTGGGTCGGCCGAATTCCGTCCTAATTATATAGCCCGGCGTTGATCTATCGAGTGTGAAAAAGGATTTAAAGAAGAACGTCTGGGCCATCTCAATTATTTTAGGGTAGCGCAACGCCCACAACTCCGAATTATATAACAACATCCCCAGCATGCAAGCTTGGTATACACTTATTAGACCGCCATATGCCATATATTTTGACTTTCTTAGTGTTGCCCCCATTGTGGTGAAAGCCAATTTTGCCTTCTTCACCATAGCTTTAGATGTAACATTAAATAGACCCGAGGAGCAAACAGTTACGCCCAAATAGATATAACTGTTCACTATTTCCATCTCCTTTCCTCCAAGAAAAAATCTTGTCCCCCTGGGAACAACACCAGCCCTGCGGAATATCATTATTTTCGATTTTTTGGTGTTGACCTCTAGCAAATTTTCCTCACAATATTCCGCTAACGCGTCTAAAGTATGGGTCAACTCTCTTGGCGTGTTCGCAAATAGTACTAGGTCATCAGCATAAAATATACATCGCACCTCGACATAGCCATTAATATTAACCCCAGCGATGCCCTTTTTACCCAGAAAGATGTCAAAATCACTCATAAACAAGGAAAACAGCAGAGGGCTAAGAGAGTCTCCTTGGAGAACCCCACTTGTCATCAATATTTCTCTGGACTTCTCACCGTTAATTTCAACGGTAGTTCTGGCTTCATCATAAAATGATCTGACTATGTTTACCATCTTAGAGGACACGCCAATAAAATAGAGCTTCCTCCAGAGGAGATTGCGGTCCACACTGTCAAATGCCCTCTTAAAATCTATGAAGGCGCAAAACAATTTACCTCCTCTCAACCTGAGTTTGATGTTTATCAGGGAGTTAAGAATGAACAGATTATCCGTACAACCGCGACCTTTTCTGAAGCCGGATTGGCATTCGGGTATTTTCTCATTGTCTTCCGCCCAAGCATATAACCTATTTGTCATTATCTGAGTAAATATCTTAGTTATATTGTTAATTAAGGAGATCCCTCTGTAGTTCTCCGGCTGAAGTGGGTTACCTTTTTTAAATTGTAGGAACATCTTAACCGGCGACCACGCTCTGGGAAATCTCTCCTCCTGTAAAATATTGTTAAATACTTTCTTCATATATTGCTTTCCCTGTAGGTTCATATTCTTGTAGAACTCGTAAGGAATCAAGTCAGGACCTGGGGCTTTGCCGTTCTTGAGGCTCTGGAGCACCGTCTCAATCTCCCCCAGATCTATCTCTACATCCAACGACTCATTCACAATTCTTCTGGAATTGATTTGTTCAAAAGCACGGGAAGGGGAGCTGAGTGATGTGAAATATTCTTCCCATGTTCTTATAGGGATCGGGTTAGGTGTGTAGCCCGCGTTTCTAGCTCGCAACGCTTTCCAGAATTCCGAGGGGTTCTTAGTATCACGGAGTTTCTTGGATAAATCATCCAGGTAGGCCTCTTTACTTTTATTTAAAAGAGTTTTATAGGCTTTTTTGCTATCGATGTAGTTACCTCTGCTAGCTTCATCAAAATTGTACCTTTTGCAGACGGACAGAGAAGTTGCAATTCTTTTCTTTGCTAACTTACACTCTTTATTGAACCATGGTTTATCATATCCCTTACAAGCTGTTGTTCGCCTTTTCATTGTTCTTATTAATTGTAGATCCTCAGCAGCTCCCACTATGGAGTCTCTAAGTTTTTCACATTGTTGGTCTATGTCTTGAGTCTCAATTGAAATAAGTCTATCCAACAGTTTCAAGTTGTAGTCCCTCTTTAGTCCGTCTGACCAAAAAAATTTCTTTATTTCAATCGGTGGCGGCTTCGAAGAACCAAAGTTAGAGTCCACTCCCTCTCCGTGACCTCCAAGTCCTAGAGAAACGGTAACTGGAATATGGTCTGAAGTAGAGCCTACGTTGCCCAACCCCAAGTCAACAATGTATTCCATCAGACCATAACTCACCCAACAAAGGTCAATGACAGATTTGCCCCTATTGTTCACGAACGTAAATTGGGCTGGGTTATCTGAAATGGTCCGACCATTTAGAGCTAACATGCCGTTATCTTCCATAAACTCAACCAAATGTCTTCCTCTGCCGTTGGTTATCTGGTCAAGAGAATGTCTATCGGGTTCTAGGAAGGTCTGGGAACAAGAATCGCAGTCGATCTTGTTCAGGTTACCTATGCGAGCATTGAAATCGCCGACAATCATTAATTTCTCTGAAAGAAGAGTCATACTCGGCATGATCTCTCCTAGAGACTCCAGACAATATGTAATGTCGTTATTTGGAGAGAAGTAAATGATACCCAGAATCATCACAAGGCAATCCTTAACGACTTTAAGAAACAAATACAGATTGGACTGTTCCAGGATTTCAAACGAGCAGCCGTCTCTCACATAGACCATGATTCCGCCACTTGCTCTTCCCTTAGATTTTTCTTTTATTGCTGGGTTAAAAATCATGTTATAGTTATTAAGAAGTAAACCACTAGGGGGTGGCGTGATAAGCCAGGTCTCGTAGGCACATATTAGATCTAGTCGATCATCCCGACCCAGGTCATTCATGGCAGCATCTCTAAAGTTCGAAAAGCCTTGGCAGTTCCAAAAGATAATTTTCATATTGAGACGTTCTAGTTTTTTGGAATAGACTCTTGTACAGGGACAGCGGTATCGTCAGCAGTAGGCGCTACAAATTTCTGGTCATCATGCAGTCTCCCTTTGAAGACTGAAATTAGGGTTCCCTCCGGCCATGCCTCCTGGCTTAGTATTTTTTCCAGCTCTGGTTCCTCTATGGAAATATGGAAGGACGAGTAAGTACTGTAGCGGGTTTTCATTTTAGTACATTCCGCCGAGGAAACCTTCAGAGCGCCTTTCAGGTGGTCCATGATAATTCCATCATCTGTCTCTGGTGACAAACGGGTGACAAAAATTGCTTTTCTTGGGGGTCGCTTTGCTGCAATCTGGATGGAAGAGTGAGCACCCCTACAAACCATTGATTGCTTGTCATTCCTTTTCTTATTCTTGTGGGAAACTATTTGAAATTTCTGGGTTGAATCTTCCCCCGTTTCCGACACAGTTTTTGGAGTTTTTATTTTGGACGATTTGCCAGCCATGTTGGCATATGATGGAGTTGTGTTTATTATAGAACTGCTAGGTGGGGATAACCCAACCTTCGAAGACTGCCTGGCGCCAAGTCTTATTAGCTCCTTCAGTTCTTTGTTTTCCTTTTTTAAGCATGTCATTTCCCTATTCAATGTGTCAATCTTTTTTATATAAAAATTAAAACAAATTCAAACAAATACAAACAGATACTTACAGCCGAAAAGTGGTTAAAATGGTTTAAATTTTGGGTTGGTGTAGCCGAAAATATAATGCTATGAGTTTCGAATATCTAAAATAAACAAAAAAAGAAAGAAAGAAAAAAATTAATATAAATGAGAAATTTAAATTGGGTGAACTATAATAAATAAAAATTAAACTTACTTGGATGAATGATGGATGATAAATGATATGCCGAAACTATAAATAAAAAAAAAATAAAATTTTTATTAATAAATTTATTTTTATGAATATTATAAAATAAAATAGTGATGTAAAATGATAGGAATTTTTATAATTGAGTGAATATACATATTTATATATTTTTAATATATAATTTACTATTTATTATTTATGATAAATAAATTCAATATTGCAACTTACAGATGATCCCCAAATGATAGGCCGAAAAGTATTCTGAAAATAATAAAAATAAAACAACCAATTATTAATAGTCTTGATATGGATATAGTTTAATAGAAATTTATAAGAAATCATATGCAAAAATAATAATAATAATGAAATAATGATTTGTACTTACATTCATTTCTAAATTAATGTTCGAATTATTATTATTTTCTTCCACCTGAAACAAAAACAACTCATCTATTATTGAATAAATTATAGTTTCTATTTTGCTACATTTTGCTGTTACTTTTCAAAATAGAAATTAAATTCCAAATTACAAATGGTATTCTTTATTTTTGTTTCTTTCATAGATAATAAAAAAAAATAATTATAAAATATTAAAACTTTGAATTATTATTTATTTCACAAATTGAATTTTTTTTTTTTTTTTTTTTTTGAATTAATTATTAGAAATGTTCTTTTCATGGATTCCTGTTCCAACGATCTTTTTATTCTAAATTTATTGTATACAATTTTCTTTTTTTTCAATATTATACCTACCCATTCCTAACTCATACTATACTAGATATAAAATTGAAAATAAAAATAAAAAAAATTGTATTGAGAAAAATTGGATCCTAATTATAATATTGGTATGTCTATAGGGAGAGGAAAATGAAAAATTTAGATTGAATAAAATTCAAAGAAGAAGAGAAAAAATAGAATCACAAACGTTAATAAAATGATTTGTTTTTTATATGGGAATTTTTGTTCCAAATTAATAATTTTAATAATTATTTTGATGTTTGAAATGAATCAAGATTCCATTTTCGTAGTAATAATTGAAATATTCGATTTTTTGGATTATTTACTTCAATAGGAAGACAAACCAACTATTCTACTAACCTCCACGACTTCCTCCTCTTCTTCAACCCCTTTCAAACAACAAAAAACTTTTTTAATTAATCTAAACATCTTAAGTTCACAAATTGATAGCATGAACGAAGAATCCATGGAAACTTGGCCCTTTTTATACTTTTTTCAACAATCGGATTTGTGAATCTCCAAGGTGCTTCTTTCTTTCTTTTTCCCCATCTTCATCGCAATTCCTTGTTTAATTTTATAAATAAATATAAATAAATACAAGTAATTTTTCTTTACCATACCATGTAAAAATTATACGTTATTTTGGATTAATTATTATTTTATTAAAACAAAACCAAAAAAAATAGAGTGATTCTATTTATTTATAATCCTTACTATTTAGACAAGATTTATTAATTAAAGGATTGATTGATTATCTATGAATTATAATCTTTTCAATATACATATAATATATACATCTACAAGTAAGTAAGTACTTAGTAATAGAAGATTTTATGAAATTGGTTTTTTTATTTTTCTCTCTCAACATTTCTTTTTCTTTCCATTTCAGTATACTAGAATAGTATAGTATAAGATAGACAAAAGTAAATTATTCCAATCTTTCGTTTCTCTTGATACTTTTTATTGATCAAAGACGAAAAATCCAAGAGTGTACCTTTCCAAGTGCATTCTAATCTAATCTAAGATATCAGATATTCATCAGTGAATTTCTTGTTTAGCATCTTCAAAAGAACGCACTAGGACGATACAATCCATCAACAACGACCTTTCTCCTAATACATTGAATCCATTGTATACCTAGAATGTTTTTAGCAAATCATTAATAATAACAAAATGTAAATGAATAAGAATTGCTTTCACTATCCAATAAAAACGAAACTAAAAAATGGTTTATCCTCAACGACACTAATCATTTGTAAAAAGGAGATATGGAAATGAAAATATATATAAAAAGCTAATTGTTATACTTACGACTTGTCTTTTCATATCGATAGAATATTTGTCCTTTATTGGAAATATTTCTTGGCGGATCTATAGAAAGATATCTGATATATATCAATTAAATTAAAAAAAAAAATGGGGAATCTATATGGAAACGATTAACCGGATTTGGACAAGGCACTGGGAAAGTATTAAAACGAGATCCCCATGTACGTGTAATTCAGTAAATGTATGAATATCATTTCAATATTAAAAAACATAAAATTAAGTTGATTAATAATTTTGTTAAATTCTAAACATGGATAGGTTTGAAATAACAAAAATCGGCAGTGTCTCCACTAGACTATCTCGCAAATTGGAATTGGATTAATTAACATCGATTATATTTCAATTCAATTATAAAATAAAATTAGGAAAGAATATTTATTAAAACAGCATGTGTTGGACTCTTTGTTGATAACACCACGTCACGTGCCGGCGCGTGATTGGCAGTAAACGTATTAAAAAATTAAAAAAAGGAATTGCGGTACTTTCAGCGATTCAATAAAGGTTCTATTCTCTTCTAGATTTCTAGTTTTATACAATATCGAATCATGTAATCATCAACTATCCAACCTATCCCTTTATTTTTAGTCAGTTTAGAGGAAAAAAAAAAATCAAAACGTGTGTGGTAAGTAATGAATGACCTTCTTCCGAAAGAGAATTTTCAATAATAATGGGATGGTTTGGGTGCTCATCAATTGACATCTTTCCAGCTGCTGTTTTCAAAAGAAGTCTTGCCATACGAATCACTAACCTCTCTAATGAGAAAGCGTCTTAAGAAGAAGAATGAATTGAATACATTTATCTTTCATTTTTAATATTTATATTGAGGTTGACAAAAAAGAAGATGAAATTAATAAAAACAAAATGAAAATTTTATATTTTATTTATAAATTTATTATTATAATAAGATAAAATTCAAGTTTAATATTTAGAAAATTCACAGAAAAAGCTTGATTTTTTTTTTTACAAATATTTCACTAAGAAAAATCTCTTTGTCTTATTTTATCTGATCTTAATATTTTTTTAATTATTATCATATATTTATTATTAATTTAAATATGGAGATAAAATATTCATGGGTCTAATCTATTAAAAATATTCTTAATTATTTCAATTTTTAAAAAAATTTTGAGAAATCCTATAATAAATAATATGTATAGATATATTATATAACGATAAAAAATAAAAAATGGAACAAATTGATATAAAAAATATAAAATTTATCTTAAACTTTAATCGAGTTGAATTTTGATTAAAAGATATAAATTATAATCAATTTTTTGTAATGAAAAGCGCAATTACTTAAGAAATATAAGATCTATTTTAAAATAATTAATAATTTATTATTTAGAATCAAAAATTGAAAAAAATAATATAAAAAAATATAAATATTATCTTAATATTTAATCGAGTTGAATTTTGAATGAAATATATAAATTATAATCAATTTTTTGTAATGAAAAGCGCAATTACTCAAGAAATATAAGATCTATTTTAAAATAATTAATAATTTATTATTTAGAATCAAAAATTGAAAAAAATAATATAAAAAATATAAATATTATCTTAATATTTAATCGAGTTGAATTTTGAATAAAATATATAAATTATAATCAATTTTTTGTAATGAAAAGCGCAATTACTCAAGAAATATAAGAGCTATCTTAAAATAATTAATAATTTATTATTTAGAATCAAAAATTGAACAAATTGATATAAAAAATATAAAATTTATCTTAATATTTAATCGAGTTGAATTTTGAATAAAATATATAAATTATAATCAAATTTTTGTAATGAAAACCGCAAATACTCAAGAAATATAAGAGATATATTAAAATAATTAATAATTTATTATTTAGATTCAAAAATTTAACAAATTAATATAAAAATATAAAATTTATCTTAATCTTTAATCGAGTTGAATTTTGAATAAAATATATAAATTATAATCAATTTTTTGTAATGAAAATTCGCAATTACTCATGATATATAAGCGATATCTTAAATTTATTAATAATTTATTATTTAGAATGAAAAATTGAACAAATTAATATAAAAAATATAAAATTTATCTTAATCTTTAATCGAATTGAATTTTGAATAAAATATATAAATTATAATCAATTTTTTGTAATGAAAAGCGCAATTACTCAAGAAATATAAGATCTATTTTAAAATAATTAATAATTTATTATTTAGAATCAAAAATTGAAAAAAATAATATAAAAAAATATAAATATTATCTTAATATTTAATCGAGTTGAATTTTGAATGAAATATATAAATTATAATCAATTTTTTGTAATGAAAAGCGCAATT
The DNA here is from genome assembly GCA_963082975.1 of Labia minor. NCBI lineage: Eukaryota > Metazoa > Arthropoda > Insecta > Dermaptera > Spongiphoridae > Labia > Labia minor. The sequence continues at coordinate 7,628,314 of OY720349.1, forward strand.
ACTCAAGAAATATAAGATCTATTTTAAAATAATTAATAATTTATTATTTAGAATCAAAAATTGAAAAAAATAATATAAAAAATATAAATATTATCTTAATATTTAATCGAGTTGAATTTTGAATAAAATATATAAATTATAATCAATTTTTTGTAATGAAAAGCGCAATTACTCAAGAAATATAAGAGCTATCTTAAAATAATTAATAATTTATTATTTAGAATCAAAAATTGAACAAATTGATATAAAAAATATAAAATTTATCTTAATATTTAAAAGAGTTGAATTTTGAATAAAATATATAAATTATAATCAAATTTTTGTAATGAAAACCGCAAATACTCAAGAAATATAAGAGATATATTAAAATAATTAATAATTTATTATTTAGATTCAAAAATTTAACAAATTAATATAAAAATATAAAATTTATCTTAATCTTTAATCGAGTTGAATTTTGAATAAAATATATAAATTATAATCAATTTTTTGTAATGAAAATTCGCAATTACTCATGATATATAAGCGATATCTTAAATTTATTAATAATTTATTATTTAGAATGAAAAATTGAACAAATTAATATAAAAAATATAAAATTTATCTTAATCTTTAATCGAATTGAATTTTGAATAAAATATATAAATTATAATCAATTTTTTGTAATGAAAAGCGCAATTACTCAAGAAATATAAGATCTATTTTAAAATAATTAATAATTTATTATTTAGAATCAAAAATTGAAAAAAATAATATAAAAAAATATAAATATTATCTTAATATTTAATCGAGTTGAATTTTGAATGAAATATATAAATTATAATCAATTTTTTGTAATGAAAAGCGCAATTACTCAAGAAATATAAGATCTATTTTAAAATAATTAATAATTTATTATTTAGAATCAAAAATTGAAAAAAATAATATAAAAAATATAAATATTATCTTAATATTTAATCGAGTTGAATTTTGAATAAAATATATAAATTATAATCAATTTTTTGTAATGAAAAGCGCAATTACTCAAGAAATATAAGAGCTATCTTAAAATAATTAATAATTTATTATTTAGAATCAAAAATTGAACAAATTGATATAAAAAATATAAAATTTATCTTAATATTTAAAAGAGTTGAATTTTGAATAAAATATATAAATTATAATCAAATTTTTGTAATGAAAACCGCAAATACTCAAGAAATATAAGAGATATATTAAAATAATTAATAATTTATTATTTAGATTCAAAAATTTAACAAATTAATATAAAAATATAAAATTTATCTTAATCTTTAATCGAGTTGAATTTTGAATAAAATATATAAATTATAATCAATTTTTTGTAATGAAAATTCGCAATTACTCATGATATATAAGCGATATCTTAAATTTATTAATAATTTATTATTTAGAATGAAAAATTGAACAAATTAATATAAAAAATATAAAATTTATCTTAATCTTTAATCGAATTGAATTTTGAATAAAATATATAAATTATAATCAATTTTTTGTAATGAAAAGCGCAATTACTCAAGAAATATAAGATCTATTTTAAAATAATTAATAATTTATTATTTAGAATCAAAAATTGAAAAAAATAATATAAAAAAATATAAAATTTATCTTAATATTTAATCGAGTTGAATTTTGAATAAAATATATAAATTATAATCAATTTTTTGTAATGAAAAGCGCAATTACTCAAGAAATATAAGAGCTATCTTAAAATAATTAATAATTTATTATTTAGAATCAAAAATTGAAAAAAATAATATAAAAAATATAAATATTATCTTAATATTTAATCGAGTTGAATTTTGAATAAAATATATAAATTATAATCAATTTTTTGTAATGAAAAGCGCAATTACTCAAGAAATATAAGAGCTATCTTAAAATAATTAATAATTTATTATTTAGAATCAAAAATTGAACAAATTGATATAAAAAATATAAAATTTATCTTAATATTTAAAAGAGTTGAATTTTGAATAAAATATATAAATTATAATCAAATTTTTGTAATGAAAACCGCAAATACTCAAGAAATATAAGAGATATATTAAAATAATTAATAATTTATTATTTAGATTCAAAAATTTAACAAATTAATATAAAAATATAAAATTTATCTTAATCTTTAATCGAGTTGAATTTTGAATAAAATATATAAATTATAATCAATTTTTTGTAATGAAAATTCGCAATTACTCATGATATATAAGCGATATCTTAAATTTATTAATAATTTATTATTTAGAATGAAAAATTGAACAAATTAATATAAAAAATATAAAATTTATCTTAATCTTTAATCGAATTGAATTTTGAATAAAATATATAAATTATAATCAATTTTTTGTAATGAAAAGCGCAATTACTCAAGAAATATAAGATCTATTTTAAAATAATTAATAATTTATTATTTAGAATCAAAAATTGAAAAAAATAATATAAAAAAATATAAATATTATCTTAATATTTAATCGAGTTGAATTTTGAATGAAATATATAAATTATAATCAATTTTTTGTAATGAAAAGCGCAATTACTCAAGAAATATAAGATCTATTTTAAAATAATTAATAATTTATTATTTAGAATCAAAAATTGAAAAAAATAATATAAAAAATATAAATATTATCTTAATATTTAATCGAGTTGAATTTTGAATAAAATATATAAATTATAATCAATTTTTTGTAATGAAAAGCGCAATTACTCAAGAAATATAAGAGCTATCTTAAAATAATTAATAATTTATTATTTAGAATCAAAAATTGAACAAATTGATATAAAAAATATAAAATTTATCTTAATATTTAATCGAGTTGAATTTTGAATAAAATATATAAATTATAATCAAATTTTTGTAATGAAAACCGCAAATACTCAAGAAATATAAGAGATATATTAAAATAATTAATAATTTATTATTTAGATTCAAAAATTTAACAAATTAATATAAAAATATAAAATTTATCTTAATCTTTAATCGAGTTGAATTTTGAATAAAATATATAAATTATAATCAATTTTTTGTAATGAAAAGCGCAATTACTCAAGAAATATAAGATCTATTTTAAAATAATTAATAATTTATTATTTAGTATCAAAAATTGAAAAAAATAATATAAAAAATATAAATATTATCTTAATATTTAATCGAGTTGAATTTTGAATGAAATATATAGATTATAATCAATTTTTTGTAATGAAAAGCGCAATTACTCAAGAAATATAAGATCTATTTTAAAATAATTAATAATTTATTATTTAGAATCAAAAATTGAAAAAAATAATATAAAAAATATAAATATTATCTTAATATTTAATCGAGTTGAATTTTGAATAAAATATATAAATTATAATCAAATTTTTGTAATGAAAACCGCAAATACTCAAGAAATATAAGAGATATCTTAAAATAATTAATAATTTATTATTTAGATTCAAAAATTGAACAAATTAATATAAAAAATATAAAATTTATCTTAATCTTTAATCGAGTTGAATTTTGAATAAAATATATAAATTATAATCAATTTTTTGTAATGAAAATTCGCAATTACTCATGATATATAAGCGATATCTTAAATTAATTAATAATTTATTATTTAGAATGAAAAATTGAACAAATTAATATAAAAAATATAAAATTTATCTTAATCTTTAATCGAATTGAATTTTGAATAAAATATATAAATTATAATCAATTTTTTGTAATGAAAAGCGCAATTACTCAAGAAATATAAGATATTTTTTAAAATAATTAATAATTTATTATTTAGAATCAAAAATTGAAAAAAATAATATAAAAAATATAAATATTATCTTAATATTTAATCGAGTTGAATTTTGAATAAAATATATAAATTATAATCAATTTTTTGTAATGAAAAGCGCAATTACTCAAGAAATATAAGAGCTATCTTAAAATAATTAATAATTTATTATTTAGAATCCAAAATTGAACAAATTGATATAAAAAATATAAAATTTATCTTAATATTTAAAAGAGTTGAATTTTGAATAAAATATATAAATTATAATCAAATTTTTGTAATGAAAACCGCAAATACTCAAGAAATATAAGAGATATATTAAAATAATTAATAATTTATTATTTAGATTCAAAAATTTAACAAATTAATATAAAAATATAAAATTTATCTTAATCTTTAATCGAGTTGAATTTTGAATAAAATATATAAATTATAATCAATTTTTTGTAATGAAAATTCGCAATTACTCATGATATATAAGCGATATCTTAAATTTATTAATAATTTATTATTTAGAATGAAAAATTGAACAAATTAATATAAAAAATATAAAATTTATCTTAATCTTTAATCGAATTGAATTTTGAATAAAATATATAAATTATAATCAATTTTTTGTAATGAAAAGCGCAATTACTCAAGAAATATAAGATCTATTTTAAAATAATTAATAATTTATTATTTAGTATCAAAAATTGAAAAAAATAATATAAAAAATATAAATATTATCTTAATATTTAATCGAGTTGAATTTTGAATGAAATATATAGATTATAATCAATTTTTTGTAATGAAAAGCGCAATTACTCAAGAAATATAAGATCTATTTTAAAATAATTAATAATTTATTATTTAGAATCAAAAATTGAAAAAAATAATATAAAAAATATAAATATTATCTTAATATTTAATCGAGTTGAATTTTGAATAAAATATATAAATTATAATCAAATTTTTGTAATGAAAACCGCAAATACTCAAGAAATATAAGAGATATCTTAAAATAATTAATAATTTATTATTTAGATTCAAAAATTGAACAAATTAATATAAAAAATATAAAATTTATCTTAATCTTTAATCGAGTTGAATTTTGAATAAAATATATAAATTATAATCAATTTTTTGTAATGAAAATTCGCAATTACTCATGATATATAAGCGATATCTTAAATTAATTAATAATTTATTATTTAGAATGAAAAATTGAACAAATTAATATAAAAAATATAAAATTTATCTTAATCTTTAATCGAGTTGAATTTTGAATAAAATATATAAATTATAATCAATTTTTTGTAATGAAAAGCGCAATTACTCAAGAAATATAAGATCTATTTTAAAATAATTAATAATTTATTATTTAGAATGAAAAATTGAACAAATTAATATAAAAAATATAAAATTTATCTTAATCTTTAATCGAGTTGAATTTTGAATAAAATATATAAATTATAATCAATTTTTTGTAATGAAAATTCGCAATTACTCATGATATATAAGCGATATCTTAAATTAATTAATAATTTATTATTTAGAATGAAAAATTGAACAAATTAATATAAAAAATATAAAATTTATCTTAATCTTTAATCGAGTTGAATTTTGAATAAAATATATAAATTATAATCAATTTTTTGTAATGAAAAGCGCAATTACTCAAGAAATATAAGATATTTTTTAAAATAATTAATAATTTATTATTTAGAATCAAAAATTGAAAAAAATAATATAAAAAATATAAATATTATCTTAATATTTAATCGAGTTGAATTTTGAATAAAATATATAAATTATAATCAATTTTTTGTAATGAAAAGCGCAATTACTCAAGAAATATAAGAGCTATCTTAAAATAATTAATAATTTATTATTTAGAATCAAAAATTGAACAAATTGATATAAAAAATATAAAATTTATCTTAATATTTAAAAGAGTTGAATTTTGAATAAAATATATAAATTATAATCAAATTTTTGTAATGAAAACCGCAAATACTCAAGAAATATAAGAGCTATCTTAAAATAATTAATAATTTATTATTTAGAATCAAAAATTGAACAAATTGATATAAAAAATATAAATATTATCTTAATATTTAATCGAGTTGAATTTTGAATAAAATATATAAATTATAATCAATTTTTTGTAATGAAAAGCGCAATTACTCAAGAAATATAAGAGCTATCTTAAAATAATTAATAATTTATTATTTAGAATCAAAAATTGAACAAATTGATATAAAAAATATAAAATTTATCTTAATATTTAAAAGAGTTGAATTTTGAATAAAATATATAAATTATAATCAATTTTTTGTAATGAAAAGCGCAATTACTCAAGAAATATAAGATCTATTTTAAAATAATTAATAATTTATTATTTAGTATCAAAAATTGAAAAAAATAATATAAAAAATATAAATATTATCTTAATATTTAATCGAGTTGAATTTTGAATGAAATATATAGATTATAATCAATTTTTTGTAATGAAAAGCGCAATTACTCAAGAAATATAAGATCTATTTTAAAATAATTAATAATTTATTATTTAGAATCAAAAATTGAAAAAAATAATATAAAAAATATAAATATTATCTTAATATTTAATCGAGTTGAATTTTGAATAAAATATATAAATTATAATCAAATTTTTGTAATGAAAACCGCAAATACTCAAGAAATATAAGAGATATCTTAAAATAATTAATAATTTATTATTTAGATTCAAAAATTGAACAAATTAATATAAAAAATATAAAATTTATCTTAATCTTTAATCGAGTTGAATTTTGAATAAAATATATAAATTATAATCAATTTTTTGTAATGAAAATTCGCAATTACTCATGATATATAAGCGATATCTTAAATTAATTAATAATTTATTATTTAGAATGAAAAATTGAACAAATTAATATAAAAAATATAAAATTTATCTTAATCTTTAATCGAGTTGAATTTTGAATAAAATATATAAATTATAATCAATTTTTTGTAATGAAAAGCGCAATTACTCAAGAAATATAAGATCTATTTTAAAATAATTAATAATTTATTATTTAGAATGAAAAATTGAACAAATTAATATAAAAAATATAAAATTTATCTTAATCTTTAATCGAGTTGAATTTTGAATAAAATATATAAATTATAATCAATTTTTTGTAATGAAAATTCGCAATTACTCATGATATATAAGCGATATCTTAAATTAATTAATAATTTATTATTTAGAATGAAAAATTGAACAAATTAATATAAAAAATATAAAATTTATCTTAATCTTTAATCGAGTTGAATTTTGAATAAAATATATAAATTATAATCAATTTTTTGTAATGAAAAGCGCAATTACTCAAGAAATATAAGATATTTTTTAAAATAATTAATAATTTATTATTTAGAATCAAAAATTGAAAAAAATAATATAAAAAATATAAATATTATCTTAATATTTAATCGAGTTGAATTTTGAATAAAATATATAAATTATAATCAATTTTTTGTAATGAAAAGCGCAATTACTCAAGAAATATAAGAGCTATCTTAAAATAATTAATAATTTATTATTTAGAATCAAAAATTGAACAAATTGATATAAAAAATATAAAATTTATCTTAATATTTAAAAGAGTTGAATTTTGAATAAAATATATAAATTATAATCAAATTTTTGTAATGAAAACCGCAAATACTCAAGAAATATAAGAGCTATCTTAAAATAATTAATAATTTATTATTTAGAATCAAAAATTGAACAAATTGATATAAAAAATATAAATATTATCTTAATATTTAATCGAGTTGAATTTTGAATAAAATATATAAATTATAATCAATTTTTTGTAATGAAAAGCGCAATTACTCAAGAAATATAAGAGCTATCTTAAAATAATTAATAATTTATTATTTAGAATCAAAAATTGAACAAATTGATATAAAAAATATAAAATTTATCTTAATATTTAAAAGAGTTGAATTTTGAATAAAATATATAAATTATAATCAAATTTTTGTAATGAAAACCGCAAATACTCAAGAAATATAAGAGATATATTAAAATAATTAATAATTTATTATTTAGATTCAAAAATTTAACAAATTAATATAAAAATATAAAATTTATCTTAATCTTTAATCGAGTTGAATTTTGAATAAAATATATAAATTATAATCAATTTTTTGTAATGAAAATTCGCAATTACTCATGATATATAAGCGATATCTTAAATTTATTAATAATTTATTATTTAGAATGAAAAATTGAACAAATTAATATAAAAAATATAAAATTTATCTTAATCTTTAATCGAATTGAATTTTGAATAAAATATATAAATTATAATCAATTTTTTGTAATGAAAAGCGCAATTACTCAAGAAATATAAGATCTATTTTAAAATAATTAATAATTTATTATTTAGTATCAAAAATTGAAAAAAATAATATAAAAAATATAAATATTATCTTAATATTTAATCGAGTTGAATTTTGAATGAAATATATAGATTATAATCAATTTTTTGTAATGAAAAGCGCAATTACTCAAGAAATATAAGATCTATTTTAAAATAATTAATAATTTATTATTTAGAATCAAAAATTGAAAAAAATAATATAAAAAATATAAATATTATCTTAATATTTAATCGAGTTGAATTTTGAATAAAATATATAAATTATAATCAATTTTTTGTAATGAAAAGCGCAATTACTCAAGAAATATAAGAGCTATCTTAAAATAATTAATAATTTATTATTTAGAATCAAAAATTGAACAAATTGATATAAAAAATATAAAATTTATCTTAATATTTAAAAGAGTTGAATTTTGAATAAAATATATAAATTATAATCAAATTTTTGTAATGAAAACCGCAAATACTCAAGAAATATAAGAGATATCTTAAAATAATTAATAATTTATTATTTAGATTCAAAAATTGAACAAATTAATATAAAAAATATAAAATTTATCTTAATCTTTAATCGAGTTGAATTTTGAATAAAATATATAAATTATAATCAATTTTTTGTAATGAAAATTCGCAATTACTCATGATATATAAGCGATATCTTAAATTAATTAATAATTTATTATTTAGAATGAAAAATTGAACAAATTAATATAAAAAATATAAAATTTATCTTAATCTTTAATCGAATTGAATTTTGAATAAAATATATAAATTATAATCAATTTTTTGTAATGAAAAGCGCAATTACTCAAGAAATATAAGATATTTTTTAAAATAATTAATAATTTATTATTTAGAATCAAAAATTGAAAAAAATAATATAAAAAATATAAATATTATCTTAATATTTAATCGAGTTGAATTTTGAATGAAATATATAGATTATAATCAATTTTTTGTAATGAAAAGCGCAATTACTCAAGAAATATAAGATCTATTTTAAAATAATTAATAATTTATTATTTAGAATCAAAAATTGAAAAAAATAATATAAAAAATATAAATATTATCTTAATATTTAATCGAGTTGAATTTTGAATAAAATATATAAATTATAATCAATTTTTTGTAATGAAAAGCGCAATTACTCAAGAAATATAAGAGCTATCTTAAAATAATTAATAATTTATTATTTAGAATCAAAAATTGAACAAATTGATATAAAAAATATAAAATTTATCTTAATATTTAAAAGAGTTGAATTTTGAATAAAATATATAAATTATAATCAAATTTTTGTAATGAAAACCGCAAATACTCAAGAAATATAAGAGATATATTAAAATAATTAATAATTTATTATTTAGATTCAAAAATTTAACAAATTAATATAAAAATATAAAATTTATCTTAATCTTTAATCGAGTTGAATTTTGAATAAAATATATAAATTATAATCAATTTTTTGTAATGAAAATTCGCAATTACTCATGATATATAAGCGATATCTTAAATTTATTAATAATTTATTATTTAGAATGAAAAATTGAACAAATTAATATAAAAAATATAAAATTTATCTTAATCTTTAATCGAATTGAATTTTGAATAAAATATATAAATTATAATCAATTTTTTGTAATGAAAAGCGCAATTACTCAAGAAATATAAGATCTATTTTAAAATAATTAATAATTTATTATTTAGTATCAAAAATTGAAAAAAATAATATAAAAAATATAAATATTATCTTAATATTTAATCGAGTTGAATTTTGAATGAAATATATAGATTATAATCAATTTTTTGTAATGAAAAGCGCAATTACTCAAGAAATATAAGATCTATTTTAAAATAATTAATAATTTATTATTTAGAATCAAAAATTGAAAAAAATAATATAAAAAATATAAATATTATCTTAATATTTAATCGAGTTGAATTTTGAATAAAATATATAAATTATAATCAATTTTTTGTAATGAAAAGCGCAATTACTCAAGAAATATAAGAGCTATCTTAAAATAATTAATAATTTATTATTTAGAATCAAAAATTGAACAAATTGATATAAAAAATATAAAATTTATCTTAATATTTAAAAGAGTTGAATTTTGAATAAAATATATAAATTATAATCAAATTTTTGTAATGAAAACCGCAAATACTCAAGAAATATAAGAGATATCTTAAAATAATTAATAATTTATTATTTAGATTCAAAAATTGAACAAATTAATATAAAAAATATAAAATTTATCTTAATCTTTAATCGAGTTGAATTTTGAATAAAATATATAAATTATAATCAATTTTTTGTAATGAAAATATGCAATTACTCATGATATATAAGCGATATCTTAAATTAATTAATAATTTATTATTTAGAATGAAAAATTGAACAAATTAATATAAAAAATATAAAATTTATCTTAATCTTTAATCGAATTGAATTTTGAGTAAAATATATAAATTATAATCAATTTTTTGTAATGAAAAGCGCAATTACTCAAGAAATATAAGATATTTTTTAAAATAATTAATAATTTATTATTTAGAATCAAAAATTGAAAAAAATAATATAAAAAATATAAATATTATCTTAATATTTAATCGAGTTGAATTTTGAATGAAATATATAGATTATAATCAATTTTTTGTAATGAAAAGCGCAATTACTCAAGAAATATAAGATCTATTTTAAAATAATTAATAATTTATTATTTAGAATCAAAAATTGAAAAAAATAATATAAAAAATATAAATATTATCTTAATATTTAATCGAGTTGAATTTTGAATAAAATATATAAATTATAATCAATTTTTTGTAATGAAAAGCGCAATTACTCAAGAAATATAAGAGCTATCTTAAAATAATTAATAATTTATTATTTAGAATCAAAAATTGAACAAATTGATATAAAAAATATAAAATTTATCTTAATATTTAAAAGAGTTGAATTTTGAATAAAATATATAAATTATAATCAAATTTTTGTAATGAAAACCGCAAATACTCAAGAAATATAAGAGATATCTTAAATTTATTAATAATTTATTATTTAGAATGAAAAATTTAACAAATTAATATAAAAAATATAAAATTTATCTTAATCTTTAATCGAATTGAATTTTGAATAAAATATATAAATTATAATCAATTTTTTGTAATGAAAAGCGCAATTACTCAAGAAATATAAGATCTATCTTAAAATAATTAATAATTTATTATTTAGAATCAAAAATTGAACAAATTACTATAAAAAATATTAATATTATCTTAATATTTAATCGAGTTGAATTTTGAATGAAATATATAGATTATAATCAATTTTTTGTAATGAAAAGCGCAATTACTCAAGAAATATAAGATCTATTTTAAAATAATTAATAATTTATTATTTAGAATCAAAAATTGAAAAAAATAATATAAAAAATATAAATATTATCTTAATATTTAATCGAGTTGAATTTTGAATAAAATATATAAATTATAATCAATTTTTTGTAATGAAAAGCGCAATTACTCAAGAAATATAAGATCTATTTTAAAATAATTAATAATTTATTATTTAGATTCAAAAATTGAACAAATTAATATAAAAAATATAAAATTTATCTTAATCTTTAATCGAGTTGAATTTTGAATAAAATATATAAATTATAATCAATTTTTTGTAATGAAAAATCGCAATTACTCATGAAATATAAGAGATATCTTAAAATAATTAATAATTTATTATTTAGAATCAAAAATTGAACAAATTGATATAAAAAATATAAAATTTATCTTAATATTTAAATGAGTTGAATTTTGAATAAAATATATAAATTATAATCAATTTTTTGTAATGAAAAGCGCAATTACTCAAGAAATATAAGAGATATCTTAAAATAATTAATAATTTATTATTTAGAATCAAAAATTGAACAATTTAATATAAAAAATATAAAATTTATCTTAATCTTTAGTCGAGTTGAATTTTGAATAAAATATATAAATTATAATCAATTTTTTGTAATGAAAACCGCAAATACTCAAGAAATATAAGAGATATCTTAAAATAATTAATAATTTATTATTTAGATAAAAAATTAAACAAATTGATATAAAAAGTATAAAATTCATCTTAATATTTAAAAGAGTTGAATTTTGAATAAAATATATAAATTATAATCAATTTTTTTGTAATGAAAAGCGCAATTACTCAAGAAATATAAGAGCTATTTTAAAATAATTAATAATTTATTATTTAGAATCAAAAATTGAGCAAATTAATATAAAAAATATTAATATTATCTTAATATTTAATCGAGTTGAATTTTGAATAAAATATATAAATTATAATCAATTTTTTGTAATGAAAAGCGCAATTTATCAAGAAATATAAGAGATATCTTAAAATAATTAATAATTTATTATTTAGATTCAAAAATTGAACAAATTAATATAAAAAATATAAAATTTATGTTAATCTTTAATCGAGTTGAATTTTGAATAAAATATTTAAATTATAATCAATTTTTTGTAATGAAAATTCGCAATTACTCATGAAATATAAGCGATATCTTAAATTAATTAATAATTTATTATTTAGAATGAAAAATTGAACAAATTAATATAAAAAATATAAAATTTATCTTATTCTTTAATCGAATTGAATTTTGAATAAAATATATAAATTATAATCAATTTTTTGTAATGAAAATTCGCAATTACTCATGAAATATAAGCGATATCTTAAATTAATTAATAATTTATTATTTAGAATGAAAAATTAAACAAATTGATATAAAAAGTATAAAAATTATATTAAAATTAAACGAGATGAATTTTGAATAAAATATATAAATTATAATCAATTGTTTGTAATGTAAAGCGCAATTACTCATGAAATATAAGAGATATATTAAAATAATTACTAATTTATTATTTAGAATCAAAAATTGACCAAATTGATTTAAAAAGTATAAAAATTATATTAAAATTTAACCGAGATGAATTTAAATTAAAATATATAAATAAAAAACCTATTTTTGTAATGAAAAATCGAAATTACTCATGAAATATAAGAGATATCTTAAAATAATTAATAATTTATTATTTAGAATCCTAAATTGAACAAATTAATATAAAAAATATAAAATTTTCCTTAATATTTAAATGAGTTGAATTTTGAATGAAATTATAAATAAAATAGATTTTTTGTAATGAAAAAGCCCAATTACTCAGGAAATATAAAAGATATCTTAAAATAATTAATTATTTATTATTTAGAATCAAAAATTGACAAAATTGATATAAAAAGTATAAAAATTATATAAAAATTTAAACGAGATGAATTTTGATTAAAATATATAAATTATAATCAATTTTTTGTAATGAAAAGCGCAATTACTCAAGAAATATAAGAGCTATCTTAAAATAATTAATAATTTATTATTTAGAATCAAAAATTGAAAAAAATAATATAAAAGATATAAATATTATCTTAATATTTAATCGAGTTGAATTTTGAATAAAATATATAAATTATAATCAATCTTTTGTAATGAAAAGCGCAATTACTCAAGAAATATAAGAGCTATCTTAAAATAATTAATAATTTATTATTTAGAATCAAAAATTGAAAAAATTAATATAAAAAATATAAATATTATCTTAATATTTAATCGAGTTGAATTTTGAATAAAATATATAAATTATAATCAATTTTTTGTAATGAAAAGCGCAATTACTCAAGAAATATAAGAGCTATCTTAAAATAATTAATAATTTATTATTTAGAATCAAAAATTGAAAAAATTAATATAAAAAATATAAATATTATCTTAATATTTAATCGAGTTGAATTTTGAATAAAATATATAAATTATAAACCTTTTTTTATAATGAAAAATCGCAATTACTCATGAAATATAAGAGATATCTTAAAATAATTAATAATTTATTATTTAGAATCAAAAATTGACCAAATTTATATAAAAAGTATAAAAATTATATTAAAATTTAAACGAGATGAATTTTGATTAAAATATATAAATAAAAAACCTATTTTTGTAATGAAAAATCGCAATTACTCATGATATATAAGAGATATCTTAAAATAATTAATAATTTATTATTTAGAATCCTAAATTGAACAAATTGATCTAAAAAGTATAAAAATTCTATTAAAATTTAAACGAGATGAATTTTGTATAAAATATATAAATTATAAATCAATTTTTTGTAATGAAAAGCGCAATTACTCAAGAAATATAAGATCTATTTTAAAATAATTAATAATTTATTATTTAGAATCAAAAATTGAAAAAAATAATATAAAAAATATAAATATTATCTTAATATTTAATCGAGTTGAATTTTGAATAAAATATATAAATTATAATCAATTTTTTGTAATGAAAAGCGCAATTACTCAAGAAATATAAGATCTATTTTAAAATAATTAATAATTTATTATTTAGATTCAAAAATTGAACAAATTAATATAAAAAATATAAAATTTATCTTAATCTTTAATCGAGTTGAATTTTGAATAAAATATATAAATTATAATCAATTTTTTGTAATGAAAAATCGCAATTACTCATGAAATATAAGAGATATCTTAAAATAATTAATAATTTATTATTTAGAATCAAAAATTGAACAAATTGATATAAAAAATATAAAATTTATCTTAATATTTAAATGAGTTGAATTTTGAATAAAATATATAAATTATAATCAATTTTTTGTAATGAAAAGCGCAATTACTCAAGAAATATAAGAGATATCTTAAAATAATTAATAATTTATTATTTAGAATCAAAAATTGAACAATTTAATATAAAAAATATAAAATTTATCTTAATCTTTAGTCGAGTTGAATTTTGAATAAAATATATAAATTATAATCAATTTTTTGTAATGAAAACCGCAAATACTCAAGAAATATAAGAGATATCTTAAAATAATTAATAATTTATTATTTAGATAAAAAATTAAACAAATTGATATAAAAAGTATAAAATTCATCTTAATATTTAAAAGAGTTGAATTTTGAATAAAATATATAAATTATAATCAATTTTTTTGTAATGAAAAGCGCAATTACTCAAGAAATATAAGAGCTATTTTAAAATAATTAATAATTTATTATTTAGAATCAAAAATTGAGCAAATTAATATAAAAAATATTAATATTATCTTAATATTTAATCGAGTTGAATTTTGAATAAAATATATAAATTATAATCAATTTTTTGTAATGAAAAGCGCAATTTATCAAGAAATATAAGAGATATCTTAAAATAATTAATAATTTATTATTTAGATTCAAAAATTGAACAAATTAATATAAAAAATATAAAATTTATGTTAATCTTTAATCGAGTTGAATTTTGAATAAAATATTTAAATTATAATCAATTTTTTGTAATGAAAATTCGCAATTACTCATGAAATATAAGCGATATCTTAAATTAATTAATAATTTATTATTTAGAATGAAAAATTGAACAAATTAATATAAAAAATATAAAATTTATCTTAATCTTTAATCGAATTGAATTTTGAATAAAATATATAAATTATAATCAATTTTTTGTAATGAAAATTCGCAATTACTCATGAAATATAAGCGATATCTTAAATTAATTAATAATTTATTATTTAGAATGAAAAATTAAACAAATTGATATAAAAAGTATAAAAATTATATTAAAATTAAACGAGATGAATTTTGAATAAAATATATAAATTATAATCAATTGTTTGTAATGTAAAGCGCAATTACTCATGAAATATAAGAGATATATTAAAATAATTACTAATTTATTATTTAGAATCAAAAATTGACCAAATTGATTTAAAAAGTATAAAAATTATATTAAAATTTAACCGAGATGAATTTAAATTAAAATATATAAATAAAAAACCTATTTTTGTAATGAAAAATCGAAATTACTCATGAAATATAAGAGATATCTTAAAATAATTAATAATTTATTATTTAGAATCCTAAATTGAACAAATTAATATAAAAAATATAAAATTTTCCTTAATATTTAAATGAGTTGAATTTTGAATGAAATTATAAATAAAATAGATTTTTTGTAATGAAAAAGCCCAATTACTCAGGAAATATAAAAGATATCTTAAAATAATTAATTATTTATTATTTAGAATCAAAAATTGACAAAATTGATATAAAAAGTATAAAAATTATATAAAAATTTAAACGAGATGAATTTTGATTAAAATATATAAATTATAATCAATTTTTTGTAATGAAAAGCGCAATTACTCAAGAAATATAAGAGCTATCTTAAAATAATTAATAATTTATTATTTAGAATCAAAAATTGAAAAAAATAATATAAAAGATATAAATATTATCTTAATATTTAATCGAGTTGAATTTTGAATAAAATATATAAATTATAATCAATCTTTTGTAATGAAAAGCGCAATTACTCAAGAAATATAAGAGCTATCTTAAAATAATTAATAATTTATTATTTAGAATCAAAAATTGAAAAAATTAATATAAAAAATATAAATATTATCTTAATATTTAATCGAGTTGAATTTTGAATAAAATATATAAATTATAATCAATTTTTTGTAATGAAAAGCGCAATTACTCAAGAAATATAAGAGCTATCTTAAAATAATTAATAATTTATTATTTAGAATCAAAAATTGAAAAAATTAATATAAAAAATATAAATATTATCTTAATATTTAATCGAGTTGAATTTTGAATAAAATATATAAATTATAAACCTTTTTTTATAATGAAAAATCGCAATTACTCATTAAATATAAGAGATATCTTAAAATAATTAATAATTTATTATTTAGAATCAAAAATTGACCAAATTTATATAAAAAGTATAAAAATTATATTAAAATTTAAACGAGATGAATTTTGATTAAAATATATAAATAAAAAACCTATTTTTGTAATGAAAAATCGCAATTACTCATGATATATAAGAGATATCTTAAAATAATTAATAATTTATTATTTAGAATCCTAAATTGAACAAATTGATCTAAAAAGTATAAAAATTCTATTAAAATTTAAACGAGATGAATTTTGTATAAAATATATAAATTATAAACCTTTTTTTATAATGAAAAATCGCAATTACTCATGAAATATAAGAGATATCTTAAAATAATTAATAATTTATTATTTAGAATCAAAAATTGAACAAATTGATATAAAAAGTATAAAAATTATATTAAAATTTAAACGAGATGAATTTTGATTAAAATATATAAATTATAATCAATTTTTTGTAATGAAAAGAGCAATTACTCAATAAATATAAGAGATATATTAAATTAATTAATAATTTATTATTTAGAATGAAAAATTGAACAAATTAATATAAAAAATATAAAATTTATCTTAATCTTTAATCGAATTGAATTTTGAATAAAATATATAAATTATAATCAATTTTTTGTAATGAAAAGCGAAATTAATCAAGAAATATAAGAGATATCTTAAAACAATTAATAATTTATTATTTAGAATCAAAAATTGAACAAATTAATATAAAAAATATAAAATTTATCTTAATCTCTAATCGAGTTGAATTTTGAATAAA
Organism: Labia minor; assembly: GCA_963082975.1. NCBI lineage: Eukaryota > Metazoa > Arthropoda > Insecta > Dermaptera > Spongiphoridae > Labia > Labia minor. The sequence goes on from OY720349.1 coordinate 7,646,140, forward strand.
ATATATAAATTATAATCAATTTTTTGTAATGAAAAGCGCAATTACTCAAGAAATATAAGAGATATCTTAAAATAATTAATAATTTATTATTTAGAATCAAAAATTGAACAAATTGATCTAAAAAATATTAAAATTATATTAAAATTTAAACGAGATGAATTTTGATTAAAATATATAAATTATAAACCTGTTTTTGTAATGAAAATTCGCAATTACTCATGAAATATAAATGATATCTTAAAATAATTAATAATTTATTATTTAGAATCAAAAATTGAACAAATTGATATAAAAAATATAAAATTTATCTTAATATTTAAAAGAGTTGAATTTTGAATAAAATATATAAATTATAATCAATTTTTTGTAATGAAAAGCGCAATTACTCAAGAAATATAAGAGCTATCTTAAAATAATTAATAATTTATTATTTAGAATCAAAAATTGAACAAATTGATATAAAAAATATAAAATTTATCTTAATATTTAAAAGAGTTGAATTTTGAATAAAATATATAAATTATAATCAAATTTTTGTAATGAAAACCGCAAATACTCAAGAAATATAAGAGATATCTTAAAATAATTATTAATTTATTATTTAGATTCAAAAATTGAACAAATTAATATAAAAAATATAAAATTTATCTTAATCTTTAATCGAGTTGAATTTTGAATAAAATATATAAATTATAATCAATTTTTTGTAATGAAAATTCGCAATTATTCATGAAATATAAGCGATATCTTAAATTAATTAATAATTTATTATTTAGAATGAAAAATTGAACAAATTAATATAAAAAATATAAAATTTATCTTAATCTTTAATCGAATTGAATTTTGAATAAAATATATAAATTATAATCAATTTTTTGTAATGAAAATTCGCAATTATTCATGAAATATAAGCGATATCTTAAATTAATTAATAATTTATTATTTAGAATGAAAAATTAAACAAATTGATATAAAAAGTATAAAAATTATATTAAAATTAAACGAGATGAATTTTGAATAAAATATATAAATTATAATCAATTTTTTGTAATGTAAAGCGCAATTACTCATGAAATATAAGAGATATATTAAAATAATTAATAATTTATTATTTAGAATCAAAAATTGAACAATTTAATATAAAAAATATAAAATTTAACTTAATATTCAAATGAGTTGAATTTTGATTAAAATATATAAATTATAATCAATTTTTTGTAATGAAAAGCGCAATTACTCAAGAAATATAAGAGCTATCTTAAAATAATTAATAATTTATTATTTAGAATCAAAAATTGAACAAATTAATATAAAAAATATAAAATTTATCTTAATATATAAAAGAGTTGAATTTTGAATAAAATATTTAAATTATAATCAAATTTTTGTAATGAAAAGCGCAATTACTCACGAAATATAAGATCTATTTGAAAATAATTAATAATTTATTATTTAGAATCAAAAATTGAACAAATTAATATAAAAAATATAAATATTATCTTAATATTTAATCGAGTTGAATTTTGAATAAAATATATAAATTATAATCAATTTTTTTGTAATGAAAAGCGCAATTACTCAAGAAATATAAGATCTATTAGAAAATAATTAATAATTTATTATTTAGAATAAAAAATTGAACAAATTAATATAAAAAATATAAAATTTATCTTTATATTTAAAAAAATAGTTCATAGTCTATAGTTCATAAGTATTTTTTATGTTGGCCAAGCTTTCATAATTGTGACGGTAAAATTAAAAAATGAAATTTTTAAAAATTAATACTTTTCTGATGAATAATTATTTTTTTATGCCGAAAACGGAGGGTCATCCTACGATGACCTTTAATAATTTTTACGGTAAAATTAAAAAATGAAATTTTAAAAATAAATAATAAAATCGTTCATTTTTTCACGCAAAAAGCTACTTTTTTAAATAGAAATGTAAAATTTATTTATTATATTTCATTCTCTTCCATTTCTGGTCCTAATCAAGAATTAATTATTATTTCATTGATATCATAATTTTTTTCATTGATTTCATAGAAAAAAACAGAATTTCTCATATTATTTCACTCAAAAAGCTACTTTTTTAAATAGAAATGTAAAATTTATTTATTATATATCATTCTCTTCCATTTCTGGTCCTCATCAAGAATTAATTCATATTTTATCGATATCATAATATTTTTGTTTGATTTCATCGAAAAAACCTCAATTTGTAATATTTTTTCACGCAAAAAGCTACTTTTTTAAATAGAAATGTAAATTTTATTTATTATATATCATTCTCTTCCATTTCTGGTCCTAATCACGAAGTAATTCATATTTTATCGATATCATAATATTTTTGTTTAATTTCATAGAAAAAATCAGAATTTCTCATATTATTTCACGCAAAAATCTACTTTTTTAAATAGAAATGTAAAATTTATTTATTATATATCATTCTCTTCCATTTCTGGTCCTCATCAAGAATTAATTCATATTTTATCGATATCATAATATTTTTGTTTGATTTCATAGAAAAAAACAGAATTTCTCATATTATTTCACTCAAAAAGCTACTTTTTTAAATAGAAATGTAAAATTTCTTTATTATATATCATTCTCTTCCATTTCTGGTCCTAATCACGAAGTAATTCATATTTTATCGATATCATAATTTTTTTCATTAATTTCATCGAAAAAACCTCAATTTGTAATATTATTTCACGCAAAAATCTACTTTTTTAAATAGAAATGTAAAATTTATTTATTATATATCATTCTCTTCCATTTCTGGTCCTAATCAAGAATTAATTATTATTTCATTGATATCATAATTTTTTTCATTGATTTCATAGAAAAAATCAGAATTTCTCATATTATTTCATGCAAAAATCTACTTTTTTAAATAGAAATGTAAAATTTATTTATTATATATCATTCTCTTCCATTTCTCGTCCTAATCACGAATTAATTCATATTTTATCGATATCATAATTTTTTTCATTGATTTCATAGAAAAAAACAGAATTTCTCATATTATTTCACTCAAAAAGCTACTTTTTTAAATAGAAATGTAAAATTTATTTATTATATATCATTCTCTTCCATTTCTGGTCCTAATCAAGAATTAATTATTATTTCATTGATATCATAATTTTTTTCATTGATTTCATAGAAAAAAACAGAATTTCTCATATTATTTCACTCAAAAAGCTACTTTTTTAAATAGAAATGTAAAATTTATTTATTATATATCATTCTCTTCCATTTCTGGTCCTAATCAAGAATTAATTATTATTTCATTGATATCATAATTTTTTTCATTGATTTCATAGAAAAAAACAGAATTTCTCATATTATTTCACTCAAAAAGCTACTTTTTTAAATAGAAATGTAAAATTTATTTATTATATATCATTCTCTTCCATTTCTGGTCCTAATCAAGAATTAATTATTATTTCATTGATATCATAATTTTTTTCATTGATTTCATAGAAAAAAACAGAATTTCTCATATTATTTCACTCAAAAAGCTACTTTTTTAAATAGAAATGTAAAATTTATTTATTATATATCATTCTCTTCCATTTCTGATCCTAATCACGAATTAATTCATATTTTATCGATATCATAATTTTTTTCATTGATTTCATCGAAAAAACCTCAATTTGTAATATTTTTTCACGCAAAAAGCTACTTTTTTAAATAGAAATGTAAAATTTATTTATTATGTATTATTCTCTTCCATTTCTGGTCCTAATCAAGAATTAATTCATATTTTATCGATATCATAATTTTTTTCATTAATTTCATCGAAAAAACCTCAATTTGTAATATTTTTTCACGCAAAAAGCTACTTTTTTAAATAGAAATGTAAAATTTATTTATTATATATCATTCTCTTCCATTTCTGGTCCTAATCACGAATTAATTCATATTTTATCGATATCATAATTTTTTTCATTGATTTCATAGAAAAAAACAGAATTTCTCATATTATTTCACTCAAAAAGCTACTTTTTTAAATAGAAATGTAAAATTTATTTATTATATATCATTCTCTTCCATTTCTGGTCCTAATCAAGAATTAATTCATATTTTATCGATATCATAATTTTTTTCATTAATTTCATCGAAAAAACCTCAATTTGTAATATTTTTTCACGCAAAAAGCTACTTTTTTAAATAGAAATGTAAAATTTATTTATTATATATCATTCTCTTCCATTTCTGGTCCTAATCAAGAATTAATTCATATTTTATCGATATCATAATTTTTTTCATTAATTTCATCGAAAAAACCTCAATTTGTAATATTTTTTCACGCAAAAAGCTACTTTTTTAAATAGAAATGTAAAATTTATTTATTATATATCATTCTCTTCCATTTCTGGTCCTAATCAAGAATTAATTCATATTTTATCGATATCATAATTTTTTTCATTGATTTCATAGAAACAAACAGAATTTCTCATATTATTTCACTCAAAAAGCTACTTTTTTAAATAGAAATGTAAAATTTATTTATTATATATCATTCTCTTCCATTTCTGGTCCTAATCAAGAATTAATTCATATTTTATCGATATCATAATTTTTTTCATTGATTTCATCGAAAAAACCACAATTTGTAATATTTTTTCACGCAAAAAGCTACTTTTTTAAATAGAAATGTAAAATTTATTTATTATGTATTATTCTCTTCCATTTCTGGTCCTAATCAAGAATTAATTCATATTTTATCGATATCATAATTTTTTTCATTAATTTCATCGAAAAAACCTCAATTTGTAATATTTTTTCACGCAAAAAGCTACTTTTTTAAATAGAAATGTAAAATTTATTTATTATATATCATTCTCTTCCATTTCTGGTCCTAATCAAGAATTAATTCATATTTTATCGATATCATAATTTTTTTCATTGATTTCATAGAAAAAAACAGAATTTCTCATATTATTTCACTCAAAAAGCTACTTTTTTAAATAGAAATGTAAAATTTATTTATTATATATCATTCTCTTCCATTTCTGGTCCTAATCAAGAATTAATTCATATTTTATCGATATCATAATTTTTTTCATTGATTTCATCGAAAAAACCTCAATTTGTAATATTTTTTCACGCAAAAAGCTACTTTTTTAAATAGAAATGTAAAATTTATTTATTATGTATTATTCTCTTCCATTTCTGGTCCTAATCAAGAATTAATTCATATTTTATCGATATCATAATTTTTTTCATTAATTTCATCGAAAAAACCTCAATTTGTAATATTTTTTCACGCAAAAAGCTACTTTTTTAAATAGAAATGTAAAATTTATTTATTATGTATTATTCTCTTCCATTTCTGGTCCTAATCAAGAATTAATTATTATTTCATTGATATCATAATTTTTTTCATTAATTTCATCGAAAAAACCTCAATTTGTAATATTTTTTCACGCAAAAAGCTACTTTTTTAAATAGAAATGTAAAATTTATTTATTATATATCATTCTCTTCCATTTCTGGTCCTAATCAAGAATTAATTCATATTTTATCGATATCATAATATTTTTGTTTAATTTCATAGAAAAAATCAGAATTTCTCATATTATTTCACTCAAAAAGCAACTTTTTTAAATAGAAATGTAAAATTTATTTATTATATATCATTCTCTTTCATTTCTGATCCTAATCACGAATTAATTCATATTTTATCGATATCATAATATTTTTGTTTGATTTCATAGAAAAAATCAGAATTTCTCATATTATTTCACTCAAAAAGCAACTTTTTTAAATAGAAATGTAAAATTTATTTATTATATATCATTCTCTTCCATTTCTGGTCCTCATCAAGAATTAATTCATATTTTATCGATATCATAATTTTTTTCATTGATTTCATAGAAAAAAACAGAATTTCTCATATTATTTCACTCAAAAAGCTACTTTTTTAAATAGAAATGTAAAATTTATTTATTATATATCATTCTCTTCCATTTCTGGTCCTAATCAAGAATTAATTCATATTTTATCGATAACATAATTTTTTTCATTGATTTCATAGAAAAAAACAGAATTTCTCATATTATTTCACTCAAAAAGCAACTTTTTTAAATAGAAATGTAAAATTTATTTATTATATATCATTCTCTTTCATTTCTGATCCTAATCACGAATTAATTCATATTTTATCGATATCATAATATTTTTGTTTGATTTCATAGAAAAAATCAGAATTTCTCATATTATTTCACTCAAAAAGCAACTTTTTTAAATAGAAATGTAAAATTTATTTATTATATATCATTCTCTTCCATTTCTGGTCCTAATCAAGAATTAATTCATATTTTATCGATATCATAATTTTTTTCATTAATTTCATCGAAAAAACCTCAATTTGTAATATTTTTTCACGCAAAAATCTACTTTTTTAAATAGAAATGTAAAATTTATTTATTATATATCATTCTCTTCCATTTCTGGTCCTAATCAAGAATTAATTATTATTTCATTGATATCATAATTTTTTTCAATGATTTCATAAAAAAAAACAGAATTTCTCATATTATTTCACTCAAAAAGCTACTTTTTTAAATAGAAATGTAAAATTTATTTATTATATATCATTCTCTTCCATTTCTGATCCTAATCACGAATTAATACATATTTTATCGATATCATAATATTTTTGTTTGATTTCATAGAAAAAATCAGAATTTCTCATATTATTTCACTCAAAAAGCTACTTTTTTAAATAGAAATGTAAAATTTATTTATTATATATCATTCTCTTCCATTTCTGGTCCTAATCACGAAGTAATTCATATTTTATCGATATCATAATTTTTTTCATTAATTTCATCGAAAAAACCTCAATTTGTAATATTATTTCACGCAAAAATCTACTTTTTTAAATAGAAATGTAAAATTTATTTATTATATATCATTCTCTTCCATTTCTGGTCCTAATCAAGAATTAATTATTATTTCATTGATATCATAATTTTTTTCATTGATTTCATAGAAAAAATCAGAATTTCTCATATTATTTCTCGCAAAAATCTACTTTTTTAAATAGAAATGTAAAATTTATTTATTATATATCATTCTCTTCCATTTCTGGTCCTAATCACGAAGTAATTCATATTTTATCGATATCATAATATTTTTGTTTGATTTCATCGAAAAAACCTCAATTTGTAATATTTTTTCACGCAAAAAGCCACTTTTTTAAATAGAAATGTAAATTTTATTTATTATATATCATTCTCTTCCATTTCTGGTCCTAATCACGAAGTAATTCATATTTTATCGATATCATAATATTTTTGTTTAATTTCATAGAAAAAATCAGAATTTCTCATATTATTTCACTCAAAAAGCAACTTTTTTAAATAGAAATGTAAAATTTATTTATTATATATCATTCTCTTTCATTTCTGATCCTAATCACGAATTAATTCATATTTTATCGATATCATAATATTTTTGTTTGATTTCATAGAAAAAATCAGAATTTCTCATATTATTTCACTCAAAAAGCAACTTTTTTAAATAGAAATGTAAAATTTATTTATTATATATCATTCTCTTCCATTTCTGGTCCTCATCAAGAATTAATTCATATTTTATCGATATCATAATATTTTTGTTTGATTTCATAGAAAAAAACAGAATTTCTCATATTATTTCACTCAAAAAGCAACTTTTTTAAATAGAAATGTAAAATTTATTTATTATATATCATTCTCTTCCATTTCTGGTCCTCATCAAGAATTAATTCATATTTTATCGATATCATAATTTTTTTCAATGATTTCATAAAAAAAAAACAGAATTTCTCATATTATTTCACTCAAAAAGCTACTTTTTTAAATAGAAATGTAAAATTTATTTATTATATATCATTCTCTTCCATTTCTGATCCTAATCACGAATTAATACATATTTTATCGATATCATAATATTTTTGTTTGATTTCATAGAAAAAATCAGAATTTCTCATATTATTTCACTCAAAAAGCAACTTTTTTAAATAGAAATGTAAAATTTATTTATTATATATCATTCTCTTCCATTTCTGGTCCTAATCAAGAATTAATTCATATTTTATCGATATCATAATTTTTTTCATTGATTTCATAGAAAAAAACAGAATTTCTCATATTATTTCACTCAAAAAGCTACTTTTTTAAATAGAAATGTAAAATTTATTTATTATATATCATTCTCTTCCATTTCTGGTCCTAATCAAGAATTAATTCATATTTTATCGATATCATAATTTTTTTCATTAATTTCATCGAAAAAACCTCAATTTGTAATATTTTTTCACGCAAAAAGCTACTTTTTTAAATAGAAATGTAAAATTTATTTATTATATATCATTCTCTTCCATTTCTGGTCCTAATCAAGAATTAATTCATATTTTATCGATATCATAATTTTTTTCATTAATTTCATCGAAAAAACCTCAATTTGTAATATTTTTTCACGCAAAAAGCTACTTTTTTAAATAGAAATGTAAAATTTATTTATTATATATCATTCTCTTCCATTTCTGGTCCTAATCAAGAATTAATTCATATTTTATCGATATCATAATTTTTTTCATTGATTTCATAGAAACAAACAGAATTTCTCATATTATTTCACTCAAAAAGCTACTTTTTTAAATAGAAATGTAAAATTTATTTATTATATATCATTCTCTTCCATTTCTGGTCCTAGTCAAGAATTAATTCATATTTTATCGATATCATAATTTTTTTCATTGATTTCATCGAAAAAACCACAATTTGTAATATTTTTTCACGCAAAAAGCTACTTTTTTAAATAGAAATGTAAAATTTATTTATTATGTATTATTCTCTTCCATTTCTGGTCCTAATCAAGAATTAATTCATATTTTATCGATATCATAATTTTTTTCATTAATTTCATCGAAAAAACCTCAATTTGTAATATTTTTTCACGCAAAAAGCTACTTTTTTAAATAGAAATGTAAAATTTATTTATTATATATCATTCTCTTCCATTTCTGGTCCTAATCAAGAATTAATTCATATTTTATCGATATCATAATTTTTTTCATTGATTTCATAGAAAAAAACAGAATTTCTCATATTATTTCACTCAAAAAGCTACTTTTTTAAATAGAAATGTAAAATTTATTTATTATATATCATTCTCTTCCATTTCTGGTCCTAATCAAGAATTAATTCATATTTTATCGATATCATAATTTTTTTCATTGATTTCATCGAAAAAACCTCAATTTGTAATATTTTTTCACGCAAAAAGCTACTTTTTTAAATAGAAATGTAAAATTTATTTATTATGTATTATTCTCTTCCATTTCTGGTCCTAATCAAGAATTAATTCATATTTTATCGATATCATAATTTTTTTCATTAATTTCATCGAAAAAACCTCAATTTGTAATATTTTTTCACGCAAAAAGCTACTTTTTTAAATAGAAATGTAAAATTTATTTATTATGTATTATTCTCTTCCATTTCTGGTCCTAATCAAGAATTAATTATTATTTCATTGATATCATAATTTTTTTCATTAATTTCATCGAAAAAACCTCAATTTGTAATATTTTTTCACGCAAAAAGCTACTTTTTTAAATAGAAATGTAAAATTTATTTATTATATATCATTCTCTTCCATTTCTGGTCCTAATCAAGAATTAATTCATATTTTATCGATATCATAATATTTTTGTTTAATTTCATAGAAAAAATCAGAATTTCTCATATTATTTCACTCAAAAAGCAACTTTTTTAAATAGAAATGTAAAATTTATTTATTATATATCATTCTCTTTCATTTCTGATCCTAATCACGAATTAATTCATATTTTATCGATATCATAATATTTTTGTTTGATTTCATAGAAAAAATCAGAATTTCTCATATTATTTCACTCAAAAAGCAACTTTTTTAAATAGAAATGTAAAATTTATTTATTATATATCATTCTCTTCCATTTCTGGTCCTCATCAAGAATTAATTCATATTTTATCGATATCATAATTTTTTTCATTGATTTCATAGAAAAAAACAGAATTTCTCATATTATTTCACTCAAAAAGCTACTTTTTTAAATAGAAATGTAAAATTTATTTATTATATATCATTCTCTTCCATTTCTGGTCCTAATCAAGAATTAATTCATATTTTATCGATAACATAATTTTTTTCATTGATTTCATAGAAAAAAACAGAATTTCTCATATTATTTCACTCAAAAAGCAACTTTTTTAAATAGAAATGTAAAATTTATTTATTATATATCATTCTCTTTCATTTCTGATCCTAATCACGAATTAATTCATATTTTATCGATATCATAATATTTTTGTTTGATTTCATAGAAAAAATCAGAATTTCTCATATTATTTCACTCAAAAAGCAACTTTTTTAAATAGAAATGTAAAATTTATTTATTATATATCATTCTCTTCCATTTCTGGTCCTAATCAAGAATTAATTCATATTTTATCGATATCATAATTTTTTTCATTAATTTCATCGAAAAAACCTCAATTTGTAATATTTTTTCACGCAAAAATCTACTTTTTTAAATAGAAATGTAAAATTTATTTATTATATATCATTCTCTTCCATTTCTGGTCCTAATCAAGAATTAATTATTATTTCATTGATATCATAATTTTTTTCAATGATTTCATAAAAAAAAACAGAATTTCTCATATTATTTCACTCAAAAAGCTACTTTTTTAAATAGAAATGTAAAATTTATTTATTATATATCATTCTCTTCCATTTCTGATCCTAATCACGAATTAATACATATTTTATCGATATCATAATATTTTTGTTTGATTTCATAGAAAAAATCAGAATTTCTCATATTATTTCACTCAAAAAGCTACTTTTTTAAATAGAAATGTAAAATTTATTTATTATATATCATTCTCTTCCATTTCTGGTCCTAATCACGAAGTAATTCATATTTTATCGATATCATAATTTTTTTCATTAATTTCATCGAAAAAACCTCAATTTGTAATATTATTTCACGCAAAAATCTACTTTTTTAAATAGAAATGTAAAATTTATTTATTATATATCATTCTCTTCCATTTCTGGTCCTAATCAAGAATTAATTATTATTTCATTGATATCATAATTTTTTTCATTGATTTCATAGAAAAAATCAGAATTTCTCATATTATTTCTCGCAAAAATCTACTTTTTTAAATAGAAATGTAAAATTTATTTATTATATATCATTCTCTTCCATTTCTGGTCCTAATCACGAAGTAATTCATATTTTATCGATATCATAATATTTTTGTTTGATTTCATCGAAAAAACCTCAATTTGTAATATTTTTTCACGCAAAAAGCCACTTTTTTAAATAGAAATGTAAATTTTATTTATTATATATCATTCTCTTCCATTTCTGGTCCTAATCACGAAGTAATTCATATTTTATCGATATCATAATATTTTTGTTTAATTTCATAGAAAAAATCAGAATTTCTCATATTATTTCACTCAAAAAGCAACTTTTTTAAATAGAAATGTAAAATTTATTTATTATATATCATTCTCTTTCATTTCTGATCCTAATCACGAATTAATTCATATTTTATCGATATCATAATATTTTTGTTTGATTTCATAGAAAAAATCAGAATTTCTCATATTATTTCACTCAAAAAGCAACTTTTTTAAATAGAAATGTAAAATTTATTTATTATATATCATTCTCTTCCATTTCTGGTCCTCATCAAAAATTAATTCATATTTTATCGATATCATAATATTTTTGTTTGATTTCATAGAAAAAAACAGAATTTCTCATATTATTTCACTCAAAAAGCAACTTTTTTAAATAGAAATGTAAAATTTATTTATTATATATCATTCTCTTCCATTTCTGGTCCTCATCAAGAATTAATTCATATTTTATCGATATCATAATTTTTTTCAATGATTTCATAAAAAAAAAACAGAATTTCTCATATTATTTCACTCAAAAAGCTACTTTTTTAAATAGAAATGTAAAATTTATTTATTATATATCATTCTCTTCCATTTCTGATCCTAATCACGAATTAATACATATTTTATCGATATCATAATATTTTTGTTTGATTTCATAGAAAAAATCAGAATTTCTCATATTATTTCACTCAAAAAGCAACTTTTTTAAATAGAAATGTAAAATTTATTTATTATATATCATTCTCTTCCATTTCTGGTCCTAATCAAGAATTAATTCATATTTTATCGATATCATAATTTTTTTCATTAATTTCATCGAAAAAACCTCAATTTGTAATATTTTTTCACGCAAAAATCTACTTTTTTAAATAGAAATGTAAAATTTATTTATTATATATCATTCTCTTCCATTTCTGGTCCTAATCAAGAATTAATTATTATTTCATTGATATCATAATTTTTTTCAATGATTTCATAAAAAAAAACAGAATTTCTCATATTATTTCACTCAAAAAGCTACTTTTTTAAATAGAAATGTAAAATTTATTTATTATATATCATTCTCTTCCATTTCTGATCCTAATCACTAATTAATACATATTTTATCGATATCATAATATTTTTGTTTGATTTCATAGAAAAAATCAGAATTTCTCATATTATTTCACTCAAAAAGCTACTTTTTTAAATAGAAATGTAAAATTTATTTATTATATATCATTCTCTTCCATTTCTGGTCCTAATCACGAAGTAATTCATATTTTATCGATATCATAATTTTTTTCATTAATTTCATCGAAAAAACCTCAATTTGTAATATTATTTCACGCAAAAATCTACTTTTTTAAATAGAAATGTAAAATTTATTTATTATATATCATTCTCTTCCATTTCTGGTCCTAATCAAGAATTAATTATTATTTCATTGATATCATAATTTTTTTCATTGATTTCATAGAAAAAATCAGAATTTCTCATATTATTTCTCGCAAAAATCTACTTTTTTAAATAGAAATGTAAAATTTATTTATTATATATCATTCTCTTCCATTTCTGGTCCTCATCAAGAATTAATTCATATTTTATCGATATCATAATATTTTTGTTTGATTTCATCGAAAAAACCTCAATTTGTAATATTTTTTCACGCAAAAAGCTACTTTTTTAAATAGAAATGTAAATTTTATTTATTATATATCATTCTCTTCCATTTCTGGTCCTAATCACGAAGTAATTCATATTTTATCGATATCATAATATTTTTGTTTGATTTCATAGAAAAAATCAGAATTTCTCATATTATTTCACTCAAAAAGCTACTTTTTTAAATAGAAATGTAAAATTTATTTATTATATATCATTCTCTTCCATTTCTGGTCCTAATCACGAAGTAATTCATATTTTATCGATATCATAATTTTTTTCATTAATTTCATCGAAAAAACCTCAATTTGTAATATTATTTCACGCAAAAATCTACTTTTTTAAATAGAAATGTAAAATTTATTTATTATATATCATTCTCTTCCATTTCTGGTCCTAATCAAGAATTAATTATTATTTCATTGATATCATAATTTTTTTCATTGATTTCATAGAAAAAATCAGAATTTCTCATATTATTTCACTCAAAAAGCTACTTTTTTAAATAGAAATGTAAAATTTATTTATTATAAATCATTCTCTTCCATTTCTGGTCCTAATCACGAAGTAATTCATATTTTATCGATATCATAATATTTTTGTTTAATTTCATAGAAAAAATCAGAATTTCTCATATTATTTCACTCAAAAAGCAACTTTTTTAAATAGAAATGTAAAATTTATTTATTATATATCATTCTCTTTCATTTCTGATCCTAATCACGAATTAATTCATATTTTATCGATATCATAATATTTTTGTTTGATTTCATAGAAAAAATCAGAATTTCTCATATTATTTCACTCAAAAAGCAACTTTTTTAAATAGAAATGTAAAATTTATTTATTATATATCATTCTCTTCCATTTCTGGTCCTAATCAAGAATTAATTATTATTTCATTGATATCATAATTTTTTTCAATGATTTCATAAAAAAAAACAGAATTTCTCATATTATTTCACTCAAAAAGCTACTTTTTTAAATAGAAATGTAAAATTTATTTATTATATATCATTCTCTTCCATTTCTGATCCTAATCACGAATTAATACATATTTTATCGATATCATAATATTTTTGTTTGATTTCATAGAAAAAATCAGAATTTCTCATATTATTTCACTCAAAAAGCTACTTTTTTAAATAGAAATGTAAAATTTATTTATTATATATCATTCTCTTCCATTTCTGGTCCTAATCACGAAGTAATTCATATTTTATCGATATCATAATTTTTTTCATTAATTTCATCGAAAAAACCTCAATTTGTAATATTATTTCACGCAAAAATCTACTTTTTTAAATAGAAATGTAAAATTTATTTATTATATATCATTCTCTTCCATTTCTGGTCCTAATCAAGAATTAATTATTATTTCATTGATATCATAATTTTTTTCATTGATTTCATAGAAAAAATCAGAATTTCTCATATTATTTCTCGCAAAAATCTACTTTTTTAAATAGAAATGTAAAATTTATTTATTATATATCATTCTCTTCCATTTCTGGTCCTCATCAAGAATTAATTCATATTTTATCGATATCATAATATTTTTGTTAGATTTCATCGAAAAAACCTCAATTTGTAATATTTTTTCACGCAAAAAGCTACTTTTTTAAATAGAAATGTAAATTTTATTTATTATATATCATTCTCTTCCATTTCTGGTCCTAATCACGAAATAATTCATATTTTATCGATATCATAATATTTTTGTTTAATTTCATAGAAAAAATCAGAATTTCTCATATTATTTCACGCAAAAATCTACTTTTTTAAATAGAAATGTAAAATTTATTTATTATATATCATTCTCTTCCATTTCTGGTCCTCATCAAGAATTAATTCATATTTTATCGATATCATAATATTTTTGTTTGATTTCATAGAAAAAAACAGAATTTCTCATATTATTTCACTCAAAAAGCAACTTTTTTAAATAGAAATGTAAAATTTATTTATTATATATCATTCTCTTTCATTTCTGATCCTAATCACGAATTAATTCATATTTTATCGATATCATAATATTTTTGTTTGATTTCATAGAAAAAATCAGAATTTCTCATATTATTTCACTCAAAAAGCTACTTTTTTAAATAGAAATGTAAAATTTATTTATTATATATCATTCTCTTCCATTTCTGGTCCTCATCAAGAATTAATTCATATTTTATCGATATCATAATTTTTTTCAAGGATTTCATAAAAAAAAACAGAATTTCTCATATTATTTCACTCAAAAAGCTACTTTTTTAAATAGAAATGTAAAATTTATTTAATATATATCATTCTCTTCCATTTCTGATCCTAATCACGAATTAATACATATTTTATCGATATCATAATATTTTTGTTTGATTTCATAGAAAAAATCAGAATTTCTCATATTATTTCACTCAAAAAGCTACTTTTTTAAATAGAAATGTAAAATTTATTTATTATATATCATTCTCTTCCATTTCTGATCCTAATCACGAAGTAATTCATATTTTATCGATATCATAATATTTTTGTTTAATTTCATAGAAAAAATCAGAATTTCTCATATTATTTCACTCAAAAAGCAACTTTTTTAAATAGAAATGTAAAATTTATTTATTATATATCATTCTCTTCCATTTCTGGTCCTCATCAAGAATTAATTCATATTTTATCGATATCATAATTTTTTTCAATGATTTCATAAAAAAAAACAGAATTTCTCATATTATTTCACTCAAAAAGCTACTTTTTTAAATAGAAATGTAAAATTTATTTATTATATATCATTCTCTTCCATTTCTGGTCCTAATCAAGAATTAATTATTATTTCATTGATATCATAATTTTTTTCATTGATTTCATAGAAAAAATCAGAATTTCTCATATTATTTCTCACAAAAATCTACTTTTTTAAATAGAAATGTAAAATTTATTTATTATATATCATTCTCTTCCATTTCTGGTCCTCATCAAGAATTAATTCATATTTTATCGATATCATAATTTTTTTCAATGATTTCATAAAAAAAAAACAGAATTTCTCATATTATTTCACTCAAAAAGCTACTTTTTTAAATAGAAATGTAAAATTTATTTATTATATATCATTCTCTTCCATTTCTGATCCTAATCACGAATTAATACATATTTTATCGATATCATAATATTTTTGTTTGATTTCATAGAAAAAATCAGAATTTCTCATATTATTTCACTCAAAAAGCTACTTTTTTAAATAGAAATGTAAAATTTATTTATTATATATCATTCTCTTCCATTTCTGGTCCTAATCACGAAGTAATTCATATTTTATCGATATCATAATTTTTTTCATTAATTTCATCGAAAAAACCTCAATTTGTAATATTATTTCACGCAAAAATCTACTTTTTTAAATAGAAATGTAAAATTTATTTATTATATATCATTCTCTTCCATTTCTGATCCTAATTACGAATTAATACATATTTTATCGATATCATAATATTTTTGTTTGATTTCATAGAAAAAATCAGAATTTCTCATATTATTTCACTCAAAAAGCTACTTTTTTAAATAGAAATGTAAAATTTATTTATTATATATCATTCTCTTCCATTTCTGGTCCTCATCAAGAATTAATTCATATTTTATCGATATCATAATATTTTTGTTTAATTTCATAGAAAAAATCAGAATTTCTCATATTATTTCACGCAAAAATCTACTTTTTTAAATAGAAATGTAAAATTTATTTATTATATATCATTCTCTTCCATTTCTGGTCCTCATCAAGAATTAATTCATATTTTATCGATATCATAATTTTTTTCATTAATTTCATCGAAAAAACCTCAATTTGTAATATTTTTTCACGCAAAAATCTACTTTTTTAAATAGAAATGTAAAATTTATTTATTATATATCATTCTCTTCCATTTCTGGTCCTAATCAAGAATTAATTATTATTTCATTGATATCATAATTTTTTTCAATGATTTCATAAAAAAAAACAGAATTTCTCATATTATTTCACTCAAAAAGCTACTTTTTTAAATAGAAATGTAAAATTTATTTATTATATATCATTCTCTTCCATTTCTGATCCTAATCACGAATTAATACATATTTTATCGATATCATAATATTTTTGTTTGATTTCATAGAAAAAATCAGAATTTCTCATATTATTTCACTCAAAAAGCTACTTTTTTAAATAGAAATGTAAAATTTATTTATTATATATCATTCTCTTCCATTTCTGGTCCTAATCACGAAGTAATTCATATTTTATCGATATCATAATTTTTTTCATTAATTTCATCGAAAAAACCTCAATTTGTAATATTATTTCACGCAAAAATCTACTTTTTTAAATAGAAATGTAAAATTTATTTATTATATATCATTCTCTTCCATTTCTGGTCCTAATCAAGAATTAATTATTATTTCATTGATATCATAATTTTTTTCATTGATTTCATAGAAAAAATCAGAATTTCTCATATTATTTCTCGCAAAAATCTACTTTTTTAAATAGAAATGTAAAATTTATTTATTATATATCATTCTCTTCCATTTCTGGTCCTCATCAAGAATTAATTCATATTTTATCGATATCATAATATTTTTGTTAGATTTCATCGAAAAAAACCTCAATTTGTAATATTTTTTCACGCAAAAAGCTACTTTTTTAAATAGAAATGTAAATTTTATTTATTATATATCATTCTCTTCCATTTCTGGTCCTAATCACGAAATAATTCATATTTTATCGATATCATAATATTTTTGTTTAATTTCATAGAAAAAATCAGAATTTCTCATATTATTTCACGCAAAAATCTACTTTTTTAAATAGAAATGTAAAATTTATTTATTATATATCATTCTCTTCCATTTCTGGTCCTCATCAAGAATTAATTCATATTTTATCGATATCATAATATTTTTGTTTGATTTCATAGAAAAAAACAGAATTTCTCATATTATTTCACTCAAAAAGCAACTTTTTTAAATAGAAATGTAAAATTTATTTATTATATATCATTCTCTTTCATTTCTGATCCTAATCACGAATTAATTCATATTTTATCGATATCATAATATTTTTGTTTGATTTCATAGAAAAAATCAGAATTTCTCATATTATTTCACTCAAAAAGCTACTTTTTTAAATAGAAATGTAAAATTTATTTATTATATATCATTCTCTTCCATTTCTGGTCCTCATCAAGAATTAATTCATATTTTATCGATATCATAATTTTTTTCAATGATTTCATAAAAAAAAACAGAATTTCTCATATTATTTCACTCAAAAAGCTACTTTTTTAAATAGAAATGTAAAATTTATTTAATATATATCATTCTCTTCCATTTCTGATCCTAATCACGAATTAATACATATTTTATCGATATCATAATATTTTTGTTTGATTTCATAGAAAAAATCAGAATTTCTCATATTATTTCACTCAAAAAGCTACTTTTTTAAATAGAAATGTAAAATTTATTTATTATATATCATTCTCTTCCATTTCTGATCCTAATCACGAAGTAATTCATATTTTATCGATATCATAATATTTTTGTTTAATTTCATAGAAAAAATCAGAATTTCTCATATTATTTCACTCAAAAAGCAACTTTTTTAAATAGAAATGTAAAATTTATTTATTATATATCATTCTCTTCCATTTCTGGTCCTCATCAAGAATTAATTCATATTTTATCGATATCATAATTTTTTTCAATGATTTCATAAAAAAAAAACAGAATTTCTCATATTATTTCACTCAAAAAGCTACTTTTTTAAATAGAAATGTAAAATTTATTTATTATATATCATTCTCTTCCATTTCTGGTCCTAATCAAGAATTAATTATTATTTCATTGATATCATAATTTTTTTCATTGATTTCATAGAAAAAATCAGAATTTCTCATATTATTTCTCACAAAAATCTACTTTTTTAAATAGAAATGTAAAATTTATTTATTATATATCATTCTCTTCCATTTCTGGTCCTCATCAAGAATTAATTCATATTTTATCGATATCATAATTTTTTTCAATGATTTCATAAAAAAAAAACAGAATTTCTCATATTATTTCACTCAAAAAGCTACTTTTTTAAATAGAAATGTAAAATTTATTTATTATATATCATTCTCTTCCATTTCTGATCCTAATCACGAATTAATACATATTTTATCGATATCATAATATTTTTGTTTGATTTCATAGAAAAAATCAGAATTTCTCATATTATTTCACTCAAAAAGCTACTTTTTTAAATAGAAATGTAAAATTTATTTATTATATATCATTCTCTTCCATTTCTGGTCCTAATCACGAAGTAATTCATATTTTATCGATATCATAATTTTTTTCATTAATTTCATCGAAAAAACCTCAATTTGTAATATTATTTCACGCAAAAATCTACTTTTTTAAATAGAAATGTAAAATTTATTTATTATATATCATTCTCTTCCATTTCTGATCCTAATTACGAATTAATACATATTTTATCGATATCATAATATTTTTGTTTGATTTCATAGAAAAAATCAGAATTTCTCATATTATTTCACTCAAAAAGCTACTTTTTTAAATAGAAATGTAAAATTTATTTATTATATATCATTCTCTTCCATTTCTGGTCCTCATCAAGAATTAATTCATATTTTATCGATATCATAATATTTTTGTTTAATTTCATAGAAAAAATCAGAATTTCTCATATTATTTCACGCAAAAATCTACTTTTTTAAATAGAAATGTAAAATTTATTTATTATATATCATTCTCTTCCATTTCTGGTCCTCATCAAGAATTAATTCATATTTTATCGATATCATAATTTTTTTCATTAATTTCATCGAAAAAACCTCAATTTGTAATATTTTTTCACGCAAAAATCTACTTTTTTAAATAGAAATGTAAAATTTATTTATTATATATCATTCTCTTCCATTTCTGGTCCTAATCAAGAATTAATTATTATTTCATTGATATCATAATTTTTTTCAATGATTTCATAAAAAAAAACAGAATTTCTCATATTATTTCACTCAAAAAGCTACTTTTTTAAATAGAAATGTAAAATTTATTTATTATATATCATTCTCTTCCATTTCTGATCCTAATCACGAATTAATACATATTTTATCGATATCATAATATTTTTGTTTGATTTCATAGAAAAAATCAGAATTTCTCATATTATTTCACTCAAAAAGCTACTTTTTTAAATAGAAATGTAAAATTTATTTATTATATATCATTCTCTTCCATTTCTGGTCCTAATCACGAAGTAATTCATATTTTATCGATATCATAATTTTTTTCATTAATTTCATCGAAAAAACCTCAATTTGTAATATTATTTCACGCAAAAATCTACTTTTTTAAATAGAAATGTAAAATTTATTTATTATATATCATTCTCTTCCATTTCTGGTCCTAATCAAGAATTAATTATTATTTCATTGATATCATAATTTTTTTCATTGATTTCATAGAAAAAATCAGAATTTCTCATATTATTTCTCGCAAAAATCTACTTTTTTAAATAGAAATGTAAAATTTATTTATTATATATCATTCTCTTCCATTTCTGGTCCTCATCAAGAATTAATTCATATTTTATCGATATCATAATATTTTTGTTTGATTTCATCGAAAAAACCTCAATTTGTAATATTTTTTCACGCAAAAAGCTACTTTTTTAAATAGAAATGTAAATTTTATTTATTATATATCATTCTCTTCCATTTCTGGTCCTAATCACGAAATAATTCATATTTTATCGATATCATAATATTTTTGTTTAATTTCATAGAAAAAATCAGAATTTCTCATATTATTTCACGCAAAAATCTACTTTTTTAAATAGAAATGTAAAATTTATTTATTATATATCATTCTCTTCCATTTCTGGTCCTCATCAAGAATTAATTCATATTTTATCGATATCATAATATTTTTGTTTGATTTCATAGAAAAAAACAGAATTTCTCATATTATTTCACTCAAAAAGCAACTTTTTTAAATAGAAATGTAAAATTTATTTATTATATATCATTCTCTTCCATTTCTGGTCCTCATCAAGAATTAATTCATATTTTATCGATATCATAATTTTTTTCAATGATTTCATAAAAAAAAACAGAATTTCTCATATTATTTCACTCAAAAAGCTACTTTTTTAAATAGAAATGTAAAATTTATTTAATATATATCATTCTCTTCCATTTCTGATCCTAATCACGAATTAATACATATTTTATCGATATCATAATATTTTTGTTTGATTTCATAGAAAAAATCAGAATTTCTCATATTATTTCACTCAAAAAGCTACTTTTTTAAATAGAAATGTAAAATTTATTTATTATATATCATTCTCTTCCATTTCTGATCCTAATCACGAAGTAATTCATATTTTATCGATATCATAATATTTTTGTTTAATTTCATAGAAAAAATCAGAATTTCTCATATTATTTCACTCAAAAAGCAACTTTTTTAAATAGAAATGTAAAATTTATTTATTATATATCATTCTCTTTCATTTCTGATCCTTATCACGAATTAATTCATATTTTATCGATATCATAATATTTTTGTTTGATTTCATAGAAAAAATCAGAATTTCTCATATTATTTCACTCAAAAAGCAACTTTTTTAAATAGAAATGTAAAATTTATTTATTATATATCATTCTCTTCCATTTCTGGTCCTCATCAAGAATTAATTCTTATTTTATCGATATCATAATTTTTTTCAATGATTTCATAAAAAAAACAGAATTTCTCATATTATTTCACTCAAAAAGCTACTTTTTTAAATAGAAATGTAAAATTTATTTAATATATATCATTCTCTTCCATTTCTGATCCTAATCACGAATTAATACATATTTTATCGATATCATAATATTTTTGTTTGATTTCATAGAAAAAATCAGAATTTCTCATATTATTTCACTCAAAAAGCTACTTTTTTAAATAGAAATGTAAAATTTATTTATTATATATCATTCTCTTCCATTTCTGATCCTAATCACGAAGTAATTCATATTTTATCGATATCATAATATTTTTGTTTAATTTCATAGAAAAAATCAGAATTTCTCATATTATTTCACTCAAAAAGCAACTTTTTTAAATAGAAATGTAAAATTTATTTATTATATATCATTCTCTTTCATTTCTGATCCTTATCACGAATTAATTCATATTTTATCGATATCATAATATTTTTGTTTGATTTCATAGAAAAAATCAGAATTTCTCATATTATTTCACTCAAAAAGCAACTTTTTTAAATAGAAATGTAAAATTTATTTATTATATATCATTCTCTTCCATTTCTGGTCCTCATCAAGAATTAATTCATATTTTATCGATATCATAATTTTTTTCAATGATTTCATAAAAAAAACAGAATTTCTCATATTATTTCACTCAAAAAGCTACTTTTTTAAATAGAAATGTAAAATTTATTTATTATATATCATTCTCTTCCATTTCTGGTCCTAATCAAGAATTAATTATTATTTCATTGATATCATAATTTTTTTCATTGATTTCATAGAAAAAATCAGAATTTCTCATATTATTTCTCACAAAAATCTACTTTTTTAAATAGAAATGTAAAATTTATTTATTATATATCATTCTCTTCCATTTCTGGTCCTCATCAAGAATTAATTCATATTTTATCGATATCATAATATTTTTGTTTGATTTCATCGAAAAAACCTCAATTTGTAATATTTTTTCACGCAAAAAGCTACTTTTTTAAATAGAAATGTAAAATTTATTTATTATATATCATTCTCTTCCATTTCTGATCCTAATCACGAATTAATACATATTTTATCGATATCATAATATTTTTGTTTGATTTCATAGAAAAAATCAGAATTTCTCATATTATTTCACTCAAAAAGCTACTTTTTTAAATAGAAATGTAAAATTTATTTATTATATATCATTCTCTTCCATTTCTGGTCCTAATCACGAAGTAATTCATATTTTATCGATATCATAATTTTTTTCATTAATTTCATCGAAAAAACCTCAATTTGTAATATTATTTCACGCAAAAATCTACTTTTTTAAATAGAAATGTAAAATTTATTTATTATATATCATTCTCTTCCATTTCTGGTCCTAATCACGAAGTAATATTTTATCGATATCATAATTTTTTTCATTAATTTCATCGAAAAAACCTCAATTTGTAATATTATTTCACGCAAAAATCTACTTTTTTAAATAGAAATGTAAAATTTATTTATTATATATCATTCTCTTCCATTTCTGGTCCTAATCAAGAATTAATTATTATTTCATTGATATCATAATTTTTTTCATTGATTTCATAGAAAAAATCAGAATTTCTCATATTATTTCTCGCAAAAATCTACTTTTTTAAATAGAAATGTAAAATTTATTTATTATATATCATTCTCTTCCATTTCTGGTCCTCATCAAGAATTAATTCATATTTTATCGATATCATAATATTTTTGTTTGATTTCATCGAAAAAACCTCAATTTGTAATATTTTTTCACGCAAAAAGCTACTTTTTTAAATAGAAATGTAAATTTTATTTATTATATATCATTCTCTTCCATTTCTGGTCCTAATCACGAAGTAATTCATATTTTATCGATATCATAATATTTTTGTTTAATTTCATAGAAAAAATCAGAATTTCTCATATTATTTCACGCAAAAATCTACTTTTTTAAATAGAAATGTAAAATTTATTTATTATATATCATTCTCTTCCATTTCTGGTCCTCATCAAGAATTAATTCATATTTTATCGATATCATAATTTTTTTCATTAATTTCATCGAAAAAACCTCAATTTGTAATATTTTTTCACGCAAAAATCTACTTTTTTAAATAGAAATGTAAAATTTATTTATTATATATCATTCTCTTCCATTTCTGGTCCTAATCAAGAATTAATTATTATTTCATTGATATCATAATTTTTTTCAATGATTTCATAAAAAAAAACAGAATTTCTCATATTATTTCACTCAAAAAGCTACTTTTTTAAATAGAAATGTAAAATTTATTTATTATATATCATTCTCTTCCATTTCTGATCCTAATCACGAATTAATACATATTTTATCGATATCATAATATTTTTGTTTGATTTCATAGAAAAAATCAGAATTTCTCATATTATTTCACTCAAAAAGCTACTTTTTTAAATAGAAATGTAAAATTTATTTATTATATATCATTCTCTTCCATTTCTGGTCCTAATCACGAAGTAATTCATATTTTATCGATATCATAATTTTTTTCATTAATTTCATCGAAAAAACCTCAATTTGTAATATTATTTCACGCAAAAATCTACTTTTTTAAATAGAAATGTAAAATTTATTTATTATATATCATTCTCTTCCATTTCTGGTCCTAATCAAGAATTAATTATTATTTCATTGATATCATAATTTTTTTCATTGATTTCATAGAAAAAATCAGAATTTCTCATATTATTTCTCGCAAAAATCTACTTTTTTAAATAGAAATGTAAAATTTATTTATTATATATCATTCTCTTCCATTTCTGGTCCTCATCAATAATTAATTCATATTTTATCGATATCATAATATTTTTGTTTGATTTCATCGAAAAAACCTCAATTTGTAATATTTTTTCACGCAAAAAGCTACTTTTTTAAATAGAAATGTAAATTTTATTTATTATATATCATTCTCTTCCATTTCTGGTCCTAATCACGAAATAATTCATATTTTATCGATATCATAATATTTTTGTTTAATTTCATAGAAAAAATCAGAATTTCTCATATTATTTCACGCAAAAATCTACTTTTTTAAATAGAAATGTAAAATTTATTTATTATATATCATTCTCTTCCATTTCTGGTCCTCATCAAGAATTAATTCATATTTTATCGATATCATAATATTTTTGTTTGATTTCATAGAAAAAAACAGAATTTCTCATATTATTTCACTCAAAAAGCAACTTTTTTAAATAGAAATGTAAAATTTATTTATTATATATCATTCTCTTTCATTTCTGATCCTAATCACGAATTAATTCATATTTTATCGATATCATAATATTTTTGTTTGATTTCATAGAAAAAATCAGAATTTCTCATATTATTTCACTCAAAAAGCAACTTTTTTAAATAGAAATGTAAAATTTATCTATTATATATCATTCTCTTCCATTTCTGGTCCTCATCAAGAATTAATTCATATTTTATCGATATCATAATATTTTTGTTTGATTTCATAGAAAAAAACAGAATTTCTCATATTATTTCACTCAAAAAGCAACTTTTTTAAATAGAAATGTAAAATTTATTTATTATATATCATTCTCTTCCATTTCTGGTCCTCATCAAGAATTAATTCATATTTTATCGATATCATAATTTTTTTCAATGATTTCATAAAAAAAAACAGAATTTCTCATATTATTTCACTCAAAAAGCTACTTTTTTAAATAGAAATGTAAAATTTATTTAATATATATCATTCTCTTCCATTTCTGATCCTAATCACGAATTAATACATATTTTATCGATATCATAATATTTTTGTTTGATTTCATAGAAAAAATCAGAATTTCTCATATTATTTCACTCAAAAAGCTACTTTTTTAAATAGAAATGTAAAATTTATTTATTATATATCATTCTCTTCCATTTCTGATCCTAATCACGAAGTAATTCATATTTTATCGATATCATAATATTTTTGTTTAATTTCATAGAAAAAATCAGAATTTCTCATATTATTTCACTCAAAAAGCAACTTTTTTAAATAGAAATGTAAAATTTATTTATTATATATCATTCTCTTTCATTTCTGATCCTAATCACGAATTAATTCATATTTTATCGATATCATAATATTTTTGTTTGATTTCATAGAAAAAATCAGAATTTCTCATATTATTTCACTCAAAAAGCAACTTTTTTAAATAGAAATGTAAAATTTATTTATTATATATCATTCTCTTCCATTTCTGGTCCTCATCAAGAATTAATTCATATTTTATCGATATCATAATTTTTTTCAATGATTTCATAAAAAAAAACAGAATTTCTCATATTATTTCACTCAAAAAGCTACTTTTTTAAATAGAAATGTAAAATTTATTTATTATATATCATTCTCTTCCATTTCTGGTCCTAATCAAGAATTAATTATTATTTCATTGATATCATAATTTTTTTCATTGATTTCATAGAAAAAATCAGAATTTCTCATATTATTTCTCACAAAAATCTACTTTTTTAAATAGAAATGTAAAATTTATTTATTATATATCATTCTCTTCCATTTCTGGTCCTCATCAAGAATTAATTCATATTTTATCGATATCATAATATTTTTGTTTGATTTCATCGAAAAAACCTCAATTTGTAATATTTTTTCACGCAAAAAGCTACTTTTTTAAATAGAAATGTAAAATTTATTTATTATATATCATTCTCTTCCATTTCTGATCCTAATCACGAATTAATACATATTTTATCGATATCATAATATTTTTGTTTGATTTCATAGAAAAAATCAGAATTTCTCATATTATTTCACTCAAAAAGCTACTTTTTTAAATAGAAATGTAAAATTTATTTATTATATATCATTCTCTTCCATTTCTGGTCCTAATCACGAAGTAATTCATATTTTATCGATATCATAATTTTTTTCATTATTTTCATCGAAAAAACCTCAATTTGTAATATTATTTCACGCAAAAATCTACTTTTTTAAATAGAAATGTAAAATTTATTTATTATATATCATTCTCTTCCATTTCTGATCCTAATCACGAATTAATACATATTTTATCGATATCATAATATTTTTGTTTGATTTCATAGAAAAAATCAGAATTTCTCATATTATTTCACTCAAAAAGCTACTTTTTTAAATAGAAATGTAAAATTTATTTATTATATATCATTCTCTTCCATTTCTGGTCCTCATCAAGAATTAATTCATATTTTATCGATATCATAATTTTTTTCAATGATTTCATAAAAAAAAACAGAATTTCTCATATTATTTCACTCAAAAAGCTACTTTTTTAAATAGAAATGTAAAATTTATTTAATATATATCATTCTCTTCCATTTCTGATCCTAATCACGAATTAATACATATTTTATCGATATCATAATATTTTTGTTTGATTTCATAGAAAAAATCAGAATTTCTCATATTATTTCACTCAAAAAGCTACTTTTTTAAATAGAAATGTAAAATTTATTTATTATATATCATTCTCTTCCATTTCTGATCCTAATCACGAAGTAATTCATATTTTATCGATATCATAATATTTTTGTTTAATTTCATAGAAAAAATCAGAATTTCTCATATTATTTCACTCAAAAAGCAACTTTTTTAAATAGAAATGTAAAATTTATTTATTATATATCATTCTCTTTCATTTCTGATCCTAATCACGAATTAATTCATATTTTATCGATATCATAATATTTTTGTTTGATTTCATAGAAAAAATCAGAATTTCTCATATTATTTCACTCAAAAAGCTACTTTTTTAAATAGAAATGTAAAATTTATTTATTATATATCATTCTCTTCCATTTCTGGTCCTAATCAAGAATTAATTATTATTTCATTGATATCATAATTTTTTTCATTGATTTCATAGAAAAAATCAGAATTTCTCATATTATTTCTCACAAAAATCTACTTTTTTAAATAGAAATGTAAAATTTATTTATTATATATCATTCTCTTCCATTTCTGGTCCTCATCAAGAATTAATTCATATTTTATCGATATCATAATATTTTTGTTTGATTTCATCGAAAAAACCTCAATTTGTAATATTTTTTCACGCAAAAAGCTACTTTTTTAAATAGAAATGTAAAATTTATTTATTATATATCATTCTCTTCCATTTCTGATCCTAATCACGAATTAATACATATTTTATCGATATCATAATATTTTTGTTTGATTTCATAGAAAAAATCAGAATTTCTCATATTATTTCACTCAAAAAGCTACTTTTTTAAATAGAAATGTAAAATTTATTTATTATATATCATTCTCTTCCATTTCTGGTCCTAATCACGAAGTAATTCATATTTTATCGATATCATAATTTTTTTCATTAATTTCATCGAAAAAACCTCAATTTGTAATATTATTTCACGCAAAAATCTACTTTTTTAAATAGAAATGTAAAATTTATTTATTATATATCATTCTCTTCCATTTCTGATCCTAATCACGAATTAATACATATTTTATCGATATCATAATATTTTTGTTTGATTTCATAGAAAAAATCAGAATTTCTCATATTATTTCACTCAAAAAGCTACTTTTTTAAATAGAAATGTAAAATTTATTTATTATATATCATTCTCTTCCATTTCTGATCCTAATCACGAAGTAATTCATATTTTATCGATATCATAATATTTTTGTTTAATTTCATAGAAAAAATCAGAATTTCTCATATTATTTCACTCAAAAAGCAACTTTTTTAAATAGAAATGTAAAATTTATTTATTATATATCATTCTCTTTCATTTCTGATCCTAATCACGAATTAATTCATATTTTATCGATATCATAATATTTTTGTTTGATTTCATAGAAAAAATCAGAATTTCTCATATTATTTCACGCAAAAATCTACTTTTTTAAATAGAAATGTAAAATTTATTTATTATATATCATTCTCTTCCATTTCTGGTCCTAATCAAGAATTAATTATTATTTCATTGATATCATAATTTTTTTCATTGATTTCATAGAAAAAATCAGAATTTCTCATATTATTTCTCGCAAAAATCTACTTTTTTAAATAGAAATGTAAAATTTATTTATTATATATCATTCTCTTCCATTTCTGGTCCTCATCAAGAATTAATTCATATTTTATCGATATCATAATATTTTTGTTTGATTTCATCGAAAAAACCTCAATTTGTAATATTTTTTCACGCAAAAAGCTACTTTTTTAAATAGAAATGTAAATTTTATTTATTATATATCATTCTCTTCCATTTCTGGTCCTAATCACGAAGTAATTCATATTTTATCGATATCATAATATTTTTGTTTAATTTCATAGAAAAAATCAGAATTTCTCATATTATTTCACGCAAAAATCTACTTTTTTAAATAGAAATGTAAAATTTATTTATTATATATCATTCTCTTCCATTTCTGGTCCTCATCAAGAATTAATTCATATTTTATCGATATCATAATTTTTTTCATTAATTTCATCGAAAAAACCTCAATTTGTAATATTTTTTCACGCAAAAATCTACTTTTTTAAATAGAAATGTAAAATTTATTTATTATATATCATTCTCTTCCATTTCTGGTCCTAATCAAGAATTAATTATTATTTCATTGATATCATAATTTTTTTCAATGATTTCATAAAAAAAAACAGAATTTCTCATATTATTTCACTCAAAAAGCTACTTTTTTAAATAGAAATGTAAAATTTATTTATTATATATCATTCTCTTCCATTTCTGATCCTAATCACGAATTAATACATATTTTATCGATATCATAATATTTTTGTTTGATTTCATAGAAAAAATCAGAATTTCTCATATTATTTCACTCCAAAAGCTACTTTTTTAAATAGAAATGTAAAATTTATTTATTATATATCATTCTCTTCCATTTCTGGTCCTCATCAAGAATTAATTCATATTTTATCGATATCATAATTTTTTTCATTAATTTCATCGAAAAAACCTCAATTTGTAATATTATTTCACGCAAAAATCTACTTTTTTAAATAGAAATGTAAAATTTATTTATTATATATCATTCACTTCCATTTCTGGTCCTAATCAAGAATTAATTATTATTTCATTGATATCATAATTTTTTTCATTGATTTCATAGAAAAAATCAGAATTTCTCATATTATTTCTCGCAAAAAGCTACTTTTTTAAATAGAAATGTAAATTTTATTTATTATAAATCATTCTCTTCCATTTCTGGTCCTAATCACGAAGTAATTCATATTTTATCGATATCATAATATTTTTGTTTAATTTCATAGAAAAAATCAGAATTTCTCATATTATTTCACTCAAAAAGCAACTTTTTTAAATAGAAATGTAAAATTTATTTATTATATATCATTCTCTTTCATTTCTGGTCCTCATCAAGAATTAATTCATATTTTATCGATATCATAATATTTTTGTTTAATTTCATAGAAAAAATCAGAACGCAAAAATCTACTTTTTTAAATAGAAATGTAAAATTTATTTATTATATATCATTCTCTTCCATTTCTGGTCCTAATCAAGAATTAATTATTATTTCATTGATATCATAATTTTTTTCAATGATTTCATAAAAAAAAACAGAATTTCTCATATTATTTCACTCAAAAAGCTACTTTTTTAAATAGAAATGTAAAATTTATTTATTATATATCATTCTCTTCCATTTCTGATCCTAATCACGAATTAATACATATTTTATCGATATCATAATATTTTTGTTTGATTTCATAGAAAAAATCAGAATTTCTCATATTATTTCACTCAAAAAGCTACTTTTTTAAATAGAAATGTAAAATTTATTTATTATATATCATTCTCTTCCATTTCTGGTCCTAATCACGAAGTAATTCATATTTTATCGATATCATAATTTTTTTCATTAATTTCATCGAAAAAACCTCAATTTGTAATATTATTTCACGCAAAAATCTACTTTTTTAAATAGAAATGTAAAATTTATTTATTATATATCATTCTCTTCCATTTCTGGTCCTAATCAAGAATTAATTATTATTTCATTGATATCATAATTTTTTTCATTGATTTCATAGAAAAAATCAGAATTTCTCATATTATTTCTCGCAAAAATCTACTTTTTTAAATAGAAATGTAAAATTTATTTATTATATATCATTCTCTTCCATTTCTGGTCCTCATCAAGAATTAATTCATATTTTATCGATATCATAATATTTTTGTTTGATTTCATCGAAAAAACCTCAATTTGTAATATTTTTTCACGCAAAAAGCTACTTTTTTAAATAGAAATGTAAATTTTATTTATTATATATCATTCTCTTCCATTTCTGGTCCTAATCACGAAATAATTCATATTTTATCGATATCATAATATTTTTGTTTAATTTCATAGAAAAAATCAGAATTTCTCATATTATTTCACGCAAAAATCTACTTTTTTAAATAGAAATGTAAAATTTATTTATTATATATCATTCTCTTCCATTTCTGGTCCTCATCAAGAATTAATTCATATTTTATCGATATCATAATATTTTTGTTTGATTTCATAGAAAAAAACAGAATTTCTCATATTATTTCACTCAAAAAGCAACTTTTTTAAATAGAAATGTAAAATTTATTTATTATATATCATTCTCTTTCATTTCTGATCCTAATCACGAATTAATTCATATTTTATCGATATCATAATATTTTTGTTTGATTTCATAGAAAAAATCAGAATTTCTCATATTATTTCACTCAAAAAGCAACTTTTTTAAATAGAAATGTAAAATTTATTTATTATATATCATTCTCTTCCATTTCTGGTCCTCATCAAGAATTAATTCATATTTTATCGATATCATAATATTTTTGTTTGATTTCATAGAAAAAAACAGAATTTCTCATATTATTTCACTCAAAAAGCAACTTTTTTAAATAGAAATGTAAAATTTATTTATTATATATCATTCTCTTCCATTTCTGGTCCTCATCAAGAATTAATTCATATTTTATCGATATCATAATTTTTTTCAATGATTTCATAAAAAAAAACAGAATTTCTCATATTATTTCACTCAAAAAGCTACTTTTTTAAATAGAAATGTAAAATTTATTTAATATATATCATTCTCTTCCATTTCTGATCCTAATCACGAATTAATACATATTTTATCGATATCATAATATTTTTGTTTGATTTCATAGAAAAAATCAGAATTTCTCATATTATTTCACTCAAAAAGCTACTTTTTTAAATAGAAATGTAAAATTTATTTATTATATATCATTCTCTTCCATTTCTGATCCTAATCACGAAGTAATTCATATTTTATCGATATCATAATATTTTTGTTTAATTTCATAGAAAAAATCAGAATTTCTCATATTATTTCACTCAAAAAGCAACTTTTTTAAATAGAAATGTAAAATTTATTTATTATATATCATTCTCTTTCATTTCTGATCCTAATCACGAATTAATTCATATTTTATCGATATCATAATATTTTTGTTTGATTTCATAGAAAAAATCAGAATTTCTCATATTATTTCACTCAAAAAGCAACTTTTTTAAATAGAAATGTAAAATTTATTTATTATATATCATTCTCTTCCATTTCTGGTCCTCATCAAGAATTAATTCATATTTTATCGATATCATAATATTTTTGTTTGATTTCATAGAAAAAAACAGAATTTCTCATATTATTTCACTCAAAAAGCAACTTTTTTAAATAGAAATGTAAAATTTATTTATTATATATCATTCTCTTCCATTTCTGGTCCTCATCAAGAATTAATTCATATTTTATCGATATCATAATTTTTTTCAATGATTTCATAAAAAAAAACAGAATTTCTCATATTATTTCACTCAAAAAGCTACTTTTTTAAATAGAAATGTAAAATTTATTTAATATATATCATTCTCTTCCATTTCTGATCCTAATCACGAATTAATACATATTTTATCGATATCATAATATTTTTGTTTGATTTCATAGAAAAAATCAGAATTTCTCATATTATTTCACTCAAAAAGCTACTTTTTTAAATAGAAATGTAAAATTTATTTATTATATATCATTCTCTTCCATTTCTGATCCTAATCACGAAGTAATTCATATTTTATCGATATCATAATATTTTTGTTTAATTTCATAGAAAAAATCAGAATTTCTCATATTATTTCACTCAAAAAGCAACTTTTTTAAATAGAAATGTAAAATTTATTTATTATATATCATTCTCTTT
The DNA here is from genome assembly GCA_963082975.1 of Labia minor. NCBI lineage: Eukaryota > Metazoa > Arthropoda > Insecta > Dermaptera > Spongiphoridae > Labia > Labia minor. The sequence continues at coordinate 7,679,298 of OY720349.1, forward strand.
CATTTCTGATCCTAATCACGAATTAATTCATATTTTATCGATATCATAATATTTTTGTTTGATTTCATAGAAAAAATCAGAATTTCTCATATTATTTCACTCAAAAAGCAACTTTTTTAAATAGAAATGTAAAATTTATTTATTATATATCATTCTCTTCCATTTCTGGTCCTCATCAAGAATTAATTCATATTTTATCGATATCATAATTTTTTTCAATGATTTCATAAAAAAAAACAGAATTTCTCATATTATTTCACTCAAAAAGCTACTTTTTTAAATAGAAATGTAAAATTTATTTATTATATATCATTCTCTTCATTTCTGGTCCTAATCAAGAATTAATTATTATTTCATTGATATCATAATTTTTTTTCATTGATTTCATAGAAAAAATCAGAATTTCTCATATTATTTCTCACAAAAATCTACTTTTTTAAATAGAAATGTAAAATTTATTTATTATATATCATTCTCTTCCATTTCTGGTCCTCATCAAGAATTAATTCATATTTTATCGATATCATAATTTTTTTCAATGATTTCATAAAAAAAAACAGAATTTCTCATATTATTTCACTCAAAAAGCTACTTTTTTAAATAGAAATGTAAAATTTATTTAATATATATCATTCTCTTCCATTTCTGATCCTAATCACGAATTAATACATATTTATCGATATCATAATATTTTTGTTTGATTTCATAGAAAAAATCAGAATTTCTCATATTATTTCACTCAAAAAGCTACTTTTTTAAATAGAAATGTAAAATTTATTTATTATATATCATTCTCTTCCATTTCTGATCCTAATCACGAAGTAATTCATATTTTATCGATATCATAATATTTTTGTTTAATTTCATAGAAAAAATCAGAATTTCTCATATTATTTCACTCAAAAAGCAACTTTTTTAAATAGAAATGTAAAATTTATTTATTATATATCATTCTCTTTCATTTCTGATCCTAATCACGAATTAATTCATATTTTATCGATATCATAATATTTTTGTTTGATTTCATAGAAAAAATCAGAATTTCTCATATTATTTCACTCAAAAAGCAACTTTTTTAAATAGAAATGTAAAATTTATTTATTATATATCATTCTCTTCCATTTCTGGTCCTCATCAAGAATTAATTCATATTTTATCGATATCATAATTTTTTTCAATGATTTCATAAAAAAAAACAGAATTTCTCATATTATTTCACTCAAAAAGCTACTTTTTTAAATAGAAATGTAAAATTTATTTATTATATATCATTCTCTTCCATTTCTGGTCCTAATCAAGAATTAATTATTATTTCATTGATATCATAATTTTTTTCATTGATTTCATAGAAAAAATCAGAATTTCTCATATTATTTCTCACAAAAATCTACTTTTTTAAATAGAAATGTAAAATTTATTTATTATATATCATTCCCTTCCATTTCTGGTCCTAATCACGAAGTAATTCATATTTTATCGATATCATAATTTTTTTCATTAATTTCATCGAAAAAACCTCAATTTGTAATATTATTTCACGCAAAAATCTACTTTTTTAAATAGAAATGTAAAATTTATTTATTATATATCATTCTCTTCCATTTCTGATCCTAATCACGAATTAATACATATTTTATCGATATCATAATATTTTTGTTTGATTTCATAGAAAAAATCAGAATTTCTCATATTATTTCTCACAAAAATCTACTTTTTTAAATAGAAATGTAAAATTTATTTATTATATATCATTCTCTTCCATTTCTGGTCCTAATCACGAAGTAATATTTTATCGATATCATAATTTTTTTCATTAATTTCATCGAAAAAACCTCAATTTGTAATATTATTTCACGCAAAAATCTACTTTTTTAAATAGAAATGTAAAATTTATTTATTATATATCATTCTCTTCCATTTCTGGTCCTAATCAAGAATTAATTATTATTTCATTGATATCATAATTTTTTTCATTGATTTCATAGAAAAAATCAGAATTTCTCATATTATTTCTCGCAAAAATCTACTTTTTTAAATAGAAATGTAAAATTTATTTATTATATATCATTCTCTTCCATTTCTGGTCCTCATCAAGAATTAATTCATATTTTATCGATATCATAATATTTTTGTTTGATTTCATCGAAAAAACCTCAATTTGTAATATTTTTTCACGCAAAAAGCTACTTTTTTAAATAGAAATGTAAATTTTATTTATTATCTATCATTCTCTTCCATTTCTGGTCCTAATCACGAATTAATACATATTTTATCGATATCATAATATTTTTGTTTGATTTCATAGAAAAAATCAGAATTTCTCATATTATTTCACTCAAAAAGCTACTTTTTTAAATAGAAATGTAAAATTTATTTATTATATATCATTCTCTTCCATTTCTGGTCCTAATCACGAAGTAATTCATATTTTATCGATATCATAATTTTTTTCATTAATTTCATCGAAAAAACCTCAATTTGTAATATTATTTCACGCAAAAATCTACTTTTTTAAATAGAAATGTAAAATTTATTTATTATATATCATTCTCTTCCATTTCTGGTCCTAATCAAGAATTAATTATTATTTCATTGATATCATAATTTTTTTCATTGATTTCATAGAAAAAATCAGAATTTCTCATATTATTTCTCGCAAAAATCTACTTTTTTAAATAGAAATGTAAAATTTATTTATTATATATCATTCTCTTCCATTTCTGGTCCTCATCAAGAATTAATTCATATTTTATCGATATCATAATATTTTTGTTTGATTTCATCGAAAAAACCTCAATTTGTAATATTTTTTCACGCAAAAAGCTACTTTTTTAAATAGAAATGTAAATTTTATTTATTATATATCATTCTCTTCCATTTCTGGTCCTAATCACGAAATAATTCATATTTTATCGATATCATAATATTTTTGTTTAATTTCATAGAAAAAATCAGAATTTCTCATATTATTTCACGCAAAAATCTACTTTTTTAAATAGAAATGTAAAATTTATTTATTATATATCATTCTCTTCCATTTCTGGTCCTCATCAAGAATTAATTCATATTTTATCGATATCATAATATTTTTGTTTGATTTCATAGAAAAAAACAGAATTTCTCATATTATTTCACTCAAAAAGCAACTTTTTTAAATAGAAATGTAAAATTTATTTATTATATATCATTCTCTTTCATTTCTGATCCTAATCACGAATTAATTCATATTTTATCGATATCATAATATTTTTGTTTGATTTCATAGAAAAAATCAGAATTTCTCATATTATTTCACTCAAAAAGCAACTTTTTTAAATAGAAATGTAAAATTTATTTATTATATATCATTCTCTTCCATTTCTGGTCCTCATCAAGAATTAATTCATATTTTATCGATATCATAATATTTTTGTTTGATTTCATAGAAAAAAACAGAATTTCTCATATTATTTCACTCAAAAAGCAACTTTTTTAAATAGAAATGTAAAATTTATTTATTATATATCATTCTCTTCCATTTCTGGTCCTCATCAAGAATTAATTCATATTTTATCGATATCATAATTTTTTTCAATGATTTCATAAAAAAAAACAGAATTTCTCATATTATTTCACTCAAAAAGCTACTTTTTTAAATAGAAATGTAAAATTTATTTAATATATATCATTCTCTTCCATTTCTGATCCTAATCACGAATTAATACATATTTTATCGATATCATAATATTTTTGTTTGATTTCATAGAAAAAATCAGAATTTCTCATATTATTTCACTCAAAAAGCTACTTTTTTAAATAGAAATGTAAAATTTATTTATTATATATCATTCTCTTCCATTTCTGATCCTAATCACGAAGTAATTCATATTTTATCGATATCATAATATTTTTGTTTAATTTCATAGAAAAAATCAGAATTTCTCATATTATTTCACTCAAAAAGCAACTTTTTTAAATAGAAATGTAAAATTTATTTATTATATATCATTCTCTTTCATTTCTGATCCTAATCACGAATTAATTCATATTTTATCGATATCATAATATTTTTGTTTGATTTCATAGAAAAAATCAGAATTTCTCATATTATTTCACTCAAAAAGCAACTTTTTTAAATAGAAATGTAAAATTTATTTATTATATATCATTCTCTTCCATTTCTGGTCCTCATCAAGAATTAATTCATATTTTATCGATGTCATAATTTTTTTCAATGATTTCATAAAAAAAAACAGAATTTCTCATATTATTTCACTCAAAAAGCTACTTTTTTAAATAGAAATGTAAAATTTATTTATTATATATCATTCTCTTCCATTTCTGGTCCTAATCAAGAATTAATTATTATTTCATTGATATCATAATTTTTTTCATTGATTTCATAGAAAAAATCAGAATTTCTCATATTATTTCTCACAAAAATCTACTTTTTTAAATAGAAATGTAAAATTTATTTATTATATATCATTCCCTTCCATTTCTGGTCCTAATCACGAAGTAATTCATATTTTATCGATATCATAATTTTTTTCATTAATTTCATCGAAAAAACCTCAATTTGTAATATTATTTCACGCAAAAATCTACTTTTTTAAATAGAAATGTAAAATTTATTTATTATATATCATTCTCTTCCATTTCTGATCCTAATCACGAATTAATACATATTTTATCGATATCATAATATTTTTGTTTGATTTCATAGAAAAAATCAGAATTTCTCATATTATTTCTCACAAAAATCTACTTTTTTAAATAGAAATGTAAAATTTATTTATTATATATCATTCTCTTCCATTTCTGGTCCTAATCACGAAGTAATATTTTATCGATATCATAATTTTTTTCATTAATTTCATCGAAAAAACCTCAATTTGTAATATTATTTCACGCAAAAATCTACTTTTTTAAATAGAAATGTAAAATTTATTTATTATATATCATTCTCTTCCATTTCTGGTCCTAATCAAGAATTATTATTTCATTGATATCATAATTTTTTTCATTGATTTCATATAAAAAATCAGAATTTCTCATATTATTTCTCGCAAAAATCTACTTTTTTAAATAGAAATGTAAAATTTATTTATTATATATCATTCTCTTCCATTTCTGGTCCTCATCAAGAATTAATTCATATTTTATCGATATCATAATATTTTTGTTTGATTTCATCGAAAAAACCTCAATTTGTAATATTTTTTCACGCAAAAAGCTACTTTTTTAAATAGAAATGTAAATTTTATTTATTATCTATCATTCTCTTCCATTTCTGGTCCTAATCACGAAGTAATTCATATTTTATCGATATCATAATATTTTTGTTTAATTTCATAGAAAAAATCAGAATTTCTCATATTATTTCACGCAAAAATCTACTTTTTTAAATAGAAATGTAAAATTTATTTATTATATATCATTCTCTTCCATTTCTGGTCCTCATCAAGAATTAATTCATATTTTATCGATATCATAATTTTTTTCATTAATTTCATCGAAAAAACCTCAATTTGTAATATTTTTTCACGCAAAAATCTACTTTTTTAAATAGAAATGTAAAATTTATTTATTATATATCATTCTCTTCCATTTCTGGTCCTAATCAAGAATTAATTATTATTTCATTGATATCATAATTTTTTTCAATGATTTCATAAAAAAAAACAGAATTTCTCATATTATTTCACTCAAAAAGCTACTTTTTTAAATAGAAATGTAAAATTTATTTATTATATATCATTCTCTTCCATTTCTGATCCTAATCACGAATTAATACATATTTTATCGATATCATAATATTTTTGTTTGATTTCATAGAAAAAATCAGAATTTCTCATATTATTTCACTCAAAAAGCTACTTTTTTAAATAGAAATGTAAAATTTATTTATTATATATCATTCTCTTCCATTTCTGGTCCTAATCACGAAGTAATTCATATTTTATCGATATCATAATTTTTTTCATTAATTTCATCGAAAAAACCTCAATTTGTAATATTATTTCACGCAAAAATCTACTTTTTTAAATAGAAATGTAAAATTTATTTATTATATATCATTCACTTCCATTTCTGGTCCTAATCAAGAATTAATTATTATTTCATTGATATCATAATTTTTTTCATTGATTTCATAGAAAAAATCAGAATTTCTCATATTATTTCTCGCAAAAAGCTACTTTTTTAAATAGAAATGTAAATTTTATTTATTATATATCATTCTCTTCCATTTCTGGTCCTAATCACGAAGTAATTCATATTTTATCGATATCATAATATTTTTGTTTGATTTCATAGAAAAAATCAGAATTTCTCATATTATTTCACTCAAAAAGCTACTTTTTTAAATAGAAATGTAAAATTTATTTATTATATATCATTCTCTTCCATTTCTGGTCCTCATCAAGAATTAATTCATATTTTATCGATATCATAATATTTTTGTTTGATTTCATAGAAAAAAACAGAATTTCTCATATTATTTCACTCAAAAAGCAACTTTTTTAAATAGAAATGTAAAATTTATTTATTATATATCATTCTCTTTCATTTCTGATCCTAATCACGAATTAATTCATATTTTATCGATATCATAATATTTTTGTTTGATTTCATAGAAAAAATCAGAATTTCTCATATTATTTCACTCAAAAAGCAACTTTTTTAAATAGAAATGTAAAATTTATTTATTATATATCATTCTCTTCCATTTCTGGTCCTCATCAAGAATTAATTCATATTTTATCGATATCATAATATTTTTGTTTGATTTCATAGAAAAAAACAGAATTTCTCATATTATTTCACTCAAAAAGCAACTTTTTTAAATAGAAATGTAAAATTTATTTATTATATATCATTCTCTTCCATTTCTGGTCCTCATCAAGAATTAATTCATATTTTATCGATATCATAATTTTTTTCAATGATTTCATAAAAAAAAAACAGAATTTCTCATATTATTTCACTCAAAAAGCTACTTTTTTAAATAGAAATGTAAAATTTATTTATTATATATCATTCTCTTCCATTTCTGATCCTAATCACGAATTAATACATATTTTATCGATATCATAATATTTTTGTTTGATTTCATAGAAAAACTCAGAATTTCTCATATTATTTCACTCAAAAAGCAACTTTTTTAAATAGAAATGTAAAATTTATTTATTATATATCATTCTCTTCCATTTCTGGTCCTAATCACGAAGTAATTCATATTTTATCGATATCATAATTTTTTTCATTAATTTCATCGAAAAAACCTCAATTTGTAATATTATTTCACGCAAAAATCTACTTTTTTAAATAGAAATGTAAAATTTATTTATTATATATCATTCTCTTCCATTTCTGGTCCTAATCAAGAATTAATTATTATTTCATTGATATCATAATTTTTTGCAATGATTTCATAAAAAAAACAGAATTTCTCTTATTATTTCACTCAAAAAGCTACTTTTTTAAATAGAAATGTAAAATTTATTTATTATATATCATTCTCTTCCATTTCTGATCCTAATCACGAATTAATACATATTTTATCGATATCATAATATTTTTGTTTGATTTCATAGAAAAAATCAGAATTTCTCATATTATTTCACGCAAAAATCTACTTTTTTAAATAGAAATGTAAAATTTATTTATTATATATCATTCTCTTCCATTTCTGGTCCTAATCAAGAATTAATTATTATTTCATTGATATCATAATTTTTTTCATTGATTTCATAGAAAAAATCAGAATTTCTCATATTATTTCTCGCAAAAATCTACTTTTTTAAATAGAAATGTAAAATTTATTTATTATATATCATTCTCTTCCATTTCTGGTCCTCATCAAGAATTAATTCATATTTTATCGATATCATAATATTTTTGTTTGATTTCATCGAAAAAACCTCAATTTGTAATATTTTTTCACGCAAAAAGCTACTTTTTTAAATAGAAATGTAAATTTTATTTATTATCTATCATTCTCTTCCATTTCTGGTCCTAATCACAAAGTAATTCATATTTTATCGATATCATAATATTTTTGTTTAATTTCATAGAAAAAATCAGAATTTCTCATATTATTTCTCACAAAAATCTACTTTTTTAAATAGAAATGTAAAATTTATTTATTATATATCATTCTCTTCCATTTCTGGTCCTCATCAAGAATTAATTCATATTTTATCGATATCATAATATTTTTGTTTGATTTCATAGAAAAAAACAGAATTTCTCATATTATTTCACTCAAAAAGCAACTTTTTTAAATAGAAATGTAAAATTTATTTATTATATATCATTCTCTTTCATTTCTGATCCTAATCACGAATTAATTCATATTTTATCGATATCATAATATTTTTGTTTGATTTCATAGAAAAAATCAGAATTTCTCATATTATTTCACTCAAAAAGCAACTTTTTTAAATAGAAATGTAAAATTTATTTATTATATATCATTCTCTTCCATTTCTGGTCCTAATCAAGAATTAATTCATATTTTATCGATATCATAATATTTTTGTTTAATTTCATAGAAAAAATCAGAATTTCTCATATTATTTCACGCAAAAATCTACTTTTTTAAATAGAAATGTAAAATTTATTTATTATATATCATTCTCTTCCATTTCTGGTCCTCATCAAGAATTAATTCATATTTTATCGATATCATAATATTTTTGTTTGATTTCATAGAAAAAAACAGAATTTCTCATATTATTTCACTCAAAAAGCAACTTTTTTAAATAGAAATGTAAAATTTATTTATTATATATCATTCTCTTTCATTTCTGATCCTAATCACGAATTAATTCATATTTTATCGATATCATAATATTTTTGTTTGATTTCATAGAAAAAATCAGAATTTCTCATATTATTTCACTCAAAAAGCAACTTTTTTAAATAGAAATGTAAAATTTATTTATTATATATCATTCTCTTCCATTTCTGGTCCTCATCAAGAATTAATTCATATTTTATCGATATCATAATTTTTTTCAATGATTTCATCGAAAAAACCTCAATTTGTAATATTTTTTCACGCAAAAAGCTACTTTTTTAAATAGAAATGTAAATTTTATTTATTATATATCATTCTCTTCCATTTCTGGTCCTAATCACGAATTAATACATATTTTATCGATATCATAATATTTTTGTTTGATTTCATAGAAAAAATCAGAATTTCTCATATTATTTCACTCAAAAAGCTACTTTTTTAAATAGAAATGTAAAATTTATTTATTATATATCATTCTCTTCCATTTCTGGTCCTAATCACGAAGTAATTCATATTTTATCGATATCATAATATTTTTGTTTGATTTCATAGAAAAAATCAGAATTTCTCATATTATTTCACTCAAAAAGCAACTTTTTTAAATAGAAATGTAAAATTTATTTATTATATATCATTCTCTTCCATTTCTGGTCCTAATCAAGAATTAATTCATATTTTATCGATATCATAATATTTTTGTTTAATTTCATAGAAAAAATCAGAATTTCTCATATTATTTCACGCAAAAATCTACTTTTTTAAATAGAAATGTAAAATTTATTTATTATATATCATTCTCTTCCATTTCTGGTCCTCATCAAGAATTAATTCATATTTTATCGATATCATAATATTTTTGTTTGATTTCATAGAAAAAAACAGAATTTCTCATATTATTTCACTCAAAAAGCAACTTTTTTAAATAGAAATGTAAAATTTATTTATTATATATCATTCTCTTTCATTTCTGATCCTAATCACGAATTAATTCATATTTTATCGATATCATAATATTTTTGTTTGATTTCATAGAAAAAATCAGAATTTCTCATATTATTTCACTCAAAAAGCTACTTTTTTAAATAGAAATGTAAAATTTATTTATTATATATCATTCTCTTCCATTTCTGGTCCTAATCACGAATTAATTCATATTTTATAGATATCATAATTTTTTTCATTGATTTCATAGAAAAAATCAGAATTTCTCATATTATTTCTCACAAAAATCTACTTTTTTAAATAGAAATGTAAAATTTATTTATTATATATCATTCTCTTCCATTTCTGGTCCTAATCAAGAATTAATTATTATTTCATTGATATCATAATTTTTTTCATTGATTTCATAGAAAAAATCAGAATTTCTCATATTATTTCTCACAAAAATCTACTTTTTTAAATAGAAATGTAAAATTTATTTATTATATATCATTCTCTTCCATTTCTGGTCCTCATCAAGAATTAATTCATATTTTATCGATATCATAATATTTTTGTTTGATTTCATCGAAAAAACCTCAATTTGTAATATTTTTTCATGCAAAAAGCTACTTTTTTAAATAGAAATGTAAAATTTATTTATTATATATCATTCTCTTCCATTTCTGGTCCTAATCAAGAATTAATTATTATTTCATTGATATCATAATTTTTAAAAAATTCTATAAAAATAATTATTTTTTTATGCCGAAAATTATAGAGGGTCATCCTACGATGACCTTTCATAATTTTTACGCTAAAATTAAAAAATGAAATTTTTAAAAATTAATACTTTTCTGATGAATAATTATTTTTTTATGCCGAAAACGGAGGGTCATCCTACGATGACCTTTAATAATTTTTACGGTAAAATTAAAAAATGAAATTTTATAAATAAATAATAAAATCGTTCATTTTTTCACGCAAAAAGCTACTTTTTTAAATAGAAATGTAAAATTTATTTATTATATATCATTCTCTTCCATTTCTGGTCCTAATCAAGAATTAATTATTATTTCATTGATATCATAATTTTTTTCATTGATTTCATAGAAAAAAACAGAATTTCTCATATTATTTCACGCAAAAATCTACTTTTTTAAATAGAAATGTAAAATTTATTTATTATATATCATTCTCTTCCATTTCTGGTCCTAATCAAGAATTAATTATTATTTCATTGATATCATAATTTTTTTCATTGATTTCATAGAAAAAATCAGAATTTCTCATATTATTTCTCGCAAAAATCTACATTTTTAAATAGAAATGTAAAATTTATTTATTATATATCATTCTCTTCCATTTCTGGTCCTCATCAAGAATTAATTCATATTTTATCGATATCATAATATTTTTGTTTGATTTCATCGAAAAAACCTCAATTTGTATATATTTTTTCACGCAAAAAGCTACTTTTTTAAATAGAAATGTAAATTTTATTTATTATATATCATTCTCTTCCATTTCTGGTCCTAATCAAGAATTAATTATTATTTCATTGATATCATAATTTTTTTCATTGATTTCATAGAAAAAATCAGAATTTCTCATATTATTTCACGCAAAAATCTACTTTTTTAAATAGAAATGTAAAATTTATTTATTATATATCATTCTCTTCCATTTCTGGTCCTCATCAAGATTTAATTCATATTTTATCGATATCATAATATTTTTGTTTGATTTCATAGAAAAAAACAGAATTTCTCATATTATTTCACTCAAAAAGCTACTTTTTTAAATAGAAATGTAAAATTTATTTATTATATATCATTCTCTTCCATTTCTGATCCTAATCACGAATTAATTCATATTTTATCGATATCATAATTTTTTTCATTAATTTCATCGAAAAAACCTCAATTTGTAATATTTTTTCATGCAAAAAGCTACTTTTTTAAATAGAAATGTAAAATTTATTTATTATATATCATTCTCTTCCATTTCTGATCCTAATCACGAATTAATTCATATTTTATCGATATCATAATTTTTTTCATTGATTTCATCGAAAAAACCTCAATTTGTAATATTTTTTCACGCAATAAGCTACTTTTTTAAATAGAAATGTAAAATTTATTTATTATATATCGTTCTCTTCCATTTCTGGTCCTAATCAAGAATTAATTATTATTTCATCGATATCATAATTTTTTTCATTGATTTCATAGAAAAAAACAGAATTTCTCATATTATTTCACGCAAAAATCTACTTTTTTAAATAGAAATGTAAAATTTATTTATTATATATCATTCTCTTCCATTTCTGGTCCTAATCAAGAATTAATTATTATTTCATTGATATCATAATTTTTTTCATTGATTTCATAGAAAAAATCAGAATTTCTCATATTATTTCTCGCAAAAATCTACTTTTTTAAATAGAAATGTAAAATTTATTTATTATATATCATTCTCTTCCATTTCTGGTCCTCATCAAGAATTAATTATTATTTCATTGATATCATAATTTTTTTCATTGATTTCATAGAAAAAATCAGAATTTCTCATATTATTTCACGCAAAAATCTACTTTTTTAAATAGAAATGTAAAATTTATTTATTATATATCATTCTCTTCCATTTCTGGTCCTCATCAAGATTTAATTCATATTTTATCGATATCATAATATTTTTGTTTGATTTCATAGAAAAAATCAGAATTTCTCATATTATTTCACTCAAAAAGCTACTTTTTTAAATAGAAATGTAAAATTTATTTATTATATATCATTCTCTTCCATTTCTGATCCTAATCACGAATTAATTCATATTTTATCGATATCATAATTTTTTTCATTGATTTCATCGAAAAAACCTCAATTTGTAATATTTTTTCACGCAAAAAGCTACTTTTTTAAATAGAAATGTAAAATTTATTTATTATATATCATTCTCTTCCATTTCTGTTCCTAATCAAGAATTAATTATTATTTCATTGATATCATAATTTTTTTCATTGATTTCATAGAAAAAAACAGAATTTCTCATATTATTTCACGCAAAAATCTACTTTTTTAAATAGAAATGTAAAATTTATTTATTATATATCATTCTCTTCCATTTCTGGTCCTAATCAAGAATTAATTATTATTTCATTGATATCATAATTTTTTTCATTGATTTCATAGAAAAAATCAGAATTTCTCATATTATTTCTCGCAAAAATCTACTTTTTTAAATAGAAATGTAAAATTTATTTATTATATATCATTCTCTTCCATTTCTGGTCCTCATCAAGAATTAATTATTATTTCATCGATATCATATTTTTTTTCATTGATTTCATAGAAAAAAACAGTATTTCTCATATTATTTCACTCAAAAAGCTACTTTTTTAAATAGAAATGTAAAATTTATTTATTATATATCATTCTCTTCCATTTCTGGTCCTCATCAAGAATTAATTCATATTTTATCGATATCATAATATTTTTGTTTGATTTCATCGAAAAAACCTCAATTTGTAATATTTTTTCACGCAAAAAGCTACTTTTTTAAATAGAAATGTAAATTTTATTTATTATATATCATTCTCTTCCATTTCTGCTCCTAATCACGAAGTAATTCATATTTTATCGATATCATAATATTTTTGTTTAATTTCATAGAAAAAATCAGAATTTCTCATATTATTTCACGCAAAAATCTACTTTTTTAAATAGAAATGTAAAATTTATTTATTATATATCATTCTCTTCCATTTCTGGTCCTCATCAAGAATTAATTCATATTTTATCGATATCATAATATTTTTGTTTGATTTCATAGAAAAAAACAGAATTTCTCATATTATTTCACTCAAAAAGCTACTTTTTTAAATAGAAATGTAAAATTTATTTATTATATATCATTCTCTTCCATTTCTGATCCTAATCACGAATTAATTCATATTTTATCGATATCATCATTTTTTTCATTAATTTCATAGAAAAAAACAGAATTTCTCATATTATTTCACGCAAAAATCTACTTTTTTAAATAGAAATGTAAAATTTATTTATTATATATCATTCTCTTCCATTTCTGGTCCTAATCAAGAATTAATTATTATTTCATTGATATCATAATTTTTTTCATTGATTTCATAGAAAAAATCAGAATTTCTCATATTATTTCTCGCAAAAATCTACTTTTTTAAATAGAAATGTAAAATTTATTTATTATATATCATTCTCTTCCATTTCTGGTCCTCATCAAGAATTAATTCATATTTTATCGATATCATAATATTTTTGTTTGATTTCATCGAAAAAACCTCAATTTGTAATATTTTTTCACTCAAAAAGCTACTTTTTAAATAGAAATGTAAAATTTATTTATTATATATCATTCTCTTCCATTTCTGATCCTAATCACGAATTAATTCATATTTTATCGATATCATAATATTTTTGTTTGATTTCATAGAAAAAATCAGAATTACTCATATTATTTCACTCAAAAAGCTACTTTTTTAAATAGAAATGTAAAATTAATTTATTATATATCATTCTCTTCCATTTCTGGTCCTAATCAAGAATTAATTCATATTTTATCGATAACATAATTTTTTTCATTGATTTCATAGAAAAAAACAGAATTTCTCATATTATTTCACTCAAAAAGCTACTTTTTTAAATAGAAATGTAAAATTTATTTATTATATATCATTCTCTTCCATTTCTGATCCTAATCACGAATTAATTCATATTTTATCGATATCATAATTTTTTTCATTGATTGCATCGAAAGAACCTCAATTTGTAATATTATTTCACGCAAAAAGCTACTTTTTTAAATAGAAATGTAAAATTTATTTATTATATATCATTCTCTTCCATTTCCGGTCCTAATCAAGAATTAATTATTATTTCATTGATATCATAATTTTTTTCATTGATTTCATAGAAAAAAACAGAATTTCTCATATTATTTCACTCAAAAAGCTACTTTTTTAAATAGAAATGTAAAATTTATTTATTATATATCATTCTCTTCCATTTCTGATCCTAATCACGAATTAATTCATATTTTATCGATATCATAATTTTTTTCATTGATTTCATCGAAAAAACCTCAATTTGTAATATTATTTCACGCAAAAAGCTACTTTTTTAAATAGAAATGTAAAATTTATTTATTATATATCATTCTCTTCCATTTCCGGTCCTAATCAAGAATTAATTATTATTTCATTGATATCATAATTTTTTTCATTGATTTCATAGAAAAAAACAGAATTTCTCATATTATTTCACTCAAAAAGCTACTTTTTTAAATAGAAATGTAAAATTTATTTATTATATATCATTCTCTTCCATTTCTGATCCTAATCACGAATTAATTCATATTTTATCGATATCATAATTTTTTTCATTGATTGCATCGAAAGAACCTCAATTTGTAATATTTTTTCACGCAAAAAGCTACTTTTTTAAATAGAAATGTAAAATTTATTTATTATATATCATTCTCTTCCATTTCCGGTCCTAATCAAGAATTAATTATTATTTCATTGATATCATAATTTTTTTCATTGATTTCATAGAAAAAAACAGAATTTCTCATATTATTTCACTCAAAAAGCTACTTTTTTAAATAGAAATGTAAAATTTATTTATTATATATCATTCTCTTCCATTTCTGATCCTAATCACGAATTAATTCATATTTTATCGATATCATAATTTTTTTCATTGATTTCATCGAAAAAACCTCAATTTGTAATATTATTTCACGCAAAAAGCTACTTTTTTAAATAGAAATGTAAAATTTATTTATTATATATCATTCTCTTCCATTTCTGATCCTAATCACGAATTAATTCATATTTTATCGATATCATAATTTTTTTCATTAATTTCATCGAAAAAACCTCAATTTGTAATATTATTTCACGCAAAAATCTACTTTTTTAAATAGAAATGTAAAAGTTATTTATTATATATCATTCTCTTCCATTTCTGGTCCTAATCAAGAATTAATTATTATTTCATTGATATCATAATTTTTTTCATTGATTTCATAGAAAAAATCAGAATTTCTCATATTATTTCTCGCAAAAATCTACTTTAATAAATAAAAATGTAAAATTTATTTATTATATATCATTCTCTTCCATTTCTGGTCCTCATCAAGAATTAATTCATATTTTATCGATATCATAATATTTTGGTTTGATTTCATCGAAAAAACCTCAATTTGTAATATTTTTTCACGCAAAAAGCTACTTTTTTAAATAGAAATGTAAATTTTATTTATTATATATCATTCTCTTCCATTTCTGGTCCTAATCACGAAGTAATTCATATTTTATCGATATCATAATATTTTTGTTTAATTTCATAGAAAAAATCAGAATTTCTCATATTATTTCACTCAAAAAGCTACTTTTTTAAATAGAAATGTAAAATTTATTTATTATATATCATTCTCTTCCATTTCTGGTCCTAATCAAGAATTAATTCATATTTTATCGATATCATAATTTTTTTCATTAATTTCATCGAAAAAACCTCAATTTGTAATATTTTTTCACGCAAAAAGCTACTTTTTTAAATAGAAATGTAAAATTTATTTATTATATATCATTCTCTTCCATTTCTGGTCCTAATCAAGAATTAATTATTATTTCATTGATATCATAATTTTTTTCATTGATTTCATAGAAAAAAACAGAATTTCTCATATTATTTCACTCAAAAAGCTACTTTTTTAAATAGAAATGTAAAATTTATTTATTATATATCATTCTCTTCCATTTCTGGTCCTAATCAAGAATTAATTCATATTTTATCGAAAACATAATTTTTTTCATTGATTTCATAGAAAAAAACAGAATTTCTCATATTATTTCACTCAAAAAGCTACTTTTTTAAATAGAAATGTAAAATTTATTTATTATATATCATTCTCTTCCATTTCTGATCCTAATAATGAATTAATTATTATTTCATTGATATCATAATTTTTTTCATTGATTTCATAGAAAAAAACAGAATTTCTCATATTATTTCACTCAAAAAGCTACTTTTTTAAATAGAAATGTAAAATTTATTTATTATATATCATTCTCTTCCATTTCTGGTCCTCATCAAGAATTAATTCATATTTTATCGATATCATAATATTTTTGTTTGATTTCATCGAAAAAACCTCAATTTGTAATATTTTTTCACGCAAAAAGCTACTTTTTTAAATAGAAATGTAAATTTTATTTATTATATATCATTCTCTTCCATTTCTGGTCCTAATCACGAAGTAATTCATATTTTATCGATATCATAATATTTTTGTTTAATTTCATAGAAAAAATCAGAATTTCTCATATTATTTCACGCAAAAATCTACTTTTTTAAATAGAAATGTAAAATTTATTTATTATATATCATTCTCTTCCATTTCTGGTCCTCATCAAGAATTAATTCATATTTTATCGATATCATAATATTTTTGTTTGATTTCATAGAAAAAATCAGAATTTCTCATATTATTTCACTCAAAAAGCAACTTTTTTAAATAGAAATGTAAAATTTATTTATTATATATCATTCTCTTCAATTTCTGGTCCTCATCAAGAATTAATTCATATTTTATCGATATCATAATTTTTTTCAATGATTTCATAAAAAAAAACAGAATTTCTCATATTATTTCACTCAAAAAGCTACTTTTTTAAATAGAAATGTAAAATTTATTTATTATATATCATTCTCTTCCATTTCTGGTCCTAATCAAGAATTAATTATTATTTCATTGATATCATAATTTTTTTCATTGATTTCATAGAAAAAAACAGAATTTCTCATATTATTTCACGCAAAAATCTACTTTTTTAAATAGAAATGTAAAATTTATTTATTATATATCATTCTCTTCCATTTCTGGTCCTAATCAAGAATTAATTATTATTTCATTGATATCATAATTTTTTTCATTGATTTCATAGAAAAAATCAGAATTTCTCATATTATTTCTCGCAAAAATCTACTTTTTTAAATAGAAATGTAAAATTTATTTATTATATATCATTCTCTTCCATTTCTGATCCTAATCACGAATTAATTCATATATTATCGATATCATAATTTTTTTCATTGATTTCATCGAAAAAACCTCAATTTGTAATATTTTTTCACGCAAAAAGCTACTTTTTTAAATAGAAATGTAAAATTTATTTATTATATATCATTCTCTTCCATTTCTGGTCCTAATCAAGAATTAATTATTATTTCATTGATATCATAATTTTTTTCATTGATTTCATAGAAAAAAACAGAATTTCTCATATTATTTCACGCAAAAATCTACTTTTTTAAATAGAAATGTAAAATTTATTTATTATATATCATTCTCTTCCATTTCCGGTCCTAATCAAGAATTAATTATTATTTCATTGATATCATAATTTTTTTCATTGATTTCATAGAAAAAAACAGAATTTCTCATATTATTTCACTCAAAAAGCTACTTTTTTAAATAGAAATGTAAAATTTATTTATTATATATCATTCTCTTCCATTTCTGATCCTAATCACGAATTAATTCATATTTTATCGATATCATAATTTTTTTCATTGATTTCATCGAAAAAACCTCAATTTGTAATATTATTTCACGCAAAAAGCTACTTTTTTAAATAGAAATGTAAAATTTATTTATTATATATCATTCTCTTCCATTTCTGATCCTAATCACGAATTAATTCATATTTTATCGATATCATAATATTTTTGTTTGATTTCATCGAAAAAACCTCAATTTGTAATATTTTTTCACGCAAAAAGCTACTTTTTTAAATAGAAATGTAAATTTTATTTATTATATATCATTCTCTTCCATTTCTGGTCCTAATCAAGAATTAATTATTATTTCATTGATATCATAATTTTTTTCATTGATTTCATAGAAAAAAACAGAATTTCTCATATTATTTCACTCAAAAAGCTACTTTTTTAAATAGAAATGTAAAATTTATTTATTATATATCATTCTCTTCCATTTCTGATCCTAATCACGAATTAATTCATATTTTATCGATATCATAATTTTTTTCATTGATTTCATAGAAAAAAACAGAATTTCTCATATTATTTCACGCAAAAATCTACTTTTTTGAATAGAAATGTAAAATTTATTTATTATATATCATTCTCTTCCATTTCTGGTCCTAATCAAGAATTAATTATTATTTCATTGATATCATAATTTTTTTCATTGATTTCATAGAAAAAATCAGAATTTCTCATATTATTTCTCGCAAAAATCTACTTTTTTAAATAGAAATGTAAAATTTATTTATTATATATCATTCTCTTCCATTTCTGATCCTAATCACGAATTAATTCATATTTTATCGATATCATAATTTTTTTCATTGATTTCATCGAAAAAACCTCAATTTGTAATATTTTTTCACGCAAAAAGCTACTTTTTTAAATAGAAATGTAAAATTTATTTATTATATATCATTCTCTTCCATTTCTGGTCCTAATCAAGAATTAATTATTATTTCATTGATATCATAATTTTTTTCATTGATTTCATAGAAAAAAACAGAATTTCTCATATTATTTCACGCAAAAATCTACTTTTTTAAATAGAAATGTAAAATTTATTTATTATATATCATTCTCTTCCATTTCCGGTCCTAATCAAGAATTAATTATTATTTCATTGATATCATAATTTTTTTCATTGATTTCATAGAAAAAAACAGAATTTCTCATATTATTTCACTCAAAAAGCTACTTTTTTAAATAGAAATGTAAAATTTATTTATTATATATCATTTTCTTCCATTTCTGATCCTAATCACGAATTAATTCATATTTTATCGATATCATAATTTTTTTCATTGATTTCATCGAAAAAACATCAATTTGTAATATTTTTTCACGCAAAAAGCTACTTTTTTAAATAGAAATGTAAAATTTATTTATTATATATCATTCTCTTCCATTTCCGGTCCTAATCAAGAATTAATTATTATTTCATTGATATCATAATTTTTTTCATTGATTTCATAGAAAAAAACAGAATTTCTCATATTATTTCACGCAAAAAGCTACTTTTTTAAATAGAAATGTAAAATTTATTTATTATATATCATTCTCTTCCATTTCTGATCCTAATCACGAATTAATTCATATTTTATCGATATCATAATTTTTTTCATTAATTTCATCGAAAAAACCTCAATTTGTAATATTATTTCACGCAAAAATCTACTTTTTTAAATAGAAAAGTAAAAGTTATTTATTATATATCATTCTCTTCCATTTCTGGTCCTAATCAAGAATTAATTATTATTTCATTGATATCATAATTTTTTTCATTGATTTCATAGAAAAAATCAGAATTTCTCATATTATTTCTCGCAAAAATCTACTTTAATAAATAAAAATGTAAAATTTATTTATTATATATCATTCTCTTCCATTTCTGGTCCTCATCAAGAATTAATTCATATTTTATCGATATCATAATATTTTGGTTTGATTTCATCGAAAAAACCTCAATTTGTAATATTTTTTCACGCAAAAAGCTACTTTTTTAAATAGAAATGTAAATTTTATTTATTATATATCATTCTCTTCCATTTCTGGTCCTAATCACGAAGTAATTCATATTTTATCGATATCATAATATTTTTGTTTAATTTCATAGAAAAAATCAGAATTTCTCATATTATTTCACGCAAAAATCTACTTTTTTAAATAGAAATGTAAAATTTATTTATTATATATCATTCTCTTCCATTTCTGGTCCTCATCAAGAATTAATTCATATTTTATCGATATCATAATATTTTTGTTTGATTTCATAGAAAAAAACAGAATTTCTCATATTATTTCACTCAAAAAGCTACTTTTTTAAATAGAAATGTAAAATTTATTTATTATATATCATTCTCTTCCATTTCTGGTCCTAATCAAGAATTAATTCATATTTTATCGATATCATAATTTTTTTCATTAATTTCATCGAAAAAACCTCAATTTGTAATATTTTTTCACGCAAAAAGCTACTTTTTTAAATAGAAATGTAAAATTTATTTATTATATATCATTCTCTTCCATTTCTGGTCCTAATTAAGAATTAATTATTATTTCATTGATATCATAATTTTTTTCATTGATTTCATAGAAAAAAACAGAATTTCTCATATTATTTCACTCAAAAAGCTACTTTTTTAAATAGAAATGTAAAATTTATTTATTATATATCATTCTCTTCCATTTCTGGTCCTAATCAAGAATTAATTCATATTTTATCGAAAACATAATTTTTTTCATTGATTTCATAGAAAAAAACAGCATTTCTCATATTATTTCACTCAAAAAGCTACTTTTTTAAATAGAAATGTAAAATTTATTTATTATATATCATTCTCTTCCATTTCTGATCCTAATCATGAATTAATTATTATTTCATTGATATCATAATTTTTTTCATTGATTTCATAGAAAAAAACAGAATTTCTCATATTATTTCACTCAAAAAGCTACTTTTTTAAATAGAAATGTAAAATTTATTTATTATATATCATTCTCTTCCATTTCTGGTCCTAATCACGAATTAATTCATATTTTATCGATATCATAATTTTTTTCATTAATTTCATCGAAAAAACCTCAATTTGTAATATTTTTTCAAGCAAAAAGCTACTTTTTTAAATAGAAATGTAAAATTTATTTATTATATATCATTCTCTTCCATTTCTGATCCTAATCAAGAATTAATTATTATTTCATTGATATCATAATTTTTTTCATTGATTTCATAGAAAAAAACAGAATTTCTCATATTATTTCACTCAAAAAGCTACTTTTTTAAATAGAAATGTAAAATTTATTTATTATATATCATTCTCTTCCATTTCTGGTCCTAATCAAGAATTAATTCATATTTTATCGAAAACATAATTTTTTTCATTGATTTCATAGAAAAAAACAGCATTTCTCATATTATTTCACTCAAAAAGCTACTTTTTTAAATAGAAATGTAAAATTTATTTATTATATATCATTATCTCCATTTCTGGTCCTAATCACGAATTAATTCATATTTTATCGATATCATAATTTTTTTCATTAATTTCATCGAAAAAACCTCAATTTGTAATATTTTTTCAAGCAAAAAGCTACTTTTTTAAATAGAAATGTAAAATTTATTTATTATATATCATTCTCTTCCATTTCTGATCCTAATCAAGAATTAATTATTATTTCATTGATATCATAATTTTTTTCATTGATTTCATAGAAAAAAACAGAATTTCTCATATTATTTCACTCAAAAAGCTACTTTTTTAAATAGAAATGTAAAATTTATTTATTATATATCATTCTCTTCCATTTCTGGTCCTAATCAAGAATTAATTCATATTTTATCGAAAACATAATTTTTTTCATTGATTTCATAGAAAAAAACAGAATTTCTCATATTATTTCACTCAAAAAGCTACTTTTTTAAATAGAAATGTAAAATTTATTTATTATATATCATTCTCTTCCATTTCTGATCCTAATCATGAATTAATTATTATTTCATTGATATCATAATTTTTTTGTTTGATTTCATCGAAAAAACCTCAATTTGTAATATTTTTTCACGCAAAAAGCTACTTTTTTAAATAGAAATGTAAAATTTATTTATTATATATCATTCTCTTCCATTTCTGGTCCTAATCACGAATTAATTCATATTTTATCGATATCATAATTTTTTTCATTAATTTCATCGAAAAAACCTCAATTTGTAATATTTTTTCAAGCAAAAAGCTACTTTTTTAAATAGAAATGTAAAATTTATTTATTATATATCATTCTCTTCCATTTCTGGTCCTAATCAAGAATTAATTATTATTTCATTGATATCATAATTTTTTTCATTAATTTCATCGAAAAAACCTCAATTTGTAATATTATTTCTCGCAAAAATCTACTTTAATAAATAAAAATGTAAAATTTATTTATTATATATCATTCTCTTCCATTTCTGGTCCTCATCAAGAATTAATTCATATTTTATCGATATCATAATATTTTTGTTTAATTTCATAGAAAAAATCAGAATTTCTCATATTATTTCACGCAAAAATCTACTTTTTTAAATAGAAATTTAAAATTTATTTATTATATATCATTCTCTTCCATTTCTGGTCCTCATCAAGAATTAATTCATATTTTATCGATATCATAATATTTTTGTTTGATTTCATAGAAAAAAACAGAATTTCTCATATTATTTCACTCAAAAAGCAACTTTTTTAAATAGAAATGTAAAATTTATTTATTATATATCATTCTCTTTCATTTCTGATCCTAATCACGAATTAATTCATATTTTATCGATATCATAATATTTTTGTTTGATTTCATAGAAAAAATCAGAATTTCTCATATTATTTCACTCAAAAAGCAACTTTTTTAAATAGAAATGTAAAATTTATTTATTATATATCATTCTCTTCCATTTCTGGTCCTCATCAAGAATTAATTCATATTTTATCGATATCATAATTTTTTTCAATGATTTCATAAAAAAAAACAGAATTTCTCATATTATTTCACTCAAAAAGCTACTTTTTTATATAGAAATGTAAAATTTATTTATTATATATCATTCTCTTCCATTTCTGGTCCTAATCAAGAATTAATTATTATTTCATTGATATCATAATTTTTTTCATTGATTTCATAGAAAAAATCAGAATTTCTCATATTATTTCTCACAAAAATCTACTTTTTTAAATAGAAATGTAAAATTTATTTATTATATATCATTCTCTTCCATTTCTGGTCCTCATCAAGAATTAATTCATATTTTATCGATATCATAATATTTTTGTTTGATTTCATCGAAAAAACCTCAATTTGTAATATTTTTTCACGCAAAAAGCTACTTTTTTAAATAGAAATGTAAATTTTATTTATTATATATCATTCTCTTCCATTTCTGGTCCTAATCACGAAGTAATTCATATTTTATCGATATCATAATATTTTTGTTTGATTTCATAGAAAAAATCAGAATTTCTCATATTATTTCACTCAAAAAGCTACTTTTTTAAATAGAAATGTAAAATTTATTTATTATATATCATTCTCTTCCATTTCTGGTCCTAATCACGAAGTAATTCATATTTTATCGATATCATAATATTTTTGTTTGATTTCATAGAAAAAATCAGAATTTCTCATATTATTTCACTCAAAAAGCAACTTTTTTAAATAGAAATGTAAAATTTATTTATTATATATCATTCTCTTCCATTTCTGGTCCTCATCAAGAATTAATTCATATTTTATCGATATCATAATTTTTTTCAATGATTTCATAAAAAAAAACAGAATTTCTCATATTATTTCACTCAAAAAGCTACTTTTTTAAATAGAAATGTAAAATTTATTTATTATATATCATTCTCTTCCATTTCTGGTCCTAATCAAGAATTAATTATTATTTCATTGATATCATAATTTTTTTCATTGATTTCATAGAAAAAATCAGAATTTCTCATATTATTTCTCACAAAAATCTACTTTTTTAAATAGAAATGTAAAATTTATTTATTATATATCATTCTCTTCCATTTCTGGTCCTCATCAAGAATTAATTCATATTTTATCGATATCATAATATTTTTGTTTGATTTCATCGAAAAAACCTCAATTTGTAATATTTTTTCTCGCAAAAAGCTACTTTTTTAAATAGAAATGTAAATTTTATTTATTATATATCATTCTCTTCCATTTCTGGTCCTAATCACGAAGTAATTCATATTTTATCGATATCATAATATTTTTGTTTAATTTCATAGAAAAAATCAGAATTTCTCATATTATTTCACGCAAAAATCTACTTTTTTAAATAGAAATGTAAAATTTATTTATTATATATCATTCTCTTCCATTTCTGGTCCTCATCAAGAATTAATTCATATTTTATCGATATCATAATATTTTTGTTTGATTTCATAGAAAAAAACAGAATTTCTCATATTATTTCACTCAAAAAGCTACTTTTTTAAATAGAAATGTAAAATTTATTTATTATATATCATTCTCTTCCATTTCTGATCCTAATCACGAATTAATTCATATTTTATCGATATCATAATTTTTTTCATTGATTTCATCGAAAAAACCTCAATTTGTAATATTATTTCACGCAAAAAGCTACTTTTTTAAATAGAAATGTAAAATTTATTTATTATATATCATTCTCTTCCATTTCTGGTCCTAATCAAGAATTAATTATTATTTCATTGATATCATAATTTTTTTCATTGATTTCATAGAAAAAATCAGAATTTCTCATATTATTTCTCACAAAAATCTACTTTTTTAAATAGAAATGTAAAATTTATTTATTATATATCATTCTCTTCCATTTCTGGTCCTCATCAAGAATTAATTCATATTTTATCGATATCATAATATTTTTGTTTGATTTCATCGAAAAAACCTCAATTTGTAATATTTTTTCACGCAAAAAGCTACTTTTTTAAATAGAAATGTAAATTTTATTTATTATATATCATTCTCTTCCATTTCTGGTCCTAATCACGAAGTAATTCATATTTTATCGATATCATAATATTTTTGTTTAATTTCATAGAAAAAATCAGAATTTCTCATATTATTTCACGCAAAAATCTACTTTTTTAAATAGAAATGTAAAATTTATTTATTATATATCATTCTCTTCCATTTCTGGTCCTCATCAAGAATTAATTCATATTTTATCGATATCATAATATTTTTGTTTGATTTCATAGAAAAAAACAGAATTTCTCATATTATTTCACTCAAAAAGCTACTTTTTTAAATAGAAATGTAAAATTTATTTATTATATATCATTCTCTTCCATTTCTGATCCTAATCACGAATTAATTCATATTTTATCGATATCATAATTTTTTTCATTGATTTCATCGAAAAAACCTCAATTTGTAATATTATTTCACGCAAAAAGCTACTTTTTTAAATAGAAATGTAAAATTTATTTATTATATATCATTCTCTTCCATTTCTGGTCCTAATCACGAATTAATTATTATTTCATTGATATCATAATTTTTAAAAAATTCTATAAAAATAATTATTTTTTTATGCCGAAAATTATAGAGGGTCATCCTACGATGACCTTTCATAATTTTTACGCTAAAATTAAAAAATGAAATTTTTAAAAATTAATACTTTTCTGATGAATAATTATTTTTTTATGCCGAAAACGGAGGGTCATCCTACGATGACCTTTAATAATTTTTACGGTAAAATTAAAAAATGAAATTTTAAAAATAAATAATAAAATCGTTCATTTTTTCACGCAAAAAGCTACTTTTTTAAATAGAAATGTAAAATTTATTTATTATATATCATTCTCTTCCATTTCTGGTCCTAATCAAGAATTAATTATTATTTCATTGATATCATAATTTATTTCATTGATTTCATAGAAAAAAACAGAATTTCTCATATTATTTCACTCAAAAAGCTACTTTTTTAAATAGAAATGTAAAATTTATTTATTATATATCATTCTCTTCCATTTCTGGTCCTAATCAAGAATTAATTATTATTTCATTGATATCATAATTTTTTTCATTGATTTCATAGAAAAAAACAGAATTTCTCATATTATTTCACTCAAAAAGCTACTTTTTTAAATAGAAATGTAAAATTTATTTATTATATATCATTCTCTTCCATTTCTGGTCCTCATCAAGAATTAATTCATATTTTATCGATATCATAATATTTTTGTTTGATTTCATCGAAAAAACCTCAATTTGTAATATTTTTTCACGCAAAAAGCTACTTTTTTAAATAGAAATGTAAATTTTATTTATTATAAATCATTCTCTTCCATTTCTGGTCCTAATCACGAAGTAATTCATATTTTATCGATATCATAATATTTTTGTTTAATTTCATAGAAAAAATCAGAATTTCTCATATTATTTCACGCAAAAATCTACTTTTTTAAATAGAAATGTAAAATTTATTTATTATATATCATTCTCTTCCATTTCTGGTCCTCATCAAGAATTAATTCATATTTTATCGATATCATAATATTTTTGTTTGATTTCATAGAAAAAAACAGAATTTCTCATATTATTTCACTCAAAAAGCTACTTTTTTAAATAGAAATGTAAAATTTATTTATTATATATCATTCTCTTCCATTTCTGGTCCTAATCAAGAATTAATTATTATTTCATTGATATCATAATTTTTTTCATTGATTTCATAGAAAAAAACAGAATTTCTCATATTATTTCACGCAAAAATCTACTTTTTTAAATAGAAATGTAAAATTTATTTATTATATATCATTCTCTTCCATTTCTGGTCCTAATCAAGAATTAATTATTATTTCATTGATATCATAATTTTTTTCATTGATTTCATAGAAAAAATCAGAATTTCTCATATTATTTCACTCAAAGAGCAACTTTTTTAAATAGAAATGTAAAATTTATTTATTATATATCATTCTCTTCCATTTCTGATCCTAATCACGAATTAATTCATATTTTATCGATATCATAATTTTTTTCATTGATTGCATCGAAAAAACCTCAATTTGTAATATTATTTCACGCAAAAAGCTACTTTTTTAAATAGAAATGTAAAATTTATTTATTATATATCATTCTCTTCCATTTCTGGTCCTAATCACGAATTAATTCATATTTTATCGATATCATAATATTTTTGTTTGATTTCATAGAAAAAATCAGAATTACTCATATTATTTCACTCAAAAAGCTACTTTTTTAAATAGAAATGTAAAATTTATTTATTATATATCATTCTCTTCCATTTCTGATCCTAATCACGAATTAATTCATATTTTATCGATATCATAATTTTTTTCATTGATTGCATCGAAAAAACCTCAATTTGTAATATTATTTCACGCAAAAAGCTACTTTTTTAAATAGAAATGTAAAATTTATTTATTATATATCATTCTCTTCCATTTCCGGTCCTAATCAAGAATTAATTATTATTTCATTGATATCATAATTTTTTTCATTGATTTCATAGAAAAAAACAGAATTTCTCATATTATTTCACGCAAAAATCTACTTTTTTAAATAGAAATGTAAAATTTATTTATTATATATCATTCTCTTCCATTTCTGGTCCTAATCACGAATTAATTCATATTTTATCGATATCATAATATTTTTGTTTGATTTCATAGAAAAAATCAGAATTACTCATATTATTTCACTCAAAAAGCTACTTTTTTAAATAGAAATGTAAAATTTATTTATTATATATCATTCTCGTCCATTTCTGGTCCTAATCAAGAATTAATTCATATTTTATCGATAACATAATTTTTTTCATTGATTTCATAGAAAAAAACAGAATTTCTCATATTATTTCACTCAAAGAGCAACTTTTTTAAATAGAAATGTAAAATTTATTTATTATATATCATTCTCTTCCATTTCTGATCCTAATCACGAATTAATTCATATTTTATCGATATCATAATTTTTTTCATTGATTGCATCGAAAAAACCTCAATTTGTAATATTATTTCACGCAAAAAGCTACTTTTTTAAATAGAAATGTAAAATTTATTTATTATATATCATTCTCTTCCATTTCCGGTCCTAATCAAGAATTAATTATTATTTCATTGATATCATAATTTTTTTCATTGATTTCATAGAAAAAAACAGAATTTCTCATATTATTTCACTCAAAAAGCTACTTTTTTAAATAGAAATGTAAAACTTATTTATTATATATCATTCTCTTCCATTTCTGATCCTAATCACGAATTAATTCATATTTTATCGATATCATAATTTTTTTCATTGATTTCATCGAAAAAACATCAATTTGTAATATTTTTTCACGCAAAAAGCTACTTTTTTAAATAGAAATGTAAAATTTATTTATTATATATCATTCTCTTCCATTTCCGGTCCTAATCAAGAATTAATTATTATTTCATTGATATCATAATTTTTTTCATTGATTTCATAGAAAAAAACAGAATTTCTCATATTATTTCACTCAAAAAGCAACTTTTTTATAGAAATGTAAAATTTATTTATTATATATCATTCTCTTCCATTTCTGATCCTAATCACGAATTAATTCATATTTTATCGATATCATAATTTTTTTCATTGATTTCATCGAAAAAACCTCAATTTGTAATATTATTTCACGCAAAAAGCTACTTTTTTAAATAGAAATGTAAAATTTATTTATTATATATCATTCTCTTCCATTTCCGGTCCTA
Source organism: Labia minor (assembly GCA_963082975.1). Lineage (NCBI taxonomy): Eukaryota > Metazoa > Arthropoda > Insecta > Dermaptera > Spongiphoridae > Labia > Labia minor. The sequence goes on from OY720349.1 coordinate 7,708,340, forward strand.
ATCAAGAATTAATTATTATTTCATTGATATCATAATTTTTTTCATTGATTTCATAGAAAAAAACAGAATTTCTCATATTATTTCACTCAAAAAGCTACTTTTTTAAATAGAAATGTAAAACTTATTTATTATATATCATTCTCTTCCATTTCTGATCCTAATCACGAATTAATTCATATTTTATCGATATCATAATTTTTTTCATTGATTTCATCGAAAAAACATCAATTTGTAATATTTTTTCACGCAAAAAGCTACTTTTTTAAATAGAAATGTAAAATTTATTTATTATATATCATTCTCTTCCATTTCCGGTCCTAATCAAGAATTAATTATTATTTCATTGATATCATAATTTTTTTCATTGATTTCATAGAAAAAAACAGAATTTCTCATATTATTTCACTCAAAAAGCTACTTTTTTAAATAGAAATGTAAAATTTATTTATTATATATCATTCTCTTCCATTTCTGATCCTAATCACGAATTAATTCATATTTTATCGATATCATAATTTTTTTCATTGATTTCATCGAAAAAACCTCAATTTGTAATATTATTTCACGCAAAAAGCTACTTTTTTAAATAGAAATGTAAAATTTATTTATTATATATCATTCTCTTCCATTTCTGATCCTAATCACGAATTAATTCATATTTTATCGATATCATAATTTTTTTCATTAATTTCATCGAAAAAACCTCAATTTGTAATATTATTTCACGCAAAAATCTACTTTTTTAAATAGAAATGTAAAAGTTATTTATTATATATCATTCTCTTCCATTTCTGGTCCTAATCAAGAATTAATTATTATTTCATTGATATCATAATTTTTTTCATTGATTTCATAGAAAAAATCAGAATTTCTCATATTATTTCTCGCAAAAATCTACTTTAATAAATAAAAATGTAAAATTTATTTATTATATATCATTCTCTTCCATTTCTGGTCCTCATCAAGAATTAATTCATATTTTATCGATATCATAATATTTTGGTTTGATTTCATCGAAAAAACCTCAATTTGTAATATTTTTTCACGCAAAAAGCTACTTTTTTAAATAGAAATGTAAATTTTATTTATTATATATCATTCTCTTCCATTTCTGGTCCTAATCACGAAGTAATTCATATTTTATCGAAAACATAATTTTTTTCATTGATTTCATAGAAAAAAACAGAATTTCTCATATTATTTCACTCAAAAAGCTACTTTTTTAAATAGAAATGTAAAATTTATTTATTATATATCATTCTCTTCCATTTCTGATCCTAATCATGAATTAATTATTATTTCATTGATATCATAATTTTTTTCATTGATTTCATAGAAAAAAACAGAATTTCTCATATTATTTCACTCAAAAAGCTACTTTTTTAAATAGAAATGTAAAATTTATTTATTATATATCATTCTCTTCCATTTCTGGTCCTAATCACGAATTAATTCATATTTTATCGATATCATAATTTTTTTCATTAATTTCATCGAAAAAACCTCAATTTGTAATATTTTTTCAAGCAAAAAGCTACTTTTTTAAATAGAAATGTAAAATTTATTTATTATATATCATTCTCTTCCATTTCTGATCCTAATCAAGAATTAATTATTATTTCATTGATATCATAATTTTTTTCATTGATTTCATAGAAAAAAACAGAATTTCTCATATTATTTCACTCAAAAAGCTACTTTTTTAAATAGAAATGAAAAATTTATTTATTATATATCATTCTCTTCCATTTCTGGTCCTAATCACGAATTAATTCATATTTTATCGATATCATAATTTTTTTCATTAATTTCATCGAAAAAACCTCAATTTGTAATATTTTTTCAAGCAAAAAGCTACTTTTTTAAATAGAAATGTAAAATTTATTTATTATATATCATTCTCTTCCATTTCTGGTCCTAATCAAGAATTAATTATTATTTCATTGATATCATAATTTTTTTTTATTAATTTCATCGAAAAAACCTCAATTTGTAATATTATTTCTCGCAAAAATCTACTTTAATAAATAAAAATGTAAAATTTATTTATTATATATCATTCTCTTCCATTTCTGGTCCTCATCAAGAATTAATTCATATTTTATCGATATCATAATATTTTTGTTTGATTTCATCGAAAAAACCTCAATTTGTAATATTTTTTCACGCAAAAAGCTACTTTTTTAAATAGAAATGTAAATTTTATTTATTATATATCATTCTCTTCCATTTCTGGTCCTAATCACGAAGTAATTCATATTTTATCGATATCATAATATTTTTGTTTAATTTCATAGAAAAAATCAGAATTTCTCATATTATTTCACGCAAAAATCTACTTTTTTAAATAGAAATGTAAAATTTATTTATTATATATCATTCTCTTCCATTTCTGGTCCTCATCAAGAATTAATTCATATTTTATCGATATCATAATATTTTTGTTTGATTTCATAGAAAAAAACAGAATTTCTCATATTATTTCACTCAAAAAGCTACTTTTTTAAATAGAAATGTAAAATTTATTTATTATATATCATTCTCTTCCATTTCTGATCCTAATCACGAATTAATTCATATTTTATCGATATCATAATTTTTTTCATTGATTGCATCGAAAAAACCTCAATTTGTAATATTATTTCACGCAAAAAGCTACTTTTTTAAATAGAAATGTAAAATTTATTTATTATATATCATTCTCTTCCATTTCCGGTCCTAATCAAGAATTAATTATTATTTCATTGATATCATAATTTTTTTCATTGATTTCATAGAAAAAAACAGAATTTCTCATATTATTTCACGCAAAAATCTACTTTTTTAAATAGAAATGTAAAATTTATTTATTATATATCATTCTCTTCCATTTCTGGTCCTAATCACGAATTAATTCATATTTTATCGATATCATAATATTTTTGTTTGATTTCATAGAAAAAATCAGAATTACTCATATTATTTCACTCAAAAAGCTACTTTTTTAAATAGAAATGTAAAATTTATTTATTATATATCATTCTCTTCCATTTCTGGTCCTAATCAAGAATTAATTCATATTTTATCGATAACATAATTTTTTTCATTGATTTCATAGAAAAAAACAGAATTTCTCATATTATTTCACTCAAAGAGCAACTTTTTTAAATAGAAATGTAAAATTTATTTATTATATATCATTCTCTTCCATTTCTGATCCTAATCACGAATTAATTCATATTTTATCGATATCATAATTTTTTTCATTGATTGCATCGAAAAAACCTCAATTTGTAATATTATTTCACGCAAAAAGCTACTTTTTTAAATAGAAATGTAAAATTTATTTATTATATATCATTCTCTTCCATTTCCGGTCCTAATCAAGAATTAATTATTATTTCATTGATATCATAATTTTTTTCATTGATTTCATAGAAAAAAACAGAATTTCTCATATTATTTCACTCAAAAAGCTACTTTTTTAAATAGAAATGTAAAACTTATTTATTATATATCATTCTCTTCCATTTCTGATCCTAATCACGAATTAATTCATATTTTATCGATATCATAATTTTTTTCATTGATTTCATCGAAAAAACATCAATTTGTAATATTTTTTCACGCAAAAAGCTACTTTTTTAAATAGAAATGTAAAATTTATTTATTATATATCATTCTCTTCCATTTCCGGTCCTAATCAAGAATTAATTATTATTTCATTGATATCATAATTTTTTTTCATTGATTTCATAGAAAAAAACAGAATTTCTCATATTATTTCACTCAAAAAGCAACTTTTTTATAGAAATGTAAAATTTATTTATTATATATCATTCTCTTCCATTTCTGATCCTAATCACGAATTAATTCATATTTTATCGATATCATAATTTTTTTCATTGATTTCATCGAAAAAACCTCAATTTGTAATATTATTTCACGCAAAAAGCTACTTTTTTAAATAGAAATGTAAAATTTATTTATTATATATCATTCTCTTCCATTTCCGGTCCTAATCAAGAATTAATTATTATTTCATTGATATCATAATTTTTTTCATTGATTTCATAGAAAAAAACAGAATTTCTCATATTATTTCACTCAAAAAGCTACTTTTTTAAATAGAAATGTAAAACTTATTTATTATATATCATTCTCTTCCATTTCTGATCCTAATCACGAATTAATTCATATTTTATCGATATCATAATTTTTTTCATTGATTTCATCGAAAAAACATCAATTTGTAATATTTTTTCACGCAAAAAGCTACTTTTTTAAATAGAAATGTAAAATTTATTTATTATATATCATTCTCTTCCATTTCCGGTCCTAATCAAGAATTAATTATTATTTCATTGATATCATAATTTTTTTCATTGATTTCATAGAAAAAAACAGAATTTCTCATATTATTTCACTCAAAAAGCTACTTTTTTAAATAGAAATGTAAAATTTATTTATTATATATCATTCTCTTCCATTTCTGATCCTAATCACGAATTAATTCATATTTTATCGATATCATAATTTTTTTCATTGATTTCATCGAAAAAACCTCAATTTGTAATATTATTTCACGCAAAAAGCTACTTTTTTAAATAGAAATGTAAAATTTATTTATTATATATCATTCTCTTCCATTTCTGATCCTAATCACGAATTAATTCATATTTTATCGATATCATAATTTTTTTCATTAATTTCATCGAAAAAACCTCAATTTGTAATATTATTTCACGCAAAAATCTACTTTTTTAAATAGAAATGTAAAAGTTATTTATTATATATCATTCTCTTCCATTTCTGGTCCTAATCAAGAATTAATTATTATTTCATTGATATCATAATTTTTTTCATTGATTTCATAGAAAAAATCAGAATTTCTCATATTATTTCTCGCAAAAATCTACTTTAATAAATAAAAATGTAAAATTTATTTATTATATATCATTCTCTTCCATTTCTGGTCCTCATCAAGAATTAATTCATATTTTATCGATATCATAATATTTTGGTTTGATTTCATCGAAAAAACCTCAATTTGTAATATTTTTTCACGCAAAAAGCTACTTTTTTAAATAGAAATGTAAATTTTATTTATTATATATCATTCTCTTCCATTTCTGGTCCTAATCACGAAGTAATTCATATTTTATCGAAAACATAATTTTTTTCATTGATTTCATAGAAAAAAACAGAATTTCTCATATTATTTCACTCAAAAAGCTACTTTTTTAAATAGAAATGTAAAATTTATTTATTATATATCATTCTCTTCCATTTCTGATCCTAATCATGAATTAATTATTATTTCATTGATATCATAATTTTTTTCATTGATTTCATAGAAAAAAACAGAATTTCTCATATTATTTCACTCAAAAAGCTACTTTTTTAAATAGAAATGTAAAATTTATTTATTATATATCATTCTCTTCCATTTCTGGTCCTAATCACGAATTAATTCATATTTTATCGATATCATAATTTTTTTCATTAATTTCATCGAAAAAACCTCAATTTGTAATATTTTTTCAAGCAAAAAGCTACTTTTTTAAATAGAAATGTAAAATTTATTTATTATATATCATTCTCTTCCATTTCTGATCCTAATCAAGAATTAATTATTATTTCATTGATATCATAATTTTTTTCATTGATTTCATAGAAAAAAACAGAATTTCTCATATTATTTCACTCAAAAAGCTACTTTTTTAAATAGAAATGTAAAATTTATTTATTATATATCATTCTCTTCCATTTCTGGTCCTAATCACGAATTAATTCATATTTTATCGATATCATAATTTTTTTCATTAATTTCATCGAAAAAACCTCAATTTGTAATATTTTTTCAAGCAAAAAGCTACTTTTTTAAATAGAAATGTAAAATTTATTTATTATATATCATTCTCTTCCATTTCTGGTCCTAATCAAGAATTAATTATTATTTCATTGATATCATAATTTTTTTTTATTAATTTCATCGAAAAAACCTCAATTTGTAATATTATTTCTCGCAAAAATCTACTTTAATAAATAAAAATGTAAAATTTATTTATTATATATCATTCTCTTCCATTTCTGGTCCTCATCAAGAATTAATTCATATTTTATCGATATCATAATAATTTTGTTTGATTTCATCGAAAAAACCTCAATTTGTAATATTTTTTCACGCAAAAAGCTACTTTTTTAAATAGAAATGTAAATTTTATTTATTATATATCATTCTCTTCCATTTCTGGTCCTAATCACGAAGTAATTCATATTTTATCGATATCATAATATTTTTGTTTAATTTCATAGAAAAAATCAGAATTTCTCATATTATTTCACGCAAAAATCTACTTTTTTAAATAGAAATGTAAAATTTATTTATTATATATCATTCTCTTCCATTTCTGGTCCTCATCAAGAATTAATTCATATTTTATCGATATCATAATATTTTTGTTTGATTTCATAGAAAAAAACAGAATTTCTCATATTATTTCACTCAAAAAGCTACTTTTTTAAATAGAAATGTAAAATTTATTTATTATATATCATTCTCTTCCATTTCTGATCCTAATCACGAATTAATTCATATTTTATCGATATCATAATTTTTTTCATTGATTTCATCGAAAAAACCTCAATTTGTAATATTATTTCACGCAAAAAGCTACTTTTTTAAATAGAAATGTAAAATTTATTTATTATATATCATTCTCTTCCATTTCCGGTCCTAATCAAGAATTAATTATTATTTCATTGATATCATAATTTTTTTCATTGATTTCATAGAAAAAACAGAATTTCTCATATTATTTCACTCAAAAAGCTACTTTTTTAAATAGAAATGTAAAACTTATTTATTATATATCATTCTCTTCCATTTCTGATCCTAATCACGAATTAATTCATATTTTATCGATATCATAATTTTTTTCATTGATTTCATCGAAAAAACATCAATTTGTAATATTTTTTCACGCAAAAAGCTACTTTTTTAAATAGAAATGTAAAATTTATTTATTATATATCATTCTCTTCCATTTCCGGTCCTAATCAAGAATTAATTATTATTTCATTGATATCATAATTTTTTTCATTGATTTCATAGAAAAAAACAGAATTTCTCATATTATTTCACTCAAAAAGCTACTTTTTTAAATAGAAATGTAAAATTTATTTATTATATATCATTCTCTTCCATTTCTGATCCTAATCACGAATTAATTCATATTTTATCGATATCATAATTTTTTTCATTAATTTCATCGAAAAAACCTCAATTTGTAATATTATTTCACGCAAAAAGCTACTTTTTTAAATAGAAATGTAAAATTTATTTATTATATATCATTCTCTTCCATTTCTGATCCTAATCACGAATTAATTCATATTTTATCGATATCATAATTTTTTTCATTGATTTCATCGAAAAAACATCAATTTGTAATATTTTTTCACGCAAAAAGCTACTTTTTTAAATAGAAATGTAAAATTTATTTATTATATATCATTCTCTTCCATTTCCGGTCCTAATCAAGAATTAATTATTATTTCATTGATATCATAATTTTTTTCATTGATTTCATAGAAAAAAACAGAATTTCTCATATTATTTCACTCAAAAAGCTACTTTTTTAAATAGAAATGTAAAATTTATTTATTATATATCATTCTCTTCCATTTCTGATCCTAATCACGAATTAATTCATATTTTATCGATATCATAATTTTTTTCATTGATTTCATCGAAAAAACCTCAATTTGTAATATTATTTCACGCAAAAAGCTACTTTTTTAAATAGAAATGTAAAATTTATTTATTATATATCATTCTCTTCCATTTCTGATCCTAATCACGAATTAATTCATATTTTATCGATATCATAATTTTTTTCATTAATTTCATCGAAAAAACCTCAATTTGTAATATTATTTCACGCAAAAATCTACTTTTTTAAATAGAAATGTAAAATTTATTTATTATATATCATTCTCTTCCATTTCTGGTCCTAATCAAGAATTAATTATTATTTCATTGATATCATAATTTTTTTCATTGATTTCATAGAAAAAATCAGAATTTCTCATATTATTTCTCGCAAAAATCTACTTTAATAAATAAAAATGTAAAATTTATTTATTATATATCATTCTCTTCCATTTCTGGTCCTCATCAAGAATTAATTCATATTTTATCGATATCATAATATTTTGGTTTGATTTCATCGAAAAAACCTCAATTTGTAATATTTTTTCACGCAAAAAGCTACTTTTTTAAATAGAAATGTAAATTTTATTTATTATATATCATTCTCTTCCATTTCTGGTCCTCATCAAGAATTAATTCATATTTTATCGATATCATAATATTTTTGTTTAATTTCATAGAAAAAATCAGAATTTCTCATATTATTTCACGCAAAAATCTACTTTTTTAAATAGAAATGTAAAATTTATTTATTATATATCATTCTCTTCCATTTCTGGTCCTCATCAAGAATTAATTCATATTTTATCGATATCATAATATTTTTGTTTGATTTCATAGAAAAAAACAGAATTTCTCATATTATTTCACTCAAAAAGCTACTTTTTTAAATAGAAATGTAAAATTTATTTATTATATATCATTCTCTTCCATTTCTGGTCCTAATCAAGAATTAATTCATATTTTATCGATATCATAATTTTTTTCATTAATTTCATCGAAAAAACCTCAATTTGTAATATTTTTTCACGCAAAAAGCTACTTTTTTAAATAGAAATGTAAAATTTATTTATTATATATCATTCTCTTCCATTTCTGGTCCTAATCAAGAATTAATTATTATTTCATTGATATCATAATTTTTTTCATTGATTTCATAGAAAAAAACAGAATTTCTCATATTATTTCACTCAAAAAGCTACTTTTTTAAATAGAAATGTAAAATTTATTTATTATATATCATTCTCTTCCATTTCTGGTCCTAATCAAGAATTAATTCATATTTTATCGAAAACATAATTTTTTTCATTGATTTCATAGAAAAAAACAGAATTTCTCATATTATTTCACTCAAAAAGCTACTTTTTTAAATAGAAATGTAAAATTTATTTATTATATATCATTCTCTTCCATTTCTGATCCTAATCATGAATTAATTATTATTTCATTGATATCATAATTTTTTTCATTGATTTCATAGAAAAAAACAGAATTTCTCATATTATTTCACTCAAAAAGCTACTTTTTTAAATAGAAATGTAAAATTTATTTATTATATATCATTCTCTTCCATTTCTGGTCCTAATCACGAATTAATTCATATTTTATCGATATCATAATTTTTTTCATTAATTTCATCGAAAAAACCTCAATTTGTAATATTTTTTCAAGCAAAAAGCTACTTTTTTAAATAGAAATGTAAAATTTATTTATTATATATCATTCTCTTCCATTTCTGATCCTAATCAAGAATTAATTATTATTTCATTGATATCATAATTTTTTTCATTGATTTCATAGAAAAAAACAGAATTTCTCATATTATTTCACTCAAAAAGCTACTTTTTTAAATAGAAATGTAAAATTTATTTATTATATATCATTCTCTTCCATTTCTGGTCCTAATCACGAATTAATTCATATTTTATCGATATCATAATTTTTTTCATTAATTTCATCGAAAAAACCTCAATTTGTAATATTTTTTCAAGCAAAAAGCTACTTTTTTAAATAGAAATGTAAAATTTATTTATTATATATCATTCTCTTCCATTTCTGGTCCTAATCAAGAATTAATTATTATTTCATTGATATCATAATTTTTTTCATTAATTTCATCGAAAAAACCTCAATTTGTAATATTATTTCTCGCAAAAATCTACTTTAATAAATAAAAATGTAAAATTTATTTATTATATATCATTCTCTTCCATTTCTGGTCCTCATCAAGAATTAATTCATATTTTATCGATATCATAATATTTTTGTTTGATTTCATCGAAAAAACCTCAATTTGTAATATTTTTTCACGCAAAAAGCTACTTTTTTAAATAGAAATGTAAATTTTATTTATTATATATCATTCTCTTCCATTTCTGGTCCTAATCACGAAGTAATTCATATTTTATCGATATCATAATATTTTTGTTTAATTTCATAGAAAAAATCAGAATTTCTCATATTATTTCACGCAAAAATCTACTTTTTTAAATAGAAATGTAAAATTTATTTATTATATATCATTCTCTTCCATTTCTGGTCCTCATCAAGAATTAATTCATATTTTATCGATATCATAATATTTTTGTTTGATTTCATAGAAAAAAACAGAATTTCTCATATTATTTCACTCAAAAAGCTACTTTTTTAAATAGAAATGTAAAATTTATTTATTATATATCATTCTCTTCCATTTCTGATCCTAATCACGAATTAATTCATATTTTATCGATATCATAATTTTTTTCATTGATTTCATCGAAAAAACCTCAATTTGTAATATTATTTCACGCAAAAAGCTACTTTTTTAAATAGAAATGTAAAATTTATTTATTATATATCATTCTCTTCCATTTCCGGTCCTAATCAAGAATTAATTATTATTTCATTGATATCATAATTTTTTTCATTGATTTCATAGACAAAAACAGAATTTCTCATATTATTTCACTCAAAAAGCTACTTTTTTAAATAGAAATGTAAAATTTATTTATTATATATCATTCTCTTCCATTTCTGATCCTAATCACGAATTAATTCATATTTTATCGATATCATAATTTTTTTCATTGATTGCATCGAAAAAACCTCAATTTGTAACATTATTTCACTCAAAAAGCTACTTTTTTAAATAGAAATGTAAAATTTATTTATTATATATCATTCTCTTCCATTTCTGATCCTAATCACGAATTAATACATATTTTATCGATATCATAATATTTTTGTTTGATTTCATAGAAAAAATCAGAATTTCTCATATTATTTCACTCAAAAAGCTACTTTTTTAAATAGAAATGTAAAATTTATTTATTATATATCATTCTCTTCCATTTCTGGTCCTCATCAAGAATTAATTCATATTTTATCGATATCATAATATTTTTGTTTGATTTCATCGAAAAAACCTCAATTTGTAATATTTTTTCACGCAAAAAGCTACTTTTTTAAATAGAAATGTAAAATTTATTTATTATATATCATTCTCTTCCATTTCTGATCCTAATCACGAATTAATACATATTTTATCGATATCATAATATTTTTGTTTGATTTCATAGAAAAAAACAGAATTTCTCATATTATTTCACTCAAAAAGCTACTTTTTTAAATAGAAATGTAAAATTTATTTATTATATATCATTCTCTTCCATTTCTGGTCCTAATCAAGAATTAATTCATATTTTATCGATATCATAATTTTTTTCATTAATTTCATCGAAAAAACCTCAATTTGTAATATTTTTTCACGCAAAAAGCTACTTTTTTAAATAGAAATGTAAAATTTATTTATTATATATCATTCTCTTCCATTTCTGGTCCTAATCAAGAATTAATTATTATTTCATTGATATCATAATTTTTTTCATTGATTTCATAGAAAAAAACAGAATTTCTCATATTATTTCACTCAAAAAGCTACTTTTTTAAATAGAAATGTAAAATTTATTTATTATATATCATTCTCTTCCATTTCTGGTCCTAATCAAGAATTAATTCATATTTTATCGAAAACATAATTTTTTTCATTGATTTCATAGAAAAAAACAGAATTTCTCATATTATTTCACTCAAAAAGCTACTTTTTTAAATAGAAATGTAAAATTTATTTATTATATATCATTCTCTTCCATTTCTGGTCCTAATCAAGAATTAATTCATATTTTATCGATAACATAATTTTTTTCATTGATTTTATAGAAAAAATCAGAATTTCTCATATTATTTCACGCAAAAAGCTAGTTTTTTAAATAGAAATGTAAAATTTATTTATTATATATCATTCTCTTCCATTTCTGGTCCTAATCAAGAATTAATTATTATTTCATTGATATCATAATTTTTAAAAAATTCTATAAAAATAATTATTTTTTTATGCCGAAAATTATAGAGGGTCATCCTACGATGACCTTTAATAATTTTTACGGTAAAATTAAAAAATGAAATTTTAAAAATAAATAATAAAATCGTTCATTTTTTCACGCAAAAAGCTACTTTTTTAAATAGAAATGTAAATTTTATTTATTATATATCATTCTCTTCCATTTCTGGTCCTAATCACGAAGTAATTCATATTTTATCGATATCATAATATTTTTGTTTAATTTCATAGAAAAAATCAGAATTTCTCATATTATTTCTCGCAAAAATCTACTTTAATAAATAAAAATGTAAAATTTATTTATTATATATCATTCTCTTCCATTTCTGGTCCTCATCAAGAATTAATTCATATTTTATCGATATCATAATATTTTGGTTTGATTTCATCGAAAAAACCTCAATTTGTAATATTTTTTCACGCAAAAAGCTACTTTTTTAAATAGAAATGTAAATTTTATTTATTATATATCATTCTCTTCCATTTCTGGTCCTAATCACGAATTAATTCATATTTTATCGATATCATAATATTTTTGTTTAATTTCATAGAAAAAATCAGAATTTCTCATATTATTTCACGCAAATATCTACTTTTTTAAATAGAAATGTAAAATTTATTTATTATATATCATTCTCTTCCATTTCTGGTCCTCATCAAGAATTAATTCATATTTTATCGATATCATAATATTTTTGTTTGATTTCATAGAAAAAAATAGAATTTCTCATATTATTTCACTCAAAAAGCTACTTTTTTAAATAGAAATGTAAAATTTATTTATTATATATCATTCTCTTCCATTTCTGGTCCTAATCAAGAATTAATTCATATTTTATCGATATCATAATTTTTTTCATTAATTTCATCGAAAAAACCTCAATTTGTAATATTTTTTCACGCAAAAAGCTACTTTTTTAAATAGAAATGTAAAATTTATTTATTATATATCATTCTCTTCCATTTCTGGTCCTAATCAAGAATTAATTATTATTTCATTGATATCATAATTTTTTTCATTGATTTCATAGAAAAAAACAGAATTTCTCATATTATTTCACTCAAAAAGCTACTTTTTTAAATAGAAATGTAAAATTTATTTATTATATATCATTCTCTTCCATTTCTGGTCCTAATCAAGAATTAATTCATATTTTATCGAAAACATAATTTTTTTCATTGATTTCATAGAAAAAAACAGAATTTCTCATATTATTTCACTCAAAAAGCTACTTTTTTAAATAGAAATGTAAAATTTATTTATTATATATCATTCTCTTCCATTTCTGGTCCTAATCACGAATTAATTCATATTTTATCGATATCATAATTTTTTTCATTAATTTCATCGAAAAAACCTCAATTTGTAATATTTTTTCAAGCAAAAAGCTACTTTTTTAAATAGAAATGTAAAATTTATTTATTATATATCATTCTCTTCCATTTCTGGTCCTAATCAAGAATTAATTATTATTTCATTGATATCATAATTTTTTTCATTAATTTCATCGAAAAAACCTCAATTTGTAATATTATTTCTCGCAAAAATCTACTTTAATAAATAAAAATGTAAAATTTATTTATTATATATCATTCTCTTCCATTTCTGGTCCTCATCAAGAATTAATTCATATTTTATCGATATCATAATATTTTTGTTTGATTTCATCGAAAAAACCTCAATTTGTAATATTTTTTCACGCAAAAAGCTACTTTTTTAAATAGAAATGTAAATTTTATTTATTATATATCATTCTCTTCCATTTCTGGTCCTCATCAAGAATTAATTCATATTTTATCGATATCATAATATTTTTGTTTGATTTCATAGAAAAAAACAGAATTTCTCATATTATTTCACTCAAAAAGCTACTTTTTTAAATAGAAATGTAAAATTTATTTATTATATATCATTCTCTTCCATTTCTGATCCTAATCACGAATTAATTCATATTTTATCGATATCATAATTTTTTTCATTGATTTCATCGAAAAAACCTCAATTTGTAATATTATTTCACGCAAAAAGCTACTTTTTTAAATAGAAATGTAAAATTTATTTATTATATATCATTCTCTTCCATTTCCGGTACTAATCAAGAATTAATTATTATTTCTTTGATATCATAATTTTTTTCATTGATTTCATAGAAAAAAACAGAATTTCTCATATTATTTCACTCAAAAAGCTACTTTTTTAAATAGAAATGTAAAATTTATTTATTATATATCATTCTCTTCCATTTCTGGTCCTAATCACGAATTAATTCATATTTTATCGATATCATAATTTTTTTCATTAATTTCATCGAAAAAACCTCAATTTGTAATATTTTTTCAAGCAAAAAGCTACTTTTTTAAATAGAAATGTAAAATTTATTTATTATATATCATTCTCTTCCATTTCTGGTCCTAATCAAGAATTAATTATTATTTCATTGATATCATAATTTTTTTCATTGATTTCATAGAAAAAAACAGAATTTCTCATATTATTTCACTCAAAAAGCTACTTTTTTAAATAGAAATGTAAAATTTATTTATTATATATCATTCTCTTCCATTTCTGATCCTAATCAAGAATTAATTATTATTTCATTGATATCATAATTTTTTTCATTGATTTCATAGAAAAAATCAGAATTTCTCATATTATTTCACTCAAAAAGCAACTTTTTTAAATAGAAATGTAAAATTTATTTATTATATATCATTCTCTTCCATTTCTGCTCCTCATCAAGAATTAATTCATATTTTATCGATATCATAAAATTTTTGTTTGATTTCATAGAAAAAAACAGAATTTCTCATATTATTTCACTCAAAAAGCTACTTTTTTAAATAGAAATGTAAAATTTATTTATTATATATCATTCTCTTCCATTTCTGGTCCTAATCACGAATTAATTCATATTTTATCGATATCATAATTTTTTTCATTAATTTCATCGAAAAAACCTCAATTTGTAATATTTTTTCACGCAAAAAGCTACTTTTTTAAATAGAAATGTAAAATTTATTTATTATATATCATTCTCTTCCATTTCTGGTCCTAATCAAGAATTAATTATTATTTCATTGATATCATAATTTTTTTCATTGATTTCATAGAAAAAATCAGAATTTCTCATATTATTTCACTCAAAAAGCAACTTTTTTAAATAGAAATGTAAAATTTATTTATTATATATCATTCTCTTCCATTTCTGCTCCTCATCAAGAATTAATTCATATTTTATCGATATCATAAAATTTTTGTTTGATTTCATAGAAAAAAACAGAATTTCTCATATTATTTCACTCAAAAAGCTACTTTTTTAAATAGAAATGTAAAATTTATTTATTATATATCATTCTCTTCCATTTCTGGTCCTAATCACGAATTAATTCATATTTTATCGATATCATAATTTTTTTCATTAATTTCATCGAAAAAACCTCAATTTGTAATATTTTTTCACGCAAAAAGCTACTTTTTTAAATAGAAATGTAAAATTTATTTATTATATATCATTCTCTTCCATTTCCGGTCCTAATCAAGAATTAATTATTATTTCATTGATATCATAATTTTTTTCATTGATTTCATAGAAAAAAACAGAATTTCTCATATTATTTCACTCAAAAAGCTACTTTTTTAAATAGAAATGTAAAACTTATTTATTATATATCATTCTCTTCCTTTTCTGATCCTAATCACGAATTAATTCATATTTTATCGATATCATAATTTTTTTCATTGATTTCATCGAAAAAACATCAATTTGTAATATTTTTTCACGCAAAAAGCTACTTTTTTAAATAGAAATGTAAAATTTATTTATTATATATCATTCTCTTCCATTTCCGGTCCTAATCAAGAATTAATTATTATTTCATTGATATCATAATTTTTTTCATTGATTTCATAGAAAAAAACAGAATTTCTCATATTATTTCACTCAAAAAGCTACTTTTTTAAATAGAAATGTAAAATTTATTTATTATATATCATTCTCTTCCATTTCTGATCCTAATCACGAATTAATTCATATTTTATCGATATCATAATTTTTTTCATTGATTTCATCGAAAAAACCTCAATTTGTAATATTATTTCACGCAAAAAGCTACTTTTTTAAATAGAAATGTAAAATTTATTTATTATATATCATTCTCTTCCATTTCTGATCCTAATCACGAATTAATTCATATTTTATCGATATCATAATTTTTTTCATTAATTTCATCGAAAAAACCTCAATTTGTAATATTATTTCACGCAAAAATCTACTTTTTTAAATAGAAATGTAAAAGTTATTTATTATATATCATTCTCTTCCATTTCTGGTCCTAATCAAGAATTAATTATTATTTCATTGATATCATAATTTTTTTCATTGATTTCATAGAAAAAATCAGAATTTCTCATATTATTTCTCGCAAAAATCTACTTTAATAAATAAAAATGTAAAATTTATTTATTATATATCATTCTCTTCCATTTCTGGTCCTCATCAAGAATTAATTCATATTTTATCGATATCATAATATTTTGGTTTGATTTCATCGAAAAAACCTCAATTTGTAATATTTTTTCACGCAAAAAGCTACTTTTTTAAATAGAAATGTAAATTTTATTTATTATATATCATTCTCTTCCATTTCTGGTCCTAATCACGAAGTAATTCATATTTTATCGATATCATAATATTTTTGTTTAATTTCATAGAAAAAATCAGAATTTCTCATATTATTTCACGCAAAAATCTACTTTTTTAAATAGAAATGTAAAATTTATTTATTATATATCATTCTCTTCCATTTCTGGTCCTCATCAAGAATTAATTCATATTTTATCGATATCATAATATTTTGGTTTGATTTCATCGAAAAAACCTCAATTTGTAATATTTTTTCACGCAAAAAGCTACTTTTTTAAATAGAAATGTAAATTTTATTTATTATATATCATTCTCTTCCATTTCTGGTCCTAATCACGAAGTAATTCATATTTTATCGATATCATAATATTTTTGTTTGATTTCATAGAAAAAAACAGAATTTCTCATATTATTTCACTCAAAAAGCTACTTTTTTAAATAGAAATGTAAAATTTATTTATTATATATCATTCTCTTCCATTTCTGGTCCTAATCACGAAGTAATTCATATTTTATCGATATCATAATTTTTTTCATTAATTTCATCGAAAAAACCTCAATTTGTAATATTATTTCACGCAAAAATCTACTTTTTTAAATAGAAATGTAAAATTTATTTATTATATATCATTCTCTTCCATTTCTGGTCCTAATCAAGAATTAATTATTATTTCATTGATATCATAATTTTTTTCATTGATTTCATAGAAAAAAACAGAATTTCTCATATTATTTCACTCAAAAAGCTACTTTTTTAAATAGAAATGTAAAATTTATTTATTATATATCATTCTCTTCCATTTCTGGTCCTAATCAAGAATTAATTCATATTTTATCGAAAACATAATTTTTTTCATTGATTTCATAGAAAAAAACAGAATTTCTCATATTATTTCACTCAAAAAGCTACTTTTTTAAATAGAAATGTAAAATTTATTTATTATATATCATTCTCTTCCATTTCTGATCCTAATCATGAATTAATTATTATTTCATTGATATCATAATTTTTTTCATTGATTTCATAGAAAAAAACAGAATTTCTCATATTATTTCACTCAAAAAGCTACTTTTTTAAATAGAAATGTAAAATTTATTTATTATATATCATTCTCTTCCATTTCTGGTCCTAATCACGAATTAATTCATATTTTATCGATATCATAATTTTTTTCATTAATTTCATCGAAAAAACCTCAATTTGTAATATTTTTTCAAGCAAAAAGCTACTTTTTTAAATAGAAATGTAAAATTTATTTATTATATATCATTCTCTTCCATTTCTGATCCTAATCAAGAATTAATTATTATTTCATTGATATCATAATTTTTTTCATTGATTTCATAGAAAAAAACAGAATTTCTCATATTATTTCACTCAAAAAGCTACTTTTTTAAATAGAAATGTAAAATTTATTTATTATATATCATTCTCTTCCATTTCTGGTCCTAATCACGAATTAATTCATATTTTATCGATATCATAATTTTTTTCATTAATTTCATCGAAAAAACCTCAATTTGTAATATTTTTTCAAGCAAAAAGCTACTTTTTTAAATAGAAATGTAAAATTTATTTATTATATATCATTCTCTTCCATTTCTGGTCCTAATCAAGAATTAATTATTATTTCATTGATATCATAATTTTTTTCATTAATTTCATCGAAAAAACCTCAATTTGTAATATTATTTCTCGCAAAAATCTACTTTAATAAATAAAAATGTAAAATTTATTTATTATATATCATTCTCTTCCATTTCTGGTCCTCATCAAGAATTAATTCATATTTTATCGATATCATAATATTTTTGTTTGATTTCATCGAAAAAACCTCAATTTGTAATATTTTTTCACGCAAAAAGCTACTTTTTTAAATAGAAATGTAAATTTTATTTATTATATATCATTCTCTTCCATTTCTGGTCCTAATCACGAAGTAATTCATATTTTATCGATATCATAATATTTTTGTTTAATTTCATAGAAAAAATCAGAATTTCTCATATTATTTCACGCAAAAATCTACTTTTTTAAATAGAAATGTAAAATTTATTTATTATATATCATTCTCTTCCATTTCTGGTCCTCATCAAGAATTAATTCATATTTTATCGATATCATAATATTTTTGTTTGATTTCATAGAAAAAAACAGAATTTCTCATATTATTTCACTCAAAAAGCTACTTTTTTAAATAGAAATGTAAAATTTATTTATTATATATCATTCTCTTCCATTTCTGATCCTAATCACGAATTAATTCATATTTTATCGATATCATAATTTTTTTCATTGATTTCATCGAAAAAACCTCAATTTGTAATATTATTTCACGCAAAAAGCTACTTTTTTAAATAGAAATGTAAAATTTATTTATTATATATCATTCTCTTCCATTTCCGGTCCTAATCAAGAATTAATTATTATTTCATTGATATCATAATTTTTTTCATTGATTTCATAGAAAAAAACAGAATTTCTCATATTATTTCACTCAAAAAGCTACTTTTTTAAATAGAAATGTAAAACTTATTTATTATATATCATTCTCTTCCATTTCTGATCCTAATCACGAATTAATTCATATTTTATCGATATCATAATTTTTTTCATTGATTTCATCGAAAAAACATCAATTTGTAATATTTTTTCACGCAAAAAGCTACTTTTTTAAATAGAAATGTAAAATTTATTTATTATATATCATTCTCTTCCATTTCCGGTCCTAATCAAGAATTAATTATTATTTCATTGATATCATAATTTTTTTCATTGATTTCATAGAAAAAAACAGAATTTCTCATATTATTTCACTCAAAAAGCTACTTTTTTAAATAGAAATGTAAAACTTATTTATTATATATCATTCTCTTCCATTTCTGATCCTAATCACGAATTAATTCATATTTTATCGATATCATAATTTTTTTCATTGATTTCATCGAAAAAACCTCAATTTGTAATATTATTTCACGCAAAAACCTACTTTTTTAAATAGAAATGTAAAATTTATTTATTATATATCATTCTCTTCCATTTCTGATCCTAATCACGAATTAATTCATATTTTATCGATATCATAATTTTTTTCATTAATTTCATCGAAAAAACCTCAATTTGTAATATTATTTCACGCAAAAATCTACTTTTTTAAATAGAAATGTAAAATTTATTTATTATATATCATTCTCTTCCATTTCTGGTCCTAATCAAGAATTAATTCATATTTTATCGATATCATAATTTTTTTCATTAATTTCATCGAAAAAACCTCAATTTGTAATATTTTTTCACGCAAAAAGCTACTTTTTTAAATAGAAATGTAAAATTTATTTATTATATATCATTCTCTTCCATTTCTGGTCCTAATCAAGAATTAATTATTATTTCATTGATATCATAATTTTTTTCATTGATTTCATAGAAAAAAACAGAATTTCTCATATTATTTCACTCAAAAAGCTACTTTTTTAAATAGAAATGTAAAATTTATTTATTATATATCATTCTCTTCCATTTCTGGTCCTAATCAAGAATTAATTCATATTTTATCGAAAACATAATTTTTTTCATTGATTTCATAGAAAAAAACAGAATTTCTCATATTATTTCACTCAAAAAGCTACTTTTTTAAATAGAAATGTAAAATTTATTTATTATATATCATTCTCTTCCATTTCTGGTCCTAATCAAGAATTAATTCATATTTTATCGATAACATAATTTTTTTCATTGATTTTATAGAAAAAATCAGAATTTCTCATATTATTTCACGCAAAAAGCTAGTTTTTTAAATAGAAATGTAAAATTTATTTATTATATATCATTCTCTTCCATTTCTGGTCCTAATCAAGAATTAATTATTATTTCATTGATATCATAATTTTTAAAAAATTCTATAAAAATAATTATTTTTTTATGCCGAAAATTATAGAGGGTCATCCTACGATGACCTTTAATAATTTTTACGGTAAAATTAAAAAATGAAATTTTAAAAATAAATAATAAAATCGTTCATTTTTTCACGCAAAAAGCTACTTTTTTAAATAGAAATGTAAATTTTATTTATTATATATCATTCTCTTCCATTTCTGGTCCTAATCACGAAGTAATTCATATTTTATCGATATCATAATATTTTTGTTTAATTTCATAGAAAAAATCAGAATTTCTCATATTATTTCTCGCAAAAATCTACTTTAATAAATAAAAATGTAAAATTTATTTATTATATATCATTCTCTTCCATTTCTGGTCCTGATCAAGAATTAATTCATATTTTATCGATATCATAATATTTTGGTTTGATTTCATCGAAAAAACCTCAATTTGTAATATTTTTTCACGCAAAAAGCTACTTTTTTAAATAGAAATGTAAATTTTATTTATTATATATCATTCTCTTCCATTTCTGGTCCTAATCACGAAGTAATTCATATTTTATCGATATCATAATATTTTTGTTTAATTTCATAGAAAAAATCAGAATTTCTCATATTATTTCACGCAAATATCTACTTTTTTAAATAGAAATGTAAAATTTATTTATTATATATCATTCTCTTCCATTTCTGGTCCTCATCAAGAATTAATTCATATTTTATCGATATCATAATATTTTTGTTTGATTTCATAGAAAAAAATAGAATTTCTCATATTATTTCACTCAAAAAGCTACTTTTTTAAATAGAAATGTAAAATTTATTTATTATATATCATTCTCTTCCATTTCTGGTCCTAATCAAGAATTAATTCATATTTTATCGATATCATAATTTTTTTCATTAATTTCATCGAAAAAACCTCAATTTGTAATATTTTTTCACGCAAAAAGCTACTTTTTTAAATAGAAATGTAAAATTTATTTATTATATATCATTCTCTTCCATTTCTGGTCCTAATCAAGAATTAATTATTATTTCATTGATATCATAATTTTTTTCATTGATTTCATAGAAAAAAACAGAATTTCTCATATTATTTCACTCAAAAAGCTACTTTTTTAAATAGAAATGTAAAATTTATTTATTATATATCATTCTCTTCCATTTCTGGTCCTAATCAAGAATTAATTCATATTTTATCGAAAACATAATTTTTTTCATTGATTTCATAGAAAAAAACAGAATTTCTCATATTATTTCACTCAAAAAGCTACTTTTTTAAATAGAAATGTAAAATTTATTTATTATATATCATTCTCTTCCATTTCTGGTCCTAATCACGAATTAATTCATATTTTATCGATATCATAATTTTTTTCATTAATTTCATCGAAAAAACCTCAATTTGTAATATTTTTTCAAGCAAAAAGCTACTTTTTTAAATAGAAATGTAAAATTTATTTATTATATATCATTCTCTTCCATTTCTGGTCCTAATCAAGAATTAATTATTATTTCATTGATATCATAATTTTTTTCATTAATTTCATCGAAAAAACCTCAATTTGTAATATTATTTCTCGCAAAAATCTACTTTAATAAATAAAAATGTAAAATTTATTTATTATATATCATTCTCTTCCATTTCTGGTCCTCATCAAGAATTAATTCATATTTTATCGATATCATAATATTTTTGTTTGATTTCATCGAAAAAACCTCAATTTGTAATATTTTTTCACGCAAAAAGCTACTTTTTTAAATAGAAATGTAAATTTTATTTATTATATATCATTCTCTTCCATTTCTGGTCCTAATCACGAAGTAATTCATATTTTATCGATATCATAATATTTTTGTTTAATTTCATAGAAAAAATCAGAATTTCTCATATTATTTCACGCAAAAATCTACTTTTTTAAATAGAAATGTAAAATTTATTTATTATATATCATTCTCTTCCATTTCTGGTCCTCATCAAGAATTAATTCATATTTTATCGATATCATAATATTTTTGTTTGATTTCATAGAAAAAAACAGAATTTCTCATATTATTTCACTCAAAAAGCTACTTTTTTTAATAGAAATGTAAAATTTATTTATTATATATCATTCTCTTCCATTTCTGATCCTAATCACGAATTAATTCATATTTTATCGATATCATAATTTTTTTCATTGATTTCATCGAAAAAACCTCAATTTGTAATATTATTTCACGCAAAAAGCTACTTTTTTAAATAGAAATGTAAAATTTATTTATTATATATCATTCTCTTCCATTTCCGGTCCTAATCAAGAATTAATTATTATTTCTTTGATATCATAATTTTTTTCATTGATTTCATAGAAAAAAACAGAATTTCTCATATTATTTCACTCAAAAAGCTACTTTTTTAAATAGAAATGTAAAATTTATTTATTATATATCATTCTCTTCCATTTCTGGTCCTAATCACGAATTAATTCATATTTTATCGATATCATAATTTTTTTCATTAATTTCATCGAAAAAACCTCAATTTGTAATATTTTTTCAAGCAAAAAGCTACTTTTTTAAATAGAAATGTAAAATTTATTTATTATATATCATTCTCTTCCATTTCTGGTCCTAATCAAGAATTAATTATTATTTCATTGATATCATAATTTTTTTCATTGATTTCATAGAAAAAAACAGAATTTCTCATATTATTTCACTCAAAAAGCTACTTTTTTAAATAGAAATGTAAAATTTATTTATTATATATCATTCTCTTCCATTTCTGATCCTAATCAAGAATTAATTATTATTTCATTGATATCATAATTTTTTTCATTGATTTCATAGAAAAAATCAGAATTTCTCATATTATTTCACTCAAAAAGCAACTTTTTTAAATAGAAATGTAAAATTTATTTATTATATATCATTCTCTTCCATTTCTGCTCCTCATCAAGAATTAATTCATATTTTATCGATATCATAAAATTTTTGTTTGATTTCATAGAAAAAAACAGAATTTCTCATATTATTTCACTCAAAAAGCTACTTTTTTAAATAGAAATGTAAAATTTATTTATTATATATCATTCTCTTCCATTTCTGGTCCTAATCACGAATTAATTCATATTTTATCGATATCATAATTTTTTTCATTAATTTCATCGAAAAAACCTCAATTTGTAATATTTTTTCACGCAAAAAGCTACTTTTTTAAATAGAAATGTAAAATTTATTTATTATATATCATTCTCTTCCATTTCTGGTCCTAATCAAGAATTAATTATTATTTCATTGATATCATAATTTTTTTCATTGATTTCATAGAAAAAATCAGAATTTCTCATATTATTTCACTCAAAAAGCAACTTTTTTAAATAGAAATGTAAAATTTATTTATTATATATCATTCTCTTCCATTTCTGCTCCTCATCAAGAATTAATTCATATTTTATCGATATCATAAAATTTTTGTTTGATTTCATAGAAAAAAACAGAATTTCTCATATTATTTCACTCAAAAAGCTACTTTTTTAAATAGAAATGTAAAATTTATTTATTATATATCATTCTCTTCCATTTCTGGTCCTAATCACGAATTAATTCATATTTTATCGATATCATAATTTTTTTCATTAATTTCATCGAAAAAACCTCAATTTGTAATATTTTTTCACGCAAAAAGCTACTTTTTTAAATAGAAATGTAAAATTTATTTATTATATATCATTCTCTTCCATTTCTGGTCCTAATCAAGAATTAATTATTATTTCATTGATATCATAATTTTTTTCATTGATTTCATAGAAAAAATCAGAATTTCTCATATTATTTCACTCAAAAAGCAACTTTTTTAAATAGAAATGTAAAATTTATTTATTATATATCATTCTCTTCCATTTCTGCTCCTCATCAAGAATTAATTCATATTTTATCGATATCATAATTTTTTTCATTAATTTCATCGAAAAAACCTCAATTTGTAATATTTTTTCACGCAAAAAGCTACTTTTTTAAATAGAAATGTAAAATTTATTTATTATATATCATTCTCTTCCATTTCTGGTCCTAATCAAGAATTAATTATTATTTCATTGATATCATAATTTTTTTCATTGATTTCATAGAAAAAAACAGAATTTCTCATATTATTTCACTCAAAAAGCTACTTTTTTAAATAGAAATGTAAAATTTATTTATTATATATCATTCTCTTCCATTTCTGATCCTAATCAAGAATTAATTATTATTTCATTTATATCATAATTTTTTTCATTGATTTCATAGAAAAAAACAGAATTTCTCATATTATTTCACTCAAAAAGCTACTTTTTTAAATAGAAATGTAAAATTTATTAATTATATATCATTCTCTTCCATTTCTGGTCCTAATCACGAATTAATTCATATTTTATCGATATCATAATTTTTTTCATTAATTTCATCGAAAAAACCTCAATTTGTAATATTTTTTCAAGCAAAAAGCTACTTTTTTAAATAGAAATGTAAAATTTATTTATTATATATCATTCTCTTCCATTTCTGGTCCTAATCAAGAATTAATTATTATTTCATTGATATCATAATTTTTTTCATTAATTTCATCGAAAAAACCTCAATTTGTAATATTATTTCTCGCAAAAATCTACTTTAATAAATAAAAATGTAAAATTTATTTATTATATATCATTCTCTTCCATTTCTGGTCCTCATCAAGAATTAATTCATATTTTATCGATATCATAATATTTTTGTTTGATTTCATCGAAAAAACCTCAATTTGTAATATTTTTTCACGCAAAAAGCTACTTTTTTAAATAGAAATGTAAATTTTATTTATTATATATCATTCTCTTCCATTTCTGGTCCTAATCACGAAGTAATTCATATTTTATCGATATCATAATATTTTTGTTTAATTTCATAGAAAAAATCAGAATTTCTCATATTATTTCACGCAAAAATCTACTTTTTTAAATAGAAATGTAAAATTTATTTATTATATATCATTCTCTTCCATTTCTGGTCCTCATCAAGAATTAATTCATATTTTATCGATATCATAATATTTTTGTTTGATTTCATAGAAAAAAACAGAATTTCTCATATTATTTCACTCAAAAAGCTACTTTTTTAAATAGAAATGTAAAATTTATTTATTATATATCATTCTCTTCCATTTCTGATCCTAATCACGAATTAATTCATATTTTATCGATATCATAATTTTTTTCATTGATTTCATCGAAAAAACCTCAATTTGTAATATTATTTCACGCAAAAAGCTACTTTTTTAAATAGAAATGTAAAATTTATTTATTATATATCATTCTCTTCCATTTCCGGTCCTAATCAAGAATTAATTATTATTTCTTTGATATCATAATTTTTTTCATTGATTTCATAGAAAAAAACAGAATTTCTCATATTATTTCACTCAAAAAGCTACTTTTTTAAATAGAAATGTAAAATTTATTTATTATATATCATTCTCTTCCATTTCTGGTCCTAATCACGAATTAATTCATATTTTATCGATATCATAATTTTTTTCATTAATTTCATCGAAAAAACCTCAATTTGTAATATTTTTTCAAGCAAAAAGCTACTTTTTTAAATAGAAATGTAAAATTTATTTATTATATATCATTCTCTTCCATTTCTGGTCCTAATCAAGAATTAATTATTATTTCATTGATATCATAATTTTTTTCATTGATTTCATAGAAAAAAACAGAATTTCTCATATTATTTCACTCAAAAAGCTACTTTTTTAAATAGAAATGTAAAATTTATTTATTATATATCATTCTCTTCCATTTCTGATCCTAATCAAGAATTAATTATTATTTCATTGATATCATAATTTTTTTCATTGATTTCATAGAAAAAATCAGAATTTCTCATATTATTTCACTCAAAAAGCAACTTTTTTAAATAGAAATGTAAAATTTATTTATTATATATCATTCTCTTCCATTTCTGCTCCTCATCAAGAATTAATTCATATTTTATCGATATCATAAAATTTTTGTTTGATTTCATAGAAAAAAACAGAATTTCTCATATTATTTCACTCAAAAAGCTACTTTTTTAAATAGAAATGTAAAATTTATTTATTATATATCATTCTCTTCCATTTCTGGTCCTAATCACGAATTAATTCATATTTTATCGATATCATAATTTTTTTCATTAATTTCATCGAAAAAACCTCAATTTGTAATATTTTTTCACGCAAAAAGCTACTTTTTTAAATAGAAATGTAAAATTTATTTATTATATATCATTCTCTTCCATTTCTGGTCCTAATCAAGAATTAATTATTATTTCATTGATATCATAATTTTTTTCATTGATTTCATAGAAAAAATCAGAATTTCTCATATTATTTCACTCAAAAAGCAACTTTTTTAAATAGAAATGTAAAATTTATTTATTATATATCATTCTCTTCCATTTCTGCTCCTCATCAAGAATTAATTCATATTTTATCGATATCATAATTTTTTTCATTAATTTCATCGAAAAAACCTCAATTTGTAATATTTTTTCACGCAAAAAGCTACTTTTTTAAATAGAAATGTAAAATTTATTTATTATATATCATTCTCTTCCATTTCTGGTCCTAATCAAGAATTAATTATTATTTCATTGATATCATAATTTTTTTCATTGATTTCATAGAAAAAAACAGAATTTCTCATATTATTTCACTCAAAAAGCTACTTTTTTAAATAGAAATGTAAAATTTATTTATTATATATCATTCTCTTCCATTTCTGATCCTAATCAAGAATTAATTATTATTTCATTTATATCATAATTTTTTTCATTGATTTCATAGAAAAAAACAGAATTTCTCATATTATTTCACTCAAAAAGCTACTTTTTTAAATAGAAATGTAAAATTTATTAATTATATATCATTCTCTTCCATTTCTGGTCCTAATCACGAATTAATTCATATTTTATCGATATCATAATTTTTTTCATTAATTTCATCGAAAAAACCTCAATTTGTAATATTTTTTCAAGCAAAAAGCTACTTTTTTAAATAGAAATGTAAAATTTATTTATTATATATCATTCTCTTCCATTTCTGGTCCTAATCAAGAATTAATTATTATTTCATTGATATCATAATTTTTTTCATTAATTTCATCGAAAAAACCTCAATTTGTAATATTATTTCTCGCAAAAATCTACTTTAATAAATAAAAATGTAAAATTTATTTATTATATATCATTCTCTTCCATTTCTGGTCCTCATCAAGAATTAATTCATATTTTATCGATATCATAATATTTTTGTTTGATTTCATCGAAAAAACCTCAATTTGTAATATTTTTTCACGCAAAAAGCTACTTTTTTAAATAGAAATGTAAATTTTATTTATTATATATCATTCTCTTCCATTTCTGGTCCTAATCACGAAGTAATTCATATTTTATCGATATCATAATATTTTTGTTTAATTTCATAGAAAAAATCAGAATTTCTCATATTATTTCACGCAAAAATCTACTTTTTTAAATAGAAATGTAAAATTTATTTATTATATATCATTCTCTTCCATTTCTGGTCCTCATCAAGAATTAATTCATATTTTATCGATATCATAATATTTTTGTTTGATTTCATAGAAAAAAACAGAATTTCTCATATTATTTCACTCAAAAAGCTACTTTTTTAAATAGAAATGTAAAATTTATTTATTATATATCATTCTCTTCCATTTCTGATCCTAATCACGAATTAATTCATATTTTATCGATATCATAATTTTTTTCATTGATTTCATCGAAAAAACCTCAATTTGTAATATTATTTCACGCAAAAAGCTACTTTTTTAAATAGAAATGTAAAATTTATTTATTATATATCATTCTCTTCCATTTCCGGTCCTAATCAAGAATTAATTATTATTTCTTTGATATCATAATTTTTTTCATTGATTTCATAGAAAAAAACAGAATTTCTCATATTATTTCACTCAAAAAGCTACTTTTTTAAATAGAAATGTAAAATTTATTTATTATATATCATTCTCTTCCATTTCTGGTCCTAATCACGAATTAATTCATATTTTATCGATATCATAATTTTTTTCATTAATTTCATCGAAAAAACCTCAATTTGTAATATTTTTTCAAGCAAAAAGCTACTTTTTTAAATAGAAATGTAAAATTTATTTATTATATATCATTCTCTTCCATTTCTGGTCCTAATCAAGAATTAATTATTATTTCATTGATATCATAATTTTTTTCATTGATTTCATAGAAAAAAACAGAATTTCTCATATTATTTCACTCAAAAAGCTACTTTTTTAAATAGAAATGTAAAATTTATTTATTATATATCATTCTCTTCCATTTCTGGTCCTAATCAAGAATTAATTATTATTTCATTGATATCATAATTTTTTTCATTGATTTCATAGAAAAAATCAGAATTTCTCATATTATTTCACTCAAAAAGCAACTTTTTTAAATAGAAATGTAAAATTTATTTATTATATATCATTCTCTTCCATTTCTGCTCCTCATCAAGAATTAATTCATATTTTATCGATATCATAAAATTTTTGTTTGATTTCATAGAAAAAAACAGAATTTCTCATATTATTTCACTCAAAAAGCTACTTTTTTAAATAGAAATGTAAAATTTATTTATTATATATCATTCTCTTCCATTTCTGGTCCTAATCACGAATTAATTCATATTTTATCGATATCATAATTTTTTTCATTAATTTCATCGAAAAAACCTCAATTTGTAATATTTTTTCACGCAAAAAGCTACTTTTTTAAATAGAAATGTAAAATTTATTTATTATATATCATTCTCTTCCATTTCTGGTCCTAATCAAGAATTAATTATTATTTCATTGATATCATAATTTTTTTCATTGATTTCATAGAAAAAATCAGAATTTCTCATATTATTTCACTCAAAAAGCAACTTTTTTAAATAGAAATGTAAAATTTATTTATTATATATCATTCTCTTCCATTTCTGCTCCTCATCAAGAATTAATTCATATTTTATCGATATCATAAAATTTTTGTTTGATTTCATAGAAAAAAACAGAATTTCTCATATTATTTCACTCAAAAAGCTACTTTTTTAAATAGAAATGTAAAATTTATTTATTATATATCATTCTCTTCCATTTCTGGTCCTAATCACGAATTAATTCATATTTTATCGATATCATAATTTTTTTCATTAATTTCATCGAAAAAACCTCAATTTGTAATATTTTTTCACGCAAAAAGCTACTTTTTTAAATAGAAATGTAAAATTTATTTATTATATATCATTCTCTTCCATTTCTGGTCCTAATCAAGAATTAATTATTATTTCATTGATATCATAATTTTTTTCATTGATTTCATAGAAAAAAACAGAATTTCTCATATTATTTCACTCAAAAAGCTACTTTTTTAAATAGAAATGTAAAATTTATTTATTATATATCATTCTCTTCCATTTCTGGTCCTAATCAAGAATTAATTATTATTTCATTGATATCATAATTTTTTTCATTGATTTCATAGAAAAAATCAGAATTTCTCATATTATTTCACTCAAAAAGCAACTTTTTTAAATAGAAATGTAAAATTTATTTATTATATATCATTCTCTTCCATTTCTGATCCTAATCACGAATTAATTCATATTTTATCGATATCATAATATTTTTGTTTGATTTCATAGAAAATATCAGAATTTCTCATATTATTTCACTCAAAAAGCAACTTTTTTAAATAGAAATGTAAAATTTATTTATTATATATCATTCTCTTCCATTTCTGATCCTAATCAAGAATTAATTCATATTTTATCGATATCATAATTTTTTTCATTAATTTCATAGAAAAAAACAGAATTTCTCATATTATTTCACTCAAAAAGCTACTTTTTTAAATAGAAATGTAAAATTTATTTATTATATATCATTCTCTTCCATTTCTGGTCCTAATCAAGAATTAATTATTATTTCATTGATATCATAATTTTTTTCATTGATTTCATAGAAAAAATCAGAATTTCTCATATTATTTCACTCAAAAAGCAACTTTTTTAAATAGAAATGTAAAATTTATTTATTATATATCATTCTCTTCCATTTCTGCTCCTCATCAAGAATTAATTCATATTTTATCGATATCATAAAATTTTTGTTTGATTTCATAGAAAAAAACAGAATTTCTCATATTATTTCACTCAAAAAGCTACTTTTTTAAATAGAAATGTAAAATTTATTTATTATATATCATTCTCTTCCATTTCTGGTCCTAATCACGAATTAATTCATATTTTATCGATATCATAATTTTTTTCATTAATTTCATCGAAAAAACCTCAATTTGTAATATTTTTTCACGCAAAAAGCTACTTTTTTAAATAGAAATGTAAAATTTATTTATTATATATCATTCTCTTCCATTTCTGGTCCTAATCAAGAATTAATTATTATTTCATTGATATCATAATTTTTTTCATTGATTTCATAGAAAAAATCAGAATTTCTCATATTATTTCACTCAAAAAGCAACTTTTTTAAATAGAAATGTAAAATTTATTTATTATATATCATTCTCTTCCATTTCTGGTCCTAATCACGAATTAATTCATATTTTATCGATATCATAATTTTTTTCATTAATTTCATCGAAAAAACCTCAATTTGTAATATTTTTTCACGCAAAAAGCTACTTTTTTAAATAGAAATGTAAAATTTATTTATTATATATCATTCTCTTCCATTTCTGGTCCTAATCAAGAATTAATTATTATTTCATTGATATCATAATTTTTTTCATTGATTTCATAGAAAAAAACAGAATTTCTCATATTATTTCACTCAAAAAGCTACTTTTTTAAATAGAAATGTAAAATTTATTTATTATATATCATTCTCTTCCATTTCTGGTCCTAATCAAGAATTAATTATTATTTCATTGATATCATAATTTTTTTCATTGATTTCATAGAAAAAATCAGAATTTCTCATATTATTTCACTCAAAAAGCAACTTTTTTAAATAGAAATGTAAAATTTATTTATTATATATCATTCTCTTCCATTTCTGATCCTAATCACGAATTAATTCATATTTTATCGATATCATAATATTTTTGTTTGATTTCATAGAAAATATCAGAATTTCTCATATTATTTCACTCAAAAAGCAACTTTTTTAAATAGAAATGTAAAATTTATTTATTATATATCATTCTCTTCCATTTCTGATCCTAATCAAGAATTAATTCATATTTTATCGATATCATAATTTTTTTCATTAATTTCATCGAAAAAACCTCAATTTCTCATATTATTTCACTCAAAAAGCTACTTTTTTAAATAGAAATGTAAAATTTATTTATTATATATCATTCTCTTCCATTTCTGGTCCTACTCACGAAGTAATTCATATTTTATCGATATCATAATATTTTTGTTTAATTTCATAGAAAAAATCAGAATTTCTCATATTATTTCACGCAAATATCTACTTTTTTAAATAGAAATGTAAAATTTATTTATTATATATCATTCTCTTCCATTTCTGGTCCTCATCAAGAATTAATTCATATTTTATCGATATCATAATATTTTTGTTTGATTTCATCGAAAAAACCTCAATTTGTAATATTTTTTCACGCAAAAAGCTACTTTTTTAAATAGAAATGTAAATTTTATTTATTATATATCATTCTCTTCCATTTCTAGTCCTAATCACGAAGTAATTCATATTTTATCGATATCATAATATTTTTGTTTAATTTCATAGAAAAAATCAGAATTTCTCATATTATTTCACGCAAAAATCTACTTTTTTAAATAGAAATGTAAAATTTATTTATTATATATCATTCTCTTCCATTTCTGGTCCTCATCAAGAATTAATTCATATTTTATCGATATCATAATATTTTTGTTTGATTTCATAGAAAAAAACAGAATTTCTCATATTATTTCACTCAAAAAGCTACTTTTTTAAATAGAAATGTAAAATTTATTTATTATATATCATTCTCTTCCATTTCTGATCCTAATCACGAATTAATTCATATTTTATCGATATCATAATTTTTTTCATTGATTTCATCGAAAAAACCTCAATTTGTAATATTATTTCACGCAAAAAGCTACTTTTTTAAATAGAAATGTAAAATTTATTTATTATATATCATTCTCTTCCATTTCCGGTCCTAATCAAGAATTAATTATTATTTCTTTGATATCATAATTTTTTTCATTGATTTCATAGAAAAAAACAGAATTTCTCATATTATTTCACTCAAAAAGCTACTTTTTTAAATAGAAATGTAAAATTTATTTATTATATATCATTCTCTTCCATTTCTGGTCCTAATCACGAATTAATTCATATTTTATCGATATCATAATTTTTTTCATTAATTTCATTGAAAAAACCTCAATTTGTAATATTTTTTCAAGCAAAAAGCTACTTTTTTAAATAGAAATGTAAAATTTATTTATTATATATCATTCTCTTCCATTTCTGGTCCTAATCAAGAATTAATTATTATTTCATTGATATCATAATTTTTTTCATTGATTTCATAGAAAAAAACAGAATTTCTCATATTATTTCACTCAAAAAGCTACTTTTTTAAATAGAAATGTAAAATTTATTTATTATATATCATTCTCTTCCATTTCTGGTCCTAATCAAGAATTAATTATTATTTCATTGATATCATAATTTTTTTCATTGATTTCATAGAAAAAATCAGAATTTCTCATATTATTTCACTCAAAAAGCAACTTTTTTAAATAGAAATGTAAAATTTATTTATTATATATCATTCTCTTCCATTTCTGCTCCTCATCAAGAATTAATTCATATTTTATCGATATCATAAAATTTTTGTTTGATTTCATAGAAAAAAACAGAATTTCTCATATTATTTCACTCAAAAAGCTACTTTTTTAAATAGAAATGTAAAATTTATTTATTATATATCATTCTCTTCCATTTCTGGTCCTAATCACGAATTAATTCATATTTTATCGATATCATAATTTTTTTCATTAATTTCATCGAAAAAACCTCAATTTGTAATATTTTTTCACGCAAAAAGCTACTTTTTTAAATAGAAATGTAAAATTTATTTATTATATATCATTCTCTTCCATTTCTGGTCCTAATCAAGAATTAATTATTATTTCATTGATATCATAATTTTTTTCATTGATTTCATAGAAAAAATCAGAATTTCTCATATTATTTCACTCAAAAAGCAACTTTTTTAAATAGAAATGTAAAATTTATTTATTATATATCATTCTCTTCCATTTCTGCTCCTCATCAAGAATTAATTCATATTTTATCGATATCATAAAATTTTTGTTTGATTTCATAGAAAAAAACAGAATTTCTCATATTATTTCACTCAAAAAGCTACTTTTTTAAATAGAAATGTAAAATTTATTTATTATATATCATTCTCTTCCATTTCTGGTCCTAATCACGAATTAATTCATATTTTATCGATATCATAATTTTTTTCATTAATTTCATCGAAAAAACCTCAATTTGTAATATTTTTTCACGCAAAAAGCTACTTTTTTAAATAGAAATGTAAAATTTATTTATTATATATCATTCTCTTCCATTTCTGGTCCTAATCAAGAATTAATTATTATTTCATTGATATCATAATTTTTTTCATTGATTTCATAGAAAAAAACAGAATTTCTCATATTATTTCACTCAAAAAGCTACTTTTTTAAATAGAAATGTAAAATTTATTTATTATATATCATTCTCTTCCATTTCTGGTCCTAATCAAGAATTAATTATTATTTCATTGATATCATAATTTTTTTCATTGATTTCATAGAAAAAATCAGAATTTCTCATATTATTTCACTCAAAAAGCAACTTTTTTAAATAGAAATGTAAAATTTATTTATTATATATCATTCTCTTCCATTTCTGATCCTAATCACGAATTAATTCATATTTTATCGATATCATAATATTTTTGTTTGATTTCATAGAAAATATCAGAATTTCTCATATTATTTCACTCAAAAAGCAACTTTTTTAAATAGAAATGTAAAATTTATTTATTATATATCATTCTCTTCCATTTCTGATCCTAATCACGAATTAATTCATATTTTATCGATATCATAATATTTTTGTTTGATTTCATAGAAAATATCAGAATTTCTCATATTATTTCACTCAAAAAGCTACTTTTTTAAATAGAAATGTAAAATTTATTTATTATATATCATTCTCTTCCATTTCTGGTCCTAATCAAGAATTAATTCATATTTTATCGATATCATAATTTTTTTCATTAATTTCATCGAAAAAACCTCAATTTCTCATATTATTTCACTCAAAAAGCTACTTTTTTAAATAGAAATGTAAAATTTATTTATTATATATCATTCTCTTCCATTTCTGGTCCTAATCAAGAATTAATTATTATTTCATTGATATCATAATTTTTTTCATTGATTTCATAGAAAAAATCAGAATTTCTCATATTATTTCACACAAAAATCTACTTTTTTAAATAGAAATGTAAAAGTTATTTATTATATATCATTCTCTTCCATTTCTGATCCTCATCAAGAATTAATTCATATTTTATCGATATCATAATATTTTGGTTTGATTTCATCGAAAAAACCTCAATTTGTAATATTTTTTCACGCAAAAAGCTACTTTTTTAAATAGAAATGTAAATTTTATTTATTATATATCATTCTCTTCCATTTCTGGTCCTACTCACGAAGTAATTCATATTTTATCGATATCATAATATTTTTGTTTAATTTCATAGAAAAAATCAGAATTTCTCATATTATTTCACGCAAATATCTACTTTTTTAAATAGAAATGTAAAATTTATTTATTATATATCATTCTCTTCCATTTCTGGTCCTCATCAAGAATTAATTCATATTTTATCGATATCATAATATTTTTGTTTGATTTCATAGAAAAAAACAGAATTTCTCATATTATTTCACTCAAAAAGCTACTTTTTTAAATAGAAATGTAAAATTTATTTATTATATATCATTCTCTTCCATTTCTGGTCCTAATCAAGAATTAATTCATATTTTATCGATATCATAATTTTTTTCATTAATTTCATCGAAAAAACCTCAATTTGTAATATTTTTTCACGCAAAAAGCTACTTTTTTAAATAGAAATGTAAAATTTATTTATTATATATCATTCTCTTCCATTTCTGGTCCTAATCAAGAATTAATTATTATTTCATTGATATCATAATTTTTTTCATTGATTTCATAGAAAAAAACAGAATTTCTCATATTATTTCACTCAAAAAGCTACTTTTTTAAATAGAAATGTAAAATTTATTTATTATATATCATTCTCTTCCATTTCTGGTCCTAATCAAGAATTAATTCATATTTTATCGAAAACATAATTTTTTTCATTGATTTCATAGAAAAAAACAGAATTTCTCATATTATTTCACTCAAAAAGCTACTTTTTTAAATAGAAATGTAAAATTTATTTATTATATATCATTCTCTTCCATTTCTGGTCCTAATCACGAATTAATTCATATTTTATCGATATCATAATTTTTTTCATTAATTTCATCGAAAAAACCTCAATTTGTAATATTTTTTCAAGCAAAAAGCTACTTTTTTAAATAGAAATGTAAAATTTATTTATTATATATCATTCTCTTCCATTTCTGATCCTAATCAAGAATTAATTATTATTTCATTGATATCATAATTTTTTTCATTTATTTCATAGAAAAAAACAGAATTTCTCATATTATTTCACTCAAAAAGCTACTTTTTTAAATAGAAATGTAAAATTTATTAATTATATATCATTCTCTTCCATTTCTGGTCCTAATCACGAATTAATTCATATTTTATCGATATCATAATTTTTTTCATTAATTTCATCGAAAAAACCTCAATTTGTAATATTTTTTCAAGCAAAAAGCTACTTTTTTAAATAGAAATGTAAAATTTATTTATTATATATCATTCTCTTCCATTTCTGGTCCTCATCAAGAATTAATTCATATTTTATCGATATCATAATATTTTTGTTTGATTTCATAGAAAAAAACAGAATTTCTCATATTATTTCACTCAAAAAGCTACTTTTTTAAATAGAAATGTAAATTTTATTTATTATATATCATTCTCTTCCATTTCTGGTCCTACTCACGAAGTAATTCATATTTTATCGATATCATAATATTTTTGTTTAATTTCATAGAAAAAATCAGAATTTCTCATATTATTTCACGCAAATATCTACTTTTTTAAATAGAAATGTAAAATTTATTTATTATATATCATTCTCTTCCATTTCTGGTCCTCATCAAGAATTAATTCA
The DNA here is from genome assembly GCA_963082975.1 of Labia minor. Classification (NCBI taxonomy): domain Eukaryota; kingdom Metazoa; phylum Arthropoda; class Insecta; order Dermaptera; family Spongiphoridae; genus Labia; species Labia minor. The sequence continues at coordinate 7,745,340 of OY720349.1, forward strand.
TATTTTATCGATATCATAATATTTTTGTTTGATTTCATAGAAAAAAACAGAATTTCTCATATTATTTCACTCAAAAAGCTACTTTTTTAAATAGAAATGTAAAATTTATTTATTATATATCATTCTCTTCCATTTCTGGTCCTAATCAAGAATTAATTCATATTTTATCGATATCATAATTTTTTTCATTAATTTCATCGAAAAAACCTCAATTTGTAATATTTTTTCACGCAAAAAGCTACTTTTTTAAATAGAAATGTAAAATTTATTTATTATATATCATTCTCTTCCATTTCTGGTCCTAATCAAGAATTAATTATTATTTCATTGATATCATAATTTTTTTCATTGATTTCATAGAAAAAAACAGAATTTCTCATATTATTTCACTCAAAAAGCTACTTTTTTAAATAGAAATGTAAAATTTATTTATTATATATCATTCTCTTCCATTTCTGGTCCTAATCAAGAATTAATTCATATTTTATCGAAAACATAATTTTTTTCATTGATTTCATAGAAAAAAACAGAATTTCTCATATTATTTCACTCAAAAAGCTACTTTTTTAAATAGAAATGTAAAATTTATTTATTATATATCATTCTCTTCCATTTCTGGTCCTAATCACGAATTAATTCATATTTTATCGATATCATAATTTTTTTCATTAATTTCATCGAAAAAACCTCAATTTGTAATATTTTTTCAAGCAAAAAGCTACTTTTTTAAATAGAAATGTAAAATTTATTTATTATATATCATTCTCTTCCATTTCTGATCCTAATCAAGAATTAATTATTATTTCATTGATATCATAATTTTTTTCATTTATTTCATAGAAAAAAACAGAATTTCTCATATTATTTCACTCAAAAAGCTACTTTTTTAAATAGAAATGTAAAATTTATTAATTATATATCATTCTCTTCCATTTCTGGTCCTAATCACGAATTAATTCATATTTTATCGATATCATAATTTTTTTCATTAATTTCATCGAAAAAACCTCAATTTGTAATATTTTTTCAAGCAAAAAGCTACTTTTTTAAATAGAAATGTAAAATTTATTTATTATATATCATTCTCTTCCATTTCTGGTCCTCATCAAGAATTAATTCATATTTTATCGATATCATAATATTTTTGTTTGATTTCATAGAAAAAAACAGAATTTCTCATATTATTTCACTCAAAAAGCTACTTTTTTAAATAGAAATGTAAAATTTATTTATTATATATCATTCTCTTCCATTTCTGATCCTAATCACCGATTAATTCATATTTTATCGATATCATAATTTTTTTCATTCATTTCATCGAAAAAACCTCAATTTGTAATATTATTTCACGCAAAAAGCTACTTTTTTAAATAGAAATGTAAAATTTATTTATTATATATCATTCTCTTCCATTTCCGGTCCTAATCAAGAATTAATTATTATTTCTTTGATATCATAATTTTTTTCATTGATTTCATAGAAAAAAACAGAATTTCTCATATTATTTCACTCAAAAAGCTACTTTTTTAAATAGAAATGTAAAATTTATTTATTATATATCATTCTCTTCCATTTCTGATCCTAATCACGAATTAATTCATATTTTATCGATATCATAATTTTTTTCATTGATTGCATCGAAAAAACCTCAATTTGTAACATTATTTCACTCAAAAAGCTACTTTTTTAAATAGAAATGTAAAATTTATTTATTATATATCATTCTCTTCCATTTCTGGTCCTAATCAAGAATTAATTATTATTTCATTGATATCATAATTTTTTTCAATGATTTCATAAAAAAAAACAGAATTTCTCATATTATTTCACTCAAAAAGCTACTTTTTTAAATAGAAATGTAAAATTTATTTATTATATATCATTCTCTTCCATTTCTGATCCTAATCACGAATTAATACATATTTTATCGATATCATAATATTTTTGTTTGATTTCATAGAAAAAATCAGAATTTCTCATATTATTTCACTCAAAAAGCTACTTTTTTAAATAGAAATGTAAAATTTATTTATTATATATCATTCTCTTCCATTTCTGGTCCTCATCAAGAATTAATTCATATTTTATCGATATCATAATATTTTTGTTTGATTTCATCGAAAAAACCTCAATTTGTAATATTTTTTCACGCAAAAAGCTACTTTTTTAAATAGAAATGTAAATTTTATTTATTATATATCATTCTCTTCCATTTCTGGTCCTAATCACGAAGTAATTCATATTTTATCGATATCATAATATTTTTGTTTAATTTCATAGAAAAAATCAGAATTTCTCATATTATTTCACGCAAAAATCTACTTTTTTAAATAGAAATGTAAAATTTATTTATTATATATCATTCTCTTCCATTTCTGGTCCTCATCAAGAATTAATTCATATTTTATCGATATCATAATATTTTTGTTTGATTTCATAGAAAAAAACAGAATTTCTCATATTATTTCACTCAAAAAGCTACTTTTTTAAATAGAAATGTAAAATTTATTTATTATATATCATTCTCTTCCATTTCTGGTCCTAATCAAGAATTAATTCATATTTTATCGAAAACATAATTTTTTTCATTGATTTCATAGAAAAAAACAGAATTTCTCATATTATTTCACTCAAAAAGCTACTTTTTTAAATAGAAATGTAAAATTTATTTATTATATATCATTCTCTTCCATTTCTGATCCTAATCAAGAATTAATTATTATTTCATTGATATCATAATTTTTTTCATTGATTTCATAGAAAAAAACAGAATTTCTCATATTATTTCACTCAAAAAGCTACTTTTTTAAATAGAAATGTAAAATTTATTTATTATATATCATTCTCTTCCATTTCTGGTCCTAATCACGAATTAATTCATATTTTATCGATATCATAATTTTTTTCATTAATTTCATCGAAAAAACCTCAATTTGTAATATTTTTTCAAGCAAAAAGCTACTTTTTTAAATAGAAATGTAAAATTTATTTATTATATATCATTCTCTTCCATTTCTGGTCCTAATCAAGAATTAATTCATATTTTATCGATAACATAATTTTTTTCATTGATTTCATAGAAAAAATCAGAATTTCTCATATTATTTCACGCAAAAAGCTACTTTTTTAAATAGAAATGTAAAATTTATTTATTATATATCATTCTCTTCCATTTCTGGTCCTAATCAAGAATTAATTATTATTTCATTGATATCATAATTTTTAAAAAATTCTATAAAAATAATTATTTTTTTATGCCGAAAATTATAGAGGGTCATCCTACGATGACCTTTAATAATTTTTACGGTAAAATTAAAAAATGAAATTTTAAAAATAAATAATAAAATCGTTCATTTTTTCACGCAAAAAGCTACTTTTTTAAATAGAAATGTAAAATTTATTTATTATATATCATTCTCTTCCATTTCTGGTCCTAATCAAGAATTAATTATTATTTCATTGATATCATAATTTTTTTCAATGATTTCATAAAAAAAACAGAATTTCTCATATTATTTCACTCAAAAAGCTACTTTTTTAAATAGAAATGTAAAATTTATTTATTATATATCATTCTCTTCCATTTCTGATCCTAATCACGAATTAATACATATTTTATCGATATCATAATATTTTTGTTTGATTTCATAGAAAAAATCAGAATTTCTCATATTATTTCACTCAAAAAGCTACTTTTTTAAATAGAAATGTAAAATTTATTTATTATATATCATTCTCTTCCATTTCTGGTCCTAATCACGAAGTAATTCATATTTTATCGATATCATAATTTTTTTCATTAATTTCATCGAAAAAACCTCAATTTGTAATATTATTTCACGCAAAAATCTACTTTTTTAAATAGAAATGTAAAAGTTATTTATTATATATCATTCTCTTCCATTTCTGGTCCTAATCAAGAATTAATTATTATTTCATTGATATCATAATTTTTTTCATTGATTTCATAGAAAAAATCAGAATTTCTCATATTATTTCTCGCAAAAATCTACTTTAATAAATAAAAATGTAAAATTTATTTATTATATATCATTCTATTCCATTTCTGGTCCTCATCAAGAATTAATTCATATTTTATCGATATCATAATATTTTTGTTTGATTTCATCGAAAAAACCTCAATTTGTAATATTTTTTCACGCAAAAAGCTACTTTTTTAAATAGAAATGTAAATTTTATTTATTATATATCATTCTCTTCCATTTCTGGTCCTAATCACGAAGTAATTCATATTTTATCGATATCATAATATTTTTGTTTAATTTCATAGAAAAAATCAGAATTTCTCATATTATTTCACGCAAAAATCTACTTTTTTAAATAGAAATGTAAAATTTATTTATTATATATCATTCTCTTCCATTTCTGGTCCTCATCAAGAATTAATTCATATTTTATCGATATCATAATATTTTTGTTTGATTTCATAGAAAAAAACAGAATTTCTCATATTATTTCACTCAAAAAGCTACTTTTTTAAATAGAAATGTAAAATTTATTTATTATATATCATTCTCTTCCATTTCTGATCCTAATCAAGAATTAATTATTATTTCATTGATATCATAATATTTTTGTTTGATTTCATAGAAAAAAACAGAATTTCTCATATTATTTCACTCAAAAAGCTACTTTTTTAAATAGAAATGTAAAATTTATTTATTATATATCATTCTCTTCCATTTCTGGTCCTAATCACGAATTAATTCATATTTTATCGATATCATAATTTTTTTCATTAATTTCATCGAAAAAAGCTCAATTTGTAATATTTTTTCAAGCAAAAAGCTACTTTTTTAAATAGAAATGTAAAATTTATTCATTATATATCATTCTCTTCCATTTCTGGTCCTAATCAAGAATTAATTATTATTTCATTGATATCATAATTTTTTTCATTGATTTCATAGAAAAAATCAGAATTTCTCATATTATTTCACTCAAAAAGCAACTTTTTTATATAGAAATGTAAAATTTATTTATTATATATCATTCTCTTCCATTTCTGATCCTAATCACGAATTAATTCATATTTTATCGATATCATAATATTTTTGTTTGATTTCATAGAAAATATCAGAATTTCTCATATTATTTCACCCAAAAAGCTACTTTTTTAAATAGAAATGTAAAATTTATTTATTATATATCATTCTCTTCCATTTCTGGTCCTAATCAAGAATTAATTCATATTTTATCGATATCATAATTTTTTTCATTAATTTCATCGAAAAAACCTCAATTTGTAATATTTTTTCACGCAAAAAGCTACTTTTTTAAATAGAAATGTAAAATTTATTTATTATATATCATTCTCTTCCATTTCTGGTCCTAATCAAGAATTAATTATTATTTCATTGATATCATAATTTTTTTCATTGATTTCATAGAAAAAATCAGAATTTCTCATATTATTTCACTCAAAAAGCAACTTTTTTAAATAGAAATGTAAAATTTATTTATTATATATCATTCTCTTCCATTTCTGGTCCTAATCAAGAATTAATTATTATTTCATTGATATCATAATTTTTTTCATTGATTTCATAGAAAAAATCAGAATTTCTCATATTATATCACTCAAAAAGCAACTTTTTTAAATAGAAATGTAAAATTTATTTATTATATATCATTCTCTTCCATTTCTGGTCCTAATCAAGAATTAATTATTATTTCATTGATATCATAATTTTTTTCATTGATTTCATAGAAAAAATCAGAATTTCTCATATTATTTCACTCAAAAAGCTACTTTTTTAAATAGAAATGTAAAATTTATTTATTATATATCATTCTCTTCCATTTCTGGTCCTAATCAAGAATTAATTCATATTTTATCGATATCATAATTTTTTTCATTAATTTCATCGAAAAAACCTCAATTTGTAATATTTTTTCACGCAAAAAGCTACTTTTTTAAATAGAAATGTAAAATTTATTTATTATATATCATTCTCTTCCATTTCTGGTCCTAATCAAGAATTAATTATTATTTCATTGATATCATAATTTTTTTCATTGATTTCATAGAAAAAATCAGAATTTCTCATATTATTTCACTCAAAAAGCAACTTTTTTATATAGAAATGTAAAATTTATTTATTATATATCATTCTCTTCCATTTCTGATCCTAATCACGAATTAATTCATATTTTATCGATATCATAATATTTTTGTTTGATTTCATAGAAAATATCAGAATTTCTCATATTATTTCACCCAAAAAGCTACTTTTTTAAATAGAAATGTAAAATTTATTTATTATATATCATTCTCTTCCATTTCTGGTCCTAATCAAGAATTAATTCATATTTTATCGATATCATAATTTTTTTCATTAATTTCATCGAAAAAACCTCAATTTGTAATATTTTTTCACGCAAAAAGCTACTTTTTTAAATAGAAATGTAAAATTTATTTATTATATATCATTCTCTTCCATTTCTGGTCCTAATCAAGAATTAATTATTATTTCATTGATATCATAATTTTTTTCATTGATTTCATAGAAAAAATCAGAATTTCTCATATTATTTCACTCAAAAAGCAACTTTTTTAAATAGAAATGTAAAATTTATTTATTATATATCATTCTCTTCCATTTCTGATCCTAATCACGAATTAATTCATATTTTATCGATATCATAATATTTTTGTTTGATTTCATAGAAAATATCAGAATTTCTCATATTATTTCACTCAAAAAGCTACTTTTTTAAATAGAAATGTAAAATTTATTTATTATATATCATTCTCTTCCATTTCTTGTCCTAATCAAGAATTAATTCATATTTTATCGATATCATAATTTTTTTCATTAATTTCATCGAAAAAACCTCAATTTCTCATATTATTTCACGCAAAAAGCTACTTTTTTAAATAGAAATGTAAAATTTATTTATTATATATCATTCTCTTCCATTTCTGGTCCTAATCAAGAATTAATTATTATTTCATTGATATCATAATTTTTTTCATTGATTTCATAGAAAAAATCAGAATTTCTCATATTATTTCACTCAAAAAGCAACTTTTTTAAATAGAAATGTAAAATTTATTTATTATATATCATTCTCTTCCATTTCTGATCCTAATCACGAATTAATTCATATTTTATCGATATCATAATATTTTTGTTTGATTTCATAGAAAATATCAGAATTTCTCATATTATTTCACTCAAAAAGCAACTTTTTTAAATAGAAATGTAAAATTTATTTATTATATATCATTCTCTTCCATTTCTGATCCTAATCACGAATTAATTCATATTTTATCGATATCATAATATTTTTGTTTGATTTCATAGAAAATATCAGAATTTCTCATATTATTTCACCCAAAAAGCTACTTTTTTAAATAGAAATGTAAAATTTATTTATTATATATCATTCTCTTCCATTTCTGGTCCTAATCAAGAATTAATTCATATTTTATCGATATCATAATTTTTTTCATTAATTTCATCGAAAAAACCTCAATTTGTAATATTTTTTCACGCAAAAAGCTACTTTTTTAAATAGAAATGTAAAATTTATTTATTATATATCATTCTCTTCCATTTCTGGTCCTAATCAAGAATTAATTATTATTTCATTGATATCATAATTTTTTTCATTGATTTCATAGAAAAAATCAGAATTTCTCATATTATTTCACTCAAAAAGCAACTTTTTTAAATAGAAATGTAAAATTTATTTATTATATATCATTCTCTTCCATTTCTGATCCTAATCACGAATTAATTCATATTTTATCGATATCATAATATTTTTGTTTGATTTCATAGAAAATATCAGAATTTCTCATATTATTTCACTCAAAAAGCTACTTTTTTAAATAGAAATGTAAAATTTATTTATTATATATCATTCTCTTCCATTTCTGGTCCTAATCAAGAATTAATTATTATTTCATTGATATCATAATTTTTTTCATTGATTTCATAGAAAAAATCAGAATTTCTCATATTATTTCACTCAAAAAGCTACTTTTTTAAATAGAAATGTAAAATTTATTTATTATATATCATTCTCTTCCATTTCTGGTCCTAATCAAGAATTAATTCATATTTTATCGAAAACATAATTTTTTTCATTGATTTCATAGAAAAAAAACAGAATTTCTCATATTATTTCACTCAAAAAGCAACTTTTTTAAATAGAAATGTAAAATTTATTTATTATATATCATTCTCTTCCATTTCTGATCCTAATCACGAATTAATTCATATTTTATCGATATCATAATATTTTTGTTTGATTTCATAGAAAATATCAGAATTTCTCATATTATTTCACTCAAAAAGCTACTTTTTTAAATAGAAATGTAAAATTTATTTATTATATATCATTCTCTTCCATTTCTGGTCCTAATCAAGAATTAATTCATATTTTATCGATATCATAATTTTTTTCATTAATTTCATCGAAAAAACCTCAATTTCTCATATTATTTCACTCAAAAAGCTACTTTTTTAAATAGAAATGTAAAATTTATTTATTATATATCATTCTCTTCCATTTCTGGTCCTAATCAAGAATTAATTATTATTTCATTGATATCATAATTTTTTTCATTGATTTCATAGAAAAAATCAGAATTTCTCATATTATTTCACTCAAAAAGCTACTTTTTTAAATAGAAATGTAAAATTTATTTATTATATATCATTCTCTTCCATTTCTGGTCCTAATCAAGAATTAATTCATATTTTATCGAAAACATAATTTTTTTCATTGATTTCATAGAAAAAAACAGAATTTCTCATATTATTTCAATCAAAAAGCTACTTTTTTAAATAGAAATGTAAAATTTATTTATTATATATCATTCTCTTCCATTTCTGGTCCTAATCAAGAATTAATTATTATTTCATTGATATCATAATTTTTTTCATTGATTTCATAGAAAAAATCAGAATTTCTCATATTATTTCACTCAAAAAGCAACTTTTTTAAATAGAAATGTAAAATTTATTTATTATATATCATTCTCTTCCATTTCTGATCCTAATCACGAATTAATTCATATTTTATCGATATCATAATATTTTTGTTTGATTTCATAGAAAATATCAGAATTTCTCATATTATTTCACTCAAAAAGCTACTTTTTTAAATAGAAATGTAAAATTTATTTTTTATATATCATTCTCTTCCATTTCTGGTCCTAATCAAGAATTAATTCATATTTTATCGATATCATAATTTTTTTCATTAATTTCATCGAAAAAACTTCAATTTGTAATATTTTTTCACGCAAAAAGCTACTTTTTTAAATAGAAATGTAAAATTTTTTTATTATATATCATTCTCTTCCATTTCTGGTCCTTATCAAGAATTAATTATTATTTCATTGATATCATAATTTTTTTCATTGATTTCATAGAAAAAATCAGAATTTCTCATATTATTTCACTCAAAAAGCTACTTTTTTAAATAAAAATGTAAAATTTATTTATTATATATCATTCTCTTCCATTTCTGGTCCTAATCACGAAGTAATTCATATTTTATCGATATCATAATTTTTTTCATTAATTTCATCGAAAAAACCTCAATTTGTAATATTATTTCACGCAAAAATCTACTTTTTTAAATAGAAATGTAAATTTTATTTATTATATATCATTCTCTTCCATTTCTGGTCCTAATCAAGAATTAATTATTATTTCATTGATATCATAATTTTTTCATTGATTTCATATAAAAAAACAGAATTTCTCATATTATTTCACGCAAAAATCTACTTTTTTAAATAGAAATGTAAAATTTATTTATTATATATCATTCTCTTCCATTTCTGGTCCTAATCAAGAATTAATTCATATTTTATCGATATCATAATATTTTTGTTTAATTTCATAGAAAAAATCAGAATTTCTCATATTATTTCACGCAAAAATCTACTTTTTTAAATAGAAATGTAAAATTTATTTATTATATATCATTCTCTTCCATTTCTGGTCCTCATCAAGAATTAATTCATATTTTATCGATATCATAATATTTTTGTTTGATTTCATAGAAAAAAACAGAATTTCTCATATTATTTCACTCAAAAAGCTACTTTTTTAAATAGAAATGTAAAATTTATTTATTATATATCATTCTCTTCCATTTCTGGTCCTAATCAAGAATTAATTATTATTTCATTGATATCATAATTTTTTTCATTGATTTCATAGAAAAAAACAGAATTTCTCATATTATTTCACTCAAAAAGCTACTTTTTTAAATAGAAATGTAAAATTTATTTATTATATATCATTCTCTTCCATTTCTGGTCCTAATCAAGAATTAATTATTATTTCATTGATATCATAATTTTTTTCATTGATTTCATAGAAAAAAACAGAATTTCTCATATTATTTCACTCAAAAAGCTACTTTTTTAAATAGAAATGTAAAATTTATTTATTATATATCATTCTCTTCCATTTCTGGTCCTAATCAAGAATTAATTATTATTTCATTGATATCATAATTTTTTTCATTGATTTCATAGAAAAAATCAGAATTTCTCATATTATTTCACGCAAAAATCTACTTTTTTAAATAGAAATGTAAAATTTATTTATTATATATCATTCTCTTCCATTTCTGGTCCTAATCAAGAATTAATTCATATTTTATCGATATCATAATATTTTTGTTTAATTTCATAGAAAAAATCAGAATTTCTCATATTATTTCACGCAAAAATCTACTTTTTTAAATAGAAAGGTAAAATTTATTTATTATATATCATTCTCTTCCATTTCTGGTCCTCATCAAGAATTAATTCATATTTTATCGATATCATAATATTTTTGTTTGATTTCATAGAAAAAAACAGAATTTCTCATATTATTTCACTCAAAAAGCAACTTTTTTAAATAGAAATGTAAAATTTATTTATTATATATCATTCTCTTCCATTTCTGGTCCTAATCAAGAATTAATTCATATTTTATCGATATCATAATTTTTTTCATTAATTTCATCGAAAAAACCTCAATTTGTAATATTTTTTCACGCAAAAAGCTACTTTTTTAAATAGAAATGTAAAATTTATTTATTATATATCATTCTCTTCCATTTCTGGTCCTAATCAAGAATTAATTATTATTTCATTGATATCATAATTTTTTTCATTGATTTCATAGAAAAAAACAGAATTTCTCATATTATTTCACTCAAAAAGCTACTTTTTTAAATAGAAATGTAAAATTTATTTATTATATATCATTCTCTTCCATTTCTGGTCCTAATCAAGAATTAATTCATATTTTATCGATATCATAATATTTTTGTTTAATTTCATAGAAAAAATCAGAATTTCTCATATTATTTCACGCAAAAATCTACTTTTTTAAATAGAAATGTAAAATTTATTTATTATATATCATTCTCTTCCATTTCTGGTCCTCATCAAGAATTAATTCATATTTTATCGATATCATAATATTTTTGTTTGATTTCATAGAAAAAAACAGAATTTCTCATATTATTTCACTCAAAAAGCTACTTTTTTAAATAGAAATGTAAAATTTATTTATTATATATCATTCTCTTCCATTTCTGGTCCTAATCAAGAATTAATTCATATTTTATCGAAAACATAATTTTTTTCATTGATTTCATAGAAAAAAACAGAATTTCTCATATTATTTCACTCAAAAAGCTACTTTTTTAAATAGAAATGTAAAATTTATTTATTATATATCATTCTCTTCCATTTCTGATCCTAATCAAGAATTAATTATTATTTCATTGATATCATAATTTTTTTCATTGATTTCATATAAAAAAACAGAATTTCTCATATTATTTCACGCAAAAATCTACTTTTTTAAATAGAAATGTAAAATTTATTTATTATATATCATTCTCTTCCATTTCTGGTCCTAATCAAGAATTAATTCATATTTTATCGATATCATAATATTTTTGTTTAATTTCATAGAAAAAATCAGAATTTCTCATATTATTTCACGCAAAAATCTACTTTTTTAAATAGAAATGTAAAATTTATTTATTATATATCATTCTCTTCCATTTCTGGTCCTCATCAAGAATTAATTCATATTTTATCGATATCATAATATTTTTGTTTGATTTCATAGAAAAAAACAGAATTTCTCATATTATTTCACTCAAAAAGCTACTTTTTTAAATAGAAATGTAAAATTTATTTATTATATATCATTCTCTTCCATTTCTGGTCCTAATCAAGAATTAATTCATATTTTATCGAAAACATAATTTTTTTCATTGATTTCATAGAAAAAAACAGAATTTCTCATATTATTTCACTCAAAAAGCTACTTTTTTAAATAGAAATGTAAAATTTATTTATTATATATCATTCTCTTCCATTTCTGATCCTAATCAAGAATTAATTATTATTTCATTGATTTCATAATTTTTTTCATTGATTTCATAGAAAAAAACAGAATTTCTCATATTATTTCACTCAAAAAGCTACTTTTTTAAATAGAAATGTAAAATTTATTTATTATATATCATTCTCTTCCATTTCTGGTCCTAATCACGAATTAATTCATATTTTATCGATATCATAATTTTTTTCATTAATTTCATCGAAAAAACCTCAATTTGTAATATTTTTTCAAGCAAAAAGCTACTTTTTTAAATAGAAATGTAAAATTTATTTATTATATATCATTCTCTTCCATTTCTGGTCCTAATCAAGAATTAATTATTATTTCATTGATATCATAATTTTTTTCATTGATTTCATAGAAAAAAACAGAATTTCTCATATTATTTCACTCAAAAAGCTACTTTTTTAAATAGAAATGTAAAATTTATTTATTATATATCATTCTCTTCCATTTCTGGTCCTAATCAAGAATTAATTATTATTTCATTGATATCATAATTTTTTTCATTGATTTCATAGAAAAAATCAGAATTTCTCATATTATTTCACTCAAAAAGCAACTTTTTTAAATAGAAATGTAAAATTTATTTATTATATATCATTCTCTTCCATTTCTGCTCCTCATCAAGAATTAATTCATATTTTATCGATATAATAAAATTTTTGTTTGATTTCATAGAAAAAAACAGAATTTCTCATATTATTTCACGCAAAAATCTACTTTTTTAAATAGAAATGTAAAATTTATTTATTATATATCATTCTCTTCCATTTCTGGTCCTAATCAAGAATTAATTCATATTTTATCGATATCATAATATTTTTGTTTAATTTCATAGAAAAAATCAGAATTTCTCATATTATTTCACGCAAAAATCTACTTTTTTAAATAGAAATGTAAAATTTATTTATTATATATCATTCTCTTCCATTTCTGGTCCTCATCAAGAATTAATTCATATTTTATCGATATCATAATATTTTTGTTTGATTTCATAGAAAAAAACAGAATTTCTCATATTATTTCACTCAAAAAGCTACTTTTTTAAATAGAAATGTAAAATTTATTTATTATATATCATTCTCTTCCATTTCTGGTCCTAATCAAGAATTAATTCATATTTTATCGAAAACATAATTTTTTTCATTGATTTCATAGAAAAAAACAGAATTTCTCATATTATTTCACTCTAAAAGCTACTTTTTTAAATAGAAATGTAAAATTTATTTATTATATATCATTCTCTTCCATTTCTGATCCTAATCAAGAATTAATTATTATTTCATTGATTTCATAATTTTTTTCATTGATTTCATAGAAAAAAACAGAATTTCTCATATTATTTCACTCAAAAAGCTACTTTTTTAAATAGAAATGTAAAATTTATTTATTATATATCATTCTCTTCCATTTCTGGTCCTAATCACGAATTAATTCATATTTTATCGATATCATAATTTTTTTCATTAATTTCATCGAAAAAACCTCAATTTGTAATATTTTTTCAAGCAAAAAGCTACTTTTTTAAATAGAAATGTAAAATTTATTTATTATATATCATTCTCTTCCATTTCTGGTCCTAATCAAGAATTAATTATTATTTCATTGATATCATAATTTTTTTCATTGATTTCATAGAAAAAAACAGAATTTCTCATATTATTTCACTCAAAAAGCTACTTTTTTAAATAGAAATGTAAAATTTATTTATTATATATCATTCTCTTCCATTTCTGGTCCTAATCAAGAATTAATTATTATTTCATTGATATCATAATTTTTTTCATTGATTTCATAGAAAAAATCAGAATTTCTCATATTATTTCACTCAAAAAGCAACTTTTTTAAATAGAAATGTAAAATTTATTTATTATATATCATTCTCTTCCATTTCTGCTCCTCATCAAGAATTAATTCATATTTTATCGATATCATAAAATTTTTGTTTGATTTCATAGAAAAAAACAGAATTTCTCATATTATTTCACTCAAAAAGCTACTTTTTTAAATAGAAATGTAAAATTTATTTATTATATATCATTCTCTTCCATTTCTGGTCCTAATCAAGAATTAATTCATATTTTATCGATATCATAATTTTTTTCATTAATTTCATCGAAAAAACCTCAATTTGTAATATTTTTTCACGCAAAAAGCTACTTTTTTAAATAGAAATGTAAAATTTATTTATTATATATCATTCTCTTCCATTTCTGGTCCTAATCAAGAATTAATTATTATTTCATTGATATCATAATTTTTTTCATTGATTTCATAGAAAAAATCAGAATTTCTCATATTATTTCACTCAAAAAGCAACTTTTTTAAATAGAAATGTAAAATTTATTTATTATATATCATTCTCTTCCATTTCTGATCCTAATCACGAATTAATTCATATTTTATCGATATCATAATTTTTTTCATTGATTTCATAGAAAAAAACAGTTTCTCATATTATTTCACTCAAAAAGCTACTTTTTTAAATAGAAATTTAAAATATATTTATTATATATCATTTTCTTCCATTTTTGATCCTATATTCAATTTGATTCATATTTCATTGATATCATAATTTTTTTCATTAATTTCATCGAAAAAACCTCAATTTGTAATATTTTATCACGCAAAAAGCTACTTTTTTAAATAGAAATGTAAAATTTATTTATTATATATCATTCTCTTCCATTTCTGATCTTAATTACGAATTAATTCATATTTCATTGATATCATAATTTTTTTCATTAATTTCATCGAAAAAACCTCAATTTGTAATATTTTTTCACGCAAAAAGCTACTTTTTTAAATAGAAATGTAAAATTTATTTATTATATATCATTCTCTTCCATTTCTGGTCCTAATCAAGAATTAATTCATATTTTATCGATATCATAATTTTTTTCATTGATTTCATAGAAAAAAACAGAATTTCTCATATTATTTCACGCAAAAAGCTACTTTTTTAAATAGAAATGTAAAATTTATTTATTATATATCATTCTCTTCCATTTCTGGTCCAAATCAAGAATTAATTCATATTTTATCGATATCATAATTTTTTTCATTGATTTCATAAGAAAAAAACAGAATTTCTCATATTATTTCACGCAAAAAGCTACTTTTTTAAATAGAAATTTAAAATATATTTATTATATATCATTTTCTTCCATTTTTGATCCTATATTCAATTTGATTCATATTTCATTGATATCATAATTTTTTTCATTAATTTCATCGAAAAAACCTCAATTTGTATTATTTTTTCACGCAAAAAGCTACTTTTTTAAATAGAAATGTCAAATTTATTTATTATATATCATTTTCTTCCATTTTTGATTCTATATTCGATTTGATTCATATTTCATTGATATCATAATTTTTTTCATTAATTAAATCGAAAAAACCTCAATTTGTAATATTATTTCACTAAAAAAGCTACTTTTTTAAATAGAAATGTAAAATTTATTTATTATATATCATTCTCTTCCATTTCTGGTCCTAATCAAGAAATAATTCATATTTCATTGATATCATAATTTTTTTCATTGATTTCATAGAAAAAAACAGAATTTCTCATATTATTTCACGCAAAAAACTACTTTTTTAAATAGAAATGTAAAATTTATTTATTATATATCATTCTCTTCCATTTCTGGTCCAAATCAAGAATTAATTCATATTTTGTCGATATCATAATTTTTTTCATTGATTTCATCGTAAAAACCTCAATTTGTATTATTTTTTCACGCAAAAAGCTACTTTTTTAAATAGAAATGTCAAATTTATTTATTATATATCATTTTCTTCCATTTTTGATTCTATATTCGATTTGATTCATATTTCATTGATATCATAATTTTTTTCATTAATTAAATCGAAAAAACCTCAATTTGTAATATTATTTCACTAAAAAAGCTACTTTTTTAAATAGAAATGTAAAATTTATTTATTATATATCATTCTCTTCCATTTCTGGTCCTAATCAAGAAATAATTCATATTTCATTGATATCATAATTTTTTTCATTGATTTCATAGAAAAAAACAGAATTTCTCATATTATTTCACCCAAAAAGCTACTTTTTTAAATAGAAATGTAAAATATATTTATTATATATCATTTTCTTCCATTTTTGATCCTATATTCAATTTGATTCATATTTCATTGATATCATAATTTTTTTCATTAATTTCATCGAAAAAACCTCAATTTGTAATATTTTTTCACGCAAAAAGCTACTTTTTTAAATAGAAATGTAAAATTTATTAATTATATATCATTCTCTTCCATTTCTGATCCTAATCACGAATTAATTCATATTTTATCGATATCATAATTTTTTTCATTAAATTCATCGAAAAAACCTCAATTTGTAATATTTTTTCACGCAAAAAGCTACTTTTTTAAATAGAAATGTAAAATTTATTTATTATATATCATTCTCTTCCATTTCTGATCCTAATTACGAATTAATTCATATTTTATCGATATCATAATTTTTTTCATTAATTTCATCGAAAAAACCTCAATTTGTAATATTTTTTCACGCAAAAAGCTACTTTTTTAAATAGAAATGTAAAATTTATTTATTATATATCAGTCTCTTCCATTTCTGATCCTAATCACGAATTAATTCATATTTTATCTATATCATAATTTTTTTCATTGATTTCATCGAAAAAACCTCAATTTGTAATATTTTTTCACGCAAAAAGCTACTTTTTTAAATAGAAATGTAAAATTTATTTATTATATATCATTATCTTCCATTTCTGATCCTAATTACGAATTAATTCATATTTTATCGATATCATAATTTTTTTCATGGATTTCATCGAAAAAACCTCAATTTGTAATATTTTTTCACGCAAAAAGCTACTTTTTTAAATAGAAATGTAAAATTTATTTATTATATATCATTCTCTTCCATTTCTGGTCCTAATCAAGAATTAATTCATATTTTATCGATATCATAATTTTTTTCATTGATTTCATAGAAAAAAACAGAATTTCTCATATTATTTCACGCAAAAAGCTACTTTTTTAAATAGAAATGTAAAATTTATTTATTATATATCATTCTCTTCCATTTCTGGTCCAAATCAAGAATTAATTCATATTTTATCGATATCATAATTTTTTTCATTGATTTCATAAGAAAAAAACAGAATTTCTCATATTATTTCACGCAAAAAGCTACTTTTTTAAATAGAAATTTAAAATATATTTATTATATATCATTTTCTTCCATTTTTGATCCTATATTCAATTTGATTCATATTTCATTGATATCATAATTTTTTTCATTAATTTCATCGAAAAAACCTCAATTTGTAATATTTTTTCACTCAAAAATCTACTTTTTTAAATAGAAATGTAAAATTTATTTATTATATATCATTCTCTTCCATTTCTGGTCCTCATCAAGAATTAATTCATATTTTATCGATATCATAATATTTTTGTTTGATTTCATAGAAAAAAACAGAATTTCTCATATTATTTCACTCAAAAAGCTACTTTTTTAAATAGAAATGTAAAATTTATTTATTATATATCATTCTCTTCCATTTCTGGTCCTAATCAAGAATTAATTCATATTTTATCGATAGCATAATTTTTTTCATTGATTTCATAGAAAAAAACAGTTTCTCATATTATTTCACTCAAAAAGCTACTTTTTTAAATAGAAATGTAAAATTTATTTATTATATATCATTCTCTTCCATTTCTGGTCCTAATCAAGAATTAATTCATATTTTATCGATATCATAATTTTTTTCATTAATTTCATCGAAAAAACCTCAATTTGTAATATTTTTTCACGCAAAAAGCTACTTTTTTAAATAGAAATGTAAAATTTATTTATTATATATCATTCTCTTCCATTTCTGGTCCTAATCAAGAATTAATTATTATTTCATTGATATCATAATTTTTTTCATTGATTTCATAGAAAAAATCAGAATTTCTCATATTATTTCACTCAAAAAGCAACTTTTTTAAATAGAAATGTAAAATTTATTAATTATATATCATTCTCTTCCATTTCTGATCCTAATCACGAATTAATTCATATTTTATCGATATCATAATTTTTTTCATGGATTTCATCGAAAAAACCTCAATTTGTAATATTTTTTCACGCAAAAAGCTACTTTTTTAAATAGAAATGTAAAATTTATTTATTATATATCATTCTCTTCCATTTCTGGTCCTAATCAAGAATTAATTCATATTTTATCGATATCATAATTTTTTTCATTGATTTCATAGAAAAAAACAGTATTTCTCATATTATTTCACGCAAAAAGCTACTTTTTTAAATAGAAATGTAAAATTTATTTATTATATATCATTCTCTTCCATTTCTGGTCCAAATCAAGAATTAATTCATATTTTATCGATATCATAATTTTTTTCATTGATTTCATAAGAAAAAAACAGAATTTCTCATATTATTTCACGCAAAAAGCTACTTTTTTAAATAGAAATTTAAAATATATTTATTATATATCATTTTCTTCCATTTTTGATCCTATATTCAATTTGATTCATATTTCATTGATATCATAATTTTTTTCATTAATTTCATCGAAAAAACCTCAATTTGTAATATTATTTCACGCAAAAAGCTACTTTTTTAAATAGAAATGTAAAATTTATTTATTATATATCATTCTCTTCCATTTCTGATCCTAATTACGAATTAATTCATATTTTATCGATATCATAATTTTTTTCATTAAATTCATCGAAAAAACCTCAATTTGTAATATTTTTTCACGCAAAAAGCTACTTTTTTAAATAGAAATGTAAAATTTATTTATTATATATCATTCTCTTCCATTTCTGATCCTAATTACGAATTAATTCATATTTTATCGATATCATAATTTTTTTCATTAATTTCATCGAAAAAACCTCAATTTGTAATATTTTTTCACTCAAAAAGCTACTTTTTTAAATAGAAATGTAAAATTTATTTATTATATATCATTCTCTTCCATTTCTGGTCCTAATCAAGAATTAATTCATATTTTATCGATATCATAATTTTTTTCATTGATTTCATAGAAAAAAACAGTTTCTCATATTATTTCACTCAAAAAGCTACTTTTTTAAATAGAAATGTAAAATTTATTTATTATATATCATTCTCTTCCATTTCTGGTCCAAATCAAGAATTAATTCATATTTTATCGATATCATAATTTTTTTCATTGATTTCATCGAAAAAACCTCAATTTGTATTATTTTTTCACGCAAAAAGCTACTTTTTTAAATAGAAATGTAAAATATATTTATTATATATCATTTTCTTCCATTTTTGATCCTATATTCAATTTGATTAATATTTCATTGATATCATAATTTTTTTTCATTAATTTCATCGAAAAAAACCTCAATTTGTAATATTTTTTCACGCAAAAAGCTACTTTTTTAAATAGAAATGTAAAATATATTTATTATATATCATTTTCTTCCATTTTTGATCCTATATTCAATTTGATTAATATTTCATTGATATCATAATTTTTTTCATTAATTTCATCGAAAAAACCTCAATTTGTAATATTTTTTCACTCAAAAAGCTACTTTTTTAAATAGAAATGTAAAATTTATTAATTATATATCATTCTCTTCCATTTCTGGTCCTAATCAAGAATTAATTCATATTTTATCGATATCATAATTTTTTTCATTGATTTCATAGAAAAAAACAGAATTTCTCATATTATTTCACGCAAAAAACTACTTTTTTAAATAGAAATGTAAAATTTATTTATTATATATCATTCTCTTCCATTTCTGGTCCAAATCAAGAATTAATTCATATTTTGTCGATATCATAATTTTTTTCATTGATTTCATCGTAAAAACCTCAATTTGTATTATTTTTTCACGCAAAAAGCTACTTTTTTAAATAGAAATGTCAAATTTATTTATTATATATAATTTTCTTCCATTTTTGATTCTATATTCGATTTGATTCATATTTCATTGATATCATAATTTTTTTCATTAATTAAATCGAAAAAACCTCAATTTGTAATATTATTTCACTAAAAAAGCTACTTTTTTAAATAGAAATGTAAAATTTATTTATTATATATCATTCTCTTCCATTTCTGGTCCTAATCAAGAAATAATTCATATTTCATTGATATCATAATTTTTTTCATTGATTTCATAGAAAAAAACAGAATTTCTCATATTATTTCACGCAAAAAACTACTTTTTTAAATAGAAATGTAAAATTTATTTATTATATATCATTCTCTTCCATTTCTGGTCCAAATCAAGAATTAATTCATATTTTGTCGATATCATAATTTTTTTCATTGATTTCATCGTAAAAACCTCAATTTGTATTATTTTTTCACGCAAAAAGCTACTTTTTTAAATAGAAATGTCAAATTTATTTATTATATATCATTTTCTTCCATTTTTGATTCTATATTCGATTTGATTCATATTTCATTGATATCATAATTTTTTTCATTAATTAAATCGAAAAAACCTCAATTTGTAATATTATTTCACTAAAAAAGCTACTTTTTTAAATAGAAATGTAAAATTTATTTATTATATATCATTCTCTTCCATTTCTGGTCCTAATCAAGAAATAATTCATATTTCATTGATATCATAATTTTTTTCATTGATTTCATAGAAAAAACCTCAATTTGTAATATTTTTTCACGCAAAAAGCTACTTTTTTAAATAGAAATGTAAAATTTATTAATTATATATCATTCTCTTCCATTTCTGATCCTAATCACGAATTAATTCATATTTTATCGATATCATAATTTTTTTCATTAAATTCATCGAAAAAACCTCAATTTGTAATATTTTTTCACGCAAAAAGCTACTTTTTTAAATAGAAATGTAAAATTTATTTATTATATATCATTCTCTTCCATTTCTGATCCTAATTACGAATTAATTCATATTTTATCGATATCATAATTTTTTTCATTAATTTCATCGAAAAAACCTCAATTTGTAATATTTTTTCACGCAAAAAGCTACTTTTTTAAATAGAAATGTAAAATTTATTTATTATATATCAGTCTCTTCCATTTCTGATCCTAATCACGAATTAATTCATATTTTATCGATATCATAATTTTTTTCATTGATTTCATCGAAAAAACCTCAATTTGTAATATTTTTTCACGCAAAAAGCTACTTTTTTAAATAGAAATGTAAAATTTATTTATTATATATCATTATCTTCCATTTCTGATCCTAATTACGAATTAATTCATATTTTATCGATATCATAATTTTTTTCATGGATTTCATCGAAAAAACCTCAATTTGTAATATTTTTTCACGCAAAAAGCTACTTTTTTAAATAGAAATGTAAAATTTATTTATTATATATCATTCTCTTCCATTTCTGGTCCTAATCAAGAATTAATTCATATTTTATCGATATCATAATTTTTTTCATTGATTTCATAGAAAAAAACAGAATTTCTCATATTATTTCACGCAAAAAGCTACTTTTTTAAATAGAAATGTAAAATTTATTTATTATATATCATTCTCTTCCATTTCTGGTCCAAATCAAGAATTAATTCATATTTTATCGATATCATAATTTTTTTCATTGATTTCATAAGAAAAAAACAGAATTTCTCATATTATTTCACGCAAAAAGCTACTTTTTTAAATAGAAATTTAAAATATATTTATTATATATCATTTTCTTCCATTTTTGATCCTATATTCAATTTGATTCATATTTCATTAATATCATAATTTTTTTCATTAATTTCATCGAAAAAACCTCAATTTGTAATATTATTTCACGCAAAAAGCTACTTTTTTAAATAGAAATGTAAAATTTATTTATTATATATCATTCTCTTCCATTTCTGGTCCTAATCAAGAATTAATTCATATTTTATCGATATCATAATTTTTTTCATTGATTTCATAGAAAAAAACAGAATTTCTCATATTATTTCACGCAAAAAGCTCCTTTTTTAAATATAAATGTAAAATTTATTTATTATATATCATTCTCTTCCATTTTTGATCCTATATTCAATTTGATTCATATTTCATTGATATGATAATTTTTTTCATTAATTTCATCAAAAAAACCTCAATTTGTAATATTATTTCACGCAAAAAGCTACTTTTTTAAATAGAAATGTAAAATTTATTTATTATATATCATTCTCTTCCATTTCTGGTCCTAATCAAGAATTAATTCATATTTTATCGATATCATAATTTTTTTCATTGATTTCATAGAAAAAAACAGAATTTCTCTTATTATTTCACGCAAAAAGCTACTTTTTTAAATAGAAATGTAAAATATATTTATTATATATCATTTTCTTCCATTTTTGATCCTATATTCAATTTGATTAATATTTCATTGATATCATAATTTTTTTCATTAATTTCATCGAAAAAACCTCAATTTGTAATATTTTTTCACTCAAAAAGCTACTTTTTTAAATAGAAATGTAAAATTTATTTATTATATATCATTCTCTTCCATTTCTGGTCCTAATCAAGAATTAATTCATATTTTATCGATATCATAATTTTTTTCATTGATTTCATAGAAAAAAACAGTTTCTCATATTATTTCACTCAAAAAGCTACTTTTTTAAATAGAAATGTAAAATTTATTTATTATATATCATTCTCTTCCATTTCTGGTCCAAATCAAGAATTAATTCATATTTTATCGATATCATAATTTTTTTCATTGATTTCATCGAAAAAAACCTCAATTTGTATTATTTTTTCACGCAAAAAGCTACTTTTTTAAATAGAAATGTAAAATATATTTATTATATATCATTTTCTTCCATTTTTGATCCTATATTCAATTTGATTAATATTTCATTGATATCATAATTTTTTTCATTAATTTCATCGAAAAAACCTCAATTTGTAATATTTTTTCACTCAAAAAGCTACTTTTTTAAATAGAAATGTAAAATTTATTTATTATATATCATTCTCTTCCATTTCTGGTCCTAATCAAGAATTAATTCATATTTTATCGATATCATAATTTTTTTCATTGATTTCATAGAAAAAAACAGAATTTCTCATATTATTTCACACAAAAAGCTACTTTTTTAAATAGAAATGTAAAATTTATTTATTATATATCATTCTCTTCCATTTCTTTTCCAAATCAAGAATTAATTCATATTTTATCGATATCATAATTTTTTTCATTGATTTCATCGAAAAAACCTCAATTTGTATTATTTTTTCACGCAAAAAGCTACTTTTTTAAATAGAAATGTCAAATTTATTTATTATATATCATTTTCTTCCATTTTTGATTCTATATTCGATTTGATTCATATTTTATTGATATCATAATTTTTTTCATTAATTAAATCGAAAAAACCTCAATTTGTAATATTTTTTCACGCAAAAAGCTACTTTTTTAAATAGAAATGTAAAATTTATTAATTATATATCATTCTCTTCCATTTCTGATCCTAATCACGAATTAATTCATATTTTATCGATATCATAATTTTTTTCATTAAATTCATCGAAAAAACCTGAATTTGTAATATTTTTTCACGCAAAAAGCTACTTTTTTAAATAGAAATGTAAAATTTATTTATTATATATCATTCTCTTCCATTTCTGATCCTAATTACGAATTAATTCATATTTTATCGATATGATAATTTTTTTCATTAATTTCATCGAAAAAACCTCAATTTGTAATATTTTTTCACCCAAAAAGCTACTTTTTTAAATAGAAATGTAAAATTTATTTATTATATATCAGTCTCTTCCATTTCTGATCCTAATCACGAATTAATTCATATTTTATCGATATCATAATTTTTTTCATTGATTTCATCGAAAAAACCTCAATTTGTAATATTTTTTCACGCAAAAAGCTACTTTTTTAAATAGAAATGTAAAATTTATTTATTATATATCATTCTCTTCCATTTCTGATCCTAATTACGAATTAATTCATATTTTATCGATATCATAATTTTTTTCATGGATTTCATCGAAAAAACCTCAATTTGTAATATTTTTTCACGCAAAAAGCTACTTTTTTAAATAGAAATGTAAAATTTATTTATTATCTATCATTCTCTTCCATTTCTGGTCCTAATCAAGAATTAATTCATATTTTATCGATATCATAATTTTTTTCATTGATTTCATAGAAAAAAACAGAATTTCTCATATTATTTCACGCAAAAAGCTACTTTTTTAAATAGAAATGTAAAATTTATTTATTATATATCATTCTCTTCCATTTCTGGTCCAAATCAAGAATTAATTCATATTTTATCGATATCATAATTTTTTTCATTGATTTCATAAGAAAAAAACAGAATTTCTCATATTATTTCACGCAAAAAGCTACTTTTTTAAATAGAAATTTAAAATATATTTATTATATATCATTTTCTTCCATTTTTGATCCTATATTCAATTTGATTCATATTTCATTGATATCATAATTTTTTTCATTAATTTCATCGAAAAAACCTCAATTTGTAATATTTTTTCACTCAAAAAGCTACTTTTTTAAATAGAAATGTAAAATTTATTTATTATATATCATTCTCTTCCATTTCTGGTCCTAATCAAGAATTAATTCATATTTTATCGATAGCATAATTTTTTTCATTGATTTCATAGAAAAAAACAGTTTCTCATATTATTTCACTCAAAAAGCTACTTTTTTAAATAGAAATGTAAAATTTATTTATTATATATCATTCTCTTCCATTTTTGATCCTATATTCAATTTGATTCATATTTCATTGATATCATAATTTTTTTCATTAATTAAATCGAAAAAACCTCAATTTGTAATATTATTTCACTAAAAAAGCTACTTTTTTAAATAGAAATGTAAAATTTATTTATTATATATCATTCTCTTCCATTTCTGGTCCTAATCAAGAAATAATTCATATTTCATTGATATCATAATTTTTTTCATTGATTTCATAGAAAAAAACAGAATTTCTCATATTATTTCACCCAAAAAGCTACTTTTTTAAATAGAAATGTAAAATATATTTATTATATATCATTTTCTTCCATTTTTGATCCTATATTCAATTTGATTCATATTTCATTGATATCATAATTTTTTTCATTAATTTCATCGAAAAAACCTCAATTTGTAATATTTTTTCACGAAAAAAGCTACTTTTTTAAATAGAAATGTAAAATTTATTAATTATATATCATTCTCTTCCATTTCTGATCCTAATCACGAATTAATTCATATTTTATCGATATCATAATTTTTTTCATTAAATTCATCGAAAAAACCTCAATTTGTAATATTTTTTCACGCAAAAAGCTACTTTTTTAAATAGAAATTTAAAATTTATTTATTATATATCATTCTCTTCCATTTCTGATCCTAATTACGAATTAATTCATATTTTATCGATATCATAATTTTTTTCATTAATTTCATCGAAAAAACCTCAATTTGTAATATTTTTTCACGCAAAAAGCTACTTTTTTAAATAGAAATGTAAAATTTATTTATTATATATCATTATCTTCCATTTCTGATCCT
This sequence comes from Labia minor, assembly GCA_963082975.1. Taxonomy (NCBI): domain Eukaryota; kingdom Metazoa; phylum Arthropoda; class Insecta; order Dermaptera; family Spongiphoridae; genus Labia; species Labia minor. The sequence continues at coordinate 7,771,332 of OY720349.1, forward strand.
AATTACGAATTAATTCATATTTTATCGATATCATAATTTTTTTCATGGATTTCATCGAAAAAACCTCAATTTGTAATATTTTTTCACGCAAAAAGCTACTTTTTTAAATAGAAATGTAAAATTTATTTATTATATATCAGTCTCTTCCATTTCTGATCCTAATCACGAATTAATTCATATTTTATCGATATCATAATTTTTTTCATTGATTTCATCGAAAAAACCTCAATTTGTAATATTTTTTCACGCAAAAAGCTACTTTTTTAAATAGAAATGTAAAATTTATTTATTATATATCATTATCTTCCATTTCTGATCCTAATTACGAATTAATTCATATTTTATCGATATCATAATTTTTTTCATGGATTTCATCGAAAAAACCTCAATTTGTAATATTTTTTCACGCAAAAAGCTACTTTTTTAAATAGAAATGTAAAATTTATTTATTATATATCATTCTCTTCCATTTCTGGTCCTAATCAAGAATTAATTCATATTTTATCGATATCATAATTTTTTTCATTGATTTCATAGAAAAAAACAGAATTTCTCATATTATTTCACGCAAAAAGCTACTTTTTTAAATAGAAATGTAAAATTTATTTATTATATATCATTCTCTTCCATTTCTGGTCCAAATCAAGAATTAATTCATATTTTATCGATATCATAATTTTTTTCATTGATTTCATAAGAAAAAAACAGAATTTCTCATATTATTTCACGCAAAAAGCTACTTTTTTAAATAGAAATTTAAAATATATTTATTATATATCATTTTCTTCCATTTTTGATCCTATATTCAATTTGATTCATATTTCATTGATATCATAATTTTTTTCATTAATTTCATCGAAAAAACCTCAATTTGTAATATTTTTTCACTCAAAAATCTACTTTTTTAAATAGAAATGTAAAATTTATTTATTATATATCATTCTCTTCCATTTCTGGTCCTCATCAAGAATTAATTCATATTTTATCGATATCATAATATTTTTGTTTGATTTCATAGAAAAAAACAGAATTTCTCATATTATTTCACTCAAAAAGCTACTTTTTTAAATAGAAATGTAAAATTTATTTATTATATATCATTCTCTTCCATTTCTGGTCCTAATCAAGAATTAATTCATATTTTATCGATAGCATAATTTTTTTCATTGATTTCATAGAAAAAAACAGTTTCTCATATTATTTCACTCAAAAAGCTACTTTTTTAAATAGAAATGTAAAATTTATTTATTATATATCATTCTCTTCCATTTCTGGTCCAAATCAAGAATTAATTCATATTTTATAGATATCATAATTTTTTTCATTGATTTCATCGAAAAAACCTCAATTTGTAATATTTTTTCACTCAAAAAGCTACTTTTTTAAATAGAAATGTAAAATTTATTTATTATATATCATTCTCTTCCATTTCTGGTCCTAATCAAGAATTAATTATTATTTCATTGATATCATAATTTTTTTCATTGATTTCATAGAAAAAATCAGAATTTCTCATATTATTTCACTCAAAAAGCAACTTTTTTAAATAGAAATGTAAAATTTATTAATTATATATCATTCTCTTCCATTTCTGATCCTAATCACGAATTAATTCATATTTTATCGATATCATAATTTTTTTCATGGATTTCATCGAAAAAACCTCAATTTGTAATATTTTTTCACGCAAAAAGCTACTTTTTTAAATAGAAATGTAAAATTTATTTATTATATATCATTCTCTTCCATTTCTGGTCCTAATCAAGAATTAATTCATATTTTATCGATATCATAATTTTTTTCATTGATTTCATAGAAAAAAACAGTATTTCTCATATTATTTCACGCAAAAAGCTACTTTTTTAAATAGAAATGTAAAATTTATTTATTATATATCATTCTCTTCCATTTCTGGTCCAAATCAAGAATTAATTCATATTTTATCGATATCATAATTTTTTTCATTGATTTCATAAGAAAAAAACAGAATTTCTCATATTATTTCACGCAAAAAGCTACTTTTTTAAATAGAAATTTAAAATATATTTATTATATATCATTTTCTTCCATTTTTGATCCTATATTCAATTTGATTCATATTTCATTGATATCATAATTTTTTTCATTAATTTCATCGAAAAAACCTCAATTTGTAATATTATTTCACGCAAAAAGCTACTTTTTTAAATAGAAATGTAAAATTTATTTATTATATATCATTCTCTTCCATTTCTGATCCTAATCACGAATTAATTCATATTTTATCGATATCATAATTTTTTTCATTAAATTCATCGAAAAAACCTCAATTTGTAATATTTTTTCACGCAAAAAGCTACTTTTTTAAATAGAAATGTAAAATTTATTTATTATATATCATTCTCTTCCATTTCTGATCCTAATTACGAATTAATTCATATTTTATCGATATCATAATTTTTTTCATTAATTTCATCGAAAAAACCTCAATTTGTAATATTTTTTCACTCAAAAAGCTACTTTTTTAAATAGAAATGTAAAATTTATTTATTATATATCATTCTCTTCCATTTCTGGTCCTAATCAAGAATTAATTCATATTTTATCGATATCATAATTTTTTTCATTGATTTCATAGAAAAAAACAGTTTCTCATATTATTTCACTCAAAAAGCTACTTTTTTAAATAGAAATGTAAAATTTATTTATTATATATCATTCTCTTCCATTTCTGGTCCAAATCAAGAATTAATTCATATTTTATCGATATCATAATTTTTTTCATTGATTTCATCGAAAAAACCTCAATTTGTATTATTTTTTCACGCAAAAAGCTACTTTTATAAATAGAAATGTAAAATATATTTATTATATATCATTTTCTTCCATTTTTGATCCTATATTCAATTTGATTAATATTTCATTGATATCATAATTTTTTTCATTGATTTCATAGAAAAAAAAAGAATTTCTCATATTATTTCACGCAAAAAGCTACTTTTTTAAATAGAAATGTAAAATATATTTATTATATATCATTTTCTTCCATTTTTGATCCTATATTCAATTTGATTAATATTTCATTGATATCATAATTTTTTTCATTAATTTCATCGAAAAAACCTCAATTTGTAATATTTTTTCACTCAAAAAGCTACTTTTTTAAATAGAAATGTAAAATTTATTTATTATATATCATTCTCTTCCATTTCTGGTCCTAATCAAGAATTAATTCATATTTTATCGATATCATAATTTTTTTCATTGATTTCATAGAAAAAAACAGAATTTCTCATATTATTTCACACAAAAAGCTACTTTTTTAAATAGAAATGTAAAATTTATTTATTATATATCATTCTCTTCCATTTCTGGTCCAAATCAAGAATTAATTCATATTTTGTCGATATCATAATTTTTTTCATTGATTTCATCGTAAAAACCTCAATTTGTATTATTTTTTCACGCAAAAAGCTACTTTTTTAAATAGAAATGTCAAATTTATTTATTATATATAATTTTCTTCCATTTTTGATTCTATATTCGATTTGATTCATATTTCATTGATATCATAATTTTTTTCATTAATTAAATCGAAAAAACCTCAATTTGTAATATTATTTCACTAAAAAAGCTACTTTTTTAAATAGAAATGTAAAATTTATTTATTATATATCATTCTCTTCCATTTCTGGTCCTAATCAAGAAATAATTCATATTTCATTGATATCATAATTTTTTTCATTGATTTCATAGAAAAAAACAGAATTTCTCATATTATTTCACGCAAAAAACTACTTTTTTAAATAGAAATGTAAAATTTATTTATTATATATCATTCTCTTCCATTTCTGGTCCAAATCAAGAATTAATTCATATTTTGTCGATATCATAATTTTTTTCATTGATTTCATCGTAAAAACCTCAATTTGTATTATTTTTTCACGCAAAAAGCTACTTTTTTAAATAGAAATGTCAAATTTATTTATTATATATCATTTTCTTCCATTTTTGATTCTATATTCGATTTGATTCATATTTCATTGATATCATAATTTTTTTCATTAATTAAATCGAAAAAACCTCAATTTGTAATATTATTTCACTAAAAAAGCTACTTTTTTAAATAGAAATGTAAAATTTATTTATTATATATCATTCTCTTCCATTTCTGGTCCTAATCAAGAAATAATTCATATTTCATTGATATCATAATTTTTTTCATTGATTTCATAGAAAAAACCTCAATTTGTAATATTTTTTCACGCAAAAAGCTACTTTTTTAAATAGAAATGTAAAATTTATTAATTATATATCATTCTCTTCCATTTCTGATCCTAATCACGAATTAATTCATATTTTATCGATATCATAATTTTTTTCATTAAATTCATCGAAAAAACCTCAATTTGTAATATTTTTTCACGCAAAAAGCTACTTTTTTAAATAGAAATGTAAAATTTATTTATTATATATCATTCTCTTCCATTTCTGATCCTAATTACGAATTAATTCATATTTTATCGATATCATAATTTTTTTCATTAATTTCATCGAAAAAACCTCAATTTGTAATATTTTTTCACGCAAAAAGCTACTTTTTTAAATAGAAATGTAAAATTTATTTATTATATATCAGTCTCTTCCATTTCTGATCCTAATCACGAATTAATTCATATTTTATCGATATCATAATTTTTTTCATTGATTTCATCGAAAAAACCTCAATTTGTAATATTTTTTCACGCAAAAAGCTACTTTTTTAAATAGAAATGTAAAATTTATTTATTATATATCATTATCTTCCATTTCTGATCCTAATTACGAATTAATTCATATTTTATCGATATCATAATTTTTTTCATGGATTTCATCGAAAAAACCTCAATTTGTAATATTTTTTCACGCAAAAAGCTACTTTTTTAAATAGAAATGTAAAATTTATTTATTATATATCATTCTCTTCCATTTCTGGTCCTAATCAAGAATTAATTCATATTTTATCGATATCATAATTTTTTTCATTGATTTCATAGAAAAAAACAGAATTTCTCATATTATTTCACGCAAAAAGCTACTTTTTTTAAATAGAAATGTAAAATTTATTTATTATATATCATTCTCTTCCATTTCTGGTCCAAATCAAGAATTAATTCATATTTTATCGATATCATAATTTTTTTCATTGATTTCATAAGAAAAAAACAGAATTTCTCATATTATTTCACGCAAAAAGCTACTTTTTTAAATAGAAATTTAAAATATATTTATTATATATCATTTTCTTCCATTTTTGATCCTATATTCAATTTGATTCATATTTCATTGATATCATAATTTTTTTCATTAATTTCATCGAAAAAACCTCAATTTGTAATATTTTTTCACTCAAAAAGCTACTTTTTTAAATAGAAATTTAAAATTTATTTATTATATATCATTCTCTTCCATTTCTGGTCCTAATCAAGAATTAATTCATATTTTATCGATATCATAATTTTTTTCATTGATTTCATAGAAAAAAACAGAATTTCTCATATTATTTCACGCAAAAAGCTCCTTTTTTAAATATAAATGTAAAATTTATTTATTATATATCATTCTCTTCCATTTTTGATCCTATATTCAATTTGATTCATATTTCATTGATATCATAATTTTTTTCATTAATTTCATCAAAAAAACCTCAATTTGTAATATTATTTCACGCAAAAAGCTACTTTTTTAAATAGAAATGTAAAATTTATTTATTATATATCATTCTCTTCCATTTCTGGTCCTAATCAAGAATTAATTCATATTTTATCGATATCATAATTTTTTTCATTGATTTCATAGAAAAAAACAGAATTTCTCTTATTATTTCACGCAAAAAGCTACTTTTTTAAATAGAAATGTAAAATATATTTATTATATATCATTTTCTTCCATTTTTGATCCTATATTCAATTTGATTAATATTTCATTGATATCATAATTTTTTTCATTAATTTCATCGAAAAAACCTCAATTTGTAATATTTTTTCACTCAAAAAGCTACTTTTTTAAATAGAAATGTAAAATTTATTTATTATATATCATTCTCTTCCATTTCTGGTCCTAATCAAGAATTAATTCATATTTTATCGATATCATAATTTTTTTCATTGATTTCATAGAAAAAAACAGTTTCTCATATTATTTCACTCAAAAAGCTACTTTTTTAAATAGAAATGTAAAATTTATTTATTATATATCATTCTCTTCCATTTCTGGTCCAAATCAAGAATTAATTCATATTTTATCGATATCATAATTTTTTTCATTGATTTCATCGAAAAAACCTCAATTTGTATTATTTTTTCACGCAAAAAGCTACTTTTTTAAATAGAAATGTAAAATATATTTATTATATATCATTTTCTTCCATTTTTGATCCTATATTCAATTTGATTAATATTTCATTGATATCATAATTTTTTTCATTAATTTCATCGAAAAAACCTCAATTTGTAATATTTTTTCACTCAAAAAGCTACTTTTTTAAATAGAAATGTAAAATTTATTTATTATATATCATTCTCTTCCATTTCTGGTCCTAATCAAGAATTAATTCATATTTTATCGATATCATAATTTTTTTCATTGATTTCATAGAAAAAAACAGAATTTCTCATATTATTTCACACAAAAAGCTACTTTTTTAAATAGAAATGTAAAATTTATTTATTATATATCATTCTCTTCCATTTCTTTTCCAAATCAAGAATTAATTCATATTTTATCGATATCATAATTTTTTTCATTGATTTCATCGAAAAAACCTCAATTTGTATTATTTTTTCACGCAAAAAGCTACTTTTTTAAATAGAAATGTCAAATTTATTTATTATATATCATTTTCTTCCATTTTTGATTCTATATTCGATTTGATTCATATTTCTTTGATATCATAATTTTTTTCATTAATTAAATCGAAAAAACCTCAATTTGTAATATTTTTTCACGCAAAAAGCTACTTTTTTAAATAGAAATGTAAAATTTATTAATTATATATCATTCTCTTCCATTTCTGATCCTAATCACGAATTAATTCATATTTTATCGATATCATAATTTTTTTCATTAAATTCATCGAAAAAACCTGAATTTGTAATATTTTTTCACGCAAAAAGCTACTTTTTTAAATAGAAATGTAAAATTTATTTATTATATATCATTCTCTTCCATTTCTGATCCTAATTACGAATTAATTCATATTTTATCGATATGATAATTTTTTTCATTAATTTCATCGAAAAAACCTCAATTTGTAATATTTTTTCACCCAAAAAGCTACTTTTTTAAATAGAAATGTAAAATTTATTTATTATATATCAGTCTCTTCCATTTCTGATCCTAATCACGAATTAATTCATATTTTATCGATATCATAATTTTTTTCATTGATTTCATCGAAAAAACCTCAATTTGTAATATTTTTTCACGCAAAAAGCTACTTTTTTAAATAGAAATGTAAAATTTATTTATTATATATCATTCTCTTCCATTTCTGATCCTAATTACGAATTAATTCATATTTTATCGATATCATAATTTTTTTCATGGATTTCATCGAAAAAACCTCAATTTGTAATATTTTTTCACGCAAAAAGCTACTTTTTTAAATAGAAATGTAAAATTTATTTATTATATATCATTCTCTTCCATTTCTGGTCCTAATCAAGAATTAATTCATATTTTATCGATATCATAATTTTTTTCATTGATTTCATAGAAAAAAACAGAATTTCTCATATTATTTCACGCAAAAAGCTACTTTTTTAAATAGAAATGTAAAATTTATTTATTATATATCATTCTCTTCCATTTCTGGTCCAAATCAAGAATTAATTCATATTTTATCGATATCATAATTTTTTTCATTGATTTCATAAGAAAAAAACAGAATTTCTCATATTATTTCACGCAAAAAGCTACTTTTTTAAATAGAAATTTAAAATATATTTATTATATATCATTTTCTTCCATTTTTGATCCTATATTCAATTTGATTCATATTTCATTGATATCATAATTTTTTTCATTAATTTCATCGAAAAAACCTCAATTTGTAATATTTTTTCACTCAAAAAGCTACTTTTTTAAATAGAAATGTAAAATTTATTTATTATATATCATTCTCTTCCATTTCTGGTCCTAATCAAGAATTAATTCATATTTTATCGATAGCATAATTTTTTTCATTGATTTCATAGAAAAAAACAGTTTCTCATATTATTTCACTCAAAAAGCTACTTTTTTAAATAGAAATGTAAAATTTATTTATTATATATCATTCTCTTCCATTTCTGGTCCAAATCAAGAATTAATTCATATTTTATAGATATCAAAATTTTTTTCATTGATTTCATCGAAAAAACCTCAATTTGTAATATTTTTTCACTCAAAAAGCTACTTTTTTAAATAGAAATTTAAAATTTATTTATTATATATCATTCTCTTCCATTTCTGGTCCTAATCAAGAATTAATTCATATTTTATCGATATCATAATTTTTTTCATTGATTTCATAGAAAAAAACAGAATTTCTCATATTATTTCACGCAAAAAGCTCCTTTTTTAAATATAAATGTAAAATTTATTTATTATATATCATTCTCTTCCATTTTTGATCCTATATTCAATTTGATTCATATTTCATTGATATCATAATTTTTTTCATTAATTTCATCAAAAAAACCTCAATTTGTAATATTATTTCACGCAAAAAGCTACTTTTTTAAATAGAAATGTAAAATTTATTTATTATATATCATTCTCTTCCATTTCTGGTCCTAATCAAGAATTAATTCATATTTTATCGATATCATAATTTTTTTCATTGATTTCATAGAAAAAAACAGAATTTCTCTTATTATTTCACGCAAAAAGCTACTTTTTTAAATAGAAATGTAAAATATATTTATTATATATCATTTTCTTCCATTTTTGATCCTATATTCAATTTGATTAATATTTCATTGATATCATAATTTTTTTCATTAATTTCATCGAAAAAACCTCAATTTGTAATATTTTTTCACTCAAAAAGCTACTTTTTTAAATAGAAATGTAAAATTTATTTATTATATATCATTCTCTTCCATTTCTGGTCCTAATCAAGAATTAATTCATATTTTATCGATATCATAATTTTTTTCATTGATTTCATAGAAAAAAACAGTTTCTCATATTATTTCACTCAAAAAGCTACTTTTTTAAATAGAAATGTAAAATTTATTTATTATATATCATTCTCTTCCATTTCTGGTCCAAATCAAGAATTAATTCATATTTTATCGATATCATAATTTTTTTCATTGATTTCATCGAAAAAACCTCAATTTGTATTATTTTTTCACGCAAAAAGCTACTTTTTTAAATAGAAATGTAAAATATATTTATTATATATCATTTTCTTCCATTTTTGATCCTATATTCAATTTGATTAATATTTCATTGATATCATAATTTTTTTCATTAATTTCATCGAAAAAACCTCAATTTGTAATATTTTTTCACTCAAAAAGCTACTTTTTTAAATAGAAATGTAAAATTTATTTATTATATATCATTCTCTTCCATTTCTGGTCCTAATCAAGAATTAATTCATATTTTATCGATATCATAATTTTTTTCATTGATTTCATAGAAAAAAACAGAATTTCTCATATTATTTCACACAAAAAGCTACTTTTTTAAATAGAAATGTAAAATTTATTTATTATATATCATTCTCTTCCATTTCTTTTCCAAATCAAGAATTAATTCATATTTTATCGATATCATAATTTTTTTCATTGATTTCATCGAAAAAACCTCAATTTGTATTATTTTTTCACGCAAAAAGCTACTTTTTTAAATAGAAATGTCAAATTTATTTATTATATATCATTTTCTTCCATTTTTGATTCTATATTCGATTTGATTCATATTTCTTTGATATCATAATTTTTTTCATTAATTAAATCGAAAAAACCTCAATTTGTAATATTTTTTCACGCAAAAAGCTACTTTTTTAAATAGAAATGTAAAATTTATTAATTATATATCATTCTCTTCCATTTCTGATCCTAATCACGAATTAATTCATATTTTATCGATATCATAATTTTTTTCATTAAATTCATCGAAAAAACCTGAATTTGTAATATTTTTTCACGCAAAAAGCTACTTTTTTAAATAGAAATGTAAAATTTATTTATTATATATCATTCTCTTCCTTTTCTGATCCTAATTACGAATTAATTCATATTTTATCGATATGATAATTTTTTTCATTAATTTCATCGAAAAAACCTCAATTTGTAATATTTTTTCACCCAAAAAGCTACTTTTTTAAATAGAAATGTAAAATTTATTTATTATATATCAGTCTCTTCCATTTCTGATCCTAATCACGAATTAATTCATATTTTATCGATATCATAATTTTTTTCATTGATTTCATCGAAAAAACCTCAATTTGTAATATTTTTTCACGCAAAAAGCTACTTTTTTAAATAGAAATGTAAAATTTATTTATTATATATCATTCTCTTCCATTTCTGATCCTAATTACGAATTAATTCATATTTTATCGATATCATAATTTTTTTCATGGATTTCATCGAAAAAACCTCAATTTGTAATATTTTTTCACGCAAAAAGCTACTTTTTTAAATAGAAATGTAAAATTTATTTATTATATATCATTCTCTTCCATTTCTGGTCCTAATCAAGAATTAATTCATATTTTATCGATATCATAATTTTTTTCATTGATTTCATAGAAAAAAACAGAATTTCTCATATTATTTCACGCAAAAAGCTACTTTTTTAAATAGAAATGTAAAATTTATTTATTATATATCATTCTCTTCCATTTCTGGTCCAAATCAAGAATTAATTCATATTTTATCGATATCATAATTTTTTTCATTGATTTCATAAGAAAAAAACAGAATTTCTCATATTATTTCACGCAAAAAGCTACTTTTTTAAATAGAAATTTAAAATATATTTATTATATATCATTTTCTTCCATTTTTGATCCTATATTCAATTTGATTCATATTTCATTGATATCATAATTTTTTTCATTAATTTCATCGAAAAAACCTCAATTTGTAATATTTTTTCACTCAAAAAGCTACTTTTTTAAATAGAAATGTAAAATTTATTTATTATATATCATTCTCTTCCATTTCTGGTCCTAATCAAGAATTAATTCATATTTTATCGATAGCATAATTTTTTTCATTGATTTCATAGAAAAAAACAGTTTCTCATATTATTTCACTCAAAAAGCTACTTTTTTAAATAGAAATGTAAAATTTATTTATTATATATCATTCTCTTCCATTTCTGGTCCAAATCAAGAATTAATTCATATTTTATAGATATCATAATTTTTTTCATTGATTTCATCGAAAAAACCTCAATTTGTAATATTTTTTCACTCAAAAAGCTACTTTTTTAAATAGAAATGTAAAATTTATTTATTATATATCATTCTCTTCCATTTTTGATCCTATATTCAATTTGATTCATATTTCATTGATATCATAATTTTTTTCATTAATTTCATCGAAAAAACCTCAATTTGTAATATTTTTTCACGCAAAAAGCTACTTTTTTAAATAGAAATGTAAAATTTATTTATTATATATCATTCTCTTCCATTTCTGATCCTAATCACGAATTAATTCATATTTTATCGATATCATAATTTTTTTCATTGATTTCATCGAAAAAACCTCAATTTGTAATATTTTTTCACGCAAAAAGCTACTTTTTTAAATAGAAATGTAAAATTTATTTATTATATATCATTCTCTTCCATTTCTGATCCTAATTACGAATTAATTCATATTTTATCGATATCATAATTTTTTTCATTGATTTCATCGAAAAAACCTCAATTTGTAATATTATTTCACGCAAAAAGCTACTTTTTTAAATAGAAATGTAAAATTTATTTATTATATATCAATCTCTTCCATTTCTGGTCCAAATCAAGAATTAATTCATATTTTATCGATATCATAATTTTTTTCATTGATTTCATCGAAAAAACCTCAATTTGTATTATTTTTTCACGCAAAAAGCTACTTTTTTAAATAGAAATGTAAAATATATTTATTATATATCATTTTCTTCCATTTTTGATCCTATATTCAATTTGATTCATATTTTATCGATATCATAATTTTTTTCATTAATTTCATCGAAAAAACCTCAATTTGTAATATTTTATCACGCAAAAAGCTACTTTTTTAAATAGAAATTTAAAATTTATTTATTATATATCATTCTCTTCCATTTCTGATCCTAATTACGAATTAATTCATATTTCATTGATATCATAATTTTTTTCATTAATTTCATCGAAAAAACCTCAATTTGTATTATTTTTTCACGCAAAAAGCTACTTTTTTAAATAGAAATGTCAAATTTATTTATTATATATCATTTTCTTCCATTTTTGATTCTATATTCGATTTGATTCATATTTCATTGATATCATAATTTTTTTCATTAATTAAATCGAAAAAACCTCAATTTGTAATATTTTTTCACGCAAAAAGCTACTTTTTTAAATAGAAATGTAAAATTTATTTATTATATATCAGTCTCTTCCATTTCTGATCCTAATCACGAATTAATTCATATTTTATCGATATCATAATTTTTTTCATTGATTTCATAAGAAAAAAACAGAATTTCTCATATTATTTCACGCAAAAAGCTACTTTTTTAAATAGAAATTTAAAATATATTTATTATATATCATTTTCTTCCATTTTTGATCCTATATTCAATTTGATTCATATTTCATTGATATCATAATTTTTTTCATTAATTTCATCGAAAAAACCTCAATTTGTAATATTTTATCACGCAAAAAGCTACTTTTTTAAATAGAAATGTAAAATTTATTTATTATATATCATTCTCTTCCATTTCTGATCCTAATTACGAATTAATTCATATTTCATTGATATCATAATTTTTTTCATTAATTAAATCGAAAAAACCTCAATTTGTAATATTTTTTCACGCAAAAAGCTACTTTTTTAAATAGAAATGTAAAATTTATTTATTATATATCAATCTCTTCCATTTCTGGTCCAAATCAAGAATTAATTCATATTTTATCGATATCATAATTTTTTTCATTGATTTCATCGAAAAAACCTCAATTTGTATTATTTTTTCACGCAAAAAGCTACTTTTTTAAATAGAAATTTAAAATATATTTATTATATATCATTTTCTTCCATTTTTGATCCTATATTCAATTTGATTCATATTTTATCGATATCATAATTTTTTTCATTAATTTCATCGAAAAAACCTCAATTTGTAATATTTTATCACGCAAAAAGCTACTTTTTTAAATAGAAATGTAAAATTTATTTATTATATATCATTCTCTTCCATTTCTGATCCTAATTACGAATTAATTCATATTTCATTGATATCATAATTTTTTTCATTAATTTCATCGAAAAAACCTCAATTTGTATTATTTTTTCACGCAAAAAGCTACTTTTTTAAATAGAAATGTCAAATTTATTTATTATATATCATTTTCTTCCATTTTTGATTCTATATTCGATTTGATTCATATTTCATTGATATCATAATTTTTTTCATTAATTAAATCGAAAAAACCTCAATTTGTAATATTTTTTCACTCAAAAAGCTACTTTTTTAAATAGAAATGTAAAATTTATTTATTATATATCATTCTCTTCCATTTCTGGTCCTAATCAAGAATTAATTCATATTTTATCGATATCATAATTTTTTTCATTGATTTCATAGAAAAAAACAGAATTTCTCATATTATTTCACGCAAAAAGCTACTTTTTTAAATAGAAATGTAAAATTTATTTATTATATATCATTCTCTTCCATTTCTGGTCCAAATCAAGAATTAATTCATATTTTATCGATATCATAATTTTTTTCATTAATTAAATCGAAAAAACCTCAATTTGTAATATTATTTCACTAAAAAAGCTACTTTTTTAAATAGAAATGTCAAATTTATTTATTATATATCATTTTCTTCCATTTTTGATTCTATATTCGATTTGATTCATATTTTATCGATATCATAATTTTTTTCATTGATTTCATCGAAAAAACCTCAATTTGTAATATTTTTTCACGCAAAAAGCTACTTTTTTAAATAGAAATGTAAAATTTATTTATTATATATCATTCTCTTCCATTTCTGGTCCAAATCAAGAATTAATTCATAATTATTAAGAGAATTTTTATTAAAAGACCACATTATTTGTATAAAATTATTTATTAAATTAAAATAATTGTACAACGTTTCAACTGCTTATTCTGCAGTCGTTTTCAAGTAACCGTACGCTTGCTCCGATTCAAGCGGACTGATGCATGTCGGGACACGTCACCTCTTATATAGGCAGTGATATTGGCGCCAATTTTTGGTTCCAATTTTTACCGCCAATTCTTAATCTCAACATGAAGTCAGCAGCAATTGTCAAAGCAAGCGTTTACAATCAAGAAGTATGATAGTGCATTATGTCTCTAAAATGAAGATACTAAATTATTTCCATAATCAAGATATATACACAAATACACATTAGATTAATTATATTTAATTTAATTTGACAAATTTTACTCATCCAACACTATGTTCCACATCTTATTAAGTCTATATCCATCCTCTTTGTTAATATTATTGGGATGATTATCAATTTCTATAGATTCTTTTATTTTTCTTTTCCACCAATTATTTTCAATATGAAGTGTTTCTACATTATCTAAATTTATTTTATGTCCTGTTGTTAAGGCATGTTCTGCAATTGCTGATTGATTTGGATGTTTCAATCTAATGGCTCTCTCATGTTCAGACAGTCTTGTAGAAATCTTTCTACTTGTTTCACCAATGTATACTTTTTTGCATTCACAAGTTACCTTATAAACTCCATTATTTTCGTTTTTAATTTTGTCTTTTATATTTGAGGTGAGAGAAGACATTTGTTTATGAGGTTTATATGTTACTCTG
The DNA here is from genome assembly GCA_963082975.1 of Labia minor. Taxonomy (NCBI): domain Eukaryota; kingdom Metazoa; phylum Arthropoda; class Insecta; order Dermaptera; family Spongiphoridae; genus Labia; species Labia minor. Next base: position 7,786,366 of record OY720349.1, read on the forward strand.
ATGTTGTGTTTCCTCAATTTTGACGCTATTTTTTCTGTTGTTCCTTTTATATAAGGTAATGTTATTTGTGATCTGTATATTGGTTTTTCATTTTCATTTTTGATTTCTGTCTTTTTTGTTTTACTGAATTTTCTAATTTCATATTCCGAGAAGCCATTGTTTATGAAAGCTTCCTTCAATCGTTGTTTTTCTTTTTTAATGTTTTCATTTGAGCATATCTCTTCGGCTCTTTTGTGCAGTGTTTTTATCACTCCATATTTTTGTGATGGATGGTGGTGGGAATCTGCGTGGATATATCTGTTGGTGTGAGTTGTTTTCCTGAAAATATCAAACCTTAATCTATTCTGTTTCTTTTTAATTAATACATCAAGAAACGGTAACTCTTCATTTATTTCCCATTCAACGCTTAGTTTTATATTTTTATGTAAATTATTTGCTGCTTCTACAAATTTAACTAAAGAATCCTTACCATGAGGCCAAATCATCAAAATATCATCCACATATCTAAGAAACAGTTTTGGTTTCTTTATTGCATTATTGACCAATTTTGATTCAAATTCTTCCATGAATATGTTAGCGAATACTGGGCTTAGTGGACTACCCATAGCACATCCTTCTTTTTGCTTATAAATCTTTTTATCATAAATAAAGTATGTAGATTTTTGGCAAAATTCTATTAATTCGAGAGTATTTTTATCTAATGTAATGTTTGATTTTATAATCTCAATGGTCTCGTCAATAGGAACATTTGTGTACAAGGAGTCCACATCCAGACTCACCAATATATCATTTTTTGTAATTTCTACTTTTGATAACATTTCTACTAAGTGGGTGGAATTTTTAACGTATGAAAAATTAGTACCTGTAAATGGTTTTAACAAATGTGCTAGATATTTTGATGAGTTGTAAGTCACTGAATTGATTTGACTAACTATTGGTCTTAAAGGTTTGTTGGTTTTATGGATTTTGGGATTACCGTATATTTTTGGTATTTGTGGATCTTTCGGTTTTAATTTATCTTTATCTTTTTCCTCAATAGGTAGATTCTTTATTATTGATTTTAGTTTTCTACAGAATTTATCCGTTGGATCTTTTTTCTGTATTTCGTAGGTAGAAGAATTCAAAATATTTTCCATTTTTTGTTTATAATCCGCTGTATTCATTACAACAGTGGCGTTACCTTTGTCGGCAGGGATAATCTTTAGAGAGTCATCGTTTCTAATTTCCTTCAGAGCACGCATCTCAGATTTGGTCAAATTTGGTTTGGGTGGTTTAGCATTTTTCAGTATGTTAATCGTATCAAATCTAATTTCCTCTGCAATGTTGTTTGGTAAGTTATATAAGGATGATTCAATTGAACTAACTATCTCAATTTTTGGAATTTTATTCGGTGCTATGGAGAACTTTGGTCCTTTTGCTAACACTGAGATGGTATTTTTGTCAAGACTTTTATTTGATAGATTGACTACTAATTTGTTATTATCAAAATTCTGAATAGATGTTTTAGTCTTATTGAATGAAAGTTTATCAAATTTTGATTTTTGAATATCGGTTTGTTTTTTATGTGTAAATTTAAAGTGTGTCTGGGATACGTGCTGCAAATAAGAAATTTCTTCCTGGGTTAAAACAGATTTTAGATTATTATATATATTGAATAAATCAGTGTCTAATGTAAATAAAACTTGCCTGATATTTGTGATGCGTTCTCGTAACAGAGCCAAACTAGCATTATTATATATGCTAGTCGCTCTTTTTGTGTATACAACTCGCTTAATATAAAAGCCTTTTGGTATAATATCTTGATCACGACATCTTTTTAAGAAATTCAAAGAACTTAATAATTTTGCTTTTTTAACAATTAATCCATCATAACTCCTTACCTGCTTTTGAATTTTTAGGTTATATTTCTCATAAATGTATTTATTAAAGCTTTTGTGGTTATTTTGATAATTATTAAGAGAATTTTTATTAAAAGACCACATTATTTGTATAAAATTATTTATTAAATTAAAATAATTGTACAACGTTTCAACTGCTTATTCTGCAGTCGTTTTCAAGTAACCGTACGCTTGCTCCGATTCAAGCGGACTGATGCATGTCGGGACACGTCACCTCTTATATAGGCAGTGATATTGGCGCCAATTTTTGGTTCCAATTTTTACCGCCAATTCTTAATCTCAACATGAAGTCAGCAGCAATTGTCAAAGCAAGCGTTTACAATCAAGAAG